>CM063190.1:2816875-4031250 GCA_031835075.1 Saguinus oedipus
TAAGTACATGAGAGAAACACTTCAAGCAGGCTCACAGGAGTGGACTGAGTGCGGATTCAGAATGTTTTTGTTTTTGAGATGGAGTCTTGCTCTGTCACCAGGCTGGAGTGCAGTGGCGCAATGTCTGCTCACTGAATCTCACCTCCTGGGTTCAAGCGCTCCCCCTGCAGCAGCCTCCCGAGTAGCTGGGACTAAAGGCGTTCACTACCACGCCTGGCTAATTTTTTGTATTTTAGTAGAGATGGGGTTTCACCAGGTTGGCCAGGATGGTCTTGATCTCTTGTCTCATAATCCAGCCGCCTCGGCTTCCCAAATTGCTGGAATTACTGGTGTGAGCCCACTGCGCCCGGCCAGGGATTGTTTAAACTACCTCTGGGCCGGGCGCGGTGGCTCAGGCCTGTAATCCCAGCACTTTGGGAGGCCGAGGCGGGTGGATCACGAGGTCAAGAGATCGAGACCATCCTGGTCAACATGGTGAAACCCCATCTCCACTAAAAATACAAAAAATTAGCTGGGCATGGTGGCGCGTGCCTGTAATCCCAGCTACTCAGGAGGCTGAGGCAGGAGAATTGCCTGAACTCAGGAGGCGGAGGTTGCGGTGAGCCGAGATCGCGCCATTGCACTCCAGCCTGGGTAACAAGAGGGAAACTCCGTCTCAAAAAAAAAAAAAAAACTATCTCTGAATCAATTTCTACTGCATTTAACTATTTTATTGGTTTCTAACTACCATAAACACGGATAACTCACAGGTTCCATTATTACTCACAGCGTTGTGGTCCGGGTTCATCGCCATCCTGCTCCACGCTGTCATAATCCTCACGCATCCGCGCTCGGGAACCCTCTTCTATAAGGGACAGACACGAGATCACCGAAACCTCCTCCTTTCTCCCATTGTTCCTATGAGTTGGGGGGTGGACTCCAAAACCCGCAGCTCCACCCCACTTTGCCCACACTCACCGGAGCCAAAGCCGCGGCCCTTCCGTTTCTTCGCTTTTTCTTTTAGTTTGTGAATGCTCTCTGGAGCCCAAGAAAATAAAAAAGTAACCATGACAGTCATTTGTAACAATTGTGTCTTTCCCAAGACACTGTCTACAATCCGACCCAAACTGCCTCCAGTCTCAGTCGCTTCCCGGTCCCGCCCTCCCTTCTCCTAAAGGGGCGGAGTCTCTATTCCACCCAAGACCCGGTTACCCGATTCCCATCCTCACGACCGGGAACAAAAGAGTAAATTTTCCTATCACAGCCTTCTCTCGCACCTTCCCCGCTTCCCGCAGCCGCCTCCACTGTCCTCACCGTCCCCATCCTCATCCATGGCGAAATCTTCGCCCCCGGCCTCGTGAAGATCTAGCACGTCCGCCATCTTGCCTTCGATGGAGATCTTGTCTGTGCCGCTCAGACACTAGGCACCTCGGGAAACTGTCGCAGATGGTAAAGGTCACCAGTGAAACTGACCAATCAAAGGCTAACTCTAAATCCCGCCCTCGGCGCGGTGAAAATACGCAACGGGGGCGGGCCTAGTTCGGAAAGATGCCGGAAGTGTTTCTGTGGCCATCTTGAGCAGGTCGCGAGCTACATGCTGCCATGTTGGGAGGTACCATTACAGGGGTCAGTTGCCTCCTCTTTAGCCGCGGCAGCTGTTGAGAAATACTGTACTATTCAGTGAGGACCGGCGTAATTTCCTCATTAGAGGGCTTCATCCCAAACCGGGAAATGGTAATTGAAGAAACTTTTTCAAAAATTCCAGGCCTTTACCCTGTTCCGAGGCAGAGTGCTGTATGATAGCGTTTCTAAAAAATAGTTTGATATAAAGTGGCGTGTTCTGAGGTAAGAAAAAAAAAAATAGTTTGATAGCAGTGCGGGCACAAATAGCTACTTCTGGAACATACTGCAGCACCGAATTTCTCTTCAAGAAACTAACAGACTTGGTTGCAATACGATTGGTGAGACAGATATCATCAGTTTTTGTTTTTTGTTTTTTTTTTTTTAACTCTCTACCTGTAATCCCAGCTACTCAGGAGGCTGAGCCAGGAGAATCGCTTGAACCCGGGTGGTGGAGGTTTGCAGTGAGCCGAGATCAGGCCGCTGCACTATAGCTTGGGTGAGAGAGCGAGACTCCGTCTCAAAATAAATAAATAAATAAATAAAATAACTCCCTTAATACTCTGGGAATTACTCGTATTAGCTTTTAAATTATATCAATTATGGCCTTCGGCAAAATAGGGGCTTTATCTTTTTTTCAGGGTGGTACAGGTATTTCACGTTTACAAACCTCAGATTTGAAACAGTGCCCCCCCTCCAAATTCTGGAATCCTGATGTAAACCTTAAAAAGTAGTGGACTGATCGGCCGGGCGCGGTGGCTCAAGCCTGTAGTCCCAGCACTTTGGGAGGCGGAGGCTGCTGGATCACCTGAGGTCAGGAGTTTGAGAGCAGCCTGGCCATCATGGTGAAACCCCATCTCTACTAAAAATACAAAAATTAACTGGGCATGGTGGAGTGCACCCATAATCCTAGCTACTCGGGAGGCTGAGGCAGGAGAATCACTTGAACCCAGGAGAAGAGGTTGCAAGCGAGCTGAGATCTCGCCACTGCCCTCCAGCTTGGGTGACAGACCGAGAATCCGCTCCAAAAAAATAAAAAATAAATAAATAAAATAAAAAGAATAAAATGAAAAATAAAATTTAAAAAGCGATTAGCAGACACTAATGCATTTTCACAGTAGGTAGTGTGATCGTCTTAAAAATCAGTGTGGTTACATACCTACTAACCCCCCCCCCAACTTTTTTTTTGAGACAGAGTCTTGCTCTGTCGCCCAGACTGGAGTGTAGTGGTGCAATCTTGGCTTGCTGCAACCTCAACTTGTTGCAACCTCCGCCTCCTGGGTTCAAGGGATTCTCCTGCCTCAGCCACCTGAGTAGCTGGGAATACAGGCGGCGCCTGCCACCACACTGGGCTAATTTTCGTATTTTTAGTAGAGACGGGGTTTCACGATGTTGGCCAGGATAGTCTCGATCTCCTGACCTCGTGATCTGCCCACCTCAGCCTCCCAAAGTGCTGGGATTACAGACGTGAACCACTGCTCTGAGCCAGAAACCCTTTTTGTTAGAGGGGTCTGGCTATATTGCCCAGGCTGGCCTGAAACTCTTGGGCACGAAGGATCCTCTAGCATGTCAAGCAGCTGGGACTACAGGCATGTAACCCTGCACCTGGCTCTTTCCTTGGCTTTTTGCTGCACTTAGAATAAAAATTCAAACTCACACAGCCTGCTTGGCCTGTGTCTTCAACCTGCTCAACCACCGTTCTTCCCTGTTACCCATTGAGCTCGCCCTACACCTTCAGTCAACTATGGTGTGCTCTTTCTGATCCCAGGGCTTTTGCAACTTTTTAAAAAAAATTGAGATGGAGTCTTGCTCTCTCGCCCAGACTTAACTGCGGTGATGTTATTAGCTTACTGCAATCTCCGCCTCCTGGGTTCAAGCTTTCTCTTGCCTTAGCCTCCTGAGTAGCTGGGACTACAGGCGTGCGCCACTACACCTAGCTAATTTTTGTATTTCTAGTAGAGATGGGGTTTTTCCCTGTTGGTCAGGCTGGTCTTGAACTCCTGACCTCAGGTGATCTGACAGTCTCAGCCTTCCAAAGTGCTGGGATTACAGGCATGAGCCACCATGCCCACCTCTATTGTCTGTTTTTCCCATTAAAATTAATCCTTATGGCAGAGATAGTTATTTACAGCTAAAATCCCCAGAGTTTAGCCCAGTGTCTGGCTCATAGTAGACATTTGGTACTTACTGAATGAATGAATATTAGAATAGCAAGAAATTCTGTCTTCCTGATGTTATGTAACTGGAAAATAAAGCTGGAAATACAGTTTAAGATCTGCTATGCTAAGGATTTTAGAATTTATCCTATAAGCAAGAAATTTACCTACTTCAAATATTTGGGTATTCGTGGTTTTTAATATTTGCAAATAGTCCCCATACTAGTTTTTGCTTATTTTCCCTTAGACTGACTTTAAACAAAGATTTACACTGAATAGAAAATCAATATTTTTCTATTCCAAATTTAGATAAAAGTGAGCTCGTAATGTTTTTAATTCTGAAAAACTCTGCTTCCTGGCATCCAGGAGTTATAGACTGAGCCTTTCATCTTCTTTCTCAAAACTAGTTTTTGATGCTGTCTTTCATGGGAATAGTCACTTTTTAATTTTATTTAATAAACTGCATTGCTGGAATCACAAAAAACAACTAAATATAGATAAAAGCATAACTATTAAAAACTGTTTGCCGGACAGGCACAGGCTCATGCCTGTAATCCCAGCACTTTGGGATCCCGAAGCAGGCGGATCAGGAGGTCAGGAGTTCAAGACCAGACTGGCCAATATGGTGAAGCCCCGTCTCTACTAAAAAATACAAAAATTAGCTGGGCATGGTGGCTCGTGACTGTAATCCCAGCTACTTGGGAGGCTGAGGTAGGAGAATTGCTTGAACTGGGACTCGGGAGACAGAGGTTGCAGTGAGCCGAGATCGCACCACTGCACTCTACCTGGGCTACAGAACAAGACTCCATCTCAAAAACAAAAACAAAAACTGTTTGCCCATCTATCATCTAAAATAATCTCAGGAATACATATAAAACTGGGAAATGGTAGGCTGGGCATTGTAGCTGACAACTGTAATGGCAGCACTTTGGGAGGAAAAGGTGGGTGAATAGCTTGAGTTCAGGAGTTCAAGACCAGGCTGGGCAACATAGCAAGACCCCATCTCTAAAAAAAAAAAAAAATTTGTTGGGTATGGTGGTGTGTGCAGAGTAGTACCAGCTACTCTGAAGGTTAAGGTGGGAGGATCCCTTGAGCCTGGGAGGCGGAGTTGCAGTGAGCCAAAATCACGCCACTGCATTCTGGCCTGGGCATTAGAGTGAGACCCTGTCTCAAAAACAAACAAACAAAAACACTGGGAAATGCTGCTAAAGGTAAAGATAGCTAAGTGAAGGCTTAAGCAAGGGAGTGTCACAGTCATAAGTATTTTATAAAGAAATAACAACAGTAGTAAAAATTACAAAAAATGGGAAAAAAAAGATATACGAAAGTAGTACGGAGGATGCTAAGATCAGAGGTGAAAACCAGCTAGGAAGCTATAGTAGTGATCCAGTCTGGAGATGAGAAAGGACCGAATCTAAACTAAGGCAGTAGATATGGACAAAACATATCAGGAGGTAGGCCGGGCACGGTGGCTCACACCTGTAATCCCAGCACTTTGGGAAGTCAAGGCGGGTGGATCACCTGAGGTCAGGAGTTTGAGAGCAGCCTCTCCAACATGGTGAAACCCCATCTCTGCTAAAAATACAAAAATCTGCCAGGTGTGGTGTTGAGTGCCTGTAATCCAAGCTACTAGGGAGACTGAGGCAAGAGAATCGCTTGAACCCGGGAGGTAGAGGTTGTAGTGAGCTGAGATTACACCATTGCACTACAGCCTGGGCGAGAAAAGCAAAACTCTGTCTCAAAAACAAAAAAAACCAACCCATAAATTTATATATATATATATATATTTAGGAGATTAGAGAGCGGGGTGGAAAAAAAAGGAGATGAGGAGGTAGACTCAACAGTGACTGATTAGAGTATGGTAGAGAAGAGTTTAGGGTGGGTCTGAGGTGTGTGTGGCTTAGTAACAGGGTAGATAATAATTCTAATAATAGATCTAGAGAGTCAAAGAGGAATGAGTATGGAGAAATAGATTTTATTTTGGATATGTTTCAAAGTGCTTTTGTCATATGCAGGTGGCCATGTCTAATATGCGGAAAATAGATGTAAAAGCTCAAAACAGGTTGGGGAAGAAGAAATAGATTTGAGAGTCATGTATAGTGGAATTGAAGCCACCATAGTGGATGAGATTGCCAGTAGAGTGGGTAGAGCTTGAGGAGAAAGGGCCAAGGACAAAGTCCAGGTTAAATGTCTGCAGAAGGGGAGGCAGGCTGCCTTTCCCCAGCTGAACAATCATTTCTACCACCCCAAAAATGCTAATACAAATTCTTATTTATTTATATGTAAAAAGACAGGGATGTTTTAGAACTTCTCTGATACATACGTCTCAAGAAAGAGTCAGTCTGGCTCACTAGACAAAAATCTATTTTTAATTGTATAAAATTATACATATAAAATACATACAATGTACTAAGAAGATGAGTTAAATCTTTGACACCGAAAGTGGACAGATCAGGAAACAATTTTTCTCAAGCTGTTTGGGAATCTTACTGGTTGGTATTTGAAGAAAATAATAAATCCAGGAGGTACAAGGGCAATTCCTCCCACAACTCACAGCACTTAACCCACACTTCTTCTCAGAGAAAGGAGCACAGGAGAAGCTGGAGCGTTGACGAGTGCAGGTTATAAATATCAACACAAACACACACACCTGGTATGTCCAGCAGTTTGTACCTTTAGTCCAACCCACCGTGTGTTTCATGGAATACAAAGATGGGACTTCAGAACTCTAGCTGTCTTCTGATTGGTAAGAAAAAAAAAAATGATGAGGCCTGGAGAATTCAAGGAAGCCTGTTTCAAGCCCCAGTAAAAGTGTACCTGGATTCCCTACCTCTAATCCCATAGTACTCGTCACCATGATTTCAAAAGTAAGAAGTTGCCTTTCATCTTGCCTCTATCAAATCCGAAAGAGCAAATGATGGCCCAGTTCCTAATCTATTTCTTTTTGTTGTTGTTACACTTGAACTTTCTGTTTGGAACCTAATCTTTTCTAAGGGTAAAGTCTGTATAATTGTTAAGTGGAAAGTCCAATTGCAGGAAAACTAAACTTCCCATCCTCAGTTTAGAAACTACACAGAACAATAATGTAGTATAAAAGAGATGACAGAAACAAGGGGGAAATGTATATTAGAGACCTCCAAAAAATTCTCCCAAAGGAGACTACTTTAGCTGCTCTACTCCAGTTTGTTTCTCTCTTATGTCACCCAGGAGAGAGGTGGGGAAGAATGCTATTAAAGACACAAATAGGCTGGGCACGGTGGCTCATGCCTGTAATCCCAGCACTGTGGGAGGCCAAGGCAGGTGGATCACCTGATGTCAGGAGTTCAAGACCAGCCTGGCCAACATGGTGAAACCCTGTCTCTACTAAAAATACAAAATGTAGCTGGGCATGGTGGCATGTGCCTGTAACCCCAGCTACTTGGGAGGCTGAGGCAGGAGAATCACTTGAACCTGCGAGGTGGAGGTCACAGTGAGCTGAGATCGTGCCACTGCACTCCTGCCTGAGTAACAGTGCAAGACTCTGTATCCAGGAAAAAAAAAAAAACCACACAAATAGCTGATCATTGATTCTCTTTCCCTTCCTGCAGCCTCCCAAGGTATCAATTAGGAAGCGCCAAAATACTAAATCTCATTTAATTTCTCTGATGAACTCATGTTCATGTAGAACAAGAGAAAAGAAAAGAGAGAAAATAAATGAGAATCTAAGGTAGTAACAGCAGCAACTTAGCGGGAATATGGGGAACATGGTCCTCACTAACCAAATAGGACTGATAATGCTTCCAAAAATAAAATGTTGGGTGAAGGGAAATATGGAAATATGTTTTACCTTCTACCAATATCTGCAGGCAGGAAGGTCTAAACACAGGGTTTAACTAAGCTGGGTGAGGACGGGAGATGTGCAGAAGAAATGCTGAAAGATAATCAGTTTCAAACAAAACCCCCATCTTACTGTAGAGTATATCCAGAAATCTAGACCATTAGTATGGTATGCATATGCCCTAGAGGCAACTTAGGTAGTAAACTCCCATGAACTGTTTGTAATTTACCTTGTTCCTGGGCGGTTTCTTAGGAATGGTTTCAGAAGCAAGATCTCTTCTTCCTTCAGAATAATAAGGTAGCGAAGCCTCAAAACAAAGCGACATTTGGAGGCAGAGAAGGAGTAAGGTAGCGGTGGGAGGAAAGGGATACCAAGCAGGTTCGCTTCAAGAACTAAAGGCAGTATCTTCATACTCGTACCCTGTTTGAGCCCAAGAGGAAGCAGGAGTGAGAGTAAGGATGGGGCATATAATCCTCATCCTGATACTTGAAAAGATGGGGACATGAACACTGAGTCAATCTCTTAGTGGTACTGAAATGACTACAGAGGTCATTTGGAAGTTTAAGAGCTAACAAAGCTTCAAAGACAACCTGCTCTTTCTTGTAAAGTGGAGTAAAGATGTTGCAAATAAAACTGCATCCAAACACTGGAAGTCAGAAAAGGGATCTCTTAGCAAATAGGAATCTAGGTGTAGAATTTATACATATACATATATATATATATATATATATTTAAGTATAAAATTGAGAAAGTATGTACAGAAAGTCATCCTAAATCTTAGAAAGGAGACATACAAAAAAGGCCGTGGAAAGGATGGCGAGTATGTGGGTGGATGCCTAGCAGTTGGAAGGATGCATATTGCCCAGCTGCCCAGCAGCCAGCATGAGAATATCTTTCTTCTCCTTGTGGAAGCGCAGCTCCTTGCCTGCCAGTCGAGCTTCATCCAGCTCCCGCTCAGTGGAGGCCAGCTCTCTAGACAGTGCCCCCGGCACACTCTGCTCCCGGCTCACCCAGTCCAAGGCCATTTGGTGGCGAATATCATCATCCAGGGCCCGGTGTGAATAATGAGCCAACACCTCCTAGTAGGGGAGAGGAATGTGAACATCACTGAGAAGGTAAAGGTTCATATCATACGTACCACACTGACCCAACTGGGACTAGCTTTAGAGATGTCACTGAGGTCAGCACCTGAGTCCTTCAAGGAGATTCTTAAAGGAAACTTCCTAGTGGGAGAAGCAAGACAGACAATCACAGCTAAGATTTAAACAGGAAAGATGATAGGAATGAAGAGTGTACTTAGGTAAGGCTTTCAATATTCTCAACCATAGGTCACAATAGACCTTACTTGTAACAGTAACCACCTCAAAAGAGTCTGTTGATAGATTCTGCTCCCCACATTAGCCCCTACTCATAAACTCTCTTACCTGCCGAGAGCATTGTCTTTCCCTCATAGCCTTAAGGCTGCCATTCCAGTGTAGCAGTTGAAAAACTGTCATTAGCTCCTAGGGGAAGAGAATAGAAAGTACCAGTGATTTTTTTTTTTTTTTTTTTAAGATGGGGTTTCACCATGTTGGTCAGGCTGGTCTTGAACTCCTGACCTCAGGTGATCCACCCGCCGTGGCCTCCAAAGTGCTTGGATTACAAGCGTGAGCCACCACGCTCGGCCTAGGACAGTGATTTTATATTGGGAGGTTGCATCAGAATTACACGGGAAATCTTTTAGAACATGGATTTGTAGAAGCATCTCTCATCACTAACTCTGACAGGCCTTTGGGGAAAGGAAAATATTTATTTATTTATTTACTTACTTACTTATCTATTTGAGACAGAGACTTGCTCTGTCACCCAGGCTGGAGTGTAGTGGTGCAATCTCAGCTCATTGCAACCTCTGCTTCCTGGGTTCGAAATTCTGCCTCAGCCTCCCAAGTAGCTGGGACTACAGACATGTGCCATCATACCCAGCTAATTTTTGTATTTTTAGTAGAGCTGGAGCTTTGCCATGTTGGCCAGTCTGGTCTCAAACTCCTGGCTTCATGTGATCCACCCACCTCGGCCTCCCAACATGCTGGGATTACAGGTGTGGGCCACCACGCCCTGCCAGGATTTGAAAAACAGTGTAACAACTTTCTTTCCATTCCAGTGTTGAAGAGTTAGGAATTAGCAGGAGGCGTTATATATTATCGTAGCGGGCTGACCATGTTATTAGAGCCAGGAAGTACATGGGACAGTACCTGGAACTCCAACATTGATTTGCCCTTGTTGGATTCCAGCATGAATCGGAAGGCACCAATCCCTGTATTTGGGTTGTCAGCTTCCTCCCTGTTGCCCTGGTAGTAGAAGAACAGAAAAGACAAATAGATTTTCAGGATTATCATCTTCAGTAGCATTGTCCAAGAGAAATACAATGCAAGCGGCCAGGCACAGTGGCTCACGCCTGTAATCCCAGCACTTTGGGAGGCTGAGGCGAATGGATGACCTGAGATTGGGAGTTTGAGACCAGCCTGAGCAACATGGAGAAACCCCATCTCTACTAAAAAATATTAGCAGGTATTAACAGCTCATGCCTGTAGTTCCAGCTACTTGGGAGACTGAGGTAGGACAATTGCTTGAACTTGGAAGGCAGAGGCTGCAGTGAGCTGAGATCGTGCCATTGCACTCCAGCCTGCGCAACAAGAGTGAGATTCAGTCTCAAAAAAAAAAAAAAAAAAATGCAAGCCACATATTTAATTTAAAATTTTATCTCTGCCACGTAAAGTAAAAATAAAGAGGTAAAGATTAAAAAAATAACAAAAAATAAAGAGGTAAGTCTGGGTGCAGTGGCTCACGCCTGTAATCTCAGCACCGTGAGAGACCAAGATGGGTGGATCACTTGAGGTCAGGAGTTCAAGACCAGCCTGGTCAACATGGTGAAACCAATCTCTATTAAAAATATAAAAATTAGCCAGGTGTGGGGATGGGTGCTGTAAATCCCAGCTACTCAGGAGCCTTAGGCAGAATTGCTTGAACCTGGGAGAGAGAGATTACAGACATTGGGCCACTGTACTCCAGCCTGGATGACAAGAGCGAGACTCTGTCTAAAAAAAAAAACAGGTAAAATTAATTTTATTAATTAAAGTTAATTTTAATAATGTCTTATTTAACCCAATATGTTCAAAATATTATTTTTCAACTGTATTCAGTATAAACATTATTATTATTAATTTTAATTTTTATTACATTATAGGTTTTGGGGTACATGTGCAGAATGTGCAAGATAGTTGCATAGGTACACACATGGCAGTGTGTTTTGCTGCCTTCCTCCCCTTCACCCACAGTATAAACATTATTAATGAAATATTTTATATTCTTGTACTGAGTTTCTTAAATCTGGTATAACTGTGAGAAATTCTGGGTAGCAGTGTGGTCTTCTGGACATTTGCCTATTGTGTCTTCTATTAGTTATGTAACCCTGCAGTGTTAGAATTAAGACACACCTCCCTGCATTCAAGCCTAATGTGTATAAAAACTGATACAGCATAGAAATTAAGAGCATGGAGTGGAGCTCCTACAAATAGTGTGGTCAAGTCATTTAACCTCTCTGTTCTGCAGTTTCCTCATCTGTAAGATGGGGATAATCACAGGGATTATCCCTAGGATTATGATTAACAATACCTTAAGGGATTGTTTTGAGAATTAAATAAAATTTAAGTTAAAATAAAAATTTGGTTTTTTTTGAGATGTTGTCTCACTCTGTCACTTTGTTGCCCAGGCTGGAGTGCAGTGGTGTGATCTCAGTTCACTGCAACCTCTGCCTCCTGGGTTCAAGCAACTCTCCTACCTCAGCCTCCCGAGTAGCTAGGATTATAGGCATGCACCACCCTGCTCAGCTAATTTTTGTATTTTTAGTAGAGATGGGTTTCACCATGTTGGCCAGGCTGGTCCTGAACCCCTGACCTCAGGTGATCTGCCCACCTTGGCCTCCCAAAGTGCTGGGATTACAGGTGTGAGCCACCATGCTCAACCCGGCATTTACATTGTATTAGGTATTATAAGTAATCTAGAGATGGTTTAAAGCATTCATTTGGGAAGATGTGCATAGGTTATATGCAAATACTGTACTTTTTTTTTTTGAGACTGTCTTGTTTTGTCTGTCACCCTGGCTAGAGTACAGTGGTGCAGTCATGGCTCACTGCAGGCTCGACCTCCCCGGGATCAAGTGATCCTCCCGCCTCAGCCTCTCAAGTAGCTGGGATTGCAGTCAAGTGCCTCCATACCTAGCTAATTATTTTATTTTATTTTTGTAAAGATGGAGTCCCCTTATGTTGCCCAGGCTGTACTGTGCTATTTTATATGAAGGACTTGAGCATCCTTGGGTTTAGGTATCCCTGGAAGGTCCTGGAACCAATCTCACACAGATCCCATAGGATGACTACAGAACCTTTTTTTTTCTGAGATGAAGTCTCACTATGCTGCCCAGGTTGGAGTGCAGGGTGCAATCTCAGTTCACTGCAACCTCTGCCTCCTGGGTTCAAGTGATTTTTCTGCCTCAGCTTCCCAAGTAGCTGGGACTACAAGGTGTGCACTACCACACCTGGCTAATTTTTGTATTTTTTAGTAGAGATGAGGTTTTACCATATTGGCCAGACTGGTCTCGAACTCCTGACCTCGTGATCCACCCTCCTCAGCCCCAAAGTGCTAGAATTACAGGTGTGAGCCACCACACCCAGCCTAGAAC
Source organism: Saguinus oedipus (assembly GCA_031835075.1). Taxonomy (NCBI): domain Eukaryota; kingdom Metazoa; phylum Chordata; class Mammalia; order Primates; family Cebidae; genus Saguinus; species Saguinus oedipus. The sequence goes on from CM063190.1 coordinate 2,829,162, forward strand.
CATAATTTCAATAACAATGAATTAATTAATTTATTTATTGAGATGGAGTTTCACTCTTGTCATGCAGGTGGGAGTGCAATGGTGCAGTCTTGGCTCACTGCAACCTCTGCCTCCCCATTCAAGTGATTCTCCTGCCTCAGCCTCCTGAGTAGCTGAGATTACAGCCGCCTGCCACCACACTGGGCTAATTTTTGTATATTTAGTGGAGACAGGATTTCCCCGTGTTGGCCAGGCTGGTCTTGAACTCCTGACCTCAGGCGATCTACCCACCTTAGCCTCCCAAGGTGCTGGGATTACAGGCGTGAGCCACTGCATCTGGTCAACAATGAATTTAGAGCCAATGATCATATAAATACTGCATATCCTACTTCCCATAATCCACTGTGTCTTTTTTTTTGAGACAGAGTCCCACTTTGTTGCCCATGATGGAGTGCAATGGCGTGATCTCAGCTCACTGCAACCTCTGTTGCCCAGGTTCAAGCAATTCTCATGCTTCAGCCCCGAGTAGCTGGCATTACACCACAAATGTGCCACAATGCCTGGCTAATTTTTGTATTTTTTCTTTTCTTTTTTTTTTGAGACTGAGTCTTGCTCTGTCACCCAGACTGGAGTGCAGTGGCATAATTTAGGCTCACTGCAACCTCTGCTTCCCAGGTTCAAGCAATTCTCCCATCTCAGCCTCGAGTAGCTGGGACTACAGGCATGCACCACCATGCCCAGTTAAGTTTTGTACTTTTAGAAGAGACGGGGTTTTACCATTTGGTCAGGCTGGTCTCGAACTCCTGACATCAAGTGATCCACCCACCTTGGCCTCCCAAAGTGTTGTGATTACAGGCATGAGTCACTGTGCCTGGCCAATTTTTGTATTTTTAGTAAAGATAGGGTTTCACCATGTTGGCTAGGCTGGTCTCAAACTCCTGACCTCAAGCAGTCTCCTTGCATCTCCCTCCCAATGTGCTGGGATTACAAGCATGAGCCATCGCGCCTGGCCCTGATTCATTTTATAATACCATTTGGTGACCTAAAAGTAGCAAATATAGTTTCCAAAAAATTTTAGTTGGCTTTTTCTTTTTGTATTTGGTTTGGATTAATAAAAAAATGTTTTTATTCCCTGCAGATGCTGTTGATTGGGGCAAAGAATAATGAGAGAAAAACAGCTGGGTCCTAAATAACAGAGGGAAACCAACTTTTGATAAAGTGTTCAACAACGAATCCACAAAGTAGATAACTGAAGTAATTTAGTATATGTGATTACTTTTTTTTTTTTTTGAGGCAGAGCCTTACTCTGTTGCTCAGGCTGGAGTGCAATGGCACGATCTTGGCTAGCTGCAACCTCTGCCTCCCGGATTCAAACAGTTCTTTTGCCTCAGCCTCCCGCGTAGCTGGGATTACAGGTGCCCAGCACCATGCCCAACTAACTTTTGTATTTTTAGTAGAGACGGGGTTTCACCATGTTGGCTAGGCTGGTTTCAAACTCCTGACCTCAGGTGATCCACCCACCTCGGCCTCTCAAAGTGCTGGGATTACAGGCATGAGCCACCCTGCCTGGCCTGTAATTACATGTACATGTAATTAAATGCAAATAGAACAGATACTTGGTTTGACTATCAATGAATTTGTGGAAAGGAAGGAAGATATCAGTGTTAATTCTTTTTTTTTTTTTTTTTGAGATGGAGTTCGCTCTGTTGCCCAGGCTGGAGTGCAGTGGCATGATCTCGGCTCACTGTAACCTCTACCTCCAGAGTTATTTTTATGTATTTTAGTAGAGATGGGGGTTTCACCATCTTGGCCAGGCTGGTCTTGAACTCCTGACCTCGTGATCCACCCACCTTGGCCTCCCAAAATGCTGGGATTACAGGCATGAGCCACTGCGCCCGGCTGGCAGTGTTAATTTCTAAGATGTAACTCTATATTAAGTCAACTTGGTTCTAATCTTGGTGTGACCACTTATTATGTTAAGCAATACTTTACTTCTGTGTTTTTAGTCTCGTCATCTGTAAAATAGGGGCAGTAATAGTACTTACACCTCATAGGATTGTTGTGATGATCAAATGAGATAAAATACATGTAAATCCCCTAAAAGAGTCCCTGCTACAAGGTAAATACTCAATTAGGATTAACTATGGTTCTTCTTATCATCATCATTTGAAAGAACAGTTGTAAATAAAGAGAGTAAATAAATTATCCTCCTTGTTCCTAAAATAGATTAAAAAACAAGACATTTTATCATAAACAGAGAAGTAATGGAGGCAGGAGACAAGTGACAATAAAAACAGTCTGATAAAAAAGGACACCGGGAACTAAAGTCTTAAGCCAAAATTAGCAAAAGCAAAATTCAACCTCAATTTTCATTTTGGAAGCTCTACAATTCCATAAATCTGGAATTAGCCGGGCTCGGTGGCTCAAGCCTGTAATCCCAGCACTTTGGGAGGCCGAGGCAGCTGGATCACAAGGTCAAGAGATTGAGACAATCCTGGTCAACATGGTGAAACCCCATCTCTACTAAAAACACAAAAATTAGCTGGGGATGGTGGCACGTGCCTGTAATCCCAGCTACTCAGGAGGCTGAGGCAGGAGAATTGCCTGAACCCAGGAGGCGGAGGTTGTGGTGAGCCGAGATCGTGCCATTGCACTCCAGCCCAGGTAACGAGGGAAACTCCGTCTCAAAAAAAAATCTGGAATTAAAGGTTTCTAGATACCAAAGAGACAATGAAAGAGACAAAACAACAAAAAACACATAAACAGATAAAGAACTAGAGACTGAGACATGTGGAGCAAATGACATAATAGACTGACAGAGAACAGACCAAAAGAACAGAGAAGTGGACCAGAAAGAAAACAAGAATTCATTCTCTGTTTCACAGTAATTTACAACTTCCCAACCGGCCGGTTCTCCCATCCCCCACTCTCCTTCCTTCCAGCTCCATGTAACTTACATTGAAAGATGCCAAGGCCTCAGAGACACTCTTCTCAATGAACTCATCAGTGATTCTTCGGGACGGATGTTCATTAAACACAGAATTCATTAGCGCAATCTTTGCAGCACTTCTCCGGGCCTCAGCTTTTGTGGGGCAAAACTAGGCAGGGGAGAAAGAGTGAGAATACGTGTATTTGTGCATCCGAGAGAGAGGAAGGAACAGTGGGAGGGAAACACTTGAGACAGAAAACACTTGGATGCTTTTTGGATAAATCAGTTGTATTCAACACACTCTCCCAGGTTTTTATTGTAAAGCGGTTGGGATGTTTGGAAACATCATTTTGGTTCAACATCCTGAAGTCATTAAGGAATGGGAGAGGGCTGCAGCTCATACCAAACTGAATGCAGAACAGGGAAGGCTGCTTAAGTCAGCATATAATCACTGGATGTGAAAAATGCCCGTTTGAACTGTCGACAGAATTAATTACTCAAAGATAGTAGTGAAAGAAGACAGACACAGTCTTTGCCTACATGGAACACAGTGCACTAGGAGAGACAAACAATTATGGTATGTTGTAATAAGTGATATGATAGGGGAAGTTCCAGGTGCCATGGAGACACATAGAAGGGCTTTTAACCTTGTCTAAGGGTTACGCAAACCATATGGAAAAAAGCAAAGGTGTTTATTATTTTCTCTAAATTCCATTTCAGAGTTTTTTTTTTTTTTTTTTTTTTTGAGACGGAGTCTTGTTCTGTTGCCCAGATTAGAGTGCAGTGGCTCACTGCAAGTTCCACCTCCTGGGTTCAAGCGATTCTCCTGCCTCAGCCTCCTGAGTAGCTGGGATTGCAGGTGCCTGCCACCGAGTCCAGCTAATTTTTTTTTTTTTTTTTAGTAGAGACAGGGTTTCATCTTAGTCAGGCTGGTCTTGAACTCCTAACCTTGTGATCCACCCGCCTCGGCCTCCCAAAATGTTGGGATTATAGGCATGAGGCACCGCACCCGACCCCATTTCAGACTTCTAAATTGACATTTCTGAAGGCTGCTTCCCTGTCTGCAATGTAAAAAATCGATCTTTGATGAGACTATTCATACTATCCCACAATTTCTCACTACCTCGTAATGGCAACCATTCTTTTCATCATCATAGGTATTTCATATAATTATAGAATATTAGTATAGAAAAGACTTTAGAAATAATCTAACCTATCTCCTTCATGTTAGATGGGAGAAATGAGGCCCACAGATTTGCCCCATTGACATCCAGAAAAATGGGAACTTGGATCTCCTAACTCGCAGATGAGTACTGTTTCCACCACACATCGTGCCTCCGATTTGACCTCTTAAGAGAACTCCAACACTGCTTTCTTTAGTAATTGCCTATGAAAAAGCATTGGATGCAAGGAATACTACTGTTCTATATCCTCAATAAGACATGGAAGAAAGTTGGAATGCAAAAACTGAAGCCAGATCAGAGCATGAGTTGGATGCTGGCAGTCTGATATACTGAACAAGGGCATATTCACAACTGCTCCAATTCAAAATGGGTTTGAGTTTTTGAAAGGAAAGCATGGTACTGAGGTTCCATTATGGTCAAGTGGGCCTCAGATGCTTGTTAGAATAATTTTCCCAGGATTGATTTAGGTCCTCAAATATATGATTTCAGGCAGTTTAATGGCCAAAGTGGTGAAGAAAGCCCTTATTAACATCTAAGCATTTACCTCTGCTACTGTCACCTCACAACTCTTACCTGGAAACTCCCAAAGCAACTTCCCCCAGGTAGGGTGACATAGCAGACATAAGGAGGGCTGCTGGAGGGAACCATCTCATAAACCACTAGAGCCCCATTCTTCAAGTCAGCCCCACGGGATTGCTTCATCTGCCAGAATTCCTGAAGTGCCTCCACCACATTCACTGCAAAAGAGAAGTAGTTAAGTTCAGCAATGAGAACACCTCCAAGTGGTGCTACACTTCAATATACCTGTAATCTGTACTTACAGTAAGAGTCTGCCTCTTAGCTCCCTACCTATCACCATTTAAAAGCATTTAAATTAATAAATCTAGACTGTGATTAAGTTAATTTGCCTAGGAAGACCAGAGTATGCCTGCCCTCCTTCACCACTTTTCTAGTTCACATTTGATTTTATTTAAATATGTTTTCACTCCCACCTCCAATCTGAATAGTTCACATTTTAGCTTAGTCCTAGAATAACCTAAATTTTGGAGGCAGAGTTCTCAATGTCAGCAGACCGTTATCACTGCCTGGTGAAATACAAGATTATTCCACAGTTGGTTAGCTGGCCCAGGATAATCACCACCACCACCACAATAAGTGCTAACATGTATTGAACACTTATTGTATGTCAGGCATTTCTGTAACTGCTTTACATGTTTAATCACAGCAACTTTATGAAGCAGATATTTTTACTATCCCTATTTTTTTTCTTTTTTTTTGAGATGGAGTCTTGGTCTATCGTCCAAGCTGGAATGCAGTAGTGCAATCTCAGCTCATTGCAACTTCTGCCTCCCGGGTTCAAGCAATTCTCCTGCCTCAGCCTCCTGAGTAGCTGGGACTATAGGCGTGCACCACCACGGCCGGCTAATTTTTGTATTTTTAGTAGAGACGGGGTTTCACCATGTTGGCCAGGCTCGTCTCGAACTCCTGACCTTGTGCTCTACCCACCTTAGCCTCCCAAAGTGCTGGGATTATAGGTGTGAACCACCGCACCCGGCCTACTATCCCTATTTTACAGATGAGGGAAATGAGGTATAGAGAGGTTAAATAACCTGCCCAAGGTTATACCAGCTAGAAAGTAGCAGTTTGAGTATTCAAACTCGAGCAGTCTTGGTTCCAGTGAGTATTCTTTAATGCAATACTGCTGGCTTAAGGAAATATAGCCCTTATAACCATTCTCAAGCCTGTGCTTCTAGTGAGCACATCCATTGCCAGATTCCTTTTTCAACCTACAATACTATGTATATACTATGAGTAACAGAAGCCAGGGCATGGGGATTAGAGAGAAAATGTCTCTTTTGAGGCTCTACCTGGGTATAAATGATTTTTGGAGGAACTGTATGCTGGGATGGGAAGCAGTTGGAAGACTTGAAAAAGAAGCAGGCCTCCATGGTTTCTCATGCTCCTTCACATCTTGCTAGGTACACCAAGACTGGGAAACCCTGACTGCCCTTTACTTGGGCTATTTTTCAGGACTCTGCTTGTAGCAAGAAATCTTGAGGGATGAGGTACTGTCTTCACTCAGATAAAGAACAAGCTTGCTTCAGCTTGTTATGAAACGGCAAGTTCCACAAGCTGCAGGTTCTCTAAGTGTTCCTCTGTTGTGAAGCAACCCATGGCCTATGCGAGCGTCTACCTTAGCCCTCTGCGTTGGACTTGGGAGGAGGCAAGGAGAACTAATAAAGACACGATGCTCATGCTACTTGCTGTGCTATGAATAATGAAGTCCTTTGTCTCTGATCTTGAAGTCTCTTGACTTCTGCCAGCATCCATGAAACAATAAGTGGCTAATTTATTAGTTGTAAGTAGGCTAAAATCAAACTCCAGACCTGACACGGTATTCTAGAACACTTCCTCTCATCCCCTGTGTTTTCCTTACGTAGCCAACAGTGTAAAGAGGGAAAGAGATATTAACCAAATCTCAAACAAATGTAAAATTGCCGCTGTGATCAAGTTCTTTAAAGGAGTGATGGATGTCGGAGTATCTGACCTAGTTAGGAAGGTCAAAGACAGCTACCCTGAGGAGGCAATATCTAAGTTCAGGTACGACTAGATATTCACTAGGCAAGAGACGAGAGGACCATGTTCTGAGCATAAGGAGCAGCATGTACAAAGGCTCGTGACAGCAGGGAACATGACGAACGAAGGGACTTGATCGCTGTGGCTATGAAAGAGTGAGTGAGGGGAAGGGTAATGCAAGATGAGGCTGCAAGAAGAGGCAGGGACCAGACCAAGTAGGGCCTTTTAGGCCATGTTAGAATCGAGTATTGGCTTTATCCTAGAGCAATAGGAAGCAATTGGAGGACTTTAAAAAGAAGGAGGGATTCCTCTGAACTCAGCTCCGAGGAAAAATAACTTTTTTATTTTATGTTTAAAGACGGGGTTTCACCATGTTGGTCAGGCTGGTCTTGAACTCCCGACCTCAGGTGATCCGCCCACCTTGGCCTCCAAAGTGCTTAGATTATAGGCGTGAGCCACTGCGCCCGGCTGAAAAATAACTTTTAAAAAAGAGGCGGGGCCGTGGTGGCTCACATCTGTAATCCCAGCACTTTGGGAGGCCGAGGCAGCCAGATCACCTGAGATTGGGAGTTCAAGACCAGCCTGGCCAACATGGTGAAACCCCGTCTCTACTAAAAATACAAAAATTAGCTGGGCGTGATGGCACGTGCCTGTAATCCCAGGTACTCGGGAGGCCAAGACAGGAGAATCACTTGATCTCAGAAGATGGAGGTTATAGTGAGTCAAGATTGCGCTACTCCAGCCTGGGCAACAGAACAAGACTGTCACACACACACACACACAAAAAAAAAAAAAAAAAAAGGAGGGATGAGATCAGTTTGCTTTTAGAAAGGATCACATTGACTCTAGGATTCCAAACATTTTAAATAATTTTAGCTGAAGCCTCATGATAATAAATTATTATTATCACATGTGCTCTCCAATGTCTTGCAACATACTGACCACTGTCCCTTTTTTTTTTTGAGACAGAGTCTCACTGTCACTCAGGCTGGAGTGCAGTGGCATGATCTCAGCTCACTGCAACCTCTGCCTCCTGGGTTCAAGGGATTCTCCTGCCTGAGCCTCCCAAGTAGCTGGGACTACAGGCATGTGCCACCATGTTCGGCTAATTTTATTTTTGTATTTTTAGTAGAGACGTAGTTTAACAGTGTTAGCCAGGATGGTCTTGATTTCCTGACCTCTTGATCCACTCATCTCAGCCTCCCAAAGTGCTGGGATTACTTTGGGAGCCACTGCGTCCGGCCTTTGTTTTTTTTTTTTTTTTTTTAAACAGGATCTCACTCTCTTGCCCAGGCTGGAGTGAAGCAGAGTGATCTCAGCTCACTGCAACCTCCACATCCCAGGCCCAAGCATCCTCCAACCTTAGCCTCTGACTAGTTGGGACCACAGGCACATGCTATCACGCTCAGCTAATTTTTGTATTTTTTGTAGAGACAGGGTTTCACTATGTTGCCCAGTCTGGTCTCAGACTTTTGAGTTCAAGCGGCCTCCCAATAGTGTGAGCTATCATGCCCGGCCTCTCCTCTCCTACTCTTAATCGCAACAAAGCCTCATTCATTCTTTCATATTTCCTTAATTCAGATCTGCCAAGAAGACACCAAGATGGGATAGGCAATTGCAAGAGATTTTTTTGGGAGGAAGTAGGAGACAACAGGGAGAGCCTTCCAGGCACAGCAAAGCTCTGACAACTGTGGAATAGAGGGAAAAAATGAGATCTAGATATGACAGTCTCAGACTATAGCACAGTTTTAAAAAGGATTTGGCTAAGCCAGCAAAAAGTCCTCCTGCCAAAGGAATACCACATCTCACCAGCATCTGCCTGTGTTAATACCCAGGATGTGCTCGGTCATTGGCTGGGAGCACCTACAGGAAGCATAGTTCCTGCAAATGTGATTATGGATGCAAATGTGGTTATGGATGGCAAAGAGTGGGCAGTAGCTGAGGCTGTTACTTACGCTCCCTGCAGCAGACGATCTGAAATGCCCATTTTCATGGCTGTCATATACACATGCAAAAATTTGAGCACTTAATAGGTACATGCCATTATTCTAAGCATTGGTCAGGCAAAGAATAACACACAGTTCCTGCAAGCAAGGAATTTATTTTATTTTATTTTAGAGATGGAGTTTTGCTCTGTTGCCAAGGCTGGAGTGCAATGGCACAATCTCAGCTCGCTGCAACCTCCACCCCCTGGGTTCAAGCAATTCTCCTGACTCAGCCTCCTGAGTAGCTGGGATTACAGGCACATACTGCCACACCCAGCTAATTTTCATATTTTTAGTAGAGACAGGGTTTCACCATATTGGTCAGGCTGGTCACGAACTCCTGACCTTAGGTGATCCACCTGCCTCGGCCTCCCAAAGTGCTGGGATTACAGGCATGAGCGACCACGCCCAGCAAGGAAAGAATTTAAAATCAGTGGCCAATAATAAATGATCTTGCCTGCTTTGTGACTAAACAAACACTCATGTACTAGCCTGAGTCTGAGAAGCAGGATAAACTCTTTTTAATAACATATATTTAACTGACTTCTAAGAATGCTCATTCTTCTGTTAAAAGACAGCATGAGAACACATGTCGTCAAGACCTCCTAAGGCTCTGTCATGGGCAAAAAAAAAATTTAAATTTAAATTTAAAAATTAAAAAAAAAAAAGATCCAGCATGAAAGGGAAACTCTCTTTCCCACCCTTGGTTTTGGCACAGCTCTTCAAAGGTCAGTACTGACCAGAAAGCTCTGCCATCTTTGTTCTTCCCATGAGATCTTTTCAGCTCCAGTTCCCTCTTTGAGACAGTTTAGCACAATGCACTGGGTGACAGCTCTCCTGACATGCGAACAGCAGGGGGATACTGGAATAAAGAGAAAGAGGAGGAGACCACCATAATTGGGAAGGTCCTATTTAAAAGGATGTGTTCAGTCTGCAGTTAAACACTTCTTGGCACAGACTAGAGAACCATTTTTTAATGATTACTAAAAGCCAAGGGACGTGGGGAGTCTTATTTTGCAAATGTGAATATGAAATGATAATTGGGCAGAGTGGTCAAGGAAAAAGCAATTGTGATGTGCATTTGAAAATGCTTGTAGACTCATTCATTTTCAGAGCTGGAAGGAACTCTAGAGATCATCTAGTCTGGTGTAAGCTAAGGAAGGACAGAAGACTTATCTGAGGTCACATAGCTATGGCAGAGTTGGGGCATGAATCTAGATATCGTGGGGCTAATATTCTTTCCAATTCGGGAATCTTAACCCAGGCTCCAAGATCCAGTCCATAGCTGAGCTTCACGGGGGTTCACAAGCTTCCTAAAAATGTTAAGTAAAATTCTGTGAGTGTATGCATATGAGCATTTGTGCATGTGTATGTGTGGAGTGCCCACTTTTTTAAAAATCATATTTTCAGTGAGGAGCCATGGATATAATGGTTTACATAAGGATGCCTAAAGAATATTTAGGTAGAAGGGTAGGGATGGCTGAGATATACACATCTGACAATTGTTTTCTCAAAATCCCTCACAAGAAAGACCAAGATAGGAACATTTCAGTGCCTATACCCTGCTGTTGAATAACAAGAAAGAGAATAATTTAGTTTTTGCTTTTAGGAGATAAAATATATGAACGTCTAAGTGGAATGAGAAGTAGTAATCCTTTTCAGCCAAAATAAAAACTTTTTTTTTAGACAAAGTCTCGCTCTGTCACCCAGGCTGGAGTGCAGTGCTGTGATCTCAGCTCACAGCAAACTCTGCCTCCCAGGTGCAAACAATTCTCCTGCCTCAGCCTCCTGAGTAGCTGGGATTACAGGCCCACACCACCACATCCAGCTAATTTTTATATTTTTAGTAGAGATGGGGATTTGCCATGGTGGCCAGGCTGGCCTTGAACTCCTGACTTCAGGTGATCCTCCCACCTTGGCCTCCCAAAGTTCTGGGATTATAGGAATAAGCCACCGTGCCTGCCTAAAAACATTTATTTTTTTGAGGCAAGGTCTTTCTCTACGGCCGAGGCTAGAATGCAGTGGCGCAATCACAGCTCACTGCAGCCTTGACTTCCTGGGTTCAAGTGATCCTTCCAGCTAAGCTCCAGGAGTGTCTGGGACTACAGGATGCACACCACCATGCCTGGAAAATTAAAATTTTTTTTTTTTTTTTTTTAGAAATAGGGTCTCATTATGTTGCCCAGGCTTGTTTCAAACCCTAAGGTTCAAGCAGTCCTCCTGTGTTGGCTTCCCAAAGTGTTGGGATTACAGACATGAGCCATCATGCCTGGCCAGGATAAAAATATTGAAACAACATATGAAACTACAGTAAAATTGTTATATCATAAGGATAAATACAACCTTGTCAGGAAGGTAATTAACAAAAATAAAACGCCAGGCGGGGTGGCTCACACCTATAATCCCAGCACTTTGGGAGGCCGAGGCGGGTGGATCATGAGGTCCAGAGATCGAGACCATCCTGGTCAACAAGGTGAAACCCCATCTCTACTAAAAATACAAAAATTAACTGGGCATGGTGGTGCGCGCCTGTAATCCCAGCTACTCGGGAGGCTGAGGCAGGAGAATTGCTTGAACCCAGGAGGTGGAGGTTGCAGTGAACCGAGATCGTGCCATTGCACTCCAGTCTAGGTAACAACAGCGAAACTCCATCTCAAAAATAAATAAATAAATAAATAAAAATAAAAGAAAAAGAAAAAATAAATACAACTTTGTGGTGGAGAAGCAGGAATAAAGTGACAATGACATTAAGAGATTATAAAAAGATTCTCCTTGATCATATAGGATGATAAGACTGACCCTATTCACATTATTATGGAAGATAGGGAAGTCGGTTAAAAATATTTCATCTATTTTCTATTTCAATCTTTAGAAGGTACATCTGCCCCTAAATAACCCAAAGCACACAGTCTCTTTGGAAGGAGAGACTGCAAAGTTAACAGTGACTTTGAGAGGGGACTCTGGTAGACTGAATAATGCCACCTGCCAAAATGTCCATATCCTAATCCTTGGAACCTGTGAATATCACTTTATCTGGCAAAGACTTTGCAGATGGGTTTAAATGATTTGAGATGGGGAAATTACCTAGATTACATAGGTGGGCCCTAGAGAGGCAGGCTGAGCACAGTGACTCATGTCTATAATTCCAGCACTTTAGGAGGCCAAAGCAGGAGGATCACTTGAGGCCAGGAGTTCAAGACCACCCTGGGCAAACATCATGGGACCTTGTCTCTACAAATGCTTTTACAAAATCAGTCAGGTGTGGTGACATGCACCTGTATTCCTAGCTACTTGGGAGGCTGAGGCGGGAGGATCACTGGAGCCCAGCAGTTCCAGGCTGCAGTGAGCTATGATTGCACCACTGCGGTACAGCCTGGGCAACACAGCAAGATCCCATCTCTTAAAGAAAAGAGACATATTTGACAAAACACAGAAGAGGAGGAGTCACAGAGGCAGAGATTATAGTGATACAGTTATAAACCAAGTAAAAAACCAATGTCAGCAGCCACCAGAAGCTGGAAGAGGTGAGGAACGGGTTCTCCCCTAGAGCTTCTTGAGGGAGCACAGTGCTGCCAACACCTTGATTTTGGCCCAGTAATACTGATTTTGGATTTCTGGCCTCCAGAACTATGAGAGAATAAATTTCTGTTGGTTTAAGCCACTAAAGTTGTGATAATTTGTTACAGCCGCCACAGGAAACTATTATAAGGTACTAATCCAGCATTTCCAAAAATTGGAACTATTCAGCCCAACCCAGTTAACTCCAGTCACTTACAGAAAAGAAGCTGTCTGTGATTCTGAGGAAAAGGAACAACTAAACAGAAAATACCACACAAGATTCATTTGTCCAACTTAGTGGAATAGCAGGGCAAAATCTCCAATCATACAGCCATATTGCTACATAAAAGGATAGCAACGATCCTAAAACAACACATTTGAAGAAGGAAATGTAGCAGTTACAGAGCAAGGAATGTGAGTTACTCAATCCTGCCAGTTTAGAGATTGCCAGATGTCAAACATCAGAAAGAGACTATATGCCATAGAAAAGAAGATGGCAGAGTAAACGGTAACGCAGAACAATACCTATCATTTACAGTTTCCAAAGCATTTCCAAATGCACAATAATAACAACCACACTGAGTACCACGTGCTGCATGCTTTCTATTTGTTATCTAATTTAATCCACACAAAACTATCAGAAGTACTATAATACCCATTTTACAAAAAGTAAGCAAGTTAAGGAACAGGCCAGAAATGGCAGAATTGGATTTAGAAATAACGTTTGTTTGGCTCCAAAGTCAGTCCTCTTTCTATTGGGCTAGTCTGCTTTATTACACCATTAATCCTCACACATGCGCGGTAAAGTGGACTGTGAGCTCCATCAAGATAGGGACTAAGTATCTGCCTTGTCCACCACTGCATGTGGTGATCAATAAATATTTGTTAAATGAATGGAGAGAACAGATGAGGCATACAGAGATCAAGCAACGTCTCCAAGATCACACAGCCAACTATTTGGCAGGGCTGGGTCCTCTGATTCCAAATCCCATGCACTACAAACTTATTAAGATCCTACAGAACAACAAGGTGAAACCCTGTCTCTACTAAAAATACAAAAGTTAGCTGGGTATGGTGGTGTGCCCCTGTAGTCCCAGCTACTCGGGAGGCTGAGGCAGGAGAATTGCTTGAACTCAGAAGGTGGAGGTTGCGGTGAGCCGAGATCGTGCCATTGCACTCCAGCCTGGGTAACAAGAGAGAAACTCCGTCTCAAAAAAAAAAAAAAAAAAAACAAAAAAAAAAACCAAGATCCTACAGAATACGGAGCTATGCGTGTATCTTGGGTAAGTGGGTGAGGGAGGCAGATAAAGGACAGAAACATGTTTTTAAATAGATAAATAAATACTGATATCCCCACATGAGTGAAGGTGGATCTAAAGACTGACTGCAAAAGGTGAATTTGGAGCATTCAGGAAGAAGATGAAGGATGTTAATTGAAGGTGATGTGGTAAAGCATTGCTGGATGAGGGAATGAATTGTCTAGTCAGAAGCCAAAGTAAATTGTATTCAGGGGAATACAGCCATTTCCCCAGATACCACGCCATCAGTCACAAGGGTATGTGAGTATATGCCACTGGCAGCTCTGCCTAAGAACTGAAGCAGAATAAGTGATTCCATGTGGTGAAGAACGTCTGAGCCAAATGGGCAGAGATTCTGCTTGCCTGAAGCTGAACTATCTGCCAGACTCTCCTAAACTGCTGGCTGGACACCCAGACTGGAAATGAGAAACTCAAGAATAATGAGAAAGACTGTGATGGGAGGATGGGGAGAGAGGAAAGAAAATCACCACAGAGTCTGAAGCCTGACTAATCGCCTTTTGTAAGCACAATCCCCTTGTTCCCTCATCCTTGCTAAGGAAATGAAAGTTTTTACAGGATGCCCAGTTTAGGAGCCAAAGCAGAGGCTCTCCAGGTAACAAGACAAGAAAAAGGGTGTACTCCTCTGTAACGTTAATAAATGCCTATGGAAGCCTTCAGATTCAGTGTGACTACTAGGGGTTACTCCTGTGCCCAGAGGCAAAAACCTTCCCTTGATCTTGACTTAGAGTCTTCAAGTAGCAGTTCCATCACACAGCCTTGGTAAATCCAGGGATTACATTAGAAAAATAACAATATTTCCTCATGAGTTTCGGATTCATCCATGTGCATCCCCAGCACCTGGCAGAGTGCCTGCCCTATAGTAGGAGTTCAAACGGTATGAAGAACAAAGGGAAATTGATGATAAATGAATCATTAGGCACATACAGCAAAATGGCTCTAAAAGTCTGTTTTCATAGGAATTTTTTGGTTTACATTATCAGGATTTAAGAGTGGGAAAAAATGAAGCATGTTCTACTTAAGGAATGATGAACCAACAAATTTGCAATAACAATCATTTTTAGGTACCCATTATATGTCAGTTGCAATGTCTCAGTTAATCCATATTGTAACCCTTAAGGAAACTGAAGCTCAGTGAGGTTAAGTCCATTCCCCAAAAATTTAGCTGGTAAGTGACAAAGATCTCCAAAGCCTGCGTGTGCTCTTTTCACTAAACTTTCTGAAAAAAAGAAAATCTACAGAAAAGCCCTGTAACGTTTCTCCATATTGTTAAACTAGAAAATTGAAGTTATAGTCACTTCCAGGTCAAGCAGGACCTGGCCAAGCAGAAGGGAGGAATGTCCTTTTTTTTTTTTTTTTTGGAGATAGTCTTGTTCTGTCGCCAGGCGCCAGGCTAGATAGAACGCAGTGGAAAGATCTGGGCTCACTGCAACCTCCGCCTCCCAGATTCAAGCAATTCTCCTGCCTCAGCCTCCCGAGTAGCTGGGACTACAGGCGCGTGCCACCAAGCCCAGCTAATTTTTGTATTTTTAGTAGAGAGGGGGTTTCACCATGTTGGCCAGGATGGTTTCGATCTCTTGACCTTGTGATCCGCCTGCCTCGGCCTCCCAAAGTGCTGGGAATATACAGGCGTTAGCCACCGCACCCACCCAAGAGGGATGTCTTATAAATTCTAGGCTTAAATTCTGTATTCCATACTCTTCACTATATCTTCCTTATTACACTATAAATCTCTAACTCAAACTCAGGACACTACACTGGTTAAACAAAAACAACAAAGAAAACCCTCACATCCCTCTTTCCAGAAACTAGACATCTTTAAGACGAAGATTTCTAACCCAAATAGAGTTTCTAACCTGGCGCATTTCCACAGAATCTAACATTGAAAGAGCCAAGGCCTGGGATTTATCCTCAGTTCCTGGGCAAGGGCCAGGAAAACAGAGCCAGACAGCAAGGCCGGAGTTGTGAGTCTCCATACTAAAAAAGATACCAAAGTAAGGTACTAAGCCACAGGAAGCTGCTGCGGGATCAATGGTACAGGTCCGGATTTAAATGCACAATTATTATGAGTGACTTGCAAAGGCATTACCGAGTTCCCCAGTAAATCTGAAGTTGCACTGAAATTTCAGAGTGAAGTAAGTAAAGAATTTCAAAGTCAAGGTTAAGGAGCTGAAGCAAATTAACAGGGGAGTCCAAGAACTGCAGAGATGATAGAGGAAAGATTGAGAGGGTGTGGATGAGAAACTGGATCTGAAATAAAAGACTGGACCCCACACAATGGGGCCTGGTTCTCAAAGGCAGAGAGATGTTAAGGTATTAAGCTGGAGGAGGAATTCCATTTCTAAAGGAGAAACGCTCAGGAAGAAAAGCGGATTGTGTCTGGAAAAGGGTCCCTGGAGAATATATTAATAACTCAGTAACGGGGAGGAGGCAGGAGGCTTAAACGTGTGTATGAGTGTGCGCGTCTGTGCGTGTGCGTAGCCCAGAAGGAAACTCCCCAAAAGGAAATGCATGTGAGGGCTCCATGCCAGGAAAAGCGATCCAGAGGACTGTGGGAGCAAGGCTCCCTTACAGAGGATGTCGCGCAGGAGGCCAGACTCAGACTCACCTCGGCCATAGCCCTGCGTGTGCTTGGCGAAGCTCCTCACCACGGCCTCCACGGCCTCTCGCAGCACTGCCGGACTCCCGGCAGCGCCGGGGGGCAGGGTCAGTCCGGGGGCCCCAGACAGGAGCAGCGGCGGCGGAGGCGGTGCGGGAGGCGGCGGGGCAGGCGGGGGTCCCGCAGGGGGTGTGGCGGCGGCAGCCGTGGCCCCAGTCACTCCGGGCCGCAGCGCTCGGAGAGTGCCCCTCCCGCTGGTGCCCACACCAGGCTGCAGCCTCTGCGCTCGCATCGTCTCCATCCCGGCCGCCAGTGGAGTAGCGCCCCGGAGCCTGTCAGCCTGGCCAGCTAACGGTCCCAACCACCCTAGTCAGCTTGCGCCTGGGGACTGAGGGCGGTGCCCGGGCAGAGCCGTCAGTCAAGTGGGGGCGGGAACGAGCCAGGTCCCATGCCAATCACCAGTGACGGGGCGGGAGCTGGAGGGCTCCTGCTCCGCCATAGGCAAATTGTTGAGGAAGGTGGAGCTTCTGAGAACCAATTGCAAAGAGAAAAAGCGTATCCACTGAAAGGCAGACGCAGAGCTTGGGCGCGTCTTCGGGAGTCCTGCGGCGCGCACTAGAAAGAGGGCTGGAACCCTGGGGCGGGGCTTGAAGGAAAAAAATGGGCCTGGATGTAAGACTGGGGAGAATTACAGACTGAGTAGAGATCATTTTGTTCTACCATTTCATTTTATAAATTGTAGGGGAGGTAACTGTGGCTCAGAGAAGTAATTTGACTTGTCCAACATCACATGCAATTGGTGGTGGAGCTAAGGCAAGAAAGATACTGACGTTTGATGAACATAAACTATGCAATGTGTAGTGCATGTCTTACTTACAGTCACGATCACTAACTGGATTGTATTATTTTGAGGGTAAGGAAACAGATGCTCAGGGAGGCTAAATAAATTGCCCAAAATTAAATAACTAAGTGGAATTCAGAGTTTAGACATAGGTATTCTGATTCCCAATATTTTTATCTTTTTACTATGCCACATTGTTGGGCAATTTTCTGATTTCACTTATTCTAAGTAGGAGAAGGGAATAAGAGAGAGTAGGATGGGCAAGTCTCTTTGCCTCCCGTTAGAGTGAGAAAGAGTTAGGATACATGCAGAAAACTAGCAAACTAAGAAGTCCAGGTGGGGGGATTAAGAAAATTACCCTTGTTAGTATAACATGGCAGGCTGGGTTCCTCTGATTACTTTGCACACACATACACTTGCACACATGCACACACACACGCTACATAACCTTTATCATGTGGTCACTGTACCATTTTTACTTAAGTGAGGTTATATTAACTGCCTTCCCCCCATCGTCTCTCCTACAGTGGCTCAGAAATCAAAGATGGGGAAATAAAGGCCAGAAGTAGAAGAAAAATAGAGAAACACACTTGGTGACACTTGGTGGAATGAAAATTAGACCCTGAATAAAAACTGTGAGTGGTCAAGAAATAGGAAGTTTGAAAAAGAGACAGTTAATCTACTGGGATGCATCTGCTGATGATGGAGGGAGAAACTCTTTGTAGGAACCTTAAAGATTTCAAGGTCGAACATAGAGAAAACGAAATCTTGTCGAATGCCTTAAAACCTTTAGGACACGGGACACTTGCCTTTTCTCTATAGCCACAGTTGATCAGTTGGCTTCTTGGAAGGAAGGTGGCTGGAATATCTAAGTATCCCCTGGATCATTACAGCTACAAGTTAGTATTACCCTCCCTCCCCATTCCTCATTCCCCATACCCACACCTCCAGGCAGAAGTGACAAAACAGAGACTTCTGAACACATTTATTTGATATGTCAAGTGGAGAGAGGAGTGATTTAGGGTTTCTCCCCACTTCTACCTGTGGGGGTGTTCATAAGCTCAGACAGACAGAAGAGCAGCTTAGAGCCCATGACCCACTCCCTGGGAAAATGAGACAATCTGTTGTAGTTGTTGGAGGAACAGGGTGGGAATAAAAAGCAGGAAGTTGAGAAGTGAAGTTGAGAGCAGGAAAGACAGCAGCAGAACTGAGGCTGGGGGTTGCTGCAGGAACCCCCAAGAAGAGTGAAAAAGATATCCTGAAAAGTGGTTGGGGCTGGAAGCAGGGTGTGACTAAGGAGCCAGGCCTGGAGAAAGAAGCAAGACCTGCAGAATGGGCTTGGATGTTCACGGAGAGAGTAGAGTGTGCAAAATTAGGATAGGCTGTGTTGCAGGGCATACGTGGAAAGCAAGGGACTGCTTCTGCAGGAGGGCAAAGACATCGGAGACTGCCCATAAGGAGGGGTTCCCTACTGCTTCTGAACAAATGTACGAGAGTTTGGGACCCTAGCCCTGTGTGTTCATTGGTGTGCTGTGCCTGTGGGTACACAAGTAATCCCATATGCATGTGAAATGACCAGGGCATGAATACATGTGTCTATATATCCAGTAAGTAGAGTACTTATTCTTTCTTGCTAATAAGAGTACTGTGCTTATGGACACATGCTTAACCATGTGTGGGTGCCCCGTTCACCCATGAGCACATGCAAGGGATCCCTGTTTTCCTGGTGTGTGAGCGGTTCTCCCACCTATCCCATTAAGGTCCTGGTCCCCACCCTCCTTGGCTCCTCTCACTCCTCTCAGCGCCCTGGCTCCCCAGGCCCACCTAGACTCTGGAAGCCTCCTAGCAGGCGAAGCTGCTCAGTCTGCATGGAGTGGCGTCTCACCAATTTGCGCTTGGTCCTGGGGGAGCCTGGCGCCCCTGCATAAGGAGGGGCAGGCAGCGAGGGCGCCCGACCTCCGGGTTGAGGGCGAATGTCGGGGATGGGAGGGTGGGGACTGACGTTGAGAGGGGGCAGGAAACCCGGCCGCGTTTGCGAGATGTGGTCCAGGAGCAACGTCCCCGAGCCCCTCCGCTCCAGCAGGCCCGGACTCCGCCTTCGTCCGCTTAGCGGAGATACTGCCCCTGGCAGACTCTCTTGGGACTGGCGCGGAGAGGGAGCCGAGCCGGCTGGAGGGAGGGTCAACGGGGAGGCGCTGTATCGGCGGCGCTCCAGGGACAAGCGGCTGGATTCTGGCGAGTCAGGGCAAAGATGTCCGGGGGTGTCTAGCTCCACTGGCTCCATGCGGCTCAGTTTCTGCCTCAGCCCTGAAGGGGGACCAGACTCCTGAGCTTCTGGTGCTGTGTTTCGGCGCGAGAGAGGACCCCCGCAAGTCACTTTCTCCGCCCATGGGGGCGGGTCCTCAGGGCCTTCGGTGCTGTGACGTCGGGAAAGACGGGGTCGACCGGTCAGGGTCAGGCCGTTGAATTCGGCAGTCAAGCGCTCGATCCCCGGTCTCCCTTCGGTGGGTGGGACTGGTTGAGGAGGGGCCACTAGTCCCCAGGGCTCGGAGTTGAGCCTTTTGAGTGGTTTTGGGGGATGGCGTGGTGGTTTGGGGAGCGGCTCGGAAGGGGAGGGGTCATCGGGGGGCTTAGGAAGAGGGAATTCAAATACGTCCCGCTTCTCCTCTTCTTCCTGGGCGCGAGGGGATAACATCCCTCGCCCTCCTCCTCCTGCGGTCTGCAGTTGGATTTCCGAAGGCGACGTGCAGACCCCCGGGCTAGGAGGAGCGGGAGCAGGATCCTCCACCCCTGGAGATGGTGGAGAATTGAGATACTGCCGGGTCTTCTTGGTGCCCGAGGGCGAGGTATCGGTGGTGATGATGATGACCTCCGTGCCCTTGGCCTTGCAGGCGTCCAGCAGCGTGGCAAGGGTCTCGCGGTCCCCGCGGTCCAGGGCGTGGACAAGAGCCGAGGCGCCCGCGTGATCTCGGACGGAGGGGTCTGCACCGTGGGCAAGAAGCAGCGAGGCCACGGCGGCGCCCCCACCCCCGGCGCAAGCGTGCATGAGCGCCGTGCGCCCCAGGCGGTCTGCGATGTTGGGGTCCGCGCCTTGCTCCAGGAGGTAGCGTACCATGCGTGCCTTGTTCTGGGGGTCGTCGTAGCGGGCCCGACAGGCTGCCATTAGCGCAGTTTCCCCTTGCGCATCACCCTCATTCACGTAGGCGCCTCCCTCCAGAAGCAAACGGGCCAAGCGTAGCTTACCCTGACCCACCGCCCGAAGAAGAGCGTGGCCCTCAGTGTGCAACATAGCTGCGGCTGGGGTGAGGGCACAGATGGAGACGCGACTGAGAACTGCCGAGGATGGCTAGGGGTGTGTGTGGGGTGGATGGCAGAGGCCTGAGGTCTCAGTGACGAAGCCGATCCCTGCAAGAGAGAGATCTTATTGATAGATTTGGCAGGGAAATTGAGGTACCGATGCAGGGACCCAGCGTGAGGTGAGGGAGCTCTTCACGGCATATAGTCCTTCCTCTAACTCACGCCTTTGAGCTGGCCCTTCCCCCGCAGCGCATGCCTGAGGAGGTGGGAAGGGTGCACCCGCACTGAAGGACTAGCGCGCGTGCAAATGCGTTCGTGCACGCGCAGGGATGTCCGCACCCCACCCTCACCCCATGGCTTATCAGACCTTTCCTCTATCCCCCTTTTCTTATCCACACTTGGGATCCCCCTTTCTAGGATGCTGAACGCCACCCACCCACACACATGGACCCTACAGTTACACACGTATTCTCATTCCTAACCTCTTTTAGCTTGCCACAGCCCCAAAAATTGAGTGGGGGGAGGGAAGCATCCTGCATTTGGGACCTAAAACGGGTGGAGGGACAATTGGGGGGTTCTTTTGCCCCGGCGTTGTTCCCCATCACTCCTGGCTCTTTCGCCTCCCAGCCTGTGCGCCCAGATAGATACCTGAATGTCCGCAGAATCTCCGCCTGGCCAGGATTGGGGCCGTGGCCACGGGGCAGCCGAGGTGGCAGAGCCAGGTTCCCGGGGGCCCGCATGGCGTGGAGGGGGGGAGCACCCGGATTCCCTTGGTGTCAGTATCTGCGCCCCGGCGCCGATCCTGGTCCCTCCTCCCGGAGCGCCCCGGGCACAGCGCCGGCTCGGGAGGAGAGAAGCTGGGGGGGGCGGAGCTCTGCTGTGCTATTTATAGCCTAGTCTCTGCGGGTGGGGGCGTCGGGCACCAAACTGCTCCCCCACTCATGCACACATAAACCCTCAAAAAACCTAGAGGCTCCAATCCTGACTTCCCTTTCTTAGCCGACCTCCCCTCAGCCCCAACAAACCTAAGTGTTCCTTAGGGGGACTCTGCGACCCAGACAGGGACCATCATGAAGATTCTTCGCTGAGCTTCAGCAGATCCCCATTCTCCGCACTTTGTGTGTTTATGCGCTCCTGTGCGCCAGAGTTGACCTGCCACACACACGGCACATGGCACACTGTGCAGAAGGCTGCAGAGAGGCTTTTTGGATCCACACCCGGTGTCCGTACTGTGCAAAGAGAGGCAAGAGATGTGGCTGTCTTGCTGGAGTTTAATTGTGAAGGAGAGCACGGTCCAGCCTGGAGTCAGACACAGATACACCCCCGCCCCATCTCTCAAAAACGGAACAACCATCACAGAGAAATTTGGACCTCAGCTCCCTTATATAAACCTTTTAGATAACTATGAGGAAGGTGGATACGGGGGCACTTTTAGATAGGGCAAGGGACATTCCCAGGTGCCTCCACCCATATTATTGTGGGAAGGGAGATAGGAAACGGGCAGGAAGAAGAGCGAACCTTGCAATACAGTCTCTCATTGCATCTCTTTAATCTCAGTCTTGCTTAGACGTATGATTTTTTTCCATCTTGCTTGAAGGTCTCTGTCTGAAACGCTCCTTCATCTTCTCTCTTCCTATCTGTCTATTGGTCTCTCACACTGTCTCTGCCTCTCCTTGCCACCTGCCCTGTCTCCATGGTTACCATAGCTTCCATCTACATATTTTGGTACTAAGTTTGTGTCCAGCTGGAAGGCACCAAGGGAAGTGGGAGAAGAAGAAAAATGATAAGGATTTGGAAAGTTCACTCAGGGTCCTGAGCTAATTCAGAGGCTGGAGACCCCCCAGATGCAAGATACTGAAAATGGTGTTCCCAGAAATGGTAGAGAGAGAAATATTTGTAGGAAGCTACCCATTTTTTTTTTTTTATTTTTTAAGTTGGGGGTTTCACCATGATGGCCAGGCTGGACTTGAACTCCTAACCTCAGGTGATCCACCCACCTCGGCCTCCCAAAGTGCTAGGATTACAGGCGTGAGCCACCGCGCCCGGCCTGAAGCTACCCATTTTTACTAGTTAGTTCTTGGACGCGTGTCAACTATGTGCCATGTGCTTTACATACACTATCATCAATCCTCACAATTCTGTAAGATAGGAACTATCATCTTGTTACAGATGAGGAAACAGACTTAATAAGGTTAAGCAGGTTCTCCCAAGCTTCACAGCTAAATTTGTGTCCTATGGCAAAGACTGGGCACTTGCCACTACACCTATGGCCACCCAGTCTACAGGCCGTTTTCTCTAACATCTGGAATGTTCTTCTTGACTAACTCCTAGATTTTATCTCCATTCTGAACTCTTTCCCCCTTTTATGTTTTTTCGTGTGAAAATAGGACTCCTCTTTCCACTCTGCCTCATTTCCCAAGGGGCTTGCAGGAGGTGGAAGGTAGTGGAAAATGCAGAAAAAGGCTGGGCGCGGTAGCTCGCGCCTGTAATCCCTGCATTTTGGGTGGTTGAGGTGGGCGGATCATGAGGTCAGGGGTTCGAGACCAGCCTGGCCAGTATGGTGAAACCCCCACCTCTATATGTAAAAATTCTTTTTTTTATAAAAATGAGAAAAATGCAGAAAAAGCTGGGCTCCTGCCCTGTGTCTCCTAGTACTGATCCCAAATCCTTCCCTCCTCAAACCCTCTGCCCACCTTCGCACAGACGCGGCAGCAACCCACAGAGAAAACATTTTTAGAAAAGAAGTATCCATTGGTGGTGCTGGAGAGAGGCAGTGTAGGATTGAAAGGAAGCCTGGAGTAATGGAGAAGGGACCAAGCTGTGAAGCCAGAGCCACAAAAAGACTGATCCCTAAAGAGCGGCTTTCACAGGGGTTTATTTCCCCGTAGGCCCACTTCTCTTATGGCCTCTCTGGGGGACTCCCTCAACACAGTTCCTCGATGAGATATAAGTGTCACGTTCCCTCGGTGAACTCTCGCCGGCCAGGGGCTCCTTCATCTGGAGTGAGACCGGAAATAAGTGACCGCAGGTGATTCTGCAACTCCAACTCTCTCCGCGACCTGCTTCGCAAGCCTGGGTTCCGGCGGACTCGCTCCCTCCCTCCTTCTCTCCGGACCTCCCTCCTCGGCTTCTCCGGCATTGGCCGAGAGAACTGGCCAATGGGGAGCTCCGGGAGGCGGGCCTAAAACGCCGCCGCCTGGAGGAAGCCCAGTACATTTCAAGTTGGCCGCGTCCTGGGCTCCGCGTGGGGGAGGGGCAGCAGGTAAGGCTCGGACCTGGTGGCTCGGACCTGGTTCGGTCCCACACTTCCCGAGCTTGTTCGTCCCGGCCAGGCTGCGAAAGAGACAACGCTTTCCAGCGGGTTGTTGGATCAGCCTTTCTAATCCCTACTCTTTCTCCCCTGGGCTCGCATTTCTGTGTTGATTGTATGCTAGAGAATGGTAGTTTTCTGTCGCGCATGGGGAGAGAGATTAAAGCAGAAAACGAGACAGCCTCTTGTACCTCTCTTTGGTATAGCATCGCCTTCCCCCGAATCCATTAATATTATCCCAGGAGCCTGACAAACTCCTGTTATCTGTGAAGACTAGCGGAAATACTACCTTCTACCTGTAGTTTTTCTGGGCCGCCTTTCTTGCAAAATGAATTGTTCCCCGGTCTGACGATAGCGTTTTGTGTGTACCTTTATTAGAACACTTAGCGCACTCTCTCCCTTTAACGTTTCCATGCTTTTTAGAATAGAAGGTTTTGTAGGACAGGTGCTAGTCGTTAACACGTAGCGCCCAATAAACGTTAGTTCAATAGAGTTGGTTTCTGGCAACTAGTACTGTTTTTGGGGAGGCAGAATTTAAACTCCTAACATAACTAGGGAACAGTAAAAGAAAATGCAGTATGTAATTAAGAGCCGTTAAATTAGTGGTTCATAATATTAGGGTTTCATAATTGTTTCTACAATCTAGAGCGGGAAGAAACCAAGGAGAACTGGAATGGTGAGGGGAGACTATGGATCACAAGGTCTCAAGTTCGGAAGGGCCCATAGAAGTCATGTATTTATTCATTCATTCAACAGATATTTACTGAGCAACTACTATATGCCAGACACAATGCTAAACCATGGTGATCATAGGGAATACTCTATGAGAGCCATGCATCCTTCTTCGACAAACTATTTAGTAAGTTATTACTCAGCTTCTATGTAAACATCTTTAGTGAGGGAACTCTCTTACCTCTCTTGTAGGTCATTCCATTGTTTAATATCTGTTCTTTAGTCAATATCCAACAAATATTACAAATAAATATATAGCTCAAGGAAATGCATTTTACACTTCCACTGTAAAAGAGGGATATCTGGCGGGCGCGGTGGCTCACACCTGTAATCCCAGCATTTTGGGAGGCCGAGGCAGCCGGATTACCTGAGGTCAGGAGTTTGAGACCAGCCTGACCAACATGGAGAAACCGCGTTTCTACTAAAAATACAAAAATTAGCCAGGCTTGGTGGCACATGTCTGTAATCACAGCTGCTCAGGAGGCTGAGGCAGGAGAATCGCTTGAACCTGAGAGATGGAGGTTATGATTAGCTGAGATCCGCCATTGTACTCCAGCCTGGTCACCAAGAGTGAAACTCCATCTTAAAAAAAAAAATAGAGAGAGAGAGAGAGAGAGAGAGAGAGAGAAAGAGAGGGAGGGAGAGAGAAATCTGTCCCTCTTCTACAGTGGAAGTGGTAGCATTCTTAAGAGCAAGTCATTTCTGATTGGGCATGGTGGCTCACGCCTATAATTCCAGCACTTTGGGAGGCTGAAGTGGGCAGATCACTTTAGCCCAGGCATTCAAGACCAGCCTGGGCAACATGGCAAAACCCTGTATTTACAAAAACTACAAAAACATGGCCAGGCCTGGTCGTTCCGGCCTGTAGTTCTAGCTGCTCAGGAGGCTGAGGTGGGAGGGTTGCTTGAGCTGGGGAAGTCGAGGCAGCAGTAAGCCAAGATTGTGCCACTCCACTCCAGCCTAAGCAACAGAACAAGAACCTATATACACAAAAAAAAAAAAAAAATTATGAGCTGCCACCATGAATGTGACAGGTGTCCATTAAACTGACTCACCCTTAATGTCACCCTTAATGTCCCACCATAGGTAGTGAATTTAGATGCCTGAACATATTCCCCTTTTAATTTTTTAAATAATATCTGCAACCATCCATTTATTGTTAGATTATTTCATTTATTTCAGAATTTTTGCTACTACAAATAGCTTTGATGAATATCCTTTTACTTATATCTGTGACTGTATATCTGATGATGTCTTTGGGATAGATTTTTAAAGTGAGATTGCTGAATTAGGGATATAAATATTTCTTTCTTTCTTTCTTTTTTTTGAGATGGACTCTCACTCTGTAGCCAGGCTGGAGTACAGTGTCACAATCTCTCCTCACTGCAACCTTCAACTCTTTGGTTCAACCAATTCTCTGCCTCAGCCTCCTGAGTAGCTGAGATTTTAGGCATGCACCACCACACCAAGCTAATTTTTTGTTGTTGTTGTATTTTTACTAGAGACAGGGTTTTACCATGTTGATCAAGCTGGTCTTGAATTCCTGACCTCATGATCCGCCCACCTTGGCCTCCCAAAGTGCTGGGATTATAGGCATCAGCCACTGTGCTCAGTCAACAAATTCTTATTTCTCTAGTCTTCATGAGACATCTTCTCTCCCATAATGTGTTCTTTTCTTTTCCCTTCCCTCCCCTTCCCTGCTGTACCCTCCCCTCTCCCTCCCTCCATCCCCCGCTTTCTCCTTTCCTTTCTTTCTCTTTCTTTTCTTTCTTTCTTTTTTTTTTGAGACCGAGTTTCACTTTTGTTACCCAGGCTGGAGTGCAATGGCGGGATCTCGGCTCACCGCAACCTCCGCCTCCTGGGTTCAGGCAATTCTCCTGCCTCAGCCTCCTGAGTAGCTGGGATTACAGGCACGCGCCACCATGCCCAGCTAATTTTTTGTATCTTTAGTAGAGACGGGGTTTCACCATTTTGACCAGGATGGTCTCGATCTCTTGACCTTGTGATCCACCCACCTCGGCCTCCCAAAATGCTGGGATTACAGGCTTGAGCCACCGCGCCCGGCCTCTTTCTTTTTTTTTGACAGAGTTTTGCTCTTGTGACCCAGTCTGAAGTACAATGGCATGATCTTGGCTCACCACAACCTTTGCCTCTGGAGTTCAAGTGATTCTCCTGCCCAAGCCTCCCAAATAGCTGGGATTACAGACATGTGCCACCACACCTGGCTAGTTTTTGTATTTTTAGTAGAGACGGGGTTTTTCCATGTTTTGTTTTGAGACGGAGTTTCGCTCGTTACCCAGGCTGGAGTGCAATGGCGCAATCTCGGCTCACTGCAACCTCCGCCTCCTGGATTCAAGCAATTCTCCTGCCTCAGCCTCAGCTGGGACTGTAGGCGCGCGCCACCATGCACAGCTAATTTTTGTATTTTTAGTAGAGACGGGGTTTCACCATGTTGACCAGGATGGTCTCGATCTCTTGACCTCGTGATCCACCCGCCTCGGCCTCCCAAAGTGCTGGGATTATAGGCGTGAGTCACCACGCCCAGCCGGTTTTTTCATGTTAGTCAGGCTGGTCTTGAACTCCCAACCTCAGGTGATTCGTGCACCTCAGCCTCCCAAAGGGCTAGGATTTAAGGCATGAGCCACCGTGCCCGGCCCCATAATATGTTCTTTTCAAACAGATTGCAGTTTAATATGTTAACCAACAGCCATTGTTTCCTCAAACTTTTCCTGGCAGTTGGGCTTGAAACTTTCCAGATTCCTCAGACAGACATTTTTCTATCTTCTCCTAGCTACAGATTATTAATCTCATTTAGTGTTCTGTTATTACATTTAAATTTTATTTATTTATTTATTGACAGGGTCTCACTCTACTACCCAGACTGGTACACAGTGGTGTGATAATAGCTCACTGCAGCCTCCACCTCCTGGGCCTGAGTGATCCTCTGCCCTGGCCTCCCAAAGTGCCGAGATTACCTCTATGAACCACTACACCTGGCCCATTTAAACGATTTTTAATTAATATTTTAATGTTATTATAGTATTCTATTCAGTATAGAAAAAAACTTAAAGTATATATAACCTGGCTGGGCATGGTGGCTCATACCTGTAATCCCTGCTCTTTGGGAGGCTGAGATGGGCAGATCACCTGAGGTCAGGAGTTTGAGGTTTGAGACCAGCCTGGCCAAGATGACCAAACCGCATCTCTACTAAAAATACAAAAATTAGCCCAGCATGGTGGTGGGTGCCTGTAATCCCAGCTACTCAGGAGGCTGAGGCAGGAGAAGTGCTTGAACCTATGAGGTGGAGGCTGCAGTGAGCTGAGATCACACCACTGCACTCCAGCCTGGGTGACAGAGCAAGACTCTGTGTCAAAAAAAAAAAAAAAAAAAAAAAAGATACACAACTCTCCCCACCAAAAAAACTTGATCCTTCAAATTAACCTTTGTTAATTTTTGGTACCTATCCTTCAATAACAGATTTTTAATTCATATGTGTGTATGTATTTCTGACAAGAGATTACTGTCTACATATTATTTGAAAATATTTTTTTTCACCAACTAATCTCTTGTGAATTTTGAATTGCTACTTGATTTTTTTTTTTTTTTTTTTGAGACAGAGTTTCGCTCTTGTTACCCAGGCTGGAGTGCAATGGCGCGATCTCGGCTCACCGCAATCTCCACCTCCTGGGTTCAGGCAATTCTCCTGCCTCAGCCTCCTGAGCAGCTGGGATTACAGGCACGCACCACCATGCCCAGCTAATTTTTTGTACATTTAGTAGAGACGGGGTTTCACCACGTTGACCAGGATGGTCTCGATCTCTTGACCTCGTGATCCACCCGCCTTGGCCTCCCAAAGTGCTGGGATTACAGGCTTGAGCCACCGCGCCCGGCCACTACTTGATTTTTCTTCTTGCTTGAGACAGGGTCTCACTCTACCACCCAGGGTGAGTGCAGTGGCATGATCACGGCTCACTGCAACCTCTGTCTCCTGGGCTGAAGCAATCCTTCCACCTCAGTCTCCCACGTAGCTGGGACTGCCAGCATGTGCCACCATGCCTGGGTAATTTTTTTATTTTTTGTAGAGATGGGTTCTCACTGTGTGGCCCAGGCTGGTCTCAAACTCCTGGACTCTAGCAGTCATCCCACCTCGGCCTTCCAGAGTGCTGGGATTACAGGCGTGAACCACCACACTCAGCCTCAAGGTTTATTTTTTATCTTTTAATTAATCGATTTTATATTTCAGAACAGTTTCAGACTTACAGAAAAATTTAGCAGATAATGCCAAGAGTTCTCATTTGCCCCAGTGCAGTTTCCCCTATTCACATTGTAGATTTAGTATAGTATATTTGTTACAGTGAATGAATGAATACTTAGTTATTTTGAGGAAACAATGGCTGTTGGTTAAGATATTAAATACATTATTCTTAACTAAGGTTCATACTTGCTTGACATGTCTTTGGTTTTGACCTGTCGCTCTTTTTCTGTACCTGGATCCCATTTAGGATACCGTATCATACTTATTTATCACGTCTCCTTAGCCTCCTCAAGTGTGATGGGTTTCTCAGACGTTCCTGTTTTTTGATGACTGACAGTTTTGTGGAGTTGAGTATACATGTAGGATGCCTTTCTGCTAGAATTTGTCTGATGTTTTTCTCACTATTAACCTGGGCTTTTGCATTTTTAGGAGGATGATCACAGAGTGAAGTACCATTTTATCATAAGGGCATATACTGAAAACCTAATCAATGAGTATTGATGCTGACCTTGATCATCTGGTTGAAGTCGTGTTTTTCTGGTCTCTCCACTGTGGAGATACTCCTCCTGATTTCCTAAATTATATTGAATTAAATTTCCTGTACACAGGCCACACATAAGAAGTGGGGAGTTGGCCGGGCGTGGTGGCTCAAGCCTGTAATCCCAGCACTTTGGGAGGCTGAGGCGAGTGGATCACGAGGTCAAGAGATCAAGACCATCCTGGTCAACATGGTGAAACCCCGTCTCTACTAAAAATATACAAAAAATTACCTGGGCATGGTGGCACATGCCTGTGTAATCCCAGCTAGTCAGGAGGCTGAGGCAGGAGAATTGCCTGAACCCAGGAGGCGGAGGTTGCAGTGAGCCGAGATTGTGCCATTGCACTCCAGCCTGGGTAACAAGAGAGAAACTCTGTCTCAAAAAAAAAAAAAAGGAAGTGGGGAGTTATAGCCAGGTGTGGGGGCTCACACCTGTAATCCTAGCACTTTGGGAGGCCGAGGGGTGCAGATCATCTGAGGTCAGGAGTTCGAGATAACATGGAGAAACCCCATCTTTACTAAAAATACAAAATTAGCCAGGCGTGGTGGGACATGCTTGTAATACCAGCTACTCAGGAGGCTGAGGTAGGAGAATAGCTTGAATCCAGGAGGTGGAGGTTACAGTGAGCTGAGATGGTGCCATTGCACTTCAGCCTGGGCAACAAGAGAGAAACTCAGTGTCAAAAAAAAGAAGTGGGAAGTCATGCTCCCCTGCTCCCTTTAGGATGAAGCATATTTTATTTGGAATTCTATGTGAGAGATTTGTTTATTCTCCCCCATATAAATAGATGCAGTCATTTATTCATATCACTGTAGACTGAGATATTTATCTTATACGTTGGGGTTATAATCTAATACTACTTTACTTATTTTGTTCCTCAAATTGTTCCAGCTTTGATGTTGGGAGCTTTTACAGTTGGCTGTTTTTTTTTTTTTTTTTTTGAGACGGAGTTTCGCTCTTGTTACCCAGGCTGGAGTGCAATGGCGCGATCTCGGCTCACCGCAACCTCCCCCTCCTGGGTTCAGGCGATTCTCCTGCCTCAGCCTCCTGAGCAGCTGGGATCATAGGCGCACACCACCATGCCCAGCTAATTTTTTGTATTTTTAGTAGAGACGGGGTTTCACCATGTTGACCAGGATGGTCTTGATCTCTTGACCTAGTGATCCACCCGCCTCGGCCTCCCAAAGTGCTGGGATTACAGGCGTGAGCCACCGCGCCCGGCCCCTCAGTTGGCTCTTAATGTCCCTTTGACACAGCTTTATCAAAATGTTCATTTTTTTTCTTTTTCCTTTTTGAGATGGAGTTTCGCTCTTGTTGCCCAGGCTGGAGTGCAATGGCATGATCTAAGCTCACCATAAACTCTGCCTCCCGGGTTCAAGCAATTCTTCTGCCTCAGTCTCCTGAGTAGCTGGGATTATAGGCACGCACCACCATGCCTGGCTAATTTTGTATTTGTAATAGAGACAGGATTTCTCCATATTGGTCAGGCCGGTCTCAAACTCGTGACCTCAGGTGATCCACCTGCTTCGGCCTCCTGAAGTGCTGGGATTATAGGTGTCAGCCACCACTCCCAGCTATTTTCTTTTTTTCTGCTTTTTGTTTGTTTGAGATAGAGTCTCACTCTGCCACCCAGGCTGGAGTGCAGTGGTACAATCGTGACTCACTGCAGCATCAATCGTCCCAGCCAGAGTAATCCTTCCAGTAGCTGGGACTCCACATCTGGCTAATTTTTGTATTTGTTGTGAAGACAGGGTTTTGCCCTGTTGTCCAGACTGGTCTCAAACTCCTAGGGCTCAAGTGACCGCCCCACTCCAGCCTCCTAAAGTGCTGGGATTACAGGCATGTGGCCGGCTGACACCATCAATATGAGAGTGTGGTTGTGGTTTTGAGCACTTTCTTACTTTTGGGTACCTCAAGATGCCCTAGACTCATCTTGTGTATTTCCTACCTTGTCCTAGAGTCAGCTGAGACTCCAGGGAGCCCTGGTACCTTTTACTGGAAAATGGTTTTAGAGACCAAGATCTGAGTGCCAGGTGTGCTCATTGCCACCGGGGTATCATTTCTTTCAAGTTTCCTTTTCATCTGGTGATTTTATTCCCCCATCCTAGCTGCCTCTGACTGGTTTCTCAGGTTTGGTGATAAGAGCCAGAGTGAAAATTCAGCAGAAGGAGAAACTTCGGATTCATCAATGTTGATCACAGTGGAATAAACTGCCTTGGGGGAGAACGGATACCATCTCTTTAGGGAAGTGCCACCAAAAGCTGAATCATAATTCACAGAGTAATGTCAGGCATGGTGTCTCACCCCTTTTAATCCCAGCACTTAGGGAAGCCAAAGCAGGTGGATTACTTGAGTCCAGGGGTTCGAGATTAGCCTGGGTGACAAGGCAAAACCCCGTCTCTACAAAACATACAAACATTAACTGGGCTTGGTGGCACATCTGTAGTCCCAGCTACTCAGGAGGCTGCAGCGGGAGGATCACTTGAGTCTGGGAGGCGGAGGTTGCGGTGAGCTGAGATAGCACCGCTGCCCTCCAGTGAAGTCCTGCACTGGGAGAGGCTTAGACTGGATGACCTCTAAGGATCCTCCCAATGGTAAGATTCTATGCTTCCAAGTGGTATTTAAAAAGATCAATTTTGGGCCAGGTGCAGTGGCTCAAGCCTGTAATCCCAGCACTTTGGGAGGCCGAGGCGGGTGGATCACCTGAGGTCAGGAGTTTGAGACCAGCCTGGCCAACATAGCAAAAACCCGTCTCTAGTAAAAATACAAAAATGAGCTGGGCATGGTAGTGCACGCCTGTAATCCCATCTATTCAGGAGGCTGAGGCAGGAGTATTGCTTGAACCAGGAGGTGGAGGTTGCAGTGAGCTGAGATAGTACCACTGTACTCCAGCCTAGGTGACAGGGTGAGACTTCATCTCAAAAAAAAAAAAAAAATCAATTTTGACCAGGTGTGGTGGCTGACACCTGTAATCCTAGCACTTTGGGAGGCCAAAGTAGGCAGATCACGAGGTCAGGGGTTTGAGACCAGCCTGGCCAGCATGGTGAAACTCTGCCTCTACCAAAAATAGAAAAATTAGCTAGGTGTGGTGGCATGTGCCTGTGACTCCCAGCTACTCGGGAGGCTGAGGCAGGTGAATCGCTTGAACTCAGGAGGCGGAGCTTGCAGTGAGCATAGACTGCACCATTGCACTCCAGCCTGGGCGACAGAGCAAGACTTTGTCTCAAAAACGAACAAACAAAAAGAGCCAGGCATGGTGGCACACACCTGTAGTTCCAGCTACTTGGGAGGTGAAGGTGGGAGGATCACCTGAGCCCAGGAGGTTGAGGCCACAGTGAGCCATCATCACGCCACTGTACCCCAGCCTGGGTGACAGAAAGAGACCCTGTCTCAGATAAAATAGAAAGAGCAATTTGATTGTAACGTCTCTTTTCCCCTGGTGGACAATGGAGCTGATGACTCATCCCTGTGCTCTCACAGTGCCTGGCGCACTCTTTTTCATGGTAGATGAAAAATTAATGTTTTGCTGAATGCATTGCATTATATTGAATTGGGGCCTGGTTGGGTTTGGAAGGGCAAAGAGGGAAAGAATTCAAAGGTTGTATGTAGAAATTCAGATAGTGGCTGGGCACAGTGGTTCATGCCTGTTATCCCAACACTTTGGGAGGCTGAGGCAGGAGGATCACTTGAGCCCAGGGGTTCGAGGCTACAGTGAGCTATAATCGTACCATTGCACTCAAGCATGGGTGACAGAACATCTCTAAAAACAAAAATAAGGAAATGAAGGCTGGGTGCGGTGGCTCATGCCTGTAATCCCAGCACTTTGAGAAGCTGAGGTGGGCAGATCGCCTGAGGTCGGGAGTTCAAGACCAGCCTGGCCAGCATGGTGAAACCCTGTCTCTAATAAAAATACAAAAATTGGCTGGGTGTGGTGGCAGGCGCCTATAATCCCAGCTACTTGGGAAACGGAGGCAGGAGAATCGCTTGAACCCGGGTGGCGGAGGTTGCGGTGAGCGGAGATCACACCATTGCATTCCAGCCTGAGCGTGAGACTCCGTCTCAAAACAAAACAACAATGAAAGGCATGCAGATAGAGAGAAACATCAAACTGTCCTAGGGATGTGGAGTTGTGTCCAGGAGTCTAAGCACGTTCTCCTTTGTGCTAGTTAAACTATATTGTAATTATCTGACCTGTGTGGGGGACCATGTCTCATTCATGTTTATATTTCCAGAAATTCTCTGTCTGACACTGTGCCTTCTCAGTCAAAATTTGTTGAATGACATTGACTTTTCATGTTCCAGGGAGAGAAGAAACGTCTTCTATGTCCTTGGCTTCCTGTCCATTCGACTACATTCCTTTTTCTCTTTCTTTTTGTCTTTATCAGGTTTTCTCACTGGATCTCTGAATACCCAGGCCCCCTCCACTATGGCCAGCCGGGGTGGGGGCCGAGGTCGTGGCCGGGGCCAGCTGACCTTCAACATGGAGGCTGTGGGCATTGGGAAAGGGGATGCTTTGCCTCCACCCACTCTGCAGCCCTCTCCACTCTTCCCTGTGAGTCTCTTCACACCCTTCCCAGACTTTCATGTGCCCCTGGCCGACTACATGATTCTGGGTTCCTCCTAGACCATCATAAAGTCACTCTGGGAGGCCGAGGTGGGTGGATCACCTGAGGTCAGGAGTTCGAGACCAGCCTGGCCAAAATGGCAAAACCCCATCTCTAATAAAAATACAAAAATGGTAGTGCATGCCTGTAATCCCATCTGCTTAGGAGGCTGAGGCAGGAGAATCACTTAAACCCAGGAGGTGGAGGTTGCAGTGAGCCGAGATAGCACCTCATCTTGCCCCTGTCTGTCTCTGTACTCCCAATGCACAGGCGATGTTTTGCAGGCAAAGAAGTGTCCACCTTCTCCCTACCTTTCGAAATGATATGTTACTCCCCTCATTCTCTTTTGGCCTCTGCTCAGTGGGCGTATTCGATTAAATTGGGAGGAGGGGGTCCTCCCGGATTTGTACTAGCATTTTCTCCCTGAACTGACTACTGCCCCTGCCTCTTTAGCCCCTGGAGTTTCGCCCAGTACCTCTGCCCTCGGGAGAGGAAGGGGAGTATGTCCTGGCACTGAAGCAGGAGCTACGAGGAGCTATGAGGCAGCTCCCCTACTTCATCCGGCCAGCTGTCCCCAAGAGAGGTCAGTCAGAATGCCAGCATCATATCTGAGTGTCTTCCACGGGCAGTGCCCTGTGCTCAGCACCACTGGGGGCCAGCGAGGCACAAGAAGTGTACTGTCTATCTGGGGAGATGACAGTGGTTACTTCCGTGTCTGAAATGGATTCTAGTTTTCATGGTTTGTTTTGAGTCTCATAATAGTCTTGATACAGTGGGCGGTTAAATACTAAAATCCCACTTTACATGTATAAGTGGGGGGATGTATTTTCTAAAAATTTATATATTTTTAATTTTTTTGTAAAATAGAGATGGAGGTCTCCTTAGGTTGCCCAGGCTGGTCTTGAACTTCTGAGCTCAAGAGATTTTCCCGCCTTGGCTTCCCAAAAGTGCTGGGATTACAGGCATGAGTCACCACACCCAGCAAAATGTTTAACTATCTGGGTATTGCAGCCACCAACCAACAAGGGAAGACAGATCCTGGTTTCTTTTTTTTTTTTTTTTTTTTTTTGAGATGGAGTTTTGCTCTGTTACCCAGGCTGCAACCTCCACCTCCCGGGTTCAAGCAATTCTCCTGCCTCAGCCTCCTGAGTAGCTGGGATTACAGGCATGCGCCACCACGCCCAGCTAATTTTTGTATTTTTAGTAGAGACGGGGTTTCACCATGTTGACCAGGATGGTCTCGATCTCTTGACCTCGTGATCTACCTGCCTCGGCCTTCCAAAGTGCTGGGATTACAGGCGTGAGCCACCACACGTGGCCCAGACCCTGGTTTCTTATTCCCTACCATACTTTCCACTACACCATAATCTTCCTTTTTTTTTTTTTTTTTTTTTTGAGATGGAGTTTTGCTCTTGTTACCCAGGCTGGAGTGCAATGGCGCGATCTCGGCTCACCGCAACCTCCGCCTCCTGGGTTCAGGCAATTCTCCTGCCTCAGCCTCCTGAGTAGCTGGGATTACAGGCACGCGCCACCATGCCCAGCTAATTTTTTGTATTTTTAGTAGAGACGGGGTTTCACCATGTTGACCAGGATGGTCTCAATCTCTTGACCTCGTGATCCACCTGCCTCAGCCTCCCAAAGTGCATACTCTTTCTTAATACAGCCATGCCTTTGAACTAAGGGACGGAAGAAAAAAAAAACAACAAAAAAACCATCATGGCCAGGTGTGGTGGCTCATGCCCCATTATCCCCGCATTTTGGGAGGCTGATGCGGGTGGATCACTTGAGGCCAGGAGTTTGAGGCCAGCCTGGCCAACATGGTGAAACCCTGTCTCTACTAAAAATACAAAAATTAGCCAGGCACAGTGGCATGTGCCTGTGGTTTCAGCTACTCAGGAGGCTGAGGCACAAGAATCTCTTGAACCTGGGAGGCAGAGGTTGCAGTGAGCTGAGATCTCACCACTGCATTCCAGCCTGGGTGACAGAGCAAAACTCTGTCTCAAAAAAAAAAAAAAAAAAAAGGCCGGGCGCGGTGGCTCACGCCTGTAATCCCAGTACTTTGGGAGGCCGAGGCGGGTGGATCACAAGGTCAAGAGATCGAGACCATCCTGGTCAACATGGTGAAACCCCGTCTCTACTAAAAATACAAAAAATTAGCTGGGCATGGTGGCGCGTGTCTGTAATCCCAGCTACTCAGGAGGCTGAGGCAGGAGAATTGCCTGAACCCAGGAGCCGGAGGTTGCGGTGAGCCGAGATCGAGCCATTGCACTCCAGCCTGGGTAACAAGAGCGAAACTCCGTCTCAAAAAAAAAAAAAAAAAAAAAAAAAAAAAAAAAAAAAAAAAAAAAATGGCCGGACACAGTGGCTCAGGCCTGCAATCCCAGCACTTTGGGAGACTGAGGCAGGTGGATCACCAGAGGTCAGAAGTCTGAGACCAGCCTGGACAACATAGTGAAACCCTGTCTCTACTGAAAACACAAAAAATTAGCCAGGTGTGGTGGCAGGCACCTGTAATCTCAGCTACTCGGGAGGCTGAGGCAGGAGAATCACTTGAACCCAGGAGGCAGAAGTTGCAGTGAGCCGAGATTGTGCCATGGCATTCCAGACCAGGAAACAGTGCAAGACTCCATCTCAAAAAAAAAAAAAAAGTAACCGGGTGTGGTGGCATGCGCCTGTAATCCCAGCTACTTGGGAGGCTGAGGCAGAAGAATCACTTGAACCTGGGAGGCAGAGGCTGCAGTGATCCGAGATCACGCCACTGCACTCCAGCTCGGGTGACAGTGCCAGACTCTGTCTCAAAAAAAAAAAAAAAAAAAAGAATGATAAGCTCCTCACTGAAGCTGACCCCCTGGGCTCTGGGTTTGGGGTAAGGGGACAGCTAATTGCTGAGTATTGACGTGGCTGGACTCTCAGGGACAACCCTGTTCTGGGTCTCTGATAAAACTTTGATCCTTCCACCCCTCAGATGTGGAGCGGTATTCAGACAAATACCAGATGTCAGGTCCGATTGACAGTGCCATCGACTGGAACCCTGGTAGGTGATGGGCCCTTACATTGACTGCCCTTCTTTCAAATGCTGGAGATGCTTCAAGCCATTGCCATCACCCCCATGTCTTCATCCCACTCGCCCATCCAGCATCTGCAAGCTAGAGCCTTAATTATGTTCTAAAACACTCTCAGATTCTACTTGGAAAAGCTATTCAACAGTTCCCACTACTCAGGAGATACCCAAGCCCCAGTTTTGTTCTGAACAACTTGGACCCAGCCCCTTTCTTCTTCTCCTTTGAAACCATCACCCCCTTAAAACCAGTCATCATTCGTTGGAGACCCCAGGCAGGGTCCTATCGACATTTACATTCCCACTATTCCCAGATTGGCGGCGTCTACCCCGGGAGCTAAAGATCCGAGTGCGGAAGCTACAGAAGGAACGTGAGTGTATCTGGAAAAAGGAGGGAGAAGAGAGTTTCCTCCATCAGCCTGAGAGCCAAGGCTGCTGTGGTCTCACCTTCCCCCGCAGTTGCTAGACCCATCTACCCAGTGTTGTTGCTACACGTCATGGTGGCCACATGAGGGCAGCAGAGTGACATGTTCTTTGCAGGAGGATGGGGTAAAAATTTGCTCTCTGATGGTTCACCTTTTGATCCCCCACCAGGGATTACGATTCTGCTCCCAAAGAGGCCCCCTAAGACCTCAGAGGATAAGGAGGAGACAATACAGAAACTAGAGGTGAGGAGGAAGTGTTCACAGAGCACTCCCGAGCCCTGGATCTGTTCCCTCTCTCTTGGCCCATGTGTGCCTCCATTTCCCCTCCTGTGAACTGAATCTGAGTTTCCGTTGCTATTCATCCCCACCTGAGACCCTGGAGAAGAAGGAAGAAGAAGTAACTTCAGAGGAAGATGAGGAGAAGGAAGAAGAAGAAGAGAAGGAAGAGGAGGAAGAAGAAGAGTATGATGAGGAAGAACATGAAGAGGTGAAGGGGACTCCTTCTACCTTAGCCCCCCTCCCTTTACCCCGTAAACTCTGGGGATCTTAACTCTTTACACCAGGGATGCTCCCCTCAGAGGGTTGGCATGCCAACAGAGATAGCCCCCCGCCACCGGGTAGGGGCTTCCCTCCACTTCATCTCTCCCTTCTCCAAACTACAGCTG
Source organism: Saguinus oedipus (assembly GCA_031835075.1). Lineage (NCBI taxonomy): Eukaryota > Metazoa > Chordata > Mammalia > Primates > Cebidae > Saguinus > Saguinus oedipus. Next base: position 2,867,016 of record CM063190.1, read on the forward strand.
GAAGAGATGTCTCAGGCCTGGAATGTGTGACGGGGAGGAAAGGGGTCTGGTGCACAGGAAGGAAGGTGAATGCCAAAAGCAGGCTTGACTTTTACTTACTGTTTTTCCATTTCAGGAAACTGATTACATCATGTCATATTTTGACAACGGAGAGGACTTCGGGGGAGACAGTGATGACAATATGGATGAGGCTATCTACTGAAGAAGGACTCGGACCCCTGTATGTTTCTTGAGGATGCAGAGTAGCTGTCCCTATTATTTGTTTTTTTAGGACAAACAAATCATTTGGTCAGAGTTCACATAATCTGTCTGGTCCCTGGAGATGGGAATGGAGGGTGATGACAGTTTACTTTCTCCGCTTCCCCTCCTTCCACGTCTGTATCACCTCTCCTATCTTGGGGAAAGTGCAAAGGACAAATATGTCAATTGCATGAAGGGAGAAAGGAGAATTGAAAGAAGAACTGGGGTTGTCAGAGCTCAGATGGCTCTACCCCTACCCAATTTGTATAGCTCTTTGTGGAGATCATTAGGGCTGGGAGCAGTTTGAAGGAGTAAGACTGGTTTTATATTTTTAAATAAAGTATTTTTCTCTGTCTCTCTGTCCTGGGTGAGGCCTGGTGAGGGAGGGCTGGAGGAACCAAGGGAATGGCTAACTGAGCAGGGGCCACTGTGACACAGTGGAGGGCCACAGCCCCCTTATCCTTCACCCCTTCCCACCTCCCCCCATGGTGGGACACTGAGTCACAATCCAGCCCCCAGGGAATATTCAAGACCTCATCTGTAGGGCTATGAAAAGTAAGTCGGAGAAACCCTCTGCCCCCCGAGGACCAGCTGACTTCTCAGCCTCTGGTCCTCGGGCCTCGAGGATATGATTGTGTCTGTTCACACATGTTCACAAGGACACAGGCCCTGTCTTGGCCGCACTTGACCTTGTCCTTATTTACAAAGGATGATTACAGCTATAAAAATGAGAAAAAAGAAAGAAACAAAAGGATTATATCTATTTTTGTGGGGAAAGTCAAGAAGACCAGGTATGGGGAAGGAGGAGGAGCTGACTTACCCAGCATACTCCCTCTTCTCCCAGACCCTGGCGATGCCACTTTGAAAGGCATGTCTGTGCAGAGGGAGCCCCTGAATATCCTGTTCTCCAGTTACAGAAACCAGTGTGTGGCTGAGTTGCAATTCTCTTTTGGTTCTTCCCTTTGTGGAATTTAGTTAGCTTTTCTCCCTTTCTTTGGAGGAAGGGAGGTAGGCGGTGGTGTTTTACAGGAAGTAAGGAGGGTGGGGAGGAAGGGAGTGACTTAGGGACACTCACAGATCTGAGAGGCGCTTTCTCGCCCACATAGCTCTCCCTTGTGTGAGGTCACTTTCCAGGGCTCTGATTGGCTTCTGAGGAAGCCTTAGATGAGCTGATTGGTTCCAACCACTTGACATGCAACAGTCACGGGCAAGCTGCGTGTCCAGAATAGGAACTGGATCACTTCATGCTATCATAGCAACCCTACTGAGCATTTGAAAGTAAGATGGGGTATAGAAAAACCTTCAAAAAATTCCCCAACCGTACTTGGACAGGCCGACTGAATTCCCTCCAGCATCCAGTGATAGAGACTGGCAATCTGAGGTTGAATACGTCGGACCCCATTGTACAGAATGAAGAAAGGCTGTGACTCCATTGAGATAAAGCACGTTAAAAGCCTAGTTCGGGTGCCTCAGTGTTTATTTACACAGAAGCAGTGGCAGGCGCCATGGCTCAAGCCTGTAAGCCCGGCAGTTTGGAAGGATGAATCAGGAGGATTGCTTGAAGCCGGGAGTTTGAAACCAATCTAGGCAACAAAGTGAGACCCTGTCTCTACAACAAAAATCTTTAAAAATCTTTAAAATAGCTGAGTGCGGTGGCGCTCCTTAGCAGTCCCAGCTACTAGGGAGGCTGAGGCAGGAGAGTCCCTTGAATCCTGGAGTTTGAGGCTGCAGTGAGCTGTGATTGCACCACGGTGCTCCAGCCTGGGCAGCAAAACAGTAACCTGTCTCTAAGAAAAGAAAACAAGAGTAGAAGCAGCGAAGGAAACAGAAATAGAAACAGAACATTCCAGAGTCATTGAGCAACTTGTGATGATTGATGTGTTTCCTTTTTTAGTCCTCCTGAGGTGTGTCCAGTGGCAGGAAGCAGATGGGGACTTGCCACTGGGGTTTCCCAAAGCTGTACTTCAGCCTGTGATTATAGCTGCGGGAGATCAGCAAAAAAAAGTAAAAGATACTGAAAATGTTCCTTTTGCATTTTTCCCTGCATGCACACACCCAGTCCGAACCTGCTCAACTGTATGTGTCTATGTTGGGGGCACAGCCATCCCATAAAGCCTGGGAACTTAAAAGAGTGGGAACAAAGAAGATTCTGGAAAAGCAGCAGTAGAGGAGGACTGGACCACGTCCCGACCCTTACAGGGGAAGGGAGGGGAGGAGAGGGTCCTATCTTTCTATCCACACACATCCTTTTCCCATGCAACCGGGGAAATGAGGACAAAGGTTGGCGTATCACTTGGGATCAGTTGCATTACTTCAAAGTGTCAGAGAGATCAGACCATTCTTGGACTCTGCCGTCTGCAGGTGACCTTGCTGGACAAAGCCAGGGACAGGGGACCCAGCAGCTTTCCCAGATTCTGAAGTGGTTCCAGGCATGAGCTGGACTTGTTTCCATTGACCTTTCCCCTACTTTCCATAGGTACTATCGGGCAGGCCTGAAGCCAAGGCCTAGTAAATAGGGTCACGGTTCCTATTCCCTTTGGAGGACCCTCTGAGAGGTTAGGGGTGAGGCCCTGCTTGCAGACATTTACAGAGGACCCATGCAGTGATGCTCGGTCCGGTACTACTCGCCCGGTAGGGGTTACGTTGAACAGATCGCTGGCATGTGTACAGCCTGGGTTGCGCTGGCCCCAGGTCGGGTAGGTTTTCTGTCAGTAATCCTTTCCTGGGCCATGGTGACTCCCACCTGTAATCCCACCACTTTGGGAGGCTGAGGTGGGAGGATTCCTTGAAGTGAAGAGTTCGAGACCAGCTTGGGGCAAATAGTGTTTTCTAAGCTTGTCTCGGGAGGGGAGGGGAGGAGGGGAGGAGAGGAGGGGAGGGGAGGAGAGGGGAGGCGAGGGGAGGGGAGGAGAGGGGAGGCGAGGGGCGTTGAGGGGAAGGGAGGGGAGGGGAGGGGAGGGAGGGGAAGGGAGGGGAGGAGAGGGAGGGGAGGAGAGGGAGGGGAGGAGGGGGGAGGGGAGGGGAGGAGGGGAGGAGAGGGGAGGCGAGGGGCGGTGAGGGGAAGGGAGGGGAGGGGAGGGGAGGGAGGGGAAGGGAGGGGAGGAGAGGGAGGGGAGGAGAGGGAGGGGAGGAGGGGGGAGGGGAGGGGAGGAGGGGAGGAGAGGGGAGGCGAGGGGCGGTGAGGGGAAGGGAGGGGAGGGGAGGGGAGGGAGGGGAAGGGAGGGGAGGAGAGGGAGGGGAGGAGAGGGAGGGGAGGAGGGGGGAGGGGAGGGGAGGAGGGGAGGAGAGGGGAGGCGAGGGGCGGTGAGGGGAAGGGAGGGGAGGGGAGGGAGGGGAAGGGAGGGGAGGAGGGGGGAGGGGAGGGGAGGAGGGGGGAGGGGAGGGGAGGGGAGGAGAGGGTCCTATCTTTCTATGCTATGTTCCATCCCTCGCCTCTCAATTCCCTCCCATCTCGGGTGGGCAGCTTAAGAGGGGTCTGCAAACAGGCTCAGTGGCTCAAGTGGTTTGAGGGAGGCTAAATGGCAGAAGTAGAAGCAACATGCAGTTTAGATTGGGAGTGGAGGCCAAATAAAATTGGAGGGTCAGATGAATAAGGTAACTGGGCACCTATAGTTTGTTAAGGAAAAGACAGTTCTCTTCCTCAATTCGTTTTCTTAGAGACAGCGTTTCACACTGTTTTGTGGTCGTGGTTTCACTAGTCCATAGCTTTGTGCCCTTGGGAAAGTCATGTGAGTCTCCCGCCTCAGTATTCCTCGTGCGTGAAATATAAATTTGGACCAGACTTGCCCGCTAGGAGCCCTTCTAGCTCTCACATAGTGGGGCTTCTGCTGATCCAGCCGTAAGAATAAGCGGCCTGAGAACAAAGGCAGGCTTTGGATGAACACATTCCATTTGGCTGGATTTCCCCACCTTATTTTCGGCCCAGGCAGACTAAAGATACCTCAGGCTTCTGGCCAGCCGTTTCCAAGAACCTGCTTCAGCTTCGGTAGCAAGATCAGCAATTCCATCAACTCGCCTGAGAGGGACACTCCCTACAGCAGAGTTCAAGGTCACAGTCTGCAAACCAGGACTCAAACAGGCCACCGACAGACTTCTGACTGAAGAAGGGGCGGGTGGGCAGGTCCTCTTCATCTCCCCTCCTGTATCACGTCCAGCCAGAGGATGGAGAAGAGAAATGAGCCCAATGGGAATAGTTCCACTAGCTAATCTGGCCCAACTAGCAGTGAACTTCTTCTCCACTGACCTTTCCCCTACTGGGGCTCACATTTCCTCAAGGTCATTTGGGACCACAAAGCTGGAAATAAGTTCTAGCTTCCTGCTGTCACCTCGGAAAGACCTCTGGCTCATCTCCAGCAGGCTTTAATTTGCCTTTGTATCTAGGAAAGAAGGGAGGTCCCCCCTCATAACCCTAATGGGAGCCAGCGGGAAGACTGATTCAACTTAACTGGAGGACCTTAACGGCTATGTGCTCTCACCTTGGGAAGCCAAGACGTTGGAGAAGGAATCCAGAGACTCCTCAGGCCTGATCTCAACCAGTGCAGGAAGGGGCTAGGTCCCCATGGCCTCAGAGCACGGGATTATTCTCCACTCTAAACCTCTCCTCCTCCCAGGATCCTCAGCTTTGGGCTGTGCTCCCAGCCCCTTCCTAGGTGTTTCCTATCCTTGGAATTCCACATGGATCTTGCTTTCCAGTAGAGAAAGGGGAAAAATAGCCAAATCCTGTCTCTAATATTTTTGGTAGGCTCAGCGCAGTGTTGATAGTATTGCCATAGCAGGGAGTTAATCAGAGCTACTTTTGTCTTACCAAAAGGGGCAGCGGGAAGAAACCTACCTAAGTTAGGGGTGCAGATTCGAGGTGAGAGTAGGTGGAGTCCCATCCAGACAGGGAAAGAAGCCGTGGTACTCCTCCTCCTTAGGCTCTGCTATGACCAGAGATGTAGCCACTTTGGAGAAGAAATTCCTTTGTCAAAGGAGGTCAATTTCATGTTTTAACTCATTTTTCTTAGACGGAGTGATAAGAGGAAGTGAAACAACAAACACGGGCTCAGTGGGCGAAAGGGCAAGAGCTGCCCAGCCCTCCTCCAAGCCTTCCATTTCCTTTCCCAAGCCTCCTTCCTGGCACCCGTGCAGTCTTTCTCATCTGACCATACTTGGCTGCTCTCGGTCCCTCGCCTCTCCCTTACTTGGCTTGGCTCCTGTTTTACGTCTGGCTTTCTACCGGAGCCTCCACACTGACACCTGTCCAGAGACATCAGGGATGTTTACTCACTTCTCAGTGGCCAGACGGGGCCAGGCCTGGAGGGGCTGGCTTATCACTCAGACGCATACTTGTTGTGTTTCAAATTCTTTTCCTCTTTTCGACTCTTTCTCCCTGTCTCTCTTTGCATCATGCCTTTATACGGTGCTGTTTAAATCGGATTATTCCTGGGGTGATATGGTGAGGACTATTTGGAGCCACAGAATACACAGGGCACATCTTCCAGAGTGTTAATTTTACTTTTAAGATTTGCTGGGGGAAGATAAGTCATTTGTATACTAAAACCAACACAAATATATTATGCAGTGTAAATCAAAATTTGCATTTTTTTGAAGATAAAATAGATACTTCAAAGACATTTCGCCCGGCACGGTGGCTCATGCCTTAATCCCAGCACTTTGGGAGGCCGAGGCGGGTGGATCACGAGGTCAACAGATCGAGACCATCCTGGCCAACATGGTGAAACCCCGTCTCTATTTAAAAAAAACAAAAAAGTCATTTCTGGTCTATGACAGTCTACTTTAGACTGCTCTGGGAGCCCTGGGGAAAATGGTTCACTTTCTTGTATCTTAGGGGTCCTGCAGAGGAATATTTGAGAAACTCTGCTTAGAGCAGAGGTAACAAGCATAGACAAACCTAAACACTAAACAACAGTCAGGCAGACATAAAAGATCATAGCAGGCGAGTGTGATGCACTAGAGAATGGTGAGAACTGGCAAATGAGAGCTTGCCCAGCCCCTTCAGCTGCAGCTGGTTAATGCCGGGAAAGAATGTGACTCAGTGTTACCAAATCTGACTGCTTTTTTTTTGAGACGGAGTTTTGCTTTTTGTTACCCAGGCTGGAGTGCAATGGCGCGATCTCGGCTCACCGCAACCTCCGCCTCCTGGGTTCAAGCAATTCTCCTGCCTCAGCCTCCTGAGTAGCTGGGATTACAGGCATGCGCCACCATGCCCAGCTAATTTTTTGTATCTTTAGTAGAGACGGGGTTTCACCATGTTGACCAGGATGGTCTCGATCTCTTGACCTCATGATCCACCCGCCTCGGCCTCCCAAAGTGCTGGGATTACAGGCTTGAGCCACTGCGCCCGGCCCCTGATCGCTTTTTAAGAGACACTGGAACTGCAGATTTTAGTGAAATCAGATTTTTAGTTATTTTATTTATTTATTTATTTATTTATTTATTTATTTATTTAGAGATGGAGTATTGATTGCTCTGTCGCCTAGGCTGGAGTGCAATGGTGTGATCTCCGTTGACTGCAACCTCTGCTTCCCCGGGTTCAAGCGATTCTCCTGCCTCAGCCTCCTTAGTTGCTGGGATTACAGGCATGCGCCACCACACCTGACTAAGTCTTTGTATTTTTAGTGAGATGGGGTTTCACCATGTTGGCCAGGCTGGTCTCAAACTCCTGATATCGTGATCCACCCGCCTTGGCCTCCCAAAGTGCTGGGATTACAGGCGTGAGCCACCGTGCCCAGCCGAAATCTGATTTTTTTTTTTCGTTTTTTTGAGATGAAGTCTCGCTCTTGTTGCCCAGGATAGAGTGCAATGGCGCAATCTCGGCTCACTGCAACCTCCACCTCCTGGGTTCAAGCGATTCTCCAGCCTCAGCCTCCCAAGTGGCTGGGATTACAGCCACCCTCCACCATGCCTGGCTAATTTTTGTGTATTTAGTAGAGGTGGGATTTTGTCATGTTGGCCAGGCTGGTCTTGAACTCCTGACCTCAGGTGATCCGCCCTCCTCGGCCTCTGAAAGTGCCAGGATTACAGGCGCAAGCCACCTTGCCTGGCCAGAAATCTGATTTTTAAATGTTTACAGCCAATTCAAATGTTTAGGAAGGAAATACATGTTTATTTATTTTTTTGAGTTTCGCTCTTGTTGCCCGGACTGGAGTGCAATGATACAATCTCGGCTTACTGCAACCTCTGCCTCCTGGGTTCAAACAATTCACCTGCCTCAACCTCCTGACTAGCTGGGATTACAGGCATGCACCACCACGCCCAACTAATTTTGTATTTTTAGTAGAGATGGGTTTTTGCCATGTTGGTCAGGCTGGTCTTGAACTCCTGACCCCAGGTGATCCACCTGCCTCGGCCTCCCAAAGGGCTGCGATTACAGGCGTGAACCACCCACCCAACCGGAAATAAAGGTTTCTAAATGTCTGCAAGCTGGTTTGGCCGATGGGCCCCTGATTTCCTGCCTCTGGTTCAGTGTTTCCTCCAGCTTTGCTGTGGTTCATCATCAGCTAAAATCAAGACAAAGAGAAACATGAACCACAGTGTGATCTCCCTTCCCTAAATGCATTTCCCCACCCGCTTCCCATCAGTTCCGGAGCCCTTATGTCAGGGATTTTCTCCTCCACTCACCAAGCAGCGGGGGCAGAATCAGAAATGGTGTTGAGATATAGGAAAGAACAAGAGGTAAGGAGGAAGCAGTCTTTAGGTATAGAGGGTATTCGGTTTAAAGAGAAGACCAAGGGAAGATAAAACCCCAAATAGGGAATTATCATCATTTTTGTCTTTCCTTCATTCCTCCGTCACTGTCAAAAAGATATTCTGAACTTGCTAATGATCGACCTCTCTCCCTTCCCTTCCACCTCCCGGGTGACCTAACTTCCCCACACCAGAGACAGCAGATCTGGTCTTGTCACACTTGGTCACCATTTCCAACCTCTCTGACCTTCACGATCATGTCTTCTTCTTTCCAAAAGTGTCTGAAGCACAGGCTGGGCTTCCATGGAGTCAAATTCTGTTCCCAAGAGTTGGGGGCAGTGGGATGCCTGAGGTTGCAGGAGAGTTTGGGCAGAAGCCTCTGTTGCAGAGGTTGCAGAGAAGAAGCCTCTGAGTGTCTGAGTACCACAGGCAGAACTACACGTATCTCCAGGGGCAGCAAAAGAGCCATTGGTCCCTGCCCAGCCACCCTCTCTGATCTACAGGGCTCTGAAGGTAAAACAGAAACCAGAGTTTCCTCAAAGCTGGAAGGTAAGGCAAGCATGAAAGGGAATAAAGAGGCCGGGTGTGGTGGCTCACACCTGTAATCCAAGCGCTTTGGAGGCCAAGGTGGGCAGATCACCTGAGGTTGGGAGTTCAAGACCAGCCTGACCAACACGGTGAAACCCCGTCTTAAATAATAAAACAAAATAAAGAAAGGGAATGAAGAGAAATGGGAGCAGGAGACAAAGGATTAGCCTTGAGTCTGGCTAGATGGAGGAAGTCAGAATCAGAAGGGAGAAGTGGAGAGGGAAGGATCTTTTTTTTTTTTTTTGAGGTGGAATCTCGCTCTGTAGCCCAGGCTGGAGTGCAATGGCACAGTCTTGGCTCACTGCAACCTCCACCTCCCAGGTTCAAGCGATTCTCCTGCCTCTGTTCCTGAGTTACTGGGATTACAGGAGCATGCCACCACACCTGGCTAATTTTTGTATTTTTAGTAGAGATGAGGTTTCATCATGTTGGTCAGGCTGGTTTCAAATTCCTGACTTAGTGATCCGCCTCCTCGGCCTCAAGAGGGAGGGATCTTTAGCCACAGAACCATATAAGGGAGGCACAAATGTTGGCCAGGCATGGTGGCTCACGCCTGTAATCCCAGCACTTTGGGTGGCTGAGGCAGGCGGATCACCTGAGATCAGGAGTTCGAGGCCAGCCTGGCCGACATGGTGAAACTCCGTCTCTACTAAAAATACAAAAATAGCTGGGTGTGTTGGCAGGCGCCTGTAATCCCAGCTGCTCAGGAAGCTGAGGCAGGAGAATTGCTTGAACCTGGGAGGTGGAGGTGCAGTGAGCCGAGATGGTGCCATTGCACTCCAGCCTGGGCAATAGAGTGAGACTTTGTCTCTCTAAAAAAAAAAAAAAAAAAAAAATGGGGAAACACAGTTCCCATGCCCCTGAGTATCCCCTCCCCTCTCAGCAACTGAAATCCGTGCTCTATCCATCTGTCCAAGAGGTTAAAAATATCAAGGCTGGGAACCCAGCCAGACATTTCCAAGAACCTGTTTACTGACCATTTGATTGAGTTTAATTGTCAGCAACTTCATAGCCCAACAAGGACTCAGAATGGGCCTTGCCTGACAGCTCAGGACTCAGGGCACATGGAATTCACAATCTCGTCTGTTTTCCCTGTCTTCTTTCTACCATCACTCTGTTGCCTGGAGGTAGGTGACTGATCAGTTGATAGTCAGAGTCTGTTCATTCTTTTCTCCTTACACAACGGGCCCAGCTGAGAGTGGGGAAGCGTCAAACAAGGGGAAAGGTCAAGACAGAACAAGAATAGCCTAAATAGGCTAAACTGGGCGTCTGTGGGCACACCTCCCCTGACCTTTCTGTTGCTCAGTCCAGCTCGCCTCATGGAAAACAATCAAACTGGAGGCAATACCTCAAAGCACAAGTCTGAAAGTCCTGTAGCATCGCATCGTACATCCAGCACCCTCTCTTCCTCGGTTTTTCGCTCCAAATGGTGGGAAACTTTTCTTTGGAGTTGCATACTGAAAAGTTAAGAAAGCTCAAATAATTTTTAGAAGGTTACGGGGTTTACTCCATAGGCTTGTGAAGCACACTGGGAGTGTGAAAAAGAAAACCCTAGGGCCAAGTGGGTGCTGCGGCTCACTCCTGGAATCCCAGCACTTTGGGAGGCCAAGGCAGGCAGGTAGCTTGAGCCGAGCTATCTGGAGTTCGAGACCAGCCTGGGCAACATGGCAAAACCTCATCTCTGCTAAAAATAAAACAATTTAGCCGGGCATAGTGGTATGTGCCTGTAATCTCAGCTACTCGGGAGGCTGAGGCAGGAGAACTGCTTGAACCAGGGAGGAGGAGGTTGCTGAGATCGCCCTACGCCACTCTAACCTGGTGACGAAGTGACACTCTGTCTCAAAAAAAAAAAGGAAGTGATTATTCAACGGAGTCATGAGGGATATGTCTCTTTTATTTTAGATAACAGTCACTTATGTGGCATTGTTCTAACTTTTTACATATATTATATATTTTTTAAATCAACTTTATTTTTTTTTTGTTTTTATTTTTCTTGAGACAGAGTCTCGCTCTGTCGCCAGGCACCAGGCTGGAGTGTAGTGGCGCAATCTCGGCTCACCGCAACCTCCACCTCCTGCTTTCAAGCAATTCTCCTGCCTCAGCCTCCCGAGTAGCTGGGACTACAGGCGTGCACCACCATGCCCAGCTAATTTTTTGTATTTTTAGTAGAGACGGGGTTTCACCATGTTGACCAGGATGGTCTCGATCTCTTGACCTCGTGATCCACCTGCCTCGGCCTCCCAAAGTGCTGGGATTACGGGCGTGAGCCACCGTGCCCGGCACATATATTTAAAAATCCTCACAGTCTTCTGAGGTAGGCATCATTATTAGCTCTCGTTTTATAAATGAACAAATTGTGGCACAGAGAGGTTAGACAAGTTGCCCAAGGTCACACAGCTAGTTAAATGGCAAAATAAAGATTTTAATTTAGAGAGTTAGGCTTCAGGGTCCACATGCTTAACTACTATGCTATACAATATTATACTCTACTATTTTTTCTTTCTTTTTTTTTGAGACAGAGTTTCACTCTATCACCCAGGTGCTGGAGTGCAGTGGCACAGCCTCTGCGTACTGCAACCTCCCTCTCTCGGGTTCAAGCAATTCTCCTGCCTCAGGCTCCCAAGTAGCTGGGACTACAGGTGCGCACCACCTCACCTGGCATTTTTTTTTTTTTGTATTTTTAGTAGAGATAGGGTTTCACCATGTTAGCCAGGCTGGTCTTAAACCCCTGACCTCAGATGATCTGCCCACCTCAGCTCCCAAAATGCTGGGATTACAGGCGTGAGTCACCTCGCCCGGCCTATTTTTTCTTAATAGTATAGGAAGGCTGATCTCTGAACTTTTTCGAGGTTCTAGACTTCCCTATTGAGCCAGGAGCTGCAGCCTTGGATTTTTAGCTCTCTCTGAAAAGGAGTTTTTCAGCTTACAAAATGGAGGTGGATGTGAGGTCGTAACAGAAGAGACAAAAAGCTTCCCATCTCCCATACCCGAACTACTGAGGCCAGGGTGCCTGGGGCAGGGATCATTGGAAGATTAGTAAAATATTTTCTTTATTCACCTTACGCATTTTTTCACCTGGACGTAGCCCAAGAAAATAATTATTACGAGGGAAGAGTCTGTTGAAATTGGGCCAAGTTTGCATGTGCCTGTGGTCCCAGCTATATGAGAGGCTGAGTAGGGGAAATCTCTGGAGGTTATGAGCAAACTCTGCAGACAAGAATTGAGGCTCCAAAGTGCTGGGATTAGGGGCAGGAGACACTGGCCCCGCCCATTTTTCTTGTTGATTTTATTTTCTTGCTCTTTCCTCTCTTTACGTAGTTTTCTTTTTTACTTCTCTCACATCTCCCTGAACCAGACTGAACCTACGGAATTGAGGCTTCCATCCTTGAATGCAGAGTTGGCTGTGAATGTGCCTGTGAGTAGCCACTGCGCTCCAACCTGGCAACCTAGTGAGACCCTGTCTCAAAAAGAGAAAAAACCGGGCCGGCGAGGTAGCTCTCGTCTGTAATCCCAGCACTTCGGGAGTCTGAGGCGGGTGGATCACGAGGTCAGGAGATCGAGACAGTCCTGGCCAACAAGGTGAAACCCCGTCTCTCCTAAAATACAAAAAATTAGCCGGGGGGGTGTGGGTGGTGGCGCACACCTGTAGTTCCAGCTATTGTGAGGCTGAGGCAGGGGAATCACTTGAACCTGGGCGGGCAGACGTTGCAGTGAGCTGAGATCGAGACAGACACTCCAGCCTGGCAACAGAGTGAGACCCCATCTCAAAATAAAATAAAATAAAATAAAATAGAGAAAAAATAATTGTGCAAAGGTCCCTCTTTGACTCCACTTCGTGCACTTCTGCTCTTGTGTGATTGTCTTCTGCTGAACATGAGCTTTGTCCGATCCTCCCCCCACATTTTCCCCTCCCAGCGCCTCAACCCAAGTTAGATACTTGTGTTTATAGTCTGTCCAGAGGTATCAGGTAAGGCAGCCAACGACCCTGGTTATGGAAGTACCCGTTTTGTATGTTTGTTGTTTTCTTTTCTTTTTGACGGAGTCTCGCTCTGTGGCTCAGGCTGGAGTGCAGTGGTGTGATCTCCGGTCGCTGCAAACTCTGCCTTCCGGGTTCAAGCTATTCTCCTGCCTCAGCCTCCTGAGTAACCAGAAGTAGAGGTACCCACCACCACGCCCGGCTAATTTTTATATTTTTAGTAGAGGCAGGGTTTCACCACATTGGCCAGGCTAGCCCAAACTCCTGACCTCAAATGATCCACCCACTTTGCCCTCCCAAAGTGCTGGGATTACAGGTATGAGCCACCATGCCCGGCTCATTTTTCTTGTTCATTTTATTTTCTTGCTCTTTCCTCTCTTTATGTAGTTTTCTTTTTTACTTTTCTCAGATCTCCCTGAACCAGATTGAAGCACTGAATAAATGATACTCTGAACCACATCTCCTGTAACGGCTATACATGTACGTCATAGCTCTTTCAAAATTAAAAGGCAAGGGCTGCGTGCAGTGGCTCATGCCTGTAATCCCAGCACTTTGGGAGGCTAAGGCAGGTGGATTGCCTGAGGTTGGAAGTTCAAGACCAGTCTGGCCAGCATGGTGAAACCCCGTCTCTAGTAAAAAAATACAAAAATTAGCTGGGCATGGTGGCAGGCACCTGTAATCCCAGCTACACAGAAACTGAGGCAGGAGAATCGCTTGAACCTGGGAGGTAAAGGTTGCAGTGAGCTAAAATCACACCACTGCACTCCAGCCTGGGCAACAGAGTGAGACTCCATCTAAAAAAAAAAAAAAAAGTAAAAGGCACATGATAAGAGAATAGGCAAAGAAGACCCAAAAGCAAGCCTGTATGCAGAAAATCCCCTGGTGTGAGATAGAAATTGTATACAGAAGGCAAAAAGAAGTGGAGTTTTTTTTTGAGACGGTGTTTCGCCCTTGTTACCCAGACTGGAGTGCAATGGCGCGATCTCGGCTCACCGCAACCTCCGCCTCCTGGGTTCAGGCAATTCTCCTGCCTCAGCCTCCTGAGTAGCTGGGATTACAGGCACACGCCACCATGACCAGCTGATTTTCTGTATTTTTAGTAGAGACGGGGTTTCACCATGTTGACCAGGATGGTCTCGATCTCTTGACCTCGTGATCCACCCGCCTCAGCCTCCTAAAGTGCTGGGATTACAGGCTTGAGCCACCGTGCCCGGCCAAGAAGTGGAGTTTTTGTGCTGTAAGAGAGGGAGAGGTTTCTTCTGGGGGAACAGCTCTAGCTGCCTACTCTCTCAGATTTTGATGTGGTATTCAATCTGGCAGTCCCTAGTCACACAAAGCTGAAGTTTAATTGAATTAAACACAATTAAAAATTCAGTTACAGGCACAGTGACTCATACTGTAATCCCAGCCTTTTGGGAGGCTGAGGCGGGCGGATCACCTGAGGTCAGGAGTTTGAAACCAGCCTGGCCAATGTGGTGAAACCCTGTTTCTACTAAAAATACAAAAATTAGCCGCGCATGGTGGCAGGCACCTGTCATCCCCGCTACTCGGGAGGCTGAGACAGGAGAATCACTGGAACCAGGGAGGTGGAGGTTGCAGTGAGCCAAGATGGTGCCATTACACTCCAGCCTGGGAGACAAGAGTGAGACTTCGTGTCAAAAAAAAAAGAAAAACACAAAAATTAGTTGGGCATGGTGGCATGCACCTGTAATCCCAGCTACGAGGGGGCTGAGGTGGGAAAATCACTTGAGCCCAAGCGGTGGAGGCTGCAGTGAGCAGAGATCACACCACTGCACTCTTGCTGGGCACTCCAACCTGGTGACAGAGCAAGACTCCGTCTCAGAAAAAAAGAGTTAAAAAAATTTTTTTAAAATTTGCGCACAGAACTTTGGGAGGCTGAAGCAGGCAGATTGCTTGAGCCTAGAAGTTCAAGACCCGCCTGGGCAACATGGCAAAACCCTGTCTCTACAAAAAATTAGCTGGGCATGGTGGCGTGAGCCTGTAGTCCTAGCTACTTGGAAGACGGAGGTAGGAGAATCACCTGACCTTGGGAGGTTGAAGCTGCAGTGAGCCAAGATTGTGCCACTACACTCCAGCCTGGGAGATAGAATTAGACCCTATTTCACACACACACACAAAAGAAAGAAACAGAAAAAAAATTCAGTTTATCAGTAACAGCAGCCACATTTCAGAACTCTATAGCCACAAGTGGCTAGTGGCTACTGCATTGAACATTTCTATCATCATAGAAAGTCCTATTTGGAAAGTTGGATAAAGGATATTAAGGGTATCTGGAGGAGATGCCATGTTCTGGCCGTTCCAGGATCAGATCTCGAAGAGGCCTTGAGTATAAGGTTATCCATCCTTTTGAAGCCATCCTTCTTCTCATATAGCCCAACTGTGCATGCAAACAGCCAGGCTCAGGCACTCCACGGTCTCTCCATCCCTTTGTCCTGCTATCTGGGCTGCTCTTGTCCTTGCTTCACTCCCCTAGTCCCTGGAAAACAAGCTGCAGAAAAAACTTTTCCATCAACTTTGACCTAGTTTCTTGGTCCCACATTTGAAGGGGAGGAGCCGATAAATTCTTGAACAGGTGAGAGAGGGGCGGAGAGTTCAGGTGAAAGTCACCCTGGCAATAGGGAGAACTGACACTTCGGTAATGAAAGAGAGGCAGAGAGAGGGAAGAGAGTGCTCGGAAAAATGAAAGATAAACAACAAATGAACATTGAAATAGAAAAAGATCTTTTTTAATTTTCTGAGACAGTCTCGCTCTGTCACCTAGGTTACAGTGCAGTGGTGCGATCTCGGCTCACTGCAGCCTCTGCTTCCCAGGTTCAAGCGATTCTCCTGCCTCAGCTTCCCGAGTAGCTGGGATTACAGGTGCCTGCCACCACGCCTGGCTAATTTTTTTTTTTGTATTTTTAGTACAGATGGGGTTTCACCATGTTGGCTAGGCTAGTCTCCATCTCCTGACCTCCGGTGATCTGCCCACCTCAGCCTCCCGAAGTGTTGGGATTACAGGCGTGAGCCAGTGTGCCAGGCTGGAAAAGGATCTTTTAAATCTCCCTTTCTGTTAAGTTCACGTGGATTTTAGTTCATTATTTATTTAGTTAGTTTTGAGGCAAAGTCTGTCCCCCAAGCTGGAGAGGAAGTGGTGCAGTCATAGCTCAATGTAACTTGGAACTCCTGGGCTCGAATGATCCTCTTGCCTCAGCCTCCTGAGTAGCTAGGACAACAACATCCCACATTGATTTCATGTAGAATTTCCGGGAGCCCATTTGAAATTAGTTTGTCCTTAGAAAGGCCAATTCCCAATAAGGGCCAGAACCAGATCTGTGCAAAGATTTAAATTAGCCATCCCAGGGTTTCTCACCTGTCAGTCCTTTAGGAATGAAAATCATGGCCCAGTGTGATGGCTCACACCTGTAATCTCAGCACTTTGAAACCCCGTCTCTACAAAAAATACAAAAATTAGGTGAATGTGGTGGCTCATGCCTGTAATCCCAGCTACTCGAGAGGCTGAGGTAGGAGAATTGCTTGAATCCAGGAGGTGGAGGTTGCAATGAGCTGAGATCAGGCCACTGCACTCCAGCCTGGGAGACCGAGTGAGACTCCATCCCCCAAAATAAGGAATGAAAATCACACCAATTAAAGGTGGGATCTCTACTACTATTAACCCTTCAAGGAATAGGAGCCACCAAAGCATCTAAGGGATGAGGGTGGGGAATAGTTAGCAAACATTTACTGGGTTATGTGCTTGCATAGAAACTGTGAAAATAAAAAAACGGTTAGCTGTCTCCAAAGAATTCAATACTCCTAACTCTATAACCTCTTAAGTCCTGAATAGTTATACTTGTTAGTACATAAATCGGGTTTACACTGGGAAGAAACCTCATGATAAAACCAAATTATAGCTGGCCGTGGCTCAAGCCTGTAATCCCAGCACTTTGGGAGGCCGAGACGGGTGGATCATGAGGTCAAGAGATCGAGACCATCCTGGTCAACATTGTGAAACCCCATCTCTACTAAAGGTACAAAAAAAAATTAGCTGGGCATGGTGGCGCGTGCCTGTAATCCCAGCTACTCGGGAGGCTGAGGCAGGAGAATTGCCTAAACCCAGGAGGCGGAGGTTGCGGTGAGCGGAGATCGCGCCATTGCACTCCAGCCTGGGTAACAAGAGCAAAACTCCGTCTCAAAAAAAAAAAAAAAACCAAATTATAAAAAAGGGATCTTCAGCTGGGTACACTTTGGGAGGTCAGGGCAAGCAGATCACTTGAGCCCAGAAGTTTGAGGCCAGCCTAGACAACATGGCAAAACCCCAATGCTGCAAAAAATATAAAAATTAGCCAAGGGTAGTGGTGTGTGTCTGCAGCCCAGCTATGTGGGAGGCCGAGGTGGGAGGATCACTTGAGCCCAGGTCAAGGCTGCTGTGAACTAGGATCAGGCCACTACAAAAAAAAAAAAAAAAAAAAAGGAGGGAAGAACCTCCACCCATTTCTTTCGAATTCCCTCATAATTTCCCTGTATTTCAAGAACTCATGAACTCCAAAACTGAAGGAATTTAGTAAACAATCGTTAGCTATGGATTTGGAAAACTAGTTGAGACAACAAAATCCCAGTATAGTTGCTTTAGCGAATCTGAAAGAAACATGCCTCAAACTGTTACCTCCTTCACCCCTCTAGCCCTGACTGCCAACATTACTTAGGGTCCATAGGGAGAGTATTTTCTCCACAAGGTTTTAATTAGTGTGGCTTTTTTTTTTTAAGAGATGGGGTCTCACTATGTTGCCCAGGCTGGAGTGCAGTGGCTATTCACAGGCGCGATCCCACTACTGATCAGCACGGGAGTTTTGACCTGCTCCGTTTCCGACTTGGGCCGGCTCACCCCTCCTTAGGCAACCTGGTGGCCCCCCACTCCCGGGAGGTCACTGTATTGATGCTGAACTTAGTGCAGACGCCCGATCCGCATAGTGCACTATAGCCCAGAACTCCTGGGCTCAAGGGATCCTCCCACCTCAGCATCCCGAGTGGTTGGGACTACACGCACGTGGCACTGGGCCTGGCTAGCATGGCTTGTTAAGCAGAGGAAAGCTCCTTTAAGCACACCTTCTTCCCACAAACTTCTCCAAAGCCAGCTCACAAACACCATTTTTTTTTTTTGGCCATTAAAAAAACTTTATTTTTGTTTTTTACAAAGAATACCCCCAATCTGGAGTAAAAATATATCTGGTTAAGTACAAAATATAGTCTTTACCATATAAAAAGACACATAATACAAAACATGAAACCACCTTCAGCCCACTTTCTGGCTGTATGAACTCTCAGAAAAGGATGGAGCTCAGTGCTCTGACACAGGACAGTGAACAAAAGTGCTATAGCTGAGAGTGACTGACCAAGTGCTGGCAGCTGCAGCGAGAGAGGGGCCAGTATCCCTATCTCCTAACACTGGGCAGGAAGGGGTCGGAAGGGCTCTTGTGAAGACCTGCCCTCTAGTTTCTCGCGGCAGTGTTTGGAGGTTCTGATCACAGTGCTGGGGCATCTGTTCCTCCTTGGGTCTGGAGAGGTCACAGTGGGCAAGGCTGACAGCAGCAACCCTTTCACATGATTTGAGTGTTAGAATTATATAATCCTGTACATTGGGGCAATCTCAAAAGTAGTTAATCCTTTTTTTTTCCCGTCTTTGGGCTTTTACCCCTGGAGACATAAAACAGTTTCAGCTTACATTTAAGATGGCAGAGGGGGAGAACCAAAAATGTGACAGGAACTAAAGTGCTAAGAACATCACCTTAGAATCAATTCCAAGGACTTGAACGAAGAGAAAAACATCCTCCCGTATGAAAATATTTGCAACAGGAGAACACAGTGCAATAGTTAAAATGACTCTTAAAGAGTTTTGGTGGGACAGTTACTGCTTTAAAAGCCAGGTTAAAAGTGCACTCTAAGCAAAAACGACCGTAGAGCAGCAGCTTCCTTTCAAATCACAGGGAAAGGTCTCTCCAATGTCTGTCAAAACAGCCCTGGAAGGTTTTTCTTTTTTTTTTCTACAAGTGCATAACAGGGAACGCTGATTTTAAGAACCTCCTTTTCCCGAAAGTTTTGGCCACAATTTCCCTTTTCATCTCCCTAGTTTGCTAAATTGGCTCTTCTCCACATGATACATAAGTTCAAGGTCCTAAGTTGTTATCCCAATGAGAAAAAGCCTCCAAAAAACCTTGAAAAGCTTATGCCAGGAGGCCATTTCTACCTGACCCAAAACTCCTCAATTTTCAAGGAGATCTGAGAAAATGGATGGGCCTGAGTTTTTCCAGTTGTTTTTAAACCCATCCAGCAAACACCCCATATCACAACATCGGCGCTGGCTAAGGATGGGTCCGCATCCCTTAAGGCCCAGGAGATTGCCTGCTGATCACCCTGTGTTAGGGAGTCAGAGGCTGAGGTGGAGCCACACTCCATTGCAGAGACGGTTGAGTCTCTGAAAAAGTGAGAGTCCAGGAAGAGAGGCAGAAAGAAAGAAGTAGGTAAAGCTGCTTCTTTTCTTCCACATGCTCACTGCACATTGTTGTTGAGGATACAGGGATCCACCTGAAAGAAGAAACAGACTATTTTAGTTCAGATAATAATTAGAAGAACAGACCAGTTTAGCAATCCTGCTAAGTCAACTTCTTATAGAGGCTTAGGACAAATTTAACAGAAAGGATGACAATTTCTCACCTCAGTATAAGTAGGTGGTGGCATGAACTTGAACTCGGGGGCATACATAAAGATAGGGCTGTCTTGAGAGCCATCCATGTCATCTAGCAGAGGGGTGGTAGGGCTCTCCAATCGGTGATCTTCGGGAATGATATCCATATAGCAAGGAGGAGCTAGAAAAAAAAAATACGGCCACACTAAGAAGCCTGCCCAAGAAATGCTGGAGCATCACAATTTTACGAACCCAGGTAGACCAGAGGGGAAGAAAAGACATTGGGTCTGGCTCACCTTCTGGGGTATCAGGGATGTTCAGGTCTACCCAACTCATCTCAGAGCTGGTTCGGCTGGCCATGCTGGATGTTCTGCTGCTTAGACCTGATCTGCTGCCGATTACCAGGGGCAGGTCAAGGATGACCTTCTTGGATCCAGGAACGCTAACATAGATCTAGAAAGGAAGATGGAAGTGTGTTAGATCAGAGATCTGGAAAAAACAAGACTGTGGTAACAGAGGAACAATTTCTCTGCAGAAGCCACCCTGCATCTACTCACCAGTAAGGAATATTCAACTCGAAGGATGTTGCAGCCCAGGATAGAAGGCCTGATCTTCTGCACACGAAGGCTCTTGCCACGCCATGATGCGCATGTCCCTGAGATAATATGATTGCCTCTGACTGAGGACAACTTCTGAGTCAGCACCTTGGTCTGGCCATTGGCAAGGTAAGTGTGGCGGGCCACGATGGCAGCTTTGGGGACCACAATTCGGGAACATGTATTCTCAAAGTCAGCATGGATGGAAATCTCATCACCTAGCAATGAGAAAGATGAAAACTTATTAACTGATACTCAGTACGGTTAATGACATTTCCGCTACCCCAGTCCCATGCCCTTGGCCCTAAACCCAGTTCTTGCTAAGGTATCTACCATCAGCACTAGTATTTTACCTTCACAGAATCCTTTTCTGTCAATTCGAGCCGAGACAGACACCCGCCCATCAGGAATGAACATGCAGGAAACTTTCTTTTCCTTTTTAGCAGACACAGGTGCCTATGTAGAAGGGGACAAAAGGCGTTTTGAGATGCTTCAATCTAATGCCCAAGACATCCGATTTATCATCCCTGTGACCCAGAAGAATACACTCTTTAAAATGAATCTCACCATTAAATCAGGTGTATTGACATCCACCAGATCCACTACTTCAAAGTTTTTCTTTGTCTCTTGAGTTGGCTGGCTGGGGCGGTCAAGAAAAGCCTTCACCCAGTAGTCTACACACCCATATTTTCCTTTGTAGGATGTTCCCAGAGGCCTGTGTCAAGAAAATGAAAAATTTTTAATGCTCTCCAAGAACAGTAGGGAGGGCAAGATAATTTAGACAGAGAAGTTCGAAGATGCATTTAGCCGATACTTACCCCTGAGGAAGCTCAAAGCCGAACTTGTACTCATACTTGTTTCCAGGTCTCATGATCACCATCTCATTCTCACCTGCAGGGAAAGAAAATCGAGTAACCATTAGGCTTCCTGTTACACTTAAAATGCATCTGTGTGATAAGGAATGACTGGGTGGCATGCAACGTATTGAAGTAGCCCCAATTTCATCCTACATATATATATTTTTAAAATCATCCCATATTGTTCTTAAAGAGAGATTCTGATGTATTTTGTAGTGTAGCAAGTTGCCAAGCCCTGCAATGCTTAAAGATTCACCCAGGACGTTTACTCTTAACATCTCAAACAGAGGTAAGGAAAGAATAAGCAACTTATGTATACATAAGACTTTATCCCCAAGGCAACGCCCCTCAGAATCACCTTTAAGACACATCACCATAAAAAATTGTACAAATCACCCATTTTTTCGGGGGTGGGGTGGGGGGAGAATGTCTGCAAATTAAAACAGATAGAAGGAAGCAACAACATGTAATTCAAACCACTCAAACGGAGCAACTGAAAACATTTCATACGGGTTTACGTGTGTTCCTTTCTATTCTCTTACCAGCTTCCACCCTCCAACAATGAACCGGGCCGCTTACCTGTTGGCTGGTCTTCCAGAAGCAGCGTGTCTTCATAGCGCAGGTACTCCGAAGTCTGTTTGCACTGCTGGGATCCCTGCATCCAGAGCACTTTAGCCACTCCGCAAGCCAGGATCCTAACAGCTTTGACACGAGTCACTTCGCACACCTCCACTATGACCCGGCCAGCCACCTTCTCGCCACTGCCGTACACCTTCTCAGGGTCGTTAAAGACCACCTCAAAAGACTTGATCTTCTTGAACATCACCATGATGGGACTGAGTTGATTTAAGAGTCAGGAACGAGGGTGGAATTAAAAAAAAGCCCCAAATCGAGGAACCTCCTTTGCAGTAAATTATTTCACTCTTCCTAAGGAATGAAGGTATTCTTAAGCAGTTTGAGCTTAAATTTAAGGTAAGATTCAGACAAATGAATTTAACTACTAGCTTTTCGAAAAGGCCTCCAAAAATTTCACGCCGCTGGTTACACTAAAGGATTTCAGAGAAAAAGCCTTCTTTCCCCACAATCGCTGGAGAAGAGATCCGATATTCACAAACACTCCTCTAAAGAAAAAGGGAGCTTAGTTTCAAGCAAGAGCCGGAAACGGCTCTATATAGTAGCCTGGGCCAGCAGAGCCACGCGAGCGCTGGCCCGGAGGCTCGTGCTGCCCTCGTGCACATCCCTCCCATTGGCTGCGCAGTCCCTGTTTACCAGGAGCCCGACCAATCAGTGAGATCGCTGAGGCGCGTGGACACGGTGTGCTCCTGGCGGGGAAAATGGTTGTTATGCTCGGTAGCCGCGCAAGGAGGGGGGAAGGAGAGGGAGGAGGGAAAGGAGGGGGCTGCGGAGCATCTTCCCCGGAGCCCACTAGAAGGAGGATCCCACTGACCCTAAAACCTACCCAGGGCGACGGGCGATCGGAGGGCGGGTGTGGACGTTTCTGGTCTGGGAGCGGTGTTAGGAGGTAAAAGGAATATGTGCTTGAGGGAATTTCATGCCTAGTCTTAGTCAGTGAAATTTCTTTAGAGCCTGCTGTTTATTCTGACTCATAAATAGCAAGTCTGTGAAAAACAATTCCATGGTTCCAAGAATACTCTTAGGTTTGGGGCTGTGGAGCGTGGGGAATGCTTGGTGTTACTGTTCAGGAACAGCTCTTTTGTCCCTCTCTTGCCCCGCATCTCTATTAAATATAAAAAAACACCACCACCTCTGAAGGAAAGGAGAACTTTCAGGCCTCATTGGACCTGTGGGACTGATGTCTTGCCGGTTCCAGCCCCTTGGGGCGAGGGCTGGGGCTGCGTGCCTGTGCAGGTCGTCACCCCCTTGTACCCTCTTTCTGTTCTCTGGAACGGAAATAGGACGGGCGTGTTTATATCCTGTTGCTTATCCCGTCATCTGTTCAATTGCTACCTGCAAAGCTGGGGAACACTTCGTCAGTATTCCCGGTTTACCTCATTACCTCTTTAGTGGGTGGTGCCCAGGCGCTGATTATCTCCCACTCCATCCCTGCTTCTGGAGGAAAAGAAAAAAAGGGGGGAAAAAAGGATGCTTCACTGTTTCTCACTTTCTTCCAGAGTTATGTTCACCCTTTCTGGTCTCCATCCCTTCTCCCAACTCACTGAATCAAATGTACATCCATAAATCTGGTTAAAAGCAAGAAAGTCCTCTTGTTTATATCCAAATTTTCGGTGGAGAGATGACCACACAAATTGTGTGAAGGAACAGTTTTTAAATATCATTTCAAAGGTTTTTTTTTCTTTCCCCTAAATGGCTTAGGAATTAGTAAGAAAGGAAAGAGAAGACAGATCCGTCACCAGAGCACTATAAATTGAAGCCAGAAGGGACCCTACCCTGCCTCCTCATTCTTTGTTGGTTTCGTTTGGCTAGCTGTCAGATGGATTTTTCCCTGCTGGCGGTGAGAAGCTTTAGGAGCTGAGTACTGAGAACTTACTTTTAAATGTAATAAGAAAAACTTGAATGCAGAGGTGCAGGGATTCTTCCCACTTTTCTTTGATTCACAGAACCCTTCCCATCTCTGTGCTGGGGCATCAGGATTATTATTTCATTCTTTGTGCTGGAAAGAGGAAGATAATGTCCCAAGATTAAGGTGGGGAAGTGACTAAGAGGCATTCAAGTATATTGAAACCCTACCGAATCAGCAAAAAAAGAAATCTATTCATTGCTGTTAAGGAGCCTTCTTCCTTCCTCAGACTAGCTGGATTGATACCCTAAGGCTAACAAGTTACAACTCAACCCCAATATTAAGCAAGCTCAAGAATAAACATCATGAGTCTCTTGGGAAACACGCACACACACGCATTAAACCCCAGGAACATGTTGATCCTTAGGGTGAGTTTGAGGCGGCACCCTGTTCTAGAAAGTTAAGCAACGAGGCTTGAGGTGTTTTCAGTTGGTTAACAATATTGATTGAGGCCAGGCGCGGTGGCTCACGCCTATAATCCCAGCACTTTGGGAGGCCGAGGTGGGTGAATCACGAGGTCAAGAGATTGAGACCATCCTGGTCAACATGGTGAAACCCCGTCTCTACTAAAAATACAAAAAATTAGCTGGGCACGTTGGCACGTGCCTGTAATCCCAGCTACTCAGGAGGCTGAGGCAGGAGAATTGCCTGAAACCAGGAGGCGGAGGTTGCGGTGAGCCGAGAACGCGCCATTGCACTCCAGCCTGGGTAACAAGAGCAAAACTCCGTCTCAAAAAAAAAAAAAATTGATTGAGTTACTGAGAGCAGAGGAAGTGGGACTCTACCTGAAGTAATTTTAAAAGTTCAAAATTGGCCAGGCATGGTGGCTCATACCTGTAATCTCATCACTTTGGGAGGCCGAGGCGGGTGGATCCCCTGAGGTCAGGAGTTCGAAACCAGCCTGACCCACATGGAGAAACCCTGTCTCTACTAAAAATACAAAAATTAGCTGGGCTTGGTGGCGCATGCCTGTAATCTCAGTTACTTGGGAGGCTGAGGCAGGAGAATCACTTGAACCCAGGAGGCAGAGGTTGCGATGAGCTGAGATTGTGCCACTGCACTCCAGCCACGGCAACAAGAGGGAAACTGCATCTCAAAAAAAGGAAAAAAAAAGTTCAAAATTCTGGCTACTGGGAAAATGCTTAGTTTGATGGGTGTGAAAGTATACATAAATATGAAACATCAAAATGCTGACAAATATATGAATCAATATTGTTAAATCTTAACTACATAAAATTTGAGGGGATAGGAAAGATGGCTAATCATGGATCAGGGTGGTGGTAATACAGGACATCTTAGAGAAAAGGGAGCATTGATATTTATTTGGGCACATCTGTAAAGTACTGAATTGTTGAGTTTTAAAAAATCCTATGACAGTTCTCTCATTTTGTTTCCCTCCTGGGCTCTAGTTTCCTCGTATCTTCCCATTTTGCCGAGCTCAGTGCAGACTACTTTGCTCAATATTATGCCAGGGTTCCTTTAAATGCCAAAAAATTATTTAGCTCTGGCAGCAGCTGCTGCCTACCAGGCCGGGAGCCAAAGCATGTTCTGCGGTGGAGCCCTCCTCGACACAGTTGTTTACAACCTTTCACCTTGTAACCTGGTATTTTGATAAAAATCTGCCCCCTGATTCTCCTTTCCCAGTTCCTAGGTGTAAGAAGAAAGAAATTTTGTAAACTGTTGTCCTGAAATCAGGGTATAAAAACACTTGTGAGGTTTGGGAAAAGGGGTGGGCCCAGGAGGAACAGAAAAGTAGGGCACAGGTCAAGAGTTTTGCAAGTTAGATCATCTTTATCTGCCCCTCCTTTACCATCTTCAGTCCTA
Source organism: Saguinus oedipus (assembly GCA_031835075.1). Taxonomy (NCBI): domain Eukaryota; kingdom Metazoa; phylum Chordata; class Mammalia; order Primates; family Cebidae; genus Saguinus; species Saguinus oedipus. Next base: position 2,892,007 of record CM063190.1, read on the forward strand.
GCGCCAATAGGAAACCAGGTGGTGATTCTTGTTTGTTTGCCTCACTGCAGGTGATAGAATAAAGCCAGCACTTCGTTGCCAGTCAGAGACAAAACACTGTTTGCATTTCTCTGTTGTTTAACCTCTGGCCTGACAAACATTTAGAACTTGAAGACTCGTAGTTCTTTCTTTTTTTCTTTTTTTGAGACGGAGTTTCTCTCTTGTTACCCATGCTGGAGTGCAGTGGCGCGATCTCGGCTCACCACAACCTCCGCCTCCTGGGTTCAGGCAATTCTCCTGCCTCAGCCTCCTGAGTAGCTGGGATTACAGGCACGCGCCACCGTGCCCAGCTAATTTTTTTTTTGCATTTTTAGTAGAGACGGGGTTTCACCATGTTGACCAGGATGGTCTCGATCTCTTGACCTCGTGATCCAAAACAAAGCCCTTTCTTGGTCCTTTTCTTCACTCTGTCACCTTTGGTCTGTAAACTTCCCTTTTACACTTACCCATCCCCCCCCCCTTTTTTTTTTCAAGACAGGGTCTCCCTCTGTCATTCAGGTTGGAATGCAGCTGGCACTTGGCTCACTGAAATCTGCATCGCAGGCTCCCACCTCAGTCTCCTGAGTAGCTGGGACTACAGGTGCACTCTACCACACCTAGGTAATTTTTGTATTTTTAGTAGAAATGGGGTTTTGCCATGTTAGCCAGGCTGGTCTCAAACTCCTGCTCAAACAGCCTGCCTATCTCAGCCTCCCAAGTCATAGATAAATAAGAATCAGTTAACAGTTGTAGGCCAGGTGTGGTGGCTCATGCCTGTAATCCCAGTACTTTGGGAGGCTGAAATGGGAGGCTCACTTGAGGCCAGGAATACAAGACCACCCTAGGCATTGTAGTGAGACCCCATCACTATTAAAAAAAAAATTTGGCCAGCTGCAGTGGCTCACGCCTGTAATCCCAGCACATGGGGAGGCCGAGGTGGGCGGATCACCTGAGGTTGGGAGTTTGAGACCAGTCTGACCAACATGGAGAAACCCCGTGTCTACGAAAAATACAAAATTAGCCGGGTGTGGTGGCACATGCTTGTTATCCCAGCTATTCAGGAGGCTGAGGCAGGAGAACCGCTTGAATCCGGGAGGTGAAGGTTGCGGTGAGCTGAGATTGCGCTATTGCACTCCGACCTGGGCAACAAGAGTGAAACACCATCTCAAAAAATAAAAAAATTGTATAGCATGTTCGAGTTCCAAGTGACTTTTTAAGTAATTGCCATTTATTGAGCACCTATAATGAACCAAGTCCTTTATATAATTATGTCAGTGATATTTATAAGGTCATCTGTCAGGTTGTTCTAGAAAGCGTTTGAGGTTAGATTGTTTCATTTAATTCTCACAATAACCTTATGACTCAGTGTTGGTTCGGTCAGGCTCAGAAGTGAAGTAATTTGCCTGAGGCCATGGATTTTGTAAGTAGAGCAAGATCTTGAGCCCGGGTTTGTCTGAAGTTTGCCCTCTGCTGTGTTGTCGTGCCTCTCCGTGCTTTGACGCACAGTGTCCTGTTTGATTCTCACAACAGTCTTATAAAGGATTTGGGCCAAGACTCAGAGAATTTTAGAGTTAAAGGGGTTCTAGCAGCCTTTTATTTTTTTAAAAATCTAGTTCTTATTCTGCGTAAGTGACTTGCCCTGGGACATAAGCTAGTATCTGTGGAACCACGCTCCAAACCCAGGATTCTCTTTATTATCTATTTGTTTATTTTTCTCTTGCTCAGACTGGAGTGCAGTGGCACAACTATAGCTCAGGAACTGAAACTGCTAGGTATGCACACCATACCCGGCTAATTTTTTTTTTTTTGAGACAGGGTTTTACTCTGTCACCAGGCTGGAGTGCAGTGGCAGGATCATGTCTCACTGTAGCCTCAAGCTCCCAGGCTGAGGTGATCCTTCCACCTTGGCCTCCTGAGTAGCTGGGACTACAGGCACATGCCGGGCTAATTTTTGAATATTTTGGTAGAGATGGAGTCTTGCCATGTTACTGAGGCTGGTCTGGAACTCCTGGGCTCAAGCGATTCACCCACCTTAGCCTCTCAAAGTGCTGGGATTATAGACATGCGACACCATACCCAACTTGGTTTTTTAATTTAGCTTTAACTTTTAAAAATATCTCAGCTGGAAGTCCACTTTGTGTTTACGAGATCCATTTTTCTACCATGATAAGCAAAGGATAGAGATCTCAGTATTGCCCAAGTTCATGGCAAGATGGGAGAGGGGCTGAATTAACTTTGTTCAGAGGTATTGCAGGCTCATTTAAGATAGTTTTTTTTTTTCTTTTCTGAAGGCCCTTAACAGTAACTTCCTCAACATAGTTCTTTTTTTTTTTTTTTTTTTGAGACGGAGTTTCGCTCTTGTTACCCAGGCTGGAGTGCAATGGCGCGATCTCGGCTCACTGCAACCTCCGTCTCCTGGGTTCAGGCAATTCTCCTGCCTCAGCCTCCTGAGTACCTGGGATTCCAGGCACGCACCACCATGCCCAGCTAATTTTTTGTATTTTTAGTAGAGACGGGGTTTCACCATGTTGACTAAGATGGTCTCGATCTCTTGACCTCGTGATCCACCCGCCTCGGCCTCCCAAAGTGCTGGGATTACAGGCTTGAGCCACCGCGCCCAGCCAACATAGTTCTTTTTGTTTGTTTGTTTTTTGAGACTGAGTCTCCCTCTGTCACCCATGCTGGAGAGCAGTGACACAATTTTGGCTTGGCTCACTGCAACCTCCACCTCCCAGGTTCAAGCGATTCTCCTGCCTCAGCCTCTCAAGGAGCTGGTATTACAGGTGTGCACCACTGTGCCTAGCTAATTTTTGTATTTTTAGTAGAGACAGAGTTTCACCCTGTTGGCCAGGCTGGTCTCAAACTCCTGGTCTCAAATGATCTGCTTGCCTTGGCCTCCCAAAGTGCTGGGATTACAGGCGTGAGCCACTGTGCCAGCCTTCTTCTTCTTCTTCTTCTTCTTCTTCTTTAAATTAACTTTATTTACTTACTTTTGAGACAAAGTCTTACTCTGTCACTGAGGTTATACTGCAGTGGCATGATGTTGGCTCACTGCAACTTCTACTTCCCAGGTTTAACTGATTCTCCTGCCTCAGCCTCCCTAGTAGCTGTGCCTGGCTAATATTTTTTGTATTTTTAGTAGAGATGGGGTTGCACTGTGTTGGCCAGGCTGATCTTGAACTCCTGACCTCAGGTGATCCACCCACCTTGGCCTCCCAAAAATGCTGGGATTACAGGTTTGAGCCACCTCGCCCGGCCTTATTTATTTTTTTAATATAGAGTCTCACTCTGTCGCTCAGGCTAGAGTGCAATGGCACAATCTCGGGTCACTGCAACCTCTGCCTCCTGGGTTCAAATGATTCTCCTGCCTCTGCCTCCAGAGCAGCTGGGATTACAGGCACTGACCAGGCTGGTCTTGAACTCCTGACTTCAAGTGATCCGCCCACCTCAGCCTCCCAAAGTGCTGGGAATACAGGTGTGAGCCACTGCAGTGCTGGGCCAGAGTTCTTAAAGTTGCCTTTATGCATGGTAAAGAAAATTTTACTTCCCTTCTCATGCTATCACAGTATTCTCTTCTTTTTTTTTTTTTGAGATAGTCTCACTCTGTCACCCAGGCTGGAGAGCAGTGGTAAGATCTTGGCTCACTGTAGTCTCTGCCTCCCAGGTTCAAGCGATTCTCCTGCCTTAGCCTCCTGAGTAGCTGGAATTACAGGTGCCTGCTATCATGCCCGACTAATTTTTGTAATTTTGGTAGCGATGGGATTTCATCCTGTTGGCCAGATGGGTCTCAAACTCCTGACCTCAAGTGATCCACCCATGTTGGCTTCCCAAAGTGCTGGGATTACAGGCGAGAACCACCATGACTGGCCAGTGTTCTTTTACTGTCAAATTTCTTAAGAGAATAACCTGTATCAGCTTTCTCTGTGGACTGAACTTGTCCCTTTGTAGTTTGCCTTCTGGTCTCTCTCAAACGATTTTCCTTAAGGTCTCTAGAGGAAATCAGAGTAGTTTTTCTTTCCTCCCCTCCCTGCCCGTGTCCTGCCCTGGCCTGCCCAGATGGAGTCTAGCTCTGTCACCCAGGCTGGAGTGCAGTGGCAGGATCTTGGCTCACTGTAACCACTGCCTCCGGGTTCAAGTGATTCTCCTGCCTCAGCTTCCCAAGTAGCTGGGATTACAGGCACCTGCTATCATGCCTGGCTAATTTTTGTATTTTCCGTAGAGACGGGATTTCACCATACTGGCTAGGCTGGTCTTGACTCCCGACCTCAGGCGATCAGCCTGCCTCGGTCTCCCAGAGTCCTGGGATTACAGGCGTGAGCCACAGCACTTAAACACGCAGAGTAGTCTTTACAGGCTTTATTCTTTTTGACTTCTATGTAATTTGAAAACTACCATCTTTTAAAATTTTTAACACTTATCTTGACTTTGAGACTTCATCCTTTTCTCCTTTGCTAACAATTCTTTTTTTCCCCTATGCCCTGAAAACTCTTTTTAAGGGCTTTTCCTTGGCCCTCGCCTTTTCTTTCTTTACGTTTTGCTTCTCAGTTTGACCATGTGTACGTCACTCTGTGTAAATGACGTTAAGTCTCTACATCCCTTTAGCCTGTCTCCAGAGTTCCTGGTGGTATCTCAAATTCGGCTTGTCTAGCAATGAATTCATAATCTTTCCCTGGTGTTCAAACCCATTTCTTTTCTTTATTTTTCTTTCTATCTTTTTGAGACAAGGCCTTGCTCTGTCACACAGTTGAGAGTGCTGGAGTGGAATCATAGAGTTCTGCAACCTTGAACTCCTGAGCTCAAGGGATCCTCCTGCCTCAAGCCTCTCAAGTAGCTAGGACCACAGGCATGTGCCACCATTAAACAATTAGCTAATGGTTTAATTTTTGGTAGAGATGGGATCTCATTTTGTTGCCCAGACTGGTCTCAAAATCCTGGACTCAAGTGATCGTTCCATCTTGGCCTCCCAAAGTCCTAGTATTATAGGTATGAGCCATGACACCCAGGCCCCTCGTTTGTTTTAATGGAACTATTATACATTCCCCTAGTTATAAAGGCCTAAAATCCAGGGATTGCCTTTAATTCCTTCCTCTCTGTCATGCCCCATATCCAGTTAACTGCAGAAGTCTGTAGAAGCCGTCTTTCCAGTGTTTCTAGCCTTTATCTCTTTCTTATTTTACTGCCACCGTTCTGGTTCATGTTCCTGTTACTTTTGTCTAGATTACTTTAATAACTTTTAACTGATTTTCCTGCTGTAATCTATACAATATCACTAAATTAATCTCACAAAATTGAGTTCCTGTGTGTTGAGTTCCTGTTATTATTCCTATAATACTGCAAAATGTATTGCTTACTGAATCACATGTAAATGCTTCAACCTGGCATTTGAAGCCTTCACGAAATGTCCTAAACCAAACTTCTCGTTTCATTTCCCACTGCTTCCTCATAGATGTACCCTGTACTTCAGCCAAAATTGAGTACTCAGTGTTCCCTTACTATAGCCTTCTCTTTGTGTCTCTGCTTGCATTTTTCCTCATACCTGGAATGCCTGTCCTTCCCCATCTCTGCTGTTTGAAATTTTACCTACTCTTCTGTAGACAGCCAAATAATTTTTCCTCTATTAAAACTTTCTTGGTTGGGCGCCATGGCTCGTGCCTGTAATCCCAGCACTTTGGGAGGCTGAGGTGGGTGGATCACCTGAAGTCAGGAGTTTGAGACCAGCCTGGCCAACAAGGTGAAACCCCATCTCTACTAAAAATACAAAAATTAGCCAGGCATAGTGGTGGGTTCCTATAATTCCAACCACTTGGGAGGCTGAGTAAATTGAGGCCGGGTGTAGTGGCTCACGTCTGTAATCCCAGCATTTTGGGAGGCCGAGACAGGCGGATCACTTTAGCTTACAAGTTCAAGACCAGCCTGGGCAACATGGGGAAACCCCTTCTCTACTAAAAATACAAAAAATTAGCCAAGTGTGATGGTGCATGCCTGTAGTCCCAGCTATTCAGGAGGCTGAGGTGGAAGGATGGTTTGAACTGCCATCTCAAAAATAAAACATATATATATATATATATATATATATATATATATATTTGATAGATTTGGGTATGTCTCTAGGTAGAATATACCACTAATTCAGATCCTAGTATTAGTTCTTATTACTGTTAGACTTGACACCTCAACCAAAATTTCTTATGCTAAGCTGTACCATATTTGTCCTTCCTCACAGCCTCTGGCCCAAGAATGTATCAGAGCAGGGATGGTAAGGAGGCGAGAGGTGATGGTTTGTTTTTCTGTGAGAAGAAAATTGGACTGCATTGTTGTTTATGAGGGAGACGGGACATTGTGTGCTTAACCCAACTTCCCCTTTTCTGAGAAATTCTTTCTTACACAATTCAGAAATGCAATTGACTCAGCTCTGCCACCCAGTGGGCAGTTTAATATACTGTCAAAATTCTGAGTCCAAGAATTGTCTCAAACAAAGCTTTTCTAAGAGCAATAACTACCCAGATCACTCCCCTGAGTGGCAAAGTTGATTCCTGATCATGAGAAGGAACAGATGAAGGAAATTTGGTGTTCTTAACTGAAGGGAAGAAACTATACATTAAAACAGTTTTCTGTTTTTTATCCAGACTGACAATTAATAATACATTCTTTTCTAAGAAATTTGTTTTCTAAGAATTTTTTTTTTTTGGAGATGGAGCTTCACCATGTTGGTCAGACTGGTCTTGAACTCCTGACCTCAGGTAAATCCACCCGCCTCGGCCTCCCAAAGTGCTGAGATTACAGGCGTGAGCCACCAAAACTGGCCTCTAAGAAAAATTTTTAAAAACATTTATTATTCTAGATCCATCAATGCCTTTTGAAAAAATAAATTATTATTATTATTATTATTATTATTATTGAGATTGAGCTTTGCTCTTGTTGCCCAGGCTGGAGTGTGATGGCTCACTGCAACCTTGGCCTCCTGGATTCAAGCAGTTCTCCTGCCTCAGCCTCCTGAGTTGCTGGGATTATAGGCATGTGCCACCATACCCAGCTAATTTTTCTTTCTTTTTTTTTTTTTTTTTTGTATTTTTTGCAGAGAAGGCGTTTTGCCATATTGCCAGGCTGGTCTTGAACTCTTGAGCTCAAGCTGTCAGCCCACCTCAGCCTCCCAAAGTACTGGGATTACAGGCATGGGCCATTGTATCTGGCCTTTAATTATTTTTAATTATTTTATTGAGACATGGTCTTGCTCTGTCTCCCAGGCTGGGGTGCAGTTGTGCAATCATAGCTCACTGCAGCCTCGACCTCCTGGGCTCAAGTGATCCTCCACTTCAGCCTCCCAAGTAGTTGGGACTACAGGGTTGTGCCACCACATCCAGCTGTTTTTTAATTTTTTGTAGAGACAGGTGTCTCACCCTGTTGCCCAGGCTGGTCTCAAACTCCTGGGCTCAAGCAGTCCTCCTACCTTTGCCTCCCAAGTACTGGGATTACAGGCATGAGACACTGCTCCCAGCCTGCCTACTTTTTTGAAAATATGACTTAGTCTCTCAAAGGTAGAAGTGTTATATCAAAGACTATGTGAAACCCTTACTATTAAAAGTATTGGTTCTGTGCCGGGCGTGGTAGCTCATGCCTTTAATCCTAGCACTTTGGGAGGCCAATGTAGGTGGATTCCCTCAGCCCAGGAGTTTGAGATCAGCCTGGGCAATATGGCAAAAACCCAAATTACAAAAACAAAAAAATTAGAAGGGAGTGGTGGCTCGTACCAGTAGTCCTAGCTACTTAGGAGGCTGAGGCAGGAGGATTGCTTGAGCCTAGGAGGTCAAGGCTGCAGTGAGCTGAGACTGAGCCACTGCACTCCAGCCTGGGTGACAAAGTAAGACCCTGTTTCAAAAAAAAAAAAAAAATAATTGGTTCTTTGAACCAATAGCAATGAATGATTCCAAAATAACCCTGTGTTGGAGGTAGAATCTAGTTCTCCTTCCTGGTTTCTTTTTCAGTTTCTCAAGGTCCACCCACCATTTATACAACTTTTATCTCAGGAAACATATGTAACTTACTTCTTCTGTTAATTGTTGGAAGAATGATTAGTAATTTGGTTTGGCAGTACACAGAAGAACTGAGGAAGGCCTTTTATTTCCTAGTTTACTGCCTCTTTTCCCTTCCTTAGTGCTGGTATGGTTTCCTGGCACTGCTTTGAGAACTGTAATTACGGGGCACCATGGCTAGTAGCCTGTTTCCTTGAGAAGAAATGTGGGAAGGAACTTGCCATGGTACATAGGGTGGAATAGCTGTTGGGTTGATCCGAGAAGTGGTTGAGATGGCCACAAATTAAGAAGTTAAGGGGAAAAAGCTCAGGCCAAGGTGGAAATGCTCCTTTTTTTTTCTTTTCTTTTCTTTTTTTTTCCTGAGACCGAGTTTCGCTCTTGTTACCCAGGCTGGAGTGCAATGGCGCGATCTCGGCTCACCGCAACCTCCGCCTCCTGGGTTCAGGCAATTCTCCTGCCTCAGCCTCCCGAGTAGCTGGGATTACAGGCACGCGCCACCATGCCCAGCTAATTTTTTGTAATTTTAGTAGAGACGGGGTTTCACCATGTTGACCAGGATGGTCTCGATCTCTTGACCTCATGATCCACCTGCCTCGACCTCCCAAAGTGCTGGGATTACAGGCGTTAGCCACCGCGCCCGGCCCCTTTTTTCTTTTTTTTTCAGTCTCCCTTTGTTGCCCAGGCTGCAGTGCAGAGGCACGATCTCGGCTCACTGCAATCTCCGTCTCCCCTGTTCAAGTGATTTTCCTGCTTCAGCCTCTCAAGTAGCTGGGATTACAGGCTTCGGCCACCACGCCTGGCTAATTTTTGTATTTTTAGTAGAGACAGGGTTTTGCCATGTTGGCCAGGCTGGTCTTAAACTCCAGACCTTAAGTGATCCACCCGCCTTGGTGTCCCAAAACACTGGGATTATAGGCATGAACCACTTCACTTCATCAGAAGTGTTCCTCTTTTTAATCAATGTAATGTAACATCATGTAGTTAAAAATCACATATTAAATGATTTCACAAAAACCAGCGGTCTTCAAGCCCAAGCCCCTTTTTCTTTTTCTTTTTTATTTTTTCGAGACAGGATCTCACTCTGCCACTCAGGCTAGAGTGCAGTGGGGCAATCTCAGCTCACTGCAACCTCCACCTCCCGGCTTCAAGCAATTCTTCCGCCTCAGCCTCCCAAATAGCTGGTATTACAGGCCCACACCACCACCCCCACCTAATTTTTGTATTTTTAGTAGAAATGAGGTTTTACCATGTTGGCCAGGCTGTTCTTGAACTCCTGACCCAAGTGATCCGTCCCCACTTAGCCTCCCAAAGTGCTGGGATTACAGGTATGAACCACCGCACCTGGCCCATCCCCCCCTTTTTTTGAGACAGGATCTCACTTTATCGCCCAGGCCAGAGTGTAGTGGCATGATCATGGCTCACTGCAGCCTCGATTTTCCAGGCTCAGGTGATCCTCCTGACTTAGCCTCCCAAGTGTCTGGGACTACAGGCACTCACCACCACACCCAGCTAATTTTTATATTTTTTGTAGAGACAGGGTTTTGCTATGTTGCTCAGGTTGGTCTTGAACTCCTGGGCTCAAGCAGTCCACCTACCTAGGCCTCTTAAATCTACATCTAGGATTGCAGGCATGAGCCACCGTGCCCTGCCTCTTTTAGCATTTTTTTTTTTTTTTGGTCTGGTATGTATTTCATATTTCTTTTCTTTTCTTTTCTTTTTTTTTTTTTTTGAGACAGAATCTTGCTCTGTTGCCCAGGCTGGAGTGCAGTGGTGCAATCTTGGGATCTTGGCTTGCTGCAACCTCCACCCCCCGGGTTCGAGTGATTCTCCTGCCTCAACCACCTGAGTAGCTGGAACTACAGGTGCACACCACCATGCCTGGCTAATTTTTATTTAGTAGAGGTGGGGTTTCCCCACGTTGGCTGGGCTGGTCTGGAACTCCTGGCCTCAGGTGATCCACCCATCTCAGTCTCCTAAAGTGCTGGGATTATAGGTGTGAGCCACTGCACCTGGCCTACTTCATGTAAGCCATTCTTCCTTCTCTCTGCCCATCTCTTAAGCAACCATTAATCTCCTTTTCACACGATGTATTTGCTAACATTATATACGTGTGTGTGTGTGTGTGTGTGTGTGTGCGCGTGTGTATTTTTCTTTTTGAGGAGGGAGGCCTCGGCGGGCAGATTCCTTGAGGTTAGGAGTTTGAGACCAGCCTGGCCAACGTAGTGAAACCTGTCTCTACTAAAAATACAAAAGTTAGCTGGGTGTGGTAGTGCGTGCCTGTAGTCCCAGCTACTCAGGAGGCTGAGGCAGGAGAAACGCTTGAACCTGGGAGGCGGAGGTTGCAGTGAGCCGAGATTGCGCCACTGCACTCCAGCCTGGGTGACACTGTGAGACTCTGTCTCAAAAAATAAAGAAAGAAATGCTAGACTTACCTACTCTCTCTGGTTATGGTAATTGAAATTTTAACTCTTACATCATGCTGTATCCCCACCTTTCCTTGCCCCTTACCTCATCCTCCCAAAAGAAAGTTATAGCATAGTTCTGGCTGAATCAATGAAGTGTTTGCAGTAATAGTATTATTACCGTGTAATAGTAATAGTTACTGTGTAAATTATATCCATCGAGGAACCAAGTATATATTGATTGTTTCCTGTCTTGGAACAACTCTTCGTTTATTGTTAACTTATAATTTATTTAAAATTTTACTTGGTTTACTATGTACGTATCTTCAGTTTCATTTCCTAAATGTCAGTTCTGGCAAATGCCTATTCATATTTTCTCTCAAATGGTCAGCATGTCAGATAATCTTAGACATTAATTTTTCTTTTCCTGGAAACTTGCCTTGTTGTCTGCCAAGGCACTTTTTAGTCACTAGCACCACCTGCTGACTCTTGGTGAAGTGGAAAGACAGAATTATGGGGTCACAGGGTTGACGTTCTTAACTGGAAAATCTCCTTTCTGTGGTCTCCGACTTTCCGAATGACATTCTGGAGGAAGAAATGTGGTCCTGGTGCTGGGAAAGCGAATATGAAATCACTAAATATGCTCGTTCCTTTGCTCTGTGTCCTCTTGTTTGCTATGTTTCCTAGAAGGAGGAAAGTCTCTGCTGTAATCTTCCTCGTCCTGCTGTGATCATCTTAAGCCTTTTGTCTGATCCACCAAGGAAAGAAAGATGTGCTACCCATTAAAAAAACCTACAGCTTTACTGAAGTGACTTCACATATGATAAATTGCACATATGTAAGGTCTGTCATTTCATGGGTTTTGACATATATATAATATACATAAATATATAACATATATACATAGGTGTATATATATATAAACACCTATAATATATATATATATATATATATATATATACCCACAATATGTTATATATATAATGTGTTATATATATTATATACATAATGTGAGCGTGTATATATTTATATTATATCATGGGCCTATATATTTATATATGTGTATTTTACCTTTTAATGAACGTTTTAATGAACACTTACCTTTTATCGAACTGCCAAACTGTTTTACAAAGTGGTTGTACCATTTTACATTCCCACCAACAGCATATGAAAGCTTCCCAACATTCGGTGTTTGATTAATCAGTCTTTTTCATTTTAACCATTCTAATGGGTGTGTCGTATTTTTTCATTGTTTTAATTTGATTTGTATTTACCCAATGACTAATGATGTTGAGCATCTTTTCATATGTTTATTTTGAGCTACCAATTTAAGAATACTCCATTAATAATAGGGTAGTTTTGCTGGGCACGGTGGCTCATGCCTATAATCCCAGCACTTTGGGAAGTTGAGGCCAGGAGTTCAAGACCAGACTGGCCAACATGGTGAAATCCCATCTCTACCAAAAATACAGAAATTAGTCAGGCATGGTGGCGGGCACCTGTAATCCCAGCTATTCGGGAGTCTGAGGCAGGAGAATCACTTGAACCTGGGAGGCAGAGGCTGCAGGGAGCCGAGATCATGCATCTGTACTCTAGTCCTGGGCGACAGAGCAAGACTTGCCTCAAAAAAAAGAAAAAGTAATAAGGCTAGTACTAAGTCTGGGTGAAGGAAGAGTGTTACATGACAGGTATCATCAAAGAATTTCACTTACCAGTTGGCTGTGGAATTCTTCTCAATGAACTTGAAATTCCCACACCTGAGAGATAAAGTTACTCTTTTGAGTTACAAGAACCAATACAAAGAGTGTTTCTTTAAAAGGATATTTTGAGTTACAATACCTATATTTTCTGTGAAGTAAGAGATGCCTTGGGTGTGTCTCTTCCAGTTTTTTCCATCGGAACGCACTATTTTCTCCATTGGCTAAAGATTACTTAGGAAAGCATAGAAACAGTGCTTTGAGGGAATGGCAGAATGGCTGTGGTTCTTAGAAGAGGTGGAGAGGAAGGAATGGAGGATAAGAATTGCAGGAGAAACTTGAAATGGCAGACTAGATAGGACACCTTGCCTGGTAAGTACTGGCCAAAGTTGTCCCTTGGTATCCAAAGGGGATTGGTTCTAGGACCAGCTACACCCTCACATACCAAAATCTGACGATGCTTAAGTCCCTTATTTAAGATGGCATAGTATAGTATTTGCGTATAACCTATGTACATCCTTCTGTATACTTTTTCTTTTTTTGAGACAGAGTCTCACTCTGTCGCCCAGGCACTGGCTGGATCTTAGCTCACTGCAACCTCCACCTCCTGGGTGCAAGCAATTCTCGTGCCTCAGGCTCCCAAGCAACTGGGACTACAGGCTGTTGCCCCCACACCCAGAAAATTTTTGTATTTTCAGTAGAGACAGGATTTTCCCATGTTGGCCAGATTGATCTCAAACTCCTGGCCTCAAGTGATCTGCCCACCTTGGCCTCTCAAAGTGCTGGGATTACAGGCATGAGCCACTGCACCCAGCCCAGTATACTTTAAATCATATCTAGGTTACTTGTAATGCCTAAAACAATGTAAATGCAAAGTAAAAAGTTGTTTGTTTTTTGAGATGGAGTCTCATTCTGTCACCAGGCTTGAATGCAGTGGCACGATCTCAGCTCACTGTGACCTCTGCCTCCCAGGTTCAAGTGATTCTCCTGCCTTGGCCTCCCGAGTACTTGGGACTTCAGGTGCGCGCCACTGCGCCCAGCTAATTTTTTTTTTATTTTTTGTAGAGATGTGTTTCCACCATGTTGGTCAGGCTGGTCTCCAACTCCTGATCTCAGGCGATCCACCCGCCTTGGCCTCCCAACGTACTGGGATTACAGGTGTGAGCCACTGCGCCCGGCATAAAAAGTTATTATACTGTATTTGTATTTGTATTTGTATTTTTAATTGTGTTGTTATTTTTTCCCCAAATATTTTCAATGCATGATTGATTGAATCTGTGGATGCAGAATTAGTAGATACAAAGGGTCCTACTGTAATATTCTTCAGGGGAGTATTATCAGGTGGGTGGGACTAGGAGGACAGGTGGAAGATACTGGTGAGTTCACAACTGGGGCAGAGACGGCAGGCCCTCGGTTATGAAGTAACCGATAGGGGAGGTTGAGAACAGAAACAGGGGTAAGATACTAAATGCAAACTTTGTTCAGAGCAGCATTTTTTCTTCTTTTTTTTGAGACGGAGTCTCGCCCTGTCACCCAGGCTGGAGTGCAATGGTGCAATCTTGGCTCACTGCATCCTCCATCTCCTGGGTTCAAGCAATTCTCCTGCCTCAGCATCCTGAATAGATGGGATTACAGCCGTCCACCACCACACCTGGCTAATTTTTTGTATCTTTAGTAGAGACAGGGCTTCATCATGTTGGCCAGGCTGGTCTTTGAACTCCTGACATCATGATCCGCTCGCCTCGGCCTCCCGAAGTGCTGGAGTTACAGGCCTGAGCCACCGTGCCCGGCCCCAGAGCAGCATTGTTACTTTAGAGCACCCTCACCTAGAACAGCATCTCTTCTCAGTCTTTCTTCTATAAACTAGATTCCTTCAACCTTAGGCTTTCCCTCCTTTTCCAACTTCGTCTTTTTGGCTTTATATGAGAAGAGGGCAGCTTTTACATTTTTTTTTTGACAGTCTCACTCTGTTGCTCAGGCTGGAGGGCAGTGGCATGGTCTCAGCTCACTACAACCTCTGCCTCCCAGCCTGGGTTCAAGTAATTCTCGATTCTCATGTCTCTGCCTCCTGAGTAGCCGGGGTTACAGGATTACAGGCATACACCATCATGCCTGGCTAATTTCTTGTATTTTTAGTAGAGATGGGGTCTTGCCATGTTGCCCAGGCTGGTCTCAAACTCCTGGCCTCAAGTGATCTGCCCACCTAGGCCTCCCAAAGTGCTGGGATTACAGGTGTCAGCCACTGTGCCCAGGCTCAGGTAGCTTTTCTGGTGATGTCCACCACCACAGCCCCCTTTGAGAATCTTTACCAGCTCCACAACCAGAATATTTAATGGTTCTCTGTTTCCTTGACAATATAGTGTAGTGATTAAAAATTGAGTTTCTGGATCCAAATGGCATAGGTTCAGTTTCCAGCTCTGCCATTTATTAACTATGTGACTGAAGGCAAGTCTCCTTCTATGGGATAACAATACCACTTTCCTTAGAGAGGTGTGAGAATTAAAGTGGTATTTTAAAAGTGCTTAAAACAGGCCGGGCATGGTGGCTCATGCCTATAGTTCCAGCACTTGGGTAGGCCGAGACAGGTGGATCATGAAGGCAGGAGTTGGAGACCAGCCTGGCCAACATAGTTAAACCCTGTCTCTACTAAAAATACAAAAATTAGCCAGGTGTGGTGGCATGCACCTGTAATCCTAGCTACTTGGAAGGCTGAGGCTGGAGAATCACTTGAACCTGGGAGGCAGAGGTTGCAGTGAGCTGAGATTACACCATTGCACCCCAACTTGGGTGTCAGAGTGATACTCCGTCTCAAACAACAACAGCAACAACAAAGCATTTAAAACATTGCCTGGCAGATTTTAAGCTCCAACAAGTGTTAGCTATTAACCAAATTTAAGCCCCTTGCCCCCTTTTTAAGGTACTTCATAATCTGGCCTCTGCCCATCTAACCTTCTGTCCCATTACTCCTTGTCTACTGTTCGAGTTTTGCTCGTTTCCTCAAGGAATCATGAATCTATGCCTAACTCCAGATGGTTTTCGTTGCCTGGAAGGTCCCATCTTCTCTGTCACCTTTTATTATTCTTATTACTTTAGTTCTCATCTACCATCTTCCCATCTGAACGCACCATACCGTAGGATTTAGTGAATAATTACGCACTCATCACTCTCTCAAGTGAATTGCTTTTGTCTCTCCAATAGCCTGCAAACTCCCTGAGATAGAAACAGTATCTGATAACTCCCAAGCCATCTTTCAGTGGAGTGAACACATTGCATTTATTCCATTTCAAGCATCTGTAAAGAGATTCAACACAGGCAACAGAGGCCCACGTGAGGAATTCGTAGCTTCAATAACAGATTAGTTAGGGGGTGGGGCTGATACCTCTGTCCTGCCTGTACCATTCTTCAGAAGCAGAGACCCCCTCCGCCAAAGATCTAGACAACGCCCACTTCATTTCTGAACCAAGAAAGTAGAACATACCTTACCCACATATGTTCGTCAAGCAGACTTCTTTCCCTAATTATTTCTCTTTTGAGTTTCTTGAGAAGATGTAATGATCATGTCTTCTGCTTTCAGCTCTTGCCTCTGAAAACCCTCAGCCCTTAAATCTTTACTGATAGTTAAAACTTTCATGACCTCTAAGCTTATAAGGATGATATCTGCAGTAAATGGCTTACAATTTATTTACTATAAATGGGGCTGAAAAAATTAGTGAAGAGCCCCACAGAGGTCTGGAATGCAGAAACCTTGCCCAGAATCCTTACTCTGTGATCATTTCAACCCTGGGCTGCAGCCTCATCTGACTGGATAATATCATTGTTTCATGGGTCTCCTATGCCCTGCTTCCTTTAATGATTCTTTACATTCTTCTCTGCCAGTCTCTATCCCCAAATCACTTCCAAACTAGTAATAGGACTGATGGCCTCTTTATTGAACGCAAAACCACAGAATAAGGAGCCCAGGAAGGAGTGGGGGTAGGAGGGTGGCTGAGGAAAGAGGAGCCCCAGCATCTGAGGGGAAGAGATGCAGCTTCTCTAAGTCTGGCAGGAAGGCTCGGGCGTCCTCCAGCGCTGTCTGAGCTGCCACGGTAAAGTTGGGATCCCCAGAAATTAAAACATCAAAGACACAGGAATGGAAGTACGCGTCTTCCACTGGAAGCCCTTCCTTGCACAGCCGTCTGGCAGTATCAATGGTTATAGCTCCTCGACGATTGCGCTCTGATCGAGAGAGTCGCTGACTTGGAGGGCACCCCTCAACACAGAGCTGCAGGTCCTGTTCAGCTGAGAAGGCCCTGGCCACATCCTCTGCTACCTTGATGGAGAAGGAGAGCTGCCCAGCTGTCTGCCGAATGATTATAGTTGTGCCAATATAGGCAGCTTGGATCTCCACGTGGTTCCCAGGGTTAGCAGTCTGAATCGACAAACTGGATCCCCCAGGTCGGTCACCTCCATTGACAGAACCATCTTCAAAGGCTGCAGGAAGATTATCCACCTCTGCCCGGTAGACCTTCTGATCAATGCATTCCTGCATGTTCTTGAATATGATGGTGAGCTGTGAGGGCAAGAGGGAAAACGGTTCATTTGGTTCAGTGCATCTTCCCCCAGTCAGACCTCACACACGGTAAGGGATCTGATCCAAGTGGAGGTGAGGACTACTGTGGCCCAGTCCTCGATCCCTTCTCCTATTTACGTTCTAGTATTGCCTCATCCCTACTTAACTTCTCTCTCTACTTAATCTGGGCAACTTCCTAGGAGAGGGTAAAGTTTCCCTTCTGATGCGCTCTCCAGCTGTTTTCGGCATTTGAGTGAAATTCCCATCAAGGGGAAATGATTTACAGCTCCAAGTGTTTGGTAGAAGGGAATGATTCAAGATTGGGGAGTGGTTGAGGAAGAAAAGGGAATTAGGGAGCACTGCTGTTGAATAGTGGGGATGGAGAGGAAGTGGTGCCCCTCGAAGAATCTCAGGAGGTGGATCAGAAGGAAGATTGAGTGCCTGACCTTCCGGATGGCGGTGGCGTTGGCCCCCAGCGCCACGGGGGAGCTGGTGGCTTGGACAAAGAGGAAGTCGTTATCCAGTAGAGGCCAAGCTCCTTGGACACGGCACGTGTGAAAGTGGTGGTGGAAGCTGCGCACATGGGGGTCCCCGAAGGAAGCACAATGCAGGAACCCCGGGGGACGGCCATGCAGCCGGGAAAACCGGCCTTCATAGTCACAGGGGTCCGGGGCAGGGAGGCCGGAGCCGGCGCCTGGAAGGGCGGGGCCCCGGGGCGGTGGAGGGGCTGTAGGGCCCTGGCGCGAGCAGTTGTGCTGGATCATCAGGTCTTCGATGCCGTGTACCGCCGAGTGGAAGGCGAGGTCCCCGCGGCAGGTGCGGGCGGTGCGCCGCGTGCAGAGCGCGTAGGAGCGGAGGGCTCGACAGAGGCCGCCAGAGGCCGCCCCTCCACCCCGGCCTCCTCCTCCTCCTGATGCACCCCCGCCTCTAAGGCTCAGAGTGGACGATACATACTCAGCATTGCAGCGGAGGATCTTGCATTGAGAGTGAGCTAAAGACAGAAGGGAGAGGATTGTGAGACGGTCCTCAGACCTCTGCTCTATCATAACTTCCAAATCTCATCAGGGAATTCCAGCCTTCCTAAAACCCAACTAAGGGCCTTCCCCAGCCCCCAAACCCCAAATCCCTAGTTCTCTCGGCTGTCTTACTAAAAATGTGTAGGAAGAAAAGGGAATCTCTTCTGCCTGTCGACCAAGGGCTTCCCCAGTGCCCTTCCCCAAACTGAATGGGACATAAAATATACCTATTTGACAGCAGGGTGAGTGACCGGACTCTCAGCGCCCATGTCTCCTCACTCACTCATGCTCACATGCCCACCCGTACATAGCAGCCTACCCTCTAGATTTCCCCAAACCCTTCCCTGGCCCTTCCTTACCGTGTCCACAGAGGAGCAGCAGGAAAGTGAGAGTGCTTAGAGTTGGGGGACTGCCATGTGGGGACCCGGCAGTAGGGGACTGGCCTGGCTCCCCCATAACTATCCAGCCAGTTTCCCCAGGCGCCCGGTTCTTCCCAGCTGATGACCCTCCTACCTACTGAATTTTGACCGGAAGTCCTGTAAGTGACTGAAAAAAGAAATTTGGCTGGACATGGAGAAAGAGAAGAGTTGAAGATTGGTCAGGACAATGTAAGGCGAATCTGGGCAGATAAAGAAAAGGATGAGCAGACTGGAATTTTGGAGATTGGGGCTCCTCAAACTGTAAGTGTGGCAGCTACACCTCTTTGCTCTGTTCCTGTGGCCACTTTTAGGGCCCTTGTGCAATAGCCCTAGGCGGGGGTGGAGGGAAGGTTGAGTGAACTCAGGGGGGCAGAGTCCACTGTGTTGCTCCATCCTGAGATACCAAACAGCAGGTATGTCAGAGATGGAGGAATCACGGGGATAGATCGGACAGCAGTAATCCCAGTGTGTATGCTAATAAAATTAGGACCTGAAAATACTTCAGAAATAAACTTCTTATTTGTCCTTCTCCGTTAGGAGGAGATGCCTTCCAGGAGCCATACATTTCTTTTTCTTCTTTGTGTCAGAAGGACACAAGAAGGAGTGAGGGTGGTATACCCATTCCCTCCAGAACGTCAATATTCGAATGACAAGGAACCAGTCTCTTTCATCAGCTCTAGAGCACTGCAGTTTTAATCCCCACTCATGGAATAATGGGATGCAAAGCTAACATGGAAATTAATATTTGTTTTTCTAAGTCAACCGTTCTTGTATTTCCCAAATTTCACTGAAGAACCTCTCTATTAATCTCTCCTTTTCAAATTCTGAAGTTCTGGGTCTTTTTATGATAACAGGGGTTAGGGAGGAGCTAAATCCCTCCTGCCTGACTCCCCCCACCCCGTCCTGTGCGTTAGGATATGATTGGGGGGAGAGTCCTGCAAGACGGAATAGAATGGAGGGACTAGAGTTGTGGGGAGAAATCATTTACAAGGAGCAGCCCCCACCCTTGGAATCTCAATGCAAAGGGCATTGCTAAGTGGGGACAGGATAGAAGTGTGTCAGTGACTCATCATCCGAGGTCATTCTTGGCCCTGGTAAGAAAACTACAGAATCAGCGTGTGGGGAACTCCTAAAACTTCATCAGAAGTCTTGAGATAACAAGGGAAAGAGAGGGCTAAGACTGCCGGAGGAGAGACAGAGAATTACACTTCAAATGGCTACAGGCTGAGACAGAAGGAGAAATGGTGATTGGGGCACCTTGGTAGGAAGAGATCCCGGCATTTGGACAAGAGACATCCTAGTAGGTGTTTGTAATTTTGTAACAGTCTAACTTCAATATAAAAGCTTATTAAAGGAATTGCAATTTCTTTTTGACTTACTGTGTCTAGAGTCACACATTACTCTGCTATCCAGTTCTCCAGCTGTGGGTCAGCTCCAGCCAGGGGGTCCTCTGTCTCTTTCTCCATGTCTCCCCCAGGTCCCCAGGCCGACTGCTGTCCCACTGAGGTCAGGGAGCCAGAGAGGGTTTGGTGTTGGGGGAAGGGGGAGTATATGGCTGGCCAGAGTGCTGGACAGCTGAGCAGGGTGGGAGGTGGCTACTGAGTTGACGGTTTTAAAAATAGCTAAGTCCAAAATTCCAGGAACGTTGGTGGGGGTAGGGTGTGGGAGCGGGGGTGGGGGGGTAGGAGAATTAGAAGGAATATGGAGTATTGGGTGCCAAGTGGGGGAGGGAACAGAAAAATATGACTGACAAGTTGAATATCCAATTCCAGCTTGTGTGACTCTAGTCACCGCCTACTCCAGGCAGCCCTCCAGCATTCTCAATAATGATGAGCTGCTGGCCTTTAAAAATTACCGTGGGCAAATGGATACCTTTCATTTACATCTTTATCCCTGATACGATGAATATTACATTTAGTTTCTACAGATAGTATCTAGGAGGTAGCTGACTTTAAGTAAGATCCATAGCAGAGGTAGTTCACAGCCCCTCCCGTGTCTTTGCAGAGTATTTCAGGAGGACAAAAAGAACCAGCTGTCCAGGGAAGAAATCTGAGCTGTGAGTTGCTTAGGACGAGGGCTTGTTCAGTCTATCTAGCTCAGATCGTTGCAGCTGTTTATCCTCCTACCTACTCCATTTTCATTACTTCAGTTTGTACAGCCATTCCTCTTCCCTCTCCCTCATCAATACACACAGAAATAAAAGCTCCTGAGTTGCTAGGAGAGAAGGCTAACAAAGGCAAAGAGGTGAAGGAAAAATGGAAATAGAATTTTTAGAAGGGGAGAAAGTTGGAGAAACAGAAAAAGATTCAAAAAGATTTTCTTTCTTTGTTTCCCTCCCTCCCTCCCTCCCTCCCTCCCTCCCTCCCTCCCTCTCTCCCTCCCTCCCTCCCTTCCTTCTTTCCTTCCTTCCTCTCTTTCTTTTGTGTCTGTCTGTCTCACTATGTTGACCAGGCTGGTCTTGAACTCCTGGCTTCAATCAATCCTTCCATCTTGGCCTCCCAGAGTGATGGGATTACACGTGTAAACCACCATGCCTAGTCTCTGAAACATACTTTTGTGGAATAACATAATCTTGTGACTTTAAAATATTGCAAAATCCCAACACTTTGGGAGGCTGAGGCAGGAGAGTCGCTTGAGCCCAAGAGTTTGAGGCTGCAGTGGGCGATGGTAGCACCACTGCATTCCAGCCTGGGCAACAGAGTGAGGCCCCCTGCCTTAAAAAAAATAAGCGAAGAGAGGGTCAGGGGTTAGTGAGGCCGGAAATGAGTGTAATAAAGTTTCTCCAGGGAGGCAGGGCCCGGGGAGAAATTTGGAGCGGTAACCTAAGCTGGCAGTGGTGTGATCCGGAACCAAATCGGCCCGCGGTGCAGTGCGGAGACTCCATGAGGCCCTGGATGTGAACAAGCTGAGTGGAGGCGGCGGGCGCAGGACTCGGGTGGAAGGGGGCCAGCTGGGGGGCGAGGAGTGGACCCGCCACGGGAGCTTTGTCAATAAGCCCACACGGGGCTGGCTGCATCCCAACGACAAAGTCATGGGACCCGGGGTTTGCTACTTGGTTCGGTACAGGGGCTGTGTGGAGGTCCTGCAGTCAATGCGTGCCCTGGACTTCAATACCCGGACTCAGGTCCCCAGGGAGGCCATCAGTCTGGTGTGTGAGGCTGTGCCGGGTGCCAAGGGGGCGACAAGGAGGAGAAAGCCCTGTAGCCGCCCGCTCAGCTCTATCCTGGGAAGGAGTAACCTGAAATTTGCTGGAATGCCAATCACTCTCACCATCTCCACCAGCAGCCTCAACCTCATGGCCGCAGATTGCAAGCAGATCATCGCCAACCACCACGTGCAATCTATCTCATTTGCATCCGGCGGGGATCCGGACACAGCCGGGTATGTCGCCTATGTTGCCAAAGACCCTGTGAAACAGAGAGTCTGCCACATTCTGGAGTGTCCTGAAGGGCTTGCCCAGGATGTCATCAGCACCATTGGCCAGGCCTTCAAGTTGCGCTTCAAACAATACCTCAGGAACCCACCCAAACTGGTCACCCCTTGTGACAGGATGGCTGGCTTTGATGGCTCAGCTTGGGATGAGGAGGAGGGAGAAAGAGCCACCTGACCATCAGTACTATAATGACTTCCCGGGGAAGGAACCCCCTCTTGGTGGGGTAGTAGACAGGAGGCTTCGGGAAGGAGCCACTCCACCCACTGCCCAGACCCCCAGCCACTTGGGAGCTACACTGCCTATAGGACAGCCTGTTGGAGGAGATCCAGAAGTCCGCAAACAGATGCCACTTCCACCACCCTGTCCAGGCAGAGAGCTCTTTGATGATCCCTCCTACGTCAACGTCCAGAACCTAGACAAGGCCCGGCAAGCAGGGGGTGGTGCTGGGCCCCCCAATCCTGCCATCAATGGTGGCACATCCCGGGACCTATTTAACATGAAGGCCTTTGAAGATGCTCTTCGGGTGCCTCCACCTCCCCAGTCAGTGACCATGGCTGAGCAGCTCCGAGGGGAGCCCTGGTTCCATGGGAAGCTGAGGCACTGCTGCAGCTCAATGGGGACTTCCTGGTGCGGGAGAGCACGACCACACCTGGCCAGTATGTGCTCACTGGCTTGCAGAGTGGGCAGCCCAAGCATCTGCTCCTGGTGGACCCTGAGCATGTGGTTCGGACAAAGGATCACCGCTTTGAGAGTGTCAGTCACCTCATCAGCTACCACATGGACAATCACTTGCCCATCATCTCTGCGGGCAGCGAACTGTGTCTACAGCAACCTGTGGAGCGGAAACTGTGATCTGCCCCAGTGCTGTCTTCCAGAAGATGCCCTCCAGTCCCCTCCACCCTATTCCCTAACTCTCGGGACCTCATTTGGGACTGTTCTGTGGGCTTGGCCTTGTGTCAGAGCTGGGAGTAGTGTGGACGCTGGGTTTCGTATCCAGCTGAGAGAGAGGGTTTGAGTCAGAAGCCTGGGGGAGAATCCTACTTCTCCCCAAACATTAATCACCAAAGTGTTAATGTACAGAGTGGCCCCTTACCTGGGCCTTTCCTGTGCCAACCTGATGCCCCTTCCCCAAGAAGGTGAGTGCTTGTCATAGAAAATGTCCTGTGGTGACAGGCCACAGTTCTATCCTCCACAGTGGAACAGCCACCCTTCTGGGCAAGGGGGAACGAATCACACCTTTGGGGTTCAGGGTACCCCAGACCCCTCTCAACGCCCCCCCACCCCCATGTTTAAACTTTGTGCCTTTGACCATCTCTTAGGTCTGAAGATATTTTATGCAAAGAGTTCTTGGGCCCCTGAGTTCAATGACAGGGATGCCAACACCTTCTTGGCTTCTGGGACCTGTCTTCTCCTTGCTCAGCATCCTCTCTGGTTTGGGCTGGGAGAACAGAGGCAGGAGTGGCAGCTGTCCCCTCTCCCTGGGGATATGCAACCCTTAGAGATTGCCCCAGAACCCCCCTCCCGGCCAGGGGGGAGATGGACCCCTCCCTTGCTCGGTGCCTCCTGGCCGGGGCCCCTCACCCCAAGGGGTCTGTATATACATTTCATAAGGCCCGCCCTCCCATGTTGCATGCCTGTTGTACTCTGCAGCCAAAGTGTAGCTCTTCCTCCTCGAGCCTGTGCCCTGCCTCCCCTTTGGGATGGGGGGTGGGGTGACAAATTTGGGCCCTTTGTGCAGTTGACTCTCCCAGGTGGATTTTGTGGAGGTGAGAAAAGGGGCATTGAAACTGTAAAGCAGTAGACAATCCCAAATACCATCTGTAGAGCTGGAACTGCATTGTTTAAAAATTTTATATGCATATATTTTAGGGCTGTAGACTTACTTTCCTAATTGTTTTCCATGGCTTATTCTTGAGCACAAAATGATAATCAATTGTTACATTTATACATCACCTTTTTGACTTTTCCAAGCCCTTTTACAGCTCTTGGCATTTTCCTCGCCCAGGCCTGTGGGGTAACTGGGGTCGGCAGCGTTATCTTTTATACCAGAGACCTGAGGCAGATGAAACTGAGTTCCAGATAGGACTAGAAAAACTTGGGCCTCTTACCGCGAGGCTGACAGGCAGAAGTTTGCCCGAATGCCTGTCAGTTTCACGGAGGGGAAACGCAAAGGCTGCAGGTCCTGAGTACCTCCTACAAGCCACACCAGAGCAAGCCGGCCCCCGTCCTTCGGCCTGCAGATAAGGGAGAGCTGACCGTTTTCATCCTGGCCTCCTTTTGTTGTTTGGATGTTTCCACGGGTCTCACTTATATCAAAGGGAAAACTCTTCATTAAAATCTGTATTTCTTCTAAAAAAAAAAAAAAAAGAAAAAAAAAAAAGATATTGCAACCAAGGGATTTGGCCGTGTCATGTTTTTGCAACCCTAGGCATATCTGAGATCATCAATCTTTTAATACTTGCCAAATGAAATTTAAAAAGGACCAATCCCAAATAGTGTCACTGTATTAGGGTTCAATAGAGGGACAGAACGAATAGGATCTCTCTCTATCTCCATCTCTGTATCTCTATCATCTATCTATCAATCAATCAATCATCTAAGTATCTAGATAGTTGGCTATAGATGTATAGATATATCTATATCTAGATAGATATAGACATATATAAAGGGGAGTTTATTAAGTATTAACTTACATGATCTCAAGGTCCCACAGTAGGCTGTCTGCAAGCTTGAGGAGCAAGGAGAGCCAGTCTCAGTCTCAAAACAGAACATGGAGTCTGATGTTTGAGGGCAGGAAGCGTCCAGCACGGGAGCAAGGTGTAGGCTGGGAGGCCAGGCCAGTCTCTCCTTTCACATTTTTCTGCCTGCTTTTTATTCTAGCTGTGCTGGCAGCATCTTAGATTGTGCTCACCCAGATTACGGGTGTATCTGCCTTTCCTACCCACTGACTCAAATGTTAATCTCTTGGCAACACCCTCATGGACACACTCAGAATCAATACTTTCTATCCTCCAATTCTACCAAGTCACACTCAGCATTAACTATCACAGTCACTAAGGCATCTTTACTAGTTGGCTCTATTTTAACACAGAATCTAGAGACCCACAGAGCACTATTCTCAGGTATTTATATGACAAATACGTTTTTTTCTCTCAACCATTAGAGGCCATATCACAAGCAGTTTCATTACAGAAATGTAAAATGCTTTTAACCAAACCATTCAAGTGACTTTAAAACATAATAATTTGATTACGACAGCCCAAGTTGGAGGTACCATAATGCCAAAAAAATGCAGAATATATAAAAATAGTCATATTATGGTGATAGTGTTGGTGTTGTTATCCTGAGATTATTTTACGTATATCATGAGATAAAACAAGGGATTAATAATGTTGGTGTCTCTGAGAACCAGAATTTTTAGTGTGAAATAAAGAGATACGTATTTACGATTGATGAAGTTAAGATAAAACTCTGTAATTCTGAATTTAAATTGCAAATATAACTCTGAACTCATGGTGTATTTTATCCTTAAAAATTTCCTAGCTTTACCCCGAAAAGGCTTGGAAACAATGATCCAGTAAAAATAAACACCTCTAGTAGTCCATCGTGCTGTGTAAATACCATTTCCTATTAAAAGGGGCCAGCCCACAACTCCTTGGAGAAATGGCCGATTTCGGGTTTGGGGCCGGAATTTCCAAGGTAAGCAAGGATGCTTTCAAAGACTTAGGGTTGTAACTGAAGAACTCAGGAGCCAACTAGAATAGTTTCCATTGACCAAAGATGAGACAATTTGAGCATCAAAATGGATATTATCTGCAATGGATTGAAATTCACAAAATATGTTTAAATCTATGAATTCACAATGACACTTAAAAAGTACAAACTCATTGGTCATTGTTGGAGAATGCTGGCAGATCAACTCATTACTTTAAAAACTGCTAGTAATTGGAAAGAATCAAGTATTTATCCTGGTTTTCTTATGCGGACTGTATCTCAAGATGTGGGGGAAATTTCTCTTTATAGAATTCCAATAAATAAGTGAAGAAGGGATAATATAATTAGAATATCAACATTTTGTAGCTCCAAATGAATTAATGTATCTAGGCAATGATCAACAATGGCTGTGGCAG
This sequence comes from Saguinus oedipus, assembly GCA_031835075.1. Classification (NCBI taxonomy): domain Eukaryota; kingdom Metazoa; phylum Chordata; class Mammalia; order Primates; family Cebidae; genus Saguinus; species Saguinus oedipus. Next base: position 2,917,701 of record CM063190.1, read on the forward strand.
GGCACAGTGGCTCACACCTGTAATCCCAGCCCTTTGGGAGGCTGAGCTGGGAGGACCGTTTAAGTCCAGGAGTTCGCAGCCAGCCTGGACAATATAGTAAAACCCCTTCTGTACATAAACAAAAATAGTGGCTGTCATTCATCAAAAAAGAGAGCCAAACGTGTTTTCCTGATCATAGATAGTATAGATAAGTCCACCTTGCCTGAAGCTGGACTTATGTATGCTACCACGAACAAACAAACACACTTCAGTCTGAATCTGATTAAAGCTAACTACTGATTTGCAGGAAATACGGGAGACATTAAATGATACCTCAAAGGTGCAAATTCAGACTTTGCAAATACTGTACAGGACAAATTACCTGGGTTCTTTCTTTCTTTTGAGACAGGGTCTCCCTCTGTCACCCAGGCTGGAATGCAGTGGTGCGGTCTCGGCTCACTGCAACCTCCCAGGTTCTAGTGATTCTCATGCCTCAGCCACTGAGTAGCTAGGATTACAGGCATGCGCCACCATACTTAGCTAATTTTGTATTTTTAGTAGAGATAGGGTTTTGCCATGTTGGTCTGGCTGGTCTCGAACTCCTGGCCTCAAGTATCAAACTGCTGCCCACCTTGGCCTCCCAAAGTGCTGGGATTATAAGTGTGAGCCAACATGCCCGGCAATATGTTCTTATATAAATATGTATAACACACACACACACACACACACACACACACACACACACCCTTCACACACTCAGTTGATACTGGAGATATTTGACCATTATCCTTGTCAAAACTCATCAACTAAACACCACTGGAAACAAATCTATAGTGAAAAAAGTTGAATCTACTTGGCTTGGTGTAAAGGGAGAGAATGCCCCAAAGGAATTATGGGACCATTTTCTTAAAGAGTTTCAGCTTCTCTTGGATATTTCTGAGCTAGAGTTTAGAATAGTTAGGGCTAATTGTGTTTTTTGTTTGTTTTCTCCTAGTCTCTAAAACTCTGAGTGAGGACTAATTTGGGATTGAATATTGTTAAGAAGTGGGGCTATTTCAGTGATTGGGTGTCTGAGTGAATCAGTCTTACCTAGGAAGCAAGAGGATTACCACCCAAATTGGTGAAGAAGAAAAGAAAGCATGAGTTACTCATGCTAGTCAGAAGAGGGGATTGTTTGGTCGTTTTTGTGTAGCAGAGTTGCGTGTTGTCTCTATTTTGCTGAGAACACAGTTGTGATATGGCTCTGATAAGCCGAGAGATAATAATTGCCAAACTAGACTTCCATATTCAGCTAAAATATTATTCCAGAATTAAAAATAAGTAAAACATTTTCGAACACACCAAATCCTGAAGGAATTTATCAACAAAGTTTTTTTTTTTTTTTTTTTTTTTTGAGACAGGGTCTTGCTCTGTCGCCCAGGCTGGAGCACAGTGGTGTGGTCTTGGCTCACTGCACCCTCCACTTCCTGAGCTCAAGGATCCTCCCACATCAGCCTCCCATGTAGTTAGGAACACAGGTGTGCACCACAACACCAGGTTTAAAAAAAAAAAAAAAGCAGTTGGAGGCCAGATATGGTGGCTCATGTCTATAATCCTAGTGCTCTGTGAGGCCAAAGCGGGAGGATCACTTGAGGCAGGGACACCAGGCTGGCAACATAGTGAGACCCCTGTCTTTAGAAAATATTTAGAATTAGCCTGGTATGCTGAAGCAGGAGGATTGCTGGAGCCCAGGAATTTCAGGCTGCAGTGAGCTATGATTGCATCACTGCATGCCCGCATGGTCAGCAGAGTGAGCCCCTACCTCAAAAAAAACAAACTCAGTTGGGTATATTTGTGTAGGTCTACTACTGGGTTTTCTATATTGTTTCACTGATCTGTATATTTATCCCTCTGCCAATTCCATGCAGTCTTTAATTCATTTAATTCATTTTCTTTTTTTTTTTTTTGAGACAGAGTCTCACTCTGTCACCCAGGATGGAGTACAGTGGCATGATCTTGGCTCACTGCAAACTCCACCCTCCTGACTCAAGTGATTCTCCTGCATTAGACTCCCGAGTAGCTGGAATTACAAGTGTGCACCACCACATCTGGCTAATTTTTGAATTTTTAGTAGAGACAGGGTTTCACTATGTTGGCCAGGCTGGTCTTAAACTCCTGACCACAAGTGATCTGCCCATCTCAGCTTCCCAGGTGCTGGGATTACAGGCTTGAGCACTGCACCCAGCCTCATTTAATACTTTTTCAAAATTGTTTTAGCTATTTCAGCTTCTTTGCCTTTATAACTTTAATAATAATACTGTCTTAAAGTTATAGATTTTTCAAACAAGGTGGTGGCTCACACCTGTAATCCCAGCACTTCGGGATGCCAAGGTGGGTGGATCGCCTGAGCTCAGGAGTTCAAGACCAGCCTGAACAACATGGTGAAACCTCATCTGTACCAAAAATACAAAAAAATTAGCTGGGCATGGTGGCATGTGCCTGTGGGTCCCAGTTACTCTGGAGGCTGAGGTGGGAGGATCATTTGAGCCTGGGAGGTGGAGATTGCAGTGAGCTGAGATCTCGACACTGCATTCCAACCAGGGTGACAGCGAAACCTCGTTTCAAAGCCAAAAAAAAAAAAAAAAAAATTAATTCCAAGTCATGGCACCGAAAAAAATAAAAAGGGAATTCTCTTGTCTGTATCTGTCGAAAATCATACTCTTGTCTGTATCTGTCAAAAATCCTGCTAGGATTTTCTCTTCTTCTTCTTCTTCTTCTTTTTTTTTTTCTTTTTGAGACAGAGTCTCACTCACTCAATGTTGCCCAGGCTGGAGTGCAGTAGCATGATTTCAGCTCACTGCAAACTCCACCTCCCAGCCCCCTGCCTTGGCCTCCCAAAGTGCTAGGATTACAGATATCAACCATCATACCCGGCCCCCTTCATTATTTTTTTATTGTGGTAAAATACACATCACATAAAGTTCAAAATTTTAACTGTTTTAAAGTGTGCAATTCAGTGACGCTTAGTACATTGAAAATGTTTTTGACTTAGCAAGGTGGCTCAACGCCTATAATCCCAGCACACAGGGAGGCTGAGGCAGGAGGATCACCTGAGATCAGGAGTTCAAGACCAGCCTGGCCAACATGGTGAAACCTCATGTCTACTAAAAATATAAAAGAATTAGCCAGGCGTGGTGGCATATGCCTGTAATCCCAACTACTAAGGAGGCTGAGGCTGGAGAATTTCTTGAACCCCAGAGACAGAGTTTGCAGGGAGCTGAGATCGTGCCACTGCACTCCAGCCTGGAGGACAAGAGTGAGACTCTGTCTCAAAAAATAAAAATAAAGAAGAAGAAAAAAGAAAATAAATGTTGTGCAACTATCAAACCATCACCTCTGTCTAGTGCCGTAACATTTTCCTCACCCTGAAAGGAAATCCTGTACTGATTTAGTCAGTCCTCAGCCTCTGGCCATCCCCAGTCTGCTTTCTGTCTCTCTACATTTATTAATACGTACCTGTTCTGGACACTTCATATAAACAGGATTGTATACTATGTGACCTTTTGTGTCTGGCTTCTTTAGCATAATGTTTCGAGACTTATACAAGTTGTAGCATGTATCAATACTTCATTCTTTCTTATGCCTGAATAATGTGCCATTGTATTTACATGCTACAGTTTATTTAGCCATTCATTTATTAATGGAATTCGGATTGTTTCCACCTTTTGACTATTATAAACAGTGCTGCTATCAACATGCATGTACAAGTACTTTTTGAGAACCTGTTTTCAGTTCTTTGGGGTGTATACCTAAGTGGGAAATTACTGAGTCATATTCTATATTTAGTTCTATGTTTAGCTTACTGAGGAACTGCCAAACTGTTTTTCACAGCAGGTGTGCCATTTTACATTCCCACCAGCAATACAAGAGGATTCAAATTTCTCCTTACCCTAACATTTGTTATTTTCCATTTTAAAAACTGTAGCTATCCGGTGGTGAAGTGGTAGCTTACTGTGATTTTATTTGGATTTCCCTAATGACTAATGACATTGAGCATCTTTTTTTTTTGAGATGGAGTCTCATTCTGTCCCCCAAGCTGGAGCGCAGTGGCATGAACTTGGCCATTGCAACCTCTGCCTCCTGGGTTCAAGCAATTCTTCTGCCTCAGTCTCCGGAGTAGCTGGGACTACAGGCAGACAACACCACACCTGGCTAAGTTTTGTATTTTTAGTATAGTTTCACCAAGTTGGCCAGGCTGGTCTTGAACTCCTGACCTCAGGTGATCCACCAGCTTTGGCCTCCCAAACTGCTGAGATTACAGGCATGAGCCACCGCACCCATCTGACATTGTGTGTTTTTTTTTTTTTACATTTTTATTGTCCATTTGAATATCTTGAATAGACATTGGGGAACTTTTTCAAGTGCTTTGCTCATTTTTTGTTGGGTTGTCTTTTTTTTGTTGAATCATACCCCCTTCATTTTTAAAGGATATTTTCACTGGATATAGGAATCTGACTTGACAGTCTTTGCCCACAGCACTTGAACAATTTTGTGTCACTTTCCTGTGGCCTCCGTAGCTTCTGATGAGAAATTGGCTTTCTAACTTGGTTGAACATGGGGGAAAGCCAACCAACCAAACAAAAAATTAACAAAAAGAGAGCAAAATCTGCTTTTATTCAAATTGCTTTCCCCTCACTGCATTCAATATTTTTTATTTGTCTTTAGCTTTTAGCAGTTTGACTCTGCCGTGTGTCTTAGTTCATTTAGTGTTGCTGTAAAGGAATACCTGAGACTGGGTAATTTATAAAGAAAAACGGTTTATTTGGGTCATGATTCTGATGTCTGGAAGTTCAAGATTGGGCATCTGTATTTGGAGAGGGCCTCAGATTGCTCCCAGTCATAGTGGAAGGGGAAGAGAAGCTGGTTTGTGCAGAGATCAATGGCAAGAGACATGGAATGAAAGAGGTTAGGTGCCATGCTCTTTTTAACCAGCCCTTGTGGGAACTAAGTGAAAACTCATTTGCTCCTGAGGGAGGGCATTAATCTATTCATGAGGGATCCACCCCGATGACCCAAACACCTCCCGTTTGGCCCCACCTCCAATACTGGGGATCACATTTTAACATAAGGTTCGGAGGGGACAGACATCCAAACCATTGCAGTGTGCCTTGGCCTCAGTTAGTTTGGGTTTACCCTGCTAGGAGTTCGTTCAGCCTCTTGAATCTGTAGGTTTAGCCCTGTGCCAAATTTGGGGAGTTTTCAGCTGCTATTTCCTTTGGTACTTTCTTGTCTTGTTCTCTTCCTCTTCTTCCAGGAATTTGCTGACGCAAATGTTCAATCTTTTGTTATAATCTCACAAGTCCCTGAGGCTCTGAGCTCATTTTTCCCCCAGTCTATTTTGTTTGTTTTTCAGATTGATTTTTTTTTTTTTTTTTTTTTAAACAGGGTCTCACTCTGTTGCACAGGCTGGAGTGTACTGGCACAACCTCCACTCATTACAACCTCTGCCTCCCAGGTTCAAGCGATTCTTGTGCCTCAGCCCCCCAAGTAGCTGGGATTACAGGTGTGTGTCACCACGCCCAGTTAATTATTATTATTATTATTATTATTATTATTTTTTTTTTTTAAGATGGAGTTTTGCTCTTGTTCCAAGGCTGTAGTGCAATGGCACAATCTTGGCTCACTGCAACCTCCGCCTCCTGGGTTCAAGCGATTCTCCTGCCTCAGGCTCCCGAGTAGCTGGGATTATGTGCATTCGCCACCACGCCCAGTTCATTTTGTATTTTTAGTAAAGATGGGGTTTCTCCATGTTGGTCAAGTTGGTCTCGAACTCCTGACCTTGTGTTCTGCCCACTTTGGCCTCCCAAAGTGCTGGGATTACAGGTGTGAGCCACCATTCCTGGCCTGCATTTTTAGTAGAGATGGAGTTTCACCATGTTGGCTAGGCTGGTCTTGAACTCCTGGCCTCAAGTCATCTGCTTGCTTCAGCCTCCCAAAGTGCTGGGATTACAGGTGTGAGCCACTGCTCCTGGTCCAGACTGAATACCTTCTACTGTTCCGTCTTTTAGTTCACTGATTCTTTCCTCAGGGGATAACCTCATTAACACTCATGGAGTTTGGGTGAAAGTTCTGACTGTTAAGTTTCTTCTGATATCACCCCAACAGTAAAGGGGAGAGATGACTCCTAATAGACTTGCTGGTGGTGAACGTCTAGGCACCCCATTAAGTCTTCGCCAGAACAGGAGAGGACAAGTCACAGTTTGTTTCTGTGGCATTTGGCTGGAATAGAGCAAATATCGTCTAAAATTTTTCTGTTTTGCTAGACTGTCTCATTCCTGATCCTCTGGCTGCAGAGAACAGGCTTTAGTTAGGGATTTTCTTGGCTTCTCCTATTGGCATTTCCAGGTTGCTGCTGCTTCAGCTCCAAGTATGGGGTATTTGGCAAAAAGAGTCCACAGAAATCAGCATTGTGTCCTGCCTTTGTTTCTGGGGCTCCTAGCTGGTCCACCTCCTCTCCACATTTCAGTCTTCTTAGGGTTGTTTTATATGTGATGTCCAAGGAAGAGGAATAGGGAAGATCACATCTACTCACTCCTCCCTGATCCATTCTCTTACTCACTTGCTTACTTGGTTTTCCACTACATTTTCCTCTCTTGAAGTGTTTTGTTGTTGTTTGGAGACAGAGTCTTGCTCTGTTGCCAGGCTGGAGTGCAGTGGCCGGATCTCGGCTCACCCTATCCTCCACCTCCTGGGTTCAAGCGATTATCATACCTCAGCCTCCCAAGTAGCTGGGATTATAGGTGTGAGCCACTGCGCCCAGCCTACATGTATTTTTATATTTTCAGTACCTACTCTGGCACATGATCTGTAAATGTTTTTAAAAAGGAAAATAGGCCGGGTACAGTGGCTGGTGCCTGTAATCCCAGCACTTTGGGAGGCCGAGACAGGCGGATCACCTGAGGTCAGGAGTTCAAGACAAGCCTGACCAACATAGCAAAACCCTGTCTCTACTAAAAATATAAAAATTAGGGCTGGGTGCGGTGGCTCATGCCTGTAATCCCAGCACTTTGGGAGGCCAAGGCTGGTGGATCACCTGAGGTTGGGAGTTTGAGACCATCCTGACCAATATGGAGAAACCTCGTCTATTTTGAAAATATAAAATTAGCCAGGTGTGGTGGTACATGCCTGTAATCCTCGCTACTCAGGAGACTGAGGCAGGAGAATTGCTTGAACTTGGGAGGTGGAGGTTGCAGTGAGCCAAGATCGTGCCATTGCACTCCAGCCTTTGTGAGAGAGCAAGGCTCTGTCTCCATGGGGAAAAACAACAACAACAAAAAAAACCACCACCAACGACAAAATTAGCCCAGGCTGGTGGCGCGCTCCTGAAGTCCCAGCTACTTGGGAGCCTGAGGCAGGAGAATCGCTTGAACTTGGGAAGCGGAAGTTGCAGTGAGCGGAGTGAGCCCACTGTACTGGGCGACAGAGCGAGACTCTGTCTCAAAAAAAAAAAAAAAAAAAAAGGAAAAAGAACTGAATGAAGCGAATGAATCACACTGCTTCCTCATCCACCGTTAGGTATGTAGTGCTGGAAAGAGGAGGATGCTTAATCCTGTCCCGGATGCTTTGATGTTGAGAAAGGTGGCTAGCTCCCTCCCAAAGCTCGTATTGTTCTTCCTCTGTTCTCTCTTACAAAAACTTACCAGCAGGTGGCAGAATAATTGATGAAAAGTACTGTTGTCCAAAACAGGAGGCTGATTTCCTCTGCGAAATCTGCTACCTCGTAGTCACAGTGGGTAAGATCCTGAGATGTTGTTCTGAAGGTTAGATGCTTTTTGTTTTTCAGCTTTGGGCCACAGGTACCTGTCTAGTGAAAACAGCCTGAGTAAAAGGAAGAGAGGGGTCTGTTAGTTTCCTTGGTGTCATGACAGCAGGACTCTTGTCTTTGTGAAATAAATGTCCAGCATTTAGTTACTCATCTTACTAATTTATTGGATATAAACCCATAGAAAGGTGGAAACTGAATAAGTGGAAGACTTAAACAACGTTTAAATCGTGAATAATGTTTCTTAAACAACGTTTTAACATTGATACTTAAAAAGCAAAACAAGACAAGGCTCGGTGGCTTACGCCTGTAATCCCAGCACTTTGGGAGGCTGAGGTGGGAGGATTGCTTGAGTCCAGGAGTTTGGGACCAGTCTGGGTAATATAGTGAGGCCTAGTGTCTCCACCATCACACACACAAAATTAGCTGGGTGTGATGGTCAGAACCTGTAGTCCCAGTCCTACCTCAGCTACTCATGAGGCTGAGGTAGGAGCTCACCACTGCACTACAGTCTGGGCAACAAAGTGGGACCGTGTCTCAAAACAACAACAAGAATCTCCCCAAACTTCATATTTTACCATTCATATATTTTTCTGTCAGGCCCTGCTGATATACACACGTCATTGATGTTTCAGTCTTTCAATTTTTAAATTCATTATCAAGAGTATTTTTTGATGTAAGACTGTGTTTCGGGGAGGTGGGGTTGCTTTTTTTTTTTCTCTTTCTTTCTTTTTTATTACCTCCAGTGATGGCTATAAGCAGGTGGGGTTGCTTTTAAAATTTTCTGCTTGAGGCTGGGCTCCATGACTCACACCTGTAATTCCAGCACTTTGGGAGGCCAAGGCGAGTGAATCATGAGGTCAGGAGTTTGAAACCAGCCTGGCCATCATGGTGAAACCCTGTAGCTACAAAATTTACAAAAATTAGCCAGGTGTAGTGGCATGTGCCTGTAATCCCAGCTGCTCAGGAGGCTGAGGCAGGAGAATCACTTGAACCCAGGAGGCAGAGGTTGTGGTGAGCTGAGATTGCGCCACTGCATTGCAGCCTGGGTAACAGAGTGAGACTCTGTCTCAAAAAAAAAAAAAAGAAAGAAAGAAAAGAGAAGAAAAAATTTCTGCTTGGACTCATGGGCACAGAATTAATCACTTGGGGTCATCTGACCAACAAAGACCCGAGGGGAGGCTTTTGATTGTTTCATTTTTTTCTCAATCTTTTATTTTTTTAAACTTCAAGCTTACAGAAAAGCGGAAAGTACAATAGAGTGAATACAATTCACTAACATTTTTCTTTCTTTTTGTATTTTTGGTACAGACAGGGTTTCACCCTGTTGCCTAGACTGGTTTCAAACTCTTTTTTTCTTTTCTTTTCTTTTTTTTTTTTTTTTTGCCAATCAATGAGAGCTTGTAAGGTTGCTGAGGTTGGTTGGCCTTGAACTCTTGGCCTCGCCTTCGCAAGCGCCACGACATCCGGCCGGAGCCACTTTGGGCCCCGGTTTCAAACTCTTGAGCTCAAAACAATCCACCGGCCTCAGCCTCCCAAAGTGCTGGGATTACAAACTTGAGCCAGCGTATCCAGTCCGCGTTTGCGTTCTTTTCTTGATCATAAAGTAATTTGCAACACATTAATGCATGCACCTCAATTTTTCTCTTCACTACCTCTTTTTTCCCCCCTTTATTTTTATTTTTTAATTTTTTGAGATGGAGTTTTGGTATTGTTGCCCAGGCTGGAGTGAAATGGCTCGATCTTGGCTCACCGCAACCTCAGCCTTCTGGTGTCAAGCGATTCTCCTGCCTCAGTCTCCGAGTGGCTGAGATTACAGGCCAGTGCCACCACAGCTGGCTAATTTGTATTTTTAGTAGAGACAGGGTTTCACTATGTTGGCCAGGCTGGTCTTGAACTCCTCGGGTGATCCACGTGCCTCAGACTCCCAAAGTGCTGAAAAATTGGATGAGCTTCTCTTAGTCTTCCGCTAGTGAGTTAAGTTCAGATCCTACTGAGTACCAAGTACTTGTAGGCTGAGTGATTCGCCTGTCTATCATATTTGTTTTAACGGTTTGGTCTACATTCACACGACATGAAAAAAAGGTAGAGTGGCCCGGGGTCTCCTGACTTTACTCACGTGACGTCTTTTATATTCCTTAAGGAAATGTTCTGGCTGTTTTTTGGCAAAGATGCAGCTGAGTCTCTACTTTTCTACTGATCACAGTTCAGGAAATCACCGCAACTACAAGGAGGTGAGCTTCTTCTCTGTCTCTTCCTCTTTCCTCCGGACATTCGTCTCTGGTCTTGGGGACTGTAATCACGTGTACGGGATGTTCCCTCAGCTCTGAGAGCCAGGCTGGAGAATTCTTTCACAATGTTTTCTACTCCAGAAAGAAGTACCAGGAAGAAGTCCCAACATAGGAAAGGCCGAATATTCAAGAATCTCAGGATCTAGGCAGGGAAAAATAATATGAAAAAGAATAAGTGGAAATAAACATTTAGTTAGAATCATATAATTTTTGTTTTCTTTGAGGAAGGGTCTGGCCCTATCATCAAGCTGGAGTGCAGTGGCACCAAAACAGCTCACTGCACTCTTGCCTACCGGGCTTAAGTGATTGGGCCTCCTGAGTAGGTGGGACTACAGGCACAAGCCACCACACCTGGCTAATGTTTTTGTACTTTTGGTAGAGACAGGGTTTTGCCACATTACCCAGGCTGGTCTCGAAGTCCTGGGCTCAAACAATCTGGCCACTTTGGCCTCTCAAGGTATAGGGATTACAGGCATGAACTACTGCACCTAATAGAATCCTATGGTCTTAACAGAGACGTGCTGGTAGCTTCCCTGGTGGTCTAGTGGTTAGGATTCGGCGCTCTCACCGCCGCGGCCCGGGTTCGATTCCCGGTCAGGGAATGAGTGCATTTTTTTGTTCTGTTTTCTTTTAGGATCTTTTAAACAATATCTGTTAGTCTCCCCATCCCACTGAAAACTGAAATACAGAAAATGTAGAAAAACACAGATAAAGAAATTGCTTACAATTCTGTCACCCAAAGGCCACTGTTAATACCTAGGTTTTGAAACAAAGTGGAAGTATGCTATACATGCTATTTTATCACCAGCTATTTTTGTTGTTGTTGAGACCGAGTTTCGCTCTTGTTGCCCAGGCTGGAGTGTAATGGCACAACCTCGGCTTCCTGCAACCTCTGCCTCCCCGTTTCAAGCAATTCTCCTGCCTCAGCCTCCCAAGTGGCTGGGATTACAGGCATGTGCTGCCACGCCCTTCTAATTTTGTATTTTTAGTAGAGACGGGTTTTTACTATGGTAGTCAGGTCAGTCTCAAACTCCTGACCTCAGGTGATCCACCTGCCTCTGCCTTCTAAAGTGCTAGGGTTACAGGCATGAGCCACCACGCTTGGCCAATACCAGCTATTTTTAAGGTTAATAATACATTTCTAACCCTTTGCTGTGGAAATTATCCTTTAGCAACATATTTTCTTTCAATTTAGTTATTGAATTTTCTAAAAGATAATAATTTTTACATGATTTAGGATTCAAATATGCAAAAGGGCGGAACTGATAAAGCTGACTTTCACCTTTACCATCTATTTTCCCTCGAATGAGGTAACCACTGTTGTTTCTTAATTATAATGTCAGAGATGTTTTATGCAAATGTAAGTGCAAGCATATATAAATACGTGTATATAAACATTCTCTCCCCCTTGTACAAATGGAAGTAATCTATACACACTTTCTACACTTCGCCTTTTCCATTTAACAGTATGTTTTAGAAATACTTACAGATTAAACATGAAGAACTTCCTCATTCTTTCTTCTGGCACCTGGCATTCTTTGTATGAGTTTTACATAATTAGTTTAGCCAGCTTCTTTCTATAGATATTTAGGTTATTTCTAGCCCTTTGCTACTAGAAAAAAAAATGCTGTCATGAATGGTCTTGTACATATGTAATTTTGCGCATGTGTGGAATAAATGCCCAGGAATTGGAATGCTGATTCAAAAGGCTCCCTTCAAGTGATGGTAGAAGAAACTAGAATTGACTTTTCTTAAACCTGTGAAACAAGATACTACTACAGAATTGTCAATAGGAGAAATTCTAGAGAGTTTCCTTTTATTTTCCTCCTGTGGGTTTTTCCTGTAGTCTGAATTTCTCTTAGTGTAGAAATAAACGGAAAGCCAAAAGCTGAATATGTAGTTCTCTCTTTTTTTTCCCCCCTGCTTTTCTAGACTGCTCAGCAGGAGACTATGTGGTTCTCATAAGTTAATGAAGCAAGCTTCCTTTCAGGTGCGTTGGTGGTATAGTGGTGAGCATAGCTGCCTTCCAAGCAGTTGACCCGGGTTCGATTCCCGGCCAACGCAGCGCAAAACTTTTTCTTCCCATTTTTTGACTGAGTAGGCCTGGAAACCGAGCAAAGCAGAGAACAAAGGCTGGAATATATTTCAGGACACCTTTGTGTTTTGAGTCTTCTGCAGCAGTATGGTCTCTCCCTCCCATAGCAAACATTCGTATTTTGGTAACTGCACGTGCGAGCCAACGCCTTCTGATGGGTGCGGTCGCCGGCGTTTCATGAGTTAACAGTAACTGTTAAGTGTCTGAAATAGAGGCGGGTTGGGTTTGTTTTTCTGAATCTGAGGAGGCGGCTCTGATATACTGATGAGTCAAGATGGAAGTCAGCACAGGCGCCGACAATGTCATAGAGAGTACATAGCGCGTCTTGTTCTTGAGAGGAAAGCAAGAAATTAGGACCGGGCTCTCATCCCCTCCCCAGCTCACTAGCCCCGTTTTTCTTCCGGTTCCACTATTCTGGGAAAAGAAACCTCAATTCCATGGCACAGGCTGCAGATGTAATTTGGAAAATCCTTCAAGCCTGCCTCTCGCATCCCTGCGCGAAGCGGCTTGTTTCTTCGGAGGAGCAAGAGGCGAGGGGCGAGGCGCGAGGCTACGTGGTCCCTGGTCCCAGGTTGCAGCTGACGCTTTCTGCCCTCTAGTCAGGACCTGGGCGCTCCGCCACCCGGCGGAGTGGGTGGTGCTACCACTGGCATTGAGGGATTTAGAGTCTAAGAACCCGATTCGGGTGTCAGAGCTTCAAGGTTGCAGAGTGGAAAAGTTTAGAATTCTAATTGATGTGGACCTCACGGACTGGTCAAAAAAAAGCAGCACAAAGCAGCCATTCCTATTTCAAGAGGCATTAAATTTAGCTGCAGTGCGCCGCCTTGCTGGTGGCTCGCCGTGATCGTATAGTGGTTAGTACTCTGCGTTGTGGCCGCAGCAACCTCGGTTCGAATCCGAGTCACGGCATAAAGTTGTAAGTTGCTTAGGTGGCCTTCTTTTGCTTTATTTTACTTCAATTTTTTAATTAACACTTTTAACAAGCTTGCAATTCTGCCTTTGCTACGGCATTCCCGCGGGAGTGCAGTCAGCCAATTCGGTGAATAACAATAGCTCCAGGCCTACGTGGTGGCTCGCTCCTGTAGTCCCAGCAGCTTTGGTAAATGGAGGCGGGAGAATCCCTGGAGCCCAGGAGTTTGTGACCAGCCTGAGAAACCTCCTCACACCCTTAGAAAAAAAAAATTTAAGATGGTGGCGGGCTCTTTTGGTCCCAGCTACTCAGGGAGGCTGAGGTGGGAGCATCGCTTGAGCCCGGGAAGTGGAGGCTGCAGTGAACTATGATCGTGCCAGTGCACTCCAGCCTGGGCAACACAGCGGGACCCTGTCTCAAACAACAGTAGTACCAATTGGCTCTCACTGCGGCTCGTCCACCAAGACGCTAAGCAGCCCAGGCGGGACGCTTCAGAGCGGTATCGAGGTCCACGGAGGTGGGACCACGGCCTTCACTTGAGCAGAGGAAAGAACCCTTCCCTGGTAACTCTGGAACTCAGTGCCTCTTCCAGGAGGGAGAACTAAAAAGCTTTGCAGAGAGGTCTTTGCGCATCTTATCTGAGTCTCCTCTGTAGTCGGTGAGGAGGTTCCCTCCATAGAAGGAATCTGCGGAAATATTGAGGTTTCAGGAAGGACTCATGATTCCCAACTCCTCTGAGAGCCTTCCTGGCTCACTGCAGCCCATCGCTCTCTAAACCTTGGGTTCCTCCATGGCGAAAAGCTATTATGAAAAGATTATTGCTGCGTCCACCAATCCTAGATCTTGAAACTTCTTTCATACAAAATAATATGCAAATAGAGCATACCCCCTGTCTATTAGAGGAAAATAGTTTCATATAGGAAATTGCTTACAGCCAGTGCCCGGCTAGCTCAGTCGGTAGAGCATGAGACTCTTAATCTCAGGGTCGTGGGTTCGAGCCCCACGTTGGGCGTGGCATTTTTATTTGAACTTCTCATAGGAAAAAGAACTTCTACATCGGCACGGCGGCTACTGTCCTTTTAAACATTGGTAGCTGATTCCAGAAATCGTCTCCGTTCACCCCCAAATTCATCAAGAAAAAAGTAATCTGGGGATCCCAGTGTCTGTAGTGACCAGGTTTTTCAAATCCACGATGGGTTTCTCAACTGGGAGAAGGCAGACAAGCCGAGCAGCTCTGAGAGTCGGAAACCGCTGCGACACTGCTTCAGGGAGAACAGCCACAGGACGGATCCAGATGGAAATACTTGTTCTCTCGTTCCCGTTTTGAATGAGGTTTTGAAGGGCCTTCTTAGCGAGCTAACATGTTCTCAGCCAGGGGCTAAGGAGCACCTGTTCGCTTTTCAGGTTTTGAAGGCTTCGTCAGCCGCAAAGGTCAGGAAAAAGAGAACAGGACTATGGAAAAGAAGTTGAGGAGGTGGAGGAAGCTGAAGAGCAAAGAAAAGGAGGAGCAAAGACGAACGGGTAGGGCCGAGAGTGGGGAGGTAGGGAGTTTACAGCTGCAGTCTTACTTGAGTACAGGCTGCCACTCCAGAGTGCTACGCCCACTACTTTGAATTAGCTATTGATCCACTGGAGAACATTGTTCTGTCCCCGAAAGCCTGGAGTTGTTTGCCCTACATTTGTTCCTGCTAAATTACCTTTAACTGAAAAATAAATAAATAAATAAATAAATAAATAAATAAATAAATAAATTACCTTTAACTGTTGGTTTGGCTAGTGTGGGTTAAGTTGGTTTGCCAGGTGGGTGGAAGCCAAGATTGGCACCATTCAAGAGATTTCCCCACAGCAATGTGGAATGTGGACATTCCTTTTTTTTTTTTAAGAGACAGAGTCTCACTGTCACCTAGAGTGCAGTGGCCCAATCTCGGCTCACTACAACCTCTGCTTCCCGGGTTTAAGCAATTCTCCTGCCTCAGCCTCTGAAGTAGCTGGGATTACAGGTGTGTGCCACCACACCCAGCTAATTTTTGTATTTTTAGTAGAGATGGGGTTTCACCATGTTGGCCAGGCTGGTCTTGAACTCCTTATCTCAGGAAATCTGTCCATCTTGGGCACCCAAAGTGCTGGGATCACAGGCATGAGCCACCGCACCCGGCCTGGACATTCCTTTTTAACTCTTTGTACAGATCTTCCACTGCCTTTCCCTAAGGACCATTTACCAGTACTTTTTATTTTTTAAGGGTGTAAATATGCTTTAGTCTCACTTACATATAGTCCATCAACCATCTCCAAAATGACCAAGACACACTAGGCCAGTTATTCTCCAAGTGTGGTCCCAGTACTTCAGTATCACCTGGAAACTTGGGACAAATGCAGGCTACTGAGTGCCACCTTAGACTTACCGAATCAGAAACCCTGAGGGTGGGCGCAACAACCTGTGACTTCACAAGCTCTCTAGGTAATTTGGAATATTCAAGTTTGGGAACCACTGCATTCGGCAGCCTCCTTCCCTACTAACCAGAGGATATCATGTTCTTGGATAGGAGACTCAACATCATAAAGACAGCACCTCTCCTTTACTTGCTGTCTGAATTTAACATGGTTTTCATAAAACTGTCAAAATAATTTTTCTTTTTTATTCAAACTAAACAATATGATTATAAAGTTCAAAAGGAAGCAAAGCTATCCAGGGAATTATTATTTTATTTATTATTTATTAATTTTATTTATTTTTTAAAGATGGGGTTTCACCATATTGGTCAGGCTGGTCTTGAACTCCCGACCTCAGGTGATCCACCCGCCTTGGCCTCCAAAGTGCTTGGATTACAGGCGTGAGCCACCACGCCCAGCCTTATTATTACTATTTTAGAGACAGCATCTCGCTCTGTCACTCAAGCTGGAGTGCAGTGGCATGATCTTGGCTCACTGCAACCTCCACCTCCCTCTGGCTCAGCCAATCCTCCCATCTCAGCCTCCCAAGTAGCTGTGACTACAGATGCTAGCCATCATGCATGGCTAGTTTTTAAAAAACTTTTTGTATAGATGAGTTCTCACTATATTGCCTAGGCTGGTCTCGTACTCCTGGACTCAAGTGATCTGCCCACCTCAGCCTCCCAAAGTGTTGGGATTCTAGGCCTGAGCCACTGTACCCAACCTAATAGTAAATTTTCCTAAAGTTTATGTTGGAGAGGTTATTATACATTGTGAGAGGATAGGTTGGTACAAGTTCTACAGGGTGTCTTATGACAGTATCTGTAAAAATTAAAAGACCTTTTTTTTTTTTTTGGAAGACTGAGTCTCAACTATGTTCCAGGCTGGAGTGCAGTGGCACGATCTTGGCTCCCTGTAACCTTTGCCTCCCAGGTTCAAGTCATTCACCCCCTCAGTCTCCCAAGTAGTTGGGACTACACGCGCACACCACCATCCCCGGCTATTCTTTTTGTATTTTTAGTAGAGATGGGGTTTCACCATATTGGCCAGGCTGGTCTCAATTTCCTGACCTCAGGTGATCCACTCACTTCAGCCTCCCAAAGTACTGGGATTACTGGTGTGAGCCACCACACCTAGTAAAAAAAAAAAAAAAAAAAAAAAAAAAAAGACTTAAAAAAAGATTTCTTTTACATTTTTGTCATGTTTCCCTCAAGCAGATTTTTTCTTTTTTGACACCTTTGGTATAAGTAAACTTTTTTTTTTAACCTCAGCAACCCACACTTAGAAACTTTTCCTATAGTTATACCTCACACATGAAATTATGTATGTGAAAGTTATTCATGAAGCATTTTTCTATTAATAGAAAAACATTGGAAACTCTCTAAATGTCCATCAGTTTGGAGGTAATTAGTGACAGCAAAACCGTACAATTAAATCCAGTTCAGCTAGCCATAAAGAAAAATGAGGAAGCTAGTGGTGGTACACTGTGCTAGATTGAAAAAACTAGTTCTTATATTTTGCAGCTTCTCTCATCAAGGAATGGAGCCTAGTTCTCCTCTGTTTGAATCTGGGATTGGCTGTGTGACTTGCTTTGGGCAAATGGTGCCTTTGAGAACCTGACAAAAGAGAGGCTTATGCATGGGCGGGGATTACCTGCTTTTTGTTTCGTTTGAAATCCTGAGACCATGATCTCCAGCTAGCGTGCTGGAGAGATCACATGAAGTAAAGGATTCATGCATCCCATTGTTCCAGCCAATCCAGCTGTACGCCAGATGCGTGAGTGAGGCCATCCTAGACCATCCAACCCCAAATGAATCACCTTGAACCTTCCAAGCCAACTTACAGAATCACTGAAAATAACAGATTAGGACAGAGATCCAAGATGGCTGATCGCTAACAGCTCGGGATTGTAGCTCCCAGTGAAAGCTCAGAAAACGTGAGGACGCCGCATTTTCAGAGGAATTTTCGTCGCCCACTGACCAGAAGATTTCCAGTGGAGGAGCCCCGCGGGTTGCCAGCGCGACTTCTGTGGCCGGTGCAGCGGTTTTGCCGTCGCCTTGGCGCGGCAGCTCTTCGTGGGCAGTGAGCGGGACTGGTTCCCCTACTGACTGGTGTTTGGAGCTCCGGGAAGGCAGAGCCGCTTGTTGCGGACTCAGGAAGGAAGCCAGACCGGAGATTCCCAGGCAGAAGAGCACCATCAATCTTACTGCTGTTGTTTTGGCCGGCGCAGTGGGTTGCTCGGATTCCAGCACTGGGAATCAATAAATTGGACGTCCTCTCAGGAACTTAATCAGAAAGGCACTAATTGTAAAGATATCAGATGGATAAAATCACAATAAAGGGAAAAAAACAGCCTAAAAAGGCCGAGAAAACTGAAAGTCAGAACCCTTCTCCCTCTACAGGGGATAGTAATTCCTCATCAGCAACTGAACAAGCCCTAATGGAAGAGGACTCTGTTCCAGTATCTGAAGGAGGCTTTAGAAGGTGGATGGTAAAAAACCTCTGGGAATTGAAACAAATTGTTCTAAACCAATGTAAAGAAACTAAGAACTTTGAAAAAAGGTTAGACGAAATGTTAAAAAGAATGGACAATATAGAAAGGAATATAAATGAACTAATGGAGTTGAAAAATACAACACGAGAACTTAGTGAAATATGCACAAGTTTGAATAGCCGAATTGATCAAGCAGAAGAAACGATATCAGAGGTCGAAGACCGACTTAATGAAATGGAACGAGAAGACAAGAATAGAGAAAAAAGGATAAAAAGGAATGAGCAAAGTCTCCAAGAATTATGGGACTATGTGAAAAGACCTAATCTACGTTTGATAGGTGTACCTGAATGTGATGGAGAGAATGAATCCCAGCTGGAAAATATTCTTCAGGATATTATCCAGGAGAATTTTCCCAATCTAGCAAAGCAGGATACCATTCAACCTCAAGTAATACAGAGAACACCACAAAGATATTCCTTAAGAAGAGCAACCCCAAGACACATAATCATTAGATTCACCAGGGTTGAAACAAAGGAGAAAATACTAAGGGCAGCCAGAGAGAAAGGTCAGGTTACCCACAAAGGGAAGCCTATTAGACTTACAGCAGATCTCTCAGCAGAAACCCTACAAGCCAGAAGAGAGTGGGGGCCGATATTTAACATCCTCAAAGAACAGAAATTTCAGCCCAGAATTTCATATCCTGCCAAACTAAGCTTCACAATTGAAGGAAAAATAAAATCTTTTATGAACAAGCAAGTACTCAGAGATTTTATTACCACCAGGCCTGCTTTACAAAAACTTCTGAAAGAAGCATTACACACAGAAAGGAACAACCAGTATTCGCCTTTCTAAAAATATACCAAAAAGTAAAGAACATCAACAGAAAGAAGAATTTACATCAACAAATGGATAAAATAGCCAGTTAACATCAAATGGCAGTAATCTTAAATTGAAATCGACTAAATTTTCTAATTAAAAGATACAGCCAAAATCTAATGGTATACGATATCCAGACCTATTTCATATCCAAAGATATACATAGACTAAAAACAAAGGGTTGGAGAAAGATTTACCAATCAAATAGAGAAAAAAACAAATAAATAAACAAAAAGGAGTTGCAATTCATGCATTTGATAAAACAGATTTCAAACCAACAAAGGTAGAGTGGTATAAGGATCAATGCATCCTAACACCCAGATACATAAGACCCATAAAGAGATTCAGACTCAACGAAACAGAAAATTAATAAGGATATCCAGAATCTGAACTCAGATCAGTAACAAGTAAACTTAATAAGCAAACTCTCCACTTTAGATAAATAAAATATACATTCTACATAAAATAATGATCGGCCATTATTAATAGCCATGTATAGAATAAAGCAATATTTCTGTTCTCTCTCCCTCTTTTTCTTCCTCTCTTTTCCTTTCAAAAAAAAAAAGAATCCAAACAGAGATTTTAATGGATATTTGAAAAAAAAAAAAGAAAATAACAGATTATTGACATTCTAAGTCGAAAAGCTTGGGATGATTTATTATGCAGCGAAAGTGTATCAGAAGGGTGATGGTAGTTGCAGGTAATAAACGTACACCTTTAATTGTGGATGCACAACATCTTTAGAATGATACCCCCAAAGTAGAAATTACTATATTGAAAGAGCACTCTGAGTACCCAGCATGGTAGATGAAAATAGATCATGAAGTTTCAAAACAGCAGGAACAGGTAGAAGATTCTATAAGCTTTTGGAAGGGAAAAGGGAGAACAGTTTAAGGCAAGTAACAAAGAATCAGAATGGCATCCCTCTTCTCTGCAGTGTTGATGCCCCCCAGTCTGTAACCATCAGGAACAAACCTATAGTCAAACCTGCGTCATTGAAACCAAGGAGACGGCAAACTCTATGGGGAAACTGTGGGACAATTCTGCCTTTGGGAATCTTGATATTTTAATCTGGAAGGTGGGAGGAATGGTTGTAGCACTAAACACACAATTGGTAAAGAATCAACAGTCAATTCAAAACTAAGCCAAGCATGGTGGGCCATGCCTGTGATCCCTACTCAGGAGGCTGAGGCAGGAGGTTCACTTGAACCCAGGAGGCAGAGGTTGCAGTGAGCTGAGATGATGCCCCTGCACTCCAGCCTGGGTGATAGAGACTCCATCTCAAAAAAAATAAATAAATAAAAGCAGAGAAACCAGGCCTTAGAGCTGGTCCAGCGTGTTGGAGATGCACTAGGAAAGGTGACTATTCCAGCCCCTGAAGTCTCTAGCCAGAGCAGAGCAGAGACACCTGATAGAGAAGGGATTCCTGTGGCTAGGTCGGGGCTCTCCCTCCTGGATGCTTTGTCACCCAGGCTGGAGTGCAGTGGCATAATCACGTTCATTGCTGCCTCCAACTCCTGGGCTTAAGCGATCCTCCCACCTCTGCCTCATGAATAGCTGGGGCTATAGGCACATACCACTATGCCCTGCTAATTAATTTTTTTTTTAGAGACAGAAAAAGAATCAATAGTCACTATTAGTAGTTGGGAAAGGGGATGCTTAATCACGTTACGGTTTGAACAGTGTTCTGTTTGTGCTCAAATATGATTGTGAAATAGTCTTTCTTTCATCTCGGTTAGAGTGACTTTGTCTGCTATCGATGTGAAATTTTTTAGTTTCAACTGGAGAACATCATGGCCTAGGGGTTTGTCAGACCAGCTCTAAGCTGAGAGTGGAGAACAAAGGTTACTTTTTTTCTTTCTCAGAAGCGACTATGGAAAATACAAAACAACAAGGGCCAGGCGCGGTGGCTCATGCCTATAATCCCAGCACTTGGCGAGGCTGAGGGATGCGGATCACTTGAGGTTAGGAGTTTGAAGCCAGCTTGGCCAACATGACAAAACCCTGTCTCTACTAAAAATAAAAAAATTAGCTGGGTGTGGTGGCGCGTGCCTGTAATCCCAGCTACTCAGGAGCCTGAGGCAGGAGAATAGCTTGAACCTGGGAGGTGGAGATGGCAGTGAGCCGAGATCACACCTCTGCACTCCAGCCTGGGCAACAGAATGAGGTGAGACTGTCTAAAGAAAAAGGAGTAGTGTCTTTGAAAATCGAGAGAGAAATTATTTCAACCTAACTCTTTATATATCTATATAGTAAAATATCAACTAAGTGTATGGGTATAATAGACATTTTCAACATGCAGCATTTCAAAAAATTTATTTCTAAGACAACAGGTTTATAGAAGGTTTTGGAGGATATGCATCATCAAAAGGGAGAAGTGAGTGAAGAACGAAGCCCCTGAGACCCGTGAAGCAGGGGATCTAACAAAAGAGAGACATAATGGAAAGCCCAAGATGATACAGCAAAGAGAAATAGTATTATAACAGCTGTTAAATGAAATAATATAATAACAGCTGTGGGATGAGCCTGAAGAGCGGGCCTTCCAGAATGGAGTAGGTAGGAAAGTGCAGGAAAAAGTTCTTGGACAAACATACAAACAAGCAAACCAACCAAAATGATGTGTGCTTTTGTGTGTTGAGGGGAGATTCACACAACTGGTGAGAAATTGGATCATGTAATAAATATATGGACAACTAGCCAATGGAAAAATAAGATTATCACTAGGGTAAATACTGTACAAAAAAAATCACTTAATTACATTAAATAATGTGACTCATCTGTCAATAAAATTTAAAATGATGCTTGTAATTATATAAATGATATATTAAAATATATTGATGCAACATTACTCATTACTGTAATATAGAATACAATATATAACAATAATGTAGTATATTAATAATAGAATTATTGATCGCTTCAAAATTATGATACAAATACATTGGTGTATTAGATTTCTCTGGAGAAACAGTACAGAGAGAAAGAGAAAAAGAGAAAAATATTTAAGTTTTTCCTTTTGAGATGGAGTCTTGCTCTGTTCCCCAGGCTGGAGTGCAGTGGCAGGATCTTGGCTCATTGCAACCTCTGCCTCCTGAGTAGCTGGGACTACAAGCACGTGCCACCATGCACGGGCTAATTATTATTATTATTATTTGTATTTTTAGTAGAGACGGGGTTTCATCATGTTAGCCAGGATGGTATCGATCTCCTGATCTTGTGATATGCCTGCCTAGGCCTCCCAGAGTGTTGTGATTACAGGCATGAGCCACCACGCCCGGCCAGATTGATTGATTTTAAGGAGTTGGCTCACGTGATTGAGGAGGCTGGCAAATCCAGAATCTGCAGAGTAGACCAGCAGGCTGAAGACTTGGGAAAAGCTGATGTTGCAGCTTGAGTCTGAAGGCAGTTTGGAGGCCAAATATCCTCTTCCATTTTTCTCTTATGATCTTCAGCTGAATGGATGAGACCCAGCCACATTATTGAGGGTACTCTGTTTTCAGTCTACTGATTGACTGATTGAAATGGAGTTGTGTTCTTGTTGCCTGGGCTGGAGTGTAGTGGTGTGATCTCGGCTCACTGCAACCTCCGTTTCCTGGGTTCTAGCAATTCTTCTGCCTCAGCCTCCCAAGTAGCTGGGACTGTGAGTGTCCTCCACCATGCCCTGCTAAGTTTTGTATTTTTAGTAGAGATGGGGTTTCACCATGTTGGCCAGACTGGTCTTGAACTCCTGACCTCGTGATCCATCCACTTTGACCTCCCAAAGTGCTGGGATTACAGGCTTAAGCCACTGCACCCAGCCTGAGATTAACATTTAAATCAGTAGACTGGGCCAGGCCTAAACTCTCCAGGGACAAGTTGTGATTATATGTTAGCGACCTGCCCTGTGTCTTCAGCAGCCTATGGTTAAGTCTGAGTTACAGCTGGTGAAAATAACCCGGTTTGTCTGAGGTTTTTAATATAAAGTTATAAAGTGAGTAATTACTTTGTTATAAAAGTAATAAAGCCATGCTTCTTGTAAGAAGAAGAAAATGGGGCCGGGCATGGTGGCTCATGCCTATAATCCCATAATCCCAGCACTTTGGGTGGCTGAGGCTGGTGGATCACGAGGTCAGCAGTTCAAGACTAGCCTGACCAACATGGTGAATTCCCATCTCTACTAAAAATACAAAAATTGGCGGGGTGTGGTGGCTCACACCTGTAATCCCAGCACTTTGGTAGGCCAAGTCGGGTGAATCACGAGGTCAAGAGATTGAGACCATCCTGATCAACATGGTGAAACCCCATCTCTACTAAAAATACAAAAAATTAGCTGGGCACGGTGGCGCGTGCCTGTAATCCCAGATACTCAGGAGGCTGAGGCAGGAGAATTGCCTGAACCCAGGAGGCGGAGGTTGCGGTGAGCCGAGATCGCGCCATTGTACTCCAGCCTGGGTAACAAGAGCGAAACTCTGCCTCAGAAAAAAGAAAAAAAAATGACAAGAATAGTCAGGTTAGTATTTTTTCTGCCTTTGGGAAATGGGAGCTTAAGTAGAGATGTGAATTTTCTTACTTCACTTGCTTTTCTGTAACCCCTTGATATTCTCTTATCCCTCCCATATACCCCAATCCCTCTAGGAGGAAAATAATTAGAGAACTGCAGGACAAGTCCTGCTCCCACCTTCCTATGGCCGTTCTCAAGTCCTTGCAATCTGGTCACTCCGAAGGACATTGTGGACTCTTGAGGAATGTCTCTTTATGTTGCCACCTGTTTTGACTAAATGTTTGCGTCCATCTGACTCAAATTCATTCATTGAAGCTCTGATACCCAAGGTGATGGTATTAGGAGGTAAGGCCTTTGGGAAGTAAATAGTTTTAGATAAGGTCATTGGGGTGGAGCCCCCATGATGGGATTAGTGAACTTACAAGGAGAGGAAGAGATACCGAGCTTCCTCTCTCTGCCTTGAGAGGATACAGTGAGAAATTGCTATCTAGAAGCCAGGAAAAGGTCTCTCACCAGGAACCAAACCTTCTGGCACCTTAATCTTGGACATCCCAGCTTCCAGAACTGTGAGAAATAAATATTTAAGCCACCCAGTAGATGGCATTTTGTTACAGAAGTCTGTGATGATGAAGACATCCAAACCTCTGAAGGAATCAAAATAAGACTTATACCTTAGCTCTAGGTATATCTGTTTGAGAATCTATCCTCTATTCCTATTTTCTTAGCTTTAAAGAAAATTTGGGGGTGCTATAGCAGTAGGTGTAGGGACCACTGCAGCAGAATTTTGCAGAGCAGGAGAGACACTGGACTCAACTCCTATTTCTGTTTCTTATGATGTTTTCTTTAGCTACTGGCCTCCTAGCTCACCAGAGTGTGCTTCATAGCAAGTACCATGCGCCGGCATAGACCAAACAATTCCACAAGAGCAGTAGAATAGCCAGTATTAGTAAGTTTCAACAATAAAGACCCAAGGATGCACTCTCTCCTCTTGTTGCCACAATAAAATAAGAAAAAGATCCATAGCATAAAGTCTCAATTAGATGAAAATTTAAAATCTCCCCTTTTCAATATTTATTTGGCCAAGGACCAACTCTGAGCCAACTTAAAGGCCCCACTCTGGAGGGTGAGGTCTGAGTTCTTTTTCAGCATCTGAAGCCTGGGCTCTCTGTCACAGGAACAGTGGGAATCAGCACTTTTACAGCCAGGTGAATCCAACCGCAAGTCTCTCCTGTGAATCACTTTCCCAGAATTCTCAGGGTCAGGAGAGCCAAGGAGGACAGTGTGGCCCCAGCTTCTTACGTGTGAGATTCAGGGCTGTGCGTGAGACCAGCAAGCAATAACATTACCCAAACAAAAGTGAAGTTTGTGCTGCTATGAAATGTCAGATAGTGTGGCCAAGAAAGGAGGATTCTCTTAGAATGTGGAAATATGACTAGGTACCACTTCCTTAGAAGTCAAGGATCAATTAGAAAAATTGTAAAGGCACAAATACTTTGACAAGGAAGTCCATTTCTAGAAATCTGTTTTAAGAAATCCTTGCACAAATAATGAAGGATATTTGTAGAAGGATGTTCTCTGAACAATAATTATTATGATGATTTTATTTCTGAGAGGGAGTCTCATTCTGTCACCTGGGCTGGAGTGCAGTGGCACAATCTCAGCTCACTGCAACCTCTACTTCCTGGGTTCAAGTGATTTTCCTGCCTCAGCTTCCCAAGTAGCTGGGAGTACAGGTGCCCACAACCATGCCTGGCTAATTTCTGTCTTTTTAGTAGAGTTGGAGTTTCACCATGTTGGCCAGGCTGGTCTTGAACTCCTGACCTCAGGTGATCTGTCTGCCTCAGCCTCCCAAAGTAATGGGATTATGGGCATGAGCCACTGCACCTGGCCTCTGAATAATTATTTATAAGAATAAGCATTAGACACATTTTGTGTCCATTAGCTGAGGGCCATTTAAATATACACTGGTTCATCCATACCATAAAAACATAAGCAGTTGTTTAAAAGGCCAAGGTAAAATATGAAAGTGGTGATGATGATGCCATTGAAAATAATTATAGCAGCTAATGTTTAATAAACATTTATTAGGTGCTCAATTATAGCAGCTAACATTTAATAAACATTTATTAGGTGCCCAAATGCTTTATGAGTATTTCTCATCAAGTGTGTAACGCAAAAATAAAATTCTAAGGGCCCCCCCCCAACCATCTGAATGGACCCCTCCTCTAGGTCAAGGGCATTCCAAAGTTAACCTGAAAAACTAGTTCAGGCCGTGATGGGAAGGAGCGGTTGGACAGGCCTTGTTATACCCTCCTTTGGCACTCAGGAAAAGGTAACCAGCATTAATATGAACACAGATCTTAAGTCTGATAGGAAACATTTACAATCTATTGTCTCTGAAGCCTGCTACCTGGAGGCTTCATCTGCATGATAAAACCTTGCTCTCTACAACCCCTATCTAACCCAGAAGTTCCCTTCTGGAATAATAACTCCTTTAACCAATGGCCAATGAGAAAAATGTTAAATCTGCCTAAGATCTGGAAGCCCCCCACCCTTTGAGTTGTCCTGCCCTTCCAGATTGAAGTATTGTAAATTGTACATGTATTGATCGATGTATTCTCTCCCTAAAATGAATAAAAGCAAGCTGTACCTGATTACCTCAGGCACATGTTTCCAGGACCTCCTGAAGCTGTGTCATGGATGCCTCCTTAACCTTGCAAAGTAAACTTTCTAAATTTATTGAGACCCGTCTCACATACTTTTGGATCTGCAAATGTTAGATTAATCCATGAGGGAAGCACTGTTTATTTATTATTATTATTATTGTTTGAGATAGAGTCTTGCTCGAGTACAGTGGCACAATCTTGGCTCGCTGCAATCTCCACCTCCGGGTTCAAGCAATACTTCCTGCCTCAGCCTCCCAAGTAGTTGGAATTACAGGCTAATTTTTGTATTTTTAGTAGAGATGGGGTTTCACCATGTTGGCCAGGCTGGTCTCAAACTCCTGACCTCAGGTGATCTGCCCGCCTCAGCCTCCCAAAGTGCTGAATTACAGGTGTGAGCCACCGCGCCTGGCCAAGGGATGCACTTCCTTTTTTGCCCTTTTTTATAGACAAAGAAATTGAGGTACAAAAAGTTCAGTAACGTTTTAAAAATCGCATTGTGAACAAGCCAAGATTTCAACCCAGAAATTGATGCTTCACCACAAGTGAAGACTAGGATTTTCTTGTTTTCAATTATTGGGGATTTTAGAGTTCCAGGAACGGGCAGTTGTAAAACCCGACTTCAGGAAGTGATAAAATGTGTGCAGTGGCTCTGGGGTAAGCTCTGAAGCCCCAGGCACAGGCTCTATTGAAAAATTACTTTTGCTGAAATATTCCTCTTTTTAGGAACTTCCATGGAACTTGAGTCTTTGCGCAGTGTATTTTGGCATCAGATTTAAAGCTGGTAGAGGTCTGGAGGATTCCCACAATTAAAGTCTTTCAACAAAAAGCCTGAATCTTGCCGGAGTAAAAGGTACTGTTCCTGAGTGGGCTTGGACCACCAACCTTTCAGCTAACAGCCAAAGGCACTAACGATTTGCACCACAAAGGCGTGAGTTGTTCACATTTTAAACTAATTTGCTGATCCCAGAGCCATCCTGGCACCCAGCTGGCACCCAATAAATGCTCGGCGAAGGAAGGCATTCCACCACAGGGTTTTAGGAGAAACACGAATTCCTGTGTGGACATTAAGCATTTAGTCCTACTAGGAAGTCTGGAATATGGAGACCTGAAATGTTTCTCAAAGGCAGCTGTTCTTGTATTCCCAGAGCTGGTTTAGAATTCAGCAAACGTTCCTGCGTGGTGGATCCCACTTCCGGAGACCGGAAGATGGTGTGGTGGGGGGCACCGCGGGTTCTGGTACTTCCCATGCTGATGTCCACCGGCCCGGGCCCAAAGGAAATGGCTGTGAGCAGCCACATGTGAAGATGGTTACAAATATCAGGTAGGGCCCGTGACAGTTGCAGAAAAGAGGCCTTGTAATAGTTATGTCTTCATCATTTTGGGATGCATACACGAGTATATATTCACCAATATTTTTTCTTTTTTTTTCTACAAAGCTACTGCAAGTCAATTTTTTTTCTACAATATTTTCCTTGAGAATTATCCTCTTCCATCACCCTATCTAGCACATTTGTTAATAATTAACTTAAAAAAACCTCAATATTCAGATTACAGAATAACAAAGTATGGAATGTGATCTGAGTAAAAATGGAGTGAACGTCATTCAAAGACAAGTAAAAGACTTTATCCTGTTGGGGAAATGGTTGGCATATTTTCATTGAATGAGAAAAAGTATGATTTTCCTATTGTCTTTATTTGAACTTTAATATGGTTTTACAAGGAGGAAAAAGGAGGAGAAAGAAGAGGAAAAGAGGAGGAGGAGGAGGAGGAAGGTGTACATTGATGCCACGTTAAGAAGTGACCTGTGGTGGATTTGTAATGTGTCAATTTTACTAAGCTGAATGCACATTTCCCAGAATTGCCATCTTTATTTAGAAAGCTCTGGGTTAGCCTGGGCTACACAGGAGATGCTTAGAAGATAGAATTGAAGCGGCTGTTATATGCTTTTGCATACAGGGAAGGGAAGGTCAGTCCACTGGGCGTTTTAATAGCTCAGGCATGATCTTCAGCTTCCCTCACCCTGGGTGTTTTGCTACTTGATCTAACACTAAGATTAGAAGTTGAATTCCAGCTGGGTTTTGTTATATCCAACCTGGTTTAAGTTCCAATATTATTAGGAAAGCTTTAAGGTGCTTCAGGAAAACACTTTTTTTAAAAATCAAATCTGGAAAATATCAAAAGCATAACCCAGTGAACCATGAATCAAACCCTTTAAAGCAGGGTTGTCTATCTTTTGGCTTCCTTGGGCCACATTGGAAAATAAAGACAATTGTCTTGGGCCAAACATAATATACATTAACCGCAAATGAACTAATAATGTGCCTGTAAACAGGCCAGGTGTGGTAATCCCAACATTTTGGGAGGCCGAGGTGGGTGGATCATTTGAGGTCAGGAGTTCAAGACTAGTCTGGCCAACATGGTGAAACCCTATCTCCACTAAAAATACAAAAAAATTAACTGGGCATGGCGGCCTGCATCTATAATCCCAGTTACCTGGAAGGTTGAGACAGGAGAATAGCTTGAACGCAGGAGGCGGAGGTTTCAGTGAGCCAAGTTCAAACCACGCACTCCAGTGGACTGTTTAAAGGTGGCTGTTATAATGTCCACAACTGGCTCCCATATACGGAAGAGAAAAGCTTAGTTTTTCTTCTATAGGAAAAAAAAAAGTTATGACACTAACATTGGCTTCATCATACTGCCCTCAAACTCCTTGAGTGTTAATAATAACGCGGATCTTCCCTAGAACACTGCTGGGATTCTATGCCTGAGAACCACTGTTGTAATAAGGTTCTTAGTTTCAAGAAAGCCGCCAGACGGAAAATAGCTACTAACTCTTCCCTAACATCTATCAACGATTTCCGGAGCAAATAAATTCTTAATTTTCAAACATCAAAAATCAGGGGAAAGCGCGAACGCAGTCCCCCGCTACCACAAATTATGCAGTCGAGTTTCCCACATTTGGGGAAATCGCAGGGGTCAGCACATCCGGAGTGCAATGGATAAGCCTCGCCCTGGGAAAACCACCTTCGTGATCATGATATCTCCCCTGCCAGGTAAGTATGAGTTCAAACCCCTCCGCCCAGACACAGCTTCATACGCCTCACCCTTTACACGCACGGTCACTTGCCCCGGGCACCGCACCCCCAGCCCTCCTAGCCCGGACACACAGCTGGGATCTCGGGTCCGACCGGCGGTCCTGGACTCGCTCCGACAGCGGGGAACTCCTTCGTCGGGAAGCAGCAGGTGCCAAGCAGCAGCCCCTGCGCTGCCTCATCTGCATAGAAGTCGCCCTCTCAGTGATGTCACCGATAGCGCCTCCCCAGTCCCCGTCTGCTCCGCCACTCAGCCGACCAAGCCGCTGTCAGAGCTGGCGGGGAAGTGACGTCGGCCCCTCCCTCCTTTCCCTCCTGTCCCCGCCCCTTGTCTCCCCCCAAGAAGCCGGTACTTAATCTGTGTCCTGTGGAGATCGCCTTTGGCGGCCAGCGGGAAGCTGGTGCACCCTTCTTCAAATAATGGCTTTCAAAGAGCGGAGTAGAACGTTTAGGATTACAAAGGGAACCAATTCCTTTCAAACCTGGTTATCTTTGTGATGTCGCACTATATGTATATCTGTTAAATGCATTAAAAAGGCCGGGCGCCGTGGCTCATGCTTGTAATTTCAGCATTTTGGGAGGCCGAGGCGGGCGGATCACGTGGTCAGGAGTTCGAGACCAGCCTGGCCAACATGGAGAAACTCCGTCTCTACTAGAAACACAAAAATTAGCCAGGCGTGGTGGCACGTGCCTGTAATCCCAGCTACTAGGGAGGCTGAGGTAGGAGAATCGCTTGAACCCAGGAGGTGGAGGTTGCAGTGAGCCAAGATCGTGCCACATTGCACTCCAGCCTGGGAGACAGAGTGACAGTCCATCTCAAAAAAATAAAAACGCTTTAAAGGTCACTGCACTCCAGTCTGAGTGACAAAAGGTGACACTGTCTCCAAAAAAAACAAAAAACACTCCCCCCCTCCCCTCAAAAGCATTGAACATCAAGGCTGGCAGGGATGTCTGTTCTCTTCTTGAAAGTTCAATATCATTATTCAATACCTTAATTAACGGTAGTTTCAATCTATTGGTATGGAAAGTGTTTTTGAATTATTGTACTGATATTTACTATCCTCTTTCTGAAATGCATGCTAATCGTGTTTGGACCTTGGACTTTCTTTCTCTTCTTTCTTTCTCTCTCTTTCTCTCTTTCTTTCTTTTTTTTCTTTCCTTTCTTTTCTGATGGGGTTTCACCATGATGGCCAGGCTGGTCTTGAACTCCTGACCTCAGGTGATCCACCCACCTTGGCCTCCCAAAGTGCTGGGATTACAGGTGTGAGCCGCTGTGCCTGGCCTCTTTCTTTCTTTCCGTTTTCTTTTTCTTTCTCTTTTATTTCTCTCTCTCTCTCTCTCTCTCTCTCTTCTTCTTCTTCTTCTTTCTCAGAGTCTTGCTCTGTCAACCAGGCTGGAGTGCAATGTCACGATCTCTGCTCACTGCAACCTCCGTCTCCTGAGTTTAAGCAATTCTCCTACCTCGGCCTCCCAAGTAGGTGGGATTACAGGCACCTGCCACCATGCCCAGCTAATTTTTGCATTTTTGGTAGACACTGTGTTTCACCACATTGCCCAGACTGGTCTCAAACTCCTGACCTCAGGTGATCTGCCCGCCTCAGCCTCTCAAAGTGCTGGGATTACAGGCTTGAGCCACCACGCCTAGCCAAGTGCTCCTTTCTTGTAAGCAGTTCTGGTTTCATATTTTCACTATCTTTGACACTATTAACTGTCCATTTTAAAAAATTTTCCTCTGTACACAAAAAATCTGTTTCCATAGTAAAGTATGGGCCAGGCATGGTGGCTTACACCTGTAATCCCAGCACTTTGGGAGGCCAAGGCAGATGGATCACCTGTAATCCCAGCTACTGGGGAGGCTGCAGCAGTTTGAGATCAGTCAGGAGTTCAAGATCAGCCTGACATGGAAGAACCCCATCTCTACTAAAAATACAAAAATTAGCCCGGCCTGGTGACACATGCCTGTAATCCCAGCTACTCAGGAGGCTGAAGCAGGAGAATCACTTGAAGCTAGGAGGCAGAGTTTGTGGTGAACCAAGATCATGTCATTGCATTCTAGCCTCGACAACAAGAGCGGAACTCTGTCCCCCCCCAAAAAAAAAAAAAAAAAGGCTGGGCACGGTGGCTCACACCTGTAATCCTAGCACTTTGGGAGGCCAAGGTGGGTGGATCACCTGAGGTCAGGAGTACAATACCGGCCTGGCCAACATGGTGAAATCTCATCTTTAAAAAAATTTTAAAAAAAGGAGGAAAAAAATCTTACTTTTACTGTTCTCTGAGTCCAGGTCTCTGAGTCCATTCTTTGGCTTTGGAGGAGTGTGCTTGTTTCTCATAACCTGGTGGCCCATATGGGGATCTCTGTGCCTGAGTAGAGTGAGACTCTGGCCAAGAGGGGAGATGCGTTCCACTTGATTCATGTGGTCTGCTCTGTCCAGGGGTCCTAGGTCCCTGCAGTAGCCATGACAGACTGAAAACTGTTATTCAGGAGACAGCAGAAGTGACACAGGGAGAAAAGCAGGCACTGCAACAACCAGACAACCTCGTGCACAAGCCAAGGAAAGTGGGACGGTAAGTACTGCCTTGGTGGTTGGGCATTTTCGGAGGTCTTGGGGTGTGCAAGACACCTCCAGTAAGGAGGGCTGAGTACACGGGGAAAGCTCAGGCACAGACTAACCAAGAATGGAGAACAGGGATTCTAGGCCTAGGGAACAAAGGAAGAGGAAATGAAAAAGACTCACTGGACATTCTCCCAGATAGTCCACTGGGGAGAATGTTGCAGGTTTGAAGAGATACTTTTCAAACCAGCGACACAGGTACAAGGAAAAGCAAAAGATGATAAAGTATTGCTGTTTTATCAGACTCAAGGAGCCTATTCGTCAGCTTTTGGTCTTTTTAAAAATTTTTATATTTATTATTATTATTATTTGAGACAGAGTCTTACTCTGTCACCCAGGCTGAAGTGCAATGGCATGATCTTGGCTCACTGCAACCTCCACCTCCTGAGTTGAAGTGATTCTCCTGCCTCAGCCTCCTGAGTAGCTGGGACTACAGGCACCTGCCACCCCGCCTGGCTAATTTTTTTTTTTTTTTTTAAGTAGAGATGGGGTTTCACTGTATTAGTCAGGATGATCTCGATCTCCTGACCTCATGATCCACCTGCCTCGGCCTCCCAAAGTGCTGGGATTACACGTGTGATCCACCGCGCCCGGCCAGCTTTCGGTCTTTTGGCCCAAGTTCGACTCCGATGAGGACTGGGTGTGCCAATGTTTAATTCTCTATGTGAATGATAAAATCCCATCCTCACAAGAGAAGATGGGTTATGTTCTTTGTTGGATTAGTAAATTCACCCGTATGTTCCCCTTAAGGAGAAAGAAAAAGAGCATAGTAGGCTGGGCGTGGTGGCTTACACCTGTAATTCCAGCACTTTGTGAGGCTGAGGCAGGTGGATCACTGAGGTCAGGAGTTCAAGACCAGCCTGGCCAACATGGTGAAACCCAATCTCTACTAAAAATACAAAAATTAGCTGGGCATGGTGGTGCATGCCTGTAATCCCAGCTACTTGGGAGGCTGTGGCAGGAAAATCGCTTGAACCCCGGAGATGGAGGTTGCAGTGAGCTGAGATCATGCCATTGCACTCCAGGCTGGGTGACAAGAGCAAAACTCCATTGCAAACAAAACAACACAAAGACATAGTAAAGAGCCCTTGGCCAGTGAAAAGCCCTGGGATCCCGTAACACGCTTGCTCCTCCATGCATCTCACAAAGTAGAGGACAGGGAGATCGGGGCAACAGAAAGGCAAGAGGAAGAGGAATCTGGGGGTTTGGAAGGAGGGAAACCCAATGCTCCCTTAAATTCTTATCCAAACTGGAGGAAAGAATTAGAGAAATGTAAGAAGGACATTGAGAATTTCTTTATTTTTGCTAAACAGCAGGTGTCTAACAAGTACCCTCTTAGAGAAGTCTGTATGGGACTGCAGAAGCTGAATTTGTGAGTGCATCTTCAACAAACACTGAGGTTAGGAATTTCAAAAAGGAAATGAGGCCACTCTTAAAAGATCCCCTCGGTTTAGCAGAGTAGCTCGATCAATTTTTCTTTTTTTTTGAGATGGAGTCTCACTCTGTTGCCCAGGCTGGAGTGCAATGGCGCCATCTTGGCTCACTGCAACCTCTGCCTCCCGGGTTCAAGCGATTCTCCTGACTCAGCCCCTGAGTAGCTGGAATTACAGGCACCCGTCACCATGCCTGGCTAATATTTGAATTTTTAGTAGAGATGGGGATTCACCACGTTGGTCAGGCTGGTCTCAAACTCCGGACCTCAACTGATCCGCCTGCCTAGGCCTTCCAAAGTGCTGGGATTACAGGCATGAGACACCATGCCTGGCCCCAATTTTTAGGACTCAATTTTTATACTTGGGCTAAGATGATGTCAATCATGAATTTTCTCTTTACTGGGGAAGAGGGAATAATTAGAAGGGCAGCTGTGACCGTTTGGGAGAGACATCATCCTCCCAGGCTAGGATTTGCCAGCTGAGCAGACATTCCCAAATGCAAATCCCGGATGGGATAACGATAACCTTAAGGATGGGGTCCAATTGCAGGACCTAAGGAAGCTAATTAGAGGGATTAAAAAGTCCATTCCGCAAGCGCGGTGGCTCACGCCTGTAATCCCAGCACTTCGGGAGGCCCAGGCGGGTGGATCATGAGGTCAAGAGATCGAGACCATCCTGGTCAACATGGTGAAACCCCGTTTCTACTAAAAATACAAAAAATTAGCTGGGCATGGTGGTGTGTGCCTGTAATCCCAGCTGCTCAGGAGGCTGAGGCAGGAGAATTGCCTGAACCCAGGAGGCGGAGGTTGCGGTGAGCCGAGATCGCGCCATTGCACTCCAGCCTGGGTAACAAGAGCGAAACCCCGTCTCAAAAAACAAACAAACAAAATAACAGTTCGTGATTTCTATTTTCAGGGTTCTTCAAAGGACTAAAAGCAAAAGGTGACGACGGATTGTTCGGCAAGTCTTAGTCGTGGGCCCTGGTGAGAGCCAGACCCTGCTCCTCGAGAGAAGACCCACCAGCGACCCTCACCACATCCCTGCCCTGGTGGAGCCCGCGATCGGGGCGCAGGATCCGAGAAGGCGGCGCAAAAAATGGGAAGAGCCATCCCGGGAGCCCGCCGGGTGTTCAGCTTCCCTTGGGCCACGAGGCGGCTTGGGCAGGTTTCGGATGGGGGCGATTCCGGGGACTTCTGAAGCAGGCCAGGGGCAGGGTGGGTGAACGCCATTAGACTGTCCTGGCTCTAGAATCTCCCAACGCGCAGGTGTTCAACGTGACCAGAGCGACTCACCGGTCTCGAATCTCTCCGGTTTTCCAAGGCCTCCGAGGACAGCAGGGCTGGGGGCAGTTTGGTGAGTGTGGCGTGCCTGCAGCATCCTGTAGAAAGCGGTAGTCACGGTCTCTGTGGCGCAATCGGTTAGCGCGTTCGGCTGTTAACCGAAAGGTTGGTGGTTCGATCCCACCCAGGGACGCCTCGTGTTGTGTTTTAACCCCTTTCAATCAACCAGGTTAACCTGTTTCTGTTACATCTGAGGCTGTGAGAAGGACCAACTGCACCTTATACATGTCAAACTGAGGAATCCCAGAGACCTTAGACAGTAATTCGCTTCTGGATAAAACTCTTCTTTGCTGCCATGGAAGGCTTGGGTGAGTAAAGTGCCGCAAGTTTTTCATTTATAGTAGTAGGAGACCTATTACAGTAGCATCCTATCCCCCAGATGTGCCTGGGTTTACTGATTGCTCTGTCAATAATATGACCAGTGGAATCAGTCATCTTCATGCTGATCCTTGCCATGGTTGGTGAAAACAGCATTTCTTCCTCAGTTTGTGTAATTTATTTAACCCTTTATAAATGTTTTTGAAGGCCGGTCTCGGTGGCTCCTGCCTGTAATCCCAGCATTTTGGGAGGTCGACGGAGGCGGATTACCTGTGGTCAGGAGTTTGAGACCAGCCCAGCCAACATGGTGAAACCCTGTCTCTACTAAAAATACAAAAATTAGCTGGGCATGGTGGCAAACACCTGTAATCCCTGCTACTTGGGAGGCTGAGGCAGGAGAATCGCTTGAACCCGGGAGGCGGAGGTTGCAGTGAGTCGAGATCACAGCATTGCACTCCACCCTGGGGGACAAGAGCAAGACTTGGTCTCAAAAATATAAATGTTTTTGAAATGAGGTGGGTTTCATGGTGTTAGGATGACAAATGATGCTGCAGTCCCCACCGTTATTGTACACATTTCTTTGGTCACTTGTGCAGGAGTTTCTATAGTGTAGAGAACCGGATGTACCATTTTTACATTACAGTATTTATTTAATGCTTATAATTTGAATACCTTCTACAAACTTATCTTCCGAGGGAGCAGGACCAAATCATATTCCAATTTGTTTCCCAATTTTATCAAGGTCTCTTCTGTCACTTACTTGCTGGCACAGCAAACTTTCTACTCGTTGATGTATGATATTCCACTGAGGGGAGAGGCGCCCTCCTGGCTTAACCGAGGGGGGGACAACAGAAGGACATGGTGCACATCACACACAGACACTCTGCGGCATATGATGAACTGCTAAGCTTTTAAGATACTTTAAAGTCCTCCAACATCTGTAATTGTTTTCTGTGGAGACCAAGTCCCGTGGGTCTGGAGAAGATGGGCCACAGTGACCTCTTTGAAAGCTGTCTGTCAACTCGCTCATCCAAGAGGAGAAAAATCACAAAGGTCCCAGGTGATATTTTTCTTCTCCCCTTTCCTCTTCATAAATCTTGATTTTGCTTTTACTTGATGAAACCAAACTCACACTCATTCTTCCTCCTATACAATGGTAAATTAGCATGCAAATTATTATTCTTTGATAGATTTTTGCAGGGGCCATGTCCATAACAAATAGCCCATCTGAAATGCATTGTGGGAGCCGAGAGAACCCTGCACCCAGCAGGCACCTTGTGCAGACCTGGACCCTTGGAGCTATTGGCTCATGTTCCTTCAGTTCTTCTATTGAATATCATGATAGAAATTAAGCTCTTTTGGCTTTTACCCACTACTACGGCTATAGCACAGTTTCTCTCTCTCTCTCTCTCTCATCTCTGTCATTTTTGTATCATGATTTTTTTTCCATCAGTGGCATCAGTGAGGGTTTCTGGTTTTGATATTATAGAGTGAACTTCTGGGATCATTTTATGACTATGTAACAGTTGGTATTCAATTCTTCTGAGGATGAAGGTTTGTATTTTACCCAGGTTTTCCTTAGAATAAAAATGAGGTTACTAAGAGCATTTTTGGTAGAAGCTTTGTTGGACATATTGTTCATGCAATGTGATAGGAGTAAGGGACCACCATAGGGAGGTGGGAATGTGCTTCTCAGAGGTGGAGACTATTCTTGATGTCAGAAGGATGAGGGTTGGAAGAACCTTCAGGCACAGAGCAAAGCATGAGCAAAAGCTCTGTGGAGGCCAAGAAGCTGGAAAATAGGGAATAAAAGAGGCCAGTTTGGCTGGAGCAGAGAGTGCAGGATGGAATTGGTCTGAGCAGTGAGAAGAGATGGAGAGGTGGGAAGGCGCCTGGCCATTCAGGGCTTGGTTAGTTAGGAAGTTTTGTCTAGGAAAATGGGAAGGTGTTTAAGTGGTTTAGGCTCGAAAGTGACAGGGTCACATTATATGATGAAAAAGCGACTCTGCCTGTTGTGTTGAGATTAGAGAGGCGATAAGGGGGATATGTGTAAACCACAAGAAGACCAGGTCAGGAGTTTCTCCACCCCCACTCCCCAGGTGAAGGTAACTTAGACTAGTGTGGTGATGGAGGAGATAGAGGAGGACAGACTCAAGGACAGTTTGCACAGCAAAAACCAGTAGGATTTGCTGATGGATGGAATACAAGAGGGGAGAGGATTATTAGGGCTATATCGTAGTTTTTATATACAAGATGGATTCAGTTGCAATGACATTGTTAATTGAAATTGGCTTTAAATAATGACACAATCTAAAGTTATGCAAACATTTGTCTCAGATAAAATGTCAACTTTATTAAAGTTTTTAGCTGGATGGACAGCATGGCTCTACTTCCTATCTCTTGGTATCTCTTAATGTTGTTTAAAAAAACTTTTTTATCTTCTGAAAGGCTTATTTCAGTGGAAGTCCATCTGCAAAATCTATTCTAAATTTAAATTAGAAAATAACTACAAGTGCCATTGACACGTTCATTATTGTTTTTGAGAGTGACCGAAGGCCGCCTCTGGGGGATCTGGGGACTGCCTTTCGAAGCTTGCGCATCTGCACCGGGTGCCCTGCCTGGCGGCAGCGCAAACCTACAATCCTAAGAGTGGCTCGGCCCCCAGGGGGTGTGTTTCCTGCCGCTTTAACCTGCTAGGGGCGGTTCCAGTTGCCAAGAAATCAGGCTGGTGCTGTGAAAGAGAGGCGGAGGGGTGGCGGGATTTCCCCGTTCTTGCCTCCCTGGTCCATCCCCCAGCGGCCCCTGACAAGGTTGTGCCCTTGAGGTGGACGGGCCCTTTAAGGACCGCGCCTGCGCTTTGGGCTCTCAGCAGGGAGACCCGGAGGAGCCCGCGGGCTGCGGGAGGGGCCGGGCGGCGGTTGAGACCGCGGTGACCCGAGGCGTAGATGAGGGTTCCCGGGCGCTGGAGTTTCTGAGTGAGCGCGATGCTTCTGTCAACGCCAGAAGGGCGACCTGTGGAGCCAGGAGCCGGCGGGGACGCTGCAGGGCGGCGGCCATCTCCACGGGAAGTTAACGTTTCCGGTGAAGTCCACCCAGCGATTCCGAGGTGAGGACGCCAAGCCTGACCCCGGTGAGTCCGGGCCGCGTGGGTGCACAGCAGGGTCGCGGCGCGTCTGGCGGGGGCCCAGCAAGTGTTGCCGCGCGAGTGGGGCGGGCGCCCGGGCCGGTTTCCTGCGCTCGATTCCTCGCCCGCCGCTAGCGCCCGCCGCCCTCCTTTCGTGGGCGCGGGGTAAGAAACTCGCGGGGTGTCTTCCTGTGGCATCCCAGGGGGTGCAGGGACGGAGCGGCTTCGCGGGCAGGTCCTCGTAAATCCTGTGGAGGACGCTGACCCTGCGCCCCAGCTTCGAGGCCAGAAATGGGTTCCCTCTGGGGACCTGCGGGGCGAGAGCGCTCTGGCCCCTGACTTGCGAAGTTGCATCTTTATTGGGGTCTGGCATTCCGCGCCTGGCGCTGTCTCCAGCCTGGTGGCGGGCAAGCCTGGTGTGGCAGGTCCAGGATGCGCTAGAGGAGCGTTTGTAGCCGTCACTGAATCGCCCCAGGACTAGCGGGGCAGGCCTGAAATTTACCGCAGCATTTGCAGTAGGTTGGATTGTGGTGCTGCTGTTTGCGCTCCAAAGACTTGCTGTGATTTCCCTGTCTGCCTGTGTCTGTCTGTCTCTGTCTGCCTGTCTGTGTCTGTTTGTCTGTGTCTGTCTATCTGCCTATCTGTCTCTGTCTGTCTCTGTCTGTCTGTCTGTCTGTCTGTCTGTGCCTGTCTGTCTTTGGGGCTTCTTAGATGATCTCATTTGGCATCCTCTCACCCAGGAGTCAAGCAGGACTTTTGGAATGGTTTCCTCGCTTTCCTCCTGTCTTTTGCTGGTAAAGCTGCTTCCTACAGGAAGTCCTCCTGCAGTGCCATCTTTTCTTTGGGTTACAGTGTTGTCCATCCTTTCTTTGCGGAAGGAATGACTCCCAGGGCTGGAGGAAGTTAAAGTGATCTGCTGATAGTTTTTAATCTCTGTTCTGAGGTGATATGCGTCAGTTGCTTTCTTTTTGTTTTAAATTTTACTAGTAAAATTTCACCAGTGAACCTGAAGCTCTTTTTTTTCTTTTTTTTTGTATTCTAAAATTCTACCTTTAAGATTTCTGAGAACTTTGTGTCAAAGAAATCTTTGAAAAGTTTTTGAAGTACAGAGAAGAAGTTCAGAATTTTAAATGTGCAGGTGTTCCGGGCGCAGTGGATCACACCTTAAATCCCAGCATTTCGGGAGGTCAAGGTGGTCAGACCACTTGAGCCCAGCAGTTCCAGACCAGCCTGGGCAATGTGGCAAAACCCCATCTCTACTAAAAATACAAAAATTAGCTGTGTGTGGTGTGTGTGCCTGTAGTCCTGGCTACCCGGGAGCCTGAGGTGGGAGGATCACCAGAGCCCAAGAGGTTGAGATTGCAGTGAGCCGTGATCATGCCATTGCACTCTGGCCTGGATGGCAGAGGCTGGGCATGGTGGCTCCTGCCTGTAATCCCAGCATTTTGGGAGGCTGAGGCAGGTGGATCACCTGAGGTCGGAAGTTTGAGACCAGCCCGGCCAACATGGTGAAACCCTGTCTCTTAAAAAAAAAAAAAAAGTACAGGTAATGAATTTTTACGAAGTGAACCACCACAGATCAAGAAATAGAACATTACTAGATTGGGGTATATATGTAGGAGTGGCATTGTTGGTTTTAGAGGTTTATGAATGATAAAAATTTAGTATCAGATATTGTTGAACATTTTCCCAAAGTGGTTGTACCATTTAGCAGGGAATATTCCGGTTACCCCATGTCGTTGCTGATGCTTGTCAGTTCAAAATTGTTTTGCCATTCAAGTAGAGGTACAGTAATATATCAGTGTGGTTTCATTTTGCAATTTCCTGGTATTGAGATTGAGTATTTTTTATCTTCATTTATATGTCCTATTTGGGAAGTGTCTGTTTAATCTTTGTATCCTGTTTTCATTGATATGCTGTTCTGTTGATTTGTAATACTTTATTCTGGATATGTTTCCTTACTAGACTATATATGTATGGCATTTCTCTTTTTTCAAACTGTAGCTTACCTTTTCACTCTTTTAATGGTGTTTTTACATGAATGGAGATTCTCTAGTTGTTTTTTTTTTCTTTTTGAGACAGGATCTCACTCTGTTGTCCAGGCTGGAGTGCAGTGGCAGAATCAGCTCTGTGCAACCTGGGCCTCCCAAGGCTCAGATGATCCTCCTGCCTGAGCCCCCAAGTAGCTGGGACCTGCAGAGGAGCACCATTATGCTCAGCTCTTTTTTGTATTTTTAGTAGAGATGAGGTTTTGCCCTGTTGCATAGGGTGGTCTGGAATTCCTCAGCTTAAGTGATACACCTGCCTTGGCCTCCCAAAGCACTGGGACTACAGGCATGAGCCACTGCACCCAGCCTGAGTTTCTTAATTTTAATAAAATTTTACTTGATCAATCTTTTCCTTTATGGTGACTGCTTTTTGTGTCCTGTTTAAGAAATCAATGCCTAACCTAAGAATACACATTTTTCTGTATTAGCCTTATAGCAATTTTATTTTAGTTTATGCATTTATTTTTCAGACAGGGTCTCACTCTGCTGCCCAGCCTGGAGTGTGGTGGCATGATCTCAGCTGACTACAGCCTCTACCTTCTGGCTCAAGTGATCCTCTACCTTCTGGCTCAAGTGATCCTCTCACCTCAGCCTCCTGAGTAGCTGTGACTATAGGCATGTGCCACCATTGTCTGGCTAATTTTCGTATTTTTTGTAGAGATGAGGATTCAACATGTTTCCCAGGTTGGTCTCAAACTCTTGGGCTCAAATAGTCTGCCTGCTTCAGCCTCCCAGAGTGCTGGGATTACAGGTGTGAGCCACCACACCTGGCCATGATTCACTATTTATTACATGGATGTGACTGCTTGATCCAGCACCATGTATTGAAAAGACCATCCTTGCCCTTCTGTACTGTTGGGCACTTTTTTTCATAAATTGGATGGCTATATGGTCATCTGATTTATGAAATTAGTGTGGGTCTGTTTCTGGACCAATCTGGGCAACATAGTGAGATCCCGTCTCTACAAAATAAAATAAAATCAATAAATGATTTTTTAAAAGTGGGTAGAGCAGATGGAGTTATAGTTGATAATTTATAAATGATTGTCAATTTCTTGGCTAATACAGGTGTTGGTAATTCAGATCTGTTGGGCGTTCAGGCAAAATGCATTAAGTGAATTCTATGGTGTTCAGGGTGATTGCTAGATGTTCATTGTGACTTGAATTAGACGTTATTTGGGCCTCACAGAGCTACAGTTTTGACTCTTTTATTTATTTGTCTTTTTAAAATGTTTACAATCTTCCTGTCAAGGCAGTAACTCTTTTCTACTTAATTGTTCTTAAGTGTCCTTAATTACCAGGAAAACTTTAGGGATCATACCTAAACAAGTGTTAAGCCATTTAAAGGGCTGATGTGATGTGATGTAGACAATAGTATTCTACATAATAGTTTCAGGACTACATTGATTAAATTGTTTCTTTTTTCTTTAATGTTTTTTTTTTTTTTTTTCTTGAGACAGGGTCTTGCTCTGTGGCCCAGGCTGGAGTGCAGTGGTGCAGTGGTCTGATCATGGCTCACTGTAGCTTTGAGCTCTCAGGCTTAAGCAGTCCTCCCACCTCAGTCTCCTTAGTAGCTGGGACTACAGGCATGCACCACCAGGCCCGGCTCATTTTTTGTTTTTTGTATACAGGGTCTTCCTTCCTATGGTGCCCAGACTGGTTTCAAACTCCTGGCTCAAATAATCCTTTCACCTTGGCGTCCCAAAGTGTTGGTGTTACGGTTGTGAGCCATCACACCTGGCCATGTTAGTTGAATAATTTTTATATATTTTTAGTTTAAAATATTTACTAAAATCTATTATTTATGAATATGGTATTCATTATTGTTATGATTATTTTGTATGTGTTTAATTTCATTTTCAGTCTAAGCTCTTGGAAATTAGAAATCTTATCCCTTATTCACTACTGTATTCTCAGTACTTGACCTTGCCTGGTATGAAACAGGATATTGAATAAGTATTTGTTAGATGAATGAATGAATGAACATACTGATACCACATTCAACAATTGTTCCAGTATCACAGCATTCACCGTCTAACAAATCAAATAGTTTATATAGAGCAGGGCCACAGTCAATCTGCCATAAAAGGAAATGTCAATGAAAATCAACCTTTGTATGTGTAGCTGCTAAGATTTGGGGGCTTTTGTTACTGCAGCATGAACTAGCAAAGCTCAGTGAGACAGCAGATAGAATATCCATGTATAGATAGACCAGACAGAGCAGGAGATGAGTTCCAAAGACAGTTCAATCAGCATTAACTAACCACACCCACACTCTCCTCCTAACAGAGAGAATGGATTCCTGTTCACTGAGATCTCCCTCAAATAGTACTTTGTGAAAAGTAAGCACTTTCTCTGGCTACTCAAGTAATCAGTCAGGACTCTTTTCCCGCCCCCCAGGTTGGAGTGTGGTGGTGCCATCATAGCTCACTGTAACCTCTAATTCAAGGCTCAAGGAGTCCTCCTACCTCAGCCTCCAGAGTAGCTGAGACTGCAAGTGTGCACCACCATGCTTGGCTAATTTTTTATATTTTATTTTCAGAGACAGGGTCTTACTGTGCTCCCCAGGCTGGTCAGGACGGTTGATTGCATATGACAGAAACCAACCCACTCTAGTTCCTGCCCCCTTTCAATCTGCTCTTTTCTCCATATTCCCAGTCTCAATAAGTGGCGGTTCCATCTTTCAAGTTGCCCAAGCCCTGAATCTCAATGTTAACCTTGATTTCTGTCTATTATGTCATAGCCAATATGAAGGCAAAGCATGTTCAGACCCAGGCGAAGCTTCCTGCTGACCCAGGCTCTCATTGGCATGTTGTCCTTGACTGTCCTCCTGAGGGTGTCTGGAGCTTCAGTGCTGTGTGCTTTGGGCCTCCATGCTGGGGTATCACAGACTCCCACTGTCCAGGGCTTCCAGTGGACTCTCCGAGGCACTGATGTAGAATCTTCCCTGTTCAGTGCACCAAGAGCAGCCTCACACGGTGTGGGCTGACATGAAGAGCTACCAGATCCAATAGGTAAAAATCATGAGGTCAGAGAGTCCTCTCTCTATTATGACTCAGATGCGAAGGGAAGATGCCATGGACTCTAAGCATCACAGCATGACCAGCGTGTGCCACCACGACCTGCAGCGCGTGGTCAGGTGGAAGTTATTTGACCTGTCCTCAGGAGAGGACAATGTTCTCTTCAGGCCTTTTCCTCAGTCGCTGGATCTGTGTTTCTCTCCTATCTCTTCCCCTCTCACCCCCAGTCTGCATCCCCATTTCTCTCTCTCTTTCCACCTTGCTGTTCCCTTTCACCTGCTTTCTCCTCTTCAGCTTTCATGGTTCTCCTGTCCACCTGCATTTCCCAGGCTAAGGCCCCTGCACCATCCTGGGTGGCGAGATGTGTGTGGATTTAGGTGGTGCCCTCTAGATGTGTCTAGGGTGAGGAAACATGGCTCAGCTGCCAGTATAATGCTTCAGAGAGTGGCCACTTTTGAAGGCCTTTCACAGCTCCCATTCTACAATTGTGTAGGACTTAAAACTGATGGGCCACAGTGGAATTCTTGGTTCCTCAGGACCTTGTGGTGGACGCTTTCTTTTACTGAGCATTCACATGGTGGCTATTAGGTGCGAGGCCCTGCTCTGGGCTGGGGCACCATAATGAGTAAATATCAGTTCACTACCTCATGCAACCCACCACTGCAGGCATCGAGAGGGGGAGAAAGAAAGTGGCATGGCCTGTTTGTGTCCTTCTCATGTGGTCACCTGCCAGGTCCTGGGGGAGTGGGAGCCAGTGCAAGGAGAGAAGTCCAGTGAGCAAGGCAAAGGGACGATGTCAGACCCAGGGGCTCAGACCCCCACCTGCAGCCAGGCAGCTTCTTGGGTGGACAAGGAGTAGCAGGGAAGGTCATGGCCTGGTGTTCTGGGGTCCACTGTCCCATCTCATTCCTGCGGGTGCCAGAATTTGTCCAAAGGGAGGACTCAGTGTCTCTGGAAACAGCAGGCCAGAGACAGAATGTGTTTCAGAAAAGGAGGAAGGAATTGTACATCATGGTAATAGAATATGGTTTTACAGTAGTGCGTATCTCTCTAATAACTAGTTAGTGTGTTCCCATTAATGGAAAATATTGGTGGTGTAAGTCCCCCTGGATCTTCTCATCATTGTGTAAGTTCATTTGTTCTCCCCTCCCTCCCCTCTTTCCTCCCTCCCCTCCTTCCTTCCTCCCTCCCCTTCTTCCTTCCTTTTTTCCTTCTTTCCTTCCTCCCTCCCTTCCCTCCTTCCTTCTTTCTTTTCATTCATGCCTGTTTCTTTTCCTTTTTCTTTCCTTCCTTCCTCCCTCCCTCCTTCCCTCCCTCCCTCCCTGCCTTCCATCCTTCTCTTTTCTTTTTCTTTCTCTCTCTCTTTCTTTCTTTTAAACTTTTTTGAATAGACCACACTGTACTGAAACCCACATTATTTACCAAAATCTCTGGAGCTGCTTCTGTCTTTGAGGCAGGGAGGTCATCCCGTATCCCTCAGCCCCTCCCAGCCTCCTTCTCCTTTGATTTGTGGGTGCCCCTGGGGCAGCTGCTGAGTCTCAGGTGTTTCTAGTCTTCACTAAGTTCTGCCCACCTGGATGGTTTGTCCCTGTCCTTACCAGATGCTTGCACTGTCTAGATCGCTGAGGCTGCTTCTGCCTAACTGATCTGCTGTCTGTATTCCGAGGGTACCCCAGAGATAGAGGCAAAAGGCACAGGCATCGAAATCTCCAGCTGCTCTGACTCCAGGTTGGTGCACTTCCATGCCAAGTACTAACC
Organism: Saguinus oedipus; assembly: GCA_031835075.1. Lineage (NCBI taxonomy): Eukaryota > Metazoa > Chordata > Mammalia > Primates > Cebidae > Saguinus > Saguinus oedipus. The sequence continues at coordinate 2,962,468 of CM063190.1, forward strand.
ACACAAGAACCAGACACCACCAAAACCTGATTTGGGTCTGCTGCCTCCTAATTTCAAAAAACTTAATAGACATTATTTTTTAGAGTAGTTCTAGTTTTACAGATAAATTGAGTAGATAGTACAGAGAGTTCTCCTAGGCTCCCCTGACTTCCAGCACACAATTTTCCTATTAGTATGTCGTATTAGTGTAGTCCATCTGTTACAATTGATCAACCAATATTGGTACATCACTAGTAACTAAAGTTCATAGTTGACATTAGAGTTCATTCTTCGAGTTTTCACAGATTGAGTTTTGGCAATTACGTAATGTCGTAAGTCCCCAACATGGCGTCATGCAAAATAGTTTCACTGCTGCAGATTCTCTGTGCTTCACCATTTCATGCCTCCTCTCCTCCACCCCTGACAACCACTCATCATTCACTGTTTCTATCTTTGACTTTTCAGGAATGTCCTACAGTTGGAATCATAGAGTATATAGGTTTCCCAACTGGCTTCTGGTTCACATGATGGACTTAAACTTCCTCCATGTCTTTGTGGCTTGATGGCTCATTTTAAAAAAATCACTGGATTAGACTTCATTGTGTGGCTACAGCACAGTGTGTTTATTCATCACTTGGTGAAAGACATCTTGGTCCTTCCAAGTTTTGACACTGATGAATAAAATTTCTCTAAGTCCTTATGTGCAGGATTTTGAGTGAACTTCAGTTTGTTTAAGAGACTGTACATTTTGATTTTCAGTAGCTGTGGAGAGTTCTGGCTGCTCCTCATCTTTGACAGCATTTGGTGTGTTTCCCTGTTTGCATTTTAGCCATTCTAATAGGTTTACAGTGATAGCTCATTGTTTTAATGTGCAATTCCCCAATGACCAATGATTTTGAGCATTTTCTATATGCTTATGCGCCATCTGCATATTTTACTGGTGATGTGCTCAGATCTTTCATGTATTGTTATTATTTGTTTGCCTTGTGTTGTTTAGTTCTCAGAATTCTTCATGTATTTTGGACAGCAGTGTTTTATCAGATTATTTTGTAAATATTTTCTGCCAGTCTTTGACTTGCTTTTTCCATTATCTTCACAGTGTCTTTCACAGAGCAGAAGTTTTTCATTTTCCTGAGGCTCAACTTTATTTTTTTCATTCGTGGAATGTGCTTTTGGGTGTGTGTCTAAGAAGTCATCATCGAACCCAAGTTCCCGAGCTCTTTTCGTATGTGATCTCCTGGGATTCTCATGGTTTTGCACCTTACATTTAGGTGTAAGATTCACTTTATAAAGGGCATAACATGCACACCTAGATTGATTGATTGATTGATTTTGCATTTGGATGTCTAGCTGTTCTAGCACCATTATTTGGAAAGGCTATCCTTGCTGTTTTAAATTGTCTTTAAACCTTTATGAAAGATCCGTGGGCTGTATATAGACCTGTTTCTGGGCTCTGTGTTCTTTTTCATAGATCTTATTTGTGTGTTTTTTCTCTTTTCACTAACTTCATGCTGTTTTGGTTTCTGTAGCTTTCTAGTAAGTTCTGAAGTTGGTAGTACCAACTTTAGGGTTTTTTTTTTTACCGAACTTCATCATGACAACCTAATTGAGATTGTTGTAGTCAAACTTGGAAATGTGTGAGATTCCCCCTTTGTTTGGTCTTCAAGGAGTTTTTAATGCTCAAGGCAGGCCACCCTCAGCTGCTGGTAATCTGTGAATATCAGTTGAGTGCTCCTCCCAGTGGCTGGCCCTAGCAGCTTCTCTTCCTGGTGAGCTGTGACTCCTCCTGTGTTAGCCTGTCTCTCTCAGTTTTAGGGTGGCAGTTTTCCCTGTGACCTCACTTCTCTGGTCCAGCCTAGAAGAGCTGACTTTCAGTTTGTTTAGCTTTTCTCTAGGTGTGAGGATAAGTGATGACTCCCTAGCTCTTTCCATATTGGAGTGGAAACCCAGAAGTTCATTGAAAGTGTTACTTGTAATAAAAGTCACCGATTGTCAGTGTACAGCTTAATCATTTTAGGTTGATTTATAGAATTGTGGTGGCCATCAGCAGAGTTCTATTCCAGTACATTTTTGTCACTTCCCCAAATTCCCTTGAGCCTCTTTTTGGTCATTTCCTAATTTCTGGTCCCCGCGACTAGATCTGAATAGAATAAATATTTGGATAATGGACTTTATTGTATTTACATTTTCATGTGTTCGGGACTTTATATAGTGGACTGTTGTCTTCCTTTACTGACAAATGGAGGAGAGGTTGCATTCTAGGGATGTTTTTGGGGAAACAGAACAGTAGTCCTGTTTATGGCTCTCCTTGAATTGGTGCATCTCTGCTGGTGAGTGGTACTTGCTACAAAACCTTGTCTGGTGAGCACAAGGAAAGGAATCTTTAAAAATCTGCCATTAAAACAGAGATGATACATTTTCACATAGTAATATGTGGAGTTAAGTATTAAACTATCTTTATTCTTTTTTTTCTTTTCACAGAGTTTTTGCTTCATGCCCAGGCTGGAGTGCAATGGCATGATCTCAGCTCACTGCAACCTCCACCTCCTGGGTTCAAGTGATTCTCCTGCCTCAGCCTCCTGAGTAGCTGGGATTACAGGTGCCCACCAGCACACCCAGCTAATTTTTGTATTTTTAGTAGAGACAAGGTTTTACCATATTGGCCAGGTTGGTCTCTAACTCTTGACCTCAGGTGATCCACCTACCTTGGCCTCCGAAAGTGCTAGGATTACAGGCATGAGTCACCACACCAGGCCTGAAGCATCTGTCTATTCTTTCAGAAATATGGTTGATAACAGTAAAGCCACACTCCTCATGTGCCTGAAATGCCCCACATTATCTTCTTCAGGTGGCAAGCAGTCTGGAACAGCCACATAAAGGTGAGGGCAAGATTTTATTGTCGTTCTTTGATTGATGGATTGATTTTTGCTCTCAGAGGGGTGGCATCTGTGTATCTGAAATAGAATTCAAGAGTAGAGACAGGCACCTGTATTAGTTTTCTCCTGCCGCCTATTATCACATTACCACAAACCAGTGGTTTGAAGCCACAGAAGCCTGGAATGAAGCGGCTGGGTTTTCTGATCAGGGTCATGTGGGAATGGGCTGGCTGTGGGTTTTCTCTAGAGATCAGGCTATTTTTCTGAGTTCACTACACGTATTGAAAGAGTTTCTATTCTTGTTGATGGGGTACTGAGGGCCCTTTTTCTGTGCTGCCTGTCAACCAGGAGACACTCTGACTTCAGAGGCCACCTGCTTTCCTCCTGACCTGTCTTTCCCATCTTTCAACCAATAACAACTCATGGAGTCCTTCTCAAGCTCTGGCTTCCCTTCTCTGACTTCATCTTCTCCAACCAGCCACAAAAAGCTCTGTCACTGTGGAGTGATGTGATTTGATCCAGTTCATGCAGGTAACCTGACCATCTTCAAGTCATATAAATGTCATATACCAATGTAATCATAGGAATGGTGTCTCTTCATTTTAACAGGCTTCAGAGACAAGGGTATGGCATGTTTGGGGACCATTTCAGAATTTCTGTCTACCACAGATGGACACTCACATTTCCCCCATCTGCAAAATACATGCACCCTTTAAAGTTTCAAAATTTCATGTCATTAAAGCATTAGTTCAACATGAAAAATGTCACAGACTACATCAGATCCAAAGTTTAAAATCTCTTCTAAAACATCCACAGCAGGTGTGGATAAGGCGTCTGAGGGTGTTCATTAAGTACAGATCCTGGACCTAATTTCCTTATCTCCGTCAACCTGTGAAACTGAACAAACTGCTTATCTGCTCCTAATGTGGAATGGCGGGACAGACACAGAATGACAATTACAGTGATTCTAGTTCAAAAAGAAGGAACATGGAAGGGAGAAAGAAGTCACTGACCAAAAATCGTTTGGAAATGGAGTTGGGCAAATTCCAGCAGGAGGTTCTTAAGTAGGATCCACAGCTTGGGTCTGACCCTCCATCCTGTGGGACTTTGCCTCTGGGCAAATAAGACAGATAAGACCTGCACTGACCTCTCTGGGTCTGACTGCTGACTGACCCTGTGTGTCTCCTGCAGATCCTGAGCTGAGTCCACACCCTGGAAGCCCAGAACCAAGGGAACAGATGGAAGAAAGTCAGCAGGTTTCGGAAAAGAGAATAACCTGCAAAGGACAAGTCAAGGATAGAACAGGTGAAAACTAAAGAAGGGGAGAATAAGGACAAACTGGGCCAGAAGCCTCAGGGGAAATGGGCAATGGGCCTGTGAACATTCAACCACTCAAAGAGCAGTGTGAGCTGAGCAGTGGGGACCGAGAGAGAAACTTACTCCACAGGAGTCTCCTGAGCCTGGCTGGGGAGAGCCAAAGGGGAGATCAGAGCTTGTTTATAGTGAGAGGCAGCACCAACTCTAAGAGGGGGAGGATGCGACTGTCAACCCCCGCCCCAGACCCCAGAGCCTCGACCTCGGGGCTGCCGTAGCAGTGGATGCTCTTCAGGTCAGTGTGGATTAGAGGGAATAACCATGTTTGGAGAAGGATTAGAGATGTCCATTCTTACATTAAACAGTTCTTCCCTAGGTCAGGTACCAGAGTAAGTGTTTCTTGGCAGTATATGAGGCAGTGATACTTACACTATTCCTCTGCACTTTCAGATGAGGAAGGTCTCTATGTGATGTGAGTATTTACTGGGTGTTTAATTTTCTCTACACTGTGTTAAGCACTTGGGGTTCAGATAGTAGTTTCTCCAAGGAACTCAAGCCCATGAGAGAAAGAACACAAAGACACGATTACAAGAAAATAGAGTAGTTCTCTGAAAGTGGGGTATCATGGCAGTCCAGAGGATGGGAGTGTAGGTGTGTTGTGAACTGAATGCGAGCCCGGGAATCTCGTCCAGCGAGAGGGTCCCAAACCTGGATGAGGGTGTGCGTGGAAAAAAAAGGAGACAGAGAGAGGGGTCTGGAGGACTGATTAGGCTATGCTCAAACAGCGATTTTATTTGTGCAGTAGGTTCCATTATATACTTTTCTACTTAATGTTGTTTACGTCAGATCAAAGCATTTCTTAAATAACAAAAGAAACAGAAAACAATTCTGGTGAACTAGTAAGAGGAACAGATACTGATTTAAAAGGTCAAGGGGGAAGTAGGTGATGCTGATTATCAATATTATCAGAACAACCAGTAACTCGGATAACAATCTTCAATTTTCTAGAAGTCACAAGCTCAGCAGTAAATCATGCATCTGCAAAAGACAAGGGCTGCAAGGGAGGTCACCAGGCTGAAACAATGCCTGGTAAGCAAAGTCATAGAACAGGTTAAGATTAGGAGCCAGAAAGGGGAACACAATACCCAGTTGAATCACTTCAGCGTTCACCCAGCCGTTATCTCATCAACCAAGAAGGCTGAAAATAGTGTTCTGTTTAGTCATTCTTCTCCCAATTTTTCTTCCCCATAGCTTGACAGCCTCCAGCCAGGGAAAGTGTGTAAGGAATCAAACTCACCTAATGGCGGAGGCCAAGTTGTTAGCCTCTCGCAGGGGTGATCCCCACATAGGTGAAGACATTGCTCCTAAGGACAAGGGGAACCGTAAGAGGGATTCTTCAGAGCAGTCCCATTTTTCCTCCAGTGTCCCACAGAAGAAGATCCTGGGGCATGACTGGTGTAGAACAGGGGTCTACAGGTGTAGGAGGGGGACTTGCTGCATCTTGGGAAAAATTATGTCATTGCTGGTAGGAAATTTTAGAGTGGAATGTCAGTGATTGGATTGGATATCTGTAGTCAGTTTTATTCTATCTTCAGTGAACACTGCTGAGAACTTCCTTATTGCCAGACCCTAAGCTTGGAATTGTGAACACAGAGATGAGTAGCATATGATCTCAGCTTTCATAGAACTCTCAGTCTAGTGACTAGTGAGTTATGAGAAGTGTAGTGATGGTGGCTTCATTAGAGCAAGTGGCTCATGCTGCATGGAGAGGACCTCAGTGGATGTCCTGGTCCCCCTTCTGGTTGTTACAAACAGCTGATGACTTGCTCTGGGCCAGTGACCCTGGACTTCTGCCAGGTGTCAGCAACTTAGGTACAAGCAACACCTCAGTTTCCTATTGGGTCAAAACAGTTAACACTGCTAAGGTGATCAGAGGACACTAGTGATATCAGTAGCTGCTGATGAGGTCCTGGCCAGGTAGGGAAATAAAGATGTAAGTTTAACAATGATTCTAAATTTATTCTTAACATAATGAGCAGAGATTTTCTGTCTTCTAAGTTAAATACTTTTTAGACTTCAAGATTCACCCACGTCCAAAATAACATATATTTCAGCCATATTACTGCCCTGAGATGATTTCTCCCTGTCCTTACCATCAGCCTGTACTATCTTGAGCACTGAGTCTGTCTGAGGCTAACTGATCTGCTCTCTGGATTCCAGGGACACCCACAGAGCCAGTGGTTGAAGGCACAGGCATTGATGTCTCTGACCATTCTGACTCCAGCTTGGTGCACCTCAATGCCCAGTACTAACCACACAGTAACAGGATGCCACCATGATTTTGATTTGGGGCTGTTGCGTCCTAACTTTAATAAAATGTAATGGAAAGTATTTTTTAGAATAATTCTAGGTTTACAGATAAATTGAGCTGATAGTACAGGGAATTTCCCTATTCTCTCTCGTCCCCTAGCACACAATATTCTCTATCATTAGTATCGTTCATTAGTGTGATACATGTTTACAGCTGATTAATCAATATTGATACGTTATTATTAACTAAACTCCATAGTTTACATTAGGGTGCATTCTTTGAGTTTTACAGTTCTATGGGGCTTGACAATTACCATGTCCTGAATCCCCAGTACAGTATCACACAGAAGAGTTTCACTGCTGAAAACCTCTTTGTGTTCAGCCAATTCATCCTTCCTCCACGCTTGGCAATCACTGATGATTTCACTCTCTCTACCATTTTGACTTCCTGGAATGTCCTAGTGTTGGAATCATACAGTGCGTAGAGTCTTTAGACTAGTTTCTTCCTAGCATTATGTATTTAAAGTTCCTCCATGTCTTCTCATGGCCTGATAGCTCATTTCATTTATCACTGAATCACATTCTCCCTCTTGTACAGATATACCACAGTTTGTTTAGCCATTCACTTAGTGAAGGACGTTTTGGTTACTTCCAGTGTTTGACAAGTATGAGTAAAACTATTGTAAATACTTGGATGCAAGTTTTTGAGTGAACATAGTTTAACATTACTTTGGTAAATATCTAAAACTGCTATTTTCAGGATTATATGGCAAGGCTGTTTTTAGCTTTTTTTTTTTTTTTTTAAAAAAAAGAACCTGCCAAACTGTTTTCCAAAATGACTAGCATTTTGCATTTCCACTAGCAGTGAGTGAAAGTCCCCGTTGCTTTGCATCTTTGACAGCCTGTGGTATTGTCACTTGTTTGGACTTGAGGCTTGCTGTTATATGTATATTATAGTGTTGTGGCATCTCATTGGTTTAATATGCAATTTCCTAGTGACACATGATTTTGAGCATCTTTTTCATATGCTTATTTTCCATCCATGTGTCTCTTCTGGTGAAGTATCCAGATGTTTTACCCATTTTTAAATTGGGTTTTTTGCTTTTTTATTATTGAGTTTTAAGAGTCCTTTATATATTTTGGACACCAGTCTTTCATCAGATCTGTATTTTGCCAATATTTTTTCCCAGTCTGTCACTTGCTTATTCATCTTCTTAACAATGTCTTTCACAAAGCAGAAGTTTGTAATTTTAATGAAGTTCAAGTTTTCAATTTTTTCTTTCCTGGCTTGTGCTTTTGGCATTGTATCTGAGAAGTCATCACCAATCCCACAGTCACCCAGATTTTCCCCTATGTGATCATCCAGGAGTCTTACAGTTTTGCACCTCACATTCAGGTGTAAGATCTGTTTTGTGGAAGGTGTAAAATATGTGCCTAGATTTATTTATTTTTCACATGTGGATGTCTAGTCATTCTAGCACCTTTGTTGAAAAGACTATCCTTTCCCTGTTAAATTGCCTTTGTGCCTTCCTCAAAGATCAGTTGAGTGTTTATGTAGGTCTCTTCCTGAGCTCTGTGTGCTTTCCTAGTGACCTATTTGTCTGCATTTTCTTTCTTCACCATTTCCACACTGTTTGGTTACTGTAGCTTTATAATTAGTACTGAAGTCAGCAGTGTCAGTTCTCTGGAGATTTTTCTGATCTTTACTATGAGAACCTGGTTGGGCTCCTGGTGGTAACACTTAGAAAAGTGTGAGATCCCTACTAAATCTGGTTCTTAAGGAGTTTTGAATGCTCAAGCCAGGCCACCCTCAGCTTCTAGTAATCTGTGAGTATGATTTAAGTGCTCCTCCCAGTTGCCAGTTTCAGCAGCTTCTGTTCCCTGTATTTGCCTGTCTGTCTTGTTTTCAGCATGGCAATTTGCCCTGTGACCTCTCCTCTAGTCCCTCTAATAAGGGTTGATAATTTTCAGTTTGTTCAGCTTTTTCTTGTTGTGAGGAGAAGTGGTGTAAGGTCTATTACACCAACTTGTAAGGACCTCCTAGCTCCTTAGAAGTTGTAGCAGAAACCAGGAATTTTACTTAACAAGTTACTTGTAATAAAAGTCACTAGTTGCCAATGTAGAATTGAGTAATTTAAGTAGACATATAGAATTTTGCAGCCATCACCTCAGTCCCCTCTTAGAATACATTTCTTCCCTCCCCAGATTCCCCAGAGCCTCTGCAGTCATTTTCCAATCCCTGGTCACCACAATGGAGCCTGAACAAAATTAAAATTTGGAAAACAGACAACATTACATTTAAGCTTTTATTAGAATTTTATATAATGGACTATTGTCTTACTCCTATTGCAACTAGAGGAGATATTTTATTCTAAGGACTTTCTTTGGGGGAACTTAGTAGGAGTCCTGTTTGTTGCTCTCCTTCAATTGGTTCATCTATGCTGGTGTCAGACAGTTGCTATCAAACCTTGTCTGGTGAGCACAAGTGAAAGAGCTAAAAAAAAAATCTATTAGAAATGTGGATGATGAATTTGCAGATAATGTTATGCCGAGTTAAGTGGTTTTTTTTTTTTTTTTTTGAGCTGGAGTTTGCTTTTGTTGCTCAGGCTGGAGTGCAATGGCACCAACTCGGCTCTTTGCAACCTCTGCCTCCTGGGTTCAGCAATTCTCCTGCCTCAGCCTCCTGGGTAGCTGGGATTACAGGTATACACCACCACACCAAGCTAATTTTGTATTTTTAGTAGAGATGGGATTTCTCCATGTTGGTCAGGCTGGTCTTGAACTCCCAACCTCAGTTGGTCTGCCCACCTCGGCCTCCCAAAGTGTTGGGATTGCAGGCATGAGCCACCATGCTGGAGTGCTATGTGCAATCTCAGCTCACTGCAACTTCTACCTCTAGGGTTCAAGTGATTCTTGTGCCTCAGCCTTTCTAGTTGCTGAGATAACAGGCATGCACCACCATGCCGGGCTAATTTTGTATTTCTAGTAGAGACAGAGTTTTTCCATGTTGGTCAGGCTGGTCTTGAGCTCCCAATCTCAGGTGATCCACCCACCTTAGCATCCTAAAGTGCTGGGATTACATGTGTGAGCCACCACACCTGGCTGGGAGTTAAGTATTTTACCATCTTTTTTCTTTCAGAAATTGGGTTGGTAACATTGAAGAGACACTTCTCACCTGCCTGAAATGCCCTATGTTATCTTCTTGAAGTTGCAAGGGCTCTGGAGCAGCCCTTGCAGTGCTCCTGTCAAGGTAAGCATAACATTTTACTGCAGTTCTTTGCTTTTTTTCTTTTTTGTGCCTATAGGGATTAGCATACATGTATGTGAAAATATGAAAAGAGTACAGATCGGCACCTGTAACTAGTTTTCTGTTGCTACCTATTAACACATTATAACAAGTTAGTGGTTTGAAACCTCGGAAATCAGGTATGATTGGGTTCTCTGATCAGGGTCTTAGGAGGCTGCAATCCAGTTATGTGCTGCCTGTGTTTTTCATGTAGCGCTCAGGCTATTCTTCCAAGTTCACTACAGATGTATTGGCAGAATCCATCTTCTTGTGGGTGGAGGACTGACTTCCTTTTGCAGTTCTCCTGACTCTTAGCCAGAAGACACCCTGACTCCAGAGGCCACCTGCATTCTTTCTCACTTTTTCCATCTTCCAACCGACAACAGCTCATGGAATTCTTCTCCAGCTCCCATCCTCTCTCTGACTCTGTCTTCTACCCACTAGAGAAATCTCTGACACTTAGGGAGGGGTGTGATTAGATCCGGCCCACTAAGAATAGCTCAGCCTTTGTATTAGTCTGTTCTTACAATGTTATAATGACCTGAGGCTGGGTGATTTATAAAGAAAAGAGGTTTATTAGATCATCATTCTGTGGGCTGGCAGGAGAGAGAGAGAGAGAGAGAGAGAGAGAGAGAGAGAGAGAGAGAGAGAGAGAGAGAGAGAGAGAGAGATAGGGGAAGTGCTACATAGTTTTAAACAGCCAGATCTCATGGAAACTGTATCATGTGACAGCACTTGGGGGTTGGTGCTAAGCCATTTGAAACTATCCCCATGATCCAGTAACCATCTGCCAGGCCCCACCTCTGACACTCGGGATTATAATTCAACATGAGATTTGGGTGGGGACACAGAGCCAAACCATAACAGTCTTTAAAGTATTGTGACTGCCATGTAACAACGTAATCACAGGAATGTCTCATCAGCTTAACAGGTTCCAGAGATAAGGGTACAACCTGTTTGGAGACCATTTTAGAAATTCCACCTATCACAGTTCAACTTCTGGTCCCCAGACATTCACGTTCCTCACAGATGCAAAATACATTCACCCTCTCACCTAAGGTTTCCAAGTTTCCTGTCATTAATGCATTAGGGCAAAGTGAACAATGTCATGTAGCTTTAATCTGACCAGAAGTTTAAAATCTCATTTAAATCATCTACACCAAGGGTGAAGGAGGCTTCTGAGGGTGTCCATGAAGTACTTATTCTTTTTATTTGAGAGTGAGTCGTGGTCTGTCACCCATGCTGGAGTGCAGTGGTGTGATCTTGGCTTACTGTGACTTCTGCCTCCTGGGTTCAAGTGATTCTTCTGCCTCAGCCTCTCGAGTAGCTGGGAATACAGACATGTACTGCCGCATTCAGCTAATTTTTTTTTTTTTTGTATTTTTAGTAGAGACGGGGTTTTGCCCTGTTGGCCAGGCCTGTCTGAAACTCCTGACCCCAGGGACTGTTCCCCTCAGCCTCCCAAGGTGCTAGGATTTCAGGCATGAGCCACCATGCCTGGCCAAAGTACAGATCCTTAATATAATTCCCTTACCTCTGTTGACCCGTGAAACTGAACAAACAGCTTATCTGTCCTCAGTGTGCAATGGTGGGACAGTCACAGAATAACACTGCTAATGACTGTTGTTCAAAAAGAGGGAAAGTGGAGGGAACAAAGTCACTGATCCAAAACCATTTTGACCTGGGGCTGAGCAGAGTCCAGCCAGAATTCCTTAATTAGGCTCCACAGCCTGGAACTAACCCTCTGTGACAGGGGGCTTTGCCTCCAGGCTCTGCATTTTTTTCTGTCATTATTGAAAACACAGTTTATTTTCCTTCTTTCCCTGCTCTTTTGGTTCTTCCCCTTTCTCCTCGTGGCAGCATCCTCCACTTAATCCTTGTTGCATCATCCCCCGCAGAATTGGTCAGACATTGCCTGTATCACGGGCCTGACCATCTCCATGAGGGGCTGTCCTTGTGAGCCCGTGCTCCTCTTCACTCACCTGACCTCTCACAGTCATGATTGCTTTCAGCTGCCCTGGCTGGCTTAGGAGAAAACCTAAGACTATGGAGTCCCAGAACTAATCTCTGCCCTCTCTACCTCCCAGAGAGGAAGAAATAATAGGGATCTTCATAGAGAAATGACCCACAGGAGGGCCTGGACTCTCCAGCAGTTACAGCAGCAGAAAGTTTCTGAAGAAGAATGGAGGAGCTGAGAGCCCAGGCCGGGAAAGCAGGGTGGTGTGAAACACTATTTAATCCTATGTGCTCCCTGCCCCAATCTAGCAGCCAGTGAATGACAGCTGACCAAGTATAAAGGCCAGGACTATAGAACTGTGATAAAGCGTTTGTCCAAGGAATGGGGCTTTTAATGTTTTTGTTTTCACAGTGGAAATTGCTATTTTTCATCTAAAGTTTTCTGAATGGCAGCAGCGAGCTTCTGGAGGATGAGTTACCTGCTCTGCACAGGGAGGCTGAGGCCAAGACTTGTGTGGTGGATCTGCTGCCACCAAGTGGTGAGGGAGGGAGCCTGGGAGAGTCTCAGTCTTTCTGGGCTTCAGTGTTTCCTCATCAGTAAGGTAGAGGCTTATTGTACCTCTCTGAGGTCCCTTCCTGCTCTGTTTTCTCTGAGCTTCTGAGGAATTGAGATGCTTTTCAGTACTGCCTGGGACCTTCAGCTGAGACCTGACTCTGCGTGTCTCCTGCAGGAGGCCTGAGCTGAGCCTACACGCTGGAATCCCAGAGCTGCGGGAACAGGTGGAAGAAAGAAAGTCAGCAGGTTTAGGGGATGAGAATAATCCACAAAGGAGAAGCCATTGGTAAGTGAGAACCAAAGAAAGGGAGAATAAGGACAAAGCAGGACAGAAGCCTCAGGGGAAATGGGCAATGCCTATGATCATTTAAATTCTCAAGGAGCAGCGTGAGCTGAGCAGTGGGGACTGAGAGAAATTTACTCAACAGGAATCTCCTTTCTCTGGCCAGGGAGAGCCACAGGTTAGATCAGAGCTGGTTTATATGAGGGGCAGCTTCAACTCCAAGAAAGGGTCAGAGGTTTGTAATCAGTTTTATTCAGTCATGGATGAACACTCCCCAGACCCAGGAGCCTCAGCATTGGTGCTGCTGTAGCAGTGGATGCTCTTCAGGTCAGTGTGGATTAGAGGGAATAACCATGCTTGGAGAAGGCTTGGAGACGTCCATTCTTCCATCAAACAGCTCTGCCCTAGGTCAGGTGCCAGACTAAGTGTCCCTTGCTTGTATATGAAGCAGTTATACTAATAATATTCCTCTGCATGTTCAGTTGAGGGAAGTTTCTCATAAATATTTATTGAGTATTTAATTTTCTTTATACTGTGCTAAGCACTTGGGATTCAGGTATTTAATGTCTCTCTAAAGAAACTCAAGCCAGGGAGTGGAAGAACACAAACAGATCATTTCAACAAGACATGGTAGTTCTACCCAAATGAGGTGTTGTGGGAGCCCGGAGGATGGGAGGGTATGTCAAAGGACATTGCTCCTAATGACAGGGGGAGGCATAAGAGAACATTTTCAGGACAGACTAGTGTTCCTTGAAGCTCCCACAGGAGAGGATCCTGCGGCAGGGATGGTGTAGGGCAGGCACCTCTATAGGGAGGGGGATTTGCAGCATTCTGAGAGAAAGAGCATCCCTTACAAGACATTGTGGACAGAACTGTAGGTGAAAGGGTTGGAGGTTTGTAATCCATTTTATTCAATCATGAATGAACACTGCTGAGAGGCCCCTCTGTGCTGGGCCCTTAGCTAAGGATCATGACCACAGAGGTGAGTAAAATAGGATCCCAGGTTTCACAGAGTTCTCAGTCTAGTGACTGGTGATTCATGCAAAGTGTAGTGATGGTGGAAGCAGTGGCCCATGCCTCATGAGATGACCTCAGTAAATGTCCTGGGCCAGTGACCCTGGACTTCAGCCATATTTCAGCATCTCAACATATAGTACACCAACACCTCAGCTCCATGTTGAGTCCAGGCAGTTAACACAGCCAAGGTATTCAGAGGACACTGATGATATCAGTAGCTCTAGACTGTTTCCAGCTGGGGAAATAAAGAAGTAAATTTAATAACTCTTCTAAATTTGTCCTTGCCATAATGATAAATAACTTTTTCTTGGTAATGAATTATATTGTGATAAGTTAATTATAACTTTCCATAATGAGAAATAACTTTATGCTGAGTACAATAGACACACAAGCCCTTGAGGACACATGCCTGAGGATTCTGATGAAGATATATGTCCAAATATGTGACAGTTGGACCTACAGGCCAGCTTTGAAACAGTGGAAGACCTAGTTTCAAATTCAAGGTTGCTTTGAGTAGAAATCCACTTTACCTCTCTTTGCATGGCAATGGGGCCAGTCTTCCCTAAGCTACCCCTTACAAGAAAAGGAATCATACTGGTAAGAATTCAGACTTCAGCAAACATGGTGAAGTAAGGAAGTCTTATAACTCTATTCTAGGCACCTAGCAAGAAACCAGGAATTTAGCAAGTTCATTCACATTCAGGACAGTTGTGTTCACTAGACCAGAGGCCCTGAGACATGAAGCAGAGACCCCCTAACAAGGGCAAGTGTTTCTTCCTGTCCTAGGACATCACTGCCAACTTCAGGGTAGCAGGAACACAGCTGCCCACTTTACAGTATGGGCTGCTTTTGTGCCTGGAATGTGTGTGATGTCCAAAGACCTGTACCTATTTCAGGGAGCTTTGGGAGGAGCCTGGATCACTGATGGATTTGGACAGTGCATGGAGATGGTTGAGCAGGATGACGGTAAGTGCAGGGGCATGGCCAGGTCATACTAGGACACAATGAGTGGCACTGACAGGAAAATAGAGGTTATTTTCCATGCTGTTAAAGCAAGGTTGCAGACACTTCTGAATTTTGGTCTAAATATACTAGGAGGACACACCTCTGTCCTGGAAAATGATACAGGAATGCATACTCTTCCTGTGACTCATTCTGGTCATTTGTCCAGTGTCACAGAAGCCAAACAATGGAAATATGGCCAAATTCATGATTTTCTAGCCCTCTGAGGAGGTGGTGCAGGGGATCACTCTTCTGTACTCATTCCTGTCATCTCAAATTCACCTTCTCTTGCACAGCAGCATGGAGGACCACCAACCACCCCTGACCATCACCTTGATCTTACCGTGTTTGGTTAGTGGGATGCAACCACACATCAATGGCATTAGACCAACTCAGAAAAATATGTGTCAAAGAGTATTCCATAAGGACCGCTCATGGCCCTGTTATTTTCACTATATGGAAAATGAAATGAAAACAACAAAATCATACCAGGCTTACCAGACTTCCCAAGATAGATAGTCACATATGGTTTCAGGAGATCTCTATAGAAATGATTTTGATGACTTGACACCTTGAAAAGAGCTCTTCTGGGATGAAATTGACATCCATAAGTGACAAGAATGAGATATAGTGTTCAGTCACATTAGAAAACCAATCATCCCACATAGGGGAAGCTTTGGATATAGGGACATCAAACTGGTCTTAAGGGTAATGAAAACTGTTTTCTGCCACAAATATCAGTGTAGTGATATCTGCCAGTAAGAAAATATAAATCAGCATAACCATGGGATACAGCAAGAAGAATGAGCCAGGAAAGAAAACATTTTAAAAAAATGAATTCCTCATTCACTTTCTATTGGATACAGAAAAAACTGCAGAAGAGTCAGAGGATATCGTGGCAGTGTAATAGGATGATATATTAAACTTGTGAAAAGCCTCCAATTCTGTTTTAACATATGAGAAGGAGGGATGACTGACTTCATGACTAGCATTAAGAAAATACCACATGTTGGAAAACTATTTCTGCCTTGATGACTTTATACACACGAGAGATGAAAAATGAAGCACATGCTTAGATGTATTGGGAATGAAATGGGACTGTGGTATTGTCACAAGGGTACACAAATACTGAGAGTGACTGATAGAGGAATGGTCCCCATTGGTTGTGACCTTAGGTGAGACCATGAGGCCTGTGTTTTAGCAAACCCTGGGCAATCAGAATGAAGGGCTCCTAAGATTCCATGACACACCCAGCTTCAAATTCTGTGATTGCAACAACAGACCGTTACCTGGGACACTGGCCGCTATCTCCCACACTCTTGTCTGAGTATGAGCTAGAGGCAGCACCTTCAGCTCTTAGCTCAAGCATTTCCAACCTTGTTTTGGCAGTTAAGGACCCTAAATTCTGTGAGGAGGGATCGTTTTTCTGAACAGTAAGTTAGGAATTTGAGTTATTGACACCCCCAGTCCTGATTAAACCTATTTGATTTCCAGTTTTTAATCGATCCTGTGTTTGGGTTTCTTCTCCCCAGTCCCTGGCTCTGCCTTTGGTGCCACAAGTGTCACCATGGCGGCACCTGGCAGGACGTGTTCCAGGCAAACCACAGAGGTGAACTCTCCTGATATCGTCGAGAATTCCTACACCCAGCAGGAAGAGACCAGACCGAGTTTCAGAGACAGCAAAAATAGACTACTTCTGAGCCAGGTGGCCTACTTCCAGAACTACCAGCTGAAGACAGACAGTAAGTTCTATAGGTTCACCACCATGAAACTGATGAGTGATGTCCTGTCTTGTCTCAAGAAACTAATTGTTCTCTTCATCAAAATTAATTTCATCCTTCTTATACTTGTAGAAAATAGCAATGGGTATTTTAACATTTAGTTAAAGATGGAAGACAGAGGCCAAAGTATTTAGCAACTGTTCCACATCTGCAATAAGGTGGGTGAGGGACTGGGGTTACAATCCCAGCTATTGATTTCTGACACAGGCACAGAACCACCTGCTTTTCTCAGCAAAAGGCTAAGTCATGTTTACAGGAATCCTCTCTACTGAATAAGATCCTGCAGACAAGTAGCATCCAGTCTGTTGATCTAAATGTCTGAGGCTACTGTACTTCCATTAGGTTCCGGTTTCTGCTGAGGCCCAGTAGGCAAAGCTGTGTTCTGGGGACACTGGGGTAAATGCAGTGATAGCACACAGTACCTCCTGTGAGGAGGTTTAAGGGGACCCTGCTCCTAATAGAAACTGTGGTATGTGTAAGTGGCATCATCAAGAGCAGGGAGAACCCTGGTACTGATGCCTCAGACTCCCAATCATCTGGGATCCCCAGTGGGTACCACCACACCTGGCTAACTATTGTATTTTCAGTAGAGGTGGGGTTTCACCACGTGGGTCAGGCTGGTCCTGAACTCCTGAACTCCTGAGGCCCACCATGTGGGCCAGGCTGGTCTGCCCTCCTGTGCCTCCTAAATTGCTCAGATTCCAGGCATAATCCACCATGCTGGTTCCACAGATTCTTTTTTCAATAAAGGTTGTTAGAAGTCATCCATTGGTCTAGTCTCCTATATAAATTTTTTTAACCATTTATTGACCATGATATATGATGCAATAAATCAGTATTGCAGCAATGCTTCTGGAAAGTATTTAGGGCAATCTTTGAAAGATTTTGGGGAAAATGTTTTACTTTTTGCATTGACTTAGGTCATAGGATATGTGATAACAATCTACCAGATGAGGGAGATTTTGTCCCATGGATCTGAAAAGCAGGCTCATATACTATTGAGGCAACCTAATCTAGGGCCTGTTAGAACATTCCTGTCAGAATATCACATTCTTACACTGAGAATATTTTACATTCTTGTGCTATGACAGGACACTGATTTGGTCTTTTGTGAAGTGCGATTTGCTTAATGTGACCTGCTCTTCTGAATTTGTTTACAGAAGATCGAAAAGATCACAATGAAGAACAGAAATACGGAGACAGCAAAAAACTTCTTATGAGTCAAGTGACCTACTACCTGGCCTGCCGGCTGAAGATGGAAGGTAAGTTCTATAGGTTCACCATAACAGAGGTGTTGCAAAATGTCCTGTCTTGTCTCTGAGAAGTGAAACACTCTCTTCTTCAATGTTAATTTAATCCTTCCCATACTTCTAGGAAAATAGCAATGGGTATTTTAACATTTTGGTAAAGAAAGAAGTCAGAGGCCAAGGTATTTAGCAACTCTTCCACATGTGCAGTAAGGTGGGTGTGGGACTAGGGTTAATATTGCAGCTAATGATTCCTGACACAGGCAGAGAGCCACTGTTTTTCTTAGCAAGAGACTAAATCATGTTGTCAGGAATCTTATCTAACTCTCATAGGATCCTTCAGAATGCATAAGCAGGATAAAGGCAGAAGTGTTCATATCCTGGTTTCAGGGTGAGTGAGTAGCTAAGACAAGTTGACTTTAAGGAGATCAAGAGTGGAGATGAGAGGAGTCAAAGCAGGGAAACAGCATGTTCAATAGACAAGGCTGGGAGTGACATCCCTCAGTTCTGATTAAACCAATCTGATGTCACCAGTTTCTAACCCATCATGGCTTTGGGTTTCTTCTTCCCAGTCTGTGGCTTTCTGTGTTTTGCCCCAAACATCAACATGGTGGCATCTGGCAGGACTCCTTCCAGAAACAACCCAGAGGTAAACATTCCAGAAGGCATTCAGAAATCCTGCTCCCAACACGAAGAAAACAAACCGAATGTCAAAGCCAGCAAAAATAGACTTCTTCTGAGTCAGGTGGGCCTACTTCCAGAACTACTGGATGAAGACATACAGTAAGTTCTATAGGTTGACCACCAAGAAAGTGATCAAGGATGTCCTGTGTTGTGTTGAGAAACTAACAGTTCTCTTCATCAAAATTAATTTAATTCTTCCCATACTTATAGAAATTAGCAATGGGTATTTTAACATTTTGTTAAAGATGGAAGACAGAAGCCAAAGTAGTTAGCAACTTTTCCATGTCTGCAGTAAGGTGGGTGTACGACTGGGGTCACAATCCCAGCTATCAGTTTCTGACACAAGCACAGAACCACCTGTTTTTCTCAGCAAGAGACCAAATCCATGTTTACAGGAATCCTCTCTGTACAGTATAAGACCCTGCCGACAAGTAGCATCTACTCTGTTGGTCAAAATGTCTGAGGTTACTGAACTTTTATTTGCTTCTGGTTTTCTGAGGCTTAGTAGGCAAAGCTGTGTTCTGGGGACACTGGGGGAAATGTGGTGATAGCACACAGTACCTCCTGTGAAGAGCTTGAAGGGGATCCTGCTCCAATAGCATCTGTGGCATGTGTCTGTGGCACCATCAAGAGCAGGGAGTACCCTGGTACTGGTGCCTCAGCCTCCAGTTAGCTGGGATCCCTGGTGGGCACCACCACAAATGGCTAATTTTTGTATTGTTAGTAGAGGCAGGGTTTCACCATGTGGGCCAGGCTGGTCTTCAACTCCTGAGGTCAAGTAATCTGCCTCCCTGGGCCTGCTAAAGTGCTGGGACTCCAGGTGTGAGATACCAGGCTGGCTCCATGGATTCTTTTTTAAGTAAAGGTTGTTAGGATTCATCCATTGGTCCAGTCTTATATATAAATTTCCTAAACCATTCATTGACCATGATATATGATGAGATAACTCGGTATTGCAGAAATGCTTTTGAAAAGAAGTTGGGGCAATTTTTGAAGATTTGGGAAAAAAGTTTTAATTATTTGCACTGACTTAGGTCAGAGGATACATGATTAAGATCTACCAGATGAGGGAGATTTTGTCCCATGGATCTGAAAAGCAGGCTCATATACTACTGAGGCAAGCTAATCTAGGGCCTGTTAGAACATTCCTGTCAGAATATCACATTCTTACACTGAGAATATTTTATGACCTTGTGCTGTGACTGGACACTGATTTGGTCTTGTGTGAAGTCTGATTTGCTTTATGTGACCTGCTCTTCTGAATTTGTTTACAGAAGATCGAAAAGATCACGATGAAGAACAGAAATACGGAGACAGCAAAAATAAACTTGTTATGAGTCAAGTGGTCTACTACCTGGCCTGTCAGCTGAAGACGGAAGGTAAGTTCTATAGGTTCACCACCATGGAAGTGCTGAACAGTGTCCTGTCTTGTCTCTGAGAAACCATACACTCTCTTTTTCCAAGTTAATTTCATCCTTTCCATGCTTCTAGGAAAGTAGCAATGGGTATTTTAACATTTTCTTAAAGACGTAACACAGAGGCGGAATTATTAATCAACTTTTCCACATCTGCAGTAAGACAGGTGTGAGACTAGGGTTAACATCCCAGCTATTGATTCCTAACACAGGCACCAAACCAACTGCTTTTCTCTGCAAGAGGCTAAATCATGTTTACAGGAATCTTCTCTGTACCATATAAGATCCTTCAGAACTTAGAAGCCAGAAAAAGGTAGAAATGTTTATGTCCTGGCTTCAAGGTAAATGAGTAGCTAAGACAAGTTGACTTTAAGGTGATCGAGAGTGCAGATGAGAAGAGTAATTTGGGGAAATAACATCTTCAAATCAATAGGCAAGGCTGTCATGACATCCCTCAGTCCTGATTAAACCAATTTGACGTCACCAGTTTCTCACCCGTCACGTGTTTGGGTTTCTTCTTTCCAGTTCCTGGCTTTCTGTGTTCTGCCCCAAATGTCATGGTGGCATCTGGCTGGCCTTTTTCTGGAAAGATTTCAGAGGTGAACGTTCCAGAAGGCATTGAGAAATCCTGCTTTCAGCAGGAAGGTAACAAACTGGATGTCGGAGTCAGCAAAAATAGATGTCTTATGAGTGAGGTGAACTACTCCCTGAACTACCAGCTGAAGACTTACGGTAAGTTCTGTAGGTTCACCTCCACAGAAGTGATGAACGATGTCCTGTCTTGTCTTGAGAACCTAACCGCTCTCTTCATCAAAATTAATTTGATCTTTCCCATACTCATAGAAAATAGAAACGGGTATTTTACCATTTTGTTAAAGATGGAAGACAAGCCAAAGTGTTTAGCAACTTCTCCACGTCTGCAGGAAGGTGGGATTGGGACTGGGGTTACAATCCCAGCTATCCATTTCTGACACAGGCACAGAACCACCTGTTTTTCTCAGGAAGAGGCTAAATGCATGTTTACAGGATTTTTTTCTGTGCAGTATAAGATCCTGCAGAGAAGTAGCATCTAGTTTATTGGTCTAAATGTCTGAGGCTACTGAACCTCCATTTGGTTCCAGTTTCTGCTGAGGCCCTGTAGGCAACGCCGTGTTTTGGAGACACTTGGGGAAACACAGCGATAGTGGACGGTACCTCCTGTGAATAACTTAAAAGGGATCCTGCTCCTAATAGAACATGCTGTATGTGTAAGTGGCCCCATCAAGAGCAGGAAGTACCCTTGTACTGGTTCCTCATCCTCCCAATAAGCTGGAATTTCCGGTGGGCACCACCACCCCTGGCTACTATTTGTATATTATGTAGAGGCGGGGTTTCTCTGTTGGCCAGGCTGATTTTCAACTCCTGAGGTCAAGGGATTTGCCCTCCTAGACCTCCTAAAGTGCTGGGATTCCAGGCATGAGCCACCATGCCAGCTGCACAGATGCTTTTCTAAGTGGAGGTTGTTAAAATACCTCCATTGGTTTAGTCTCCCATACACATTTCTCTAACCATTCATTTACCATGATGTATGATGAGGTGGATCAGTATTGCAGCAACCCTTCTGGAAAGTACTCGGGAGGTTTTGAAGATTTCGGGGTAAAAGTTTTAATTGTTTGCACTGACTTAAGTCAGAGGATATGGGATTGAGATCTACAAGATGAGGCAGATTCTGTTTCATGGATCTGAAAAGCAGGCTCATCTGCTTCTGAGGCAACTTAATTTAGGTCCCATTAGAACATTCCCATAATAATATCACATTTTTCCATTGATAATATTTTACGTCCTTGTGCTATGACTGGACACTGATTTGGTCTTGTGAAGTGCGATTTGCTTAATGTGACCTGCTCTTCTGAATTTGTTTACAGAAGATCGAAAAGATCACGATGAAGAACAGAAATACGGAGACAGGAAAAATAAACTTTATATGAGTCAAGTGGTCTACTACCTGGCCTGTCAGCTGACGACGGAAGGTGAGTTCTATAGGTTCACCATTACAGAAGTGCTGAACAATGTCCTGTCTTGTCTCTGAGAAACCATACACTCTCTTTTTCAAAGTTAATTTCATCTTTTCCATGCTTCTAGGAAAGTAGCAATGGGTATTTTAACATTTTCTTAAAGATGTAACACAGAGGCGAAATTATTTATCAACTTTCCCACATCTACAGTAAGACAGGTGTGAGACTAGGGTTAACATCCCAGCTACTGATTCCTAACACAGGAACAAAATTACCTTCTTTTCTCTGATAGAGGATAAATCATGTTTACAGGAACCTTATTCATACCATATAAGATTCTTTAGAACTTAGAAGCTAGAAAAAGATAGAAATGTTTATGTCCTGGCTTCAAGGTAAATGAGTAGCTAAAACAAGTTGACTTTAAGGTGATTGAGAGTGCAGATGAGAAGAGTAATTCGGGGAAATAACATCTTCAAATCAATAGGCAAGGCTGTTCGTGACATCCCTCAGTCCTGATTAAACCAATTTGACGTGTTTTCTAACCTATCATGTGTTTGGGTTTCTTCTTTTCAGTCCCTGGCTTTCTCTGTTCTGCCTCAAATGTCATCGTGGTGGCATCTGGTAGGTCTTTTTCCAGAAAAATTTTAGAGGTCAACGTTCTAGAAAGCATTGAGAAATCCTGTTTCCAGCAGGAAGATTACAAACCGGATTTTGGAGTCAGCAAAAATAGATGTCTAATGAGTGAGGTGAACTACTCCCTGAACTACCAGCTGAAGACCTACGGTAAGTTCTATAGGTTCACCTGCACAGAAGTGATGAACGATGTCCTGTGTTGTGTTGAGTTACTAACTATTCTCTTTATCAAAATTGATTTCTCATGGTCATTCTTTTAGAAAATAGAAATAAGTGTTTTACCATTTTGGTAAAGGTGAAAGATAGAGGCCAAGGTGTTTAGGAACTTTTCCACATTTGCAGTAAGTTGGGTGTTTGACTGGGGTTACAATCTCAGCTATTGATTTCTGACACAGGCACAGATCCACTTGTTTTTCTCAGCAAGCGGCTAAATCCATTTTTGCAGGAATCCGCTCTGTACCCTATCAGATTCTGCAGACAAGTAGCATCTAGTCTATTGGTCTAAATTTCTGAGTTTACTGAACTTCCATTTGGTTCTGGTTTCTGCTGAGGCCCAGTAGACAAAGCAGTGTTCTGTGGACACTGGGGAAAACATGATGATAGAACACAGTTTCTGCTGGGGAGAGTTTAAAGGGGACCCTTTTTCTAATAGAACCTGTGGTATGTTTAAATGGCATCATGAAGAGCAGGGAGTCCCCTGGTACTATTGCCTCAGACTCTCAGTCAGCTGGGATCCCCAGTGGGCACCACCATGCTTGGCTAACTATTGTATTTTTAGTAGAGGCAGTTTCACCATGTTGGCCAGGCTGGTCCTGAACTCCTTAGGTCAAGGGATCTGCCCTCCTGTGCCTCCTAAATTGCTTGAATTTTAGGCATGAGCCTAAAATTCTTTTTTCAGTAAAGGTTGTTAGAATTCATCAGTTGGTCCAGTCTCTTATATAAATTTCTGTAACCATTCATTAACCATGATATATAATGAGATAAATCAGTATTACAGCAATGCTTTTGGAAATTATTTAGGGCACTTTTTGAAAGATTTTTGATAAAATGTTTTAATTTTTGCACTCACTTATGTCAGAAGAGAAGTGATTAAGCTCTGCAAGATGAGGGAGATTTTGTTTCATGGATCTGAAAAGCAGGCTCATCCACCTTTATGGCGACATATTCTAGGGCCAATTAGAACATTACTATCAGAATAACACATTCTTACACTGAGAATATTTTAAGTCCTTGTGCTATGACTGGACACTGCTTTGGTCTTGTTTGAATTGTGATTTGCTTAATGTGACCTGCTCTTCTGAATTTGTTTACAGAAGATCAAAAAGATCACAATGAAGAACAGAAATACAGAGACAGCAAAAATAAACTTCTTATGAGTCAAGTGGTCTACTACCTGGGCTGTCAGCTGATGACGGAAGGTAAGTTCTATAGGTTCACTGTCACGGAAGTGCTGAACAATGTCCTGTCTTGTGTCTGAAGAGTGATACACTCTCTTTTTCAAAGTTAATTTCATCCTTTCCATACTTCTAGGAAAATAGCAATAGGTATTTTAACATTTTGGTAAAGATGGAAGTCAGAGGCCAAGGTATTTAGTAACTCTTCCACATCTGCAGTAAGGTGGGTGTGGGACTAGGGTTAATATCACAGCTAATGATTCCTGACACAGGCACAGAACCACTGTTTTTCTCAGTAAGAGACTAAATCATGTTGTCAGGAATCTTTTCTAACTCATAGAATCCTTCAGAACTTATCAGCAGGATAAAGGCAGAAGTGTTCATATCCTGGTTTCAGGGTGAGTGAGTAGCTAAGACAAGTTGACATGAAGGAGATCAAGAGTGGAGATGAGAGGAGTCAAAGCAGGGAAACAGCATGTTTAATAGGCAAGGCTGGGAGGGACATCCCTCAGTCCTGATTAAACCAATCTGACGTCACCAGTTTCTAACCCATCATGGCTTTGGGTTTCTTCTTCCCAGTCTGTGGCTTTCTGTGTTTTGCCCCAAACATCAACATGGTGGCACCTGGCAGGCCTCCTTTCAGAATAAACCTGGAGGTGAACGTTCCAGAAGGCATTGAGAAATTCTGCTCCCAACAGGAAAAAAACAATCCGAATGTCAAAGCCAGCAAAAATAGACTTCTTCTGAGTCAGGTGGCCTACTTCCAGAACTACCAGATGAAGACATACAGTAAGTTCTATATGTTGACCACCACGAAAGTGATCAATGATGTCCTGTGTTGTTTTGAGAAACTAACAGTTCTCTTCATCAAAATTAATTTCATCTTTCTCATACTCATAGAAAATAGAAATGGGTATTTTAACATTTTATTAAAGATGGAAGACAGAAGCCAAAGTATTTAGCAACTTTTCCACGTCTGCAGTAAGATGGGTGTGGGACTGGGGTCACAATCCCAGCTATTCAATTTCTGACACAGGCACAGAACCACCTGTTTTTCTCAGCAAGAGGCTAAATCCATGTTTACAGGAATCCTCTCTGTACAGTATAAGATCCTGCAGACAAGTAGTATCTAGTCTGTTGGTCAAAATGTCTGAAGCTACTGAACTTCCATTTGGTTCTGGTTTTCTGAGGCTTTGTAGGCAAAGCTGTGTTCTGGGGACACTGGGGGAAATGTGGTGATAGCATACAGTACCTCCTGTGAAGAGCTTGAAGGGGCTCTACTCCTAATAGAACTTGTGGTATGTGTCTGTGGCACCATCAAGAGCAGGGAGTACCCTGGTACTGGTGCCTCAGCTTCCCAATTAGCTGGGATCCCTGGTGGGCACCACCACAAACGGCTAATTTTTGTATTGTTAGTAGAGGCGGGGATTCACCATGTTGGCCAGGCTGATCTTGAACTCCTGAGGTCAAGTGACTTGCCTGCCTGGGCCTCCTAGAGTGCTGGAATTCCAGGTGTGAGACACCGGGCTGGCTCCATGGATTCTTTTTTAAGTAAAGGTTGTTAGAATTTGTCCATCGGTCCAGTCTCCTATATAAATTTCTCTAACCATTCATTGACCATGATATATGATGAGATAACTCGGTATTGCAGCAATGCTTCTGGAAAGCAGTTAGGGCAATTTTGGAAGATTTGCGGGGAAAAGTTTTAATTATTTACACTGACTTAGGTCAGAGGATATATGATTAACATCTGTCAGATGAGGGAGATTTTGTCCCATGGATCTGAAAAGCAGGCTCATATACTACTGAGGCAACCTAATCTACGGCCTGTTAGAACATTCCTGTCAGTATATCACATTCTTACACTGAGAGTATTTTATGTCCTTGTGCTATGACTGGACACTGCTTTGGTCTTGTGTGAAGTATGATTTGGTTAATGTGACCTTCTCTTCTGAATTTGTTTACAGAAGATCAAAAAGATCACGATGAAGAACAGAAATACGGAGACAGGAAAAATAAACTTCTTATGAGTCAAGTGGCCAAATACCTGGGCTGCCGGAGGAAGACAGAAGGTAATTTCTACAGGTTCACCATCACAGAAGTGCTGAACAATATCCTGTCTTGTGTTTGAGAAATGATACACTCTCTTCTTCAAAGTTAATTTCATCCTTCCCATACTTCTAGGAAGGTAGCAATGGGTATTTTAACATTTTCTTAAAGACATAACACAGAGGCAAAACTGTTTAGCAACTTTTCTACATCTGTAGTAAGACAGGTGTGAGACTAGGGTTAACATACCATCTATTGATTCCTAACACAGGAACCAAACCACCTGGTTTTCTCTGCAAGAGGCTAAATCATGTTTACAGGAATCTTATCCATACCATATAAGATTTTTCAGAACTTATAAGCAAGAGAAATGTAGAAATGTTTATGTCCTGGCTTCAAGGTAAATGAGTAGCTAAGACAAGTTGACTTTAAGGTGATTGAGAGTGCAGATGAGAAGAGTAATTCGGGGAAATAACATCTTCATATCAATAGATAAGGCTGTCAGTGACATCCCTCAGTCCTGATTAAACCAATTTGATGTCACCAGTTTTTAACCCATCATTTGTTTGGGTGTCTTCTCCCCAGTTCCTGGCTTTCTGTATTGTGCCCCAAACATCAGCAAGGTGGCATCTGGCTGGCCTCCTTCCAGAAAAATCTTAGAGGTGAATGTTCCAGAAGGGATTGAGAAATCCTGCTCCCAGCAGGAAGATAACAAACCGGATGTCAGAGTCAACAAAAATAGATGTCTTATGAGTGAGGTGAACTACTCCCTGAACTACCAGCTGAAGATGTTCGGTAAGTTCTATAGGTTCACCTCCACAGAATTGATGAACGATGTTCTGTCTTGTCATGAGAAACTAACCGTTCTCTTCATCAAAATTAGTTTCATCTTTCCCATACTTGTAGAAAATAGACATGGGTATTTTACCATTTTGTTAAAGATGGAGGACAGAGGCCAAAGCATTAAGCAACTTTTCCATATGTGCAGTAAGGTGGCTGTGGGACTGGAATTACAATCCCAGCTGTTGATTTCTGACACAGGCACAGAACCACCTGTTTTTCTCAGCAAGAGGCTAAATCCATGTTTACAGGAATCCTCTCTGTACAGTATAAGATCCTGCAAAGAAGTAGCATCTAGTCTGTTGGTCTAAACGTCTGAGGCTACTGAACTTTCATTTGGTTCCAGTTTCTGCTGAGGCCCAGTAGGCAAAGCTGTGTTTTGGGCTCACTCGGGGAAACACAGTGATAGCAGACAGTGCCTCCTGTGAGGAACTTAAAGCAGATCCTGCTCCTAATAGAACCTGTGGTATGTGTAAGTGGCCCCATCAAGAGCAGGAAGTACCCTGGTACTGGTGCCTCAGCCTCCCCATTAGCTGGGATCCCCGGTGGGCACCACCACACCTGGCTAATTTTTCTATTTTAGGTAGAGGCAGAATTTCTCTATATTGGCCAAATTAATCTTGAACTTTTGAGGTCAAGGGATCTGTTTTCCTAGGCCTTGTAAAGTGTTGGTATTCCAGGCATGGGACACCATTCCAGCTCCATAGATTCTTTTTTAAGTAGAGGTTGTTAAAATACATCCGTTATTGCAGTCTCCTATATACATTTCTCTAACCATTCATTGACCATGATATATGATGAGATAGAACAGTATTGCAGCAACCCTTCTGGAAAGTAGTCAGCGGAAGTTTTGAAGATTTTGGGGTAAAAGTTTTAATTGTTTGTACTGACTTAAGTCAGAGGATAAGGAATTGAGATCTACAAGATGAGGCAGATTCTGTCCGATGGATCTGAAAAGCGGGCTCATCTGCTTCTGAGGCAACTTAATCTCGGGCGTGTTAGATCATACTCATCATAATATCACATTCTTCCATTGGGAATATTTTGTCTTTGTGCTATGACTGGACACTGATTTGGTCTTGTGCGAAGTGAGATTTGCTGAATGTGACCTGCTCTTCTGAATTTGTTTACAGATGATCAAAAAGATCATGATGAAGAACAGAAATACAGAGACAGCAAAAATAAACTTTATGTGAGACAAGCAGCCTACTACCTGGGATGCCGGCTGAAGATGGAAGGTAAGTTCTATTGGTTCAGTATCATGGAAGTGCTAAATGATGTCCTGTCTATTCTCTGGGAAACTGAACACTCTCTTCATCAGAATTTATTTCATTTTTCCCATACTTCTAGGCAAATATAAATTTTTATGTTAACATTTTGTTAAAAACAAATGAGAGGCCGGGCATGGTGGCTCACGCCTATAATTCCAGCACTTTGGGAGGCCCAGGCAGGTGGATCATGAGGTCAAGAGATGGAGACCTTCCTGGTCAATGAGATGAAACCCTGTCTTTACTAAAAATACAGAAATTAGCTGGGCATAGTGGTGCTTGCCTATAGTCCTAGCTACTTGGGAGGCTGAGGCAGGAGAATTGCTTGAACCCAGAAGGCAGAGGTTGCGGTGAGCCAAGATTGTGCCATTGCACTCCAGTCTGGGTAACAACAGTGAAACTCCATCTCAAAACAAAACAAAACAAAACAAAAAAACAAATGAGAGAGGCCAAAGTATGTAGCAACTTTTCCACATCTGCAGTAAGGTGGGTGTGGGACTCATCGTAAAATTTCAGCTATTGATTCCTGACACAGGCACAGAACCACCTGTTTTTGTCAGCAATAGGCTTAATCATGTTGACAGGAATCCTCTCTGTACCACATAAGATCCTGCAGACAAGTAGCATCCAGTGTGTTAGTCTAAATGTCTGAGGCTCGTGAACTGCCATTCAGTTCAGCTTTCTGCTGAGGTCCAGTAGGCAAAGCTCTGTTCTCGGGTCCTGGGAGAAATGCGATGATAGTACACAGTACCCGCTGTGGGGAGCTTAAAGAGGACTCTGCCCCTTACATAATCTGGTGGAAGGTGGTCTTTGGAACAAGAGACAGCATCTGTCCAGGTGTAAAGGACAGGAAGGAAGCTGTGACAGGAGAGTGGTTGTTGGAGTGGAAAGAGCTCTGGATTAAGAATGAAGGTTTCCAGGCTGTATCTTGAGCAGTGTGTTTAGTAACTGTCAGTGAGCAATTGATTTCTCCTTCCTGACTCTGTCTCTCCATCTGCAAAGTCAGGCAAATTTCTCTCCTCCATCTGTAAAGGCAGACATCTTGCAGTGTCTGAAGCATTCAAATGTGCAAACACTTACGAGCGCTTATGAAAATGAGGTGAAGCCCTCGCTGTGTGGTGTTGGAGACAGCACTTGCTGTGTGGGCATTTGGTGTTAGGAAGTGGTTCAGACTGGAGCACTCCCCATGGAGAGAATGTCCCTGAATAATACAGCA
This sequence comes from Saguinus oedipus, assembly GCA_031835075.1. Taxonomy (NCBI): domain Eukaryota; kingdom Metazoa; phylum Chordata; class Mammalia; order Primates; family Cebidae; genus Saguinus; species Saguinus oedipus. The sequence goes on from CM063190.1 coordinate 2,991,568, forward strand.
GAAGCCACTTGGAGGGCCTGCGGAACTCCTGACCTTAAATTTTTCACGTACTTTGTCCTTTCAAATCATGGATTTTTTTTTTTTTTTTTTTTGGAGGTGGAATTTTTCTCTGTTCTTCAGGCTGGAGTTCAGTTGCACGATCTCAAGTCACTGCAACCTCTGCCTCCCGAGTAGTTTAGACTGTAGGCGTGTGCCACCATATGCAGCTAATTTCTTATATGTTTAATAGACAGGCTTTCACCACGTTAGCCAGGATGGTCCTGATCTCCTGACCTTGTGAAGGGCTCACCTCGGCCTTTCAGAGGTCTGGGATTGCCGGCGTGAGGCACCATGCCCAGCCCACAGATTCTTTTTTGTTTGTTTTTGCTTTTGTTTTGTCTTTTTTTATTCCTTCTCCCTAGAGACTGTCAAAAATTGTCAATGCCAACTCTATTGCCTGTCATCACGGCGGGGTATTGGGAAACGTTTTCAGTTAGTGATAATCCCATCTCAGATAAACTTCATTGGCTACGATACTGCCACTGCACAAAGCTCACCGATTCTTTTTCAAGCAAGTGTTGTTAGAATTTACATATCTGTCCAGTTTCATGTATAGATGCCTCTGACCATTCAATGACTTTGCTACCTGGTGAGATAAGTCAGTATTACAGCAACACTTCCAGAAAAGAGTTTGACTAATTATTGGAGATTTTCTGGGAAAAAATTTGATTTAACTTTGCATAGACTCAGGGAGAAAGTATGGCATTATGGTCTACCTGTACAGGGAGATTTTGGCCTGTGCATCTGGAAAGCAGGCTCATCTACTCACCAGGCTTCATCTAGGGCACCCTGGAATCTTCCTGTCAGAATTTGTATTCTTGCCCTGAGAACATTTCTGTGCCTGTGCTATGACTAAACAGTGATTTGGTCATATGTGAAGTGTGATTTGCTTAATGTGATCTGCTCTTCTGAATTTCTTTACAGAAAGCCAAGGTGATGATGAGGAAGAGGAGGAGAAAGGGCCAGTGCCCCCCAGGTAATGCTGTGGAGCTGTGGCTGTTAGTTCCATAGTGACACCTAGAGACTGCAGATCCAGGAAAACGAGGAAGTGATGACTAGAACTCTGCCTTCCATTCACCCAGCTGCAAAGTGTCCTCATTGACGATGCTGTGGGTGATGTGTGGCACTTGTATAGGTTTTAATTTCTCAGTCCTCCCAAGATAGGGACCTGCAATCAGATGAGCCAGGTGAACTTGGCAAACAGGGATTTCCTGGTTTCGCCTGTTCTCTCCCATGGGTTTAATTCCAGGGAGAGACGCAGATATGCTTTTCGCCTATTTGTTGTTAGCATGTTTGCTAGGATTTGTGAAGAGAAGAAATTAAAAAAATATACATATGATATCAAAATACTGGAAAAGAGAGGCCCTTAGTATACACGATCTGGGTGTTTGCAATGCCTCAGGAGCTCTGTTCACTTGAATGCTGCATGTAAAATTCAACACAACTTCTGTGAGGTAGTTGAATCCCCGTGTTGGTTCTCATGCTGCAGTTCATGATGATAGTTTACAGGGAGTCTGGGTGGCCTGCAGTGGCTCATCTGTGCAAATGCACTGAGCACCTGCTGCTTATTTGTGCTGTGTCCCCAGGGTAGTCACCCTTCACCCTGCATTTAGAAGGATAGTATTTTTTTCTCTTGAAGGAAAATGCCTTTGCTTTCTGTGGCCACTGCATTCTGACTTCCATCAGATCAGCTGGGAGACTTTGTTGTCTAATCTCTGTTGGTTTAATCTTCTGTCATCCTGTCCTGCCTGGCTCATCAGGAATCTGCAGGAGTCTGTGGAGGAGGAAGCCCCCCAGGAGTCCTGGGATGAAGGTGATTCGACTCCCTCAGTTCCTCTTGGCACATCTGCCTTCAATGAGACTTACAGGAGCAACTTGCATTCATTAGAGGAGCAGCACGTCAACTTGGCTGTTGACACAGACAGTGAGTATGCCATTGTGAAGGTGATAAAGCTCCATTTTGTGTCCCAGTTAGACCCCATAGTCTTTGGGCATTGCTCCCCTGGCCGGGCTGAGAGTTGTCATCACTGTGGGCTGAGCCTGTACATCAGTGTAGATTTCAGTCACTCTGGATTCCAGTCTGAAGCATGGGTGTGGGGTGGGTGAGTAAGCTTTGCTCTCTCTCTAGTCTCAGGCCATGCCCGTCACACCCTGGACCTACTGTCAGAACATTGAAACCCAAGGCAGGTGTTGCACACTCACACCAAGCATGCAGCACATGCCCACGAGTTGTCTGTCAATCTGAATTAAATGTCTCTTGCCAGCTACCAAGTTCCTCATGAGTTTTGTTCTCTAAGCATGTCTGTGAGGTTCTTCCCTGTTTGTACAAACTTGGGATAAAAGGATAATGTTCTACCAGAATAGGGACATTTCATCATTGGCCTGAGACAGGAACCAAGAAATCTCTATCATGATTGGCCTTCAGACCTGCTGAAGTCTGTCTCTCACATTATCCTGTTCTCATGCTGAGGAGCCTGAGGTCCCTGTGCAGATTAGACAGTGGACGGTTATGGGTGTAGGAGAACTGGCTTATTTTGTCTGTCCCTGTCTGAATTTATTGCAGAGATTAAAAATGACCAAGAAGAAGAAGAAGACCAAGGCCCACCATGCCCCAGGTAACTTTGAGCAATTGTGAACAGCTAATTTTGTGTTGACACCTGGAGACGCCAGGTCCAGGGAAAACAGAGTGGTCTGACAATCTCGATGCCATGTTTTCAATGAAGCCTGAATGATTCCTACTAATATTGCTGTTGGTTTTCATTGTGGTACATATTTAGGTTTCCATTTCTCCCTCCCCTTATCATTTACTAACTACCGTAGGTTCACCATACTTGTTTTTAAGATCAGTGTTTACTGTGTGTCCTGAGGGTACTCAGAGTGTCCCTTTACTCCCTCATCAGTGTGTCACCTGGACGGTTCACTGAGCTTTCTCTCTCTCTCTCCCTCTCTCTCTCTCTCTCTCTCTCTCTCTCTCTCTTTTATCCTACTCTTGCCCATCCCAACATAAGGCAATAATTTATATGTCATTAATGGATCTATGTTTTTTCTTTATTAACCATTTCCTTGTGCTCCCCATGAAATCTAGTTGGGCTCTGCGGTGTCTTATTTTCCCTGACTTATTCTTTGGTTTTTCCTCCTTTTCTAGGCTCAGCATGGAGCTGGTGGAAGCAGAAGAACCTGAAGTCTTCCGGTACTCACTGGATCTATTGTATTCAACGCATACAGCTTACCCTGAGTTTTATTACACATGCCAGGCTTACACATATGTTATTTTTGTATTTGTGGAAGAGCGTGTTCGCTTGACTTTGGACATGGACAGTAGGTTTCTTACTATGACGGTGAGAAGACTCCCCCTGGTCTCCCGGGTAGGGGTCATATTTCCACACTAAGACAACATGTCACATGGGACTCTGCCGGTGCAGAGTATGAACAATGCCACGTTCTTGCTGAAACACTTAGCCTGAGTTTCATAGCCTGAGGTAATCTCCAGACAACTTCAGAATGTAGACCAGTGAGCAGCACAAGTGACCTGTCTCCTTCAGACAGCCCATGTCACCACAAATCACACAACTAAAAGGAGAAGACACATTTTGGGTTGAAAAAGAGTAAAAAGATAATGTAGCTCCATTTCTTGAGTTCTTTTGAACCCAAAGTGTCTCCTCACCTTTTTATTGTCATTGATGGTGGTGACATGGGCTTGTTTGTAGAGGACTGGTCAGCTGTCTGGCTCAATGCTCTACAGTCTGAAGTTGTCTGAAAATGTCCTCATGATTAAATTCAGCCTAAGTGTTGTTCCGGGAAGACTGCAAGGTCAATGCTACTTCACCCATCTGCAGGCAGAGCAGGTCCCATGTGTCTCCCACCGTGATTGTAATACCAGGACTGTTCCACCATTTGTCCATCACCATGATCGTGGTACCAGGACTGTTCCACCATTTGTCTACCACCATGATCGTGATACCAGGACTGTTCCACCATTTGTCTATCACCATGATCGTGATACCAGGACTGTTCCACCATTTGTCTACCACCATGATCGTGGTACCAGGACTGTTCCACCATTTGTCTATCACCATGATCGTGGTACCAGGACTGTTCCACCATTTGTCTATCACCATGATCGTGATACCAGGGCTGTTCCACCATTTGTCTACCACCATCATCGTGGTACCAGGACTGTTCCACCATTTGTCTACCACTATGTTCATGGTACCAGGACTGTTCCACTATTAGGTTTATCACCATGATCATGATGCCAGATCTGTACCTTTCAGAGACACCTTATTTATGCCAAAGTAATTGGAAAAATGGTTTTTAAAAGCATTAATATGCTGTGTTCAAATGATCATCCCCTAAACATTTTATTTATTAATCATCCCTGGTGGTGTCAATTATTATATTTATATCTCTCTACTGGAAATTTTCAATTTTTACTGTATCTTTGCTTTTCCTAGTTTCTGTTGTTGGAAAGAAAATTCCCTGCCTGCATTTTAATTTAGCCAAACTTAATTTTAACCTATGCTATTGAATTTTTTCTCTTAAGATAAGACTGTCAGCACATAAGGCCACAGTGAAACAGAGAATTCACTGATTTTGAAGCCTTTGTTAATTTGTGGCTGACAAGATACGTAGTTTTCTTAGCTGCTAATATCTATTTAAGTGAGCAGCCAGGAAAGGTCTATCAGACTAAGGACAGGCAAAGCCCAGGCCATTCTCTTTGAGTCTTTTAAACTATTTCAAAAAAGATTCCACATATTTGGACCGGAAGGAGAATATACTAAAAGCAACAGACAACTATTTTCCAAAACAGAATAGAAAATTAGTTTTAAATAAGCATACACTATTAAAATTCATTAAACATTTTTTCATGAAATGTAATCTCTAAATTACCTATTATATGAAAGTCAGTTCTTAATATGTCACACTACATTGACTTTGACTGTTGACATTTATAAGAACATATTTCCAGGTTTATTATTTGTAAAAGCAAATGGAGGATAATCCCTTTTTTTCTTTTGCAGTGATCTTTCTCAGATTAAAGATTGTTTTCAAAATAAAACCAAAGATTTTAAAGATTGAAAATGACATTAAAGTTGATCTTCTCAAAGTAATGATGTTTAACTCTGTGTATCTTATTCCTGTTTATAGTGTAACTGTCAAGTGATCATTTATCCATTCTTTAAATATTTCAAATTACTGGGAACAAACTGCATCCCAGGGTGTATTTTCTTTTTCTTTTCTTTTTTTCTTTATTTTACTTTAAGTTCTGGGGTGCATGCGCAGACCTTGCAGGATTGTTACATAGGTATACACGTGCCATGGTGGTTTGCTGCCTCCATCACTTATGTTATGTGTTTGTCCTAATGCTATTTTTCCTCAATAATCCCATCCCCTACTATCCTTCCCCAACCCCCACCCTCAACAGACCTCAGTTTGTGATGTTCCCCTCCTGTGTCCTTGTGTTCTCATTGTTCAACATCCTCTTATGAGTGAAAACATGTGGTGTTTGGTTTTCTGTTCTTGTGTCAATTTTCTGAGAATGATGGTTTCCAGCTTCATCCATGTTTCTGCAAAGGACATGAACTTATCCTTTTTTATGGCTGCATAGTATTCCATGGTGTATATGTGCAACTTTTTCTTTATCCACTGTGTTATTGGTGGGCATTTGTGTTGGTTGTAAGTCTTTGCTATTGTAAACCATTCCGCAATGAACGTACATGTGTATGTGTCTTTATAATAGAAGGATTTATAATCCTTTGGGTATATACCCAGTAATGGGATTACTGGGTCAAATGGTATTTCTACTTCTAGATTCTTGAGGAATCGCCGCACTGTTTTCCTCAATGATTGAACTGATTTACACTCCCACCAACAGTGTAAAAGCATTCCTATTTCTCCACATCCTCTCCAGCATCTGTTGTCTTCTGATTTTTTAGTGATTGCCATTCTAACTGGCATGAGATGGTATCTCGATGTGATTTTGATTTGCATTTTTCTTTTCTTTTTTTCTTTCTTTTTTTTTTTTTGAGATGGAGTTTCACTCTTGTTACCCAGGCTGGAGTGCAGTGGCACGATCTCGGCTCACTGCAACCTCTGCCTCCTGGGTTCAGGCAATTCTCTTGCCTCAGCCTCCTGAGTAGCTGGGATTACAGGCACACGTCACCATGCCCAGCTAATTTTTAAAAATATTTTTAGTAGAGACAGGGTTTCACCATGTTGACCAGGATGGTCTCAATCTCTTGACCTTGTGACCCACCTGCCTCAGCCTCCCAGGGTGCTGGGATTACAGGTGTGAGCCACCACGCCCAGTGATTTGCATTTTTCTAATGACCAGTGATAATGAGCATTTTTTCTTATGTTTGGCCACATAAATGTCTTCTTTTGAAAAGTGTTTGTTCATAGCCTTTGCCTACTCTTTGATGGGGTTACTTCTTGTCTGGTATATTTGTTTGAGTTCTTTATAGATTCTGATTATTAGTTTTTTGTCAGATGGGTAACTTGTAAAATTTTTTTTCCCATTTTGTTGGTTTCTGGTTCACTCTAATGATTGTTTCTTTTGCTGTGCAGAAGCTCTTAAGTTTCATTAGATCTATTTTGTCTATTTTGGCTTTTGTTTCCAATGCTTTTGGTGTTTTAGTCATGAAGTCCTTGCCTATGCCTGTGTCCTGCATGGTATTGCCTAGGTTTTCTTCATGGGTTTTTATGGTGTTAGGTCTTATGTTTAAAACTTTAATTTATCTGGAGCTAATTTTTGTATAAAGTGTAAAGAAGGAGTCCAGTTTCAGCTTTCTGCACATGGCTAGCCAGTTTCCCCAACACCATTTATTAAACAGGGAATCCTTTTTCCATTGCTTGTTTTTGTCAGGTTTGTCAAAGATCAGATGGTTATAGATGTGTGACATTACTTCTGAGACCTCTGTTCTGTTCTGTTGGTCTATATCTCTGTTTTGGTACCAGTACCATGCTGTTTTGATTACTGTAGCCCTGTAGTATAGTTTGAAGTTAGGTAGTGTGATACCTCCAGCTTTGTTCTTTTTTCTTAGAATTGTCGTGGCTATACAGGCTCTTTTCTGGTTCCATATGAAGTTTAGGGTATTTTTTTCTTATTCTGTGAAGAAGTTCAGCTGTAGCTTGATGGGAATAGCATTGAATTTATAAATTACTTTGGGCAATCTTGCCATTTTCATGATATTGATCCTTTCCAATCATGAGCATGGAATGTTTTTCATCTGTTTGTGTTTTCTCTTATTTCCTTGAACAGTGGTTAGTAATTCTCCTTGAAGAGGTCCTTCTTATCCTTTGTTAGTTTTATTTTTAGGTATTGGTGTATAGCAATGCTTGTGATTTTTCCACATTGATTTTGTATCCTCAGACTTTGCTGAAGTTGCTTATCATCTTAAGGAGATTTTGGTCTGAGATGATGGGGTCTTCTAAATATACAATCATGTCATCTGCAAATAGAGTCAATTTGACTTCCTCCTTTCCTAATAGAATGCTCTTTTTTTTTTTCTTGCCTGATTTCTCTGGCTAAAACTTCCAATACTATGTTGAATAGGAATGGTGAGAGAGGGTACCCTTGTCTAGTGCGAGTTTTCAAAGGGAATGCTTCCTGTTTTTGCTCATTTGGTATGATGTTGGCTGTGGGTTTGTCATAAGTAGGTTTGTATTTTTTTGAGATATGTTCCATCGATACCTAGTTTACTGAGAGTTTTTAGCATAAAGTGCTGCTGAATTTTGTCAAAGGTCTTCTCTGCATCTATTGAGATAATCATGTGGTTTTTGTCTTTGGTTCTGTTTATGTGATGGAGCACATTCATAGATTTGCATATGTTGAACCAGTCTTGCATCCCCAGGATGAAGCCTACTTTATTGTGATCGATAAGCTTTTTGGTATGCTGTTTCATTTGGTTTGCCAGTATTTTATTGAAGATTTTTGCATCTATGTTTATCACAAATATTGGCCTGAAATTTTCTATTTTATTTGTGTGTCTGCCAGTTTTTGGTATCAGGAAGGTGTTGGTCTCATAAAATAAATTAGGGAGAATTTCCTCTTTTTGTGTTGTGTGGAATAGTTTCAGAAAGAATGGTACCAGCTCCTCTTTGTATATCTGGTAGAATTCTGCTGTGAACCCATCTGGACCTGGACTTTTTTTGGTTGATAAGCTACTGCTTGCTGCCTCTACTTCAGACCTTGTTATTGATCTGTTCAGGCATTCTACTTCTTCCTGGTTTAGTCTTGGGAGGTTGTAAGTCTCCAAGAATTTATCAGTTTCTTCTAGATTTACTGTTTATGTGCATAGAGTTGTTTGTAGTAATCTCTGATGGTAGTTTGTATTTTTGTGGAATGAATGTTGATATCCCCTTTATCATTTTTTGTTGCATCTATTTAATTCTCTCTTTTCTTAGTCTGGCTAGTGGCCTATCTATTTTGTTGATCTTTTCAAAAAACCAGTTCTTGGATTCATTGATTTTTTGATGGGATTTTGTGTCTCTATCTCCTTCAGTTCTGCTCTAATCTTAGTTATTATTGCTTGTCTTCTGCTAGCTTTTGAATTTGTTTGATCTTGCTTGTCTACCTTTTTTAATTGTGATTATAGGTGTCACTTTAAGATATTTCCTCACTTCTCATGTGAGCATTTAGTGCTATAAATTTGCCTCTAGACACTACTTTAAATGTGTCCAGAGATTCTGATAGGTTGTGTCTTCATTCTCATTGGTTTCGAAGAACATCTTTATTTCTGCCTTCATTTCAGTATTTATCCAGTAGTCATTCAGGAGCAGTTGTTCAGTTTCCATGTAGTTGTACAGTTTTAAGTGAGTTTCTTAATCCAGAGTTCTAATTTGATTGCACTCTGGTCTGAGAGTCTGGTTATTATTTCTGTTCTTTTGCATTTGCTGAGGAGTGATTTACTTCCAATTATGTGGTCAACATTACAGTATGTTTGATGTGGTGCTGAGAAGAATGTATATTCTGTGGATTTGGGGTGGAGAGTTCTGTAGATGTCAATTAGGTCCACTTGGTCCAGATCTGAGTTCAAGTCCTGGGTATTCTTGTTAATTTTCTGTGTCATTATCTGTCTAATATTGACAGTGGAGTGTTAAAGTCTCCCACTCTTACTGTGTGGGAGTCTAGGTTTCTTTGTAGGTCATTAAGAACTTGCTTTATGTATCTGGGTGCTCCTGTATTGGGTGTATATATATTTAGGATAGTTAGCTCTTCTTGTTGCATTGATCCTTTTACCATTATGTAATACCCTTCTTGGTCTCTTTTGATCTTTGTTGGCTTAAAGTCTGTTTTATCAAAGACTAGGACTGGAACCCCTGCTTTTTTTTTTTTTTTGCTCTCCATTTGATAAGTCTTTCTCCATCTTTATTGTAAGTCTGTGTGTGTCATTGCACATGAGATGGGTCTCCTGAATACAGCACATGGATGGGTGTTGAGTTTTTATCCAATTTACTAGTCTGTGTCTTTTGATTGGGGCATTTGGCCCATTTACATTTAAGGTTAATATTGTTATATGTGAATTTGATTCTGTCATTTTGAAGGTAGCTCATTGTTTTGTCTGTTAGTTGATGCAGTTTCTTCATTGTGTCGATGGTCATTACCATTTGGTATGTTTTTGCAGTGGCTGGTACTGGTTGTTCCTTTCCATGTTTAGTGCTTCCTTCAGGAGCTCTTGTAAGGCAGGCCTGATGGTGACAAAATCTCTCAGCAATTGCTTGTCTGTAAAGGATTTTATTTCTTCTTCACTTATGAAGCTTAGTTTGGCTGGATATGAAATTCTGGGTTGAAAGTTGAATATTGGCCCCCACTCTCTTCTGGCTTCTAGGGTTTCTGCTGATAGATCCACTGTAAGTCTAATGGGCTTCCCTTGGTGGTAAGCTGACTTTTCTCTCTGGCTGCCCTTAGTATTTCTTCCTGCAATTCAACCTTGGTGAATCTGATGATTGTGTGCCTTGGGGTTGCTCTTCTTGAGGAATAACTTTATGGTGTTCTCTGTATTTCCTGGATTTGAATGTTGGCCTGTCTTGCTAGATTGGGAAGTTCTGGATAATATCCTGAAGAGTGTTTTTTAGCTTGGATTCATTCTCCCTGTCACATTGAGGAACACTGATCAAACATTGATTAGGTCTTCTTACATAATCCCATATTTCTTGGAGGCTTTGTTCCTTTCTTTTCACTCTTTTTTTCTCTAATCTTGCCTTCTCATTTTATTTCATTGAGTTGATCTTTGATCTCTGATATCATTTCTTCTGCTTGATTGTTTCGGCTATTGAAACGTGTGTGCTTTATAAAGTTCTTCTGCTGTTTTTCAACTCCATCAAGTCTTTTATGTTCTTCTCTAAGGTGGTTATTCTAGTTAGTATTTCATCTAACGTTTTTTCAAGGTTCTTAGTTTCTTTGCATTGGGTTAGAACATGTTCCTTTGGCTCTGTGAAGTATGTGATTGCTCACCTTCTGAAGCCTGCTTCTGTCAATTCATGAAACTCATTCTCCATCCAGTTTTGTTCCCTTGCTGGTGAGGAGTTGTGATCCCTTGGATAAGGAGAGGCATTCTGGTTTCTGTGATTCGACTCTTTGCGCTGGTTTCTTCCCATCTTTGTGGATTTATCTACCTTTGGTCTTTGAAGTTGGTGACTTTCAGATGGGGTCTCTGGGTGGAGGTCCTTTCTGTTGCTGTTGATGCTATGTCTTTCTGTTTTCTAGTTTTCTTTCTAACAGTCCAGCACCTCTGCTGTGAGACTTCTGGAGGTCCACTCCAGACCCTGCTTGCTTGGGAATCACCTGCAGGGGCTGTAGAACAGCAAGGATTGTTGCCTGTTCTTTCCTCTGGTAGCTTTGTCCTAGAAGGGTACCCACCAGATGTCAGCCAGAGCTCTCCTTTATGAGGTGTCTCTTTGAATATACAGGAGTCAGGGAGCAGCTTGAGATGGCAGTCTGTCCCTTATCAGAGTTCAGGTGCTGTGCTGGGAGCTCCATTGCTCCCTTCAGAGCTGCTAGGCAGGGACATTTAAGTCTGCTGCAGTGGAACTCACAACCTCCCCTTTTCCCAAGTGCTCTTTCCCAGGAAGGGGGGGCTTTATTTATAAGTCCCTGATATGCTGCTGCCTTTTCTCAGAGATACCCTGCCTGGCAAGGAGGGAGTCTAGTCACAGTCTGCCTGCAGAGGCATTGCTGAGCTGCCACGGGCTCTGCCAGCTGCTGTGGAAGCTTCCTTGAGTTTTTGTTTACACAGGTTAGGTTAGAAATGCCTCGGTAATAACAGACTGCCACGGTAATGGTAGATACCATTCCCTGCACTGAGCTTGACAGTCTGGAGTCGAGTTCAAACTGCTGTGCTGGCTGTGAAACTCTCAAGCCAGTGAGTTTCAGTTTGCTGGTCTTTGTGGGGCAGGGACCCGAGCCAGATCACTTGGCTCCCTGCCTTCAGACCCTTTTTTTCAGGGAGGTGGGTGGCTCTGTCTCACAAGCATTCCGGGAGCCAGTTAATATGGCTGCCCAGGTTTGTGCTTGAAAACCATGGAACCAGCTGAATTGGCCACCCAGATTTGTGCTGGAAACCTGTGGCACTTGTCAGCCCAGCAGAAATCTCCTGGTCTGTGGGCTGTAAAGACCTTGGGAGAAGCACAGTATCTCAACTGGGGTGCTGGAGTGGCTGCCAAAGTCCCTGATGGCCTCCATTGGGTAGGAGGGGCTGTCCTCTGGCCCATTTCACTTCCTGGGTGAGCCAGTGCCCCACCTTACCTCAGTTTGCCCTCCTTGGGCTGCACCCACTGTCCAACCAATCCCATTGAGATCAACCTGGTACCTCAGTTGGAAATGGGGTGATCACTCATTTTCTGCATCACTCTCGCTGGAAACTGAGCTCTGGAGCTGTTCCTATTTGGTCATCTTGGCGGAAGTCCAGGGTGTATCTTCTAATCCTATCTCAATTCTCTCTCTTCAAAGTTTAATCTCATGATAGCACTCAGGCTTCACATTACAATTCTCTTTTGTTAAAATAGTGATGAGGGAGAACTAGATTCTCCTGTTCTTGAGAGCATTGTATGTGCCCATACCTGATTAAAGGAATGACAAAAACAGATTCGACTCTTTTGAAAAAATAATAATAGAAAGTAAATAAAAATTTTGTCTATAACTCTGGACTGGTAGATTTTTTAAAAGAATTTTTTATTATGCTGATTAGTTTTGGTGGGTAATGATGTGAATATAAACATTTTTATTTCCCTGTTTATTTTCTAAACTCTTGCACATTGTAGGCTATGTTTACCATATGCAGCAGATTGTATTTACTACATTTCTTTGTTCTAGTTGTTTGTATTTGTGAGTGTGTGTGTGTGTCTGTGTGTGCCATTCGCACTTAGGAAGGGTTGTATAGCTCATGTTTAATATGGTACTAAAAATGTTTTTGATAGTTTTTTCCCCTTTGAACTAGACACACTTCTAGTATTTGGTTTCTACATTTTAAATTGTAACTTTCAACATCAAATATTTGTATGTGACAGTCAATTACGTGATTTGTTTTCCTTTTCCTACCTCTTTAGCTGCCACTTCTCATAGTAGTATTTTAACCCAAGCATATACCAGTGACATTCTCTGATTCTTATATTGCCCCACCTTGGCTTTTGGTTTAGATCCACAATAAAATATCTGAATGCTCATGAGCGATTCAAAAGTGAATGTCATAGTCATCCCTTGCTGAGTGGTGTTCATCCTTAACAGAGTCCTCACGAGGGAGTCAGGTCCCTCTGAGTTTGGCACGTTTAGTAATCTTTTCCCACTGTCTTGACACATGGGTCACATTACTTTTCTCGATTTTTCTTGAGTTTTTAGAAAATATTGTCTTTCTTAGAGGACGTGCATGGTGTGTGTTCTCATTCTGGGATTCTAGTCCATTCTACCATGACCTTTAATTTCTGCCAGTTACTTCATTCATTTGTTCTCTTCACCAGGAGTCTCCAGAGGATGCTTCCTTTGTCCACGCCTCCCCATCTCCCAGCAATTCTGCATGTCCAAGATTGGCGCTTCTGGTCTGCTGCACCGTGAAGCCCCTTCCTTTTAATTTCCCAGTAGCCAGTGCTCAAATCCACCATGTCTCAGGCATGATCTGTGTTTCTCCACACTCACTTTCTGAGGATACTTTCACCTGTGTTCTGTCATGAACAGGCCCTCCCTCTGTCCTGGCCTCAATTTGCATAGTGTTTCCTGCTCCCTCTGCCATTGTGTGGCTGCCAGACCCAGCTAACTAAAATCACCTGAGGGCCACAGTGTTCCCCAGCCCTGGTGTGAGGGGCAGGGTTTGGGTGGCATTTTTGACTCTCTGAGTTAACCCCTAGGGCTTTGAAGTGTATGTTGAGAAATTCAGCTGTTACCATCCTAGGTGCACTTGCTCTCTCCTGTCCTACTTCAAATGCAGAACTTCAATGGTGCACAAAAGGAGACTGGATCTTATCATAGAACAACCTCTTATTCACTGGCCAGCTTCAACAATCATCATCATATGGCTGAACTTTTAAAAATACAATCTTAGCCACATACCTGTGAAATGTATATGTGTGTGTATATAGATATGAATTTGCTTCTGAGATTATGGAGGTGGAAATTCCCAAGATGGAAGGAAAACTGGGTGCCCAGGAGAGCATTTGTTTCCCATTAGGTCTCTGACTTCTCTCCTGGCCTTTGCATGAATCCCACCCCCATTAAGGAGGGCAATCTACTTCACTCAGTCTGCCCATCCCAACGTTCATAGCATCTGAAACTCTGGAACACAACCAGAGTAATGTTTAACCAAATGTCCCGGCACCATGGGGCTCGATCACGGTGGCACGTACTAGTTACCATCACACATGTACTTTGTCACGTTTGTGATCTCCAGTTTTCTCCCAATCTGCAGCTTGTATTTGTTCTCTTAATACTGTCTTGTGTTGAGCACAAACTTTTAAATTTTATAAGGTTGAATCTGTCCGTGTTTTCTTTAATGGTTTGTGTTTATGTGATGACAAAGACCACTTTGCCAACTCCAGGTCATGAAGATTTTGTCTTATATTTTGTGCCATACTTTTTCTGGTTTTGAAGTTTACAGTTAGTTGCATAATCCATTTTCAGTTAGTCTTTAAGTCAGTTTGGGGTTTTGGTGAATCTTTTTCTTTTTGGGATATGCACGTCCAGTTGTTTCCACACCATTTGTTGACAAGAGAATGCCTTCTCCAATGAATCATATTTGGACCTTCATCAATAACTTAATGGTCATTAAGTTACTGTGTTTCCAGAATTCTAAATTGGATGAGAAATATAATTGTTGTTTTCTAACTTGACAATCAAATTATGTAAACATGAGTCCTTTAGATTTTAAAATGACTTGCTTTGTTTTAGAAAGGTGCTATTAATCTAATCTCCATTCTTGGACATTTGGATGGAAGAACTCTGAAGTGGCCTGCCGTTTTCCTTTAGCACTGAGGTTCTTAAGGTTATTTATATTATTCTAGAATCAAGTATTTTAAAGTGTCTTTTTTTGTAAATGATCTCTCACCAATAATTGTTTGAAACTATCTATTTATAAGGGTATCTGACCTAAAATTCCCTAAGAGGAACTGCACTCCCTTCAATCAGAAATATACAATAGAAGCAGGTATGTGTTTCGTGCAGTTTCAGTAACATGCACTACTTATACCTACAAAGAGGTAAAATCCAGAGGTGGGACCTTTTGATAGCATCAGTGATTTTTAAAAAACTGGTACATAGAAGTGAAAAGATTAAATTCTACTCTTAAAAATCACAAAAAACTAGTTTAAATTGATGACTTCTTCGTATGTTCAAAATGTAATGCCAAGAAAAGCCAAAACCCATCATTTGTATTAATTGTTTTTTTAATCAAAACCTGTTAACGTACGAGAGGAAGCTTTAAGTCAAGATGGAGTCTGCTGGTTGCTCCGCTGCTGCTGTCAGGAATGGGGACATGGAGTCCCAGGGGGACCTGAGCCTGGTGCCTGAGCGGCTTCAGAGACGCCAACAAGAGCGGCAGCTGGAAGTGAAAAGGCGGAAACAAAAGTGGCAGAACCAGGAGGTAGAGGAGGAAAACCGCAACTTTTTCCCCGCCGCCTTTGCTCGGCAGCGGGCGGCGGTGGAAGAGCTTTTGGAGGGCACGGAGTCGGTTGAGCGGCTGGAGGAGGCGGCCTCTCGGCTCCAGGGGCTGCAGAAACTTCTGAACGACTCGGTTTTGTTTCTAACCGCTTACGACCTGCGGTAGAGACAAGAGGCGCTGGTGCGGCTGCAGGCGGCCCTGGCAGAGCGGCGTCAGGAGCTGCAGCCCAAGAAGCGTTTCGCTTTCAAGACCCGGAGAAAGGATGCTGCTTCGTCTGCCAAAGTAGGCGCGGCCCCTGGCATCCCCCGGCAGTTGAAAGCATCCAGGCCTCCCCGCTGCCCCAGAAGGCGGAGGGAGACCTCGGCTCCAGCTGGGTCTGCAGTTGCTCCAATCTGGGTCTGCGGTTGCTCCAACCTGGTGTCCCAAGTCTTGGAGAAGAGAGCCAGCAAGCTGCACCAGCGCGACGTCCTTTTGACCGAACTGAGCAACTGCATAGTCAAAGTGTATGGAAATCCCAACACCCTGCGGCTAACCAAGGCCCACGGCTGCAAGCTGCTCTGCGGTCCGGTGTCCACCTCTGTTTTCCCGGAGGACCGCAGTGACTGCGTGCTGGCAGTAGCCTGCGAACAGCCCCGCATACACAGTACGAAAGACACTAGCATCTTCCTTCAGGTGACTAGCAGGGCCATCGTGGAGGACTGCAGTGGGATCCAGTTCGCCCCTTACACCTGGAGCTACCCAGAGATCGGTAAGGACTTCGAGAGCTCTGGTTTAGATAGGAGCAAAAATAACTGGAACGATGTTGACGACTTTAACTGGCTGGCCCGGGATATGGCCTCCCCAAACTGGAGTATTCTTCCTGAAGAGGAGCGAAATATCCAGTGGGACGAAGCAGTAGTCACTCTTCTTCACTGCTACCAAATACTTTCCATGTTGGACTTTCCCCTTACTGCGTCTCGAAGTTTGCTTATTGTCACACTCTATGTTTTTGGTATTTTAAGGCTTGAGATTGTAATAGGCTCCTACTTGTAATTTCCATTAAATTTGTAACAGGTGTAACACTAAAAAAAAAATTGTTAATGTTAGAAACACAGTATGAAGTGCCTTTATCTGCTTAGACCCAAGGAAGATTTTAAAGTTGGGTTACACAGGAAATGATTATGCTTAAATTTCTTAGTAAACAGTGCTAAATACTACTTGAAATTATTGTTTACAGATTAGTGACAAGAGCTGGGGTTAGAGTTCAGTTGGACTCTAACATCCGAATGTGCTCAGACATACAGAACTTCCAAACTCAAGTCCAGTTATAAGCTATTTTGCCAACATGTCAGAGTAATCTGTATTTTCGTGATTTCTACATTTATAGACTTGTTTTAAAATAATAAAACACATTTTTATAAAAACAAAAAAATAGTTAAAAATTACTATTCCAAAACAGACAAGAAAAGAAATTCAAACAGAACAAATAGAAAAAAACGATGGTAGATTTAAAATTAATATATATCAGCAATTACATTAAATGTAAGTGGACCAGATTATCCAGTTAAAAAAACCCCAAAATATCACTATACTGGATTTTGAAATTAACTATATGCTGTATTTAGGAGTTGTATCAAAACTAGAAAGGGAGAGGAAGGCTGGAAATGAAAGGTGAAAAAAGGAGCTTGATTGAAAACATTAACAAAACGGTGGCTATATTAATAGACCCTAAGGCAAAAGGCACGACTTCAGAATATAACTCTTAGGGAATATACTGTTCCTTTCTGAATACTGTTTATGCTGACTGGTCATCACAGGTTATGATATATGTTAATCTTTCTGCACCATTTTGTTTAGAGAAAGAGCTTTGGCATTTTCTTCTTTACTCTCCAACTATAAAGGTATGATAAACTAATAAATCTTCAAACATTTCTTATCTTTAAATTTCTGTGTAAGTGATTACATCATATTATTTAGTGCAGTGATTTGTTTTCATCCATACTTCCTAATCTCCAAGCATTGCTGGGTACTGGAGCTTTTCCAATGTCCACGTTTCAAAGCCAGCACAAGTCCAGAACCCACTGCCTCTGAGAGGTGATCCATGGCAGTTCTTTCCCCAACATCCCCTTGGTCTCCAGGACTCTAATGACCAAAGGAAAGGGGATTGCTGGCATTTGGCTACTATGCTGGTAGATGTGACTTTAGGCTACAGGTATGTCCACAGATTTCACCTATAGAAAGGTCACTCAAGACACAGTGTGGCAAATGGGTTGGAACAGACAAGACTGGCTGTAGAGAGGCCAGTTTTTGATCTGCTTATGTGAATGGAGGTGATGGGTGGTCCAGTGCATTGATAAAGTGGCAGTGAGTCTGCAGAGAGTCCAGTACATTTAAATACTGTGATTCTTTGGAAATAAATTGTTGTGTTGGGAGATTGGAAGTGTTTATCTAAAGATGATATCAAGATCTGATGTGAGCAGCAGGATGCACAGCAGTGAGTGCAAGTGTCTAGGCAGGGGTAGAAGCAGCTTTCAGTGTCTGCTGAAACACCCAGGACCACCTGCTACTCCCTGGGAGATGCTGGCTTGGGGCTGATCACTGAGTGTTGAGGTAGAGGGTGGTACATGATGCTGACAGGGAACTCCCCGGTGTGTTGAGTTTTAGTGTCTGTGACTCTGAGATGCATATGAGGCCTTTGTAAATTTAGAAGTTGAGAGTAGAAAGGACATTTGTATCTTAGAAAGAGATTTGGGAATAAATGTGGCTCTGGTTGACAGAGACAATATATGAAAGTTGGATGGCCAGAGCTGGTATGCGTCTTGGATGTTGGGAAGAGAACCGATAGAGCCGCAGCTCTGCGAGGTCAATGTGAAGGGTGGTTTCCTTGTTGGGCTCAAGTTTATGACTCAGCCTGAACCTGGCTTCTCGGCTAGAGAAGAAGCATGATTTCACGTCACAGCTCCTGTCTTTGAAAAAGTCTTAATGACTCCCAGACCCAACCCATGGGGCAAACTCTAGGTTTCTCTTCAGTTTAATCCCTCCAGGGAAGATTGAGGAAGGAAACCCCTCTACTCTTTGAACTTCATCGAAGACTAATATGTTAATATTTTGACCTTCAATATTTGCATATACCATCTACTCCTTACATAGCCAATACACCAAAGCAGCTTAACTTAGGAAATTGGATTCTCCCAAACAATGAAACATTGACTGCAAGCATTGTTAATCTTTTTATATCACATTTCCCTCAAATGCATTAGACATCTTCAGGCAGACAAATAATAGTATAATAATGATTACAAGACTGATCATTAATTACTCTTTTGCAGAAAACAGCTACAAAGGACTAACTCAGTGGACCAACCTTTGTTTCCCCATTATCCCTACCTTGATTCTGGCCTTTTATTTTCTTTCTTCTAATTCTAATTCTGCTTCTGCTTCTCATTTCTTCCCCAGTTAGAACTTTATTTACCTAAACTACCTGTTAGGTCACCTTCTCAGAGCCACTAAGGCAGCAGTTTGAGGTTGACAATTGAAGAATTAGGATTAGATTGGCCGGGTGCGGTGGCTCAAGCCTGTAATCCCAGCACTTTGGGAGGCTGAGGCGGGTGGATCACGAGGTCAAGAGATCGAGACCATCCTGGTCAACATGATGAAATCCCGTCTCTACTAAAAATACAAAAATTAGCTGGGCATGGTGGCGCGTGCCTGTAATCCCGGCTACTCGGGAGGCTGAGGCAGGAGAATTGCCTGAACCCAGGAGGCGGAGGTTGCGGTGAGCCAAGATCGCGCCATTGCACTCCAGTCTGGGTAACAAGAGCGAAACTCCGTCTCAAAAAAAAAAAAAAAAAAAAAAAAAAAAGAATTAGGATTAGAAAAAAGAAACATGAATGCACTTTTTATGTTTCATTATCAGGGGTTTGTCATGCAGGTAGAAAGAGCTTTTTCAGAGTTAAGAGTTCGATACAAAAAATAAGCTATTTTAATATTTATAACTTTGTCTAGCAAAATTTTTCTATAAAACATTTGTTTTGGATGTCTTTCTTAGCTTTGAGTTGACACTTAAAAAAAGCCTCTTCTAACAGGTTCTAGCTTTCTGGATACGCTTTTCAGTATTCTTATTCTGCTAGACATCAGCAAGAGAGGAGCATTGGTGGTTCAGTGGTAGAATTCTCGCCTCCCACGCGAGAGACCCGGGTTCAATTCCCGGCCAATGCAGTTAGATTTTACGAGCTTCACTTCCCTTATGGCTGCTTTAACCCTTCTGCCCTGCAAAATTATACCGCATACCCTAATAGTGCTAAGGCTTCCTCAAGGTAAACTGACCAAGGTCGTGCCAAAAGACATTCAGGGGACTAACCCGGGACCCCTGCAGTCGTTGGACTCCACAAACCACTTAGCAAAGTGGCAAATACGAAGTATTTCTGGCGAGTCACTGCAGTTTTGATATTGGTACCTGTTACTTTCATCTGTTTTCTGGGCGGATCCCTGCAAACCCAAGAAACCATCAGGTTCCTGATTCGCGTGCTGGACCTTGGGCTTCCCGCTGAGCCA
The DNA here is from genome assembly GCA_031835075.1 of Saguinus oedipus. NCBI lineage: Eukaryota > Metazoa > Chordata > Mammalia > Primates > Cebidae > Saguinus > Saguinus oedipus. Next base: position 3,011,223 of record CM063190.1, read on the forward strand.
CAATGGTGAGGATCAAGAAATGAAGCTCCGGGAAGGGGAGAAGCTGTGGGCGGGGCAGTCACCTCAGAGGTCCAAGAGGCTCAGCGGCCCAAAGAAAGGGGAAGCATGTGGGGAAGAATCTGCGTGGAGATGCAGGGAGCTGCGGAGACTAGTACTAGTGCAGGGGACCCTCGGGGCTGTACCCCAGACACCGAGAACCGAACTTGCTAACATCGTCAGCTACCGGGGCCTCGAGTGTTTTGTGGACCCATCGGTGTTCCGGGAGGGATTCCGGAATCTGTGTCTGGAAATTTGTGTCAACAGGTTTTGGCCTGAAATTTGGCCCGGCATGGTGGCTCGCGCCCGTAATCCCAGCATTTTGGGAGGCTGAGGCAGATGATGGCTTGAGGTCAAGAGTTCAAGGCCAGCCTGGCTAACACGGTGAAACCACGCCTCTACTAAAAATACAAAAATTAGCTGAGTGTAGTGGTGTGCACTTGTTATTCCAGCTACTTGAGAGGCTGAAGCAGGAGAATCGCTTGAACCCGGCAGGTGGAGGTTGTAGTGAGCCAAGATGGGGCCACTTCACCCAGCCTGGGTGACAGAGCGAGTCTCTGTCTCAAAAAAATAAAAAAGGTGTTGGCCCGAAAATTACGTTTATATTTATTTTTTAATTTTTTTTTTAAGAGACAGGGTCTCGCTCTGTTGCCCAGGCTGTGTTGCAGTCACACACTCCTAGCTCACTGTAGTCTGGAACTCCTGGGCTCCCGTGATCCTCCCGCCTCAGCCTCTGGAGTAGCTGAGATTACAGCTAAAGCACCATGCCCGGTCTGAAAAATATATTTGTAATACAGGAAAGCAAAGAACAGAACCTGGGAACTGTTTATCTGCTTGTGCTGTGAGGATGTTACTGCGTGAGAGACACAACAAATGACAGTGGGTGATGAATTTTCTTCCAAATATTTTTGGAAGATTTTCTCCCCATTTAACAATTGCTTAAAATCTAGGACCAGCCACATTTAGGGAAATTTTTTTCTGTCTGTTTCAAAAATGACCTTCAATTTATTCAGTATAAAAGTTTTCTGGGTGTGACTGCCTCTACATGTTGCGTACAAGACAATGGTGATAGCAGGTTGGAACTAACTGGCTTGTTTTCTTTTTGTATTTTAAAACTCTTTGGGGATCTCTGACTTTCATGAAGAAATTCTGAACTGCAATACATAATTGCTTGTTTTTGTTTTAGAGATGGGTTGTTGCTTTCTCACCCAGGCTGGAGTGCAGTGGTGTGATCACGGCTCACTGCAGCTGGCGTTACAGGTGTGAGCCATGGAGTCTGGCCCATAATGTCTTCTTTTATTTAGCTCTAAGCAATGATCAGACGTTAGGGAAGAAAAACATAGAAGTCCTGATTCATGAAAAGGAAATTGAGGGATTACTTATGCCACGAAGCAAACACGTTCAGACTCTGGAGTCCCAAAAATATCGTATGTTTTTGCTGAAGACTATCTGCTTTGACTCTATTCCTTATCTTCTCATGACTCAGGAAGCGCATCCACCACAGTCAGGTTTCTTCTTCTACTGCAGTGAAGAAGCTGGAAGAAAGGCAGGTTGTCGCAGGAAGATCCCACAGGCACAAGCAGGGGGAGAATTGTATTGGAAAGATTGGTTGAGACAAAAGAAGAGAAGCCGTGGACTGTGAAGTAAGCAATGGGAAAAAACTGATTTGTAAAGCAGATCATTTCCTTTTTAATAGAAACTTTTTTGAAGTTCTTCAGAATAAATCCATATCTGTTCGTATGTTTGTGTGCGTGTGCGTGTTTGATTTTTCACTGTGGTAAAAGATACACAGCAGATCCTTTAGGAACGGTTTATGTCCCCTCACCAGGTAAAACACCACAACCAGCTGAGGAGCTTGCTGAAGGCAGAATACGGCATGGTAATGAGAGAAGGTGGTTGGTTACAAATACCAGCTGCTGCCAGGAGGCCAGTTGCAGATATAGGAATGTAGCAGTTATGAGCATTTCTTCCTTATGTTTCTATGTATATGAAATCTGTGTTTTCCTGGCTCTTTATCCCCTTACTCATCTAAAATAAGGTGGACCAATTTTATACCTTAGTACATCTACAATTTACAAGAGACCACGAAGGACAGTGAACATATCAACGGAGATTTTGGGTCCTCTTCTCCACTTATATAGAGGGTAAATGTTAGGCAGAAAAAATAACTTTGCTATTGTTTCTACTTGGATGCCAAGTTGACAAAGGGTGAGCGGATAATTAGGTCCTTCCAGGGAGCCTCTCTGTCTTAGAGACATTAGTAGGAACAAGCAGAATTTTCCTCTAAAGTAGAGGCACACTTCCCTGGGTGGGCTCAAACCACAAACCTTTGGGTCAACAGCACAACACACTAACCCATTGCACCTCAGAGATAACAATGCTTGCTTTGTGTGATCCTGACAAGAAGCAAATACTATTCAGAAAGCCTAACCTGTAGAGCCTTTGGCCTTGCTCCCACCTGCTTCAGAAACCAGCGCCCCTTCAAATGCCCAGGTCTGTGACCCTCGGTGCCTGAGCCTCGTGGGGCGGCTTGCACTCCCCTCACCAACTCTCCTGCGATCAGTGGGTGCGGTCAGTGCAATCCGTGCAGGTGGTGGGAAAGGAGCCAGGAAACCACCTGCGACAAAAGGAAAAACTTGAAAAAGAGCGACAGAGGCTAGGCGTGGTGGCTCACGCCTGTAATTTCAGCATTTTGGGAGCCGAGGGTGGCGGATCACGAGATCAAGAGATCGAGACCATCCTGGTCAACATAGTGAAACCCTGTTTCTACTAAAAATACAAAAATTACCTGGGCATGGTGGTGCATGGGTATAGTTTCAGCTGCTCAAAAGGCTGAGGCAGGAGGATCACTTGAACCCGGGAGGTAGAGGTTGCGGTGAGCCGAGATCGCGCCACTGCCCTCCAGCCTGGCAACAGAGCAAGACTCCGTCAAAAAAAAAAAAAAAAGGAGCAAAAGAAGGCAGAGGTGTAGATGAGTCAAGAGACCTCCAGGAGGCTTGCTGTAGAGGCAGTGGCCGGATCCTGAGAGGTGAGATGTTTTGAAATTATGTAGCAGAATGGGGCAATAGAACCGGAGAAGCGCACGAAAGAGAGAAAAGCAGGAAAATCTGCAGACATCCAGGAATAAAGCAGAGAAAACAGTGTGTGTTGTCTGTGTGTCTGTGTGTGTGTTTGAGACAGAGTTTCACTCTTGTTACCAAGGTTGGAGTGCAATGGCGCGATCTCGGCTCACTGTAACCTCCACCTCCTGGGTTCAGGCAATTCTCCTGCCTCAGCCTCCCGAGTAGCTGGGACTACAGGCACACCCCACCATGCCCAGCTAAGTTTTGTATTTTTAGTAGAGACGGGGTTTCACCATGTTGACCAGGATGGTCTCAATCTCTTGACCTCGTGATCCACCCGCCTCGGCCTCCCAAAGTGCTGGGATTACAGGCTTGAGCCACTGCACCCGGCCAACAGTGTGTGTTTTTACATCAAAAACTATAAGAAGTACGATGGTTGTCGGCAGGCTTTGAGGTCGTGCAGTGAGTGGTTAATATCTGTGGTTGCCGCAGCCTCGGTGCTAATCCAAGTCACGGTAGTGTTTTCTGCCCTGCGATCGTGGCTGATAGACCTGCCGTTTTGTTCGCCTTTAATCCCAGCAATCTCCAGAGAGCAGAGTAAACCGCTGGCCCGGAGCGCGCAGCGGTCAGAAGAGGAGTCCAGCCCTCAGCGCATAAACTAGGGGCGTCTCGGCCAAAAGGAAAACGTGGACCTGCTCTTTGTCTCACAATCCCATAGGCGAAGATACCACCTCTCAAGGACCCTTTCTCTATAGCTTCCGCTGATGAAATAATGCGGTTATAGCCTTTTCTGGGAGAGAAAATGGCTCTATCAGTGGGACTTTTTAAAAACACAAAATGAGAACGAGCTTTTAATGAGTTTACAATCCAATCTACACTAGTTGTCATGACTACAGCGGCTCGCCTCCAGTCCCTGTCCACTAATTTTTATGAGAACAGTAAATTATAATAATTTTTATTATTTGAGATGTAGTCTTGTTCTGTCCCCAGGCTGGAGTGCAGTGGCTCAGTCTCCGCTCACTGCAACCTTCATTTCCTGGGTTCAAGCAATGAGAACAGTAAATTATTAAACTACAGTTCACATAAAGTGCACAGATCTTTAGTGCAATTTCCTTAATTTTGGTAAATGTAATCACCACACAGCTCAAGTTAAGAAAATTGTCATCATCTGAGAAAGGCCTGTAGCGCTCCTTTCCAGGCAATTCCCACCCCGTGTCCTCTTAGTTAATAACTATTCTGATGTCCATTGCCATAGGTTACAATTGTCTGTTCTAAAGATTCACATGAGTGAATGTGTATATATATATATATATATATATATATATATATATATATATCTCCTTGGTCTTGGCTGAGCACTCAAGGTAGCCAAAGGCACTGATCTGCTTCGCCATGTCTCGGCCTTCCTCAGACCGAACAGGCTCCTGCTTCATCCTGGCCAGCTCTCTCCTGGTGTGCTCATCTTGCCTCAGGTCCTTTTTATTCCCCACTAGGATGATGGGCACGTTGGGGCAGAAGTGCTTCACCTCTGGGGTCCACTTCTCAGGAATGTTTTCCAGCTGTCGGGGCTGTGGATGGAGAAGCACATGAGGATGGCATCAGTGTTGGGGTAGGAGAGAGGCCGCAGTTGATCATGGTCTTCCTGTCCTGCTGTCTCCCACAGGGCCAGATCCACCTGTTTGCCGTCCACTTCAATGTTCGCAATATAGTTCTCAAAGACAGTAGGGATGGAGACCTCTGGAAACTGATCCTTGCTGAAGACGATGAGGAGGCAGGTCTTTCCGCAGGCACCATCCCCAAAGATCACCAGCTTCTTTTGGATTGCAGCCATGGTAGGGCTTCCTCTGTGCCACCTCCAGCTGCGTGGCTGGTGCCGGAGGCTCGGACTCCCTCAAAGTATTTCAACTCTGGCAAATCTATCTATGAAGATGGTGATTGTCTGGAGTGTGTGTGTGTGTGTGTGTGTGTGTGTGTGTGTGTGCATGTGTGTGCATGCATGCACACATGGCTGAATGTGCACATACATTATGAATTATTTTAATATTGGACATATGTACAAGACAAATGACCTCCTTTATGACAGCAGAATCCAGAATTTCTAAAAATTTTACTCTTGGTGAAACAGTTCTTTCTGTCTCTCAATGTTCTCGGGGATTAGTGAATGAATAAGGGTGGTGATCATTCTTCCTGCAATGACCCATGGGAGGAAACAGGTTCAAGTAGTAGTGAGAAGCTTCTCTGTAAGTGGACTTGACTGAAGTGTTTTTCAATGTGATACTACATCAACCAGAAGCTTCCACTCTAATGATGTAGCTAATGCTCCTGCCTCCAGTTCCTCCAGCACATAATCCAGCCAATAAGTAACCTTTACTCTGTGATCAAGGTTTGTGGGAGTCAGATCAGTTTCTCTGAACCTTGAAAAGCTCTGAACTCACATAACTCCTAGGGCTTGGGTAGCTGTGGACTGGTGGACTCAGCAAGACTGTCCTGCGATAGTTATTTGCATGAAAATCTTACACTCTGGGGGATCAGAAGGAGCATGTGCAGTGGTTCTAATCCTTGAAAAAACATTTTTTAAAGACAGGGTTTTGCTCTGTCCCTCAGGCTGGAGTGCAGTGGCAGGATCACGGCTCACTGTGGCATTGACCTCTCGTGCTCAAGCGACCCTCCCACCTCAGCCTCCTGAGTAGCTGAAACTACAGGCATGCACCACCATGCTCTGCTCATTTTTATGTTTTTTGTAGAGTCAAGGTCTTCTTATGTTGCCGTGGCTGGCCTTGAACTGTTGGCTCAAGTGATCCTCCTGCCTTGGCCTCCTGCAGTGCTGGGATTAAAAGTGTGAGCCACCGCATGTTGCCTGAAAGGTTTTGCACAGTGATTTTGTTTGTTAGGGGCTGTCCAGTCTGTAAGGGTGAGACGGATCCTTACTTATCGTCTTGCTCTTTGTCACAAGTACTTGGTTTCTCTTCCTCCGGGCACCTCCAGACTGATTCTTAGCAGGAAGTGAAAACAAAACTTATCGGAAAGACAGAGAGAGAGAGAGAGAGAGAGAGAGAGAGAGAGAGAGAGAGAGAGAGAATGTGTGTGTGTTTTCCATCCATCTAAACAAGCCTGGAACACTCCAACGTTTCAACGTTTTCCTTAGATGAAAACATCGTACTGTTGTCTCGATTTTGTACTTGAGGTAAAACTACAAGAGGTCAAGTTACCTCCTCTGGGTCAAAACGTTGGTAAATGGTGCAGAGAGACACAAACTGGCTCCCTGTCTAGTTCTGTGCAGTAGTGACGGAAAAATTATAAGGTTTAACAGAAACAGAATTATTGTTAATTGCCCTTGAATAGGCTTCTGTCTACACTTGTACCTCAGCAATCCTCTGTCATGCAATCAGCAGCTCTATCATGTAGAAGAGGAAGGGGCTAAAATTAGTCAAAGTCAAATCATCTTTGGGGAAAATTAGTCCATTGCAGCAGGGGTGTAGAGAGAGAGTCAGGAAATGAAGCACTGTTGGCTGGGTGCAGTGGCTCATGTCTGTAATCCCAGCACTATGGGAGGCCGAGGCAGATGGATCACGAGGTCAGGAGTTTAAGACCAGCCTGGCCAATAGTGAAACTCCGTCTCTACTAAAAAATACAAAAATTAGCCAGGCTTGGTGGCATGCATCTGCAGTCTCAGCTACTTGGAAGGCTGAAGCAGGATAATTGCTTGAACCTGGGAGGCAGAGGTTGCAGTGAATGGAGATTGTGGTACTGCACTCCAGCCTGGGTGACAGAGCGAGACTCTGTCTCACAAAAGAAAGGCAGGAAGGCAGGAAGGCAGGAAGAAAGAAAGAAAGAAAGAAAGAAGGAAGGAAAGAAAGAAAGAAGAAAAGAAAAGAAAAGAAAAGAAAGCAAGCATTCCTGGCCTGGTGGCTTATGGCTATAATCCCAGCTACTCGGGAGGCTGAGTTTATGTGTGAATCAACTAGAGGAATGAACATCACCTAAAGAAAAAACAGGATCTTGTATACATCTCCTGGGAAGGAGTTGTGATCATTTCCACCAGGCCAATTGCATCATTTGGATAAAAGCACGATATTGTGGCCCTTATTTGGAAATAAAATATATTTAAAGAGATGTGAATAATTATAAAGTGTACAATAGGTATCCTGTGATGACTTTGTCAAATGTTAACTTGATTAGGCTGAATGATATTTCCTAGAATTCCCTTTCCTTTGTTTTCTGTTAAGGAGGGAATGTTTTCTGGTAGAACATGTAATAGAGATAGAAGTTCTTCACTTTCATGCCCTCGTTCATAATTATAGCTTAATGAATCTTAAATGAAAAAACACCTCTCTTGCAGAAGTGTTTACTAACACTACCAGGTATATGAGAATGGAATAATTTCCAGAAACTAGGCTTTCTGTATTTTCCATGTTTGCCATTTCAGACTATTTCCCCACCCTTCTTTATCCTTCCCAATGTCCTGGGAAACTGACTTTTACAGACTGTGAAAGCATGCTGTCTTACACTTTGGTTTCTTATTGAGGTCAAGTAATAAAAATCACTGCCAAAATATTAGAAGGCAGAAGGACAGTGAGATGGTGCATTTATTCCACTCTGATGGGCAATATATTCAGCTAATTTTGATGGTTGTCTCTTATAACATTTTTATGAACCACATTCTTTGACCCTTGCAATCTAGAGTGGTATAAGCTATTTTCTGTTGCTAGTCCTAATATGCTTTGCAATCCCTTTTTGTTTTTATGTAACCCTGCCCATTGCTTTGTAAATATTCTCTTTATTGACCTCTTCCAAATTACCATATTTGAGTGTACTTAACTTGCTGGGATCTGGACTTATACTGAAATGGCACTGGGAAATTGAACTATCAAGCTGGTGTATAGGATTGGCTTCCTTACATGTTTGAAAAGCATGCAGAAAACTGACCTGGCAGGGAGAAAGAGGACATGGGTAATCTGTGGCATGTGGTGGCTTCATACTTCTCAAATTATGGTTGCATGATACAAGATTGTGGTTGCATGATACAAGACTCAGGAAGAGACAAAATGTAGAGAGATCAAGAGACTGTAACAGTTACCAAGATTATAATTGTAATTGTAAGGAGTGCAGCAGGAAACATCTGCCTTGAATTTCCTGAGAGCACATACTCAGGAAAAAGAAAAAATTAAAGCCTTTCAATACCAAACATAACACAATGGGCAAGAAAAAAGAAACTACTATGACAACTTTATTTTATTTTATTATTATTATTTTTTTTTTTGAGACGGAGTTTTGCTCTTGTTACCCAGGCTGGAGTGCAATGGCGCGATCTCGGCTCACCGCAACCTCCGCCTCCTGGATTCAGGCTATTCTCCTGCCTCAGCCTCCTGAGTAGCTGGGATTACAGGCACGTGCCACCATGCCCAGCTAATTTTTTGTATTTTTAGTAGAGATGGGGTTTCACCATGTTGACTAGGATGGTCTCGATCTCTTGACCTCGTGATCCACCCGCCTCGGCCTCCCAAAGTGCTGGGATTACAGGCTTGAGCCACCGTGCCCGGCCTATGACAACTTTAAAGGGGTCCATATCTTTAAATATCCTTGGGACTATTGAAGTAATAGTAGCAGACACTAGGTAGCTGTGCTTCCGCATCAGAGAAAAAGTGGGCACAGTGGCCACTATGAGCCACAGAGATTGAGCACTAATTAGAGTGCTTTGACATACAATTATCTTTAATGATGGCTGACTAATCATGGGATACTAAGTAATGGAATATGCTGATGCCCTACCAAGGTACTACACAGGTTGTGGTATGTGTCTGAAAATGTAGGCTCCATGGAGTTTTATTTCCCACAAAATCCACCTGGGCAGCTATGGAAACCAATAGATGGTGATTAGAGTGATTGCTTTACCTAATAAATGACTTAAATAATTTGTGGCCTTGGGCTTGGTGGATTAGAAGGTCATAAAACTCAGGACAGGAAGATTTTCACAAAGAAATGCAATCACTATTTTTCTTCTCTCATTTCTCTAAACCAGTAGTTAGAGAAAAAGATATTGGCTAAGGATATTTATTTCAATTTCCAAATTAGGACAAGGAAGACTACACCTGGAAACCAAGAGATTAATTGAGGTAGTTCTTAGTATTCCCTTAGCCAAGAGTTTCTGTCAAAAATAATTATGTAAACTCAGTAAAATCAGGTCATTAAGAATTTTTAGCATGGATGCAAACGGGAGGGGGAGTCCACCAAGATGGCTGAATAGCTCCCGGGTGAAGTTCCCAGCAAGGGACACAAAAGGTGAGTGGTTGCCACATTTCCAACTGAGGTACCAGGTTTACCTCAGTTGGACTGGTTGGACAATGGGTGTAGCCCAAGGAGGGCAAATCAAGATGGGGGTCACTGCCTCACCCAGGAAGTGCAACTGGCCAGAGGGCCCCCCTTCTACCCAACGGAGGCCATCAGGGACTTTTCCAGCCACTCTGACACCCTGGTTCAGATCCTGTCCTTCTCCCATGGTCTTTATAGCCCACAGACCAGGAGATTTCTGCTGGGACAACAAGCACTGTGGGTTTTCAGCACAGATCGAGCAGCCATTCCAACCAGCTCTGTGGGTTTTCAGCACAAATCTGAGTGGCTGTTTTGGCTGGAATCAGGAACACCAGTGAGACAGAGCCTCCCACTCCCCTGAAATAAAGGGAGCTGAAAGAAGGGAGCCAGGTGATCTGGCTCAGCAGGTCCCACCCCCACAAAGACCAGCAAACTGAAACACTCTGGCTTGAGAGTTTTGCAGCCAGCACAGCAGTTTAAGCTTGACCCTGGACAGGTCCAACTCAGTGCAGGGAAGGTGTCTGCCATTGCCCAGGCAGTTCTAACCTCACCTGTGTAAACAAAAGCACGAGGAAGTTTACGCAGAGCTGCACAGAGCCTGCAGCAGCTCAGCAGTACAAATAGACTCTCTCCTAGCTGGGCAGGACATCTGTGAAAAAAGGCAGTAGCATGTCAAGGACTTATAAATAAAGCCCCACCTTCCCAGGACAGAGCACCAGGGAAAAGGGGTGGTTGTGAGTTACCCTGCAGCAGGGTAAACATCCCAGCCCAGCAGCCCTAAAGGGAGCAATGGAGCTCCAAAAAGACAAAATCCAAATATCCAAAAAGACACTTCATACAGAAGAGCTCTCGCTGACATCTGGCAGGTACCCTTCTGGAACGAACCTACCAGAGGAAAGAAAAGGCAGCAATCCTTGCTCTTCTGCAGCCCTCACAGGTGATTCCCAGGCAAGCAGGGTCTGGAGTGGAACTCCAGCAGTCCTATAGCAGAGGAGCCTGACTGTTAGAAGGAAAACTAAAAAACACAAAGAAATAGCTTCAACATCAACAGAAAGGATGTCCACTCAGAGACCCCATCCAAAAGTCAGCAATTTCAAACACCAAAGTTAAACAAATTCACAAAGATGGGCAGAAACTAGCACATAAAAGATAAAATCACCGAAAACAAGAATGTCTCTCCTCCTCCAAGGGATCACAACTCCTCACCAGCAAGGGAACAAAACTGGATGGAGAATGAGTTTGACGAGTTGACAGAAGCAGGCTTCAGAAGGTAGGTAATAACAAACTTCTCTGAGCTAAAGGAACATGTTGTAACCCAATGCAAAGAAACTAAGAACCTTGAAAAGGTTAGATGAAATGCAAACCAGAATAACCAGCTTAGAGAAGAACATCAACCACTTAAAGGAGCTGAAAAATACAGCACAAGAATTTCATGAAGCATATACAAGTTTCAATAGCTGAATTGATCAAGCAGAAGAAGGATATCAGAGATCGAATATCAACTCAATGAAATAAAATGAGAAGGCAAGATTAGAGAAAAAAGAGTAAAAAGCAATGAACAAAGCCTCCAAGAAATGGGATTTTGTGAAAAGATCTAATCTACACTTGAACCTAAATCAGGTATACCTGAATATGATGAGGAGAATGAATACAAGCTGGAAAACACTCTTCAGGATATTATCCAGGAGAACTTCCCCAGCCCAGCAAGGCAGGCCAACATTCAAATCCAGGAAATACAAAGAACACCACAAAGATATTCCTCGAGAAGAGCAACCCCAAGGCACATAATCATCAGATTCATCAGGGTTGAAATGAAGAAAAAAAATGCTAAGGGAAGCCAGAGAGAAAGATTGGGTTACCCATAAAGGGGAGCCCATCAGACTCACAGTGGATCTCTCAGCAGAAACCTTACAAGCCAGAAGAAAGTAGGGGCCAATATTCAACATCCTTAAAGAAAAGAACTTCCAACCCAAAATCTCATATCCAGCCAAACTAAGCTTCATAAGTGAAGGATAAATAAAATCCTTTATGAAAAAGCAACTGCTGAGAGATTTCATCACCACCAGGCCTGCCTTACAAGAGTTCCTGAAGGAAGCACTAAACATGGGAATGAGCAACCAGTACCAGCCACTGCAAAAATATATCAAATGGTAAAGAACAATGATGCAGTGAAGAAACTTCATCAACTAATGGGCAAAACAACAAGCTAGTATCAAAATGGCAGGATGAAATTCACATGCAATAATATTAACCTTAAATGAAAATGATCTAAATGCCCCAATCAAAAGACACAGACTGGCAAATTGGATAAAAAGCCAAGACCCATTGTTGTACTATATTCAGGAGACCTATCTCACATGCAAAGACACACATAGACTCAAAATAAAGGGATGGAAGAAGACTGACCAAGCAAATGGAGAGCACACACACAAAAACAAACCTGGGGTTGCAATCCTAGTCTCTGAAAAAAAACAGACTTTAAACCAATAAAGATCAAAAGAGACAAAGAAGGGCATTACATAATGACAAAAGGATCAATGCAATAAGAAGAGCTAACTATTCCAAATATCTATGCACCCAATACAGGAGCACCCAGATACATAAAGCAAGTTCTTAATGACCTACAAAAAGACTTAGATTCCCATACAATAATAGTGGGAGACTTTAACACTCCACTGTCAATATTAGATCAATGAGGCAGAAAATTAACATGGATATCCAGGACCTGAAATTAGATCTGGACCAAGTGGACCTAATAGACATCTACAGAATCTCTACCCCAAATCCACAGAATATTCTTTTCAGCACCACACAGCCCTTACTCTAAAATTGACCACATAATTGGAAGTAAATCACTCCTAAACAAATGCAAAAGAATGGAAATCATAACAATCTCTCAGAACACAGTACAATCAAATTAGAACTCAGGATTAAGAAACACACTCAAAACTGCACAATTACATGGAAACTGAACAACCTGTTCCTGAATGACTACTGGATAAGTAATGAAATGAAGGCAGAAATAAAGATATACTTTGAAACCAATGAGAAAGAAGACACAATGTACCTGCATCTATGGGACACATTTAAAGCAGTGTCTAGAGAGTAATTTACAGCACTAAATACCCACATGAGAAGGAGGGAAAGATCTAAAATCAACACACTATTGCCACTATTAAAAAAAACTAGAGGAGCAAGATCAAACAAATTCAAGATCTAGCAGAAGACAAGAAATAACTAAGATCAGAACAGAACTGAAGGAGATAGAGACACAAAAAACCCTTCAAAAAATCAATAAATCCAGGAGGTGGTTTTTTGACAAGATCAACAAAATAGATAGACGATTAGCCAGACTTATAAAAAAGAAAAGAGAGAAGATTCAAATAGATGCAATACAAAATGATAAAGGGGGCCGGGCGCGGTGGCTCAAGCCTGTGATCCCAGCACTTTGGGAGGCCGAGGCGGGTGGATCACGAGGTCGAGAGATCAAGACCATCCTGGTCAACATTGTGAAACCCCGTCTCTACTAAAGGTACAAAAAAAAAATTAGCTGGGCATGGTGGCGCGTGCCTGTAATCCCAGCTACTCGGGAGGCTGAGGCAGGAGAATTGCCTGAACCCAGGAGGCGGAGGTTGCGGTGAGCCGAGATCGCGCCATTGCACTCCAGCCTGGGTAACAAGAGCAAAACTCCGTCTCAAAAAAAAAAAAAAAAAAAAAAAAAAGATAAAGGGAATATCGCCAATTCCACAGAAATACAAACTACTCTCAGAAATTACTACAAACACCTCTATGCACAGAAACCAGTAAATCTGGAAGATATAGATAAATTCCTGGACACTTACACCCTCCCAAGACTAAACCAGGAAGAAGTTGATTTCCTGAATAGACCAATAAAAAGGTCTAAAGCTGAGACAGCAATTAATAGTCTACTAACCAAAAGAAGTCCAGGTACAGACAGATTCACAGCTGAAATCAACCAGATATACAAAGAGGAGATGGTACCAATCCTTCTGAAACTATTCCAAACAACAACAAAAAAGGGAATTCTCCCAACATCATCCTGATACCAAAACCTGGCAGATACACAACTAAAAAAGAGAATTTCAGGACAATATGGCTGAGGCAGGAGAATTGCTTGAACCCGGGAGGCGGAGGTTGCAGTGAGCCGAGATTGTGCCACTGCACTCCAGCCTGGCGCCTGGTGACAAAGTGAGACTCTGTCTCAAAAAAAAAAAAAAAAATTCAATAAATTACTGGCAAACAGATTGCAACGGTCCATCAAAAAGCTTATCCATCACAATCAAGTAGGCTTCATCCAGGGGATGCAAGGCTAGTTCAACATATGCAAATCTGTAAATGTAATCCATTACACAAACAGAACCAAAGACAAAAAACACATGATTATCTCAATAGATGCAGAAAAGGCCTTCAACAAAATTCAACAGCCCTTTACGCTAAAAACTCTCAATAAACTAGGTATCAATGGAACATATCTCAAAATAATATAAGCTATTTATGACAAACCCACAGCCATTATCATAGTGAATGGGCAAAAAGTGGAAGTATTCCCTTTGAAAACTGGCACTAGACAAGGGTGCCCTCTCTCGCCATTCCTATTCAACATAGTATTGGAAGTTTTAGCCAGAGCAATCAGGTGAGAAAAAGAAATAAAGTGTATTCAATTAGGAAGAGAGGAAGCCAGATTGTCTCTATTTGCAAACAACATGATTGTATATTTAGAAGACCCCATTGTCTCAGCCCAAAATCTCCTGCAATTGATAAGCAAATACATCAAAGTCTCAGGATACAAAATCAATGTGCAAAAGCCACAAACATTCCTATACACCAATAACAGACAAACAGAAATCCAAATCAAGAGTGAACTCCCATTCACAATCGCCACAAAGAGAATAAAATACCTATGAATTCAACTAACAAAGGACGTAAGGACCTGTTCAAGGAGAACTAAAAACCACTGCTCAAGGAAGTAAGAGAGGACACAAACAGATGGAAATACATTCCAAGCTCATGGTTAGGAAGAATCAATATTGTGAATATGGTCATACTACCTAAAGTAATTTATAGATTCGGTGCTATCCCCATCAAGCTACCATCAACCTTCTTCACAGAACTGAAGAAAAAAAAAAACACCTTAAACTTCATATGAAACCAAAAAAGAGCCCACATAGCCAAGACAGTCCTAAGATAAAAGAACAAAGCTGGAGGCAGCAGGCCGTATGACTTCAAACTATACTCCAAGGCTACAGCAATCAAAACAGCATGGTACTGGTACCAAAACAGATATAGGACAGTGGAACGAAACAGAGGCCTTGGAAGTAATGCCACACATCTACAACCATCTGATCTTTGACAAACCTGACAAAAGCAAGCAATAGGGAAAGAATACCCTGTTTAATAAATGGTGTTGGGAAGGCTGGCTAGCCATGTGCAGAAAGGAGAGAGAGAGAGAGAGAGAGAGAGAGAGAGGGAGAGAGAGAATATCTATGACTCTGAATCACTGAACTCTAGAGCATCTTCAAAAGGTTTCATCTGATTGTGTCAGACTCATGAAGGAAAATGTATTTTTTATTATCTTAAAGTCATAGTTGAATATTTCTTTAGTTTTTTTTTTAGGTTCCCTAAAATTAATTGTTACTCAAGCAATTCATGAAATTACTGACTGATTTCAATTTTAGGAAAGTTTCTTTAATGAGACCATGTTTTTAAACTCTCCTTAAAAGATCAATATCATTAAAATGGTCACACTGTCCAAAGCAATATACACATTCAATGCCACTCCTATCAAAATGCCAATGCCGTTTTTTACAGAATCAGAAATTTACTATTCTAAAACTTATACAGAACCACAAAAGAACTTGAAAAGACAAAGCAATCCTAAGCCAAAAGAATAAAGCCCAAGGCATCACATTATCCAACTTCAAACTATACTACAAGGTTACAGTAATGCAAACAGCCTGGCACTGGTAAAAAAATAGGCCAATGAAACCGAATGGAAAACCCAGAAATAAAGCCACACAGCTACAATGATCTGATCTTTGACAAAATCAACAAAAAGAAATGATGGGAAAAGGCCTTATTCAGCAAGTGGTGCTAGCCGTTTGCAGGAGAATAAAGCTGGACCCCTACCTGTCACCATGTATAAAAATTAACTTAAAGTTTACTAAAGATATAAACATAAGACCTCAAATTATAAGGATCCTGGAAGAAAACCTAGGAAATATTCTTCTTGATATCAACTTTGGCAAAGAATTTATGGCTAAGTGCCTGAAAGCAGTGGAAACAAAACAGAAATTGACAAGTGGGACCTAATAAAGGAAAGCGCTTCTGCATAGCAAAAGAAACTGTCAATAGAGTAAAAAGACAACCTACAGAATGAGACAAAAATTTACAAAATATGCATCTAATGAAAGCCTAATACCCAGAATGCAAGGAACTTAAATCAACCAGCCAAACACAAATAATCCAATTTAAAAATGAGCAAAGGACATGATCAGACACTTCTCGAAAGAAGACATACAAACTGCCAACATATAAACAAAATGCTCATCATCACTGTATCATCAGAGAAATGCAAATCAAAACCACGTTGAGATACTGTCATACTAGTCACAATGGTTATTTTTTTTAAAGTCAAAAACTAACAGATGCTAGCAAGCTGAGGAGAAAAGGAAACATTTATACACTGTTGGTGGGAATGCAAGTTAGTTCAGCCACTATGGAAAGTAGTTTGGTGATCTCTCAGAGAACTACCATTCGACCCAGCAATCCCATTAGTCTGTATATACCCAAAAGAAAAATAAATAGTTCTACAAAAAAGACACATGCATTCATACGTTCATCGCAATGCTATTCACAATAGCAAAGACACAGAATCAACGTAGGTGCCCATCAATGGTAAAACAAAATGTGGTACATACACAACACAGAATGGTACACAGCCACACAACAAAGAAAAAATCATGCTTTTTACAGCAGATTGGATGCCGCTGGAGGCCATTATCCTAAGCAAATATACGTAAGAAGAGAAAACTGAATACTGCATGTTGTTGCTTATAAGTGGGAACTAAACACTGTGTCCATACACACACAAAGATGTGAATAACAGACACTGAGGACTACGAGAAGTGGGAGGGAGGAAAAGTGGCCTGGGGTGAAAAAGTCCCCATTGGGTACGATGCTCATCATCTGGATGACAGGATTATCCGTTTCTAAACCTCAGCATCATGCAACATATTCATGTAACAAATCCTTTAAATCTAAAATAAAAGTCGAAAAAACAAAAATTAAATAAAATGTCCTAATATTTTTACTGAAGATAAACATGATTAATGTTATCTAATGTTATTTTACTAAGTATACATAATGTCTTTTCAGTTTTTGAAATATAAATGGTATTATAAAATACACACCAAAAATGTATACTTCTATGCCAAGTATGAAGATATATATATATTTACTTTTAATATCTATACAGTATTATATGGATATGCCATAATTTTTATATCCAACCTTCTAATGTGTGGAAATATTGAGGTTCTTTCATATTTTCTTTTCTAAGCAAAAAAATGCTAATGTGTGTTTTTATACTTATTTCCTTAGGATAAAGTTTTTAACATTATTCACATAATTAATACCATTAAGTTATTGTCTAAATGGCCAAATTGCCATTTAGAAAGATTATGCCAGTTTGAAACCATAAAAACATGCAATAATTTTATTATTCACAATTCTCTAATTTTTGCCAATTTAGGATAAAAATCATATCTAATTTGTTTAATTTATACCTTTTTAATGCTGTGTGAATATTTTTCCTCAATTAGGAAATTTGCTTATCTTCTTTAATATCTCTTCTTGTCCTAATTAATTTTTGTATGGCAAAAATAAATATTTATTCTATTGACTTAGAAGGAAAGCTTATAAATATTAATAATCTAAATTATGGTCATAGTTTTGCAAATACGTTTTCCTTTTATTTTGCTGTTTTAAAACAATTTCTGTTTATTCATTATTATTTGTGACTTTTAATGTATGGATGATTTTGGTCAGAGTTAATTTGCATGTAGTTAAGAGGTTTATTTTATATTTTTACATTTTTTCCTTTGATTTTATAGTTAAAAATTCTGTGAAAAAAATATGTATTCACATATATTTTTCTAGTTAGTAATTGTAAGATTTTTCTTTTTCTTGTGTTGAAATAATGCTTAGAAACCTCATTTAAAAACACAAAATAGCTCATTATTTTATGTTCTTCCATACTAGAAATACATGAACATATACATACATACATGCATATATTCATGTTTCTCTATGTGTGCATATATTCAGCTTTCACTCATGACAAACCTTAATTTGTTTCTAAATTTTTAGTATCTTATAGAATTTTTTCTTAGCTTTATATATGTATAATTTATCTACAAATAAACATGCACTCATTTTATGATGTTCTAAATATTGATCTTTCTCCACCTAACGATACCTGTTGGGCATTTTTCTATGTGAATGCGTATAACACTAATTGTTTTTGGTGACTGTACACACAAGCATCATCCAGCAATGGGAATAGTTTCTGTGAAATGCAGAGCTAGGCAACTTCATCATTGTGTAAACATCCTAGCGTGTACCTGCACAAACTTAGACGGTCTAGCCTACTACATACTTAGGCTATATGGTACAGTCTATTGCTCCTTGCCTACAAAGGTGTATGGTATGTTATTATACTAAGGATTGTAGGCAGCTGTCACACAGTGGTAAGTATTTGTGTATCTAAACATGTAAAAGGTACAGTTAAAATATAGTATGAAAGAGAAAAAAATGGTACAGCTGCATAGGGCAGCTTCATTACAATCTTATGAGACCACCTTCGTATATACAATCTACTGTTCACCAAAGTGTCATTATGCAGTGCATGACTGTATACCATTTCTTATAATGCACAACTTATTTATTCATTCACCTATTAATATTCAAATTGTTTCCAATTTTTTGTTACTATTTATTTATATGTACTTGTGGCTTCATTTGGACAGAATCAATTTCTAGAATGTTTATTTTGAAAAACATCTACAAATATGTATTACAAACTACTGAAAGTTGCTATTTTGTAGTGGGATTACGATGGCATTTTTCTTCATGCATTATATATTTTATTATTTATATTCTTTATATTTTACTATTTCCAAGTGAATTTCTCTGCATCAAAAAATATTTATTTAAAATTACGAAGGATCTCCAAGTAAATATAGTGATTCAGCATATATATTTAACAAGTCTCTTCCTCAACGTCCTCTTAAAGAAAGGAAAAGAGACTTTTCTTAAATTCAGGAATATACAATGATGAAGAGAACAGACATGAGCAAGAAAAGAATAACCGGGAAAGATGGAAGGCATGCCAAAGCCTAAATGATTTGGAAAATCTGATACAGCCAAATTATATATTAGAAATGGGAAGAGCTAAGAAACAACAAAATTGAGGTGACAGATCCCCCAAAAGACTCAGAGGTGGGTGACGTCTCCTCCTACAGGGGGTGTGTTATGATTGTATGTGGGTGCGCATGTGTGTGTGAGTGTGTGCATGGGTGCGCATGTGTGAGTAAAAGTGGAGATTTGGCTTAACAAGTCCAATATCTACCAAACCCAGCCAGAGTCTGATCCCCCTGCTCTGCCATAGGGATTTAATTCACGGTTACAGTAAAAGTAGTGTCTGGAGTGACAGAGATCGTGAATAATTTAGAGTGTTGATCCTGTACTGAAATCAGGTTGTTATATGAATATTTGCATAATGTATGTTGAGGTTTCTGAGTTTCTAAAAATTTAGTTAACTAAGCCTAAACTTTTAGGGAAAAAATTTTAAAAAATGATCTTTCTCCTGGAAATTTGAACAGACCAAAATAAAAGGGATAACGATATTAATACTGGGGAAATTCAGTGAGGCTTACTGAGGTCTTTGTCCTGAGCCTCCAGACAAGACATCATTGTCTCAAGAAATTTATACTGGTCTTGTGACATTCTGAGTATAGAACCTGGCTGAGCAGCCTGACCTATACAATTATTGTCTTAAGTCACTGTGACAATCTGTTATGTAGCAACAGAAAAATCATTCACGAAAGGTCATAAAATGTTTGCCTCTGGTACTTCCTTAGAAAGTTTCTAAAAACTGTGCAGTACCTAAACCAGGCTGAACCAGGTCCAGATTTCAACTAGGTTGAAGTCAAGAAAGTAAAGTACAAAAAGGTGCATAAAATAAGAGATTTAAGACAACAGACAACAGAAGGAAACAGCCAAGACAGTAAGTGAAGAGAGATGACAGGAAACTGTACCAGACTAAAGCAGAAGAGAAGTCCCCTGTAAAGTTTTCCTCAGTTAGATTGATTTGATAGAATAATTCCTGAATTTGAAGACATTGGGGAAAGATTTAGACAACTGGTATTGTTTAGCATTAAACAAGTGAAAAACACATCAAAACTAAGCAACCTTCCTTCTCTGCAAAAGAGATTTATCTAAAAATAAGATAAATCTTAACTCCAGAGGAAAAAATATTGAAGTAGGAAATTTTTCAAATGGTCACAGTAAAATAGATGGCTCAGCTTGAGTTATGTTTTCATAATTACAACATGAATACTGAAATCAACAAAAATCAAAATTTCAGTTTAACTAGATGTATAGGAAAAAAGGAGCTTACATGTGTTGGGGTGGTTTTGGGGCTTGAAACGGGTTGAAAAAGATCTTTGAGAAGATATTCTCTAGTAGGAGCAGCATATAATGCCTAAAACTTAGAAAATAATCAAGGAGCAGCTAAATAGGTATGGTATCTGGAAGTATATAGTTAAATTCTAGAATAAATGTCAAACAGAATTGAAAGTGGTAGCCTCTAGTTAGAAGGAAATTTAGGATTGTGAATTGCTACAAGGAATCTCATAGAACTATTTTACCCCCAAGTTATATTGTGTGCAAGGATAACTTTTAATAATAGTGAAAACCATAAATAATCACAAAAACAAGAAAATGTTTCATATAAAACAGTAGATCTTATATGAATTTCATCAGTTTCCACTTTTCTCTATTTCAGTATCCAACACAGAATCTTATCCTCACACTGTACATGTATCTCCTTGGTCTCCTCCAGTATGTGACAGTTCCTCTTTCTTTCATTGTATTACATTACTTTGACATTTTTGGAGAGTGTTGGCCTATAATTTTTTCCTTTATAATTAAAAGCATCTCAGGAAGATAATCCTTGGAATGTGTAAAAATTATGTTTCTTTTCAAGTTGCAGCCTACTGAATTTAGCATCCATCTGTGGGTCTTATTTGCAGCAATCATTATTGTGATGTTTGCTTACTGGTGATTTTTACATTTCTCTTTACCCCTAAATTTATTAATTAAAGTTATTTTTTTAGGAAGACCTTTCCTCTCTCATCATTTACCTATTTCTTCAATAATGTATTGCTATTAATGTGGGTCCATATTTGTTTTTATTATTCTATGGATTCTAATAACTACTCTCACCATTTATCTTGTTATTCAAAAATTTCCAGACAGCTCTCCTTTTTGAACATGTGCTTACTTTCTGACACAAGATGCTGTAGGCTCATGCTCTATTTTTCCTAAATCAGCCTTGGATTCAACCATTCCTCCAAAGAAGTTGTATCAGTCAGGGCTCTCCCAAGAAACAAAACAACTGGGATGCGTGTATATATGTATTTAGAAACATTTATGCTAAGGAATTGGTTCACACAATTATGGGAGCTGACAAGTCCAAAAATCTGCATGGCAGGCCCATGGGCTAGAGACCCATAGAAGAGTGCAGCTCAACTCTGAAGGCAGTCCGCTTGTAGAATTAGCCTTTCCTCTGGGAACTTCAGTGTTTTCTGTTAAGGTCTTCAGCTAGTTATATGAGGGCCACTCACATTAAATAAGATAAACTTTTTACACAAAGTGTACTGTTTTAAATGCTAATCTCATCTTAAAAACACATTCATGGCAACATCTAGACCGTGCTTGAATAATTATCTGGGAACTACGGCCTAGACAAGTTGATACATAAAATGAATCATCACAGAGCCCTATTCCTCTTACTGGATAACACTTAGAAACCAACACGTAGGTGCCAGGTGTGCTCATTGCTACTGGGAAATCAATGTCTCTCAGGGTGCAGAGCTAAAAACATACAAGTAAATACTGTAAAGTATATGTATAAATTCTCCTCTCCCTCAACCTCTCTCTCTCTGTCTCTCTCTCTCTTTCTCTCTCTGTGTGCGTATGAGTTCTTATACTTTTAATTCTATTCCAACATAAACAAAAAACCCTCCTCTTTACTTGTACCTTTTTTCTACAACACTGATAAGACAATGTATGTGTGTAAGGTCATTTCAGAATTACTTACACTCTTGTGAGAAACAAATTTAATCACCAAACAGCAGTATGTGTATACAGCTTCTATTATCTTTAACTTCACAGTATCTGGTCAAAAACTTTTTTCCCAGATTTTTTAGGTTAGCTCTTTTCTTCCCTTGGACTTCCAGTGTAGTTACGTTATTCACTTGTAATGCATTTTAGCTTCTTTTGTTCCTGTTTTTATTACCTTTCTGGTAGTAGGTCAATTTTTAATTGAACATTAAAGGACAATACTTACATAATGAAGAGTGAGTTTTTAGATTTAAAGTCCTGTTAATTTTTTAAAAATCTATATTAATGTTTAAGTATTAGTTAATGGCTTTCATATTAGATTCTGGGTAAGCTTAGTACCTCATGGGAAGATGGAGGGAAGAAGCCATCGACCTTGCTCAGCATGTAGAGTTGTTCTCTCCTCTTCTAGAACTTGCCCCCTCTCAAGATGCTCAGCCAGCATCAATAAAACTGTTACTTTTGCGATTAAAATATAAGCCGAAGTGCTAGCATGTTGCCTGAAACTGCCATGGAAACTCTCAAGAATTCTCTAAGACATCTGGTTTGCGGAACTAATTTCGCATTAGTTTTTCTATCTAGTGAGAGTTTTCCACAGAACATTGAAACTATATAAATAGACTTCCCAGAGATTACTCTGATTCAACAATGATACTTTATCATGTTTTAAATAGTTTATTGATATATAATATTTGTATATATTTTTACACTACACGCGACCTTTTGTTACATGCATAGAATGTATAATGCTTAAGTTAGACTATCTCGGATAGCCAGTATTTGGAGCATGTATCATTTCTATGTGTTGGGAACATTTCAAATCCACATTGCTGCTCACTATTGTCACCCTCTTCTGATCTTGAGCATTAAAACGTATTCTTCCTAACTGTGTGTTCACGTGATCATATTAATTAAAATAGGTGTGTCTTCAGACAAATTGCCAGCATTTTTCTACAGAAATCACATGAGTCTACTGTGTGATTCCATGTTTATGATATTCTAGAAAAGGCAAAAATTATAGAGACAGAAAACAAGGCAGTATCCACTTACTATGGTGAAGACTGACTTTAAGTGGGCCTGAGGAAATGTTTGTTAAAATGGAAATTGTCTGTATCTTGATGTTGAAGACAGCTTCATAAATGCATATGATTGCCAAAGCATAAACCGTATACATTAAAATGGTGTATTGTTATGTATTTCAATTAGAAAAAAACATGTTTCATCACAAGTATAAGAGCTGAAGTATAATATATTGAAAGTAATATGTAATGACAGCATTTATAAGCATGTTGGAATATTAGCTAACTCAACGACATGCAGTTTATGACCAAAGAGACTATTTTTATCTTAGGTTACTTTCCTTCTGCAGCTTCCTCACCTCTCTGTGCCTTCATAGAATTAGAGAGAGTTAGAATCTTTCTCTGGATTAGGCTTTGGCTTCAGGGAATGTTGTGGCTGGTTTGGTCTTCCATCCAGACCACTAAAATTTTCTCCACATCAGCAACAAGGCTGTTTTGCTTTCTTATCATTTGTGTGTTCACTGGAGCAGCACTTTTAGTTTTCTCTAAGAACTTTTCCTTTGCATTCACAACTTAGCTGACTGGTAGTAGAGGCCTTGCTTTCAGCCTGTCTTGGCCTTTGACATGTCTTCCTTCCTCGCTAAGCATAATCCTTTCTAGTTTTTTATTTAAAGTGAGAGATGTGGTGACTCCTCTTTCCACTTAAAAGCTTAGAGGCCATTGTAGGATTATTAATTGGCTTAATTTTAATATTGTTGTGTCACAGAGAATAAGGAGGTGTAAGGAGAGGGAGAGTGATGGGGCAATGGCTGGTGAGTGAAGTAGACAGAACACACACAATGACAACATTTATCCATTAAGCTTGCCTTCTTTATAATGGCGTAATTGATGGTGTTCCAAAAGAATTACAATAGTAAAAAAAAAAAAAAAAATCACTGATCACATATCACCATAGCAAATCTAATAATAATGAAAAAGTTTGAAATACTGCAAGAATTACAAAAATGTGACAATCAGAAACAAAGTGAGCACCTGCTGTTGGAAAAATGCCACTGATAGACTTTCTTGAGACAGGATGGCCACAAACCTTCAACGTGTAAAAATGCTCATCTCCAAACTGCAGTGAAGTACAGTAAAACAAGATTGCCTGTAAAAGCGCAGAGGACATACAGGTCAGTCATTGTTACATCCACCTGAGCAACATCATGACATGGGGTGATATTTCTCTACTGTGGGAGAGTTTAGCCTACACAGGACAGGTTGCCGAAAACAAATGAAGCACCAGTCTTCTTCCCTAAATAATAATAATGAAACATCAATGCCAACGAAGTGAGGATTCCCTGAAATAGGCCTCTGCCCAACACAGGATGTGGCCAGAAACACACCTGACTGCTGACCCCAGAAAGTGCAGCTCAGGTGCCCCCAGCATTCCTGTCCCCTAAGGTGGCTGACACCTGGGCTGGTATTTAGTCATCAGGGAATTTAAATAATTAACTCTGCTTATTTTGAATATTCCAAGGCCAAGGAATTTGAGTAAGGAGAACCATGGCAACTACATACAGACATATAGCAGCAAGTTTTATGAGATTTAAAGGTTATTTTGATTGTGGGACACAAAACACTGGCATGGGAATAGAGGAAATGCTTATCTCTGTGTTTTACAGCTCCAAACAAGAAAAGGCTCCCAGGCAGGACATACAGTGGGCTGTTCCCCAGGGCAGGGTAACAGCAAGCTAGAGCTACAGGGGACAGCTTGTGTGGCAAGTGTGGTGTAGCTAACTGGGATTCTTGAGCTTCTTGTGGATTGGCTTATTTGAATAATTTTCCAGGCTCCAAATCATAAGGCTATTTCTGGTTTTCTGAAACCTGTCCTCAGGGTGATTTGGGCTGGAGCATATTGGTCATGAAGGTGAGAACTCTAACAAAAATGGTGGGGGTATGGACTTCATTAGCTGCTCAAAGAAAGAACTGAATCACTTGTAGCTAAAGACTCAACATTGGGTCAAGATACCATTTGGTTAAAACAGAAACCAGAAAGCTCTATTACAGTCTTCTTCCGGGTCTGTTTAATCAGAACCTGCATTTTGAACATGCCAATGCACAGTCAGATTTGTGAAGCACTGCTTTAAACAATGCCTTTTCAAGAACAGTGGAACCATTAGGAATGTCTAATTTGGAAAAGAAGAAATTTTAGATGGCTATGAAAAATGAGTCAAAATATATTTGGGGGACGTTTGATGGTTTAAATACACGAGTGCTCTCATGATCCATTTGACCCCATAGGAAAGAATAAGAACTATCAATTACAAGTTCAAGAAGATTTTGTTAAAATAAGATTCTGACAAACTGACTATATTATTTGTGGATCATCTTTATGGAAGAATTACATACCTGCATTCTGGTTGACCTAACCATGAACACTCAACTTGTTCTGGACAATGAAATGTGAAAAAAAAAGACATTTGTTATCTCCAGACAGCAATGAATACTTAACCATTTTGCCTTTCTTTTATTCTGGGATCACAGAAGTATATGTCAAGACAGAGCTTCCGATAGCCCATGTATCTCAGAGACTAAAACAAATAGAGTGTCTTGCCATACTGCAATAAATATATAGTGCAAACCATAAACATTTTATTTTAAAAAACTTTTTAAGTTTGTTTCTTTTATGCCTCTGAAATTTTGAAGTTACTTGTTATTGGTGCAACATAACCTAAGGTGGCCTGAGAGATAGATATAATGATGACAGAACTTTCTAAGATATGAAATTTACAAAAATGTAATGCATTTTCTTCTGAAAAATAAGAATGAGGGCCTGAAATTAATTAAACTTAGATTTAAATTGCAATCTCATTTCCATACCATTCATACTGGCAGGTACTTCATAGTTTGATAAATGTTATTTTTATTCAACGAATGTAGTAGTTTGTAAATAGTCTTCTGGAGCTCCATATTTTTACGGTGGTGTCTAAGGGATCATGGTGTATCTCAAAGAGGATGTTGTGGGTATAGGTGGTGTCTAAGGGATCTTTGGTGTGAGTACAGGTTTCAGGTCTGCAGTCTCCCATTCAATCATGCAACCCTACTTGAATATTTTTACATATTACAGTGGCATTTAAATTTAGCTGACTAAAAATGTTCAAAAGTGCATGGAATGTAAAAAACAGTGCTCTATAGAATTTGCTTGTGAATGAAAATGTTCTAAACATTTCAGTTAAGTATGGTTGAGCACCATTGGTGACAATATATCTCAGTTTTCTCGGGATAGTCCTGATTATTAATTAGTGATTTTTCTCTCTTTTACTCTCAAAAGTAACCTAATTTGATAATAAATTATATCACCACCCAAATAAAAAGTTGAGTACTATGACTAGGAATAAATGATGATAATAATAAATAGTCAAAATGTACATGTCACAATATACTACAGATTTCTTTCCTTTTTAAAAGTGATTCTTTGTCATGGAGTCAATCAATTAGATGCACTTTAAAATTACATTTAAACTTCAAAACTCTATTACAGCATAAACAGAAATAACCTATATTAATACTCTAAGGAATGAGGAACCTGTCATTGCTAAGAATACATTTTGATAACACCAAATATACAGAAGCCATAAGAAACAGAGAATACTAATGGAACATGATTTTAATATTGGAAAGCCTTATGTAGTTCTAAGAGATGATGTGTATAAGAGTGCGGAATTCTATCAAGTTCAAACGTCTTCAGAGTTGTAGAAAAAAAGTTTATTAACTTGGAGAACTTAAAAGCAACAAATTAATATTACAACCAAGAGCTATAGCCATCGGATCCCAATTACATACAATTTTACTTAAAACGTAGATTCTAAATCTAAGGGGCATGTTCATCATCATCACTTCATCTTTGTGTAACGTACTGAGTCTGTCAAGTACAAATAGGGCTCACCTATATCGTCAGTGTCATGGTAAGTTGTTCAACTGCATCCCAGCCAGTAGTCCTGTTTCTTAAGTACTCAGGGACTCAAAGAGGCAGAGCCAAAAACTTTGCTTTAGGAAAGCAGCCCTTCACAGTATTTGGACTTCCATAATTGGGATTGCAACGGTCAACATTTGAAAACTTATGAAAATTTAGAATCACTCAAAATACAATTGATTCCAGGTAATTAATAATTTACATTAGGAAGCATAAGTACAAATGTTTATGTTTTAACTATTTTGATTATTGAAGATAATTTGACCCTTTAAGAAGATAATTTTAAAATGTAACTCCAATCTCAAACGTGTAATTGTAAATTGAGATTTATGTTGAAGACTTCCTTAATTTAAAAACAATATTGGAGTGTTTAAGATAATTTAAAAGTCACTCTACTGAAAAGTCTAATACTTAATGATTTTAAGAGTCACAAAAATTCTTGCAAAGGTTTCTCACCCAGGCAATGGGGAAAGTTAAAACGGATATCAAGCACAGCAAAGTACTTGATTAGCAGAGAGATTAAATTCAGATGCCAGCACGAAGTTTAAGTGCCTCACACTGTTATTTAACTTGTGTTGGCCAATATAAACCAAATTTAGAAAATTCATCCTTCATGCCTGATATGTGAGTGAAGAAAAACAACAACAAAAAAATGTTAAAAAGAAAATTCATGGCCGGGCGCGGTGGCTCAAGCCTGTAATCCCAGCACTTTGGGAGGCCGAGGCAGGTGGATCACGAGGTCAACAGATCGAGACCATCCTGGTAAACATGGTGAAACCCCATCTCTACTAAAAATACAAAAAATGAACTGGGCATGGTGGCGCGTGCCTGTAATCCCAGCTACTCGGGAGGCTGAGGCAGGAGAATTTCCTGAACCCAGGAGGCGGAGGTTGTAGTGAGCCAAGATCGCGCCATTGCACTCCAGCCTGGGTAACAAGAGTGAAACTCCGTCTCAAGAAAAAAAAAGAAAATTCATTGTTTTATAAGCATAACTGTTTGTGGGGAAAAGACAAGCACCAAAAGCAGTCCTAAAACCATCAGTGGGCATTTTCCTAAGTAACCATATACCAATTCTGTTTCCTGATAATTTCCAGTAATATTTTTCAGGTGCACAAATGACACCATACTGTCACATAACAAAGTTTAAGAATCTAAGTATGATCATAAATTTCACAGAACACTAGCTTCTTGTGAACAATGGGGACTTGGGAATAAATCCAATCTTTGTCATAGAACAGTATCTCTACATTTCATTCATTGAAATAGATAATTTTCAAGACTTTTCAAACTATAATTACAACTCAGTATAAAAAGTCTAAAGCTCAGGTCTAGAGTTCTTATCTGATGGAATGTTTAATCATGAAATCAATATTTTGAGAACAAAGTTCTAGTGAGCTGTGTGTGCCTGGAGAGAATATTTTCATGGTTTGTGATGCTACTTATTAAGTGAAAATCATCGAAGGCGAAATCTGAGAAGGAAGTTTGTGAAATAGAACATTTAGCTGTTTTTACAAGACATTGGGCAATGCAAATTTTGTTGTCTAACCACTGTGATTTTTTAAAAAGTCTGCTGATGCCTAAGCAATGACTCCTCAGGGTGATAAAACTTGTAGTGCTTTTTTTCCTGAGTTCATTGATAACTGATTTCATTTTTTAAGCCATCTGCACCAGCATTAAAAAGGTAAAAGAAGCTTTTACATGATGAAATTTGAGGTAGAGAAAATAAAGACACATCATTTCCATTCTTCTTCTTCTTCTTCTTCTTCTTCTTCTTCTTCTTCTTCTTCTTCTTCTTCTTCTTCTTCTTCTTCTTCTTCTTCTTCTTCTTCTTCTTCTTCTTCTTCTTCTTCTTCAAGAAAAGCAGAGAGACTGGAAGCACAAACCCTGTATGTGTCCATATAAGAATCTATAATACACTGGGCAGGCGTCTTGACACTTTCCCATGTCTTGCATACAAGGTTTCTGTAATTCATTGTAATCAGTTCTCTCAGCCCCTACTTGCTACAAAATCGTACGGAGATGAAACATTTATGCTCTTAGATAATGATTACTTTAATTCTAGAAAACACAGGAAAGCCACCATCAGAAAGTCTTTTTTTTTTCTTGAAACAGTAAAAATAGCATGGTTAAAAAAATGAATGAGGCGGGTGGATCACGAGGTCAAGAGATCGAGACCATCCTGGTCAACATGGTGAAACCCCGTCTCCACTAAAAATACAAAAAATTAGCTGGGCATGGTGGTGCGTGCCTGTAATCCCAGTTACTCAGGAGGCTGAGGCAGGAGAATTGCCTGAACCCAGGAGTCGGAGGCTGCGGTGAGCCGAGATCGCGCCATTGCACTCCAGCCTGGGTAACAAGAGCGAAACTCCGTCTCAAAAAAAAAAAAAAAAAAAAAAAAGAATGAATAAATACGGGGTAACGCTGGTCAAACAAGATGCCACTTACTGAAAAGAAAGATAGAATAAGTAAAGAATTGGTCCCTCTAAGTATGTGTGACTGTGTGGACCTGGTGCAAGGGAAATGTACCGCGGATTCTCTCTCATCTTTTCCTTTCATGTCTTCTCTTTTCTTTTGCTATCGTTACTATCTCTGTTCTATGAATCTAGGTACTTATGCCTCCCTAGTGGGTAAGATGAACGCAAAGTGAACAAAAGTGAAGCAACTCACCAAAAGCAGGAATTGTCTTGAGTCCCTTGACAAAATGTATGTTTGTTGGCATCTCATTGAGTCTAGGTCCATTCGGTTCTCTGAAAAGCTAGCTAATTAATCTAAATATGATAGATATAGATACATGCCACCTGTCAGGGAAGAGCTGCCATGCTGCAGGAACGTGATCAGCAGAGAGCCACTACCTACAGCTCCTTTATAATCAGCCTCTGCTTCAGAAAGTAGCCTTGCCAGAGGTCATGATGTGGATAAATAAAAAGGCTGTGGTATAAAGGTACAGTCATTTCAGCTAAAAATAGGACAACTAGACAGGTAATACTTGCTCCTGACCTCTTCTCTCACATTGACTGAATGTTTGACAGACCTACACCAGAGTTCAACTTCTTCCTCTACTCAATCTTTCTTTATCTCTTTACCTTTCACAAGTATTAATCCCTAATAAATACTTTGCACCCAAAAGTCCGTCTTAGTGTATGGTGTTGGAGCTTTCCAGCCTGTGACACCACCTAATTTCTACTAAAGTGTTATTAGCAAATAATAGCTTAGTGTGTTACACCTCCGGATACACTGTAGCTTAAGAGGCCCCTGAAAATAAATGCCTTTATCCAAAAATAGTCATTCTAAAATGCTAGAATTCTTGTAACTTGGTAGCCTAGAAATGTACACAATGCTAAGAGAGCAAAAGAAGTCTTCCTAAAGTAATTTTAATGGACCGTATTAAGAGGCTATTGTTCATTAACCATTTACCAACACAGCTAGAAAAAAATAGCTAATTTTGTTAAAAATGAGTCATTTCACTTTTGATAGTATACATAAATATCTTTAAACCAAAAATGTTTCAGGCACCAGATAAATTCTGTAAATTCATTATCACAAATTTATTCTTTGAGTAATCCCTTACCTAACTTTATAAATAAGAAAACTGAGGCTCAGAAACAGTAGCTAAATACAAAAATAAAATAGTGATGCAAAGTAAAAGCACAGTCAAAATATCTAACTTCAAAGCCTGTGATTCTAACCTTCTAGGTAAAAAGCAAACAAAGGTAAAATTTGGGAGGAGGAAATACTATAGCTTCTATCATTAATGCTCATCCTATCACTGGCAGACCCAGAATTCTGGAGCTGGGACTCAGTAGAAAGAAAGCAGAGGGAAGGTTAGAGGCCTGCGATTATTTCAGGACTGATTCTTTTTGGGGAGAATTGCCGTAACCAATGTCAAATGCAGCAGAAAATTCTGTATGAAGTTTGACACAAAATGCTATAAATACAATATTTTAACTTGAGTTCTCTGTTTAGAGAGTAAAACTTTAAGATATAGTAAAGATCAGTATATTCCTACCAAGGGTTTTGATAGCAACTGACTAAAAATGTGAATAAAAGCTTAGCATTATCACATATTTATTGAGTCTCAACACTAGACAACACCATGTGAAGCACAAAGGCATGTTATCTCAATAGCTGTTAGGATTTACATGTGATCAAGGTTTTCAGGTGTCTAATGATAAACTTCTAAAACAACCAACAGACATCAGGATGGTTACCTTGGCAACCAAGACTAACCAGCCACATGTACATTTTTGACAGCAGACTGTCAGTGATAAGACTTTTGGGTTGACACAGGAGGCAAAATTGGCATTCTTACCTTTAATAGAGTGGGGACACATGTAAGATAGGTAGAAATAAATGCTGCAGTAGAATGTGCTCTAAAATTCTACTTACAAAAAAATCGCTATGGCCCAAATAACTCCATTAGTTTCCAGAGGATGTTTAATATTCTATCACGGACTGAGTATTCACAAGGTCAAAGCTTTAGTTTCCTATCATGATCTTTACCATAATATTGTATGATCATGCCCAATTGCATCTAGGTACACAGATATTTCAAATAGAGCTTTCAGGGTTCTAGAAAACTCTTAGTCAACTGTTCCATGAATGCCTTTTAAATAAATAGATAAATAGAGAAGATACTACTCAAAAGTTGAAGATTAATTCATTGACCTCAGTTTTTAGGTAGATGTGGACAACTGAGAAAATGGGAATACTGTATGGTCTTGCTCATTTCCCTTCAACTATATTACACTGGCATATCCAACCACCTTGATTTTCTTTTTTTAAATTTTACTCTGGGCTCTGAGGTACATGTGCACATCCGGCATCCTGCAGGATTGTTGCATAGGTATATACATGCCATGGTGGTTTGCTGTCTCCATCCCCCACAACCCCCCCGCTGCCTACATCAGGCATTTCTCCTGGTGTTATCCCTCTCCATCCTCCATACCACCCCCATTGTCCCTTGCCTCCCCTCCCCTCCACTCCTTCCACCTAGCCCAGTGAGTGCTGCTCTCTTCCCTGTGTCCAAGTGTTCTCATTGTTCATCACCTGTGTATGAGTGAGAACATGCAGTGTTTGGCTTTCCCATTCTTGTATCAGTTTGCTGAGAATGATGGTTTCTAGATTCATCCATGTCTCTACAAAGGACAAAAACTCATCATTTTTATGGCTGCATAGTATTCCATGGTGTATATGTGCCACATTTTCTTTGTCCAGTCTATCACTGATGGGCATTTGGGTTGGTTCCAGGTCTTTGTTATTGCAAACAGCACCACAACGAACATACGTGTGCATGTGTCTTTATAACAGAATGATTTATAACCCTTTGGGTATATACCCAGTAATGGGATTGCTGGGTCAAATGAAATTTCTATTTCTAGATCCTTGAGGAATTGCCACACTGTCTTACCATGATTGAAATAATTTACACTCCCATCAACAGTGTAAAAGTGTTCCTATTTCTCCACATCCTCTCCAGCATCTGTTGTCTCCAGATTTTTAATGATGGCCTTTCTAACTGGCGTGAGATGGTATCTCAGTGTGGTTTTGATTTGCATCTCTCTAATGACCAGTGATGATGAGCATTTTTTTCATATGACCTAATACCATAAAAACCCTAGAAGAAAACCTAGGCAACACCATTCAGGACATAGGCACAGGCAAGGAATTCATGACGAAAACACCAAAATCATTGGCAACAAAAGTCAAAATAGACAAATGGGACCTAATTAAACTTAAGAGCTTCTGCACAGCAAAAGAAACAATCCCATAGTTCTTGGAGGCTTTGTTCATTTCTTTTCATTCTTTTTTCTCTAATTGTGCCTTCTCATTTTATTTCATTCAGCTGATCTTCTGTCTCTGCCATCCTTTCTTCTGTTTGATCGAGTCAGCTGTTGAAACTCGTGCATGCCTCATGAAGTTCTCATGCTGTGCTTTTCAGCTTCATCAAGTCATTTATGTTCTTCTCTAAGCTGGTTATTCCAGTTAGCATTTCATCTAAACTTTTTTTCAAGGCTCTTAGTTTCTTTGCATTGGGTTAGAACATGGTCTCTTAACTCAGAGAAGTTTGTTATTACCCACCTTCTGAAGCTTGTTTCTGTCAATTCCTCAAACTCATTTTCTCTCGTTTTGTTCCCCTGATGGCAAGGAGTTGTGATCCCTGGGAGGGGAAGAGGTGTTCTGGTCTTTGATGGTTTCATCCTTTTTGCACTGGTTTCTTCCTATCTTTGTGGATTTATCTCTCTTTGATCTTTGAAGTTGGTGATTTTGGGAGGAATCTCTGAGTGGGTCCTTTTTATGGCGGTTGGATCTATATCTTTCTTGGCCTGTAGAGGCACTGCTGGTCTGCCTCAGATTCAGTCAGGTTGCTGGGTGGGTGGTCTTCCCTGGGGTTTGTTTGCAGGTGAGATTAGCCCTTCCTTCCCAGTGGCGTTTCCTGAGCTCGATTGTCCCGGTTGGGGTCAAACCTGTGTATTCACTGCCAAGCTCTCTAGCCCATGGGCTTCAGTTTGAATTTTGTAGTGGGTGGAGCCTGCCAGGCCTTATGACCTGTTTCCCTGCTTTCAACTCTGACTCTTTCTGTCAGAGGGGTTGTTCCGTCCCACTGGTGTTATTCCAAACTTCTGCCCAGGTCCATGCGGACAACTTGCAGCACCAGACGGGAGCCATTGCTCAGATTTGCAGCAACAACCCACCATGCCCCTCAGTCTGATGGGGCTCTCTGGACCATCGTTTGCAGGAGGGATGAGGTAAGCAGAGGATCTGAATCAGAGCACTGCGAGGGTGAAGTCCCTGACTCAACTGCTCTTTGAGAATAGCAATTCTGTATGTATAAATTTGTATCTCCATTATCTAGCTCAAAGTAAATGTAAAAAAAAATTACTGAATGTAAGAATAAAATAATATAAAACATGTGAATTAGAATTACTCCCACTTAGTGGAATGAACTGTTCCATGGTTTCTGATAGTCCTGATGTGCTGATGTCCCTGTTGGCTTCTGATAGTCCCTCTGATGTGTCAAGGTATGCCTCACACAATCTCTTGGTAAGTTGGGCTAGCTCATTTAAAAATCATTTATAAAAAAACTGCAAGTGAAGGGGCAGTAACTTTTCTCTCTCTCTCTCTTTCTCTTTTTTGGTAGACTCACCTCACTATGAATCATAAATTTCCAATGTTGCTTTCAAACAACCTTACCTTTTGCAATTTTCTCTGCCCAGACTCCTAAGCTATAAGCCTCAGATATAAGATATTGAATTTTTTATTCTTCACAGTGGACTGGTGATTCCCTGTATTCCTTGTCTTGACTGACTAATTCCTGAGAACTGGCTGATTGAGCCCCACCCAGGCTGTCTAATCCTAGCCAGATCTGCTTAAATTCTCTTATCAACATGATAAACAAGGATTTTTCCTTTGAAGTTTTGTGCATTGTCTTTATTCCAAGGAATATCTAGAAATTGGGTCAACTACATATGCTGTCTTCAAGAAAATCTCACCAATGGCTTGTTGAGAAACAAAATGTATAGGTACACTGCTCCACTATGAACTTTTTTCTTATTTTTTTCAGAGATAAATGTTTACTTTGAAGGTATCATTTAATTTTATATTAAAAGTCCCATTGTTCTCAAGACAGATATTCTCCAAAAAAAAGAAAAAAATGGTGTAATCTTTGTGCCTGTCACTTTTATTGACACAATTTGTGTTTATAAAGGGCCTCTGACATGAGTAGATATATTATAGTTAGTTCATTTTAAATCCCTCTTGTATTGGGAGCTTATTTTTATTCATTGTTTCATTTCTCCCAGAAATCTGGGCAGTTTCTTTTCTATGAAAATATCTTTTAATTTGATGAGTTAGGAAGCTATATCTTAATAGATCTCATGATAGACAGTCATAATAAACATTTATTTAAATTGATGTTGTAAAGGCAAAACAAATGTCATTTTTTAAAAACTACAAGGTGACCTTTTGAAACAAGGCTAAAGATCTCATACCAAAATGCATAAGTGATATAGAAAACATTACTTTTCATTTGTCATGTTCTACAACCACACACATGACATTTCTATTTGAAAAGGTCAGGATGGATGATGTGATTGCTTACCAAGATTAACACTACAATTTAAGTTAAATATTTTATGAGTATATTATTGAAATGTTTTTAATGATGTCTGGAGAAAACTGATTAATACATAAGAAAATTTCTCATTCTAAAGTTATTGTCATGTGCAAACATCTAAGATAGAAGGTGGTAAAATGTTTGGTCTGAGAACTTTTCTTCTGGGTAATATCTTGAGCTTAGAAAAAATATTTCTGACCCCATTTCTGCAGAACATATATAACCCATGCTTTAGTTGTGCACCTTAACTTTTCAAATGTGACAAACTCATCTTCTGATCAGTTGATTGTTAAAAATATATGGCGCTGAAATGGGTAAACTTTATCCTTAAGGCACCAATTAGTATATGTTTTAGGTTTCCTAGGTTACTCAGCTCTGCAGTTACAACATGAAAGCAGCTGTAGAAGATACACAAACAAATGTGTGTGGCCAAGTTCCAATAGAACTTTATTTAGCAAACAGATGGTGGCTGGGGTTTGACTCCTAAAAGAATACCAACGTTTTGCAGTTTTGAAAGATGAAATTCCTTTGAAATCTTAATTTGCAAGTCCAAACAATCTACTGTGAACAATATTACTCACAGGGCTTTCCTTGAAGGAGAAGCAGTTCCTCACTTCTTTCATCAGCTACCCAATTACGCAAGTCTTTTGTGAAAAATAGTATTTCTAGACAATATTTTTAGATTGGTTTGTAGTTGAAATGAGTTTGGCAAATACAGTAGCCCTCCCTTATCCATAGGGTTCAATGCCCCCAGTGGATGCCTGAAACTATATATAATGTAGAAGCCTATATATGCTGTTTTCACACACACCTACAAACCTATGATAACGCTTAATTTACAAATTAGTCCCAGTGAGAGATAAACAACAATAAATAATAATAAAATAGAACAATTATAAAAATATTCTGTAATAAGTTATGTGAATATCTGTCACTCTCTTTCAAAATATTTTATTGTGCTGTATTTACCTGTATAATACTCACTGTATTTTCTTTTTTAAAAATTTTTATGTCTTAATTGACAAGTCAAAATTGCATATAGTTATGGTTTACAATATGATGCTTTGATACATGTCGTCTACATTGTAGAAAGGCTAAATCAAACTATTTAAATATGCATTACCTTACAGATGTATCTTTTGTGGTCAGAACACAAAGTTTAGGCTCTTAGCAGTTTTCAAGTACGCAGTATGTTGTTAACCACAGGCACCGTAACGTACAACAGACCTCTTTAACTTCTTCCTTCTCTCTAACTGAAATGTAACAAACCTGCACGTTCTGCACATGGATCCCAGAACAAAATTAAATTAAAAATAAAACTAAAATGCAGGTTCCTCTGGCCAAAAAAAAAAAAAAAATGAATACTTCATGATCTAACTTATTATGTGGAACTTTTAACAAATCAAACTCAGAAACAGAGAAAGTTCATGGTTACCAGAGGCAGGGGTTTGGGGAATTGGGAGGTTTTAGTCACCTATTTTCAGACTGTAATTGACTGTGGATAACTGCAACTGCAGAAAGTGAAACCACAGATGAGGGGGGACTACTGTATTGGATTTTAAAAAGCACAATCAGTCTTTTTTTGTAGCAGGATTTGTCCTAACTTTTTATTTTATTTTATTATTATTATTATTTTTGAGACAGAATTTCATTCTTGTTGCCCAGGCTGGAGTGCAATGGCACGATCTCTACTCACAGCAACCTCCCCCTCCTGGGTTCAAGCGATTCTCCCACCTCAGCCTCCCGAGTATCTGGAATTACAGGCATGTGCCACCACACCTGGCTAATTTTGTGTATTTTTAGTAGAGAGGGGTTTCTCCATGTTGGTCAGGCTGCTCTTGAACTCCCGACCTCAGGAGATCTACCTGTCTCAGCCTCCCAAAGTGCTGGGATTACAGGCATGAGCCACCACACCCTTTTAATACAATAAAATGTATCAAGTATCTTCAAAGGAGGAAAGGAGAATTTTTCTACACTTATTTTGTGTATGAGCCACTTCCTTTTTTTTTTGTTGTTGTTGTTGTTGTTTGTTTGTTTTGGAGACGGAGTTTCCTCTTGTTGCCCAGGCTGGAGTGCAATGGCACCTCTTGGCTCACCAAAACCTCCGCCTCCTGTGTTGAAGCGATTCTTCTGTCTCAGCCTTCCAAATAGCTGGGATTACAGGCATCCGCCACCATATTTGGCTAATTTTATATTTCTTACTAGAGATGGGGTTTCTCCATGTTGGTCAGGCTGGACTGGAAGTCCCAACCTCAGGTAATCTGCCCACCTTGGCCTCCCAAAGTGCTGGGATCACAGGCGTGAGCCACCATGCCCAGCCTTCCTTTTTTCTTTTTTTATTTTAGCACAATTTTTTCATGGATTGTTGTCTGTGGGACAGTTTGCAAAAAATAATTACTTTTAGTAATTAGTGAGGTAGTGATTTGTTTTTTAATTATTTAAAACACTATTTTGTGTTTTTTGTTTCTTTTTAAAATTGGAAAGTATTCATATTAGTTCTTTTAAAGACTGTGTTACCCACAATATATGTCATTTAAATAGTTTCCTTTATGAGAGGTTTGAGATCAAGATAAAATGGAGAAAGGTGAGATGATATTGTTGTCATCATACTCTATGAAAACTTCACGGATAGAAGGGAAACTGTACTCACTTGTCAAAGATCTCACAATTAACACTTACACACTATAGTGTTGTTGGACATTTAATACAACTTTCAGACACATTTTCCACGCCTGCCTCCTCCTTTTACAAGTGAAAGCAATTGTATCAATACTATACATAATGCAAATTAAAGTACACTCAGTAATATTTATATATTTTTTTCTTTTCTTAATTCAAGTCCCAAACTTTTAATTGACATAATACACAATTTCAAACAGGCTTACTTCATGTAATAAATCTTCTATTAACCACCTTTTAGCAAAATGATTCCTGCAAAGATATACTACTTTTGAAGAGAAACTCTTTTTAAAATTACATAATGGTATCTTTTGCAAAAGACACTAAAGAGTATGGCTTAAAATATGACATTTCAATTAAAAGTTCAGGTTAAAATAGATTCGCACTTTTTTAGGAACACGATCTACTTTATTCAGAGAATATTATTGGAACTAAGGTGAAGTACGTCCCATATTTGGAGGAATCCACAACAGTCTGCTTTGCAGACTTAATAACAGATGAGGGATAAGCAGGGAGTACCTTCCATAACTCCAGTTTCTTGCACAAGTATGTCATTTCAAATATTTTGAAGCTCTCCTACTTGTATTTTTCTCATACTGGTTTTCTGTCTTAAAAATAATTTTCAGTGTATTTTAAATGCAATATAACCAAAAGCTCCTAAGTGATTGAGAAACGAGCAAAAATAAGACTGCATTTTCTGATAATACTCTCACATCCCTATTCACAAACTACTACCCACTGTCAGCCTATCTCTTCCTCTTGGCAGATTACAACAAAGAGGCATCATAATTATTCAAAGACTAGATGCTTATGTTCAAATTACTCTTTGCTACTTGGACAAACTCTTTCTCTTTTGTTCAAATGATGTATATATTTTTTTTCTTTCAGTTAAAATTTCTTGAGTTGCTTTGGCTATAATAAAATGTATTACATTTTCTGAAAAAATTAATAATAAAAATATTTTCCACAAATGGCTTTTATTCAATAGCAAAGGAATAATTAAAATTATTAAATTGAAGGAGAGGCCTGGTGCAGGGGCTCATGTCTGTAATCCCAGTACTTTGGGAGGCCAAGGTGGGCAGATCACTTGAGGTGAGGAGTTCAAGTCCATGGTGAATCCCCATCTCTACTAAAAATACAAAAATTAGCCAGGTGTGGTGGCACATGCCTGTAATCCCAGCTACTTGGGAGGCTGAGACAGGAAAATCACTTGAACCTGGGAGGCAGAGGTTGCAGAGAGCAGAGATCGGGCCACTGCACTCTAGCTTGGGTGACGGAGTGAGACTCTGTCTCAAAACAAAAAATTAAAATAAGATAAAATCAAAAACTACATATATAAATTGAAGGAGAGATATCATATACTTCATTTTTATTAATGTCGGTCAAATATTCCCAGTTAATTTTCAGTTCTTAGACTGTAGAAATTACATCTCATATACCTTCTATATGATACAGTGTTATGCTAGATACCTGGTAAGTTAATGGGATGGTTAAACTTTCTCAAGGAACAGTTGTTTAAGGCTTCCTATGGCACCTATTCCTTGAAGATTTTTATTTAGAAAAAAACACAATTTCTCTGAGAATGCTCCTTTATAATAAAGCATTGTTAGGAATTACAATAATAGCAATAAGGTGGAGAAAGCACAGGATGGATGTTCAGAGGATTTGAGTATAAGTTCTGCCACTGTGGTTACTAGTAGTTTTACCATTAACAATTTAGATAACTTGTCTAAGACTCATTTTTCTCATCTTTAATGTTATAATAATAGATCCAATTTTTCAATATCATTGTGGAGATTAAGTGAAATCATGAATGTGCACCCATGGAGGGAACATCTAGTGTGCCTCATGTTCTAAATGGGAAAAATGACCACAAGTTAACAAATACACAGAAAATAAAATATCAAAGCCTGTAACAGAGAGAAAATTATCTTTAGCTAAGGATGTCCAAGACAAAGGAGGTGGTATATAAACTGGAGGTTGCCTTGGTCTATCAGTACATCTCACACCTCTGTCAAGAACTATCTGAGACTGGGCGATTTATAAAGAAAAAAGGTTTAATTAACTCAGAGTTCTGCATGGCATGAAAGGTCTCAGGCAACTTACAATCATAGCAGAAGGCAAAGGGGAAATAAGGCACATCTTACATGGTGGCAGGATGGAAGGGAAATGCTACACTTTTAAACCATCAGCTCTTATGGGAACTCACTCACTCTCAGGGGAACAGCATGGGGAAAATTGCTCTGATAACCCAATCACCTCCCACCCGATCCCTCCCCTGATACACAGGAATTACAATTTGAGGTGAGGTTTGGGTGGAGCCACAGAGCCAAACAATATGCTTTGCAGAATGTTGAATGCATTTCAGGTGGAAGGGGATATGTGAATAAAGGTCAAAGTGTAGTGAATAGAAGGGAAGCTACATCAGAGAAGAGGAGTAGGCATCTTTGGGAAATGATGAGAAACTTGCCTTGAGGAAGACTGTAAAGGTAAATTGACATAGATCTGAGGGGACACTGGTACTACACTAAGAATTTTAGATTTATTTTTGTAAAGAAGGAAATGGATGGTACGAGCTTTGGGTGTTAGAATCTCTAGGACATGAATTACTGGGTAAGTATTAATGGAATATGAAGGTGGAATTCAGATAATTTCAAGATTGCCTGAAATGTG
Source organism: Saguinus oedipus (assembly GCA_031835075.1). Lineage (NCBI taxonomy): Eukaryota > Metazoa > Chordata > Mammalia > Primates > Cebidae > Saguinus > Saguinus oedipus. Next base: position 3,051,492 of record CM063190.1, read on the forward strand.
ATACTGGTAACAGGAAAGAGAGCGAAGAGGAATAGGGCAGACAGATTTCAAGTATAGAACTGGAAAAAACAATGATTAATATAGAACATTATAAATATATCTAGAAAATCAAATAAATTTAAAGACATATACATTTGGCAGAGTCATACATTAACACTTGTCTGTGTTTGAATTGACTGGGATTTTTTAATCATGAACACATTTTGTGATTTCAAGTTTATTTCCCAATGAGACAGGAATTTTTTAAAAAAGAATAAAGCCTTTGGTTGGATGTTGATTTTAGGAGCTATGGTAAATAGCTATCTATTGTGTTCACCTCATTGTATTTTGCTAATTGCAATAGGATAAGAGCAGCTTTAAATGTCTCCTTCTGAAATAAGAAAACATAAGATTGCACAGATTAATTATACTATAAAACATAAAGATCTTAAAAAAATCCAATAGAATAGGTTGAAAGAAAGCAGAAGTAATGATAAAAATAAAAGAAAATTTTAATGAGGTAGAAATCAGCAAAGTAATAATTTCAAAAGTTGAGCCTTAGAAAACAAAACACTTAGCTAACCCAATTAAAAAGTGGAAGTGCTAATACATGATATTTGAAATTATAAGGTATAAACACCCTGTAAAAAATTTATAAAAACATAGAAAACAGCTTTTCTAACAATCCGCAAATGTGCTTGACAATCCAAGAAATTGATAGTTTTGTAGGAAAATAAAATTTACCAAATTGACTTCAGTCCATCTTCAGAACATCTAAAAGAATTCTCAAAAAGAGAAGAAATAATTAATATATTCAAAAAGTCTCCTCCATATTAAAACACCAGGTCTTTATATTTTTCTAGAACAAATCAACAAAACTATGTAAGAATAGACAATCTCAATCTCCTTTTCCACATTACAGAAAAGGAAGACTTCTAATTATTTCCATAAACTGATTTGAAAATTTGACAAATATTTCACAAAAAAGTCTTAAATTCCAATTTATAATATAATATCTGATTTTTAATTATAACATTGTAAAAATATTGCAATATTAGCATTAAACTATTAAATAATTTTAAATAGCAAGAATAAAACAATTATGTTTAATAATCAAGAAAAAAGAATATTTTAATATTATGAAATATATTAATATACTGAATATATTAAAGAAATACAAGGATAAGGATATTGCTATTTCCATAGTGTTTATCTACCATTGTGTAACAAACTATTTCAAAACTTAAACAACAACCAATTTATTGTCTTATGATTTTGTGGGTCAGAAATATAGAGCAGGATTTTGTTGGAGAATACGTCAATTTTTCATATCATTGACTAGGATCACTCAGGGAAATCAACTAATACCTGGGCTAGTCTAGAAGATTTTATAATAATTTCACTCACATAACTCATTTATTGTCATAAAGTAGACTGACAGAGGAATCACCTGGGTGCCATTCATTTCCTGTACTTCTCTAGGCATTCTCCCCAGGAAAGTAACTAGACTTTCTTCACTGTGGCTTAGAACTGCCATCCTCTAAAACATTAAGCCTAGAAACTGTTAAAACCTTATTTCTATTGTAATCAATTGGCCAAAGCAGTCACGTAGTCTAGGCTGAAAGGAAGGAAACACAGACCCCATCTCAGTTAAAGAAAATCAAGTAATTTGTGGCCATTTAAATTTCCTGCAGCGGTAGACTATGCATTTAAAAATAATCATAGCAATTTAACAAGGTTTTAAAAAATGACTGTGTTAAAGTTAGGAATTAGACACAGATGCTGCCATCTTCACTATTATTGTGTTAGCCCATATAATAGGCAAGTGAAAGCAAATAGAGTCCTAATAATTAAACAAATACACTGATTTGAAAATTATATTATTATAGGTGGAAAATTTAAAAGAATATATGGAAAAGCTAAAATCAGCAAGATAATTTAATGAATTAGTTTATAAGATCAACATACAAATAGTAATAGCCTTCACATATAGAAACAAAACACAGTTAGAATACACAATGAAGACCTTATTTGCAATGGCAAAAATTTTTAGAGGTAAGATAAAATGTCACACGTATACATTAAAAAAATCCAAAACTTACAAGAAGAAACTCTAAAACATTGGAAAACCATACAGAAGTTAATATATTTTGTAAAATGAAAAAACATGCCTTTTGACAAAAGTCTTAAAATTACAAAGACGTTAAACATTCCCTACATTAATTTATAACATATATATTTATACAATTATAATTTATGATCTATAAATTATGTTCTCTAAATTAAAAACATCACTGGGTTTCTTATTTACTACAGCAAGACAAAGTGATTATTAGGGTCATGTGGAAGAACAGCCAAAACAAGAATAGGCAGAACAATTCTGTGAAAAAAGAAGAGTAATGAGAAGGGAGAAGGTCTGCAAATATTCAAACACTGTGACATTGATGTATAAAGGAACAGAATAGAAATCCAGACATTGATTCAATTTTGTATAGAAATATGTCATAAAAAGGCAAAATCATAAAATAAATAGTAAAAATGAGTGAACTTTAAGTTGTTCTTTGATAAACAACCATTTTTAAAAAGCTACTAATATACAAATTTCTGAAAGCTTCAATTTATACCAAAACAAAAAGTTACCAGAAAAATTATTCTTTCTGATAATACACACAAGAATATATTCTCAATGGTTTAAGAATAGGAATGTCAAAATTAAAGCAGAGATTTTCTTTTTAGTACCTAGTGGAAATTTCCTAGTATGAAACATACCAGGAAAAACAATTGAGAAAAATTGTTTAGGAAACTAATATTGGAAACTATCTCCAATTGTTTAGGCAGTAGAGAGTAGACAGCATAACACTCAGATCACTGAAAGAAGATAGTATTACAAGTAGGCACCAAAACTGCCCCGGGTCTTGCCTAGGAAAAATGACCTTACTGCAGCACCGTGAGCTGGATTCCAGGCTCAGAGCCTGCTCCTGTTGAGCCGCACCAAAGCAGTCACAGGGTTTGAGGCAGCTAACGTATCTATGGTGAAGAAAGTGGAGAGGAGGATACTGCACATGTGAGGGTTTGAGAACTGTATCTGAAGAGTCTCCATGAATCCTTGAGCAAGAGATGTGCTGAGCATGTGCAAGACACAACTACATGAGGCTTACTAGGAATTAGCTGCTATTGGGATGGGATTGGAAACATCAGAGATCTAATTCAATGGAGACTTTGTTAACATGTTAACATCACAGACATCTAAATAAAATGCCAGAAGGCATTTCCTTGATGGTCAAGCAGCACATCCACCGGAGTGTGAGATCATTGGACTGAAAGAGCTTGCTCATGGCAAAGAAGGCCTCAGCCGCCTCCTTGGTCCCCAGATGCTCCCCGTGGTTTATGAGATAAAGGATCTTGAAGAGGATGTGGGCACATTTCTGAGGGTTGATGGGAGTTTCATTAAGTGCATGAGCCTCTTGGAGTATGGCTCTCTTCTCAAGGTGCTGGAGTGGGTTGGAGCCTCCACTTGACTCCTCGTCCTTCTTGTCAAATTTATTCAATGTGGTGGAGCCAGTGGGATGCAGCAGCAACTCAATGCTTGGGGGTGCAGCACGGAGTGGAGAGGCAACAGAGGTTCTACAGGGACCCTCGATGGAGGATTCTTTAAACGGTATCTGAAATGGCTGACACTAGCCTGTAAGAGCACTAGAATGATTCCCTTATAAATTGTGCTTTTCTCAATGACTTAAATACTTAGTTACCTTAATGAAAAGACACTAGCTTAGTCCAGGCACGGGGGTTTACACCTGTAATCCCAACACTGTGGGACATCGGACACTGAGGTGGGTAGATCCTCAAAGCCCAGGAGTTTGAGATCAGCCTGGGCAACATGATGAAACCCTGTCTCTACAAAAAGGAAAAAGAAAAAGAAGAAATACAAAGGTAGTAGAAATATAACGCACACAAGAATGATAATCATAAGGACAATCTGTATTCCAGAAGAGTAAGGGAGCCTGTCCATTAGGAAGCCAACTGAAACCTCTAATCCCAGTTCACTCCAGGGTGTGGTGTCACAGGCCTGTAGTCCCAGCTACTCGGGAGAATGAGTAAAAAGATTGCTTGAATTCGTGAGGTCAAGGCAGAAGTCAACCCTGATCATGCCACTGCAGTCCAGCCTGGGGGACAGTGAGACCCTGTCTCAAAAACAAACACCAAAAACCCACAGAAACAAACAGCAACAACTTCAGATTGTCACCTCACTCTGAAATGACTGTGGCAAACACCACTGTCCTATTGGGAAATTAAAAGAAACACACTCCCTCCTGCTGTCAGCCCGCCCTCCTGCTCTAACATGTCTGTGATGGGTTAAAATGCCCAAAAGCTGATGTACTCAAATGATAATACACTTTCCTGTTCTGCACCCACATTTATTTTTGTTTGAGGTCACCATCCAGGTCCTATACATGTCGAAGGGCATGGAGTAATGAAGGGCAGCATCCTTTAGGATGTTTGAATATATATATGGCTCTGAAGAAACCCAACATTGGGCAAGTTCCCTCAAACTTTTCACTATGCCTGACCACCACTCTATTTTAGTTAGAGATTCTATTGGGGCAAAACCTGAGAATTATCTGCCTGGCCATCAAGAAGATAACTCCTTGCATTTTGTGGGGAGAACACTTTTGCCTGAAGGGAGTGTTTTTCCCAGGATTACAAATCTTTCTGTAACCTTAGGGAACATCGCTGATGACAACCAGGCACAGTGGCTCTGGCCTGTTATCCCAGTGATGCGGGGGTGAGGTGGGAGAATCACTTCAGCCCAGGAGTTCGAGGCTGCAGTGAGCTGTGATGGTGCCATTGCTCTCCATCCTGGGCCACAGAGTCAGATGCTGTCTCTGAAAAAAAAGAAAAAGAAGAAGAAAGGAAAATATTGCTGATAAAACTGTGGCCTCCTTTGCAGCTCAACAAAAAGCTATTCACTGGCTAAGGTTGTAATAGATAATCATATGGCTTTAGTGATATATTCGGCTGAGCAGGGAGATGTATGTGGGTGGCAGATGCCTTCTGTTGCATATACATAACTATTTCCATGAGGTAGAACCTTCTCTTGAAAAAATTAGAAAGAAGCCAGTTGGCTGTAGGAAACCCCTGAAGAAGAACTGGGATTTGATGTTTTCCCTGCTCTTTTCAGCTGGCTGCCTAATGGAGCAGGTTCCCTTACTGTTCTGGCACACAGGTTCTCTTTGTGATTATCATGCTTGTGTGCATTATATTTCTACTACTCAAATTGTTAATCTTGTGTATTTCTCATTGCTTACTTCTTCTGAGAAACTAAATTCGTGGCACTCTGAAGACTAGAGACGTTTCAACAAGTGACAGCAACTATGGAATCGACCAAGATCTCTCTTTTTCTTTTTCTTTTTTCCATTCTGTGATTACACCAATTCAGCTACCGGGCGCTGTTAAAACTTCATCAGTGAGAGGACGCCTTTCCTCCCCGGCTCCCGGTGCGGGACAGGACTATCTGGGAACGAGTCTTTCTGGCAAGGAGAAGCACCTTGGCCCTGCTCTTGATCGTCAACACTTTCAAGAAAAGTTTTCATCTAAAGGGAGAACGAGGAAAGAAGAGAACTTTTATATGAGGAATGTGAGCCTTTTCAAATTCTCAGGCCCAGAGAGGCATTACATTGAGACAGCAACCATGCTCCGCTTTCTTTTTGTACAATGGCGTATTTCAAAACAAAACAAAACAAAAACAAGAAACCAAACCTACGAGATTCACGAAATTGGACAGTTGTCTATGACACTACTACTGGTAAACCAGGAAGGACGGCTGGTGTGCAGACATCTGAGCAGCCCCTCTAGTTTCATAGAATCTCTCTGATACGGAAGGGCTTCCCATTTTAAGCTCAATGCTACTTCACAAAGATAACCATGTTTGAAAGGAACCGGTTTTCTGTAATCCTAAACGTTCTAGTCTGAGAATGAAAAGCCATTATTTGAGGACGGTGCACAGGCTTCCCGCTGGCTGCCACAGGGCAGAGGTTAAACAATCGCTTCTTTGGGGGAGACCAGTTGCGGGGGTCTCGGCGCACCGCCCCAGGGGACAAGGGCGGGAGGGAAAGGAGGGAGAGGCAGAGTCACTTCCCCACCGCCTCAGGCAGCTGGTTGGTCGGCCGAGTGGCGGAGGGAGCTGGTTGGTCGGCCGAGTGGCGGAGGGTGGAGCGGAAGTGTAGACAGTCACTGGGAAAGACACTGTCGGTGACATCACGGAGAGGGCGACTTCTATGCAGATGAGGCAGCGCAGGGGCTGCTGCTTGGCACCTGCTGCTTCCCGACGAAGGGGTTCCCCGCCGTGGGAGCGAGTCCAGGACCGCCGGTCGGACCCCAGATTCCAGCTGTGTGTCCGGGCTAGGAGGGCTGGGGGTGCGGTGCCCGGGGCAAGTGACCGTGCGTGTAAAGGGTGAGGCGTATGAGGTTGTGTCTGGGCGGAGGGGTTTGAACTCATACTTACCTGGCAGGGGAGATACCATGATCACGAAGGTGGTTTTCCCAGGGCGAGGCTTATCCATTGCACTCCGGATGTGCTGACCCCTGCGATTTCCCCAAATGTGGGAAACTCGACTGCATAATTTGTGGTAGTGGGGGACTGCGTTCGCGCTTTCCCCTGTTCTTTTGTGTTATGAATAGTAGACAAGTGTTTGCTTTTGCTGCCGACCCCGGGGCTTTGCGGTGGTTGTATGGCGTGGTCGGTAGCTTTGAGACCTTGTTACCGTGTTCCACGACCAATGTCAATTCACTCCGATACAACAGTAGTAAGGTGCTATTGGAGAGTTAGAGTGGAAAACCACTCTACTGCTGTCAGGATCCAACCTGTTCTCTTGCTCTAAATTTCTGACCCATGATTTAAACGCCCAAAACCTGACGGACTCAAATTACAGTTCTCTTACCTGTTATGCACCAGCCTTTAGTTTTGGCTCTTGAAAACATCACCATAGCCCTATAAATGTCTAAGGGCATGGAATTACCAAGTGCAATGGCATTATTATCTGTTTCTCATCGCTTTACTTCTCAGAAAACTAATTTCATGGTATTCTCAAGACCATTCAACAAGTCACAGCAGTTGGAGACTTAACTGAGGTCTCTCTCTCTCTCTCTCTCTCTCTCTCTCTCTCTCTCTCTCTCTCTCTCTCTCTCTCTCTCTCTCTCTCTCTCTCTCTCTCTCTCTCTCTCTCTCTCCCTCCCCCTTCTCTCTGGTCACTCTGTGATGCCCTTTTTTCTTTTTGAGACAGTCTCACTTTATCACCCAGGCTGGAGTGCAGGGGTGCAATCTTAGCTCACTGCAACCTCTGCCTCCCGGGTTTAAATGATTCTCATGCCTCAGCCTCCTGAGTAGCTGGTTAATTTTTGTATTTTCAGTAGAGGTTGGGTTTTGCCATGTTGCCCAGCCTGGTCTGGAACTCCCGGACTCAGGCGATCCACCCACTCAGCCTGGTGAGATGCTGGGATTACAGGTGTGAGCCACCGCACCTGGTGTAATGCCCTTTCCACTGGACTTTTAGGCACCCTAAATTCCTCAGAGAGGCGGCTCCTTTCCTCCCCTGACCTCAGCGTGGGACGGCTATCAGGGAATGAGACTTTCTGGCAAAGAGGGACACTCTAAGCTTTTGATCATCAATGCTTTCAAGAAGAAATCTTTTTTTAAAAAATTTTTTATCTGAGGAATCAGCCTTCCCAAAGGCAGACAGAAGCCCACGTCTTTGTCAGAACCTCGGTATGTTTGATGGGCCTGGGAACCAACGTCCGAGCAGTTCTTAGCCACTGGATTGGTGGGCTGCTTTTGTTCAGAAACTAGAAGCATACATTATTGATTCCTGTCCCAAAACAAGGGACATTTCTTAAACATTCTCAAAACCTGTTTGCTCATCAGTAAAGCACTGAAAGTTGCTTTTGGTTTGGGTTCATGTATTTTATGTTTGAAGCAAGGCAAATGGATAAGTGTAGTCATCCTTAGTTCTCTAGCAGAAAAAACAGGGACGCGTTGTTCTTACTACTTTCCAGCCTTACAAGAAAGAAGAGTAAAACACAAATCAGAATGCGAAAGCTAATAAGAACTCACGCTTTTCTTATTTTTGGTACCACGAAAAGTCAGGGGAAAGCGCGAACGCAGTCCCCCACTACCACAAATTATGCAGTCGAGTTTCCCACATTTGGGGAAATCGCAGGGGTCAGCACATCCGGAGTGCAATGGATAAGCCTCGCTCTGGGAAAACCACCTTCGTGATCATGATATCTCCCCTGCCAGGTAAGTATGAGTTCAAACCGCTCCGCCCAGACACAGCCTCATAGGCCTCACCCTTTACACGCACGGTCACTTGCCCCGGGCACCGCACCCCCAGCCCTCCTAGCCCGGACACACAGCTGGGATTTCGGGTCCGACCGGCGGTCCTGGACTCGCTCCGACAGCGGGGAACTCCTTCGTCGGGAAGCAGCAGGTGCCAAGCAGCAGCCCCTGCGCTGCCTCATCTGCATAGAAGTCGCCCTCTCCGTGATGTCACCGACAGTGTCTTTCCCAGTGACTGTCTACACTTTCGCTCCACCCTCCGCCACTCAGCCGACCAACCAGCTGCCGGAGCCGGCGGGCAAGTGACGTCCGCCAGTCCCTTCCTTCCCTCCCGTCCCCGGTCTGTTCTCTCCCAAAGAAGCGGGTCCTCATCCTGTGTTACCAAGCACCCTTTAGGCAGCCAGCTGGAGCCTGCGCACCCTTCTTCAAATAATGTCTTTTAATTCTCAGACTACAACGTTTAGGATTACAACGAAAACTGGTTCTTTTCACATACGATTATCCTGGTGATGTAGCATTCCCCTTGAATTGAAAGGCCTTCAGTATCAGAGAGAAATCGTGTTTCAATAAACAACTAACAATGACAACAGAAGAAAACCACTGCAAATCCTAATGCCTTCGCCTTGGTTTAATGTGTGTTTACCTTTAGAGGACTCCTTTAGAAAAGTTTCTCTAGCTGTGATCGGAGTTCAGGAATTCCTCCGTTTTTGTTTCTGTCTTACTATCTTCAGTTAAGTTCATGCACTATTAAATGAAATATTAGTAAAATAAAAATAGAGTCTAAGCTCAATTTTTCAAAAACAGATATTTATATATAGGCTTTATTGATTTTCTTCTACAGGGGTGGGCAGGGGACAGTCTAGCTGAAACATACATTCTTCTCTCTGTAGATACAGCAGAAGAACACGACTCCATCAGCGTTGCCCCAATGTTAACAAAAGTGATTTTGAACTTAAGATGATCAGAAATCTTATATATCTGTACTTTTTCTGTACTGGTGGTATGGTCTATGCTAAGCATGTATGATTTTAAAAAAGTAACTTTAAAATGGTTTTGAAGAAAAGTATGTACATGTGTGAATAGTACTTAATTCCAAGTGATGGAAATATGGATGACTGGTTATTTTCATCTTTCTGTATCTTATATTTTAAATGGAAAAACTCAATGACCTGGAAGTGAATGAACAGATTAGATATGGAAGGGGTGTGGGGCAGGTGAGAGGAAAATGTGAAGGGAGGACAAACCTGGTTCTGGCAGGAATCGTGTTTAAGTTGAAGGTTTCTGGGGAGCAGTTGTTGGGAGAAGAAGGATATGAGGGAGGCAGGAGAATCTGAAAATATTTAGGACAGTGTACTGCCTGTCATCATTCCTCCTCCTTTTGCATTTCTTCTAAAGAAATACACGGACTTACATTTCTTTTCAAGCATGTGTGCCATTTGTGTTTTTCTTTTATTAATGAAACTGGTGGGTTTATCTTGCTGGTTGTCCAGAAAAGTCAATGGAGCTGAGAACAGCAGGCTTCCTGCAAGAGAGAAAGGATCTAATGCATGCAGAGCCAGCTAAGCCACAGGACAGAGTTTCATTATTAATCAAATCTTTCTCCTCCCAAATTCAGAGACCAGTGTGTTTTAAAGGATAGTTTGGCCGGCAGAGGGCTAGGGAATGGGGAAAGCTGATTGGTTGGGTTGGGATGAAATCACAGGGAGTTGGAGCTTGTCTTCTTGCACTGAGTCAGTCCCTGGGTGGGGGCCACAGGACCAGATGAGCCAGTTCACCTGTCTGGGTAGCACCAGCTAGTTCATCATAGGGCAGGGTCTGAAAAATACCTTGAACGCCAATCTTAGGTTTTATACGAATGTTATTTATAGGCACAACTGGGGAGCTTAGGAATCCTGTGGCTTCTGGCTGCATGGCTCCTGAGCCATAATTTTCAATCTTATGTCTAATTTGTTAGCTTTGCTAAGGAGCTCTGATGCCCAAGAAAGGAAGGAGTTTGTCTCAGGAAGGGGCTGTTGTCATCTTTGTTTCAGACTTAGACTTGGAAGTAAATTTCTCTCATATTTAGCCTCGCCTATGCCCAGGAATAGCCAAGGGCAGGCTGAAGGTTAGAAGCAAGGTGCAGAGCTCAGCGTCACTTAGCCAGGGAAGGAGGATTCGAAAGTAGGAATCTGAACTGAAGGCAGCCTGGCTCCAGAAGGCATTCTCAGACCCACTGCGTTTATACTGCTCCTGACGAGTGCCCTTGCAAAAACTATGCCAGTGAGAAAAACCTGACATAGGAAAAGTATGACCGTCAAAGAAATCTGACCTGTGTGACCCTGAGCAGGTTACCCAACATCTCTGCATCCCAGTCCTCTCATGTGGAAGATGAAGATGATGGTGCAGCCCTGGCCTGTAAGGACTAAACAGTCACACACACTCATCAGCTGTGCCTGCCGTGTGGCACTTCGCATATCAGGCACAGTTGGGGAGTGTGGATCTGTTACTCATTTGCATGTTAGCTCTTTTAGTTTCCTGCAGCAGTGTGCAAAGAGCAGACGTGGCCAGGTGCCAGCGCTCATGCCTGTAAACCCAGCACTTTGGGAGGCTGAGGTGAGTGGAAAACCTGAGGTCAGGAGTTTGAGACTAGCCTCACCATCATGGCAAAACTCTGTCTCTACTAAACATACAAAAATTAGCCCCCCATTGTGGTGCATCTGTAATCCCAGCTACTCAGGAGGCTGAGGCAGAAGAATCACTTGAACCGAGGAGGTGGAGGTTGCAGCTGTGATTGCACCTGTCACTATCACTATAGCTTGGGCGATAGAGCGAGACTCCATCTCCAAAAAACAAACTGAAAGAGCAGATGTGATGAAAACTGGTTGTGTTGAAGTCACAGCAGTGATACTTTTCAGTGGCTGCACACCCTCCCAGGGAGACTGCGGCATCCTCTCATCTGCAGTGATCTCCTGGGGTGGGAGGTCCCAGGAAGGCCCCTCAATCTTCAGCAGATTTGACCCTCAAGGAGCTTCAGGGAATGAGCTATAGAAGTGTTTCTCTGGCTGTGCATGGTGGCTCACACCTGTAATCCCAGTACTTTGAGAGGCTAAGATGGGAGGATCACCTGAGGTCAGGAGTTCAACACCAGCCTGACCAACATGGAGAAACCCCATCTCTACTAAAAATACAAAATTTGCTGGGCATGGTGGTGCATGCCCATAATCCCAGCTACCTGGGAGGCTGAGGCAGGAGAATCACTTGAACCCAGGAGGTAGAGGTTATGGGGAGCCAAGATCACACCACTGCCCTTTAGCCTGGGCAACAAGTGAAACTTGGTCTCAAAAATCAAAGCTAAACAAAACCAAACCAAACCCTATTTCTCTCTGGGAGGAACTGGGACTTTATTAGCTCATCTCTTCAGCTCATCTGAAGGAAATCAGTGATTCAATTTTTTGCTTCAAATCAGCCTCAATAAAATTTTTATAGTTATAAAGTGGAAGACATTTGTACATGTAGGGGAGGAAATATGACTTTTCCTCACCCAGCCTAGGTTCACTGCTGAGACCCTTACAGCAAAAGACAGACTAATAAGAGAAGAGCATACCTAGTTATTTAATGTCAGTTTCACATGATGGGAGCACCTTCCAAAGGAAATGAAGGCCTGTGGAAACAGCTAAACCTCAGGGTTTTTTCCTTTTTTTTCTTTAACAGTAGGTTAGATGAAGAGTGGATAGTCATAGAGAAGTGTGATGGAATGAAAAGAGTACAATGTGGGGAACCCCCCATAGAGCTACCGAGGAAGGAGAGCTAAGCAGAATCCTGGCACAATTAAGGCCTGGAGAATATCTGTTAACAGAAATAGGGCTTGGAGAATATCTCAGTTTATAGTGTTACTGCTCAGTTATTTCCCTTTATACAGTCCTCTCTATATAATCATATATTAGTTCATAGAGTGAGTGTCTAAAGAATATCTTACCATTCAGATATTTCCATATATATAAAATGATATCTTAGTTTATAATCGGAGGAATGCCTAGAGTAGACACAGTACAGAGCATGAATTAAGGAATAAGCAGCTTATAATTGGGGGAATGCCTAGAGCAGACACAGTGCACAGCATGATTTAAGGGAAAAGCAGTTACACCAGGACAAGAATCCATGGCCCAGGTGGCAGCATTCAGTATCATAAAGATACCCGCTATATGGTATCTTTATCTCGCCCCAAAGGGTTGGGGCGAGAGCCACTCCTCCTGATAAGAAGTTGTAGGACCTTGCTCCGGTTCTTGTGGAAGGCTGCCCTCAGAACAGCAATCGCATCTTGGTAACTGTGAACTTTATCAGCTCTTGTTACTGTGCTGCTCAAAAAGCATTCCCCTATAGAACTCATTGGAAGCTGCCACCAGGTGATGTAGACCCTGACAGCTCTGTCACTGCTGTGTGACTTAAAGTACCCTCCTATAAATCTTGTTAGTACCTTGTCCATAGATAGAGGTACTGCACACTGCACCCTCTTCACTGCACATGGCCCACCCCCATGCCTCAGTGACCTAATGAGGTGGACCCCTTACTGCACATGGCCCTTGCCTCAATGACCTAATGGGAATGGACTCCCTGCTGTGCACTGTCCACCTCCCAGCCTAGGTGACCTAATGGGGGCGGGCCTCTTGTTTTATTGCTCATGACCCTATCACTATCCTTAAAGATGACTTCACTCACTGCCCTGCCCCCTAACCTATACACGATAAATACTCACGCTTCTGGAGATTCGGGGCCTCGCCTGACTCCACTCATAGGTGGGGTGGTCCCCCCGAGCCAAGCTGCATTTTCCTCATACTTCTGTGTTCTGTCTATTTCTCTGATCCTGTGCCTCAGCACAGCGTAAGGGACAATCCACAACCCTGTGGGCCATCACCCCCACAGTACCATCTAATGGTAATAAGCTGGGGGACACATAGCCAGGTCTATATGTTCAGACTCTTCTCTGTGTCCCTGTATCTTCAGACACAACGATGCACCTTTCCTCTGGGTACAGAGAGGGCACCTCTCACATGAGAGCCTTATGATTGGCTTCAGGGATGAAGGGCAGGGGGAGGTGACAGTGGCCTTCCTGCTTCTGTTGTTTTCTCAAATCCCTTTCGTATAAAATATTTTAGAGCCCGAGGTGTTATATTTTGGAGTAGCGTGTCCCGAACCCCATCATTCACATGCTACACAACCCAGAATCTTTGAGGAGTGATACATGTGACTATAAAATATTTAAATGTGAAATACAAATGATGGCTGGACACGCAGGCCAGCACTTAATCCCAGCACTTTGGGAGGCCCAGGCAGGCAGATCACTTGAGTCCAGGAGTTCGAGACCAGCCTGGCCAACATGGCAAAACCCCCATCGCTACAAAATCTACAAAAATTAGCTGGACACTGTGTTGTACACCTGTGATCCCAGCTGCCTGAGGAGGGTGGGCTGAGGATCAACTTAAACAACGTCATGTGTAAAAACAAATGTTTTATTTTTTCCTTTAAGTTTAGACAAGGGAAGCAGTGGGAGTGAGAAGGGACGAAGATATCTGTAAGGAATTGTGATCAGTTGCTTGTAAACATGAGTGATTTGCATGCACTATACACTGTTACGAAAGTCACACATGCTGCAAAGCTGGTGGTGAACAGCAGCAGTGACAGCAGCGTCCTGGCCCCGCACTTGTCTCCCCAACTTTCCCCACAACTGTCAATGCACCTGCTCCTCTTTCACTGTGCAATTTTTCATCCCAGGCCCTTCAGTCCAGCCTGCAAGGGGAAACGGAGTGTGTTCTCCCTCCTGCCGTCCACTCCAAGGAGACAACAAGGCACCTCTCTCCCACCCCGCACCTCACCTCCCCACACCCTCCACACTGACGGCCTCAAAGACTGCGGTGTTTTTCAGTCCTTTGTAACTGCTGAAAATTCTCATATTTTCAAAATATGAAAATCAGAGCGATGGTCCTGAGCGCCTGCAGGGACATCTTAGCTCGCTCTCAACGCCCACCATGAGCCTCATCTGAAGTGTTCTGCCGTGCAGAAGAAAACATTTTTGCATCTGTCTGGTCCTGAGGCGTCCTCTTCTCCTTGGGGCGGTGTCCTGGCCGCTCGAGGGGGAGCCCCGGCGTCTGACACTCATCCCTCTGGGCTGCTCAGCCTCCTCTTCCCTGTGGCCCTGAGGGAGCTCCCTCCAGGCTGCAGAGGATCAGGACCAGGGCTCCCAGCCCGCGAGCTTAAGAGGCAGCTGCGCGGATTTCTCTTTCCGGTTGAGATACTGGGACCAAAGAATGAGATTTCCAGACTCAGGTTCCAAAGCTTAGTGAAACAGCGACAAAGAGCCCGCAATAGAGACGTGGGAGCTAGAAATTCGGCATAAAATCTGAATATGAAGAACAGAGCAAATTAACATTCCGAATAGGATGGGCACCTGAATAAAACAGCATTACTCCTAAGTTAGGTCTCCAGCCATCCACCCTATACCCACACAATCACCAACACTGACTGGGCTAACCGCATCAAACTTTCATGCCACCGTTCCTTACCAAAAAGACAACGGGTGCCATTACGGGATGTTCTGGGTGAAAGGCATCTCCCGGTCTAGGATCGAGACGAGGCAGCCATTTTAGTGCAGGAGACCTCTCACCCCAACACCCAGGGTCACGGGGTGGGGGCTTCCTGGGTTGCTGGGCGCTGGCTCTGGGCTCTGGCCCTCCCATTGCACGGGGCCAAGAGGCCCGCTCAGGACGGGGACCCTGCAGGCTTGGTGACTCCGATTGGATGTTTTGGCAATTTCCCTGTGGATCAGGCCACTGTGAGAACCCAGTTCTGGGGACCCGGGCCCCTGAGGGGTGGATAGGAGAGCGCAAGTGACATCACCGGGGACGCATTGCGAGGCGGGAGCAAGAGGGACGCGGGGGCTTGTAGCAGCCCGCACCCTGCAGAGAACCCTACCGGGACCCAAACCTTTCCCTCCTCTGACCCAGGACTTGGATCAAACGGCAAACGGAATCCACACCCCTTTCCCTTCATCTTTGAGGCGGGAGTTTGCCTCCGGGAATGCCTTTCTGCTCCAGTGTAAAAGACCAGCTTTTGTGCACAGCAAACGACAAGGTCCCACCGAGATTTGAACTCGGATCGCTGGATTCAGAGTCCAGAGGGCTCACCATTACACCATGGAACCGTCTGTCAGGGGCACTCTGGGTTATTGGCATTTGCAAGTGAATTCTCAGCCTCAGGAGTCACCAGAATTTCCTTCGCAGCTGTTTTCTTCTGGTCACACGGGACCTGAGTACCTTTAACTGCAATAGGAGGAGTCGCCCCAGACGTGCGTCTCTGCTCTTTAGGTTTCTATCTCAGAGGATGAGATTAAGCACCTTTTGGGATCGGGACCCGGAAGAGCTATTTTTAGGCCTCCACAAAAGCCGCCAGTTCGCCCGAGTTGCCAGTTTCCTGCCCCGAGGTGAAAATTCTGCGGAGCCCCCCACCCTCTGGGGTTTCTTTCTTTTTCTTTAAAACCGTCCTCTTCCCTTTGTGCACGGAGCACTGCTGAGCATTTCCAGAGCGGGATCGGGAGTGTGCTGGGGTTTCTGCTCTCCTTCTGCCTTCTCCTCCTCCCGCTTCTCTCCCTCCCCCTTCTCCTCCTCCCCCTTCTCCTCCTCCCCCTTCTCCTCCTCCCCCTTCTCCTCCTCCCCCTTCTTTTCCTCCCCCTCCTCCTCCTCCCCCTCCTCCTCCCCCTTCTCCTCCTCCTGTCATTCCATTTCCACCCCCCTCCCTGTCTTCCTCGCAGCCCCCCACACCCATTTTCCCAGCCCCTCCAACTCTCTGTCCTTCCTGCCTCCTCCTCCTCCACTCCTTCTGGCCTCCATTCCTCTTCCTTCTCCAGGCTCCCACCCTCCCCACCACCGACCTCCCACGCAGCCGACACTCACAGGAAAGCCCACCACGGTCCGAGAGGAAGCGGAGGACGACGTTCCTAGTCAGGACATTAGGGGGGTCTTCAGTGGTGAGTGAGTGCAGCGACACCGACACAGGCGATGAGCGTCAGCCAGTCCTCAAGGCCTGGGCAGGACGGCGGATCCAAGGCCACCCACACCTGGGGCGACCCAAAAGCGTCCTGCTCAGGTTCCAGAAGGCGGAACCCAATTGCCGAGTCCGAGGAGACTGACAGCAGCGGGAGCCATTTTCTTCGCAAGTCCAGTTCCAAGTGGAAGCATCATGGCGTCTCCTTCCAGCCACCGCGAGGTCAAGACACAGGGATTAGCATCACCCAGGACTCAGCCAGTACCCTGGACGCCTGGCCAGGGCCTGTGCAGAGACAAGCTGGGCGTGGGGCCCATTTCCCCCAGGCAGAGGCTCCCGGGGGTGTGGGCGCTCACAAGTTTGCCCCGTCCATCCTCCAGAGGCCGTGTGAAGCCTCAGCACTGCGCCCTTGGACTTCACCCAGGGATGCCACCAGCTCCCGCTGTTCAGGGTTTCCAGTGACCTCTCCAAGGCTCTGATTTTTGAATCGTTCTATCTGGTGCACCAAGATCTGCCTCCCACCAAGTGAGCAGACCTGAAGAGCCGCCAGATCCAAAAGGTGAAATCACAAGGCATTGCCAGCTAGATAGGGACAGCATCCCATCTCTGTTATGATTTAGATTCAAAGGGAAGATGTCATGGTCCCTAAACATCACAGCACGACCAGGGCAGGGCACCCACGACCTGCAGTGCCCTTGCCCCTCGTTAGGTGTAAGTTATTTTACTTAAGCAGACAAGTGTTCCCTTCTGGATTTTTTCTCAGTGGCTAGATCTCTCTCTCTCTCTCCTTCTGAGCCCCCTTATTCTCTACCCACCTTTATTTTCTCCCTCTGTTTCCACTCTGCTGCCCCACTGCAGCCTGCTTTCTCCTCTTCAGCTTTCATGGTTCTCCCCTTGCCTGCCCACTGGCACCCCCACACTAGTGCTGCTGCACTGTCCTGGGTGGGGAGATGTATGTGGTTGTGGCTGGTGCCCTCCAGACATGTCCAGGGTGGGGAAACATGCTGCAGCTGCCAGTATAATGGTTTGAAAGAATGGCCACTTTCTAAAGCCTTTCACGTCTCTCAATCTGGGATCTTTTGGGACTAGGAAGTTCTGGGCCACAGTGGAATTCTTGTCCTCCAGGGCCGTGTGGGGGATGCCTCATTTCACTGAGCTGTCGTGGTGTGCTAGGAAGTGCCAGGCCCTGCTCTGGGATAGGAATATCACTGTGAGCAAGTCTCAAGTCACGACTCATGGAGCGGGTCTGGAGCCCACCTCTGCAGGCATCAAGAGGTGTCAGAGAGAAAGGGACATGGCCAGTTTGTGTCCTTCCCAGGTGGCTACTCTTTGGGTCCTGGGGAAGTAGGAGCCAGTGCAAGGAGAGAAGCCCAGTGAGAAAGCAAATGGACAACATGAGACCTGGGGCTGAGGCCCCCACCCGCAGTGGGGTGGTTTCTGAAGCAGGCAAGAGGCAGCGGGGAAGGTCACAGCCTGGCATTCTGGTGTCCGGTGCCCTGGCTCCTTAATGTGGATGTCCAAACTTACCCAAAGGCCAGATTCAACATCTCCATTCCCAGTGAATTCTGAATGTGTCCTTAGAGGAGAAAGGAGAGGTTGGGGAGCAGCTTCTCACCCCATGCTAACTGTATTTGATGTTACAGTATCATGTCTCTGTGCTATAATTAGCATGTGGCCATGAACGGAAAGGATCGATGGTTTAAGCCCATTCCCAGATATTCTAGTCTTCACCTAAGTTCCCTCCCTTCCTTCCTTCCTTCCTCCCTCTCTCCCTTTTCTCCTTCCCTTTCTTTCTTTTTTTTTTTTTTTGAAACAGAGTCTCTCTCTGACACCAGGCTGGAGTGCCGTAGCATGATCTCAGCTCACTACAACTTCTGCCTCCCTGGTTCCAGCAATTCTCCTGCCTCAGCCTCCCAAGTAGGTGGGACTACAGGACAGTGCCACCATGCCCAGATAATTTTTGTATTTTTAAGTAGAGACAGGTTTTCAACATATTGGCCAGGCTGGTCTCGAACTCCTGACCTCAGGTGATTTGCCCACCTTAACCTCCCAAGGTGCTGGGATTACAGGCATGAGCCACTGCTCCCAGCTTCTTTTTCTTTTTAAATAGACCACTTTGCTCTGAAACGTAAGTTCTTTTTGTGACTTCTAATTCTCTCTCAGAATTTGCTGAAATCTCTGAGGCCACCTTCATCTTTCAGTCTGGGAGCTTATTCTGTGGCCTGTGGCTCCTCCCTGTCTCCTTCTCCTTTGATCTGTGGTTCCAAGTATTCGCCAAGTTCTGCCTTCCAAGCTGGTTTCGCCCTGTCCTTACCAGAACCTGCACTGTCTGGAGTGCTGATGCCACTATGATCCAGCTGATCTGCCCTCTGGATTCCAGGGGCACATCGGGGACAGAGGGTGAAGCACAGACATTGAAATCTTCAACTGCTCTGACTCCAGGTTGTGCATCTCAAGGCCCAGTATTAACCACACGATATCAGGACGCCACCAAAGACTGGTTTGGGAGCCTTCACATTCTGATTTAGAAAACTTTATAGATGTTACTTTATAGAACAGCTCTAGGCTTACAGATGAATTGAGCAGAGACTGTAGAGAGTTCCCATGTGCCTCCCTGTCCTTCAATACACAGTTTCCCCCATTAGTGTCTTGCAATAGTGTAGTACATTTGTTACATTGGATAAACCAATATTGATAATTATAATTAACTAAAGTCTATAGTTTAAGGGTTCCATCTTTTATCTTTTTTTCTTTTTTAACAATTCTGTGGGTTTTTAAAATTGCACAGTGTCATGAATCCCCAATACAGTGTCATATGTAATTGTTTCACTGCTGAAAACTCCCTGTGCTTCACCAATCCATCCCTCCTTTCCCTCCTTCACCCTTGGCAACCACTGATCATTTACTGTATCTTTTTGACTTTCTCAGAATGTCCTACAGTTGGAGTCATAGGGTATGTAGGTTTTCAGACTGGCTTCTTTCAAGGGTTATCAATTGAACATTCCTTTAGGTCTTTTCATGGCTTGATAGCTCATTTCTTTTCATCACTGACTAGACTTCCAGTGTATGGATACAGCACAATTGTGTTTCTCCATTCACTTGTTGAGAAGGACATCTTGGTTACTTCTAGTTTTTGCTGAGGATAAATAAAACTGCTGTAAATATTTGTGTGCAGGTTTTTGAGTGAACATAAGTTTTCCTCTCATTTGGCTAATCAGACTGCCATTGTGAGATTATATAGCAAGACTATGTTTAGCTTTAAAAAACAAAAAACCTCCCAAACTATTTTCCAAAGTGATTGTACTATGTTGCATTTCTACCAACAATCAGAGTTCCTGTCGCTCTGTTTGTGTGACAGCTTTTGAGATCATCACTTTTTACAGATTTTAGCCACTCTAATAGGTGTGATCTGTTATCTCATTGTTTTCACAAGCAATTTTCTGATGACAAATGACTGTGAGTTGCTCTTTCATATACCTATTTGCTATCTGTGTATCTTTTGGGCGAGGTGTTCAGATCTTTTGCCCACTTTTAAATTGGATTGTTCCCTTTCTTATTATTGAGTTTGAAGAGTTCTTTGTTTATTTTGGACACAAGCACTGTATCATATCTGTATTTTGCAAGTATTTTCTGCTGATTCTGGGAGCCAATGGCCTTTCCAAGGTAGGGAAGGAAGTGGGGCCAGGAAGTTCTAATCCAGGTGTTGGTGGTCGTGGTGCTGTGAGGGGAGGAGGCAGTGGGGTCTTTTCATGCTCTCTCAGCATCAAGTAGAAATCCAGATGCTCCAGCCCAGTGAGGTGAGCAAGCGCTGGTGTTTCAGATCAAATCTGCTCTCTGGTCCTGGGTTTAACCCAGACTCATTATTCACCTTGGCCAAGTCATTTGCGGTGCTGGTATTTTCATCTCAGTTCCATCATCTGAGAGACCTGAAAAATCATGTCCACATTCAATCTTTGTTGATAACATTATTATACTTTCCAAAGGGCTAACTCAATAAAAATCGCTCAATAAATATGTGAATAGATGTTACCTAATTCTGTTCTCTTAAAAAGAGCAACTGTTAGGATCTCCACTTTCTAGGGACCCCTCTTTCTGTGTTTTCTTAGAAAGTCTCTTTCACCAGTTTTCTTCATCTCTGCCAACATCCCTTTTTAAGTTAATTTTCCCCTATCAAGCACTTTCAGTAACAACCTATTAGGCACATTGAGTAAAAGTGCAAATCCTGGGCCCACAAGTCAGTCTCCTGACATGCCCAGCTTCTTGCTATGTTTTCCCCCCTCATTTTGAAACAATAAAGGGCAACCTTCTTATGGAAAGTGTACAAATCTGTCTCTTTTACGAAACTCCATTTAGTCCATCATCTCCACTCATGTCCATGGCCATGTCCTCAGTTTCCTTCTCACAGGGATCCACTTCCACTTGGATTTCCTTAAACCCCTGAGTCGTGTTCATCCTTACTCTCCTTCCCACTCCATGTCTCCTCCTGGAGCCCCTGGGGCTGCCTGGTGCTCATCTGTCAGGCGATGCCCTCAGCTGAGGAATGAGGGGAGCCCCGTCCTCAGGAGGAGGGAGGTCATGTGAGATAAGGAGCAGCATCTGGTCTGTGGAGAGGACACAGGGAAGGCGCTCAGTGAGTGTCGGGGGATGCGCAGTCCCTGATACATGCCGTGATAACTCGAGTATTCAAACTGATTTCTTCCCACTTGTATCTCTCTGCTTCCCCATGGATTCCCACACCCCCATCAGGACTCAGCCCTGCTGGCCCCGACACTCTCACCTGCTGGCTTTCCCAGGAATCCAGAGCACTGGGCAGGCTCCAGGCAATAGGACAGCGAGAATGCCTTTTGTTTCATTCCCCTTTACTTGGTGACTTCTCCCTGCTGTCTAATAGGGCATTTGTTTCCTACCACACCTTCTCTCTCTCATTCATCTTATTTTTTCCAATTTCTCTGGACCAGATTATAATGCTAGTGATTATAAAGTTAATTCAACCTCTTCCACATAGCTAAGTAACTTTATCTTTCAATAGATTTTTATACATGAATATATGTTTTTATGTCATTTGTGATATGCATTATGTATATTTGGCATGTATTTTAAATAAAATGTATATATATGCAATATGCATATCTGTTTGATACTTTCATAAATATTCCATGTTTAGTCTTCCCAATTCTTTTCTCTCCTATGCGCATTTAGTGTTGATTTTCCTTGTTGTTTAGAATCACTTCCCTCCCAAACAGCCTGTGTTCAGTGTGATTTCCTTGCCTTGGCCTTGTCTACCTGGAAGATATTCGTGTTTACTAATCCAGTTTCTGGAATATGTTTGTGAATTGGGATCGACTTTTCCTCCCAGAAATCTTGTCATTACCAGGTGATACGTGAAAAATCAACAATACAGAAAAGACCAAAATATCTTTCTTGGCAGGAAATGATGCTGTGTGTATTTATCACTTTTACTGAGTCTGTCTGTGAAGGTTAATTCTGGGATAATTTGACTGGGCCAGGGGGTGCCCAGATATTTGGTTAGACATTATTTCTCACTATTCTCTGAGGGTGTTTCTGGATGCAATTGACATTTGAATCAGTAAACTGAGTAAAGCAGATTGCCTTCCCCAGTGTGCGTGGGCCTCATCCAACCCACAGAAGGCTTCAATGGAATGAAAGGCTAAGAAAGACGTCTTTGTGTTTCACTGTCTTTGAGCCGGGATATCAGTCTTCTGCCGTGGGCCTTGGACTTGGTGGTGAACTATATTCAACTCTCCCGGGTCTGCAGCTTACTCAGTGCAGACCTGGGCTTCTCTGCTCCCATGATCCCGTGAGCCAATGTAAATCTCTCTCTCTCTCTCTCTCTCTCTCTCTCTCTCTCTCTGTGTGTGTGTGTGTGTGTCCTGCTCATTTTCTTTCTCTGGAGAACTCAGATTAATATAGTAATATATGCCAGTTGTTAGTCTTTGTCTCTGTGCTTTTTAAAAGTATAAAATAAATAAATAAAATAAAGCCCTGGAGTGTTCTCAAAGAAAAATCACAAAAGAAATGGATTCTGACAGGTTTTACATTGAGACATTCAGGTGTGAGGAAAACATGAAAAGCACTGTGCTGGGGAAAGTAAACACTATTGAGAATGTCTCACAAACACTAACCACGCATCAGCAGGTAGGCTTGACCCTCAGGGTGGGCACATTTTATGTTAAGTGCACTTTTGGTGGAATTTAAGATGAATGTAGGACTTTCATGGTGGATGTATCTGTGTGTGTGTGTAGACATATATATACACACAATACACACACATACAGATATATATATATATATATATATATAGAGAGAGAGAGAGAGAGAGAGAGAGAGATATAGGTATATATGTGGAGAGACAGTGTCTTGCTATCTCATCCTGGCTGGTCTCCAACTCTGGGCCTCGATCAATCCTCCCGTCTCCCCCTCCCAAAGTGTCCAGATTACAAATGTGAGCCACCTTACCCAGCCCATTTTAATATTTTAAATTTAGTTCAACAATTGTGGAAGACAGTGTGGTAATTTCTGAAGGATCTAGAACCAGAAATACCATTTGACCCAGCAATCCCATTACGGGGTATGTGCCCAAAGGATTATACATCATTCTACTATAAAGACACATGCACACATATGTTTATTGCAGAACTCTTCAATAGCAAAGACTTGGAACCAACCCAAATGCCCATCAATGATAGAACGGATAAAGAAAATGTGGCACATATACACCATGGAATATTATGCAGCCATAAAAAAGGATGAGTTCATGTCCTTTGCAAGGAATGAATGAAGGTGGAAACTATCATTCCCAGCTAATTAGCACAGGAACAGAAAACCAAACACTGCATGTTCTCACTCATAAGTGTGAGCTGAAAAATGAGAACTTGTAAACACAGGGAGGGAAACATCACACAGCAAGGCCTTTTGGCAGCTGGGGGGCAAGGGGAGAGATAGCTTTAGGAGAAACACCTAATGTAGATGATGGGTTGATGGGTGCAGCAAACCACCATAGCACATGCATAGGTACATGTAATAACCCTGCACGTTCTGCACGTGTATCCCAGAACTTAAAGGATAATCAAGAAAAAAAATTTAAATTTAAATATACATTCCACAAATTACATAACAAGTTTAGGAAGCCTCCTTTATGCCAGTTTTACAAAAATAGAAAAGATGGCATATCAATGACAAGATGTCCAAGTGGCAACATCCTAAAGTGGTGAAAGAGGAAAAAGTTATTCTGGAATTCGATGTAACAATGAAAACTCTCAACATCGTGACTGAAGTAAGGACATTGAAAGACACAAAAAAATGAGGCCAGGCGTGGTGACTCAGGCCCGTAATCCCAGCACTTTGGGAAGCAGGGGGATCACTTAAGGTCAGGGAGTCAGAGACCAGCTGGCCAACATGGCAAAGCCTTGCCTCTACTAAAAATACAAAAATTACCCAGGTGTGGTGGCATGCACCTATGACCCAGCTACTCAGGAGGCTTAAGCATGAGAATCACTTAAACCCAGGAGATGGAGGTTGCAGCCAGCTGAGATCATGCCACTGCACTTCAGCCTGGATGATGGAGCAAAACTCCATCTAAAAAAAAAAATACAAATAGGGAAACCCATTTGGGACCCTTCCTCTGCACGAGGGAGCTTTTCTTTTTCTTTCACCTGTTAAACTTCTGCTCTTAAACAAAAAAAAATACAAACACAAATAAAGACATACAAATATATGAAAGCATTCACTGACCCACACTACAAGAAATGTTCAAGGAGACTTCTAGGCCTCAGATAAAGATGACAGACAGAAATCTGGACCTCCATGAAGAAATACAGACCACTGAAAATCGCTATGTGGGGACCTCCATGTCGGGGTTTATAACATGTCTAAAATCAAATTATGTGACAACACTAGCATAAAGGCCAGAAGGGGAGGTACAATGTCACTTGATGGCAGACTGATCAGTTGTAGTCTAGAAACCCTAAAGCCATCACTGACATAACAAAAGAAAGAATTGTAGCTAATAAGCCAAAAAAGGAAGGAAAATGGACTGATATAAAAGCCATGTGATCACTATGCTGGAACAACTGCTCTCCAGGCCTCTCCCCTATAGAAACACACCGGTGGCCAGTGAGAAGTGAACAAGAATGATGAGTGCAGCATTGTTTGTAACTCTAAAGTAATAGAACCAAGGCAATTTCAAAGATAGTGGGAAGCACTTTATTTATTTAACAAACACAAGCAATCGAACAAACAAACAGTGGAAGGAAGTCCTTTTGCCTGAAGGAACGCAGAGGGTCAGGAGATGCTACTCCTGCATGGATTTCAGGGTTCCCAGACGCGTAGTTTTCGAGCTAGTTCTTCCGGAAGATCTTATTCTTGGGAGCTACAGGTTCTGGCATTTGGGCTCTTCCAGGTTCTATCGGCGTTTTCCCCTCAATTCCTCCCCGTTCTGCTGCAATAAAAAAATTAAATATCACCGTCAGCACCTCTGCACGAGCCTTTTAGGAGGTCTGGATGTCTGGTCCACCGCCCCCCCCCCCGGCTCCCCCCCCGCGGCTTCTTTCCCCACTTTTCCCTTTCCCGGCTTGTCCGGTCCCCCGACCAGACCGCAGCCCAGCTGCGCCCCCGGCTCCACTGCGCATAAGGTGCCCTGGAGGCCCTGCCCTGTGCTCACCCCGCGGAGTGCCGAGAAATCAACCTGAATAAACGCTTTGTAAACGGAATTTCCATGGAAAAATCTCTCATGATTTCCATTCTCAAGGCTCTTTAAAGGACTAAAAGCTAAAGGAGACGATGCATTCATTCTAAAGTCCTAGTTGTGCGCCCTGCTGCGTGCAGGACCCTGCTCCCAGCGAGGGGACCCACGAGCGACCCTCACCACATCCCTGCCCTGGTGGAGTCCCCGTGCGGGTCACAGGATCCAAAGACGGCATCGGAAGCTCCGCAGCGCCCTGAAAGCGACTGGGCAGGGTGGGCAGAGGCTCCCTAACTGGGTGAAGGCGGCGCAAAGAACGGGAAGAGCCATCCCGGGAGCCGGCCGGGCACTCTTCCTTCGACCCCCAGGTGCCTCCGCCTGCGTCGCGGACCCGGGAGTTTCCGGGGGCTTCTGAGGCAGGGATGGGACAGGGCCCGTAAAGGCCATTCCGCTGTCCTCTGACTCCAGAATCTCCCAATGCGTGGGTGTCCTAAGGAACCAGCGGACTCGCTGCTCTAATCTCTCCGGGCCTCGCTATCGGTCCTGCCGGGGCAGCCCTTGGTCTGGAAGGGATGCAGGACGTTTGGTGAGTCGGCCCACCTATAGCACTCAGTGGAATCACCAGCACCTGTCTCTGTGGCGCAATGGGTTAGCGCATTCGGCTGTTAACCGAAAGGTTGGTGGTTCGAGCCCACCCAGGGACGCCTCCTCTAACTTTTAAAGCAATCATCTATTATCAATCACTAGAGAATCTCCCGTTTCTTCCCATAGTCCTAACTCCGAAAGGTTGGTGGTTCCAGGCCAGCCAGGGATATGCCCATTTCAGGGAGGGTTTCTTCCTCTCAGAATTCTAGTCACAGTTAACAGGGCCCCTCACAGATCCAATTCTGACGGAGCATCTCCTAACATGTCAGGTTGTCTTCTGCCTGTGTACAAGAAACAGAGATCAAGTGAGTCCCTCCGGTGTGATAAAATCCTCATTCTGCCCCTCATAGGCTTGGATGGGTTGTATACCAGCCTCAATTTTTTTTTAATTTTTAACAGGAAGCTTAGAGAGGTGCCTGAATTTATGTAATTTGCCCAGTGGAATTATTCATCATCATCATAATCCTCTCCATCATTTTTGAAAACAGCATTTTCCCCCTCAGTTTGTGCATGATTTATTTAACCCTTTTCAAATGTGTTGGAAATGAGGTTGGCTTCATGGTTTTAGGATTTCGAAAAATCCTGCAGTGATCATTCTTGAACATGTCTCTTTGGCCACTTATATTCCTGTAGTGTGGAGAACTGGATGTGCCACTGCCATGTTACAGGCTTTTTAATTTTTATTTTTAGTTTTTGTGACAGGGTCTCATTCTGTCTCAGGCTGGAGCGCAGTGACCTGATTACATCTCATTGCAGCATTAACTTCCCAGGCTCAAGCGAGCCTCCCATCTCTCACCCTTCCCAGTAGCTGGGACTACAGGCATGGACCATCATACCCTGCTGGTTTTTGTATGTTTTGTACTACAGGCATGGACCAACATACCCTGCTGGTTTTTGTATGTTTTGTAGAGAAGGGATTTCACCATGTTGCACAGGCTGCTCTCCTAATCTTAATCGAAGTTAAGATGAGCACACTTTGGTCTGTGTGGATTCTGCTGGGCTCAAACAGCTCCGAGGCCTCACAAAGTGCCAGGATTTACTGGCCTGAGCCACTGCATCGGGCCTTGTATAATGCCTGTAACTTCAGCAAAGTTAGCAGATTTATCTCTGTGGGAGAAGTACCAAATGATATTCCAATTTATTTCTCAACTCTAATACTGTCCCTTTCTTCATGTACTTGTTGGTACAACAAACTTTCTTCTCCCTCCCCATCTTTTTTTAGAGTAGGCGTCACTGTGTCACCCAGTGTGGAGTGCAGTGGCGTGATCTCAGCTCATGGCAGCCTCCACCCCCTGGGCTCCAGTGATCCTCACACCTCAGCCTCCACAGTAGCTGGATCTACTGGGATGCATGAGCACATTCAGTTTTTTTTTTTTTTGTAGAGATAGGGTCTTGCTTTGTTGCCCATGTTGGTCTCTAACTCCTGGGGTAAACAGATCCATCTGCCTTGGCCTCCCAAAGTGCTGGGATTTGAGGTGTAAGCCACTGCACTTGGCCATGTGCCCATGATATTCTAATAAGGGGCTAGGTGGCTTCACGGCTTAACTAAGGGAACGATACAACAGGAGGACATGGAGGACATTACACACAGATATTCCATGGCACAGGATGGACAGGTAAACTTCTAGGACATTTCATTTGATATTTGAGACAAGGTCTCATGCTGTTGCCAAGGCAGCTGTGCAGTGGCACGGTCACAGTGGAGCATGATCATGGCTCACTGCAGCCTCAACCTCCCTGGGCTCAGGTGATCCTCCTGCCTCAGCCTCCTGAGTAGCTGGGACTACCAGCATACACCAATGCTGGCTGGCTAATTTTTGTATCTTTTTGTAGTGACAAGACTTCACCATGTTGACCGGGCTGCTCTCCAACTGAGCTCAAGCAATCCACCTGCCTCAGCCTCCCAAAGTGCTGGTATTACAGTTGTGAGTCACTGTGCCCAGCTTGTAATTGTTTCCTGTGGTGACCAAGTCACATGGGTCCAGAGAAGACAGGTCACAGTGACCTCTTTGATAGCCTTCTGCCAACTTGCTTATACAAAGGAGCAGAATCACAATGGTCCCAGACATTTTTTCTGCTCCCCATTCCTCTTTTCTTTCTAAATTTTCATTTTACTTTTATTTGCTGAAAACAATCTAATG
Organism: Saguinus oedipus; assembly: GCA_031835075.1. Lineage (NCBI taxonomy): Eukaryota > Metazoa > Chordata > Mammalia > Primates > Cebidae > Saguinus > Saguinus oedipus. The sequence goes on from CM063190.1 coordinate 3,079,303, forward strand.
CCAGTTCTCCCTTCTGTATTAATGAAGAATTAACATGTGGAGGCTATGTCCATAAAAATCAGCGCATCTGAGAAACATCATTGGAGCCAACAGAATCCTGCACCTGACAGGCCCGTTACAGACCTGGATCCTTAGCGCTATTGTCTCGTGTTCCATTTCCCGCTGCTCAGCACACAGAAAGCCAAGCACTGAGACCCTGAGTATTGCTGAGGAAGAAGACATTAATCCCAGCTATTTGGGAGGCTGAGGTAGGAGAATGGCTTGAACCCAGGAGGCAGAGGTTGCAGTGAGCCGAGATCGAGCCATTGCACTCCAGCCTGGCGGACAGAGTGCGACTGTCTCAAAAAGAGAGAGAAAAAGAGAATACAATAGTGTAACCGTTCTAAAATACTGCCTGATAGTTTCCAATTCAGTGAAAACTACACCTACTTCCTGACCCAGCCATTCCACTGCCAGGCTTATACTCAACAGAAATGAAGGCACAGGTCCACAAAAAGGTCCATAGTGGAATATTTGTAAACACCTTGTTCACAATCGCCAAGACTAGAAACAGCCCAATTGTCCATCAACTGTGGTGTATTCACAGGTTAGAATACATTCATCAATAACACCAAAAACCTGAGATTTATGTCATATAATTCAAGCATCCCATAACCACTGTTGCATTAAAAAAAACCAAACAGGCAAAATCAGTATACTCCTTTATGTGATTTCAAAAAGAAGCAAAAGTAAATCACAGAGATAGAAGTCAGAAGGGTGACTGCCTAAGTGGGGATGGGGTGAGGATTGACTGGGAAGGGGCTCTGATGACTTTCCGGGCTGGTGAAAATGTCCCATAACTTGATCCGGGTGATAGTTTCTTTGTCAAAATGCACTGGGCCTCGAAGTTAGGATTAGCACACTTTGTTCTGTGTGGATTATACCTCAGTCATTCACTGAGAGCAAATAAATAAAAACAATATTAAAAATTGGGGTTGGGGGAATGTCATTGAATTTAGATTTTATTGTATTCTTTAGGTTTCACTTAAAACACCCGGTTGGGGAGCCCAAAGTGGCTCCGGCCGGATGTCGTGGCGCTTGCGAAGGCGAGGCCAAGAGTTCAAGGCCAACCAACCTCAGCAACCTTACAAGCTCTCATTGATTGGCAAAAAAAAAAAAAACAAAACAAAAAAAAAACCACCCGGTTGGAATGTGAACTCTCATCTTCTCTTGTTCATTTCTGTTTTGGCCTGAAAAGACTCTAAGGATGTTTGAAACATCTGAGCTAAAGAAACAGGCATGGCCACATCATGTCATCAGTAAAACATTCCAATGAGGCTGACTGAGAGGGAGCCCCTCAGCTTTTGGGTATTGCAGTTGCTCAGAGAGGGGGCAAAAGTCTAGCCTTTCAAGATGATGGACCCCAGCGTGCAGGTTACGGGTTCCTTCTATTCTTGCCACTACAGAGAGCGCTGAAGCCACAGGAAAGCTGTAACCTCTCTAGTCACAGGTAAACCGTGCAGCCCAGGCTGAGGTTGGAGGCTAACGGGAAAGAAGAGCCCTACACCCTAGGAGGGACACTGCGGTGACTCAGATTCGAGCCGAGTCTGTTGTGGCCACAGCACAGAGTAGCAACCACAATGCCAGCAGGGCGAGCCACAGGAGCTGAAGCGCCGGGCTCTTTAAACTTAAGGCAGGGCTGCTTCCGTTTTGGAGATCGAAGTGTCCACATAGATTTCGTTTTTTCTTGGTGTCTCTCCATTTTTCCCCATTCTGCTACGATTAAAAAACAAAACAAAAACAAAAACAAAAACAACAAAACAACACTTCTCGTCTCTCCCCGGTGCAGTCCTCAACGCTGCACAAAGTACTGCCAAGTTTCGTCTCCCCGGTCCCGACTCTACCGACTACCGGCCCTCCTCCTGGCAATTCCCTGTTGGACCCACCGCCTGCCCAGCTCGCAGCCTCCTGCCCCAGGGGGCACCCAAAATCAGCGCAGCTGAGCCCCTCAGCTCCACCACGCCGAGTGGCAGGAGAGGGGCAGGACCCTTTTCTTGCCGCTGGCCCCTAGAGGGCCTCGCCCCTTGCCCTCTTCTCGGAATGGGGAGAAATCAATCGGAATCAATGCTTTTTACAAAGAACTTACTTCCCCTTCGCGACCAGGCTGGGCGACATGGCGAAATCCTGTTCGTACAAAAAATACAAAAATTAGCCGGGAGTGATGGCGCGCCTGTTGTCCCAGCTATCTGGGGACTGAGGCAAGAAGATCGCTTAGTCCCGGGAGCTGGAGGCTGGTGGAGGCTGCAGTGAGCCGAGTTTGCACCACTGCACTCCAGCCTGGGCCACCGAGTGAGACTCTGTCAACAAAACAAAACTAAACTTCCTCAAGGGAAAAGAGTTCGTGATTTCTATTTTCCAGGTTCTTCAGAGGACTAAAAGCAAAAGGCGAGGACGGATTCGTTCGACAAGTCCTAGTCGTGGGCCCTGGTGAGAGCCAGACCCTGCTCCTCGAGAGAAGACCCACCAGCGACCCTCACCACATCCCTGCCCTGGTGGAGCCCGCGATCGGGGCGCAGGATCCGAGAAGGCGGCGCAAAAATGGAAAGAGCCATCCCGGGAGCCCGCTGGGCGTTCAGCTTCGCTTGGGCCACCAGGCGGCTCAGGCAGGTTTCGCATGGGGGCGTTTCCGGGGACTTCTGAAGCAGACCAGGGGCAGGGTGGGTGAACGCCATTAGACTGTCCTGGCTCCAGAATCTCCCAACGCGCGGGTGTTCAACGTGACTAGAGCGACTCACCGGTCTCGAATCTCTCCGGTTTTCCAAGGCCTCCTCAATTATCCTAAGGACAGAAGAGCTGGGGGCAGTTTGGTGAGTGCACGGTGCCTGCAGCATCCTGCGGAAGTGGTAGTCATGGTCTCTGTGGCGCAATCGGTTAGCGCGTTCGGCTGTTAACCGAAAGGTTGGTGGTTCGATCCCACCCGGAGACGCCTCGTGTTGTGTTTTAACCCCTTTCAATCAACCAGGTTAACCTGTTTCTGTTAATATACAATCAACCAGGTTAATCATGGTACATTAGTCCTGAGACAACACACATGTCCTCTTCCGAACCTCCGTGTCAAACTCAGGAATCCCAGAGACCTTACACAGTAATTCACTTCTGGATAAAACTCTTCTTTGCTGCCATGGAAGGCTTGGGTGAGTAAGGTGCCGCAAGTTTTTCATTTATAGTAATAGGAGACCTATTACAGTAGCATCCTATCCCCAGGATGTGCCTGGGTTTACTGATTGCTCTGTCAATAATGTGACCAGTGGAGTCAGTCATCTTCATGCTGATCCTCGCCATGGTTGGTGAAAACAGCATTTCTTCCTCAGTTTGTGTCATTATTTAACCCTTTTCAAATGTTTCTGAAGGCTGGTCATGATGGCTCATGCCTGTAATCCCAGCATTTTTAGGAGGCCGAGGCAGGCGGATTACCTGAGGTCAGGAGTTTGAGACCAGCCTGACCAACATGGTAAAACCCTGTCTCTAGTAAAAATACAAAAATTAGCCGGGCATGGTGGCAGGTGCCTGTAATCCCTGCTACTTGGGAGGCTGAGGCAGGAGAATCACTTGAACCCCGGAGGCAGAGGTTGCAGTGAGCCGAGATCACACCATTGTACTCCACCCTGGGGGACAAGAGCAAGACTTGGTCTCAAAAAAAAAAAAAGTTTTTGAAATGAGGTGGGTTTCATGGTGTTAGGATGACAAATGATGCTGCAGTCCCCACCGTTATTGTACACATTTCTTTGGTCACTTGTGCAGGAGTTTCTATAGTCTAGAGAACTGGATGTACCATTTTTACATTACAGTATTTATTTAATGCTTATAATTTGAATACCTTCTACAAACTTATCTTCCGAGGGAGCAGGACCAAAATCATACGCCAATTTGTTTTCCAATTCTATCAAGGTCTCTTCTGTCACTTACTTGCTGGCACAGCAAACTTTCTACTCGTTGATGTATGATATTCCACTGAGGGGAGAGGCGCCCTCCTGGCTTAACCGAGGGGGGGACAACAGAAGGACATGGTGCACATCACACACAGATACTCTGTGGCATATGATGAACTGCTAAGCTTTTAAGATACTTTAAAGTCCTCCAACATCTGTAATTGTTTTCTGTGGAGACCAAGTCACATGGGTCTGGAGAAGATGGGCCACAGTGACCTCTTTGAAAGCTGTCTGTCAACTCGCTCATCCAAGAGGAGAAAAATCACAAAGGTCCCAGGTGATATTTTTCTTCTCCCCTTTCCTCTTCATAAATCTTGATTTTGCTTTTACTTGATGAAACCAAACTCATGCTCATTCTTCCTCCTATACAATGGTAAATTAGCATGCAAATTATTATTCTTTGATAGATTTTTGCAGGGGCCATGTCCATAACAAATAGCCCAACTGAAATGCATTGTGGGAGCCGAGAGAACCCTGCACACAGCAGGCGCCTTGTGCAGACCTGGACCCTTGGAGCTATTGGCTCATGTTCCTTCAGTTCTTCTATTGAATATCATGATAGAAATTAAGCTCTTTTGGCTTTTACCCACTACTACGGCTATAGCACAGTTTCTCTCTCTCTCTCTCTGTCTCTCTCTCTCTCTCTCTCTCTCTCTCTCATCTCTGTCATTTTTGTATCATGATTTTTTTTCCATCAGTGGCATCAGTGAGGGTTTCTGGTTTTGATATTATAGAGTGAACTTCTGGGATCATTTTATGACTATGTAACAGTTGGTATTCAATTCTTCTGAGGATGAAGGTTTGTATTTTACCCAGGTTTTCCTTAGAATAAAAATGAGGTTACTAAGAGCATTTTTGGTAGAAGCTTTGTTGGACATATTGTTCATGCAATGTGATAGGAGTAAGGGACCACCATAGGGAGGTGGGAATGTGCTTCTCAGAGGTGGAGACTATTCTTGATGTCAGAAGGATGAGGGTTGGAAGAACCTTCAGGCACAGAGCAAAGCATGAGCAAAAGCTCTGTGGAGGGCAAGAAGCTGGAAAATAGGGAATAAAAGAGGCCAGTTTGGCTGGAGCAGAGAGTGCAGGATGGAATTGGTCTGAGCAGTGAGAAGAGATGGAGAGGTGGGAAGGCGCCTGGCCAGTCAGGTCTTGGTTAGTTAGGAAGTTTTGTCTAGGAAAATGGGAAGGTGTTTAAGTGGTTTAGGCTGGGAAGTGACAGGGTCACATTATATGATGAAAAAGCGACTCTGCCTGTTGTGTTGAGATTAGAGAGGCGATAAGGGGGATATGTGTAAACCACAAGAAGACCAGGTCAGGAGTTTCTCCACCCCCACTCCCCAGGTGAAGGTAACCTAGACTTGTGTGGTGATGGAGGAGATAGAGGAGGACAGACTCAAGGACAGTTTGCACAGCAAAAACGAGTAGGATTTGCTGATGGATGGAATACAAGAGGGGAGAGGATTATTAGGGCTATATCGTAGTTTTTATATACAAGATGGATTCGGTTGTAATGACATTGTTAATTGAAATCGACTTTAAATAATGACACAACCCAAAGTTCTGCAAACATTTGCCTCAGATAAAATGTCAAGTTTATTAAAGTTTTTAGCTGGATGGACAGCATGGCTCTACTCCCTATCTCTTGGTGTCTCTTAATGTTGTTAAAAAAAAAAGGTTTTTCTCTTCTGAAAGGCTTATTTCAGTGGAAGTCCATCTGGAAAATCTATTCTAAATTTAAATTAGAAAATAACTACAAGTGCCATTGACACGTTCATTATTGTTTTTGAGAGTGACCGAAGGCCGCCTCTGGGGGATCTGGGGACTGCCTTTCGAAGCCTGCGCGTCTGCACCAGGTGCCCCGCCTGGCGGCAGCGCCAAACCTACACTCTCCTACGAGCGGGTTCGCTCGGGCCCCCAGGGGCTGTGTTTCCTGCCGCTTTAACCTGCTAGGGGCGGTTCCAGTTGCCAGGAAATCAGCGCTTTTCAGGATTCCGGGCTGGTGCTTTGAAAGAGAGGCGGAGGGGTGGCGGGATTTCCCCGTTCTTGCCTCACTGGTCCATCCCCCAGCGGCCCCTGACAAGGTTGTGCCCTTGAGGTGGACGGGCCCTTTAAGGCCTGCGCCTGCGCTTTGGGCTCTCAGCAGGGAGACCTGGAGGAGCCCGCTGGCTGCGGGAGGGGCCGGGCGGCGGTTGAGACGGCGGTGCCCGGAGGCGTAGGTGAGGGTCCCAGGCACTTTTGTCAACGCCAGAAGGGCGACCTGCGGAGCCAGGAGCAGGCGGGGACGCTGCAGGGCGGCGGCCATCTCCACGGGAAGTTAACGTTTCCGGTGAAGTCCACCCAGCGATTCCGAGGTGAGGGCGCCAAGCCTGACCCCGGTGAGTCCGGGCCGCGTGGGTGCACAGCAGGGTCGCGGCGCGTCTGCAGGGGGCCCAGCAAGTGTTGCCGCGCGAGCGGGCCGGGCGCCCGGGCCGGTTTCCTGCGCTCGATTCCTCGCCCGCTGCTGGCGCCCGCCGCCCTCCTCTCGTGGGCGCGGGGTAAGAAAGTCGCGGGGTGTCTTCCTGTGGCATCCCAGGAGGTGCAGGGACGGAGCGGCTTCGCGGGCAGGTCCTCGTAAATCCTGTGGAGGACGCTGACCCTGCGCCCCAGCTTCGAGGCCAGAAATGGGTTCCCTCTGGGGACCTGCGGGGCGAGAGCGCTCTTGCCCCTGACTTGCGAAGTTGGATCTTTACTGGCCTCCGGGATTCCGCGCCTGGCGCTGTCACCAGCCTGGTGGCGGGCAAGTCTGGTGTGCCAGGTCCAGGATGCGCTAGAGGAGCGTTTGTAGCCATCACTGAATCGCCTCAGGACTAGCGGGGCAGGCCTGAAATTAACCGCAGCATTTGCAGTAGGTTGGATTGTGGTGCTGCTGTTTGCGCTCCAAAGACTTGCTGTGATTTCCCTGTCTGTCTGCCTGTCTGTCTGTCTGTCCGTCTGTCTGTCTGTGTGTCTGTCTGTCTGTCTGTCTGTCTCTGTCTGTCTGTCTCTGTCTGTCTGTCTGTGTCTGTCTGTGTCTGTCTCTCTCTGTGTGTCTGTGTGTCTGTCTGTGTGTCTGTCTGTCTGTCCTTGGGGCTTCTTAGATGATCTCATTTGGCATCCTCTCACCCAGGAGTCAAGCAGGACTTTTGGAATGGTTTCCTCGCTTTCCTCCTGTGTTTTGCTGGTAAAGCTGCTTCTGACAGTAAGTCTTTTCCTGCAGTGCCATCTTTTCTTTGGGTTACAGTGTTGTCCATCCTTTCTTTGCGGAAGGAATGACTCCCAGGGCTTGAGGAAGTTAAAGTGATCTGCTGGTAGTTTTTATTTTTTTTTTTGAGACGGAGTTTCACTCTTGTTCCCCAGGCTGGAGTGCAATGGAGCGATCTCGGCTCACCGCAACCTCCGCCTCCTGGGTTCAGGCAATTCTCCTGCCTCAGCCTTCTGAGTAGCTGGGATTACAGGCACGCGCCACCATGCCCAGCTAATTTTTTGTATTTTTAGTAGAGACGGGGTTTCACCATGTTGACCAGGATGATCTCGATCTGTTGACCAGGATGGTCTCGATCTGTTGACCTAGTGATCCACCTACCTCCGCCTCCCAAAGTGCTGGGATTGCAGGGGTGAGCCACCGTTCCCGGCCTTCTGCTGGTAGTTTTTAATCTCTGTTCTGAGGTGATATGCGTTAGTTGCTTTCTTTTTGTTTTTAAATTTTACTAGTAAAATTTCACCAGTGAACCTGAAGCTCTTTTTTTTTTTGTATTCTAAAATTCTAGCATTAAGATTTCTGAGAACTTTGTGTCAAAGAAATCTTCAAAAAGTTTTTGAAGTACACAGGAGAAGTTCACAATTTTAAATGTGCAGGTGTTCTGGGCGCAGTGGATCACACGTGTAATCCCAGCACTTCGGGAGGTCAAGGTGGTCAGACCACTTGAGCCCAGCAGTTCCAGACCAGCCTGGGCAATGTGGCAAAACCCCATCTCTACTAAAAATACAAAAATTAGCTGTGTGTGGTACTGTGTGCCTGTAGTCCTAGCTACCTGGGAGGCTGATGTGGGAGGATCACTAGAGCCCAAGGAGGTTGAGATTGCAGTGAGCCGTGATCATGCCATTGCACTCCGGCCTAGAGGGCAGAGGCTGGGTGTGGTGGCTCATTCCTGTAATCCCAGGATTTTGGGAGGCTGAGGCAGGTGGATCACCTGAGGTCGGAAGTTTGAGACCAGCCCGGCCAACATGGTGAAATCCTCTTAAAAAAAAAAAAGTACAGGTAATGAATTTTTACTAAGTGAACCACCACAGATCAAGAAATAGAACATTACTAGATTGGGGTATATATGTAGGAGTGGCATTGTTGGTTTTAGAGGTTTATGAATGATAAAACTTTAGTATCAGAGATTGTTGAACATTTTCCCGAAGTGTTTGTACCATTTAGCAGGGACTGTTCCAGTTACCCCACATCCTTGCTGATGCTTCAAAATTATTTTGCCATTCGAGTAGAGGTGCAGTAATCTATCAGTGTGGTTTCATTTTGCATTTCCTGGTATTGAGATTGAGTATTTTTTATCGTCATTTATATGTCCTCTTTTGTGAAGTGTGTTTAATCTTTGTATCCTGTTTTCATTGATATGCTGTTCTGTTGATTTGTAATACTTTATTCTGGATATGTGTCCTTTCTAGTATATATATGTATGGCATTTCTCTTTTTTCAAACTAGCTTTCCTCTTCACTCTTTCAATGATGTTTTTTACATGAATGGAGATTCTCTAGTTGTTTTTTTTTTTTTTTTTTTTTTTTTTTTTTTTTTTGCAGAATCACAGCTCAGTGCAACCTGGGCCTCCCAAGGCTCAGGTGATCCTCCTGCCTGAGCCCCCAAGTAGCTGGGACCTGCAGGGGAGCACCATTATGCTCAACTCTTTTTTGTATTTTTAGTAGAGATGAGGTTTTGCCACATTGCATAGGGTGGTCTGGAATTCCTCAGCTTAAGTGATACACCTGCGTTGGCCTCCCAAAGTATTGGGACTACAGGTGTAAGCCACTGCACCCAGGCTGAGTTTCTTAATTTTAATAAAATTATACTTGATCAATCTTTTCCTTTATGGTTACTGCTTTTTGTGTCTTGTTTAAGAAATCAATGCCTAACGTAGGAATACGAACACATTTTTCTATGTTCACCTTATAGCAATTTTATTTTAGTTTATGCATTTATTTTTCAGACAGGATCTCACTGTGCTGCCCAGCCTGGAGTGTGGTGGCATGATCTCAGCTCACTGCAGCCTCTACCTCCTGGCTCAAGTGATCCTCTCACCTCAGCCTCCTGAGTAGCTGTGACTATAGGCATGTGCCACCAATGACTGTCAGATCTGTTCAGGCAAAATGCATTAAGTGAATTCTATGGTGTTCACAATGATTGCTAGATGTTCATTGTGACTTGAATTAGACATTATTTGGGCCTCACAGAGCTACAGTTTTGACTTTTATTTATTTGCCTTTTAAAAATATTTACAATAAATAAAATAAAATAAAATGTTTATAATCTTCCTGTCATGGCAGTAACTCTTTTCTACTTAATTGTTCTTAAGTGTCCTTAATTACCAGGAAAACTTTAGGGATCATACCTAAATAAGTGTTAAGCCATTTAAAGGGCTGATGTAATATGATGTAGACAATAGTATTCTACATAATAGTTTCAGGACTACATTGATTAAATTGTTTCTTTTTCCTTTAATGTTGTTTTTTTTTTCTTGAGACAGGGTCTCACTCTGTGGCCCAGGCTGGAGTGCAGTGGTGCAGTGGTCTGATAATGGCATACTGTAGCTTTGAGCTCTCAGGCTTAAGCAGTCCTCCCACCTCAGCCTCCTTAGTAGGTGGGACTACAGGCATGCACCACCATGCCTGGCTCTTTTTTTATTTTTTTGTATACAGGGTCTTCCTTCCTATGGTGTCCAGACTGGTTTCAAACTCCTGGGCTCAAATGATCCTCCCACCTTGGCATCCCAAAGTGTTGGTGTTACAGTTGTGAGCCATCACACCTGGCCATGTTAGTTTTAATAATTTTTATATTTTTCTAGATTAAAATATTTATTAAAATCTATTATTTGTTAAGTAATAAGAAAGGATATTTATTACCTCAAAAAAACACCTGTTACCAGAGTGACAGGACAAAAGGTGAGACACATCAGTAGGTGAAAAAAGAAAGACTGAGTCAGACCGTAAATGCAGATCTTTCACTCATGGTGGTTGATGGTTGACTATCAGGAGATTGAACTAAAACATAGGAGGTGATTGAAATTTTAAATAAAATGTATTCTCTATTATTTTGTTTGAAGAAATCTGAACATGAGAATACAATGAGGGAGGTGGAGGAGAAGATTAAGGCTCTTGTATTACTCATCACACACACACACACACACACACACACACACACACATGCCCCAGATTAACTGAAGCTTTATACTTACAATGTAAAAATAAATCTATAAAGGAGAATACATTTATAACTGAGTGGAATGAGGAAATTGTAAGAGGAAAAAAATAACAAAAGTTAGTATAGAGAAAACATATTAAAACAGGCTGATAAAAATAATTGCAAACCATGAATATGTGTGTGTTTGTGTTTGTAGGTGTTCACTCATGCAATCACACATATATTTAGTAAGAGTGATTAGGAAAACATATTTGCGAGGCATGTAACCAAAATATCCATAATAATAAGTAATATTATTTAGTAGCTACTGTGGTTTTGATGGTATATAGAAAAATGTGAAGGCATCAGACCAGATTCTTCATTATAATCAATTTTAAAAGAAAAGGTGATAATTAGCTTTTATAAAATATATATTTGTTACTTCCCTAATTTGAATGGCTATAAGTTACTCTTGTAAATGTGGATATTCATAGACTTTTAAAAATAAGACAAAACAGACAGCAGTTCCATTGATTGGAACTGTGTGAGGAAATATATGGTCTTAGAAGGGTGAGAATAAGAGCTGAGGAAGCCGTGACTATGTCAGTGTCCCTAGAGGAAAAGGCCAACAGAGACAGAGAGTGAATGGTAAGTCTGGAAGCTGAGACCAATAAAAGACAGCATTCAGTTTCATTAATGAATTATTGTTGTTTTTCTTTGTAGATTTTGGTAACCCATAGAAGTATTTGATCAGAGATGTGAATGCAATTTTTAAGATCACCTGACAGTGTTGTACAGATATATTGGAGTAAGAAAATACACACCAGTGAGATGAGGTAGGAAGCAAGAACAATTGTCCCCACATGGGAGGTGACAAAGACCATTATTTTTCTGTCATGTTTAGAGTATTATATCAACTGAAATGATTTACCTTGTGAAATTGTGAATGGCTTTATAATTTCTTCCCAAATTTACTTTTAATAACAGAACAATGAATGTCACATTGATGTTTTATTCAAGTCTTCTAAGTCAACTAGAGCCTGAATTTTCATGCTATATTTGGCAGGGACAACTGTCATCATAATTTTGTAAAATAATGCTCAAAAATGAAAATTCAAAACCTAGTTACAATTGTCTTTGAAGTTTGTCAGTACTGTTCTGTGATAATTCTGAGAAGGAAGGTAAACTCAGCTTATGAAAAAAAGAAGAAAGGAGCTATTTAATCTTCTTGAACTGACAATTGGAAGCTGTGATAGTTCTTTACATTGTGTGCACCTGGTACTTTCACATGACGAGGCTTAGACACCCTTGAGTACTTCAGTAAATGAAGTTTATATTGTAATAGGTGTCTGTTTTGTGACCAAGATTATTTCACTTTACCTTTCAATACATATTATGTATTTTCATCCTTAGACTATCAGATGGTTATTTTAGCTCAATATACATGTGGATTGGTCACATATCTTTTTCTTCCTTGTGTCTAGGTTATGTTCACAGACAAATGCATTAACAGCGAAAGCTGTTGAAGAGATTTTTCCATTCATGGATTTTAATGAGAAAGGATGAAAAGTCAAAGTTCTGTTAAGGATTAAGCAAAGGATTGGGTATGTATTGTATTAGAAATCTTACTGATTTGCATATACAGTATAGGATTTGGCTTGGTATAAATATATATGTGTATATTTTATAAAGAATAACAGAAAATGTTTCCACTTTTATAAATGCAAAAATAGAGAGAGAACATCTGGTAGAGAGAGTAATTATATTAGTATTTATCACATTATAATATTTATAATAAAGGTGTGCATCCTAAAAATTTATTTTGTTCTGACAAACATTTGTTAGTGGCAGAAATTATGCAGCAAGGAAATTAGGGTGTATTGGATAGTTTTATTGCTATACTTCAGGGATGTGAAGGAGGCTTTTGTGATTTACTACAGAACTTATGAAAGAACAGGAAGCTTAAATTTGAGCCTCCACATTAATTAATTAATTAATTACAGAATCTAGCTCTCTGGCCAGGCTGGAGTGCAGTGGTGCAATCTCAGGTCACTGCAACTGCCACCTTCTGGTTCAAGTGATTCTCCTGCTTCAATCTCCCAAGTAGCTGGGATTACAGGTGCACCACCACACCCAGCAAAATTTTTTGTATTTTCAGTATAGACAGGGTTTCACCGTGTTGGTCAGGCTTGTCTTGAACTCCTGACCTCAAGGGATCTTCCTGCCTTGGCCTCCCAAAGTGTGGGATTACAGGTGTGAGCCACTGTGCCTGGCCATCTATTCACTTTAAATAACACTATATACTCATACAAAAATTCTTACATGTCAGATCAATAAAATACTTGAATATCGTGATAATTTTTCTGTGCTCTTTGAACAAATAATTTGGAAAAGTTATTATTTTTCACTAGGAATGAATATAGACTACATTTATTTTTTAAGTTGTTACTATACTTTAAGTTCTGGGGTACGTGTGCAGATCATGAAGGTTTGTTATATTGGTGTACACATGCCATGGTGGTGGTTTGCTGCATCCATTGCCCCATTATCTACATCAAGTATTTCTCCTAATGCTCTCCATCCCCAATCATCCCCACACCCTGCTATTCCTCCACTAGTCCCCCAACCTCCAGGCCCCAGTGTGTGATGTTCCTTTCTCTGGGTCCATGTGTTCTCATTGTTAAACACCAACTTATATGTGAGAACATGCGGTGTTTGGTTTCCTATTCTGGTATCAGTTAGCTAAGAATGATGGTTTCCAGTTTCATCCATATCCCTGCAAAGGAAAGGAACTCATCGTTTTTTATAGCTGCGTAGTATTCCATGGTGTACATGTGCCACATTTTCTTCATCCAGTCTATCATTGATGGGCATTTGGGTTGGTTCCAAGTCTTTACTATTGTGAACAGTGCTGCAATAAACATATGTGTGCATTTGTCTTTATAATAGAATGATTTATAATCCTTTGGGTGTATACTCAGTAATGGGATTGCTGGGTCAAATGATATTTCTATTTCTAGATTTTTGAGGAATCGCCACTCTCTATTCCACAATGGTTGAATTAATTTACACTCCCACCAACAGTGTAAAAGTGTTCCTATTTCTCCGCATCCTCTGCAGCGTCTGTTGTCTCCTTTTTTTTTAATGATTGCTATACTAACTGACGTGAGAAGGTATCTCAATGTGTTTGATTTACATTTCTATAATGACCAGTGATGATGAGATTTTTTTCATATGTTTGTTGGCTGCATAAATGTCTTCTTTAAAAAAGTGTCTGTTCATATCCTTTGGCCACTTTTTGATGATGTTGTTTTTATCTTGTAAATTTAAGTTCACCATAGATTCTGGATCGTAGCCCTTTGTCAGATATGTAGCTTGAAAAAATTTTTTTCCATTCTGTTGGTTGCCGGTTCACTCTATTGATAGTTTCTTTTGCTGTGCAGAAGCTCTTAAGTTTAGTTAGATCCCATTTGTCTATTTTGGCTTTTGTTCCCATTGCATTTTTTGTATCAGTCATGAAGTTTTTGCTCATGTCTATGTCCTTAATGGTATTGCCTAGGCTTTCTTCTAGGGTTTTGAGGTATTCAGCCTCATGTTTAAATCTTTAATCCATCTAGAGTTAATTTTTGTATAACATGTAAGGAAGGGGGTCCAGTTTCAGCTTTATCCACATGACTAGCCAGTTTTCCCAGCAAAATTTATTACATAGGGAATCCTTTCCCCATTGCTGGTTTTTGTCAAGTTTGTCAAAAATCAAATGGTTGTAGTTATGTGGTGTTCTTTCTGAGGCCTCTGGTCTGTTCCATTGGTCTATATCTCTGTTTTGGTACCAGTACCATGCTGTTTTGATTACAGTAGCCTTGTAATATAGTTTGAAGTCAGGTAGTGTGACACCTCCAGCTTGTTTTTTTTTGTTGTTGTTGTTGTTTTTTGCTTAGGATTGTCTTGGCTATGTAGGCTGTTTTTTGGTTCCACGTGAAGTTTAAGGTGTTTTTTTCAAACTCTGTGAAGAAAGTCATTGGTAGCTTGATGGGGATAGCATTGAATTTATAAATTATTTTGAGCAGTATGGCCATTTTCATGATATTGATTCTTCCTAACAATGAGCATGGAATGTTTTACCATCTGTTTGTGTCCTCTCTTATTTCCTTTAGCAGTGATTCATAGTTCTCCTTGAAGAGGTCCTTCACGTCCCCTGGACATTGTATTCCTAGGTATTTTATTCTCTTTGTAGCAATTGTGAATGGGAGTTCACTCATGATTTGACTTTCTGTTTGTCTATTATTACATAGAAATGCTTGCAATTTTTGCACATTGATTTTTTATCGTGAGACTTTGCTAAAGTTCCTTATCAGCCTAAGGAGATTTTGGGCTGAGACAATGGGGTTTTCCAAATATACAGACATATCATCTGCAAACAGGGACAATTTGAATATCCTTTATTTCTTTTTCTTACCTGATGGCCCTAGCCAGAACTTCCAATACTATGTTGAATAGGAGTGATGAGAGAGGGCATCCTTGTTTTGTGCCAATTGTCAAACAGAATGCTTTCAGTTTTTGCTCATTCAGTATGAAATTGACTGTGGGTTTGTCATAAATAGCTCTTATTATTTTGAGATGCGATCCATCAATGCCTAGTTTATTGAGAGATTTTAGCATAAAGGGCTGTTGAATTTTGTCAGGCCTTTTCTGCATCTATTGAGATAATCATGTGGTTTTTGTCTTTGATTCTGTTTATGTAATGGATTACATTTATAGATTTGTGGATGTTGAGCCACCATTGCATCCCTGGGATGAAGCCAACTTGATCGTGATGGATAAGCTTTTTGATATGCTGTTGGATTTGGTTTGCCAGTATTTTATTGAAGTTTTTTGCATCAATATTCATCATGGACATTGGCCTGAAATTTTCTTTTTTAGTTGTGTCTCTGCCAGGTTTTGGTATCAGGATATTGTTCTCATAAAATGAGTTAGGATTCCCTCTTTTTGTATTGTTTGCAATAGTTTCAGAAGGATTGGTACCAGCTCCTCTTTGTACCTCTGGTAGATTTCGGCTGTGAACCCATCTGGTCCTGGGCTTTTTTTGGTTGGTAGGCTATTAACTACTGCCTCAACTTCAGACATTATTGGTCTATTCAGGAATTCAACTTCTTCCTGGTTTAGTCTTGGGAGGGTGTAAGTGTCCAGGAATTTATCTGTATCTTCCAGATTTACTGGTTTATGTGCATAGAGGTGTTTGTAGTAATATCTGACGGTAGTTTGTATTTCTGTGGGGTTGCTGGTAATATTCTGTTTATCATTTTTTATTGCATCTATTTGAATCTTCTTCCTTTTTTATTAGTCTGGCTAGTGGTCTTTCTATTATGTTGATCTTTTCAAAACCAGCTCCTGAATTTATTGATTTTTTGAAGGGTTTGTTGTTTCTCTATCACTTTCAGTTCTGCTCTAATCTTAGTGATTTCTTGTCTTCTGCTAGCTTTTGAATTTGTTTGATCTTGCTCCTCCAGTTCTTTTAATTGTGATATTAGGGTGTTGATTTTAGATCTTTCCGGGCTTATCATATGGGCATTTAATGCTATACATTTCCCTCTAGACACTGCTTTAAATGTGTCCCAGAGATTCTGGTATGTTGTTAGACTGTACATTTAATAGCCTTTAAGTTGAATGGAAAGGTTTTGCTCTTTTATATGTCATTTTAATATAGAAACCCAAAATTGATTTACAATGTTAGTTTCATTGTCCTAAAGATTCTACATTGATATTTACCATGCATCTATATGTAAAATGTAAGATCTGAGAATTAATGGACTTGAGATGAGATGGGTAGAGGAATAAATTGATATTTAATCATGCATATGCAATGGAAAACATAATTATATTCCAGTCAGATGTTTTCATTAATACTCTCATAACTCAACTCCAGGTGACATTCGTGAAGTTCAAGGTGTTAGCTTCAAAGCACTTGCCATTGTTTTAAAACCCTGTCTCCCAGGGAAGAGGTGGAATGTCTATCCAATAATACATTATTTCAGTACTCTACTAGTTACTTTAAATGCAAATTTTCATTCTTTTTTATAACAATACTGAGAAACAGAAGATTTACTTTATATTTTATATATGAGGAACCAAGAGTTAAAGAATTAATTGCCCAAGGACAGATAATAAGAAAGTATTAAAATCTTATTTGAAATCTGAGTATTCTCATATTAAAATACATTATCTGAATTCCACCTAAAAACAAAGGAACTTAAACATTTTTAGCTATAACCATATGTGAAAAATACAAAAGCTATTAACATCATAGAAAAGAAGGTAAGGTAATTCTATAAAATGCATATGTAATCATATGTGATCTTCCTAATTGTAGCAGATAAATGCAGTTTACTAGTGTTTAATGTGTTCTAAATACACTTATTAAAATATAAACAATTTTCATATTTTGAATGGTAAGTTTTATTATAGAAAACTTTTGAATATAGTAGCAAACATTACTTTTAAATTCATAGCTAAGCTCACAATAAAGAGGTTGAAATGTATAGGTACAATAAGATACAAGAAAATCAAAGAGCAGCGATTGAGTTTAACACATATAGAGACAAGTGTCTAGACTTTGGCCTCTGTGAAGTCAGAGCTGTTGCTGAGATCCTCAAAATAGTCTGAAATCCTTGATGGGATATACAGTTGTGAAACAAACAACTATAAAATAAGTCTAGTCTATGAAAAGGAAAGAACACAGAAAAATTTTGATTGCCATGCCTAGACAATAAATGTTGGGGGAAAAAAGAAATGAAAGTAAAATAATAAGAAATCAATGGAATTTATTACTGTGATTACTTTAAAGGCATATCTAAATTTGAATTGGAATTCAAATTTAAAACTAAACTAACATTTTAGGAAAAGGACTGGTCCGAAGTTGTAGTTATCTAAGACAGTAAGCTGACAAAAAGAAGCACACTGACTCCAAGAAGGTAGAAATGTGGTGTAGGCCAGTGTATTGAAGACGTCACCCATAAAGTCCACGTGAAGAGAAACTTACAATTAAAACTTATAAAAATGTAATAAAAAATTACTCAAGCCAAAGTCAGCTGAATATTATAAATACATAAATTTACATTTATTAGTGACATAAAATTTATCATAAATGTAAGAAAATACCTGAAGAGTATAGAAAATTGCCATACATATATGAAAACAAAAAAGAACTTTTAATAATATAACAGAAGTTAAATTATCCATGAATAGTGAAGAGGCATTTCTAGATGAAGAATATTTTATAATGATGAAACGTTCAATTGACTAGCATGAAATTCTAATTATAAATTTGTATATACAACTTCAAAAGCATAAATCAAAATTGCAAAGTACATGCAAATCTATAGTGTTGGTGGGAAATGTTAAACTCCACTCTCAGTAATTAAAGAAAATTCACAGGATTTTCAAAAATGGATAATTTAAAATGTATAAAAACTTGTTTTGGTCTCTAGGTCCAAAAAATCCTTGGTATTATAAAATAAAAACTGGATTATTTTTAGAGGCACCCACAATGTTTACTAAAGTTGACAATATGTGACCTATAAAGAAATATTTTATAAAAAATTTTCCAAGACTGATATCACTCAAATAAAACATATTACCAGTCATGGTAGGAACAAATTTTCTCTGTTTCAAAAAGGAGGAGGTGGAGGATGAGGCAGGAAGAAAAATAAATAAAATAGTTTTAGATTTTTTGACATTGGAGACTATGCATTACAACACTGTGATTATCTCTGAGGAAAGGACAAAATGAGTAAATATTAAGACACCAATAACTATTTGGCTTTCACTTTTAAAAATTTGTGTTATAGAACAAAATACATCAACATACAACACATAGAAATCCCAGGCACTCCATGACAATCTGGTTTGGACAAGGTAATACATGTTGCCTTTCAGGGAAGCTGATACGGCTGGAAGTAGAGGGGCAGAGTTTGGGAAGCAGAAACAGAATCCAGAAATTTTCAACAGGTGCCATTTTGTCATTGCTGAATACAGAAACATACACATATGCCATGACATTTCCTGTGGTGGAGCAAACAAGGCCAGGGAGCTGTGAGCTGAACTGTTTCCAGTGTTCCAAAGGAAGAGAATATATATGAGTTCCGACTAGTCAGATCTCAGAATCCTCATTAATCATTCAGGACATTCAACAGAGTCATCGGAACCACAGATGGACAGTAAGAAGTTAAAGCTCTATGTTGTGAATCCAAGAGCAACCACTAGAAATATTACTAAGCAAAAATGGAGATAGCATAGATTCATTAGAAAACATTCACTCTAATTGAAGATAATAATGGTAAGTTAATAAAGTAACTTTTAAAAACTCAAAACACATCAGAAAAAAAGGAAAAGAAAAAAGTACAAATTAAAAAACATAGCTATCTGAATTACTCATTTCTGTATATGGAAAAGTTTCACAAAAGAGCGATTCTGAGCCTTTCATTACAATAACACTTTCAACTGGCTTTTCAAATACATTCATAACTCAGGTGAATATTGTCAGGTACAGCTCTATTGAGTCAACAGATATTAACAAGATACTATGTGTTTGTAAAGCATACTGTTGGGTTTTGAGAATATAATGATGATTATACCTCCCATCAGTGATCTTGCATTTCAGCTTTCCTGTGTGGCACTTATCTTGGAAATTCTAGACACAGAAAATAGTGGTCAAGTGTAGAGCAGCATCCAATAAATATCCTGCCTAAGTTTTAAAATAAAACTCATATATAGTTATGGAGAGTTACAGAACACCTAAGAGGAATCCACATTACTGAATGTCATTGTTAAGGATACACACAGCTACACACTGGGGTCTATTGGGGGGAATGAAGGAGGGACAGCGGGAGGGGGGAGCTGGGGAGGGATAGTTGGGGAGAAATGCCAAGTGTGGGTGAAGGGGAGGAAGGTAGCAAAACACACTGCCATGTGTGTACCTATGCAACTATCTTGCATGTTCTGCACATGTACCCCAAAACCTAAAATGCAATAAAAATTAAAAAAAGAAAAAAAAGGATACACACAGCTTCCTTCTCCCTCTCTCCAGACGTCTTGGTCGTTGGGTCCTATGTCGTGCCGGGCCCTCAGGAGGCTGAGAGGGGAACAGCGCGGCCAGGAGCCCCTCGAGCCCGGCGCCCTGAAGTTTGACCTCCGTGATGATGATGACACGGAAGAAGGGCCAAAGCGGGAGCTGGGTGGCCGGTGCCCCGGGGAGGCAGGGAAGGAGGGCGTCTGAGTCAACAACCGGTTCGAGCTGATAAACATTGAAGATCTTGAGGATGACACTGGTGAATGGGGAGAGGTCTGGCTCTTTGCTCATGGACACTGCGGCACCGGGGAACAAAGGAAGGGCTCCCCGTGGAAACACACACCAAGGCGGATGGAGGCATGGCCAGGACAGCGCCCCCGGAGCAGTCTAATGCAAGTGGCAAACTCCGGAAGAAGAAAAAGAAACAGAAAATGAAGAAAAGCAGCATGGGAGAAGCACTGGAAAACAGACTAGAAGATATTGATCGCACCCTAGAGAGGATTGAGGACAGCGGTGGTTTGAACCATCCCGGCCGAGCTCCCGTGAGCTCCAGGAAGCACGTTCTCTAAGTGGAGCACAGACATTTGAATCCAGACACAGAACTGAAAAGGTATTTTGGTGCTCGGGCAGTCCTGGGGGAAGAAAGGCCACGGCAGAGACAGCGCGTATACCCCAAGTGCACATGGCCCCGGTACAGCAAACCAGGTCTGTCCATGAGGCTGTTGGAATATAAAAAAGGCCTGCCCTTGTTTGCATTTGAGCACGGTGAGGAGTACCAGCAGGCGCAGCGCAATTTCCTTGTGGCCGTGGAGTCCATGGAGCCCAACAACATCGTGGTTCTGCTCCAGACGAGCCCATATCACGTGGACTCGCTCCTGCAGCTCAGTGATGCCTGCCGCCTTGAAGAGGATCAGGAGATGGCTCGAGACCTCATAGAGACAGCGCTGTACAGTATGGAGTGTGCGTTCCACCCCTTGTTCAGCCTCACCAGCGGGGCTTGCCGGCTGGGTTACCGCAGACCCGAGAACAGGAGCTTCTACCTGGCCCTGTACAAGCAAATGAGCTTCCTGGAGAAGTGAGGCTGCCCACGCACCGCACTGGAGTACTGCAAGCTCATCCTGAGTCTCGAGCCGGATGAGGACCCCCTCTGCATGCTGCTGCTCATTGACCACCTGGCCTTGCGGGCCCGGAACTACGAGTACCTGATCCGCCTCTTCCAGGAGTGGGAGGCTCATCGGAACCTGTCACAGCTCCCAAATTTTGCCTTCTCTCTTCCACTGGCGTATTTCCTGCTGAGCCAACAGACAGACCTACCTGAGCACGAGCAGAGCTCTGCCAGGGAGAAGGCCTCGCTTTTGATACAGCAAGCGCTCACCATGTTCCCTGGAGTCCTCCTGCCCCTGCTCGAGTACTACAGCTTGCGACCGGATGCCACCGTGTCCACTCATCGCTTCTTTGGACCCAATGCTGAGATAAGCCAGCCCTCTGCCCTGAGCCAGCTGGTGAGCCTGTATCTCGGGAGGTCACACTTTCTCTGGAAAGAGCCCGCCACCGTGAGCTGGCTAGAGGAGAACGTCCACAGGGTGCTACAGGCAGTGGACGCTGGAGACCCTGCAGTGGAAGCCTGTGAGCACAGGTGGAAGCTGCTCTACCAGCGCGCACCCAGGAATATACACCGCCGTGTGATCTTCTCTGAGATCAAGGAAGCCGATGCTTCCCCGCCCCCAGACGTGACCACGCAGTCTGTTTTGGGGTTTGACCCTCTGCCTCCTGCGGACACCATCTACTCCTACCTTAGGCCCGAGAGACTAAGTCCCATCAGCCATGGAAACACGACTGCGCTCTTTTTCCGGTCACTGTTGCCGAATTATACCGCGGAGATGCCTTGAGTCCACCCACATGGGGATGTGGTGTTTGGAGTTTCAGCAGCCGTCCTGTGCTTGGGAGTCAAAGAAGAGCCGGTGTTCCAGGGACAGTGAGTGCAGCAGAGGTTGAGCCCAGACCTGCTGTCCCGAGAGGAGGCTGGATCACTGACGCCTTGGCACTGCTGCTGGGGTTATGTCGTGGGCTGCCATTGAGCCTGATTCTAATGACCGTGAGATCTGAAGACTACTCAAGGCTTGGCCTCTGCCATGCTTGTGGGGGATGGTGGATCCTGCTTCTTCCCCGGCCCTGCTGAGCCCAGCGAGAGCCTGAGGCACATGTGGCTTCCCCGATGCCCGTCGAAGCATTGTTCCCCAGCTGGGCCCTTTTCCACTGAGCCAAGCCCCCCCAGAGTCTTCAACGCAGGCACCTCCCACAACCCCAACCCCGGTTCAAAGGAAACTGATGGCCCCTGAGCCAAGGGCTGAGGCGGGCTGTGGGCCCGGCTGTCCTTGGGAGCTGTACTGAAGCCCACCATGTTGGGACCCAGAGGCAGACTCACCGTGGCCCAAGAGCTCGGGACTGTTGGTCCAATGGGGACCCCCACCTCCCTGTGGGTGGCTGCAGCTGGACAGGCCACCCTGGGCTACAGAGCTGGGTTCCCTGCAGCCCTTGGGTGCACACTGAGTGCATGCATGCATATGTGTGTGCATATTTGTGTGTGTGCACGTGTATGTGTGTGGGTGCAGGTTTGTGTGTGGGTATGTGTGTGGGCATTGCAGACCTTGGGTGCCAGACACGGAACAAATCCTGAAAGGCATATGTCCTCATTGTCCTCATGGGGCCCTAGTCCAGAAACGTCCTTGTGAGAAGTGCTTCATGGGACCATGCCTCTGCCCGTGGGAAGGTGCTGTCCACCACGACTCTGGTGAGCAGGCACGCCGGCTCCACGTGTCTTCCTGCCGCTCAACACGCAACGTCTCCAGGGGCACTAGGAGATCCAAACAGATAGCATTAGCTGTAGGATTATCTGATTCCATCTAATCACAGATGATCCTGAGGCTAATTTATCTCCCCCATGACCATAACGAGTCAGAAGGTTGATTTTTTCCAGCTCATCTGTACCTCATCTTTTTCCCACAGTGCCCCGACAGGCACATTCAGTGAGAACCACAGTGGTAGTCCTGTGGCAGGGTCATCCAATTCTGATGCCCTCCAGTTGTGTCCTGGCAGGAAACAGGCTGCCCGATTCTCACGCCCTTTGAAGTCCCAGGCTGGGTGGCTGAGGTGGAGGCTGGGGCTAACCGCCATCTGTCTCAAAGGCCTCATTGTGGAGATGCGAACGCGAACATCCCTGAAATGTGAGGATGCAGTGGGCTGGGATAGGGCTGCTCACCGGCTCATGGCCAGAGGGGAACAGGGTTTGGGTCTGTGAGGTGTTGTGGATGTCCAGGGACTCCTATGCAGGGTCATAGCCCCTCACACCATGGGGCCATCTGCCTTCCCCAGCCAGGCTCAGCCTTCTCACATCTGGGACCCTTCTCTCCCCTGTGCTCATCTGGAAGCACAGCATGAGGGGGCAAAGGTCATGGGAGGCAAAAGGCTGGACTGAGGTGAGGCCGTGTGGGTGTGGCCAGACCGCAGGTCTGTGGAGGTGTGGGCAGGGCACGCTCTCCAAATGAGCTGTGTGTTCTGCCAGACCCAGGTCTGCCAGTCTGAAGATGGTTTGACCAAGTTTCCTAAAGCAGAAGCCCCACCCGTGTCCCTCCTGCATGCCATCCAGCAGGTGCACGCACCTGTGTGCATCAGGTGGTATGAGAATTTGCCAGCAGCACTGTAATTGATAGGGAGTCTGAGGCCACCCTGATGCCACGTGGTGTGTTCACACAATGGACACCATGGTCTGAGGCAGAGGATTGCAGCTACCAGCATGGACAAATCTTAGCCAGAGAGAGTGAGCTGAGTGGGAACATAGTGTCTGTGTCTGGTGCTGCTTATGTACCTGGTTTGGGTGGGGGCATCCCTCCCCCTGCGTGTTCGTCATTGGTGCACGTTTATGTGTGTTGTACTCAATTAAAACATTTTAGCCACCCCAAAAAAAGGATACACACAAAAAAAGCCTCATCAAGTATTTTTCACCTCAGTGTATTTTCCGTTAGCTACCTTTTGCAAAAATATCATACCAATGATTTGCCTTCAGAGTAAAATATTAAAGTGGAAACATTCTCACAATCCATTCTTGTTCTAAATTACTGCTGACGTTTATATACTTGGCATACATAATCGCCCTAATCTCTTTCTAGACCTCCTAAGTGTCCTGCTGGACTAAACTGAATTTAAAAGACAGCGACTTCAAACACTGCTGTGATTCTTAGCGGGTTTGCAATGATGCCATTATTGCCTGATAGACTATATTTGATACCCTATTTATTTCATTAAATATAGTTGAGAATTTTTTTATAACATCATAGAACTACACTTTAAAAATTTCTCTCATTAGGAATAACAATAAATATATTGATATGTGTTATTCAGATTTTCTTTCTTATATAGTTCCACAGTAGCATTTATATAACTATTTATGATGACTTTTTATTAGCCTGATAGTGGAAGAATTCTAAATTAAATTGCTAGTTTCTATTTTTGTGTGTATTTAATATTTTTACTAGTATATAGCTTTGCTGGCTTTAGGAGCTTCTTTTGTTTGCAAATGCTTTTAATGTGACCAAGTTTTTAAAATATATGTAATGTGGTTGTTATTTCCAATAATTTTCTTAAGATACAAATCATAGACTTCTAAACGTTAGAAGGAAAGAACATGTATAGTCTTATTTATAAGCTAAAATTTAGTTAAGAGTGGTTTAAATCAAAACATGTTAATCTTACCATAACTGGAAACATTTATGTGTAGTAGGGAAGAAATGGTGTCTGTTATTTGTCTGGTGTGTGAGCCGAAGAAGAAATTAAAGGTAACATTTTGCAGAAGAAAGGGAGTGGCAAGCATTTCACCTTTATTCGGTACAAATCTCAGTATGGTTCCCCTGCTTATCAGATCTACTTCTGGACTGCCACCCATTCTTTAAATACTTAGTGGTTATTTTAACTGAAAGGATAACAGTATTTTCAAATCCTTTATAAATGATTGTATGTACTTTTTTTTTGTATGTATAGCCACTTTTTCCTTTTTTCTTTATATTTTTATTTTATGGATTCGGGGGGTACATGTGCAGGTTTGTGACACTGATATACCATATATTGGTGGGGTTTGGGCTTCTAGTGGATCCATCACCCAAATAGTGAAAATTATACCCAACAGGTAATTTTTCAGCCCTCAGCCCCAACTCACTCTCCACCCTTTTGGAGTCCCCAGTGTCTTTTATTGCCCTTTGAAACTGTCTGTATATATCCATTGTTTACCTCCTACTTTTAAGTGAGAACACGTATTTGATTTTGTTTCTGAGTTATTTCACTTAGGATAATGGCTCCTAGCTTCATCCATTTTGCTTCCAAAGACATGCTCTCATTGTATTTTATGGCTAAATGGAATTCCGTGCTGTGTACATACCTCATTTCCTTTATCCGTCAGCTGTGGATGTACACTTAGGTTGATTTCATGGGTTTGCTATTATGATAAACATACAAGTGCAGGTGTCTTTTTTATGTAATGATATATTTTCCATTGGGTAGATGCCCAATAGTGGGTTTAGTGGGTCAGATGGTCATTCTATTATTAACTCAGAGAAATCTCCATACTGTTTTCATTGAAGTAGTACTAATTTATATTCCTTTTTCTCCCCATCCTAGGCAACATCTGTTATTTTCCAACTTGACTTGGTGTGAGATGATATTCATTGTGATTTTAATTTGCATTCCTCTGATTAGTAGTGATGTTAAACATGTTTTCATGTTTGTTTGCTACTTGTATATTTTCTTTTGAGAAGTACCTGATCATTTCCTTTGCCCACTCTTAAAAGGACTGTCATTTTCTTGTTGAGTTGTTTGAGTTCCTTGTAGGTTCTAAGTATTAGTCATCTGTTATAATAAATGTATATTTTGCAGATATCTTCTCTCCTGTGGTTGTTGAGTTACTCAGCTGATTATGTCTTTTGCTGTGCAGAAACTTTTAAGTTTAATGTAGTCCCACTTGTTTATTGTTGCTCTATTGCATTTGCTTTTATGGTCCTAGTCATTAATTCTTTGCCTTGGCCAATGTCCTGAAGAGGTTTTCCTAGGTTACTTCTAGGAATTTTTTGTAGTTTCAGGTCATATGTCATATGTCATATGTCATATGAATCTTTAATCCATCTGGAGTTAACATTTTTGTATGGTGACAGACAGGGATCCAGTTTTATTCTTCTGCATATGTCTATCCAATTTTCCCAGCACCATTTGTTGAATAGGAAGTATTGTCTCTATTGCATATTTTTGTTGATTTGTCAAAGACCATTTGGTAGACGTATGTGTCTTTATTTCCTGGTTCTCTATTCTCTCCATTTTGTTCCATTCATTTATATGTCTATTTTTCTGCTTGTGTCATGCTGTTTTGGTTGCTGTAGCCCTGTAGTATAATTAAGATCAGGTAGTGTGATGCCTCCAGCTTTATTCTTTGTGCATGGGATTGCTTTGGCTAATCATGCTCTTTTTCTAGGTGTCATTTGATTTTTAAGATTGCTTTTTATAATTTTGTAAAAAATGATATTGGTAACTTCATAGGAATTGCATTGAACCTGTAGATTTATTTGGGCAGTATGGTAATTTAAATAGTATTAATTCTTCTAATCCATGAGCCTGAGAGATTTCGCCCTTTGTTTGCACCATCTGTGATTTCTTTCAGCAGCACTTTGTAGTTCTCCTTGTAGAGATCTTTTACCTCCTTAGTTTTTGTGTGTCTATTGTAAATGGATTTGAGTTCTTGATTTGATTCTCGGCTTCAACATTATTGTTATATAGAAATGCTACTGTTATTTGTAGTTGATCTTGTATCACTAAGATCACTTAGTAAGCATAGGAGCCTTTTGGATGAGTCTTTAGGGTTTTCTAGGTACAAAATCACATCATCAGTGAACAGAGATAATTGACTTCCTCTTTTTCTATCTGAATGCCTTTTATTTCTTTCTCTTGCCCGATACTCCAGTAGGATGTTTAATAGTAATGGTGACCGTGGGCATTTCTGTCTTGCTCCACTTCTTAGGGGAAAACTATTAGAACTCATGAAGGGAAACATAATAAACTATGAAAGAAAATCTACCCCAGATATAAAGCAACATATAATGTGTAGCATTAGATTGAACAATTTTTTTTGAGACAGGTTCTCACTGTGTCATTCTGGCTGAAGTACAGTCGAGCAATCAGGGCTCACTACCAGCTTCACCTTTCTGGGCCCAGTTGATTCTCCCACCTCAATCTCTTCAGGAGTCAAAACTACATGCATACACCACCAAGCCTGGCTAGGTTAATTCTTGTATATTTTGTAGAAACTGGGATTTGCTCTGTTGCCCATACTGGTCTTGATCTCTGGGGTTTGAGTAATTTACCCACCTCGGCCTTCCAAAATGTTGGGATGACAGGTGTGAGCCAGCAGGCCCAGCTAGATTGGACAATTAATTATATGCTAGTCAAGCTTTTCTGCAAGTATTGATACTAACATCATTGTCTTTTAAGCTACATGGAGGTCTTATATTGTATACATAGAGAAGGAATTAAAATTAACACACAATTTGGATATTTGTGGTGTCAGAATATTGTTGTTTGTTGCTTATAATATTTTTAGTGAAACTGTTGGTAGAAAATATAATTTTTATTCTACAATTAGGCTTTAGAATTTTCTTTGCTGTGACTTCCTTGTTTCTTGAAAATTTCACTGTCTGTCATAACCATCTTAGTTCATTCTTCTCAAGAAATATTCACTTTTTTCCTAGACATGTTCGTTCCTATCTTAGAGCCTTTGTGCCAGCTGCTTGATTAGTGTTTAATGTTTTCCTTTTTTTTTTTAATTTTACTTTAGGTTCTGGGGTGCATGTGCAGATCTTGCAGGATTGTTACATAGGTATCCATGTGCCATGGTGGTTTGCTGCCTCCATTTCCCCATCACCTACATTAGGTATTTTTCCTAATATTATTCCTTCCCAATATCCCCCCCTCCTGTTATCCCTCCCATAGACCCCCAACTCTGACAGACCCCAGTGTGTAATGTTCCTTTCCCTGTGTCCATGTGTTCATTGTTCAACGCCCGCTTATGAGTGAGAACATGCGGTGTTTCATGTTTAAGGTTTTTCTCAGTTTTGACATGGCTTGCTTCTTCCTGCCAATCAAGCTTCAAGTTAAAACATGTTTATACAGACTTCTCTA
Source organism: Saguinus oedipus (assembly GCA_031835075.1). Classification (NCBI taxonomy): domain Eukaryota; kingdom Metazoa; phylum Chordata; class Mammalia; order Primates; family Cebidae; genus Saguinus; species Saguinus oedipus. Next base: position 3,106,961 of record CM063190.1, read on the forward strand.
ACAACCAAATCTAAAGCAGAGATGTTTTTCCATTATAGGGAATGTAAGTTTTGTGTGGATATAAGCTTTGTATGAATATTTGTTATGTCTGCTGGGTATCTGGGAGTTGAATCACTGTTTATAAATGTATTTTTAACTTTATAGGAAACTGTCAAACAATTTCCCAATTGATTGTAGCGTTTTATATTCCTGCCAACAATGAATGAGGGGTCCAGTTGATCCACACTTTTAACAACAGTAGATCTTAAGACTCCTTGTAATTTTAGCCATCTTAACAACTATGTGATGGTGTATTCCTATGGTTTAGTTTGTGTTTCCAAATGATTAATAATGCTGAGTAGCTTTCCACATGCTCATGCATCACACACACACACACACACACACACACACACACACACCCCATATTTGGTGAAATGCTGCTCACAATTTTGCATATTTCTTTTTAAAGAGGTTGATTATATTACAACTGAGTCAAAAATTAGTTATATATTTGGGATCCATGAATTTTGCCAGACACATGTTTTGCAAATATTTTCCTCTGTTTCTGGTTTTTATATTTTTGTATCATTGACCTAAAAAAGAAATGTGTTTAACATTTGTAGATGTCAAGTATCAATATTACTCTTTCATTGTTTCTACTTTTGTGTCATATCTGAAGTATTTGCAAAGATTTTCTCATTTTCTTCATGAAATTTTAGAGTTTTAGTTTTTTATTTTGATCTATGATCCATTTTTAGCTGTTCTTGTTGTGTAAATGTTAAGAGAAAAAATGTAGTTTACTTATGTAGTTTACTTTTCTCCTACTATTTTTTTTACTATCACTTGTACCTATTAGGGGGCTTTTTTGCAAAAAGAAAGCAACTTCCTTTTCTGTTTAAACTAGTCTGAATGGATTCTACTGCCCTCAACTAGGCAGTCAGCCCAATAGATATGTTTTTTGAAAAGAATAAAGAGATGAAATAAGGGAGGAAGACAAAGCATCTGAGTCAGAAGCCTTGTCTGTCCTCAGTGTGCCATGGTGGGACAGTCACAGAATAACACTGCTAGTGATTCTTGTTCAAAAAGAGGGAAAGTGGAGGGAACAAAGTCACTGATCCAAAACCATTTTGACCTGGGGCTGAGCAAAGTCCAGCCAGAATTCCTTATTAGGTAGGCTCCACAGCCCTGGAACTAACCCTCTGTGATGGGGGCTTTGCCTCCGGGCTCTGCATTTTTTTCTATCATTATTGAAAACAGTTTATTTTCCTTCTTCCCCTGCTCTTTTGGTTTTTCCCTTTTCTCCTCATGGCAGCATCCTCCACTTAATCCTTGTTGCATCATCCCCCACAGAATTGGCCAGACATTGCCTGTGTCACGGGCCTGACCATCTCCATGAGGGGCTGCCCTTGTGAGCTCCTACTACTCTTCACTGACCTGACCTCTCTCAGTCGTGATTGCTTTCAGCTGCCCTGGCTGGCTTAGGAGAAAACCTAAGACTATGGAGTCCCAGAACCAATCTCTGCCCTCTCTATCTCCTAGACAGGAAGAAATAACAGGGATCTTCATAGAGAAAATACCCACAGGAGGGCCTGGGCTCTTCAGCAGTTACAGCAGCAGAAAGTTTCTGAAGAAGAATGGAGGAGCTGAGAGCCCAGGCCGGGAAAGCAGGGTGGTGTGAAACACTATTTAATCCTATGTGCTCCCTGCCCCAATCTAGCAGCCAGTGTATGACAGCTGACCAAGTATAAAGGCCAGGACTGTAGAACTGTGATAAAGTGTTTGTCCAAGGAATGGGGCTTTTACTGTTTTTGTTTTCACAGTGGAAATTGCTATTTTTCATCTAAAGTTTTTTGAATGGCAGCAGTGAGCTTCTGGAGGGTGAGTTACCTGCTCTGCACAGGGAGGCTGAGGCCCAGACTTGTGTGGTGGATCTTCTGCCACCAAGTGGTGAGGGAGGGAGCCTGGGAGAGTCTCAGTCTTTCTGGGCTTCAGTGTTTCCCCATCAGTAAGGTAGAGGCTTATTGTACCTCTCTGAGGTCCCTTCCTGCTCTGTTTTCTCTGACCTTCTGAGGAATTGAGATGCTTTTCAGTACTGCCTGGGACCTTCAGCTGAGACCTGACTCTGTGTGTGTCCTGCAGGAGCCTGAGCTGAGCCTACACACTGGAATCCCAGAGCTGCGGGAACAGGTGGAAGAAAGAAAGTCAGCAGGTTTAGTGGATGAGAATAATCCACAAAGGAGAAGCCATTGGTAAGTGAAAACCAAAGAAAGGGAGAATAAGGACAAAGCAGGACAGAAACCTCAGGGGAAATAGGCAATGCCTATGATCATTTAAATTCTCAAGGAGCAGTGGGGACTGAGAGAAATTTACTCAACAGGAATCTCCTACCTCTGGCCAGGGAGAGCCACAGGTTAGATCAGAGCTGGTTTATATGAGGGGCAGCTTCAACTCCAAGAAAGGGTCAGAGGTTTGTAATCAGTTTTATTCAGTCATGGATGAACACTCCCCAGACCCAGGATCCTCAGCATCGGTGCTGCTGTAGCAGTGGATGCTCCTCAGGTCAGTGTGGGTTAGAGGGAATAACCGTGCTTGGAGAAGGGTAGGAGACATCCATTCTTCCATCAAACAGCTCTGCTCTAGGTCAGGTGCCAGAGTAAGTGTCCCTCACTTGTATATGAAGCAGTGATACTAATAATATTCCTCTGCACCTTCAGTTGAGGGAAGTTTCTCATAAATATTTATTGAGTATTTAATTTTCCTTATACTGTGCTAAGCACTTGGGATTCAGGTATTTAATGTCTCTCTAAAGAAACACAAGCCAGTGAGTGGAAGAACACAAGCAGATCATTTCAACAAGACATGGTAGTTCTACCCTACTGAGGTGTTGTGGGAGCCCAGAGGATGGGAGGGTATGTCAAAGGACATTGCTTTGAATGACGGGGGAGGCATAAGAGAACATTTTCAGGACAGACTAGTGTTCCTTGAAGCTCCCACAGGAGAGGATCCTGCGGCAGGGATGATGTAGGGCAGGCACCTCTCTAGGGAAGGGGATTTGCAGCATTCTGAGAGAAAGAGCATCCCTTACAAGACATTGTGGACAGAAATGTAGGTGAAAGGGTTGGAGGTTTGTAATCCATTTTATTCAATCATGAATGAACACTGCTGAGAGGCCCCTCTTTGCTGGGCCCTTAGCTAAGGATCATGACCACAGAGGTGAGTAAAATAGGATCCCAGGTTTCACAGAGTTCTCAGTCTAGTGACTGGTGATTCATGCAAAGTGTAGTGATGGTGGAAGCAGTGGCCCATGCCTCATGAGATGACCTCAGTAAATGTCCTGGGCCAGTGACCCTGGACTTCAGCCATATTTCAGCATCTCAACATACAGTACACCAACACCTCAGCTCCATGTTGAGTCCAGGAAGTTAACACAGCCAAGGTATTCAGAGGACACTGATGATATCAGTAGCTCTAGACTGTTTCCAGCTGGGGAAATAAAGAAGTAAATTTAATAACTCTTCTAAATTTGTCCTTGCCATAATGATAGATAACTTTATCTTGCTAATGAATTATATTGTGATAAGTTAATTATAACTTTCCATAATGAGAAATAACTTTATGCTGAGTACAGTAGACACACAAGCCCTTGAGGACACATGCCTGAGGATTCTGATGAAGATATATGTCCAAATATGTGACAGTTGGACCTACAGGCCAGTTTTGAAACAGTGGAAGACCTAGTTTCAAATTCAAGGTTGCTTTGAGTAGAAATCCACTTTACCTCTTTTTGCATGGCAATGGGGCCAATCTTCCCTAAGCTACTCCTTACAAGAAAAGGAATCATACTGGTAAGAATTCAGACTTCAGCAAACATGGTGAAGTAAGGAAGTCTTGTTACTGTATTCTAGCCACCTAGCAAGAAACCAGGAATTTAGCAAGTTCATTCACATTCAGGACAGTTGTGTTCACTAGACCAGAGGCCCTGAGACATGAAGCAGAGACCCCCCTAACAAGGGCAAGTATTTCTTCCTGTCCTAGGACATCACTGCCAACTTCAGGGAAGCAGGAACACAGCTGCCCACTTTACAGTATGGACTGCTTTTGTGCCTGGAATGTGTGTGGTGTCCTGAGATCTGTACCTATTTCAGGGAGCCTTGGGAGGAGCCTGAATCACTGATGGAATTGGACAGTGCATGGAGATGGTTGAGCAGCATGAGGGTAAGTGTAGGGGCATGGCTGGGTCATACTGGGACACAATGAGTGGCACTGATGGGGACAGACAAGGATATACAGACCTTCTCTTGTATATTCCAAAGGTCCAGGGAAATTTCAGGTCTAATTCCATGGAAAATAGAGGTTATTTCCATGCTGTTAAACAAGGTTGCAGACACTTCTGAATTTTGGTCTCAATATACTAGGAGGACACACCTCTGTCCTGGAAAATGACACAGGAATGAATACTCTTCCTGTAACTCATTCTGGTCATTTGTCCAGCATCACAGAAACCAAAGAATGAAAATATGGCCAAATTCATGATTCGCTAGCCCTCTTGTTCAGGTTTCTTACCTGATTCTTAGGATAACAGAAACCTTGAGGATTCTGATGAAGATCTGCTGTCCAAATATGTGCACAGTTTTGAGCAAAATGCCTGGTAGAGATTGGTCAACAATTAATTAGTGAATGATTCTATGAATATTTACTGAGTGCCATGGATCCTGTGAGTGACTATGGAATAGTGGTTGTGATTGCTTTTATTGGCAGTGCTCAAAACTCCTTCATCATTTTTATAATAAAGAAACCTGACAGATTTTCCTTCTGCCACAGAATGTCAGGCCTCGCAGACACCAGAACATGTGTATACATAAAGCCTTGGGCTGTAGAGAGGCACGCTTTCCAATGGGATTGATCCAGTCCTCCTTGCTTCACTTCCACATGAATGCTGGGCAGCCCAGGGTCACAGCCATTGCACCCTTGAGTCAGCAAGCCCAGGAAGCAGCCAAACATAGGAGACCTGGGCTACAGAACAGTCTCCCAAGTCCCAGGCTCACAAAATGTGGGTGGTGATGAAAGCTGAGAAAGTGAGGAAGTGGTGCAGGGGATCACTTTTCCCTACTCATTCCTGGCATCTCAAATTCACCTTCTATTGCACAGCAACATGGAAGACCACCAACTACCCCTGACCATCACCTTGATCTTACTGTGTTTGGTTAGTGGGATGCAACCACACATCAATGGCATTAGACCAACTCAGAAAAATATGTGTCCAACAGTATTGCATAAGGACCACTCATGGCCCTGTTATTTTCACTATATGGAAAACATGAAATGAAAACAACAAAATCATACCAGGTTTACCAGACTTCCCAAGATAGATGGTCACATATGGTTTCAGGAGATCTCTATAGAAATGATTTTGATGACTTGACACCTTGAAAAGAGCTCTTCTGGGACTAAATTGACATCCATACATGACAAGAATGAGATGTAGTGTTCAGTCACATTAGAAAACCAATCATCCCACATAGGGGAAGCTTTGGATATAGGGACATCAAACTGGTCTTAAGGGTAATGAAAACCCTCTTCTGCCACAAATGTCAGTGTAGTGATATCTGCCAGTAAGAAAATATAAATCAGCATAACCATGGGATACAGCAAGAAGAATGAGCCAGGAAAGAAAACATTTTTAAAAAATGAATTCCTCATTCACTTTCTATTGGATACAGAAAAAACTGCAGAAGAGTCAGAGGATATCGTGGCAGTGTAATAGGATGATATATTAAACTTGTGGAAAAGCCTTCAATTCTGTTTTAACATATGAGAAAAAGGGATGACTGACTTCATGACTAGCATTAAGAAAATACTACATGTTGGGAAACTGTTTTTGCCTTGATGATTTTATACACACAAGAGATGAAAAATGAAGCACATGCTTAGATGTACTGGGAATGAGATGGGACTGTGGCATTGTCACAAGGGTACACAAATACTGAGAGTGACTGATGGAGGAGTGATTGGGACCTCGGGTGAGACCATGAGGCCTGTGTTTTAGCAAACCCTGGGCAACTGGAATGAAGGGCTTCTAAGATTCCATGACACGCTCAGCTTCAAATTCTGTGATTGCAACAACAGACCGTTACCTGGGACACTGGATGCTATCTCCCACACTCTTGTCTGAGTATGAGCTAGAGGCAGCACCTTCAGCTCTTAGCTCAAGCGTTTCCAACCTTGTTTTGGCAGTTAAGGACCCTAAAATTCTGTGAGGAGGGATCATTTTTCTGAACAGTAAGTTAGGAATTTGAGTTATTGACATCCCTCAGTCCTGATTAAAGGTATTTGATTTCCAGTTTTTAACCCATCCTGTGTTTGGGTTTCTTCTCCCCAGTCCCTGGCTCTGCCTTTGGTGCCACAAATGTCACCATGGTGGCACCTGGCAGGATATGTTCCAGGCAAACCACAGAGGTGAACTTTCCTGATATCGTCGAGAATTCCTACACCCAGCAGGAAGAGACCAAACTGAGTTTCAGAGACAGCAAAAATAGACTTCTTCTGAGCCAGGTGGCCTACTTCCAGAACTACCAGCTGAAGACAGACAGTAAGTTCTATAGGTTCACCACCATGAAACTGATGAGTGATGTCCTGTCTTGTCTCAAGAACCTAACCATTCTCTTCATCAAAATTAATTTCATCCTTCTTATACTTGTAGAAAATAGCAATGGGTATTTTAACATTTAGTTAAAGATGGAAGACAGAGGCCAAAGTATTTAGCAACTATTCCACATCTGCAATAAGGTGGGTGAGAAACTGTGGTTACAATCCCAGCTATTGATTTCTGACACAGGCACAGAACCACCTGTTTTTCTCAGCAAAAGGCTAAGTCATGTTTACAGGAAACTTCTCTGTACAGTATAAGATCCTGCAGACAAGTAGCATCCAGTCTGTTGATCTAAATGTCTGAGGCTACTGAACTTCCATTAGGTTCCAGTTTCTGCTGAGGCCCAGTAGGCAAAGCTGTGTTCTGGGGACACTGGGGTAAACACAGTGATAGCACACAGTACCTCCTGTGAGGATCTTGAAGGGGACCCTGCTCCTAATAGAAACTGTGGTATGTGTAAGTGGCATCATCAAGAGCAGGGAGAACCCTGGTACTGATGCCTCAGACTCCCAATCATCTGGGATCCCCAGTGGACACCACCACACCTGGCTAACTATTGTATTTTCAGTAGAGATGGGGTTTTACCACGTGGGTCAGGCTGGTCCCGAACTCCTGAGGTCAAGGGGTCTGCCCTCCTTTGCCTCCTAAATTGCTCGGATTGCAGGCATGATCCACCATGCTGGTTCCACAGATGGTTTTTTGAGTAAAGGTTGTTAGAAGTCATCCATTGGTCTAGTCTCCTATATAAATTTTTCTAACCATTCATTGACCATGATATATGATGAGATAAATCAGTATTGCAGCAATGCTTCTGGAAAGTATTTAGGGCAATCATTGAAAGCTTTTGGGGAAAACATTTTACTTTTTGCACTGACTTAGGTTATAGGATATGTGATTACGATCTACCAGATGAGGGAGATTTTGTCCCATGGATCTGAAAAGCAGGCTCATATACTACTGAGGCAACCTAATCTAGGGCCTGTTAGAACATTCCTGTCAGTATATCACATTCTTACACTGAGAATATTTTACATCCTTGTGCTATGACAGGACAGTGATTTGGTCTTGTGTGAATTGTGATTTGCTTAATGTGACCTGCTCTTCTGAATTTGTTTACAGAAGATCAAAAAGATCATGATGAAGAACAGAAATATAGAGACAGCAAAAATAAACTTCTTATGAGTCAAGTGGCCTACTACCTGGCCTGCCGGCTGAAGTTGAAATGTAAGTTTTATAGGTTTACCACCATGGAAGTGCTGAACAAATGTCCTGTCTTGTCTCTGAGAAACCATACATTCTCTTCTTCAACATTAATTTAATCCTTCCCATACTTCTAGGAAAATAGCAATGGGTATTTTAACATTTTGGTAAAGACAGAAGTCAGAGGCCAAGGTATTTAGCAACTCTCCCACATGTGCAGTAAGTTGGGTGTGGGACTAGGGTCAATATCACAGCTAATGATTCCTGACACAGGCACAGAACCACTGTTTTTCTCAGCAAGAGACTAAATCATGTTGTCAGGAATCTTCTCTAACTTATGGAATCCTTCAGAACTTATCAGCAGGATAAAGGCAGAAGTGTTTATATCCTGGTTTCAGGGTGAGTGAGTAGCTAAGACAAGTTGACATTAAGGAGATCAAGAGTGGAGGTGAGGAGAGTCAAAGCAGGGAAACAGCATGTTCAATAGGCAAGGCTGTGAGTGACATCCCTCAGTCCTGACTAAACCAATTTGATGTCACCAGTTTCTAACCCATCATGGCTTTGGGTTTCTTCTTCCCAGTTTGTGGCTTTCTGTGTTCTGCCCCGGCACCTGGCAGGCCTCCTTTGAGAAAAATCTCAGCGGTGAACATTCCAGAAGGCATTGAGAAATCCTGCTCCCAACAGGAAGAAAAGAAACCAAATGTCAGAGCCAGCAAAAATAGACTTCTGAGTCAGGTGGCCTACTTCCAGAACTACCGGATGAAGACATACAGTAAGTTCTATAGGTTGACCACCACGAAAGCAATCACTGATGTCCTGTGTTGTGTTGAGAAACAGTTCTCTTCATCAAAATTAATTTCATTCTTCCCATACTTGTAGAAATTAGCAATGGGTATTTTAACATTTTGTTAAAGATGGAAGACAGAAGCCAAAGTAGTTAGCAACTTTTCCACATCTGCAGTAAGGTGGGTGTATGACTGGGGTCACAATCCCAGCTATCAGTTTCTGACACAGGCACAGAATCACCTGTTTTTCTTAGAAACAGGTCATATCCATGTTTACAGTAATCCTCTCTGTACAGTATAAGATCCTGCTGACAAGTAGCATCTACTCTGTTGGTCAAAATGTCTGAGGCTACTGAACTTCCATTTGCTTCTGGTTTTCTGAGGCCCAGTAGGCAAAGCTGTGTTCTGGGGACACTGGGGGAAATGTGGTGATAGCACACAGTACCTCCTGTGAAGAGCTTGAAGGGGATCCTGCTCCAATAGCATCTGTGGTATGTGTCTGTGGCACCATCAAGAGCAGGGAGTACCCTGGTACTGGTGCCTCAGCCTCCAGTTAGCTGGGATCCCTGGTGGGCACCACCACAAATGGCTAATTTTTGTATTGTTAGTAGAGGCGGGGTTTCACCATGTTGGCCAGGCTGGTCTTCAACTAGTGAGGTCAAGTGATCTACCTCCCTGGGCCTACTAAAGTGCTGGGACTCCAGGTGTGAGACACCAGGCTGGCTTCATGGATTATTTTTTAAGTAAAGGTTGTTAGGATTCATCCATCGGTCCAGTCTCCTATATAAATTTCCTAAACTATTCATTGACCATGATATATGATGAGATAACTCGGTATTGCAGCAATGCTTCTGGAAAGCAGTTAGGGCAATTTTTGAAGATTTGGGGAAAAAGTTTTAATTATTTGCACTGACTTAGGGAAGAGGATACATGATTAGGATCTACCAGATGAGGGAGATTTTGTCCCATGGATCTGAGAAGCAGGCTCATATACTACTGAGGCAAGCTTATCAAGGGCCTGTTAGAACATTCTTGTCACATTCTTACACTGAGAATATTTTATGACCTTGTGCTATGACTGGATACTGATTTGGTCTTGTGTGCAATGCAATTACCTTAATGTGACCTGTTCTTCTGAATTTGTTTACAGAAGATCAAAAAGATCAGGAAGAAGAACAGAACTACAGAGACAGCAAAAATAAACTTTTTATGAGTCAAGTGGCCTACTACCTGGCCTGCCGGCTGAAGATGAAAGGTAAGTTCTGTAGGTTCACCATCACGGAAGTGCTGAACAATGTTCTGTCTTGTCTCTGACAAGTGCTACACACTCTTCTTCAAAGTTTAATTTTATCCTTCCCATACTTCTAATAAGGTAGCAATGGGTATTTTAACATTTTCTTAAAGACGTAACACAGAGGCGAAACTATTTAGCAACATTCCACATCTGCAGTAAGACAGGTTTGAGATTGGGTGAACATCCCAGCTATTGATTTCTAACACAGGAAGCAAACCACCTGCTTTTCTTTGCCAGAGGCTAAATCATGTTTACAGGAATCTTATCCATACCATATAAGATCCTTCAGAACTTATAAGCAAGATAAAGGTAGAAATGTTTATGTCCTGGCTTCAAGGTAAATGAGTAGCTAAGACAAGTTGACTTTAAGGTGATTGCGAGTGCAGATGAGAAGAGTAATTCGGGAAAATAACATCTTCAAATCAATAGGCAAGGCTGTCAGTGACATCCCTCAGTCCTGATTAAACCAATTTGATGTCACCAGTTTCTAACCCATCATGTGTTTGGGTTTCTTCTTTGCAGTCCCTGGCCTTCTGCGTTCTGCCCCAAATGTCATCATGGTGGCATCTGGCAAGCCTTTTTCCAAAAAATTTCCAGAGGTGAATGTTCCAGAAGGCACTGAGAAATCCTGCTCCCAGCAGGAAGATAAAAAACTGGACTTCGGAGTCAGCAAAAATAGATGTCTTATGAATGAGGTGAACTACTCCCTGAACTACCAGCTGAAGATGTACGGTAAGTTCTATAGGTTCACCTCCACAGAAGTGATGAACGATGTTCTGTCTTGTCTCGAGAAACTAACCACTCTCTTCATCAAAATTAATTTCATCTTTCCCATACACATAGAAAATAGAAATGGGTATTTTAACATTTTGGTAAAGATGAAAGATAGAGGTCAACATGTTTAGCAACTTTTCCACATCTGCAGTAAGATGGGAGTGGGACTCGGGTTAAAATCCCAGCTATTGATTTCTGACACAGGCACAGAACCATCTGTTTTTCTCAGCAAGTGGCTAAATCCATGTTTGCAGGAATCCTCTCTGTACCATATAAGATCCTGCAGACAAAGAGCATCTAGTCTATTGGTCTAAATATCTGAGGCTACTGAACTTCCATTTGGTTCTGGTTTGTGCTGAGGCCCAGGAGACAAAGCTGTGTTTGGGGGACACTGGGGGAAACACAGTGATAGCAGACAGTACCACCTGTGAGGAACTTAAAGAGGATTCTGCTCCTAATAGACCCTGTGGTATGTGTAAGTGGCCCCATCAAGAGCAGAAAGTACCCTTATACTGGTGCCTAAGCCTCTGAATTAGCTGGGATCCCTGGTGGCACCACCACGCCTGGCTGCTTTTTGTATTTTATGTAGAGGTGAATTTCTCCATGTTCATCAGGCTGATCTTGAGCTCTTGAGGTCAAGGGATCTGCCCTCCTATGCCTCCTAAAGTGCTGGGATTCCAGGCATGAGCCAACATGCCAGCTCCTCAGATTATTTTTTAAGTGGAGGTTGTTAAAATACATCCATTGGTCCAGTCTCTGATATATGTTTCTCTAACCATTTATTGACCATGATATATGATGAGTATTGCAGCAACCTTTCTGGAAAGTAGTCAGGAAAAGTTTTGAAGATTTTGAGGTAAAAGTTTTAATTGTTTGCACTGACTTAAGTCAGAGGATATGGGATTGAGTTCTACAAGATGAGACAAATTCTGTTTCATGGATCTGAAAAGCTGGCTCATCTACTTCTGAGGCAATTTAATCTTGGGCCTGTTAGAACATTCTCATTATAATATCACATTATTCCATTGAGAATAGTTTACATCCTTGTGCTATGACTGGAGAATGATTTGGTCTTGTGTTAAGTGCAATTTTCTTAATGTGACCTGCTCATCTGAATTTGTTTACAGAAGATCGAAAAGATCACGATGAAGAACAGAAATACGGAGACAGCAAAAATAAACTTGTTATGAGTCAAGTGGTCTGCTACCTGGGCTGTCAGCTGAAGATGGAAGGTAAGTTCTATAGGTTCACCATCATGGAAGTGCTGAACAGTGTCTTGTCTTTTCTCTGAGAAACCATACACTCTACTATTCAAAGTTAATTTCATCCTTTCCATGCTTCTAGGAAAGTAGCAATGGGTATTTTAACATTTTGTTAAAGACGTAACACAGAGGTGAAACTATTTATCAAATTTCCCATATCTGCAGTAAGACAGGTGTGAGACTATGGTTAACATCCCAGCTATTGATTCCTAACACAGGAACCAAACCACCCGCTTTTCTCTGCAAGAGGCTAAATCATGTTTACAGGAATCTTCTCTGTACCATATAAGATCCTTCAGAACATACAAGAGAGAAAAGGTAGAAATGTTTATGTCCTGGCTTCAAGGTAAATGAGTAGCTAAGGCAAGTTGACTTTAAGGTGATCGAAAGTGAAGATGAAAAGAGTAATTCCAGGCAATAACATCTTCAAATCAATAGGGAAGGCTGTCAGTGACATCCCTCAGTCCTGATTAAACCAATTTCATGTCACTAGTTTCTAACCCATCATATGTTTTGGTTTCTTTTCTCCAGTCCCTGAATTTCTGTGTTCTGCCCCAAATGTCATCATGGTGGTGGCATCTGGCATGCCTTTCTCTGGAATGATTCCAGAGGTGAATGTTCCAGAAGGCATTGAGAAATTCTGCTCCCAGCAGGAAGATAACAAACTGGATGTCAGAGTCAGCAAAAATAGATGTCTTATGAGTGAGGTGAACTACTCCCTGAACTACCAGCTGAAGATGTTCGGTAAGTTCTATAGGTTCACCTCCACAGAAGTGATGAACGATGTCCTGTCTTGTCTCGAGAAACAAACCGCTCTCTTCTTCAAAATTAATTTCATCATTCCCATACTTATAGAAAATAGAAATGGGTATTTTAACATTTTGGTAAAGATGAAAGATAGAGGCCAACATGTTTAGCAACTTTTCCACATCTGCAGTAAGGTGGGTGTGTAACTGTGGTTACAATCCCAGCTATTGATTTCTGACACAGGCACAGAACCACCTGTTTTTCTCAGCAAGCGGCTAAATCCATGTTTACAGGAATCCTCTCTGTACAGTATAAGATCCTGCAGAGAAGTAGCATCTAGTTAATTGGTCTAAATATCTGAGGCTACTGAACTTCCATTTGGTTCCAGTTTGTGCTGAGGCCCAGTAGACAAAGCTGTGTTTTGGGGACACTGGGGGAAACACAGTGATAGCAGATAGTACCTGCTGTGAGGAACTTAAAGGGGATCCTGCTCCTAATAGAACCTGTGGTATGTGTAAGTGGCCCCATGAAGAGCAGGAAGTACCTGGTACTGGTGCCTCAGCCTCCCAATTAGCTGAAATTTTCAGTGGCACCACCACGCCTGGCTACTTTTTGTATTTTATGTAGAGGTAGGGTTTCTCCATGTTGGCCAGGCTGATCTTGAGCACCTGGGGTCAAGGGATCTGCCCTCCTAGACCTCCTAAAGTGCTGGGATTCCAGGCATGAGCCACCATGCTGGCTCCACAGATTCTTTTTTAAGTAGAGGTTGTTAAAGTACATCCATTAGTCCAGTCTTTGACATACGTTTCTCTAAGCATTTATTGACCATGACATATGATGAGATAGATCAGTATTGCAGCAACCCTTCTGGAAAGTAGTCAGGAAAAATTTTGAAGATTTTGGGGTAAAAGATTTAATTGTTTGCACTGACTTAAGTCAGAGAATATGGGATTGAGTTCTACAAGATGAGACAACGTCTGTTTCATGCATCTGAAAAGCAGGCTCATCTGCTTCTAAGGCAACTTAATCTAGGGCCCGTTAGAACATTTTCATCATAATATCACATTCTTATATAGAGAATATTTTACATCCTTGTGCTATAACTGAACACTGATTTGATTTAATCTTGTGTGAAGTGTGATTTGCTTAATGTGACCTGCTCTTCTTAATTTGTTTACAGAAGATCGAAAAGATCACGATGAAGAACAGAAATACGGAGACAGCAAAAATAAACTTGTTATGAGTCAAGTGGTCTACTACCTGGGCTGTCAGCTGAAGACGGAAGGTAAGTTCTAAAGGTTCACCATCATGGAAGTGCTGAACAGTGTCCTGTCTTTTCTCTGAGAAACCATACACTCTCCTATTCAAAGTTAATTTCATCCTTTCCATGCTTCTAGGAAAGTAGCAATGGGTATTTTAACATTTTGTTAAAGTCGTAACACAGAGGTGAAACTATTTATCAACTTTTTCATATCTGCAGTAAGACAGGTGTGAGACTATGGTTAACATCCCAGCTGTTGATTCCTAACACAGGAACCAAACCACCTGCTTTTCTCTGCAAAAGGCTAAATCATGTTTACAGGAATCTTCTCTGTACCATATAAGATTTTTCAGAACTTATAAGCAAGATAAAGTTAGAAATGTGTATGTCATGGCTTCAAGGTTAATGAGTAGCTAAGATGAGTTGACTTTAAGGTGATCGAGAGTGAAGATGAGAAGAGTAATTTGGGGAAATAACATCTTTAAATCAATAGGCAAGGCTGTCAGTGACATCCCTCAGTCCTAATTAAGTTAATTTGATGTCACTAGTTTCTAACCTATCATGTGTTCGGGTTTCTTTTTTCCAGTCCCTGGCTTTCTGTGTTCTGCCCCAAATGTCATCTGCCCCAATGGCAGGCTTTTTACCAGAAAGATGCCAGAGGTGAACGTTCCACAAGGCATTGAGAAATTCTGCTTCCAGCAGGACGATAACAACCTGGATGTCAGAGTCAGCAAAAATAAATGTCTTATGAGTGAGGTGAACTACTCCCTGAACTACCAGCTGAAGATGTTCGGTAAGTTCTATAGGTTGACCTCCACAGAAGTGATGAACGATGTCCTGTCTTGTCTCGAGAACCTAACCGCTCTCTTCTTCAAAATTAATTTCATCTTTCCCATACTCGTAGAAAATAGAAATGGGTATTTTAACATTTTGGTGAAGATGAAAGATAGAGGCCAACATGTTTAGCAACTTTTCCACATCTGCAGTAAGGTGGGTGTGAAACTGGGGTTACAATCCCAGCTATTGATTTCTGACACTGGCACAGAACCACCTGTTTTTCTCAGCAAGAGGCTAAATCCATGTTCACAGGAATCCTCCCTGTACAGTATAAGATCCTGCAGAGAAGTAGCATCTAGTTCATTGGTCTAAATGTCTGAAGCTACTGAACTTCCATTTGGTTCTGGTTTGTGCTGAGGCCCAGTAGACAAAGCTGTGTTTTGGGGACACTGGGAGAAACAAAGCAATAGCAGATGATACCTCCTGTGAGGAACTTAAATGGGATCCTGCTCCTAATAGAACCTGTGGTATGTGTAAGTGGCCCCATGAAGAGCAGGAAGTACCCTGGTACTGGTGCCTCAGCCTCCCAATTAGCTGGGATCCCCAGTGGCACCACCAAGCCTGGCTACTTTTTGTATTTTATGTAGAGGCGGGGTTTCTCCATGTTGGCCAGGCTGATCTTGAGTGCCTGAGGTCAAGTGATCTGCCCTCCTAGACCTCCAAAAGTGCTGGGATTCCAGGCATGTGCCACCATGCCAGCTCCCACAGATTCTTTTTTATGTAGAGGTTGTTAAAATACATCCATTGGTCCAGTCTCTGATATACATTTCTCTAACCATTTATTGACCCTGATATATGATGAGGTAGATCAGTATTGCAGCAACCCTTCTGGAAAGTAGTCAGGAAATGTTTTGAAGATTTTGGGGTAAAAGGTGTAATTGTTTGCACTGACTTAAGTCAGAGGATATGGGATTGAGTTCTAGAAGATGAGACAAATTCTGTTTCATGCATCTGAAAAGCAGGCTCATCTGCTTCTGAGGCAACTTAATCTAGGGCCCATTAAAACATTTTCATCATAATATCACATTCTTATATAGAGAATATTTTACATCCTTGTGCTACAACTGAACACTGATTTAATCTTGGGTGAAGTGCGATTTGCTTAATGTGACCTGCTCTTCTGAATTTCTTTACAGAAGATCAAAAAGATTACGATGAAGAACAGAAATACAGAGACAGCAAAAATAAACTTGTT
Organism: Saguinus oedipus; assembly: GCA_031835075.1. Lineage (NCBI taxonomy): Eukaryota > Metazoa > Chordata > Mammalia > Primates > Cebidae > Saguinus > Saguinus oedipus. The sequence continues at coordinate 3,122,944 of CM063190.1, forward strand.
ATGAGTCAAGTGGTCTGCTACCTGGCCTGTCAGCTGACGACGGAAGGTAAGTTCTATAGGTTCACCATCATGGAAGTGCTGAACAGTGTCCTGTCTATTCTCTGAGAAACCATACACTCTCCTATTCAAAGTTAATTTCATCCTTTCCATGCTTCTAGGAAAGTAGCAATGGTTACTTTAACATTTTGTTAAAGTCATAACAAGGAGGTGAAACTATTTATGAACTTTTCCACATCTGCAGTAAGACAGGTGTGAGACTATGGTTAACATCCCAGCTATTGATTCCTAACACAGGAACCAAACCATCTGCTTTTCTCTGCAAAAGGCTAAGTCATGTTTACCGGAATCTTCTCTGTACCATATAAGATTTTTCAGAACTTATAAGCAAGATAAAGTTAGAAATGTGTATGTTGTGGCTTCAAGGTTAATGAGTAGCTAAGACGAGTTGACTTTAAGGTGATCGAGAGTGCAGAGGAGAAGAGTAATTTGGGGAAATAACATCTTTAAATCAATAGGCAAGGCTATAAGTGACATCCCTCAGTCCTAATTAAATTAATTTGATGTCACTAGTTTCTAACCTATCATGTGTTTGGGTTTCTTTTTTCCAGTCCCTGGCTTTCTGTGTTCTGCCCCAAATGTCATCTGCCCCAATGGCAGGCTTTTTACCAGAAAGATGCCAGAGGTGAACGTTCCACAAGGCATTGAGAAATTCTGCTTCCAGCAGGATGATAACAAACTGGATTTTGGAGTCAGCAAAAATAGATGTCTTATGAGTGAGGTGAACTACTCCCTGAACTACCAGCTGAAGATGTTTGGTAAGTTCTATAGGTTGACCTCCACAGAAGTGATGAACGATGTCCTGTCTTGTCTCGAGAACCTAACCGCTCTCTTCTTCAAAATTAATTTCATCTTTCCCATACTCATAGAAAATAGAAATGGGTATTTTAACATTTTGGTAAAGATGAAAGATAGAGGCCAAATGTTTAGCAACTTTTCTACATCTGCAGTAAGGTGGGTGTGAAACTGGGGTTACAATCCCAGCTATTGATTTCTGACACTGGCACAGAATCACCTGTTTTTCTCAGCAAGAGGCTAAATCCATGTTCACAGGAATCCTCTCTGTACAGTATAAGATCCTGCAGAGAAGTAGCATCTAGTTCATTTGTCTAAATGTCTGAGGCTACTGAACTTCCATTTGGTTCTGGTTTGTGCTGAGGCCCAGTAGGCAAAGCTGTGTTTTGGGGAAACTGGGAGAAACACAGCAATAGCAGATGGTACCTCCTGTGATGAACTTAAAGGGGATTCTGCTCCTAATAGAACCTGTGGTATGTGTAAGTGGCTCCATGAAGAGCAGGAAGTACCTGGTACTGGTGCCTCAGCCTCCCAATTAGCTGGGATCCCCAGTGGGCACCACCATGACTGGCTACTTTTTGTACTTTATGTAGAGGTGGGGTTTCTCCATGTTGGCCAGGCTGATCTTGAGCACCTGAGGTCAAGTGATCTGCCCTTCTAGACCTCCTAAGGTGCTGGGATTCCAGGCATGAGCCACCATGCTGGCTCCACAGATTCTTTTTTAAGTAGCGGTTGTTAAAATACATCCATTGGTCCAGTCTCTGATATACATTTCTCTAAGCATTTATTGACCATGATATATGATGAGATAGATCAGTGTTGCAGCAACCCTTCTGGAAAGTAGTCAGGAATTATTTCAAATATTTCAGGGTAAAAGTTTTAATTGTTTGCACTGACTTAAGTCAGAGGATATGGGATTGAGTTCTACAAGATGAAACAGATTCTGTTTTATGGATCTGAAAAGCAGGCTCATCTGCTTCTGAGGCAACTTAATCTAGGGCCCGTTAGAACATTTTCATCATAATATCACATTCTTTTATAGAGAATATTTTAGGTCTTTGTGCTATGACTGAACACTGATTTAATATTGTGTGAAGTATCATTTGCTTAATGTGACCTGCTCTTCTGAAATTGTTTACAGAAGATCGAAAAGATCACGATGAAGAACAGAAATACGGAGACAGCGAAAATAAACTTGTTATGAGTCAAGTGGTCTGCTACCTGGCCTGTCAGCTGAAGATGGAAGGTAAGTTCTATAGGTTCACCACCACAGAATTGCTGAACAGTGTCCTGTCTTGTCTCTGAGAAACCATACACTGTCTTTTTCTAAGTTAATTTCATCCTTCTCATGCTTCTAGTAAAGTAGCAATGAATATTTTAACATTTTCTTAAAGACGTAACACAGAGGTCGAAATATTTATCAATTTTTTTACATCTGCAGTAAGACAGGTGTCAGACTACGGTTAACATCCCAGCTGTTGATTCCTAACACAGGCACCAAACCACCTGCTTTTCTCTGCAAGAGGCTGTATCATGTTTACCCATATCTTCTCTGTACCATATAAGATCCTTTAGAACTTACAAGCAAGATAAAGCTAGAAATGTTTATGTCCTGGCTTCAAGGTAAATGAGTAGCTATGACAAGTTGACTTTAAGGTGATCGAGCGTGCAGATGAGAAGAGTAATTCCAGAAAATAACATCTGCAAATCAATAGGCAAGGCTGTCAGTGACATTTTTCAGTCCTAATTAAACCAATTTGAGGTCCGTAGTTTGTAACTCATCATGTGTTTGTGTTTCTTCTTTCCAGTTCCTGGCTTTCTGTGTTCTGCCCCAAATGTCATCATGGTGGCATCTGGCAAGCTTTTGACCGGAAAGATTCCAGAGGTGAACATTCCAGAAGGCATTGAAAAATCCTGCTTTCAGCAGGAAGATAACAAACTGGATGTCAGATTCAGCAAAAATAGATGTCTTATGAGTGAGGTGAACTACTCCCTGAACTACCAGCTGAAGATTTTTGGTAAGTTCTGTATGTTCACCTCCACAGAAGTGATAAACGGTGTTCTGTCTTGTCTCGAGAAACTAACCACTCTCTTCATCAAAATTAATTTCATCATTCCCATACTCATAGAAAATAGAAATGGGTATTATAACATTTTGGTAAAGATGAAAGATAGAGGTCAACATATTTAGCAACTTTTCCACATCTGCAGTAAGGTGGGAGTGTAACTGGGGTTACAATCCCAGCTATTGATTTCTGACACAGGCACAGAAACACCTGTTTTTCTCAGCAAGCAGCTAAATCCATGTTTGCAGGAATCCTCTCTGTACAGTATAAGATCCTGCAGAGAATCTTTAGACCAATAGCATCTAGTCTATTGGTCTAAATATTTGAGGCTACTAAATTTACATTTGGTTCCAGTTTGTGCTGAGGCCCAGTTGACAAAGCTGTGTTTTGGGGACACTGGGGAAAACACAGCGATAGCAGATAGTACCTCCTTTGAGGAACTTAAAGGGGATTCTGCTCCTAATAGAACCTGTGGTATGTGTAAGTGGCCCCATGAAGAGCAGGAAGTACCCTGGTACTGGTGCCTCTGCCTCCCAATTAGCTGGGATCCCCGGTGGGCACCACCATGACTGGCTACTTTTTGTATTTTATATAGAGGCAGGGTTTTTCCATGTTGGCCAGGCTGATTTTGAGCTTCTGAGTTCAAGGGATCTGCCTTCCTAGACCTCCTAATATGCTGGGATTCCAGGCATATGCCACCATGCCGGCTCCACAGATTCTTTATTATGTAGAGGTTGTTAAAATACATCTATTGGTCCAGTCTCCTATATACATTTCTCTAACCATTCATTGACCATGATATATGATGAGGTGGATCAGTATTGCAGCAACCCTTCTGGAAAGTAGTCAGGGGAATTTTTGAAGATTTTGGGGTAAAAGTTTTAATTGTTTGCACTGACTTAAGTCAGAGTACATGGGATATAGATCTACAAGATGAGACAGATTCTGTCCGATGGATCTGAAAAGCAGGCTCATCTTCTTCTGAGGCAACTTAATTTAGGGCCCATTAGAACATTCTCATTATAATATCACATTATTCCATTAAGAATATTTTACATCCTTGTGCTATGACTGGAGAATGATTTGGTCTTGTGTTAAGTGCAATTTTCTTAATGTGACCTGCTCTTCTGAATTTGTTTACAGAGGATCGAAAAGATCATGATGAAGAACAGAAATACGGAGACAGCGAAAATAAACTTGTTATGAGTCAAGTGGTCTACTACCTGGCCTGTCAGCTGATGACAGAAGGTGAGTTCTATAGGTTCACCATCATGGAAGTGGTGAACAGTGTCCTGTCTTGTCTCTGAGAAACCATATACTCTCCTATTGAAAGTTAATTTCATCCTTTCCATGCTTCTAGGAAAGTAGCAATAAGTATTTTAAGATTTTGTTAAAGATGTAACACAGAGGTGAAACTATTTATCAACTTTTTCATATCTGCAGTAAGACAGGTGTGAGACTAGGGTTAACATCCCAGCTATTGATTCCTAACACAAGAACCAAACCACCTGCTTTTCTCTGCAAGAGGCTAAATCATGTTTACAGGAATCTTGTCTGTACCATATAAGATCCTTCAGAACTTATAAGCAAGATAAAGGTAGAAATGTTTATGTCCTGGCTTCAAGGTTAATGAGTAGCTAAGACAAGTTGACTTTAAGGTGATCGAGAGTGAAGATGAGAAGAGTAATTTGGGGAAATAACATCTTCAAATCAGTAGGCAAGGCTGTCAGTGACATCCCTCAGTCCTGATTAAAACAATTTGATGTCACTAGTTTCTAAACTATTATGTGTTTGGATTTCTTTTTTCCAGTCCCTGGCTTTCTGTGTTCTGCCTCAAATGTCATCATGGTGGCATCTGGCAAGCTTTTGACTGGAAAGATTCCAGAGGTGAACGTTCCAGAAGGCATTGAAAAATCCTGCTTTCAGCAGGAAGATAACAAACTGGATGTCAGATTCAGCAAAAATAGATGTCTTATGAGTGAGGTGAACTACTCCCTCAACTACCAGCTGAAGATTTTTGGTAAGTTCTGTATGTTCACCTCCACAGAAGTGATAAATGATGTTCTATCTTGTCTCGAGAAACTAACCGCTCTCTTCTTCAAAATTAATTTTATCATTCCCATACTCATAGAAAATAGAAATGGGTATTTTAACATTTTGGTAAAGATGAAAGATAGAGGCCAACATGTCTAGCAACTTTTCCACATCTGCAGTAAGGTGGGTGTGTAACTGTGGTTACAATCCCAGCTATTGATTTCTGACACAGGCACAGAACCACCTGTTTTTCTCAGCAAGAGGCTAAATCCACGTTCACAGGAATCCTCTCTGTACAGTATAAGATCCTGCAGAGAAGTAGCATCTAGTTCATTTGTCTAAATATCTGAGACTACTGAAGTTCCATTTGGTTCCAGTTTCTGCTGAGGCCCAGTAGAAAAAGCTGTGTTTTGGGGACACTGGGGAAAACACAGCGATAGCAGATAGTACCTCCTTTGAGGAACTTAAAGGGGATCCTGCTCCTAATAGAACCTGTGGTATGTGTAAGTGGCCCCATGAAGAGCAGGAAGTACCCTGGTACTGGTGCCTCTGCCTCCCAATTAGCTGGCCCCGGTGGCACCACCATGACTGGCTACTTTTTGTATTTTATATAGAGGTGGGGTTTTTCCACGTTGGCCAGGCTGATTTTGAGCTTCTGAGTTCAAGGGATCTGCCTTCCGAGACCTCCTAATATGCTGGGATTCCAGGAATATGCCACCATGCCGGCTCCACAGATTCTTTATTATGTAGAGGTTGTTAAAATACATCTATTGGTCCAGTCTCCTATATGCATTTCTCTAACCATTCATTGACCATGATATATGATGAGGTGGATCAGTACTGCAGCAACCCTTCTGGAAAGTAGTCAGGGGAATTTTTGAAGATTTTGGGGTAAAAGTTTTAATTGTTTGCACTGACTTAAGTCAGAGTACATGGGATATAGATCTACAAGATGAGACAGATTCTGTCCGATGGATCTGAAAAGCAGGCTCATCTTCTTCTGAGGCAACTTAATCTAGGGCCCGTTAGAACATTCTCATTATAATATCACATTATTCCATTGAGAATATTTTACATCCTTGTGCTATGACTGGAGAATGATTTGGTCTTGTGTTAAGTGCAATTTTCTTAATGTGACCTGCTCTTCTGAATTTGTTTACAGAAGATCGAAAAGATCACAATGAAAAACAGAAATATGAAGACAGCGAAAATAAACTTGTTATGAGTCAAGTGGTCTGCTACCTGGCCTGTCAGTTGAAGACGGAAGGTAAATTCTATAGGTTCACCATCACGGAAGTGCTGAACAGTGTTTTTTCTTGTCTCTGAGAAACAATACACTCTTTTTTTCAAAGTTAATTTCATTCTTCCCATGCTTCTAAGAAAGTAGCAATGGGTATTTTAAGATTTTGCTAAAGATGTAACACTGAGGTGAAACTATCAACTTTTCCACATCTGCTGTAAGACAGGTGTGAGACAAGGGTTAACATCCCAGCTATTGATTTCTAACACAGGAACCAAACCACCTGCTTTTCTCTGCAAGAGGCTAAATCATATCTACAGGGATCTTCTCTGTACCATATAGGATTCTTTAGAATGTATAAGCAAGATAGATGTAGAAATGTTTATGTCCTGGCTTCAAGGCAAATGAGTAGCTAAGACAAGTTGACTTTAAGGTGATCCAGCATGCAGATGAGAAGAGTAATTCAGGGAAATAACATCTTCAAATTAATAAGGAAGGCTGTCAGTTACATCCCTCAGTCCTGATTAAACCAATTTTTTACTCACCCATCATGTGTTTTGGTTTCTTCTTTCCAGTCCCTGGCTTTCTGTGTTCTGCCCCAAATGTCATCATGGTGGCATCTGGCAGGTTTTTTTCTGGAAAAATTCCAGAGGTGAACATTCCAGAAGGCATTGAGAAATCCTGCTCCCAGCAGGAAGATAACATATCGGATGTCAGAATCAATGAAAACAGATGTCTTATGAGTGAGGTGAACTACTCCCTGAACTACCAGCTGAAGACATATGGTAAGTTCTATAGGTTCACCTCCACAGAAGTGATGAATGATGTCATCTGTTTTCTTGAGTAACTAAACATTCTCCTTATCAAAATTAATTTCTTATGCCCATTCCTGTAGAAAATAGAAATGGGTATTTTAACGTTTTGGTAAAAATGAAATATAGAAGCCAAAGTGTTTAGCAACTTTTCCACAGCTGCTCTAAAGTGGGTGTTGGACGGGGGTTACCATTTCAGCTATTGATTTCTGACACAGCCAGAGATCCACCTGTTTTTCTCAGCAAGTGGCTAAATCCATGTTTGCAGGAATCCTCTCTTTACCATGTAAGATTCTGCAGACAAGTAGCATCTAGTCTATTGGTCTAAATTTCTGAGGCTACTGAACTTCCATTTGGTTCCAGTTTCTGCTGAGGCCCAGTAGGCAAAGCAGTGTTCTGTGGACACTGGGGAAAACATGATGATAGCACACACTTCCTGCTGGAGGGAGTTTAAAGGGGACCCTCCTCCTAATAGAACCTGTGGTATTTGTATATGGCATCATGAAGAGCAGGGAGTACCCTGGTACTGGTTCTTCAGGCTCCCCGTCAGCTGGGATCCCCAGTGGGCACCACCACGCCTGGCTAACTATTGTATATTTAGTAAAGGCAGTTTCACCATGTTGGCCAGGCTGGTCCTGAACTCCTAAGGTCAAGGGATCTGCCCTCCTGTGCCTCCTAAATTGCTCAAATTCTAGGCATGAGCCACCATGCTGGTTCCACAGATTCTTTTTTTCAGTAAAGGTTGTTAGAATTTATCAGTTGGTCCAGTCTCTTATATAAATTTCTCTAACCATTCATTAACCATGATATATAATGAGATAAATCAGTATTGCAGCAATGCTTCTGGAAATTATTTAGGGCAATTTTTGAAAGATTTTTCAGAAAATGTTTTAATTTTTGCATTCACTTATGTCAGAGGAGAAGTGATTAAGGTCTACCAGATGAGGGAGATTTTTGTCCCATGGATCTGAAAAGCAGGCTCATCAACTTCTACGGTGACATAGTCTAGGGCCAATTAGAACATTACTATCAGAATAACACATTTTTACACTGAGAATATTTTAAGTCCTTGTGCTGTGACTGGACACTGGTTTGGTCTTGTTTGAAGTGCGATTTGCTTAATGTGACCTGCTCTTCTGAATTTCTTTACAGAAGATCGAAAAGATCACAATGAAGAACAGAAATACGGAGACAGCAAAAATAAACTTCTTATGAGTCAAGCGGCCTACTACTACCTGGGCTGCCGACTGAAGATGGAAGGTAAGTTCTATAGGTTCACCATCATGGAAATGCTGAACAATGTCCTGTCTTTTGTCAAGAAATGATACACTCTCTTCTTCAAAGTTAATTTTATCCTTCCCATACTTCTAGGAAAATAGCAATGGGTATTTTAACATTTTGGTAAAGATGGAAGTCAGAGGCCAAGGTATTTAGCAACTCTCCCATGTCTGCAGTAAGGTGGGTGTGGGACTAGGGTTAATATCACAGCTAATGATTCCTGACACAGGCACAGAACCACTGTTTTTCTCAGTAAGAGACTAAATCATGTTGTCAGGAATCTTTTCTAACTTATGGAATCCTTCAGAACTTATCAGCAGGATAAAGGCAGAAGTGTTTATATCCTGGTTTCAGGGTGAGTGAGTAGCTAAGACAAGTTGACTTTAAGGAGATCAAGAGTGGAGGTGGGGAGAGTCAAAGCAGGGAAACAGCATGTTCAATAGGCAAGGCTGTGAGTGACATCCCTCAGTCCTGACTAAACCAATTTAATGTCACCAGTTTCTAACCCATCATGGCTTTGGGTTTCTTCTTCCCAGTCCCTGGATTTCTGTGTTTTTCCCCAAACATCAACATGGTGGCACCTGGCAGGCCTTTTTTCATAATAAACCCAGAGGTGAACATTCCAGAAGGCATGGAGACATTCTGCTCCCAACAGGAAAAAAACAATCCAAATGGCAGAGCTAGCAAAAATAGACTTCTTCTGAGTCAGGTGGCCTACTTCCAGAACTACCAGATGAAGACATACGGTAAGTTCTATATGTTGACCACCACGAAAGTGATCAATGATGTCCTGTGTTGTTTTGAGAAACTAACAGTTCTCTTCATCAAAATTAATTTCATCTTTCCCATACTCATAGAAAATAGAAATGGGTATTTTAACATTTTATTAAAGATGGAAGACGGACGCCAAAGTATTTAGCAACTTTTCCATGTCTGCAGTAAGATGAGTGTGGGACTGGGGTCACAATCCCAGCTATCAATTTCTGACACAGGCAGAGAACCATGTGTTTTTCTTAGCAAGAGGCAAAATCCATTTTTACAGGAATCCTCTCTGTACAGTATAAGATCCTGCAGACAAGTAGCATCTAATTTGTTGGTCAAAATGTCTGAGGCTACTGAACTTCCATTTGGTTCTGGTTTTCTGAGGCTTAGTAGGCAAAGCTGTGTTCTGGGGACACTGGGGGAAACATGGTGATAGCACAGAGTACCTCTTGTGAAGAGCTGGAAGGGGACTCTGCTCCTAATAGAACCTGTGGTATGTGTCTGTGGCACCATCAAGAGCAGGGAGTACCCTGGTACTGGTTCCTCAGCCTCCCAATTAGCTGGGATCCCAGGTGGGCACCACAGCAAATGGCTAATTTTTGTATTGTTAGTAGAGGTGGGGATTCACTATGTTGGCCAGGCTGATCTTGAACTCCTGAGGTCAAGTGATTTGCCTGCCTGGGCCTCCTAATGTACTGGAATTCCAGGTGTGAGACACCAGGCTGCCTCCATGGATTCTTTTTTATGTAAAGGTTGTTAGAATTTGTCCATTGTTTCAGTCTCCTATATAAATTTCTCTAACCATTCATTGACCATGATATATGATGAGATAACTTGGTATTGCAGCAGTGCTTCTGAAAAGCAGTTAGGGCAATTTTGGAAGTTTTGAAGGAAAAAGTTTTAATTATTTACACTGACTTAGGTCAGAGGATACATGATTACAATCTACCAGATGAGGGAGATTTTGTCCCATGGATCTGAAAAGCAGGCTCATATACTACTGAGGCAACCTAATCTAGGGCCTGTTAGAACATTCATGTCAGAATATCACATTCTTACACTGAGAATATTTTACGTCTTTGTGCTGTGACTGGACACTGCTTTGGTCTTGTGTGAAGTGTGATTTGCTTAATGTGACCTGCTCTTCTGAATTTGTTTACAGAAGATCAAAAAGATCACAATGAAGAACAGAAATATGGAGACAGGAAAAATAAACTTCTTATGAGTCAAGTGGCCTACTACCTGAGCTGCCGGAGGAAGACGGAAGGTAATTTCTACAGGTTCACCATCACAGAAGTGCTGAACAATGTCCTGTCTTGTGTCTGAGAAATGATACACTCTCTTCTTCAAAGTTAATTTCATCCTTCCCATACTTCTAGGAAGGTAGCAATGGGTATTTTAACATTTTCTTAAAGACATAACACAGAGGCAAAACTGTTTAGCAACTTTTCCACATCTGCAGTAAGACAGGTGTGAGACTAGGGTTAACATCCCAGCTATTGATTCCTAACACAGGAACCAAACCACCTGCTTTTCTCTGCAAGAGGCTAAAGCATGTTTACAGGAATCTCTGTACCATGTAAGACCCTTCAGAACTTATAAGCAAAATAAAGGTAGAAATGTTTATGTCCTGGCTTCAAGGTAAATGAGTAGCTAAGACAAGTAGACTTTAAGGTGATCAAGAGTGAAGATGAGAAGAGTAATTCAGGGAAATAACATCTTCAAATCAATAGGCAAGGCTGTCAGTGACATCCTTCAGTCCTGATGAAACCAACTTGATGTCACTAGTTTCTAACCCATCATGTGTTTGGGTTTCTTCTTTCCAGTCCCTGGCTTTCTGTGTTCTGCCCCAAATGTCATCATGGTGGCATCTGGCAGGCCTCTTTCTGGAAAAATTTCAGAGGTGAACATTTCAGAAGGCATTGAGAAATTCTGCTCCCAGCAGGAAGATAACAAACCGAATGTCGGAGTCAGCAAAAATAGATGTCTTATGAGTGAGGTGAACTACTCCCTGAACTACCAGCTGAAGACGTACAGTAAGTTCTATAGGTTCACCTCCACAGACATGATGATCGATGTCCTGTCTTGTCTCGAGAAACTAACCGCTCTCTTCATCAAAATTAATTTCATCTTTCCCATACTCATAGAAAATAGAAATGGGTATTTTAACATTTTGTTAAAGATGGAAGACAGAGGCCAAAGCGATAAGCAACTTTTCCACATCTGCAGTAAGGTGGGTGTGGGACTGGGGTTACAATACCAGCTATTGATTTCTGACACAGGCACAGAACCACCTGTTTTTCTCAGCAAGAGGCTAAATCCATGTTTACAGGAATCCTCTCTGTACAGTATAAGATCCTGCAGAGAAGTAGCATCTAGGCTGTTGGTCTAAATGTCTTGAGGCTACTGAACTTTCATTTGGTTCCAGTTTCTGCTGAGTCCCAGTAGGCAAAGCTGTGTTTTGGGGACACTGGGGGAAACAGCGATAGCAGATGGTACCTCCTGTGAGGAACTTAAAGGGGATCCTGCTCCTAATAGAACCTGTGGTATGTGTAAGTGGCCCCATGAAGAGCAGGAAGTACCCTGGTACTGGTGCCTCAGCCTCCCAATTATCTGGGATCCCCGGTGGCACCACCACGCCTGGCTAATTCTTGTATTTTAGGTAGAGGTAGAATTTCTCCATGTTGACCAAGTTGATCTTGAACTCCTGAGGTCAAGGGATCTGTTCTTCTAGGCCTTGTAAACTGTTGATATTTCAGGCATGGGCCACCATGCCAGCTCCATAGATTCTTTTTTAAGTAGAGGTTGTTAAAATACATCCATTGGTCCAGTCTCTGATATACATTTCTCTAACCATTTATTGACCATGATACATGATGAGATAGATCAGTATTGCAGCAACCCTTCTGGAAAGTAGTCAGGGGAATTTTTGAAGATTTTGGGGTAAAAGTTTTAATTGTTCGCACTGACTTAAGTCAGAGGACATGGGATTGAGATCTACAAGATGAGGCAGCTTCTGTCCGATGGATCTGAAAAGCAGGCTTATCTGCTTCTGAGGCAACTTAATCTAGGGCCTGTTCTATCATATTCATCATCACATCACATTCTTCCATTGGGAATATTTTGTTTTTGTGCTATGACTGGACACTGATTTGGTCTTGTGTGAAGTGAGATTTGCTGAATGTGACCTGCTCTTCTGAATTTGTTTACAGATGATCAAAAAGATCACGATGAAGAACAGAAATATGGAGACAGCAAAAATAAACTTTATAGGAGTCAAGCAGCCTACTACCTGGGCTGCCGGCTGAAGGTGGAAGGTAAGTTCTATTTGTTCACTATCATGGAAGTGCTAAACGATGTCCTGTCTATTCTCTGGGAAACTGAACACTCTCTTCACCAGAATTTATTTCATTTTTCCCATACTTCTAGGCAAATATATATTTTTATGTTAACATTTTGTTAAAAACAAATGAGAGGCCAAGCACGGTGGCTCATGCCTATAATCCCAGCACTTTGGGAGGCCAAGGTAGGTGGATCACAAGGTAAAGAGATGGAGACCATCCTGGTCAATGAGGTGAAGCCCTGTCTTTACTAAAAATACAGAAATTAGCTGGGCATGGTGGTGCCAGCCTGTAGTCCTAGCTACTCAGGAGGCTGAGGCAGGAGAATTGTTTGAACCCAGAAGGTAGAGGTTGTGATGAGCCAAGATTGTGCCATTGCACTTCAGTCTGGGTAACAACAGTGAACTTTTTAAAAAATAAAATAAAATGAGAGAGGTCAAAGTATGTAGCAACTTTTCCACATCTGCAGTAAGGTGGGTGTGGGACTCATCATAAAATTTCAGATATTGATTCCTGACACAGGCACAGAACCACCTGTTTTTGTCAGCAATAGGCTTAATCATGTTGACAGGAATCCTCTCTGTATCACATAAGATCCTGCAGACAAGTAGCATCCAGTGTGTTAGTCTAAATGTCTGAGGCTCGTGAACTGCCATTCAGTTCAGCTTTCTGCTGAGGTCCAGTAGGCAAAGCTCTGTTCTCGGGTCCTGGGAGAAATGCGATGATAGTACACAGTACCCGCTGTGGGGAGCTTACAGAGGACTCTGCCCCTTACATAATCTGGTGGAAGGTGGTCTTTGGAACAAGAGGCAGCATCTGTCCAGGTGTAAAGGACAGGAAGGAAGCTGTGACAGGAGAGCGGTTGTTGGAGTGGAAAGAGCTCTGGATTAAGAATTCAGGTTTCCAGGCTGTATCTTGAGCAGTGTGTTTAGTAACTGTCAGTGAGCAATTGATTTCTCCTTCCTGACTTTCTGTCTCTCCATCTGCAAAGTCAGGCAAATTTCTCTCTCCATCTGCAAAGGCAGACATCTTGCAGTGTCTGAAGCATTCAAATGTGCAAACACTTATGAGCGCTTATGAAAATGAGGTGAAGCCCTCGCTGTGTGGTGTTGGAGACAGCACTTGCTGTGTGGGCATTTGGTGTTAGGAAGTGGTTCAGACTGGAGCACTCCCCATGGAGAGAATGTCCCTGAATAATACAGCAGAAGCCACTTGGAGGGCCTGCGGAACTCCTGACCTTAATTTTTTCACCTACTTTGTTCTTTCAAATCATGAATTTTTTTTTTTTTTTGGAGGTGGAATTTTTCTCTGTTCTTCAGGCTGGAGTTCAGTTGCACGATCTCAGGTCACTGCAACCTCTGCCTCCTGGGTTCAGATAATTCTGCTCCCTCAGCCTCCCGAGTAGTTTAGACTGTAGGCCTGTGCCACCATGTACAGCTAATTTCTTATAATTTTAATAGACAGGCTTTCACCACATTAGCCAGAATGGTCCTGATCTCCTGACCTCATGAAGTGCTCACCTCGGCCTTTCAGAGTGCTGGTATTGCCAGCATGAGCCACCATGCCCAGCCCACAGATTCTTTGTTTGTTTTTGCTTTTGTTTTATCTTTTTTAATTTCTTCTCCCTAGAGACTGTCAAAAATTGTCAATGCCAACTCTATTGCCTGTCATCACGGTGGGGTATTGGGAAATGTTTTCAGTTAGTGATAATCTCATCTCAGATAAACTTCATTGGCTATGATACTGCCACTGCGCAAAGCTCACCGATTCTTTTTCAAGCAAGTGTTGTTAGAATTTACATATCCATCCAGTTTCATGCATAGATGCCTCTGACCATTCAATAACCTTGCTACCTGGTGAGATAAGTCAGTATTACAGCAACACTTCCAGAAAAGAGTTTGACTAATTATTGGAGATTTTCTGGGGAAATAATTTGATTTAATTTTGCATAGACTCAGGGAGAGAGTATGGCATTATGGTCTACCCGTAGAGGGAGATTTTGGCCTGTGCATCTGGAAAGCAGGCTCATCTACTCACCAGGCTTCATCTAGGGCACCCTGGAATAGTTCTGTCAGAATTTATATTCTTGCACCAAGAACATTTCTGTGCCTGTGCTATGACTAAACACTGATTTGGTCATATGTGAATTGTGATTTGCTTAATGTGACCTGTTCTCTGAATTTCTTTACAGAAAGCCAAGGTGATGATGAGGAAGAGGAGGAGAAAGGGCCAGTGTCCCCCAGGTAATGCTGTGGAGCTGTGGCTGTTAGTTCCATAGAGTGACACCTGGAGACTGCAGGTCCAGGAAAATGAGGAAGTGATGACTAGAACTCTGCCTTCCATTCACCCAGCTGCAAAGTGTCCTCATTGACGATGCTGTGGGTGATGTGTGGCACTTGTATAGGTTTTAATTTCTTAGTCCTCCCAAGATAGGGACCTGCAATCAGATGAGCCAGGTGAACTTGGCAAACAGGGATTTCCTGGTTTTGCCTGTTCTCTCCCATGGGTTTAATTCCAGGGAGAGACGCAGATATGCTTTCTGTCTATTTGTTGTTAGCATGTTTGCTAGGATTTGTGAATAGAGGAAATTAAAAATATATACATATGATATCCAAATACTGGATAAAGGAGGTCCTTAATACACATGATCTGGGTGTCTGAAATGCCTCAGGAGCTCTGTTCACTTGAATGCTGCATGTAAAATTCAACACAACTTCTGAGAGGTAGTTGATGCCCCGTGTTGGTTTTCGGGCTGCAAGTCACGATGATAGTTTACAGGGAGTCTGAGTGGCCTGCAGTGGCTCATCTGTGCAAATGCACTGAGCACCTGCTGCTTATTTGTGCTCTGTCCCCAGGGTAGTCACCCTTCACCCTGCATTCAGAAGGATAGTATTTTTTTCTTTTGAAGGAAAAATGCCTTTGCTTTCTGTGACCACTCCATTCTGACGTCCATCAGATCAGCTGGGAGACTTTGTTGTCTAATCTCTGTTGGTTTAATCTTTCATCCTGTCCTGCCTGGCTCATCAGGAATCTGCAGGAGTCTGTGGAGGCGGAAGCCCCCCAGGAGTCCTGGGATGAAGGTGATTTGACTCTCTCAGTTCCTCCTGGCACATCTGCCTTCAATGAGACTTATAGGAGCAACTTGCACTCATTAGAGGAGCAGCACGTCAACTTGGCTGTTGACACAGACAGTGAGTATGCCATTGTGAAGGTGATAAATCTCCATTTTGTGTCCCAGATAGACCCCATAGTCTTTGGGCATTGCTCCCCTGGCTGGGCTGAGAGTTGTCATCACTGTGGGCTGAGCCTGTACATCAGTGTAGATTTCAGCCACTCTGGATTCCAGTGTGAAGCATGGGTGTGGGGTTGGTGAGTGAGCTTTGCTCTCTCTCTAGTCTCAGGTCATGCCCGTTGCACCCTGGACCTACTGTCAGAACATTGAAACCCAAGGCAGGTGTTGCACACTCACACCAAGCATGCAGCACATGCCCACGAGTTGTCTGTCAATCTGAATTAAATGTCTCTTGCCAGCTACCAAATTCCTCATGAGTTTTGTTCTCCAAGCATGTCTGAGAGGTTCTTCCCTGTTTGTACAAACTTGGGATAAAAGGATAATGTTCTACCAGAATAGGGACATTTTATCATTGGTTTGAGACAGAAACCAAGAAATCTCTATCATGATTGGCCTTCAGACCTCCTGGAGTCTGTCTCTCACATTATCCTGTTCTCATGCTGAGGAGCCTGAGGTCCCTGTGCAGGGATTAGACAGTGGACGGTTATGGGTGTAGGAGAACTGGCTTATTTTGTCTGTCCCTGTCTGAATTTATTGCAGAGAGTAAAAATGACCAAGAAGAAGAAGCAGACCAAGGCCCACCATGCCCCAGGTAACTCTGAGCAACTGTGAACAGCTAATTTTGTGTTGACACCTGGAGATGCCAGGTCCAGGGAAAACAGAGTGGTCTGACAATCTCGATACCATGTTTTCAATGAAGCCTGAATGATTCCTACTAACACTGCTGTTGGTTTTCATTGCGGTAGATATTTAGGTTTCCATTTCTCCCTCCCCTTATCATTTACTAACTGCCATAGGTTCACCATACTTGTTTTTATGATCAGTGTACGCTGTGTGTCCTGAGGGTACTCACTCAGAGTGTCCTTTACTCCCTCATCAGTGTGTCACCTGGATGGTTCACTGAGCTTACTTTCTCTCTCTCTCTCTGTATCTCTCTCTCTCTCTGTATCTCTCTCTCTCTCATTCTTTTTTACCCTACTCTGCCCATCCCAACATAAAGCAATAATTTTTTATGTCAGTAATGGATCTATGTTTTTTCTTTATTAACCATTTCCTTGTGCTCCCCATGAAATCTAGTTGGGGCTCTGTGGTGTCTTATTTTCCCTGACTTATTCTTTGGTTTTTCCTCCTTTTCTAGGCTCAGCATGGAGCTGGTGGAAGCAGAAGAACCTGAAGTCTTCCGGTACTCACTGGATCTATTGTATTCAACGCATACAGCTTACCCTGAGTTTTATTACACATGCCAGGCTTACACATATGTTATTTTTGTATTTGTGGAAGAGCGTGTTCGCTTGACTTTGGACATGGACAGTAGGTTTCTTACTATGACGGTGATAAGACTCCCCCTGGTCTCCTGGGTAGGGGTCATATTTCCACACTAAGACAACATGTCACATGGGACTCTGCCAGTGCAGAGTATGAACAATGCCACGTTCTTGCTGAAACACTTAGCCTGAGTTTCATAGCCTGAGGTAATCTCCAGACAACTTCAGAATGTAGACCAGTGAGCAGCACAAGTGACCTGTCTCCTTCAGACAGCCCATGTCACCACAAATCACATAACTAAAAGGAGAAGACACATTTTGGGTTGAAAAAGAATAAAAAGGTAATGTAGCTCCATTTCTTGAGTTCTTTTGAACCCAAAGTGTCTCCTCACCTTTTTATTGTCGTTGATGGTGGTGACATGGGCTTGTTTGTAGAGGACAGGTCAGCTGTCTGGCTCAATGCTCTACACTCTGAAGTTGTCTGAAAATGTCCTCATGATTAAATTCAGCCTAAGTGTTGTTCCGGGAACACTGCAAGGTCAATGCTACCTCACCCATCTGCAGGCAGAGAAGGTCCCGTTTGTCTCCCATCGTGATTGTAATACCAGGACTGTTCCACCATTTGTCCATCACCATGATTGTGGTACCAGGACTGTTCCACCATTTGTCTATCACCGTGATCGTGATACCAGGACTGTTCCACCATTTGTCTATCACCGTGATCGTGGTACCAGGACTGTTCCACCATTTGTCTATCACCGTGATCGTGGTACCAGGACTGTTCCACCATTTGTCTATCACCGTGATCGTGGTACCAGGACTGTTCCACCATTTGTCTATCACCGTGATCGTGGTACCAGGACTGTTCCACCATTTGTCTATCACCGTGATCGTGGTACCAGGACTGTTCCACCATTTGTCTATCACCGTGATCGTGATACCAGGACTGTTCCACCATTTGTCTATCACCGTGATCGTGATACCAGGACTGTTCCACCATTTGTCTATCACCGTGATCGTGATACCAGGACTGTTCCACCATTTGTCTATCACCGTGATCGTGATACCAGGACTGTTTCACCATTTGTCTATCACCGTGATCGTGATATCAGGACTGTTTCACCATTTGTCTACCACCATGATCGTGGTACCAGGATTGTTCCACCATTTGTCCATTGCCAGGATCGTGATACAGGACTGTTCCAACATTTGTCTACCACCATGATTCTGGTACCAGAACTGTTCCACCATTTTTCTATCACCATGATTGTGATACAGCAACTGTTCCACCATTTGTCTACCACCATGATTGTGGTACCGGGACTGTTCCATCATTTGTCTGTCACCATGATCGTGATACTGGGACGGTTCCACCATTTGTCTATTACCGTGATCATGGTACCAGGACTGTTCCACCATTTCTCTGTCACCATGATCGTGATACCAGGACCATTCCACCATTTTTCTACCACCATGATTGTGGTACCAGGACTGTTCCACCATTTCTCTGTCAAGATAATCATGGTACCAGAACTTTTCCACCATTTGTCTGTCAGCATGATCGTGATACCAGGACTATTTCACCATTTGTCTGTCACCATGATCGTGATACCAGGACTGTTCCACCATTTGTCTATCACCATTATCGTGATGACAGATCTGTACCTTTCAGAGACACCTTATTTATACTGAAGTAATTGGAAAAATGGTTTTTAAAAGTATTAATATGCTGTGTTCAAATGATCATCCCTAAACATTTTATTCATTAGTCATCCCTGGTGGTGTCAGTTACTATGTTTATATCTCTATACTGGAAATTTTCAATTTTTACTGTATCTGTGCTTTTCCTAGTTTCTCTTGTTGGAAAAAAAATTCCCTGCCTGCATTTTAATTTAGCCAAACTTAATTTTAACCTATACTATTAACATTTTTTCTCTTAAGATAAGACTGTCAGCACATAAGGCCACAGCAAAACAGAGAATTCACTGATTTTGAAGCCTTTGTTAATTTGTGGCTGACAAGAGATGTAGTTTTCTTGGTTAGCTGCTAATATCTATTTAAGTGAGCAGCCAGGAAAGGTCTGTCAGACTAAGGACAGGCAAAGCCCAGGCCTCTCTTTGAGTGTTTTAAACTCTTTCAAAAGAGAAGAGAATAGGCAGATTCCACATATGTTGACAGGAAGGAGAGTACACTAAAAGCAACAGACAACTATTTTCCAAAACAGAATAGAAAATTAGATTTAAATAAACATACACCATTAAAATTCATTACACATTTTATCATGAAATGTAATCTCTCTAAACTTATCTATTATATGAAAGTCAGTTCTTAATATGTCACACTACATTGACTTTGACTGTTGACATTTCTAAGAACATATTTCCAGGTTTCTTATTTGTAAAAGCAAATGGAGGATAATCCTTTTTTTTCTTCTTTTGCAGTGATCTTTCTCAGATTAAAGATTGTTTTCAAAATAAAACCAAAGATTTTAAAGATTGAAAATGACATCAAAATTGATCTTCTCAAAGTAATGATGTTTAACTCTGTGTATCTTATTCCTGTTTATAGTGTAACTGTCAAGTGATCATTTATCCATTCTTTAAATATTTCAAATTGCTGGGAGCAAACCATCCCAGGGTGTATCTTCTTTTTCTTTTCTTTTTTTATTTATTTTACTTTAAGTTCTAAGGTGCACGTGCAGACCTTGCAGGATTGTTACACAGGTATACACATGCCATGGTGGTTTGCTGCCTCCATCCCTCCATCACTTACGTTATGTATTTGTCCTAATGCTATTTTTTCTCAATATTCCCATCCCCTTCTATCCTTTCCCAACCCCCACCCTCAACAGACCTCAGTTTGTGATGTTCCCCTCCTGTGTCCTTGTGTTCTCATTGTTCAACATTCTCTTATGAGTGAAAACATGTGGTGTTTGGTTTTCTGTTCTTGTGTCAATTTTCTGAGAATGATGGTTTCCAGCTTCATCCATGTCCCTGCAAAGGACATGAACTCATCCATTTTTTTGGCTGCATAGTATTCCATGGTGTATATGTGCAACTTTTTCTTTATCCACTGTGTTCTTGATGGGCATTTGTGTTGGTTGTAAGTCTTTGCTATTGTAAACCATGCCGCAATGAGCGTACGTATGCCTGTGTCTTTATAAAAGAAGGATTTATAATCCTTTGGGTATATACCCAGTAATGGGATTACTGGGTCAAATGGTATTTCTACTTCTAGGTCCTTAAGAAATCACCGCACTGTCTTCCTCAATGATTGAACTAATTTACACCCCCACCAGCAGTGTAAAAGCATTCCTATTCCTCCACATTCTCTCCAGCATCTGCTGTCTCCTGATTTTTTAGTGATCACCATTCTAACTGGTGTGAGACGGTATCTCAATGTGATTTTGATTTGCATTTTTCTAATGACCAGTGATGATGAGCATTTTTTCTTATGTTTGTTGGCCTCATAAATGTCTTCTTTTGAAAAGCATCTGTTCATAGCCTTTGCCTACTCTCTGATGGGGTTGCTTTTTCTCTTGTATATTTGCATGAGTTCTTTATAGATTCTGATATTAGCTTTTTGTCAGATGGGTAACTTGAAATTTTTTTTCCCCATTTTGTTGGTTTCTGGTTCACTCTAATGATTGTTTCTTTTGCTGTGCAGAAGCTCTTAAGTTTCCTTAGATCTATTTTGTCTATTTTGGCTTTTGTTTCCAATGCTGTTGGTGTTTAAGTCATGAAGTCCTTGCCTGTGCCTGTGTCCTGCATGGTATTTCCTACGTTTTCTTCATGGGTTTTTATGGTGTTAGGTCTTACGTTTAAATCTTTCATTTATCTGGAGTTAATTTTTGTATAGAGTGTAAGGAAGGAGTCCAGTTTCAGCTTTCTGCACATGGCTAGCCAGTTTCCCCAACACCATTTATTAGACAGGAATCCTTTCCCCATTGCTTGTTTTTGTCAGGTTTGTCAAAGATCAGGTGGTTGTAGATGTGTGATGTTACTTCTGAGGCATCTGTTCTGTTCTGTTGTTCTATATCTCTGTTTTGGTACCAGTACCATGCTGTTTTGATTATTGTATCCCTGTATAATAGTTTGAAGTCAGGTAGTGCAATGCCTCCAGTTTTCTTCTTTTTTCTTAGGATTGTTGTTGCTATGGGTACTCTTTTCTGATTCTATATAAAGTTGAAGTGGCTTTTTCCAGTTCTGTGAACATTGTTCAAGGAGATTAAAGAAGACCTAAATAAGTGGAAAGCTGTCTTGTGTCCATGGGTTAAAAGATATAACATGGTTAAGATAAATATACAGCTCAAAGCAATCCACAGATTCAAAACAAGTTTCTCAAAATGGCCCTTTTTATAGAAATGGTTGAGAAGAACTTTATATTCCTAAGAAATAGCAAGTGTGTCTCCAAAACAAAAGCAATCTTGAAATGCTAGAAGGAACATTCTCTATTCCAAAGGTCTTTAACTGCTCTCAGCAATACCTGGTAGTCTTCAATATACAGGCTTTCACATCTTTTTTTTTTTTTTTTTTCATTTGTTTCCAGACAGAATCTCACTCTTTCTCTCAGGCTGGAGTACAGGGGCACAGTCCCAGCTCACTGCAGCATGGAATTCTCAGGCCCATGTGATCCTAGGGCCTCATCCACTGAGCACCTGGGGCTACAGGCTCACACCGCCACACCTGGATAATGTTTATAGTTTTCAGTAGAGATGAGGTCTCACTATGTTGCCCAGGCTAGTTTTAAATTTCTGAGCTCAAGCGACCCTCCTGCCACAGCCTTCCAAGTTGCTTGGATTTGAAGATGAGCCTGGCTGGCTTTCAAATCTTTGCTATATAGTTTATATTTCCTAATGCTATTGTAAAGTACTCTTTTAAAAATTGTTATTGAAATTATATATTTAAGGAATTCTATATATTTATATATATTTAAGGAATACAAACAGAGGATCATATATATACACATATACATATACATGTCCATATACATATACATAATGAACCAATGCCTACTAGGTGAGGGGCTGCCTTGTGAGCAAACCCAAGGGCCCCGGCTCATGAAGCCCTTGGCTAGAAAGGTGGAGGTTCAGCCAGGTGGGCACACAGCAGGTTTCTTGTTTTCTTCTGGCAAACACACACACAAATATCAGCACATGCTCACTGGAGTCTCTGGTAACCCTGACCAGGCTTCATGATGGGTCAGTTGGGCTAGAAATGGAAAAGTGGATGACCCCAGGCCTAGAGACTGCCGCTGTCACCTGGGCACCTGGAATGTGCGTGGAGGAGTCTCCCACAGATTTGGGCCTGGATCAATGCCCAAACATGCACAAGGACAGGACTCTTGGCCTGGATGTTTCCAGAGCTCCCAGTCTTTGAAAGAGGATGGTGGTGGGTAGAAAGTTTCAACAAAACAGAAGAGTTATGGGTACTCAAGCTTGGCAACAGAGAATACCTCCCTGTACTACTAAATGACAGTATCTGACAATGATGAATGACACACTAGAGCAACAGCTTTCACTGTTTCAACAGCAGTGTCTCTGGACCACTAGGTTGGTGCTGTTGGATGTTGACTGAAACGTCGGTGGTTCGAGCCCATCCAGTCACATTAATGTTTCTAGCTGACATGATCTTCCATCTGAAGAGTCTCTTCCTTGGACCAAATATATCTTAAAACTTCTCTTCAGGCTGGGCGCTGTGGCTCATGCCTGTAATCCTAGCCCTTGGTGAGGCTGAGGTGGTTGGATCATCTGAGGTCAGGAGTTCAAGACCAGCCTGGCAATCATGGTGAAACCCCATCTTATATAAACACACACACACACACACACACACACACACACACACACACACACACACACACACACACAAACTTCTTGTCTCCTGTCTATTTTCCAAAGTGCCTCTTTGTTGCTTGGAGCAAAAAAAAGTCCATTTTTAATCTCCCCCCAACAAACATCTTCCCTTACTTATCCTGGTGTTAAGGGTTTTGAGTTTGTTTTCTTAGCTGCTCATATTTGGAACACTGGAAATTCCTAACATGGAGAATGACAGAACCTGAGTCACAGCTCTGGTGAAGCCACAGACTCTGGGAGAGAAACCTAATCTGCCAGGGTTTGAAGTTAAACACATTCATTTTCTGTGCCTCCATTTCTATATGTCAAATGCACTAAACCAGAATACTCAGGTTGTCCAATGTTTAAATGAGCTGTGCAGGAAAAGCATGGAGCCCAATGCCACATGAGCTCCTATCAGCACCATTGCCTCCATTTCCATCAGACTTTGATCTTTTAAATATCCTTCTTGATACAAGTGGATCATTCTTCAAACCTTCTCTAACTGATGACCATGGAATTGCTCCAGTGTGTATTATTACAAACACGACTGCAGGGATCAGACTGACACACACATCTGTCATGCATCCCCTGTCTACTTCTCCGCAGATACCTGGAAATGGAATGGCCAGATCAAGGTATTTGTACATTTCTGATTTTGCTAATTTCTGCCCAAATTACTGTGGAAAGACTATATAACAAGTAACATTTTTAACATTTTGTGAGAATTCTTTTTTTCTCCATCTTCTGGCCAAAACTGGGTAGTACTGCTGCCATTTCCTCTGAACTTACTTCTGCCAACATTTCTGTGGTCATACGGTGGGGACACATGTTATGCACGACATCAAACTCAAATCCTTAAATGAAAAGAGGGATTAACATGACTGTATACAAATTCATATTCAAAATACAATGAATAGAAATATATATGTGTATGTAAATATATACACAAAAATATATGGCAAAATATTTTTTTATTTAGGATACTTCATCAAAGTTATGTGTACTTGAAAATTCGTTTAGTAAAACAGCAGTCCCCATGTGTACTCCCAGAGTTCCATCATATGTACGTAATTATTTAGCTCCTTATCTCTAAATAGCTATTATTAGTCTTTGCTTTCTGAGTTTAGGCCCTATCTCTCCTTCACATCCTTGCTCATCGCCACCACCCCCAAACACGCCTGTCAACACCTCACCCTCTAACATGTTCGTGTCCTAGTTTTATGAGTCAATTACTACATTATTATAACTTGTACATTTTATTCAGAGCTCAATCACGTTGGATACACACAGCAGGAATGAAGGACCAGTATCTTCCGGGACTCTCTCAGGTGGATGAGCTTCAGAGATTCATGTAGTCTTTGACCACCCTGCCTGTCTTCTCCTATTCCAGGTAAGTACTGGATATGATGGCCCAGCTCAGATCAGGTACTCTCTCCGTGAGCAGGGGAGGGTGGGACATCTTCATGTGCAGTAGCAGAAAGACACTGTCCACAGAGGGAGAGGCAGTTCTAAAAAGAAAGGTCAGTCTGGGGCATGGGCAGGCAAACCGAGGATGTGAAGAAAACCGTGTCTGCTCTGTGAGGGGAACGTGCAGTAGAGGATGGATTCAGAGTGGGAGGAAAAGAGTTTTTGGAAATATGGACCATGGATATTCCTGTGTGAGCTGGAGGCACACCAGACTGTTGGGGACTTACAGGGGCAAGGAGCTTAGGAGAATCTGCACTCCCCAACCTGGGAGACAGGTGAGGGGACTGTCCTGGTCACCAGACAGAGATAGGGTCTGGGTCACGCAGTTCTGATGGGAAAGAAAGGATAGGACATCTTCTCCTTCAGGTAAGGTCCTGAGTTCAGGTCTTGGTAGGGATGGAGGCTGCCTTGGGCATTGGCAGCTGCAGATGGTTGGCCAGAGGAGGGCACTGAAATCTATGTGCTATCACCTTGTGGTTCTAGTAAAAGAATGGCTGTAATGAAAGGTCCTTAGGAAGAGGAGGTGGATGACCTGACTTGGGGTGGGGGCTCCAAGAGGAGTGTCTGCGGTGCCGTGCAGAAGCCTGCTGCACAACCTCCCTGGTTCTCCTGCTCAGTCTCCTGGCCAGACCCTCAGAGTCCCTGCCCTGTGTGCCCTGGAAGCTCAGTCAGAAGAGCCAACGCGTCTCCAGCCCGAACTCATCCCTGGACATTTCTCTGGCTTTGGGAGCCCTGATCTTCTCCAGGCCTTGTCCTGCAAGCAACTGTCCTGCAGGGGGAGTTGGGGGAAGGAAGCTACTTGTCACTTAACTCTGGGGGACCACAAGGTCCTGACTTGGGTCCTAGTCCCTTGCAAACCTATGCATCCCCATCCCATCCCCAAAATGATGAAAAGAAACTTTGCCAGGACTCATGCCAGACAAATAGGTTGGGGTCTTTCATAGAGCCGAGTTCTTAGGCCATTAATAATAGATGGAAACCACCTGCAGGAAGGTGCCACGGTGGGAACCTGGGTGGCAGGAAGCAGTCACTGAACTGTCAGGGTGAATCCTGGCCCTCACACACCCTTTCTCCTCCCCACCTCCTTGTCTCCTTTCTCCTGTCTGCTCTTTCCCCGCCTTTCCTGAGGCTCAAAACACTTGGTAAGCTTGGACAGTTTCAAAACTGGAGATTTGGCCACAACATTTTCAAGCTAGGAAGGTCCCCGGAACTATTGCCTAATTTTTTTATGTTGATTAGAAGAGAACAAAAGAGTTTCCATCTGATCTGGTCCTAAGTCTCCTTGGAGCAGAGTCTGGGCAGGAGGGAGGAGGACGCCCAGGGTCCGGGACTTGCCCCTCCCAGCTGCTCAGCTCCTCTCCCTTCACTGAGAGAGAGCTGGCCAGGGATGGGGAACCCATGGTCTCCACAGAGGCTGGGATCTCAGGCTCAAATCTAAATACTGGCTGATTCAGGAGGCTAAGGGAGGCAATTCCCTGGAGAAAGGTGTCAGGATTTGGGACAAAAGCAGCATCTAGTCGCTGTCCACAGAGACCGCAAGGACAGGAATCCACTGGTTCCCAATTGGAGGGGATCCCATGAAAATGAAATGAAACCCGTACGTTAGTACTAGACCAAAGACAGGAGAGCCGTCCACGCGGACCCCGCGGAGAGATCGAGCTCAAGGACTGCAAGGCTGGCTCTCCCCTAGGATGGCCAACGAAGAGGATGACCCAGTCATACAGGAGATCCACGTGTACTTGGCCAAGAGCCTGGCAGAAAGGCTGTAGCTGTTTCAGTATCCTGTGCATCGAGCCTCGATGACCTACGATGACATTCCACACCTCTCAGCCAAGATCAAGTCCAAGCAGCAGAAGCAAAGGGGAGCAGACTGCGCTGAACGTGGACGGGGCCTGCGTGGTGAGACCAGCACCTACTGCTCAAAGCTGATGGACAAGCAGGCCTTCTGCTCTTCCCAGACCACCAGTAACACATCCCGTTACGCCGCCGCACTCTACAGGCAAGGTGAGCTCCACCTGACACCTTCACATGGCATCCTGCAGCTGAGGCCCAGCTTCTCCTACCTGGATAAGGTGGACGCCAAGCACCGGGAGAAGGAGGCAGGCGATGAGGCAGGATGAGGCGGAAGACGATGTTAAGTAGATCACGGTGCAGTCCTCCGGCCCAAGTCACAGCAGGCCGGCCAGCCCGCGTGCAGTCCTATGAGTTCCTGCAGAAGAAGCATGCGGAGGAGGCCTGGGTCCACCTGCATTACTATGGCCTGAAGGACAGCCGCTCTGAGCACGAGCGCCATACCTGCTACGCCCAGGCTCGAGCGGGGTGGAGAACACAGAGCTTGTCAAGTCACCCAGTGAGTACCTATTGATGCTGATGCCGCCCAGCCAGGAGGAGGAGAAAGACAAGCCTGGGGCCCCCAGCAACGTCCTGTCCATGGCCCCGCTGCGCACGCTGCCCCTGGCCGGTTAGATCAAGCTCCTGATGAAGAACGTGAAGGTCATGCCTTTGGCCAACTTGATGAGCCTCCTGGGCCCCTCCATCGATTCCGTGGCTGTTCTGCGCGGCCTCCAGAAGGTGGCGATGTTGGTCCAAGGGAACTGGGTGGTGAAGAGTGACATCCTGTACCCCAAGGACTCATCCAGCCCTCACAGCGGCGTGCCCGCCGAGGTGCTCTGCAGGGGCCGAGACTTCGTTACGTGGAAGTTCACGCAGATCCGCTGGGTGGTTAGGAAGGAGGTGGCAACAGTGACCAAACTCTGCACTGGGGACATGAAGGACTTCCTGGAGCACGTGGCCATGGTGAGGATCGACAAAGGTTGGGAGTTCATTCTGCCTTAGGACGGGGAGTTCATCAAAAAGCACCGGATGCGGTCCAGCGGCAGCACCTGCTGTGGACGGGTATCCGGGCCAAACTGGAAAAAAGTCTACAATCTTGTAAAGGAAACCAGGCCAAAGAAGCCGGATGCACAATCAGGGCCTGCCGGGCTGGTCTCTGGGGACCAGCGGATCCAAGTAGCCAAAACCAAGGCCCGGCAGAACCACGCTTGCTGGAGGGGGAACTGCAGCGGCGGAAGGAGCGGCTGCGGGCGCCTGCGGTCCCGCCCGGTGTGCGGATCAAGGAGGAGCCAGTGAGCGAGGAGGGCGAGGACGATGACGAGGAGGAGGAGTTTTACAGTGCATGAACTTTACTGCAGACGAAAAAGTAGAAACTGGACACAGACTAGCTCTGTTGTTTGGGATGAAAGCCGGCTCTAGGGCTCTCAGTGTCCCCATTCCGTGGTGGACACAACACCCTTACTTTGTGGAGGGGAAAGGCTCTCCCGGCGCCCAGGTTCCCTTCCTCATATTCACCGAGGCGCGCAGGTCACAACCGCAGACTCACCTGTCAGCAGAATGCGCTGCCATCTACCCCAACTACCCGAACCAACCGAACCACCCAGCAATCAAATGAGACACATTACAGAAACATGAGATCGCATGAATAATCTCAAAAACATTACGCCGAGTGATTGAAACAGTGCATGCTGTGTGGTGCCATCAAGGTGAAGTTCTAGAACAGGCAAAACTAACCTGTATTAGTGACAGAAGCTACATCATTGATTGCTGGGGTCAAGGAAGTGGGGGGACTGACTGCAAAGGGCACAGGAGAACATTCTGGAGTAACAGACATGTCATCAAACTTGAAAGGGATGCACTGTACCATATTCAACTCACACATTAATTAATGTGATTGTGAAAAGTCATAAGAAAACTCTCCAAATCTTAATGTCTTTTACTTAATTTATTGTGTGTTTAGCCTTAGAGGATTCCTTTAGAAAAGTGTCTCTCTATCTGTGATAGAAAGTTCAGGAATTCTTTCATTTCTGTTTCTGTCTCTTTGTCTGCAGTTAAGTTCATGCACTGTAAAATGGAATATTTGTAAAATAAAAATAGAGTCTAAGCTTAATTTTATGAGCATATATATGCTTATATATGTATATTCTGAGAATATATATGTTATATAAAACATATATATGCCCTTCTTTTTTTTTCTTTTGTTTGACCTGGAGGGGACAGTCTAGCTAAAATATACATTCTTCTCTCTGTAGATACAGCTGAAGAACACGACTCCATCAGTAATGCCCTAACATTAGGAAAAGTTATTCTTGAACTTAAGCTAATAAAAAAATTGTAGCGATTTCTACATTCTGTACTGTTAGTATAGTCTATACTTAGCATGTATAATTGTTTTTTTAAAAAGACAATAGCTTAAAATGATTTGGAAGAAAAATATGTACATATGTTAACAGTAATTAATTTCAGGTGGTTGAATGTGGCTGGCCAGTTACCTACTTCTTCATGGTTTTAAAAAATATTTTTAAATGGAAAATCCTCAATGACCTCGAAGTGAAAGAACAGACTAGATATGGAAGGGGTGTGGGGCAGGTGAGAGGAAAATGTGAAGGGAGGACAAACCTGGTTCTGGCAGGAATCACGTTTAAGTTGAAGGTTTCTGGGTGTCAGTTGTTGGGAGAAGAAGGATATGGGGAGGCAGGAGAATCGTGAAAATATTTAGATGGTGTACTGCCTGTCATCATTCCTCCTCCTCTTGTGTTTCTTCAAAAGAAATACACGGACTTACATTTCTTTTCAAGCATGCTTGCCATTTGTGTTTCTCTTTTATTAGTGTCACTGCCTGGTAGGTTTATCTTGCCCATTGCCCAGAAAAGCCAGTGGAGCTGAGAACAGCAGACTTCCTGCTGCAGAGAAAGAATTTAATAAACGCAGAGGCAGCTAAGTGACCAGGACAGGGTTCATTATTACTCAAATCTGCCTCCCCCAAAATTCAGAGGCAGGGTTTTATTTTTTGTCTTTTGTTTTGTTTTGTTTTTGGGTAGTTTTGCAGGCAAGGGGCTAGGGAATGGGGAAAGCTGATTGGTTGGGTTGGGTATGAAATGACAGAGTCAGAGCTTGTTTATTTGCACTGAGTCAGCCCCTGGGTGGAGGCCACAGGACCCGATGAGCCATTTTACCGGTCTGTGTGTGCCAGCTAGTCCATCACAAGGCAGGGTCTGAGAAACACCTTGAACACCAATCTTGGGTTTGACACTAATGATGTTATCTGCAGGCACAGCTGGGGAGCTTAGGACTCTTGTGGCTTCTGGATGGCATCCTGAGCCTAATTTGTTAGCTTTGCTAAGGACGTCTGATCCCGAAGAAAGGAAGAGGTTTGTTTCAGCAAGGGGCCATCATCTTTTTCTCACACTTACACTTGAAACTAAACTCCTCCCCTAATTAGCCTGGCCTATGCTCAGCAATTGACAAGGGCAGCTTGGAGGTTAGAAGCAAGATGCAGTCAGTTAAATCAGATTTCTTTCACAGTCATAGTTTTCCTATGTCAGGTTTTTCTCACTGTCATAGTTTTTGTGAGGGTGGTTTTGTTAGGAGCAGTAGAAATGCAGTGATTCTGAGAATGTCTTCTGGAGCCAGGCTGCCTTCACTTCAAATGCCTGCTTTCAAATCCTCTTTCACTGGCTGAGTGACTCTGGGCAGGTTCATTCGCATCTTTGTGCATCTGTTTTCTCATCTGGAAGATGAAGATGGTGGTGTGACTTCTGCCTTAGGTAAGGACACAATGGGTAAACATATGCACACTCAGCTGTGCCTCACATGTGGCACTTCGCATGTCAGGCACAGGTGACGTGTGTGCATATGTTACTCATGTGCGCGTCAGCTCTTGTGTTTTGCCTGCAACACTGCACAAAGAGCAGATGTGATGAAAACCGGTTGTGTTGAAGTCACAGCAGTGATACTTTCCAGTGGCCATGCACCCTCTCCCAGGGAGACTGCGGCAATCCTCTCACCAGCAGTGATCTGGGCTGGGAGATCCCAGGAATGCCACTCAGTCTCCAGCAGGTTTTACCCTCAAGGAGCTTCAGAAAATGAGCTTTAGAAGTATTTCTATCTGGGAGGAACTGGGAGTTGATTAGCTAGGTTTATTGCTGAGACCCTTACAGCAAAAAACAGACTAACGGGAGAGGAACATATGTATTGATTTAATGTAAGTTTCACATGATGGGAGCACCTTCAAAAGGAAATGAAGGCCCATGGAA
Source organism: Saguinus oedipus (assembly GCA_031835075.1). Lineage (NCBI taxonomy): Eukaryota > Metazoa > Chordata > Mammalia > Primates > Cebidae > Saguinus > Saguinus oedipus. Next base: position 3,153,275 of record CM063190.1, read on the forward strand.
ACAACTAAACCTCAGGGTTTTTTTTAGCAGTAGGTTTTATGAAGAGTGAATAGTCATGGAGAAGTATGATAAGACAAAAAAGTGTGATCTAACAGTAATAAATGGGAAAATGTGGCCAGGCCTCTGTGTTCAGGCTCTTTTCTGTGTCCCTGAGTCTTCAGATTCAAGGATACACATTTCCTCTGGATACAGAGAAGGCACCTCTCACATGAGAGCCTTGTGATGGGATTCAGGGACGAAGGGCAGGGGGAGGGTGACAGTGACCTTCCTGCTTCTGCTGTTTTCTCAAATCCCTTTAGCATAAAATATTTTCTCAAGTTTCTTTAGCATAAAATATTCAATACACCACGTATGTAAGCATCATGAATGCTCAATAATTGCCATCTGTTATTCTTTTCATCAGTAACATAATCTGAATAATCAGTATTGTCTATTTTTAAGAAGGAAAAATGCATAAGGTAACATACCTTACTTTATTTAAAGTTCAGAACAACCAAGGAAATGAGTAACTCGTGGCGAGTATGAGAGGTTCCCTGGCACAAAAGGAAGATCGGCATTGAAGCTATACCAGGATAGAAGAGCTGCAGTAGGAGGAGAGAGGCGAAGAGGAGTCCCCGGGGTGGGATGCAGGCAGCTGGCTGGATAGCTTCCGTGGAGAAAGGGCACTCCTGCGCCACAAGCCTCCGTGCGACCCACCGCAGGCCTCGCCTCGGGTCGCCTTCTTCCAGGAAGACGGCGCCCTCGTTTCCTCTGGACTCTGTTGAGATGCTGCAAAGCTTGTTGTCCTGGAGCATTTCTCCTCTCCCCAAGGCTCTCCGAAGGAAGGAAGGAAGGGCCGACGCAAGCGTCACCTCGCAGTGGTCAAGCTGCAGAGCCCCGGCTTCCGCGGGAGCTTTTCCCGAGTGTCTCTCCTGGGTAAGAGTGGGTCCTACAGGATAATGCCTCCAGTTTCCTGAGGAGCAGTGGGGGAGATGCCCACGTGGCCAGCTCCCTGAGCCACGCCCAGGCCCTCTAGCAGGGACAAAGAGTCCTGGGCCCTCAGCCAGCCCCCTGGACTAGCTGTGCCAAGAGAAGCAGCAAGAGGGCGGAGGGGGGGTCTTTCCACCTAAGGGTCTCTGTCCTCCTGGGTTAGGGGACGTGCATACAACTCCCTCTCCAAGTGCTGGAGAGGAGGCTAGGTCTTTCCCCCGGGCTGGGAGCCTTGCTGTCCCAAGGACAGCTGGGGAGGAAGAGGAGGCAGAGGCGGAATAGGAAGCCGGCTGAGATGTGAGAAGCAGGTCTGGCTGCAGCGGGTAGAGAGAGGGCGCGCGGGACCCAGGAGCCTCTGTGCGAAGCCAGGCCTCAGGAGCGGCTGCCTTGTTCCTGGAAGGGGGGTGTCCTTCTGTCTTGTCTCCAAAGACCTTCTCGCCTGGTGGGAGAGTGACGTCTCCCATGCTTCCCACCACGCACGCCTTGTGTTCTGTCTCCTGCTAGTGTCTGGCCTCCAGTCTGCGGGGGCTGCGGCTGCCGCGGTTCCACGCTGGGTGGGCGCTGCCCATCCCTGAGCCAAGAGCTGCGCTTGGAGGCGGGAGTCGGGGAGTCCGGAGTCACGTGCAGGCCCGGGAGACCCAAGCTCTGGGTCAGGGCTTTTTAGTCAATATCCAAGTTCAGCGTGTAAAAGACAGAGCTCACATCTGTCTGTTGGTGAGCTTCAGTGAGAACGGCAAGGAAGCGCCCTCAAGATCCCTAGGAGGACGGCGAAGGGTCTCTGGGGCGATGTCCGCGTCGGCGGTGAGCCAGGGCAAGTCAGGAGAGTGCAGGAACCCAGCCGCGGGGCGGCACAAACACCTCGGCCTACAGGGCCGGTGTGGGGAAACTGCAGGGTCAGTGCAGCCGAAGTGCGGTGGACTAGCCTCGTCCAGGGAGAACCCCCTTCCTGACCACGTTCTGTCCCCTGCCAGGTAAGGGGAGAGGAGGGACAGCACAGCCTCCTGTCCCCTGGCTGGACGCTCCCCGTCAAGCCCATCGCCATTCTTCCAAACCACTCTCCGCCTTCCACCGGCAGTCGCCCACCGACAATACAGGCCTCCTTTCAGCAGCCGCTCCGCCTCCGCAGCCACCGCGCCCTCTCACTCCCGCGGTTCTGGCCGCCGCCTCTGCGGAGTCTGAGCATTTCACCCACCTGGCTCCCGCTCACACCTACCTTCTGCTTAGGGCACCGGCCACAGTTTTCCATTGGTGCCTACTCCACCTGCCGCCTTTGTTGGGTCAGTGAACATCGCCTCCCTCCACCGCTCATTCAGCAAACTGGAGGGCCCCGCCCAGTTTGCATCCTGGGCACTTGAGGAGCTGGGTCGAGGAGAGCAAAGGCGATCATCACTGCCGTGATTCGAACCGAGGTTGCTGCGGCCACAACGCAGAGTACTAACCACTATACGATCACGGCGAGCCACAGGCCAAACGGCGACGCCTGGGCCTGCTCTAGTGATTTTAACATCAACAGATTTCGATTCTTAGGCGGCTTTGTTCCCAGACAGCCGCAGGGTGCTCGCGCTTTTCTTCCGTTCTCGCCGGCTCAGCTTTTCCCTCCTTCCTCGCAATCCTCAGGGGCAAGAACAATTCTCATCTCCTCCACTGCAGCCTGGACCTCCCTGCACCGCCTCTCCCGGGAGGCCTCGCTGTCCTCGTCCGCACCTCCTCTGTTCTCTCCCGCCTCTCCGAAAATCCACTTTTCACCCTTTCTCTCTCCCGCCCCTCGGACCCAAGCCAGGGGTTAAGCCAGGGGTTAAGCCAGGGGAGCCCAAGCCAGTAGAGGGTCGGGTGAAGGTGGAGCCGAGCAGGGCAAGCGCCATCGCGGGAGCCCCCGGGCGTTCTGCTTCCCGCGGGGCCCAGGCGGCTCAGGCCCAGGGAGTCGCGGACCCGGGCGTTTCCTGGGACGCTGGCTCTGACGCCGGCGAGTGGCAGGACAGGGCGAAGGCCGCAGGGCTGCCTTTCCAGCTTCAGAATCACCCCATGCACGGGTCTCCACATTTGCCGCAAGATGCTGTCTCCAGTTTCCCGAGACTTTGAGTCTGCAGGAGCGTTCTGCAGAAGGCGGCTCCGCCTAGCGCTGGATGGGCGCCTGCTCTGCACGGTGAGGCCGGACTGCAAGTTGATCGTCTGCGTGGCCGCGCCGATTGCTGTGCTTGCTTCCAGCTCTGGAGGTGGACGAGTTCGTACCGGGGATTGTCTCTTGCATTTTAAAAATGCTTAAACCGCTGCCAGCTTCCTTCTGTCCAGCGCATCCTCTCATGGAAAGGCAGAGCGGGACCAGCTTTACCCTCCCCTCCTCTATGTCTCGCGTAGGTAAATCAAGGTCCGCTAGGATTCTGAGAACAACCATATCCTTCAAAGACTAGAATCATCATGGTTAACCTCTGAATTTTTTTTGACAAAGGATTCTCTCTCTCTCCCTCTCTCTCTCTGTCTCTCTCTCTCTCTCTCTCTCTCTCTCTCTCTCTCTCTCTCTCTCTCGACGGAATCTCACTGTGTCCCCAGGCTGGAGTGCAGTGGTGCAATCTCAGCTCACTGCAACTTCCTAGTCCCTGGTTCAACTACCCTGCCTCAACCTCCGGAGTTTTGTATTTTTAGTAGAGCGGTTGCATAATGTTGGCCAGGGTGACCTCGATCTCCTGATCTCACGCCTGCCTCCACCTCACAGAGTGCTGGGATTACAGGCATGAGCCACCACACTCAGCTCTCTCTCTCCCTTTTTTAAACTGTCATTCATTTAGCCCTTTCCATGTGCTTTTGAAGTCAAATTAGTTCTAAGATTTTACGATTACATTTAATGCTCTAGTCATTTTTGTACAGGTGTTTGTGGCCAGTTTGTATTTCTATGGGACAGAGGAGCAGTCACTGTACAAAGAGCAATGACTCTATCACAGCGTTCACACAGGTTTTGTGTCGTTCCATTCTCTCTCCTCCGTTGGCTCATTAGCTGTAACTCTCTTTTGTTATTTAGCAATTGCCTTAGGGCTTGTAGCCTACGATTCTTAACTTACCACAGTCTACCTTCAAGTGATACGACACCTGCCCTTCTGGCCTCGCTGCTGTCCCTGACATGCACTTTGCTTTTACGCCTGTTAGAAACCCCACAACCCGGCCGGGCGTGGTGGCTCAAGCCTGTAATCCCAGCACTTTGGGAGGCCGAGGCGGGTGGATCACGAGGTCAACAGATCGAGACTATCCTGGTCAACATGGTGAAACCCCGTCTCTACTAAAAATACAAAAAAATTAGCTGGGCACGGTGGCTCGTGCCTGTAGTCCCAGCTACTCAGGAGGCTGAGGCAGGAGAATTGCCTGAACCCAGGAGGTGGAGGTTGCGGTGAGCCGAGATCGCGCCATTGCACTCCAGCCTGGGTAACGAGCGAAACTCCGTCTCAAAAAAAAAAAAAAAAAAAAAAAAGAAAAGAAAAAAGAAACCCCACAACCCATTGTTATTGCTTCTGTTTAAATGGTCAAATTTTTACAAAAAAGATTTACAAAATAAGAAAATAACTAGTGTAGTTACCCATTTCCGATGCTCTTCGTTTCCCTGTGCAGATCTGGATTTTCATCTGGAATCTGTTTCCTTCTGCCTGGAGGACTCCTTTGATGTTCCTTGTGTTGTGGGTCGGCTGGTAGTGACTGTGGTCAGCTTTCGTACATCTCTAAATGTCCTTATTTCACATCCAGTTTTGGGAGTATGTTTTTCTGGCACAGTGCTTATTCTGGGTAAATTTCACCTGCCCTCAGTACCATAAAGATGGCATTTGCTCTATGCTCCCGTGCATTGCTGCTCCTGGTAGAGGCAAGCAAGAGCAGAAAGCAAGCTGATGCCATCTCGTCTTTGCTCCTGTGCATGCACAATGCCTTTCTTTTCTGGCTGGATTTGAGCAACGTTATTATGATGTATCTAGAAGTGGTTTTCTTCGTGTTTCTTGTGCTTCGGTTTCCTCAGCTTCTTGGGTCACTGGATTTATAATTTTCATTATGACTGGGAACTTTTCAGCTATTACTTCTTCAGAAATGGGACGGCCACAGTGGTTCACGCCTTCATAAAGCAGAATTGGGAGGTGTCAGAGTGAGGCCTAGAGTTCGAGACCAGCCTAGGAAACATGTTGAGACCACCACCCCTGATAAAAATAACGAAGAAAGTAAATGTTTCCTTTCCACCCTCCTCCTTTCTGGCCACGGTTGTATTTCTTTATTGTTTTCTTTTCTTTTCTTTTTTTTGAGATGAAATTCACTCTTGTCACCCAGATTGGAGTGCAATGATGTGATCTCAGTTCACTGCAACTCCACCTCCTGGGTTCAAGCAATTCTCCAGCCTTAGCCTCTAGAGTAGCTGGGATTACAGGTGCTTGCCATCACATCCAACTAATATTTGTATTTTTAGTAGAGACAGGGTTTTGCCATGTTGACCAGGCTGGTTTCAACTTCTGACCTCAAGTAATCCACCCACGTTGGCTTCCCAAAGTGCTGGGATTACAGGCATGTGCCACCATGCCCTGGCACTGTTACATTTCTTCAGGATAGAGGTGCAGGTACTATAGAACGTCCCTTTCAGGGAGTCCCATTACTCATAAATTAGGCCTCGTAAGTCTGCCCCGCTGTTCACTGATAATCTTTTCATTAAAAAAAATCTTTCGACTGTGAGTTTCATTTTGCATATTTTCAATTATTCATGATTCTATGTTCCCTGACCATTTTTTATTTAATGTGTAATATGCTGTTAACCCCATCCAGGGAATTTATTATCTCTAATTTTTTTTTTTTTTAATAAGGTCTCACCCTGTAGCCCAAGCTGGAATGCAGTGGTGCGATCTTGGCTCACTGCAACCTCTGCCTCCCGGGCTCAAACAATCCTCCCACGCCACCTCCTGAGTAGCTGGGACTACAGGCACACACCACCATACCCAGATAATTATTTGTATTCTGTGGTAGAGACAAGATTTGTCATGTTGCCCAGGTTGGTCTGAAACTTCAGGGCTCAAGTGATCCGCCCACCTCGGCCTCCCAGTGCTGGGATCACAGGCGTGAGCCACCGCACCTCACCCCGATGCTGTTTTCATCCCCAGAGTTTGACGTGGGTCATTTTACATGCTCCCTGCCTCTACTTAATTCTTCAGACCTGTGGAATGCAGTCATAACTGTTTAAAGTCCCTCAGCTAATTCTACTATCACCGCAGCTCTGTTCCGTTTCCACTGGTTGTTTCCTTCATTATGAGTCCTGGTCTCCTGCCCTTTGCCTGCCTGCTATCCTGATTGCCTGTCAGACACGGTGACGTTTATCTTCTGTCTACTGGCGAATAAACTTGTGACATCAAGTTACTCTTGTTCTTGTTCTTGTTCTGGGATACCAGTTAAGTGATTGTGATCAATTTAATTCTTTTGGGTCTTGCTTTTAGGAATTTTTTTTTTTTTTTTTTTGCAAGTCAGCATAGATAGAACGCATTATTCCCACTAGTTAAGCAAGGACTTCCTGTGAATTCTACCCAAATGCTCACAGACGGCAAGTAGCTCAGTTGGGCTGGCAGAATCTGGGCACTGTTCCTAACCCTTCCACAAGCTTCCTTCCTTGGCCTCGGGAAGTCTCTTCGCAAGCGTGCGCTTCTTGATGCTTAAGGGAGACCCTTCCCATCTCCCCAGATCCTCTCTCCATCCCTGTCTCTCACCGCCGCATCTTGTCCTTTGAGCCCTAGCTGCCTTGCTGTCCACGGAGGCTCAGCTTCATCTCCGTCCAGGAGTTGGCCTCAGATTCCTGCCTGGGGCCTAGCCTGGGAACTCCCTGAAGGCAGCAAGCTGGGGCCTGGTAGGGCTCACCTGGTTTGTTTCTCATCCCTCAGGGATTCTGTCCTTTGTCACCTCATTTCCAGTGTCTTGAAAAGTGTAATTTCACTTTTTTGTCTGTGTTTGTTTGCAGAGAGGAGCAGTGGGCAGATTTCAGCCAGGAGAGTAAATCGGTCATCTGTTACTCCATGTTTGCTGGGAGCAGAAGGCATCTCTTTATGTGTTCTTAGTCTGATTCAACAGGAGGTGTGCCCACTTAGCTTCCAATATATTTTTCCAATTAAATGAGACAGGCTTTTCCTCACAGGGAGGAAAGCTCATTCCAGACAGTGTCCTCTAGGCTTGGAATAAACATTATAAAGAACACCTGGGTTTGAAAAACTTTTTCTAGTTTCCCATAACGTGAATTATCCAAAGGGCTGAAAGTGGGAAGTGCAGCAGGTTTCTTGATGCCTCTCAGAACCCTGCATTGGAACGTCTTCATTCACCGAACACATATGGGTGCTCCCGAGGTGCCAAGCCTTGCTCTAGGCGAGAAACTGCATGGTGAGCACGTCCTGCCTCAGGGAGCCCAGATCTGGAGGCATCAAGAAGGGACCGGGCAGTGGGAGCACAACCAGCTGGCGTCCTCCCTCGGAGCATTCCCCCATTCAGACACAGGGAGCAGGAGCACTGAGCACAACAAATGACCCAGAGTGAAGGATGGGGAAGTGGGTGACTTCAGACCAAGGGGCTATGGTGGTCACTGGTCACGTGCAGTGGGGCTGCTTCCAATAGCAGAAGGACAGTCGGAGGTGTGGGCTGCGGAGAATGTCGTGGATCTGGCTGTCCCGCTTCCAGCCCATGCTCACAAGCACCGGGTGTCAACTTGGAAACCTGCCCAGCCATGTAACTTCTGGCCTCCATGTCCCCACGCCCCCAGGCATCTAGAACCTGTGCAATGGCACAAAGAGGTGAGGATGCCCAGCTTGGGGATGGGGGCATTTAATAATAGACAGGTATCTGAGGCAGATGTCATCAGACTTTTAGGCACCACGTGCCTCTGTGTGGAGCAATCAGGGTAGTTGTTGGCAAACAACTGAAGACTACTTGTCCTGTCCCATGCAGGCACAGTTAACCTTGTGACTATTACATTCTGACCTTCATTCTTCCACATCCAGGTATATGGGGTCTTTGTTGCCCATCTGCTTCAAGTTCGATCAAGGAAATCCTGCCTGAAGGGTTAAGTTTTGTCAGAAAAATGAATGCTGTTTGCAAAAGGTGCATTTTAGATGAAAGCTCAGTTCTGGAGCTCCAGAACCCACCTATCGCAAGCCCAATACACACCTCCTTTCTCCCTGTCCCTCCTCGCTGCACCCACCTTCGCTAACTCTTAAGGCTGCACGTCTCCGAGAAGATGACAATCCCAGCAGAACAAGAGAGGCTTGGACTCTTCTGTCCATGAAGCCATAGACACAGCAGATAGCCGCATTTGGTGGCCATATGACTCTGAAGAAGTCACTTAGGTTTTCTGTGCCTCCACTTCCGCGTTGTAAAATGCTCCCAATAGGAATGCGTTTCTATTTGTGTTGTTCCGAGTTTAAATGAGACATGGCAGTAAAACCTTGACCCAACACCCTGACACAGAGTAAGCGCTCCAAGAGCAGTAGCCACGATTACTACCATTACCGTTGGTGGCCGCATCGCAGCTGTTATCGTCATCTACATCCATCTTTGAAATAACTGAACATCCTTTTAAGGTACGGAGGGATCGCCACTCATATAACACTTCCTAACTGAGGGACATGAGAGTGGCCCCAGCATTTATTATGACAAATATCGCTGCTGGGAATGCACTTCTGCATTTCATCCATCATCACCTGTGTGTTTCTCTGTCACATCTCTGCACACAATTTGGGGACATTGCAAAAGATGTTCCCTGACCAGGAATCGAACCTGGGCTGTGGCAGTGAAAGTGCCAAATCCTAGCCACTAGACACGGGGAAAGTCAACAAGTCTAGGTATTTCCTCATCAATAAAAACAATGTGAAGGTAAAGGTTAACTTTCTAAGAGAGCCAGAGTGAAGGTGGCTCCCTGTGAACGGGGCGGGCTGCAGGACCGCAGGGCTCCCGGCAGCCACTGTTTCACTGGCCCAACACCTCCCACCTTCACCAGCCTGGCCCCTGCTTTGGGCTGTATTGAAGCCAGGAACAAGAAAACTGAGCGGTGTTCCATTGTACCTGGCCTGTAGCACAGTGTGAGGTGGAGCCAGACACTTGCTGTCTTTCTGAGCCTCAGTTTCCCTGTCACTAAAGTGAGGACTTGGCTGTCAGCAGGTGATGAGTCAAGTCCCTCTGGGTCCTGATCTCCGAACAGGCTCAAGGGGCTCTCTGGATAATGATGTGTGTAGGGCCCCCTTTCCTCCCACAACCAGCTTAATTAGTAGAGCATGAAACTCTGAATCGAGAGGTCCTTGGCTGAGCTCCAGGTGCAGATTTAGGTTCATTTTCTTTTGTTCTGCCAGGCCATTGGAACTGTTCTGCAACTGCGTTTGGGGCTCCGAGCGTGAGAAAGCCAAATGGGCTTCACAGGAACACCTTGTTGGTTTCAGAGACTTCGTAGCTGTCCACTTGTCAAGAAGATTTCAGTAATAGATGAGCATGCTTGGGAATTCTGGATCTAAAGCTGACATGAAGTTGGCCTCAAGCGGAGTTCTCCTCTCTGCTCCGACTCACAATGGGGAAACCAAGCCTGGTTCCAGGGCTCAGTGAGGTTTCAGATAGTAATGGAACTCCTCCTGTGCTTCTCCTGTTCAAAGACGCAGCTAGGTTCCCCAACCCCATCCCTCAGCTCCCCTCCCCTCCCCTCCTCTCCCCTCCCCTCCCCTCCTCTCCCCTCCCCTCCCTTAAAAAATAAAAAGAAAAAAGGTGACTATGAAAGACACCTTTCATGTGTGACGTGAAACTGCGGACCCTATCTGAGCTAAACGAGCTGAACACAGCCCATTGAAGACACGAAAATCTTAGGCGCTGACTTGGGCAACTGCATATCACTGAATATGACAGAGGAAATTCGACAGCATCCCGACATTCCCACGTCCCCAGCAAAATGTTGGCAAAAGGTCCCAGGAAGCACCTGCAATTCCTCACGCAAGAAGAATGCAGATCACAACAGGCCTTGGTTGAGGGTTCCCTTCCTGCTTTCAAAATGAAAAGACCAAATAATAAGCAAGATACATTAGGAATTTCAAATTGTACTGCAAAGAAGGTCCCAGCTGGTCTCTTCTGGGAGTGATCTAACTGAGCCTGCCACTGGCTGAGGATGATCCCTTCTGTCCACTGCACCGTGACATGGTCAGTTCCTCTTCCTCTGTCGTCTGAAGCAAGTCAAGGCTCTACTTCTGGTTCCGCCCTTCATCCTTGGGCTTGGATTTGCTGCGTTAGTGGTTTGCTACTACTGTCAAGACTGTACTGTCCCTTGAAGGTACCACATGCCACCACAGCTTACACAGCAGTCCTTCAGTACTTTATCCACCTCCTGTTTACCGAGACCTTCTCCACACTCTTGAGTCAACCGAGAGTGGATCACTCCCACCAGTGCCACAACAGTTTGCACTCGGTAATTTTTGGAAAAAATTTCAAGCAAAACCCTTTGATGCTGATCGTTCGTATCTCCAGACTCCCAGAGGGCAAACACTTTCTGCTCATTCGGCGAAGCAGCAGTCTGCGGGGGAAAAGGCACCAGTATCTGCTTGCAACCAGCAGCCAGCACCGTGTCCCGCAGCATGTGGTCCAAGATGCCGCTGAAGAGCCTGTGGCCGCGGGCAGGCTGCCCAAGCGCAGGTTGAAGAGGCGCTGGAGTTCGCTCAGCGTGAACACAAACGGTCTCCGAAAGGTGGCCTCCACAAAGGCTTTCAGTTCCCGGGCCACGGGGGTGCTAGCACAGCCCGGGGGTGGATGCCCGTTGAAGCTGTCCGTGCCCGCAGCCCACCCGGGAGGCAGCCTGTTGGCCAGCCTGCTGTGGAGGCCGCCGCTGGGGCAAGTGTCCATGGGCTCCTAATCCTCGTCATCATCCTCGCCCTCCTCGCTCACTGGCTCCTCCTTGATCCGCACACCGGGCGGGACCGCAGGCGCCCGCAGCCGCTCCTTCCGCCGCTGCAGTTCCCCCTCCAGCAACGCGTGGTTCTGCCGGGCCTTGGTTTTGGCTACTTGGATCCGCTGCTCCCCAGAGACCAGCCCGGCAGGCCCTGATTGTGCATCCGGCTTCTTTGGCCTGGTTTCCTTTACAAGATCATAGACATTTTCCAGTTTGGCCCGGATACCCGTCCACAGCAGGTGCTGCCGCTGGACCGCATCCGGTGCTTTTTGATGAACTCCCCGTCCTAAGGCAGAATGAACTCCCAACCTTTGTCGATCCTCACCATGGCCACGTGCTCCAGGAAGTCCTTCACGTCCCCAGTGCAGAGTTTGGTCACTGTTGCCACCTCCTTCCTAACCACCCAGCGGATCTGCGTGAACTTCCACGTAACGAAGTCTCGGCCCCTGCAGAGCACCTCGGCGGGCACGCCGCTGTGAGGGCTGGATGAGTCCTTGGGGTACAGGATGTCACTCTTCACCACCCAGTTCCCTTGGACCAACATCGCCACCTTCTGGAAGCCCCGCAGAACAGCCACGGAATCGATGGAGGGGCCCAGGAGGCTCATCAAGTTGGCCAAAGGCATGACCTTCACGTTCTTCATCAGGATCTTGATCTGACCGGCCAGGGGCAGCGTGCGCAGCGGGGCCATGGACAGGACGTTGCTGGGAGCCACAGGCTTGTCTTTCTCCTCCTCCTGGCTGGGCGGCATCAGCATCAATAGGTACTCACTGGGTGACTTGACAAGCTCTGTGTTCTCCACCCCGCTGGAGCCTGGGCATAGCAGGTATGGCGCTCCTGCTCAGAGCGGCTGTCCTTCAGGCCATAGTAATGCAGGTGGACCCAGGCCTCCTCCGCATGCTTCTTCTGCAGGAACTCATAGGACTGCACGCGGCGCTGGCCGGCCTGCTGTGACTTGGGCCGGACGATTGCACCGTGATCTACTTAACATCGTCTTCCGCCTCATCCTGCCTCATCTCCTGCCTCCCTCTGCCGGTGCTTGGCGTCCACCTTATCCATGTAGGAGAAGCTGGGCCGCAGCTGCAGGATGCCATGTGAAGGTGTCAGGTGGAGCTCACCTTGCCTGTAGAGTGCGGCAGTGTAACGGGATGTGTTACTGGTGGTCTGGGAAGAGCAGAAGGTCTGCTTGTCCATCAGCTTCGAGCAGTAGGTGCTGGTCTCACCACGCAGGCCCCGTCCACGTTCAGTGCAGTCTGCTCCCCTTTGCTTCTGCTGCTTGGACTTGATCTTGGCTGAGAGGTGTGGAATGTCATCGTAGGTCATCGAGGCTCGATGCACAGGATACTGAAACAGATACAGCCTTTCTGCCAGGCTCTTGGCCAAGTACACGTGGATCTCCTGTATGACTGGGTCATCCTCTTCGTTGGCCATCCTAGGGGAGAGCCAGCCTTCCAGTCCTTGAGCTCGATCTCTCCGCGGGGTCCGCGTGGACGGCTCTCCTGTCTTTGGTCTAGTACTAACGTACGGGTTTCATTTCATTTTCATGGGATCCCCTCCAATTGGGAACCAGTGGATTCCTGTCCTTGCGGTCTCTGTGGACAGCGACTAGATGCTGCTTTTGTCCCAAATCCTGACACCTTTCTCCAGGGAATTGCCTCCCTTAGCCTCCTGAATCAGCCAGTATTTAGATTTGAGCCTGAGATCCCAGCCTCTGTGGAGACCATGGGTTCCCCATCCCTGGCCAGCTCTCTCTCAGTGAACGGAGAGGAGCTGAGCAGCTGGGAGGGGCAAGTCCCGGACCCTGGGCGTCCTCCTCCCTCCTGCCCAGACTCTGCTCCAAGGAGACTTAGGACCAGATCAGATGGAAACTCTTTTGTTCTCTTCTAATCAACATAAAAAATTAGGCAATAGTTCCGGGGACCTTCCTAGCTTGAAAATGTTGTGGCCAAATCTCTCCAGTTTTGAAACTGTCCAAGGTTACCAAGTGTTTTGAGCCTCAGGAAAGGCGGGGAAAGAGCAGACAGGAGAAAGGAGACAAGGAGGTGGGGAGGAGAAAGGGTGTGTGAGGGCCAGGATTCACCCTGACAGTTCAGTGACTGCTTCCTGCCACCCAGGTTCCCACCGTGGCACCTTCCTGCAGGTGGTTTCCATCTATTATTAATGGCCTAAGAACTTGACTCTGTAGAAAGGCCCCACCCTATTTGTCTGGCATGAGTCCTGGCAAAGTTTCTTTTCATCATTTTGGGGATGGGATGGGGATGCATAGGTTTGCAAGGGACTAGGACCCAAGTCAGGACCTTGTGGTCCCCCAGAGTTAAGTGACAAGTAGCCTCCTTCCCCCGACTCCGCCTGCAGGACAGTTGCTTGCAGGACAAGGCCTGGAGAAGATCAGGGCTCCCAAAGCCACAGAAATGTCCAGGGATGAGTCCGGGCTGAAGACGCCTTGGCTCTTCTGACTGAGCTTCCAGGGCACACAGGGCAGGGACTCTGAGGGTCTGGCCAGGAGACTGAGCAAGAGAACCAGGGAGGTTGTGCAGCAGGCTTCTGCACGGCACCGCAGACACTCCTCTTGGAGCCCCCACCCCAAGTCAGGTCCTCCACCTCCTCTTCCTAAGGACCTTTCATTACAGCCATTCTTTTACTAGAACCACAAGGTGATAGCACATAGATTTCAGTACCCTCCTCTGGCCAACCATCTGCAGCTGCCAATGCCCAAGGCAGCCTCCCTCCCTACCAAGACCTGAACTCAGGACCTTACCTGAAGGAGAAGATGTCCTGTCCTTTCTTTCCCATCAGAACTGCGTGACCCAGACCCTATCTCTGTCTGGTGACCAGGACAGTCCCCTCACCTGTCTCCCAGGTTGGGGAGTGCAGATTCTCCTAAGCTCCCTGCCCCTGTAAGTCCCCAACAGTCTGGTGTGGCTCCAGCTCACACAGGAATATCCATGGTCCATATTTCCAAAAACTCTTTTCCTCCCACTCTGAATCCATCCTCTACTGCATGTTCCCCTCACAGAGCAGACACTGTTTTCTTCACATTCTCGGTTTGCCTGCCCATGCCCCAGACTGACCTTTCTTTTTAGAACCGCCTCTCCCTCTGTGGACAGTGTCTTTCTGCTACTGCACATGAAGATGTCCCACCCTCCCCTGCTCACGGAGAGAGTGCCTGATCTGAGCTGGGCCATCATATCCAGTACTTACCTGGAATAGGAGAAGACAGGCAGGGGGGCCAAAGACTACATGAATCTCTGAAGCTCATCCACCTGAGAGAGTCCCGGAAGATACTGGTCCTTCATTCCTGCTGTGTGTATCCAATGTGACTGAGCTCTGAATAAAATGTACAAGTTATAATAATGTAGTAATTGACTGAGCAAACTAGGACACGAACATGTTAGAGGGTGAGGTGTTGACAGGCGTGTTTGGGTGTGGTGGCGATGAGCAAGGATGTGAAGGAGAAATAGGGCCTAAACTCAGAAAGCAAAGATTAACAATAGCTATTAAGAGATAAGGAGCTAAATAATTACATACATATGATGGAACTCTGGGAGTACACATGGGGACTGCTGTTTTACTAAACGAATTTTCAAGTATATGTAACTTTGATGAAGTATCCTAAATAAAAAAATATTTTGCCATATATTTTTGTGTATATATTTACATACACATATATATTTCTATTCATTGTATTTTGAATATGAATTTGTATACAGTCATGTTAATCCCTCTTTTCATTTAAGGATTTGAGTTTGATGTTGTACATAACACGTGTCCCCACCGTATGACCACAGAAATGTTGGCAGAAGTAAGTTCAGAGGAAATGGCAGCAGTACTACCCAGTTTTGGCCAGAAGATGGAGAAAAAAAGAATTCTCACAAAATGTTAAAAATGTGACTTGTTATATAGTCTTTCCACAGTAATTTGGGCAGAAATTAGCAAAATCAGAAATGCACAAATACCTTGATCTGGCCATTCCATTTCCAGGTATCTGCGGAGAAGTAGACAGGGGATGCATGACAGATGTGTGTGTCAGTCTGATCCCTGCAGTCATGTTTGTAATAATACACACTGGAGCAACTTCACGGCCATCAGTTAGAGGTTTGAAGAATGATCCCCTTGTATCAAGAAGGATGTTAAAAAGATCAAAGCCTGATGGAAATGCTGGAGGCAATGGCGCTGATAGGAGCTCATGTGTATTGAACAATGACTATGTGACAGGCATTGGGCTCCACGCTTTTCCTGCACAGCTCGTTTAAACACTGGACAACCTGAGTATTCTGGTTTAGTGCATTTGACAGATAGAAATGGAAAGACAGAAAATGAATGTGTTTAACTTCAAACCCTGGCAGATTAGGTTTCTCCCCCAGAGTCTGTGGCTTCACCAGAGCTGTGACTCAGGTTCTGTCATTCTCCATGTTAGGAATTTCCAGTGTTCCAAATATGAGCAGCTGAGGAAACAAACTCAAAACGCTAAACACCAGGATAAGTAAGGGAAGATGTTTGTTGGGGGGAGATTAAAAATGGACTTTTTTTTGCCCCAAGCAACAAAGAGGCACTTTGGAAAATAGGAGACAAGAAGTTTGTGTGTGTGTGTGTGTGTGTGTGTGTGTGTGTTTATATAAGATGGGGTTTCACCATGATGGCCAGGCTGGTCTTGAACTCCTGACCTCAGATGATCCACCCACCTCAGCCTCACCAAGGGCTAGGATTACAGGCATGAGCCACAGCGCCCAGCCTGAAGAGAAGTTTTAAGATATATTTGGTCCAAGGAAGAGACTCTTCAGATGGAAGGTCATGTCAGCTAGAAACATTAATGTGACTGGATGGGCTCGAACCACCGACGTTTCAGTCAACATCTGACAGCACCAACCTAGTGGTCCAGAGACACCACTGTTGAAACAGTGAAAGCTGTTGCTCTAGTGTGTCATTCATCATTGTCAGATATTGTCATTTAGTAGTACAGGGAGGTATTCTCTGTTGCCAAGCTCAAGTACCCATAACTCTTCTGTTTTGTTGAAACTTCCTCCCCACCACCAGCCTCTTTAAAAGACTGGGAGCTCTGCAAACATCCAGGCCAAGAGTCCTGTGCCTGTGCATGTTTGGTCATTGATCCAGGCCCAAATCTGTGGGAGACTCCTCCACGCACATTCCAGGTGCCCAGGTGACAGCGGCAGTCTCTAGGTCTGAGGTCATCCACTTTCCATTTCTAGCCCACCTCACCCATCATGAAGCCTGGTCAGGGTTGCCAGAGACTCCAGTGAGCACGTGCTGATATTTGTGTGTGTGTTTGCCAGAAGAAAACAAGAAACCTGCTGTGTGCCCACCTGGCTGAACCTCCACCTTTCTAGCCAAGGGCTTCATGAGCCAGGGCCCTTGGGTTTGCTCACAAGGCAGCCCCTCTCCTAGTAGGCATTGGTTCATTATGTATATGTATATGGACATGTATATGCATATACATATGTATATGTATGTGTATGTATATGTACATGTACATGTACATGTGTGTGTATATGTATATGATCCTCAGGTTGTATTCCTTCAATATATATATAAATATATAGAATTCCTTAAATATATAATTTCAATAACAATTTTTAAAAGAGTACTTTACAATAGCATTAGGAAATATAAACTATATAGCAAAGATGTGAAAGCCAGCCAGGCTCATCTTCAAATCCAAGCAACTTGGAAGGCTGTGGCAGGAGGGTCGCTTGAGCTCAGAAATTTAAAACTAGCCTGGGCAACATAGTGAGACCTCATCTCTACTGAAAACTATAAACATTATCCAGGTGTGGCGGTGTGAGCCTGTAGCCCCAGGTGCTCAGTGGATGAGGCCCTAGGATCACATGGGCCTGAGAATTCCATGCTGCAGTGAGCTGGGACTGTGCCCCTGTACTCCAGCCTGAGAGAAAGAGTGAGATTCTGTCTGGAAACAAATGAGAAAAAAAAAAAAAAAAAAGATGTGAAAGCCTGTATATTGAAGACTACCAGGTATTGCTGAGAGCAGTTGAAGACCTTTGGAATAGAGAATGTTCCTTCTAGCATTTCAAGATTGCTTTTGTTTTGGAGACACACTTGCTATTTCTTAGGAATATAAAGTTCTTTTCAACCATTCCTATAAAAAGGGCCATTTTGAGAAACTTGTATTGAATCTGTGGATTGCTTTGAGCTGTATATTTATCTTAACCATGTTATATCTTTTAACCCATGGACACAAGACAGCTTTCCACTTATTTAGGTCTTCTTTAATCTCCTTGAACAATGTTCACAGAACTGGAAAAAGCCACTTCAACTTTATATAGAATCAGAAAAGAGTACCCATAGCAACAACAATCCTAAGAAAAAAGAAGAAAACTGGAGGCATTGCACTACCTGACTTCAAACTATTATACAGGGATACAATAATCAAAACAGCATGGTACTGGTACCAAAACAGAGATATAGAACAACAGAACAGAACAGATGCCTCAGAAGTAACGTCACACATCTACAACCACCTGATCTTTGACAAACCTGACAAAAACAAGCAATGGGGAAAGGATTCCTGTTTAATAAATGGTGTTGGGGAAACTGGCTAGCCATGTGCAGAAAGCTGAAACTGGACTCCTTCCTTACACTTTATACAAAAATTAACTCCAGTTAAATGAAAGATTTAAACATAAGACCTAACACCATAAAAACCCATGAAGAAAACGTAGGAAATACCATGCAGGACACAGGCATAGGCAAGGACTTCATGACTTAAACACCAACAGCATTGGAAACAAAAGCCAAAATAGACAAAATAGATCTAAGGAAACTTAAGAGCTTCTGTACAGCAAAAGAAACAATCATTTGAGTGAACCAGTAACCAACAAAATGGGAAAAAAAAAGTTTCAAGTTACCCATCTGACAAAAAGCTAATATCAGAATCTATAAAGAACTCATGCAAATATACAAGAGAAAAAGCAACCCCATCAGAGAGTAGGCAAAGGCTATGAACAGATGCTTTTCAAAAGAAGACACTTATAAGGCCAACAAACATAAGAAAAAATGCTCATCATCACTGGTCATTAGAAAAATGCAAATCAAAATCACATTGAGATACCATCTCACACCAGTTAGAATGGTGATCACTAAAAAATCAGGAGACAGCAGATGCTGGAGAGAATGTGGAGGAATAGGAATGCTTTTACACTGCTGGTGGGAGTGTAAATTAGTTCAATCATTGAGGAAGACAGTGCGGTGATTTCTTAAGGACCTAGAAGTAGAAATACCATTTGACCCAGTAATCCCATTTCTGGGTATATACCCAAAGGATTATAAATCCTTCTATTATAAAGACACAGGCATACGTACGCTCATTGCGGCATGGTTTACAATAGCAAAGACTTACAACCAACCCAAATGCCCATCAAGAACACAGTGGATAAAGAAAAAGTTGCACATATACACCATGGAATACTATGCAGCCATAAAAATGGATGAGTTCATGTCCTTTGTAGGGACATGGATGAAGCTGGAAACCACCATTCTCAGAAAATTGACACAAGAACAGAAAACCAAACACCACATGTTTTCACTCATAAGAGAATGTTGAACAATGAGAACACAAGGACACAGGAGGGGAACATCACAAACTGAGGTCTGTTGAGGGTGGGGGTTGGGAAAGGATAGAAGGGGATGGGAATATTAAGAAAAAATAGCATTAGGACAAATACATAACGTAAGTGATGGAGGGATGGAGGCAGCAAACCACCATGGCATGTGTATACCTATGTAACAATCCTGCAAGTTCTGCGCATGCACCTTAGAACTTAAAGTAAAATAAAGAAAAAAAGAAAAGAAAAAGAAGATATGCCCTGGGATGCGGTTTGCTCCCAGTAATTTAAAATATTTAAAGAATGGTTAAATGATTGCTTGACAGTTACACTATAAACAGGAATAAGATACACAGAGTTAAACATCATTACTTTGAGAAGATCAATTTTGATGTCATTTTCAATCTTTAAAATCTTTGGTTTTATTTTGAAAACAATCTTTAATCTGAGAAAGATCACTGCAAAAGAAAAAAAAAGGATTATCCTCCAGTTGCTTTTACAAATAATAAACCTGGAAATATGTTCTTATAAATGTCAACAGTCAAAGTCAATGTAGTGTGACATATTAAGAACTGACTTTCATATAATAGGTAAGTTTAGAGAGATTACATTTCATGAGAAAATGTGTAATGAATTTTAATGGTGTATGTTTATTTAAATCTAATTTTCTATTCTGTTTTGGAAAATAGTTGTCTGTTGCTTTTAGTGTACTCTCCTTCCTGTCCACATATGTGGAATCTGCCTATTCTCTTCTCTTTTGAAAGAGTTTAAAACACTCAAAGAGAATGGCCTGGGCTTTGCCTGTCCTTAGTCTGACAGACCTTTCCTGGCTGCTCACTTAAATAGATATTAGCTGCTAACCAAGAAAACTACATCTCTTGTCAGCCACAAATTAACAAAGGCTTCAAAATCAGTGAATTCTCTGTTTTGCTGTGGCCTTATGTGCTGACAGTCTTATCTTAAGAGAAAAAATGTTAATAGTATAGGTTAAAATTGTTTGGCTAAATTAAAATGCAGCAGGGAATTTTTTTTCCAACAAGAGAAACTAGGAAAAGCACAGATACAGTAAAAATTGAAAATTTCCAGTATAGAGATATAAACATAGTAACTGACACCACTAGGGATGACTAATGAATAAAATGTTTAGGGGATGATCATTTGAACACAGCATATTAATACTTTTAAAAACCATTTTTCCAATTACTTCCGTATAAATAAGGTGTCTCTGAAAGGTACAGATCTGTCATCATGATAATGGTGATAGACAAATGGTGGAACAGTCCTGGTATCATGATCATGGTGACAGACAAATGGTGGAACAGTTCTGGTACCATGATTATCTTGACAGATAAATGGTGGAACAGTCCTGGTACCACAATCATGGTGACAGACAAATGGTGGAACAGTCCTGGTATCACAATCATGGTGGTAGAAAAATGGTGGAACAGTCCTGGTACCATGATCACGGTGATAGACAAATGGTGGAACCGTCCTGGTATCACGATCATGGTGCTAGAAAAATGGTGGAATGGTCCTGGTATCGTGATCATGGTGACAGAGAAATGGTGGAACAGTCCTGGTATCATGATCACGGTGATAGACAAATGCTGGAACAGTCCCGGTATCACAATCATGGTGATGGACAAATGGTGTAACAGTCCTGGTACCACGGTCATGGTGGTAGACAAATGGTGGAACAGTCCCGGTACCAGAATCATGGTGGTAGACAAATGGTGGAACAGTTGCTGTATCACAATCATGGTGATAGAAAAATGGTGGAACAGTTCTGGTACCAGAATCATGGTGGTAGACAAATGTTGGAACAGTCCTGTATCACGATCATGGCGATGGACAAATGGTGGAACAATCCTAGTACCACGATCATGGTGGTAGACAAATGGTGGAACAGTCCTGGTATCACAATCATGGTGATAGACAAATGGTGGAACAGTCCTGGTATCCCAATCATGGTGGTAGACAAATGGTGGAACAGTCCTGGTATCACGATCATGGTGGTAGACAAATGGTGGAACAGTCCTGGTATCACGATCATGGTGGTAGACAAATGGTGGAACAGTCCTGGTACCACGATCATGGTGATAGACAAATGGTGGAACAGTCCTGGTATCACGATCATGGTGATGGACAAATGGTGGAACAGTCCTGGTATCACGATCATGGTGGTAGACAAATGGTGGAACAGTCCTGGTATCACGATCATGGTGATGGACAAATGGTGGAACAGTCCTGGTATCACGATCATGGTGATAGACAAATGGTGGAACAGTCCTGGTACCATGATCATGGTGGTAGACAAATGGTGGAACAGCCCTGGTACCACGATCATGGTGATGGACAAATGGTGGAACAGTCCTGGTATTACAATCACGGTGGGAGACAAACGGGACCTTCTCTGCCTGCAGATGGGTGAGGTAGCATTGACCCTGCAGTGTTCCCCAAACAACACTTAGGCTGAATTTAATCATGAGGACATTTTCAGACAACTTCAGAGTGTAGAGCATTGAGCCAGACAGCTGACCAGTCCTCTACAAACAAGCCCATGTCACCACCATCAATGACAATAAAAAGGTGAGGAGACACTTTGGGTTCAAAAGAACTCAAGAAATGAAGCTACATTATCTTTTGACTCTTTTTCAACCCAAAATGTGTCTTCTCCTTTTAGTTGTGTGATTTGTGGTGACATGGGCTGTCTGAAGGAGACAGGTCACTTGTGCTGCTCACTGGTCTACATTCTGAAGTTGTCTGGAGATTACCTCAGGCTATGAAACTCAGGCTAAGTGTTTCAGCAAGAACGTGGCATTGTTCATACTCTGCACTGGCAGAGTCCCATGTGACATGTTGTCTTAGTGTGGGAATATGACCCCTACCCGGGAGACCAGGGGGAGTCTTATCACCGTCATAGTAAGAAACCTACTGTCCATGTCCAAAGTCAAGCGAACACGCTCTTCCACAAATACAAAAATAACATATGTGTAAGCCTGGCATGTGTAATAAAACTCAGGGTAAGCTGTATGCGTTGAATACAATAGATCCAGTGAGTACCGGAAGACTTCAGGTTCTTCTGCTTCCACCAGCTCCATGCTGAGCCTAGAAAAGGAGGAAAAACCAAAGAATAAGTCAGGGAAAATAAGACACCGCAGAGCCCCAACTAGATTTCATGGGGAGCACAAGGAAGTGGTTAATAAAGAAAAAACATAGATCCATTACTGACATAAAAAATTATTGCTTTATGTTGGGATGGGCAAGAGTAGGGTAAAAAAGAATGATAGAGAGAGAGATACAGAGAGAGAGAGAGAGAGAGAGAGAGAGAGAGAGAGTAAGCTCAGTGAACCATCCAGGTGACACACTGATGAGGGAGTAAAGGACACTCTGAGTGAGTACCCTCAGGACACACAGTGTACACTGATCATAAAAGCAAGTATGGTGAACCTACGGTAGTTAGTAAATGATAAGGGGAGGGAGAAATGGAAACCTAAATATCTACCGCAATGAAAACCAACAGCAGTGTTAGTAGGAATCATTCAGGCTTCATTGAAAACATGGTATCGAGATTGTCAGCCCACTCTGTTTTCCCTGGACCTGGCGTCTCCAGGTGTCAACACAAAATTAGCTGTTCACAATTGCTCAGTTACCTGGGGCATGGTGGGCCTTGGTCTTCTTCTTCTTGGTCATTTTTAATCTCTACAATAAATTCAGACAGGGACAGACAAAATAAGCCAGTTCTCCCACACCCATAACTGTCCACTGTCTAATCCCTGCACAGGGACCTCAGGCTCCTCAGCATGAGAACAGGATAATGTGAGAGACAGACTTCAGCATGTCTGAAGGCCAATCATGATAGAGATTTCTTGGTTCCTGTCTCAGACCAATGATGAAATGTCCCTATTCTGGTAGACCATTATCCTTTTATCCCAAGTTTGTACAAACAGTTACACCAAGTTTGTACAAACAGTGAAGAACCTCACAGACATGCTTGGGGAACCAAACTCATGAGGAACTTGGTAGCTGGCAAGAGACATTTAATTCAGATTGACAGACAACTCATGGGCAGGTGCTGCATGCTTGGTGTGAGTGTGCAACACCTGCCTTGGGTTTCAATGTCCTGACAGTAGGTCCAGGGTGTGATGGGCATGGCCTGAGACTAGAGAGAGAGCAAAGCTCACTCACCCACCCCACACCCGTGCTTCAGACTGGAATCCAGAGTGACTGAAATCTACACTGATGTACAGGTTCAGCCCACAGTGATGACAACTCTCAGCCCGGCCAGGGGAGCAATGCCCAAAAACTATGGGGTCTATCATTCCACAAAATGGAAATTTATCACCTTCACAATGGTGTACTCACTGTCTGTGTCAACAGCCAAGTTGACTTGCTGCTCCTCTAATGCGTGCAAGTTGCTCCTATAGGTCTCATTGAAGGCAGATGTGCCAGGAGGAACTGAGAGAGTTGAATCACCTTCATCCCAGGACTCCTGGGGGGCTTCCTCCTCCACAGACTCCTGCAGATTCCTGATGAGCCAGGCAAGACAGGATGACAGATTAAACCAACAGAGATTAGACAACAAAGTCTCCCAGCTGATCTGATGGAAGTCAGAATGGAGTGGTCACAGAAAGCAAAGGCATTTTTCCTTCAAGAGAAAAAAATACTATCCTTCTAAATGCAGGGTGAAGGGTGACTACCCTGGGGACAGAGCACAAAAAAGCAGCAGGTGCTCAGTGCATTTGCACAGATGAGTCACTGCAGGCCACTCAGACTCCCTGTAAACTATCATCATGACTTGCAGCCCGAGAACCAACACGGGGCATCAACTACCTCACAGAAGTTGTGTTGAATTTTACATGCAGCATTCAAGTGAACAGAGCTCCTGAGGCATTTCAGACACCCAGATCATGTGTATTAAGGACCTCCTTTATCCAGTATTTTGATATCATATGTATATTTTTTGCATTTCCTCTATTCACAAATCCTAGCAAACATGCTAACAACAAATAGGCGGAAAGCATATCTGCGTCTCTCCCTGGAATTAAACACATGGGAGAGAACAGGCAAAACCAGGAAATCCCTGTTTGCCGAGTTCACCTGGCTCATCTGATTGCAGATCCCTATCTTGGGAGGACTGAGAAATTAAAACCTATACAAGTGCCACATATCACCCACAGCATCGTCAATGAGGACACTTTGCAGCTGGGTGAATGGAAGGCAGAGTTCTAGTCATCACTTCCTCATTTTCCTGGATCTGCAGTCTCCAGCTGTCACTATGGAACTAACAGCCACAGCTCCACAGCATTACCTGGGGGGCACTGGCCCTTTCTCCTCCTCTTCCTCATCATCACCTTGGCTTTCTGTAAAGAAATTCAGAGAACAGGTCACATTAAGCAAATCACAATTCACATATGACCAAATCAGTGTTTAGTCATAGCACAGGCACAGAAATGTTCTCAGGGCAAGAATATAAATTCTGACAGAACTATTCCAGGGTGCCCTAGATGAAGCCTGGTGAGTAGATGAGCCTGCTTTCCAGATGCACAGGCCAAAATCTCCCTCTACGGGTAGACCATAATGCCATACTCTCTCCCTGAGTCTATGCAAAATTAAATCAAATTATTTCCCCAGAAAATATCCAATAATTAGTCAAACTCTTTTCTGGAAGTGTTGCTGTAATACTGACTTATCTTACCAGGTAGCAAGGTTATTGAATGGTCAGAGGCATCTATGCATGAAACTGGATGGATATGTAAATTCTAACAACACTTGCTTGAAAAAGAATCGGTGAGCTTTGCGCAGTGGCAGTATCATAGCCAATGAAGTTTATCTGAGATGAGATTATCACTAACTGAAAACGTTTCCCAATACCCCACCGTGATGACAGGCAATAGAGTCGGCATTGACAATTTTTGACACTCTCTAGGGAGAAGAAATAAAAAAAGACAAAACAAAAGCAAAAACAAACAAAAAAGAATCTGTGGGCTGGGCATGGTGGCTCACGCTGGCAATACCAGCACTCTGAAAGGCCGAGGTGAGCACTTCATGAGGTCAGGAGATCAGGACCATTCTGGCTAATGTGGTGAAAGCCTGTCTATTAAAATTATAAGAAATTAGCTGTACATGGTGGCACAGGCCTACAGTCTAAACTACTTGGGAGGCTGAGGGAGCAGAATTATCTGAACCCAGGAGGCAGAGGTTGCAGTGACCTGAGATCGTGCAACTGAACTCCAGCCTGAAGAACAGAGAAAAATGCCACCTCCAAAAAAAAAAAAAAAAAAAAAATCCATGATTTGAAAGAACAAAGTACGTGAAAAATTTAAGGTCAGGAGTTCCGCAGGCCCTCCAAGTGGCTTCTGCTGTATTATTCAGGGACATTCTCTCCATGGGGAGTGCTCCAGTCTGAACCACTTCCTAACACCAAATGCCCACACAGCAAGTGCTGTCTCCAACACCACACAGCGAGGGGCTTCACCTCATTTTCATAAGCGCTCGTAAGTGTTTGCACATTTGAATGCTTCAGACACTGCAAGATGTCTGCCTTCGCAGATGGAGAGAGAGAAATTTGCCTGACTTTGCAGATGGAGAGACAGAGTCAGGAAGGAGAAATCAATTGCTCACTGACAGTTACTAAACACACTGCTCAAGATACAGCCTGGAAACCTTCATTCTTAATCCAGAGCTCTTTCCACTCCAACAACCACTCTCCTGTCACAGCTTCCTTCCTGTCCTTTACACCTGGACAGATGCTGCCTCTTGTTCCAAAGACCACCTTCTACCAGATTATGTAAGGGGCAGAGTCCTCTTTAAGCTCCCCACAGCGGGTACTGTGTACTATCATCGCATTTCTCCCAGGACCCGAGAACAGAGCTTTGCCTACTGGACGTCAGCAGAAAGCTGAACTGAATGGCAGTTCATGAGCCTCAGACATTTAGACCAACAGACTGGATGCTACTTGTCTGCAGGATCTTATGTGGTACAGAGAGGATTCCTGTCAACATGATTAAGCCTATTGCTGAGAAAAACAGGTGGTTCTGTGCCTGTGTCAGGAATCAATAGCTGAAATTTTATGATGAGTCCCACACCCACCTTACTGCAGATGTGGAAAAGTTGCTACATACTTTGACCTCTCTCATTTTTTTTTTTTTTTAAAGTTCACTGTTGTTATCCAGACTGAAGTGCAATGGCACAATCTTGGCTCATCACAACCTCTACCTTCTGGGTTCAAACAATTCTCCTGCCTCAGCCTCCTGAGTAGCTAGGACTACAGGCTGGCACCACCATGCCCAGCTAATTTCTGTATTTTAAGTAAAGACGGGGTTTCACCTCATTGACCAGGATGGTCTCCATCTCTTTACCTTGTGATCCACCTAACTCGGCCTCCCAAAGTGCTGGGATTATAG
The DNA here is from genome assembly GCA_031835075.1 of Saguinus oedipus. Taxonomy (NCBI): domain Eukaryota; kingdom Metazoa; phylum Chordata; class Mammalia; order Primates; family Cebidae; genus Saguinus; species Saguinus oedipus. The sequence goes on from CM063190.1 coordinate 3,179,125, forward strand.
GCATAAAGCCACCGTGCTTGGCCTCTCATTTGTTTTTAACAAAATGTTAACATAAAAATATATATTTGCCTAGAAGTATGGGAAAAATGAAATAAATTCTGGTGAAGAGAGTGTTCAGTTTCCCAGAGAATAGACAGGACATCGTTTAGCACTTCCATGATAGTGAACAAATAGAACTTACCTTCCATATTCAGCCGGCAGCCCAGGTAGTAGGCCGCTTGACTCATATAAAGTTTATTTTTGCTGTCTCCATATTTCTGTTCTTCATCGTGATCTTTTTGATCATCTGTAAACAAATTCAGAAGAGCAGGTCACATTCAGCAAATCTCACTTCACACAAGACCAAATCAGTGTCCAGTCATAGCACAAAGACAAAATATTCCAAATGGAAGAATGTGATATGATGATGAATATGATAGAACAGTCCCTAGATTAAGTTGCCTCAGAAGCAGATAAGCCTGCTTTTCAGATCCATCAGACAGAATCTGTCACATCTTGTAGATCTCAATCCCATGTCCTCTGACTTAAGTCAGTGCAAACAATTAAAACTTTTACCCCAAAATCTTCAAAAATTCCCCTGACTACTTTCCAGAAGGGTTGCTGCAATACTGATCTATCTCATCATATATCATGGTCAATAAATGGTTAGAGAAATGCATATAAAAGACTGGACCAATGGATGTATTTTAACAACCTCTACTTAAAAAAGAATCTATGGAGCTGGCATGGTGGCCCATGCCTGAAATATCAACAGTTTACAAGGCCTAGAAGAACAGATCCCTTGACCTCAGGAGTTCAAGATCAACTTGGTCAACATGGAGAAATTCTACCTCTACCTAAAATACAAAAATTAGCCAGGTGCAGTGGTGCCCACTGGGGATTCCAGCTAATGGGGAGGCTGAGGCACCAGTACCAGGGTACTTCCTGCTCTTCATGGGGCCACTTACACATACCACAGGTTCTATTAGGAGCAGGATCCCCTTTAAGTTCCTCACAGGAGGTACTGTCTGCTATCACTGTGTTTCCCCCAGTGTCCCCAAAACACAGCTTTGCCTACTGGGACCCAGCACAAACTGGAACCAAATGGAAGTTCAGTAGCCTCAAGACATTTAGACCAACAGCCTAGATGCTACTTCTCTGCAGGATCTTATACTGTACAGAGAGGATTCCTGTAAACATGGATTTAGCCTCTTGCTGAGAAAAACAGGTGGTTCTGTGCCTGTGTCAGAAATCAATAGCTGGGGTTGTAACCCCAGTCCCACAGCCACCTTACTGCAGATGTGGAAAAGTTGCTTATCGCTTTGGCCTCTGTCTTCCATCTTTAACAAAATGTTAAAATATCCATTTCTATTTTCTATAAGTATGGGAAAGATGAAATTAATTTTGATGAAGAGAGTGGTTAGTTTCTCGAGACAAGACAGGACATCGTTCATCACTTCTGTGGAGGTGAACCTATAGAACTTACTGTACGTCTTCAGCTGGTAGTTCAGGGAGTAGTTCACCTCACTCATAAGACATCTATTTTTGCTGACTCCGACATTTGGTTTGTTATCTTCCTGCTGGGAGCAGAATTTCTCAATGCCTTCTGAAATGTTCACCTCTGAAATTTTTCCAGAAAGAGGCCTGCCAGATGCCACCATGATGACATTTGGGGCAGAACACAGAAAGCCAGGGACTGGAAAGAAAAAACCCAAACACATGATGAATTAGAAACTCAGATGTCAAATTGGTTTAATCAGGACTGAAAAATGTCACTGACAGCCTTGCCTATTGATTTGAAGATGTTATTTTCTGGAATTACTCTTCTCATCTGCACACTCGATCACCTTAAAGTCAACTTGTCTTAGCTACTCATTTACCTTGAAGCCAGGACATAAACATTTCTAGCTTCATCTTGCTTGTAAGTTCTAAAGGGTCTTATATGGTACAGAGAAGATACGGGTAAACATGATACAGCCTCTTGCAGAGAAAAGCAGGTGGTTTGGTGCCTGTGTTAGGAATCAACAGCTGGGATGTTAACCGTAGTCTCACACCTGTCTTACTGCAGATGTAAAAAAGTTGGTAAATAGTTTGGCCTCTGTGTTATGTCTTTATAAAAATGTTAAAATGTCCTTTGCTACTTTACTAGAAGCATGGGAAGGATAAAATTAACTTAGAAAAAGACAGTGGATGGTTTCTCTGATACAAGACAGGACACTGTTCAGCACTTCCGTGACGGTGAACCTATAGAACTTACCTTCCGTCGTCAGCTGACCGGCCAGGTAGTAGACCACTTGACTCATAAGAAGTTTATTTTCGCTGTCTCCGTATTTCTGTTCTTCATCGTGATCTTTTCGATCTTCTGTAAACAAATTCAGAAGAGCAGGTCACATTAAGCAAATAGCACTTCACACAAGATTAAATCAGTGTTCAGTAATAGCAAAAAGACATAAAATATTCTCTATAAAACAATGTGATATTATGATGAAAATGTTCTAACGGGCCCTAGATTAAGTTGCCTCAGAAGCAGTTGAGCCTGCTTTTCAGATCCATAAAACAGAATCTGTTTCATCTTGTAGAACTCAATCCCATATCCTCTGACTTAAGTCAGTGCAAACAATTAAAACTTTTACCCCGAAATCTTCAAAACTTTTCCTGACTACTTTCCAAAAGGGTTGCTGCAATACTGATCTATCTCATCATATATCATGGTCAATAAATGGTTAGAGAAATGTATATCAGAGACTGGACCAATGGATGTATTTTAACAACTGCTACTTAAAAAAGAACCTGTGGAGCTGGCATGGTGGCTCATGCCTGGAATCCCAGCACCTTAGGAGGTCTAGGAGGGCAGATCACTTGACCTCAGGCACTCAAGATCAGCCTGGCCAACATGGAGAAACCCTGCCTCTACATAAAGTACAAAAAGTAGCCAGGCATGGTGGTGCCACCGGGGATCCCAGCTAATTGGGAGGCTGAGGCACCAGTACCAGGTACTTCCTGCTCTTCATGGAGCCACTTACACATATCACAGGTTCTATTAGGAGCAGGATCCCATTTAAGTTCCTCACAGGAGGTATCATCTGCTATTGCTTTGTTTCTCCCAGTGTCCCCAAAACACAGCTTTGTCTACTGGGCCTCAGCACAAACCAGAACCAAATGGAAGTTCAGTAGCTTCAGACATTTAGACCAATGAACTAGATGCTACTTCTCTGCAGGATCTTATACTGTACAGAGAGGATTCCTGTAAACATGGATTTAGCCGCTTGCTGAGAAAAACAGGTGGTTCTGTGCCTGTGTCAGAAATTAATAGCTGGAATTGTAACCACAGTTACACACCCACCTTACTGCAGATGTGGAAAAGTTGCTAAACATGTTGGCCTCTATCTTTCATCTTTACCAAAATGTTAAAATACCCATTTCTATTTTCTATGAGTATGGGAAAGATGAAATTAATTTTGAAGAAGAGAGTGCTTAGTTTCTCGAGACAAGACAGGACATCGTTCATCACTTCTGTGGAGGTGAACCTATAGAACTTACCGAACATCTTCAGCTGGTAGTTCAGGGAGTAGTTCACCTCACTCATAAGACATCTATTTTTGCTGACTCTGACATCCAGTTTGTTATCTTCCTGCTGGGAGCAGAATTTCTCAATGCCTTCTGGAACATTCACCTCTGGAATCATTCCGGAGAAAGGCATGCCAGATGCCACCACCATGATGACATTTGGGGCAGAACACAGAAATTCAGGGACTGGAGAAAAGAAACCGAAACATATGATGGGTTAGAAACTAGTGACATGAAATTGGTTTAATCAGGACTGAGGGATGTCACTGACAGCCTTCCCTATTGATTTGAAGATGTTATTGCCTGGAATTACTCTTCTCATCTTCACTCTCGATCACCTTAAAGTCAACTTGTCTTAGCTACTCATTTACCTTGAAGCCAGGACATAAACATTTCTACCTTTTCTCTCTTGTATGTTCTGAAGGATCTTATATGGTACAGAGAAGATTCCTGTAAACATGATTTAGCCTCTTACAGAGAAAAGCGGGTGGTTTGGTTCCTGTGTTAGGAATCAATAGCTGGGATGTTAACCATAGTCTCACACCTGTCTTACTGCAGATGTGGAAAAGTTGATAAATAGTTTCACCTCTGTGTTACGTCTTTAACAAAATGTTAAAATACCCATTGCTACTTTCCTAGAAGCATGGAAAGGATGAAATTAACTTTGAATAGGAGAGTGTATGGTTTCTCAGAGACAAGACAGGACACTGTTCAGCACTTCCATGATGGTGAACCTATAGAACTTACCTTCCGTCTTCAGCTGACAGCCCAGGTAGCAGACCACTTGACTCATAACAAGTTTATTTTTGCTGTCTCCGTATTTCTGTTCTTCATCGTGATCTTTTCGATCTTCTGTAAACAAATTCAGATGAGCAGGTCACATTAAGAAAATTGCACTTAACACAAGACCAAATCATTCTCCAGTCATAGCACAAGGATGTAAAATATTCTCAATGGAATAATGTGATATTATAATGAGAATGTTCTAACAGGCCCAAGATTAAATTGCCTCAGAAGTAGATGAGCCAGCTTTTCAGATCCATGAAACAGAATTTGTCTCATCTTGTAGAACTCAATCCCATATCCTCTGACTTAAGTCAGTGCAAACAATTAAAACTTTTACCTCAAAATCTTCAAAACTTTTCCTGACTACTTTCCAGAAAGGTTGCTGCAATACTGATCTATCTCATCATATATCATGGTCAATAAATGGTTAGAGAAACATATATCAGAGACTGGAAAATGGATGTATTTTAACAACCTCCACTTAAAAAATAATCTGAGGAGCTGGCATGTTGGCTCATGCCTAGAATCCCAGCACTTTAGGAGGCATAGGAGGGCAGATCCCTTGACCTCAAGAGCTCAAGATCAGCCTGGTGAACATGGAGAAATTCACCTCTACATAAAATACAAAAAGCAGCCAGGCGTAATGGTGCCACCAGGGATCCCAGCTAATTCAGAGGCTTAGGCACCAGTATAAGGGTACTTCCTGCTCTTCATGGGGCCACTTACACATACCACAGGTTCTATTAGGAGCAGAATCCTCTTTAAGTTCCTCACAGGTGGTACTGTCTGCTATCACTGTGTTTCCCCCAGTGTCCCCAAAACACAGCTTTGTCTACTGGGCCTCAGCACAAACCAGAACCAAATGGAAGTTCAGTAGCCTCAGATATTTAGACCAATAGACTAGATGCTCTTTGTCTGCAGGATCTTATATGGTACAGAGAGGATTCCTGCAAACATGGATTTAGCCACTTGCTGAGAAAAACAGGTGGTTCTGTGCCTGTGTCAGAAATCAATAGCTGGGATTTTAACCCCAGTCCCACTCCCATCTTACTGCAGATGTGGAAAAGTTGCTAAACATGTTGACCTCTATCTTTCATCTTTACCAAAATGTTAAAATACCCATTTCTATTTTCTATGTGTATGGGAAAGATGAAATTAATTTTGATGAAGAGAGTGGTTAGTTTCTCGAGACAAGACAGGACATCGTTCATCACTTCTGTGGAGGTGAACCTATAGAACTTACCGTACGTCTTCAGCTGGTAGTTCAGGGAGTAGTTCACCTCATTCATAAGACATCTATTTTTGCTGACTCCGAAGTCCAGTTTTTTATCTTCCTGCTGGGAGCAGGATTTCTCAGTGCCTTCTGGAACATTCACCTCTGGAATTTTTTTGGAAAAAGGCTTGCCAGATGCCACCATGATGACATTTGGGGCAGAACACAGAAGGCCAGGGACTGGAAAGAAGAAACCCAAACACATGATGGGTTAGAAACTGGTGACATCAAATTGGTTTAATCAGGACTGAGGGATGTCACTGACAGCCTTGCCTATTGATTTGAAGATGTTATTTTCCCAAATTACTCTGCTCATCTGCACTCGCAATCACCTTAAAGTCAACTTGTCTTAGCTACTCATTTGCCTTGAAGCCAGGACATAAACATTTCTACCTTTATCTTGCTTATAAGTTCTGAAGGATCTTATATGGTATGGATAAGATTCCTGTAAACATGATTTAGCCTCTGGCAAAGAAAAGCAGGTGGTTTGCTTCCTGTGTTAGAAATCAATAGCTGGGATGTTCACCCAATCTCAAACCTGTCTTACTGCAGATGTGGAATGTTGCTAAATAGTTTCGCCTCTGTGTTACGTCTTTAAGAAAATGTTAAAATACCCATTGCTACCTTATTAGAAGTATGGGAAGCATAAAATTAAACTTTGAAGAAGAGTGTGTAGCACTTGTCAGAGACAAGACAGAACATTGTTCAGCACTTCCGTGATGGTGAACCTACAGAATTTACCTTTCATCTTCAGCCGGCAGGCCAGGTAGTAGGCCACTTGACTCATAAAAAGTTTATTTTTGCTGTCTCTGTAGTTCTGTTCTTCTTCCTGATCTTTTTGATCTTCTGTAAACAAATTCAGAAGAGCAGGTCACATTAAGGTAATTGCATTGCACACAAGACCAAATCAGTATCCAGTCATAGCACAAGGTCATAAAATATTCTCAGTGTAAGAATGTGACAAGAATGTTCTAACAGGCCCTTGATAAGCTTGCCTCAGTAGTATATGAGCCTGCTTCTCAGATCCATGGGACAAAATCTCCCTCATCTGGTAGATCCTAATCATGTATCCTCTTCCCTAAGTCAGTGCAAATAATTAAAACTTTTTCCCCAAATCTTCAAAAATTGCCCTGACTGCTTTCCAGAAGCATTGCTGCAATACCGAGTTATCTCATCATATATCATGGTAAATGAATGGTTTAGGAAATTTATATAGGAGACTGGACCGATGGATGAATCCTAACAACCTTTACTTAAAAAATAATCCATGAAGCCAGCCTGGTGTCTCACACCTGGAGTCCCAGCACTTTAGTAGGCCCAGGGAGGTAGATCGCTTGACCTCACTAGTTGAAGACCAGCCTGGCCAACATGGTGAAACCCCGCCTTTACTAACAATACAAAAATTAGCCATTTGTGGTGGTGCCCACCAGGGATCCCAGCTAACTGGAGGCTGAGGCACCAGTACCAGGGTACTCCCTGCTCTTGATGGTGCCACAGACACATGCCACAGATGCTATTGGAGCAGAGTCCCCTTCAAGCTCTTCACAGGAGGTACTGTGTGCTATCACCACATTTCCCCCAGTGTCCATAGAACACAGCTTTGCCTACTGGGCCTCAGAAAACCAGAAGCAAATGGAAGTTCAGTAGCCTCAGACATTTTGACCAACAGAGTAGATGCTACTTGTCGGCAGGATCTTATACTGTACAGAGAGGATTACTGTAAACATGGATATGACCTGTTTCTAAGAAAAACAGGTGCTTCTGTGCCTGTGTCTGAAACTGATAGCTGGGATTGTGACCCCAGTCATACACCCACCTTACTGCAGATGTGGAAAAGTTGCTAACTACTTTGGCTTCTGTCTTCCATCTTTAACAAAATGTTAAAATACCCATTGCTAATTTCTACAAGTATGGGAAGAATGAAATTAATTTTGATGAACAGAACTGTTTCTCAACACAACACAGGACATCAGTGATTGCTTTCGTGGTGGTCAACCTATAGAACTTACTGTATGTCTTCATCCGGTAGTTCTGGAAGTAGGCCACCTGACTCAGAAGTCTATTTTTGCTGGCTCTGACATTTGGTTTCTTTTCTTCCTGTTGGGAGCAGGATTTCTCAATGCCTTCTGGAATGTTCACCGCTGAGATTTTTCTCAAAGGAGGCCTGCCAGATGCCGGGGCAGAACACAGAAAGCCACAAACTGGGAAGAAGAAACCCAAAGCCATGATGGGTTAGAAACTGGTGACATCAAATTGGTTTAGTCAGGACTGAGGGATGTCACTCGCAGCCTTGCCTATTGAACATGCTGTTTCCCTGCTTTGACTCTCCCCACCTCCACTCTTGATCTCCTTAATGTCAACTTGTCTTAGCTACTCACTCACCCTGAAACCAGGATATAAACACTTCTGCCTTTATCCTGCTGATAAGTTCTGAAGGATTCCATAAGTTAGAAAAGATTCCTGACAACATGATTTAGTCTCTTACTGAGAAAAACAGTGGTTCTGTGCCTGTGTCAGGAATCATTAGCTGTGATATTAACCCTAGTCCCAAACCCAACTTACTGCACATGTGGGAGAGTTGCTAAATACCTTGGCATCTGACTTCCATCTTTACCAAAATGTTAAAGTACCCATTGCTATTTTCCTAGAAGTATGGGAAGGATTAAATTAATGTTGAAGAAGAGAGTGTATGGTTTCTCAGAGACAAGACAGGACATTGTTCAGCACTTCTGTGATGGTAAACCTATAAAACTTACATTTCAACTTCAGCCGGCAGGCCAGGTAGTAGGCCACTTGACTCATAAGATGTTTATTTTTGCTGTCTCTATATTTCTGTTCTTCATCATGATCTTTTTGATCTTCTGTAAACAAATTCAGAAGAGCAGGTCACATTAAGCAAATCACAATTCACACAAGACCAAATCACTGTCCTGTCATAGCACAAGGATGTAAAATATCCTCAGTTTAAGAATGTGATATACTGACAGGAATGTTCTAACAGGCCCTAGATTAGGTTGCCTCAGTAGTATATGAGCCTGCTTTTCAGATCCATGGGACAAAATCTCCCTCATCTGGTAGATCGTAATCACATATCCTATAACCTAAGTCAGTGCAAAAAGTAAAATGTTTTCCCCAAAAGCTTTCAACAATTGCCCTAAATACTTTCCAGAAGCATTGCTGCAATACTGACTTATCTCATCATATATCATGGTCAATGAATGGTTAGAAAAATTTATATAGGAGACTAGACCAATGGATGACTTCTAACAACCTTTACTCAAAAAACCATCTGTGGAACCAGCATGGTGGATCATGCCTGCAATCCGAGCAATTTAGGAGGCAAAGGAGGGCAGACCCCTTGACCTCAGGAGTTCGGGACCAGCCTGACCCACGTGGTGAAACCCCATCTCTACTGAAAATACAATAGTTATCCAGGTGTGGTGGTGTCCACTGGGGATCCCAGATGATTGGGAGTCTGAGGCATCAGTACCAGGGTTCTCCCTGCTCTTGATGATGCCACTTACACATACCACAGTTTCTATTAGGAGCAGGGTCCCCTTCAAGATCCTCACAGGAGGTACTGTGTGCTATCACTGTGTTTACCCCAGTGTCCCCAGAACACAGCTTTGCCTACTGGGCCTCAGCAGAAACTGGAACCTAATGGAAGTTCAGTAGCCTCAGACATTTAGATCAACAGACTGGATGCTACTTGTCTGCAGGATCTTATACTGTACAGAGAAGATTCCTGTAAACATGACTTAGCCTTTTGCTGAGAAAAACAGGTGGTTCTGTGCCTGTGTCAGAAATCAATAGCTGGGATTGTAACCACAGTTCCTCACCCACCTTATTGCAGATGTGGAATAGTTGTTAAATACTTTGGCCTCTGTCTTCCATCTTTAACTAAATGTTAAAATACCCATTGCTATTTTCTACAAGTATAAGAAGGATGAAATTAATTTTGATGAAGAGAATGGTTAGGTTCTTGAGACAAGACAGGACATCACTCATCAGTTTCATGGTGGTGAACCTATAGAACTTACTGTCTGTCTTCAGCTGGTAGTTCTGGAAGTAGGCCACCTGGCTCAGAAGAAGTCTATTTTTGCTGTCTCTGAAACTCAGTTTGGTCTCTTCCTGCTGGGTGTAGGAATTCTCAACGATATCAGGAAAGTTCACCTCTGTGGTTTGCCTGGAACATATCCTGCCAGGTGCCACCATGGTGACATTTGTGGCACCAAAGGCAGAGCCAGGGACTGGGGAGAAGAAACCCAAACACAGGATGGGTTAAAAACTGGAAATCAAATACATTTAATCAGGACTGAGGGATGTCAATAACTCAAATTCCTAACTTACTGTTCAGGAAAACGATCCCTCCTCACAGAATTTTAGGGTCCTTAACTGCCAAAACAAGGTTGGAAATGCTTGAGCTAAGAGCTGAAGGTGCTGCCTCTAGCTCATACTCACACAAGAGTGTGGGAGATAGCATCCAGTGTCCCAGGTAACGGTCTGTTGTTGCAATCACAGAATTTGAAGCTGAGCGTGTCATGGAATCTTAGAAGCCCTTCATTCCAGTTGCCCAGGGTTTGCTAAAACACAGGCCTCATGGTCTCACCTGAGGTCCCAACCACTCCTCCATCAGTCACTCTCAGTATTTGTGTACCCTTGTGACAATGCCACAGTCCCATCTCATTCCCAATACATCTAAGCATGTGCTTCATTTTTCATCTCTTGTGTGTATAAAATCATCAAGGCAAAAACAGTTTCCCAACATGTAGTATTTTCTTAATGCTAGTCATGAAGTCAGTCATCACTCCTCATATGTTAAAACAGAATTGAAGGCTTTTCCACAAGTTTAACATATCATCCTATTACACTGCCACGATATCCTCTGACTCTTCTGCAGTTTTTTCTGTATCCAATAGAAAGTGAATAAGGAATCCATTTTTTAAAAATGTTTTCTTTCCTGGCTCATTCTTCTTGCTGTATCCCATGGTTATGCTGATTTATATTTTCTTACTGGCAGATATCACTACACTGATATTTGTGGCAGAAGAGTTTTCATTACCCTTAAGACCAGTTTGATGTCCCTATATGCAAAGCTTCCCCTATGTGTGATGATTGGTTTTCTAATGTGACTGAACACTACATCTCATTCTTGTCATGTATGGATGTCAATTTAGTCCCAGAAGAGCTCTTTTCAAGGTGTCAAGTCATCAAAATCATTTCTATAGAGATCTCCTGAAACCATATGTGACCATCTATCTTGGGAAGTCTGGTAAACCTGGTATGATTTTGTTGTTTTCATTTCATGTTTTCCATATAGTGAAAATAACAGGGCCATGAGTGGTCCTTATGCAATACTGTTGGACACATATTTTTCTGAGTTGGTCTAATGCCATTGATGTGTGGTTGCATCCCACTAACCAAACACAGTAAGATCAAGGTGATGGTCAGGGGTAGTTGGTGGTCTTCCATGTTGCTGTACAATAGAAGGTGAATTTGAGATGCCAGGAATGAGTAGGGAAAAGTGATCCCCTGCACCACTTCCTCACTTTCTCAGCTTTCATCACCACCCACATTTTGTGAGCCTGGGACTTGGGAGACTGTTCTGTAGCCCAGGTCTCCTATGTTTGGCTGCTTCCTGGGCTTGCTGACTCAAGGGTGCAATGGGTGTGACCCTGGGCTGCCCAGGGCTTGCTGACTCAAGGGTGCAATGGGTGTCTGCAAGGCCTGACATTCTGTGGCAGAAGGAAAATCTGTCAGGTTTCTTTATTATAAAAATGATGAAGGAGTTTTGAGCACTGCCAATAAAAGCAATCACAACCACTATTCCATAGTCACTCACAGGATCCATGGCACTCAGTAAATATTCATAGAATCATTCACTAATTAATTGTTGACCAATCTCTACCAGGCATTTTGCTCAAAACTGTGCACATATTTGGACAGCAGATCTTCATCAGAATCCTCAAGGTAACACTGTTATCCTAAGAATCAGGTAAGAAACCTGAACAAGAGGGCTAGCAAATCATGAATTTGGCCATATTTTCATTCTTTGGTTTCTGTGATGCTGGACAAATGACCAGAATGAGTCACAGGAAGAGTATCATTCCTGTGTCATTTTCCAGGACAGAGGTGTGTCCTCCTAGTATATTGGGACCAAAATTCAGAAGTGCCTGCAACCTTGTTTAACAGCATGGAAATAACCTCTATTTTCCATGGAATTAGACCTGAAATTTCCCTGGACCTTTGGAATATACAAGAGAAGGTCTGTATATCCTTGTCTGTCCCCATCAGTGCCACTCATTGTGTCCCAGTATGACCCGGCCATGCCCCTACACTTACCCTCGTGCTGCTCAACCATCTCCATGCACTGTCCAATTCCATCAGTGATTCAGGCTCCTCCCAAGGCTCCCTGAAATAGGTACACATCTTGGGACATCACACACATTCCAGGCACAAAAGCAGTCCATACTGTAAAGTGGGCAGCTGTGTTCCTGCTTCCCTGAAGTTGGCAGTGATGTCCTAGGACAGGAAGAAACACTTGCCCTTGTTAGGGGGGTCTCTGCTTCATGTCTCAGGGCCTCTGGTCTAGTGAACACAACTGTCCTGAATGTGAATGAACTTGCTAAATTCCTGGTTTCTTGCTAGGTGGCTAGAATAGAGTTATAAGACTTCCTTACTTCACCATGTTTGCTGAAGTCTGAATTCTTACCAGTATGATTCCTTTTCTTGTAAGGGGTAGCTTAGGGAAGATTGGCCCCATTGCCATGCAAAAAGAGGTAAAGTGGATTTCTACTCAAAGCAACCTTGAATTTGAAACTAGGTCTTCCACTGTTTCAAAACTGGCCTGTAGGTCCAACTGTCACATATTTGGACATATATCTTCATCAGAATCCTCAGGCACGTGTCCTCAAGGGCTTGTGTGTCTACTGTACTCAGCATAAAGTTATTTCTCATTATGGAAAGTTATAATTAACTTATCACAATATAATTAATTAGCAAGATAAAGTTATTTATCATTATGGCAAGGACAAATTTAGAAGAGTTATTAAATTTACTTCTTTATTTCCCCAGCTGGAAACAGTCTAGAGCTACTGATATCATCAGTGTCCTCTGAATACCTTGGCTGTGTTAACTTCCTGGACTCAACATGGAGCTGAGGTGTTGGTGTACTGTATGTTGAAATGCTGAAATATGGCTGAAGTCCAGGGTCACTGGCCCAGGACATTTACTGAGGTCATCTCATGAGGCATGGGCCACTGCTTCCACCATCACTACACTTTGCATGAATCACCAGTCACTAGACTGAGAACTCTGTGAAACCTGGGATCCTATTTTACTCACCTCTGTGGTCATGATCCTTAGCTAAGGGCCCAGCAAAGAGGGGCCTCTCAGCAGTGTTCATTCATGATTGAATAAAATGGATTACAAACCTCCAACCCTTTCACCTACAGTTCTGTCCACAATGTCTTGTAAGGGATGCTCTTTCTCTCAGAATGCTGCAAATCCCCTTCCCTAGAGAGGTGCCTGCCCTACATCATCCCTGCCGCAGGATCCTCTCCTGTGGGAGCTTCAAGGAACACTAGTCTGTCCTGAAAATGTTCTCTTATGCCTCCCGCTGTCATTAGGAGCAATGTCCTTTGACATACCCTCCCATCCTCTGGGCTCCCACAACACCTCAGTAGGGTAGAACTACCGTGTCTTGTTGAAATGATCTGTTTGTGTTCTTCCACTCACTGGCTTGTGTTTCTTTAGAGAGACATTAAATACCTGAATCCCAAGTGCTTAGCACAGTATAAAGAAAATTAAATACTCAATAAATATTTATGAGAAACTTCCCTCAACTGAACATGCAGAGGAATATTATTAGTATCACTGCTTCATATACAAGTGAGGGACACTTACTCTGGCACCTGACCTAGAGCAGAGCTGTTTGATGGAAGAATGGATGTCTCCAACCCTTCTCCAAGCACGGTTATTCCCTCTAACCCACACTGACCTGAGGAGCATCCACTGCTACAGCAGCACCGATGCTGAGGCTCCTGGGTCTGGGGAGTGTTCATCCATGACTGAATAAAACTGATTACAAACCTCTGACCCTTTCTTGGAGTTGAAGCTGCCCCTCATATAAACCAGCTCTGATCTAACCTGTGGCTCTCCCTGGCCAGAGGTAGGAGATTCCTGTTGAGTAAATTTCTCTCAGTCCCCACTGCTCAGCTCACGCTGCTCCTTGAGAATTTAAATGATCATAGGCATTGCCCATTTCCCCTGAGGTTTCTGTCCTGCTTTGTCCTTATTCTCCCCTTCTTTGGTTTTCACTTACCAATGGCTTCTCCTTTGTGGATTATTCTCATCCACTAAACCTGCTGACTTTCTTTCTTCCACCTGTTCCCACAGCTCTGGGATTCCAGCGTGTAGGCTCAGCTCAGGCTCCTGCAGGAGACACACACAGCTGAAGGTCCCAGGCAGTACTGAAAAGCATCTCAATTCCTCAGAAGCTCAGAGAAAACAGAGCAGGAAGGGACCTCAGAGAGGTACAATAAGCCTCTACCTTACTGATGGGGAAACACTGAAGCCCAGAAAGACTGAGACTCTCCCAGGCTCCCTCCCTCACCACTTGGTGGCAGCAGATCCACCACACAAGTCTGGGCCTCAGCCTCCCTGTGCAGAGCAGGTAACTCACCCTCCAGAAGCTCGCTGCTGCCATTCAAAAAACTTTAGATGAAAAATAGCAATTTCCACTGTGAAAACAAAAACAGTAAAAGCCCCGTTCCTTGGACAAACACTTTATCACAGTTCTACAGTCCTGGCCTTTATACTTGGTCAGCTGTCATACACTGGCTGCTAGATTGGGGCAGGGAGCACATAGGATTAAATAGTGTTTCATACAACCCTGCTTTCCCGGCCTGGGCTCTCAGCTCCTCCATTCTTCTTCAGAAACTTTCTGCTGCTGTAACTGCTGGAGAGTCCAGGCCCTCCTGTGGGTATTTTCTCTATGAAGATCCCTGTTATTTCTTCCTGTCTAGGAGATAGAGAGGGCAGAGATTAGTTCTGGGACTCCATAGTCTTAGGTTTTCTCCTAAGCCAGCCAGGGCAGCTGAAAGCAATCATGACTGAGAGAGGTCAGGTCAGTGAAGAGTAGTAGGAGCTCACAAGGGCAGCCCCTCATGGAGATGGTCAGGCCCGTGACACAGGCAATGTCTGGCCAATTCTGTGGGGGATGATGCAACAAGGATTAAGTGGAGGATGCTGCCATGAGGAGAAAGGGGAAGAATCAAAAGAGCAGGGGAAGAAGGAAAATAAACTGTTTTCAATAATGATAGAAAAAAATGCAGAGCCCGGAGGCAAAGCCCCCATCACAGAGGGTTAGTTCCAGGCTGTGGAGCCTACCTAATAAGGAATTCTGGCTGGACTTTGCTCAGCCCCAGGTCAAAATGGTTTTGGATCAGTGACTTTGTTCCCTCCACTTTCCCTCTTTTTGAACAAGAATCACTAGCAGTGTTATTCTGTGACTGTCCCACCGTGGCACAATGAGGACAGACAAGGCTTCTGACTCAGATGCTTTGTCTTCCTCCCTTATTTCATCTCTTTATTCTTTTCAAAAAACGTATCTATTGGGCTGACTGACTAGTTGAGGGCAGTAGAATCCATTCAGACTAGTTTAAGCAGAAAAGGAAGTTGCTTTCTTTTTGCAAAAAAAGCCCCCTAATAGGTACAAGTGGTAGTAAAAAAAAAATAGTAGGAGAAAAGTAAACTACATAAGTAAACTACATTTTTTCTCTTAACATTTACACAACAAGAACAGCTAAAAATGGATCATAGATCAAAATAAAAAACTAAAACTCTAAAATTTCATGAAGAAAATGAGAAAATCTTTGCAAATACTTCAGATATGACACAAAAGTAGAAACAATGAAAGAGTAATATTGATACTTGACATCTACAAATGTTAAACACGTTTCTTTTTTAGGTCAATGATACAAAAATATAAAAACCAGAAACAGAGGAAAATATTTGCAAAACATGTGTCTGGCAAAATTCATGGATCCCAAATATATAACTAAGTTTTGACTCAGTTGTAATATAATCAACCTCTTTAAAAAGAAATATGCAAAACTGTGAGCAGCATTTTACCAAATATGGTGTGTGTGTGTGTGTGTGTGTGTGTGTGTGTGTGTGTGTGTGTGTGTGATGCATGAGCATGTGGAAAGCTACTCAGCATTATTAATCATTTGGAAACACAAACTAAACCATAGGAATACACCATCACATAGTTGTTAAGATGGCTAAAATTACAAGGAGTCTTAAGATCTACTGTTGTTAAAAGTGTGGATCAACTGGACCCCTCATTCATTGTTGGCAGGAATATAAAACGCTACAATCAATTGGGAAATAGTTTGACAGTTTCCTATAAAGTTAAAAATACATTTATAAACAGTGATTCAACTCCCAGATACCCAGCAGACATAACAAATATTCATACAAAGCTTATATCCACACAAAACTTACATTCCCTATAATGGAAAAACCTCTGCTTTAGATTTGGTTGTTAGAGAAGTCTGTATAAACATGTTTTAACTTGAAGCTTGATTGGCAGGAAGAAGCAAGCCATGTCAAAACTGAGAAAAACCTTAAACATGAAACACCGCATGTTCTCACTCATAAGCGGGCGTTGAACAATGAACACATGGACACAGGGAAAGGAACATTACACACTGGGGTCTGTCAGAGTTGGGGGTCTATGGGAGGGATAACAGGAGGGGGGGATATTGGGAAGGAATAATATTAGGAAAAATACCTAATGTAGGTGATGGGGAAATGGAGGCAGCAAACCACCATGGCACATGGATACCTATGTAACAATCCTGCAAGATCTGCACATGCACCCCAGAACCTAAAGTAAAATTTTAAAAAAAAAGGAAAACATTAAACACTAATCAAGCAGCTGGCACAAAGGCTCTAAGATAGGAACGAACATGGCTAGGAAAAAAGTGAATATTTCTTGAGAAGAATGAACTAAGATGGTTATGACAGACAGTGAAATTCTCAAGAAACAAGGAAGTCACAGCAAAGAAAATTCTAAAGCCTAATTGTAGAATAAAAATTATATTTTCTACCAACAGTTTCACTAAAAATATTATAAGCAACAAACAACAATATTCTGACACCACAAATATCCAAACTGTGTGTTAATTTTAATTCCTTCTCTATGTATACAATATAAGACCTCCATGTAGCTTAAAAGACAATGATGTTAGTATCAATACTTGCAGAAAAGCTTGACTAGCATATAATTAATTGTCCAATCTAGCTGGGCCTGCTGGCTCACACCTGTCATCCCAACATTTTGGAAGGCTGAGGTGGGTAAATTACTCAAACCCCAGAGATCAAGACCAGTATGGGCAACAGAGCAAATCCCAGTTTCTACAAAATATACAAGAATTAACCTAGCCAGGCATGGTGGTGTATGCATGTAGTTTTGACTCCTGAAGAGATTGAGGTGGGAGAATCAACTGGGCCCAGAAAGGTGAAGCTGGTAGTGAGCCCTGATTGCTCGACTGTACTTCAGCCAGAATGACACAGTGAGAACCTGTCTCAAAAAAAATTGTTCAATCTAATGCTACACATTATATGTTGCTTTATATCTGGGGTAGATTTTCTTTCATAGTTTATTATGTTTCCCTTCATGAGTTCTAATAGTTTTCCCCTAAGAAGTGGAGCAAGACAGAAATGCCCACGGTCACCATTCCTATTAAACATCCTACTGGAGTATCGGGCAAGAGAAAGAAATAAAAGGCATTCAGATAGAAAAAGAGGAAGTCAATTATCTCTGTTCACTGATGATATGATTTTGTACCTAGAAAACCCTAAAGACTCATCCAAAAGGCTCCTATGCTTACTAAGTGATCTTAGTGATACAAGATCAACTACAAATAACAGTAGCATTTCTATATAACAATAATGTTGGCCGGGCGCGGTGGCTCAAGCCTGTAATCCCAGCACTTTGGGAGGCCAAGGCGGGTGGATCATGAGGTCAAGAGATCGAGACCCTCCTGGTCAACATGGTGAAACCCTGTCTCTACTAAAGATACAAAAAATTAGCTGGGCATGGTGGCGCGTGCCTGTAATCCCAGCTACTCAGGAGGCTGAGGCAGGAGAATTGCCTGAACCCAGGAGGAGGAGGTTGCGGTGAGCCGTGATCGTGCCATTGCACTCCAGCCTGGGTAACAAAAAGCGAAACTCCATCTCAAAATAAATAAATAAATAAATAAATAAATAATAATGTTGAAGCCGAGAATCAAATCAAGAACTCAAATCCATTTACAATAGACACACACAAAAACTAAGGAGGTAAAAGATCTCTACAAGGAGAACTACAAAGTGCTGCTGAAAGAAATCACAGATGGTGCAAACAAATGGCGAAATCTCTCAGGCTCATGGATTAGAAGAATTAATATTATTTAAATTACCATACTGCCCAAATAAATCTACAGGTTCAATGCAATTCCTATGAAGTTACCAATATCATTTTTTACAGAATTATAAAAAGCAATCTTAAAAATCAAATGACACCTAGAAAAAGAGCATGATTAGCCAAAGCAATCCCATGCACAAAGAATAAAGCTGGAGGCATCACATTACCTGATCTTAATTATACTACAGGGCTACAGCAACCAAAACAGCATGACACAAGCAGAAAAATAGACATATAAATGAATGGAACAAAATGGAGAGAATAGAGAACCAGGAAATAAAGACACATACGTCTACCAAATGGTCTTTGACAAATCAACAAAAATATGCAATAGAGACAATACTTCCTATTCAACAAATGGTGCTGGGAAAATTGGATAGACATATGCAGAAGAATAAAACTGGATCCCTGTCTGTCACCATACAAAAATATTAACTCCAGATGGATTAAAGATTCATATGACATATGACATATGACATATGACCTGAAACTACAAAAAATTCCTAGAAGTAACCTAGGAAAACCTCTTCAGGACATTGGCCAAGGCAAAGAATTAATGACTAGGGCCATAAAAGCAAATGCCATAGAGCAACAATAAACAAGTGGGACTACATTAAACTTAAAAGTTTCTGCACAGCAAAAGACATAATCAGCTGAGTAACTCAATAACCACAGGAGAGAAGATATCTGCAAAATATACATTTATTACAACAGATGACTAATACTTAGAACCTACAAGGAACTCAAACAACTCAACAAGAAAATGACAGTCCTTTTAAGAGTGGGCAAAGGAAATGATCAGGTACTTCTCAAAAGAAAATATACAAGTAGCAAACAAACATGAAAAAATGTTTAATATCACTACTAATCAGAGGAATGCAAATTAAAATCACAATGAATATCATCTCACACCAAGTCAAGTTGGAAAATAACAGATGTTGCCTAGGATGGGGAGAAAAAGGAATATAAATCAGTACTACTTCAATGAAAACAGTATGGAGATTTCTCAGAGTTAATAATAGAATGACCATCTGACCCACTAAACCCACTATTGGGCCTCTACCCAATGGAAAATATATCATTACATAAAAAAGACACCTGCACTTGTATGTTTATCATAATAGCAAACCCATGAAATCAACCTAAGTGTACATCCACAGCTGACGGATAAAGGAAATGAGGTATGTACACAGCATGTAATTCCATTTAGCCATAAAATACAATGAGAGCATGTCTTTGGAAGCAAAATGGATGAAGCTAGGAGCCATTATCCTAAGTGAAATAACTCAGAAACAAAATCAAATACGTGTTCTCACTTAAAAGTAGGAGGTAAACAATGGATATATACAGACAGTTTCAAAGGGCAATAAAAGACACTGGGGACTCCAAAAGGGTGGAGAGTGAGTTGGGGCTGAGGGCTGAAAAATTACCTGTTGGGTATAATTTTCACTATTTGGGTGATGGATCCACTAGAAGCCCAAACCCCACCAATATATGGTATATCAGTGTCACAAACCTGCACATGTACCCCCCCGAATCCATAAAATAAAAATATAAAGAAAAACGGAAAAAGTGGCTATACATACAAAAAAAAAAAGTACATACAATCATTTATAAAGGATTTGAAAATACTCTTATCCTTTCAGTTAAAATAACCACTAAGTATTTAAAGAATGGGTGGCAGTCCAGAAGTAGATCTGATAAGCAGGGGAACCACACTGAGATTTGTACCGAATAAAGGTGAAATGCTTGCCACTCCCTTTCTTCTGCAAAATGTTACCTTTAATTTCTTCTTCGGCTCACACACCAGACAAATAACAGACACCATTTCTTCCCTACTACACATAAATGTTTCCAGTTATGGTAAGATTAACATGTTTTGATTTAAACCACTCTTAACTAAATTTTAGCTTATAAATAAGACTATACATGTTCTTTCCTTCTAACGTTTAGAAGTCTATGATTTGTATCTTAAGAAAATTATTGGAAATAACAACCACATTACATATATTTTAAAAACTTGGTCACATTAAAAGCATTTGCAAACAAAAGAAGCTCCTAAAGCCAGCAAAGCTATATACTAGTAAAAATATTAAATACACACAAAAATAGAAACTAGCAATTTAATTTAGAATTCTTCCACTATCAGACTAATAAAAAGTCATCATAAATAGTTATATAAATGCTACTGTGGAACTATATAAGAAAGAAAATCTGAATAACACATATCAATATATTTATTGTTATTCCTAATTAGAGAAATTTTTAAAGTGTAGTTCTATGGTGTTATAAAAAAATTCTCAACTATATTTAATGAAATAAATAGGGTATCAAATATAGTCTATCAGGCAATAATGGCATCATTGCAAACCCGCTAAGAATCACAGCAGTGTTTGAGGTCGATGTCTTTTAAATTCAGTTTAGTCCAGCAGGACACTTAGGAGGTCTAGAAAGAGATTAGGGCGATTATGTATGCCAAGTATATAAACGTCAGCAGTAATTTAGAACAAGAATGGATTGTGAGAATGTTTCCACTTTAATATTTTACTCTGAAGGCAAATCATTGGTATGATATTTTTGCAAAAGGGAGCTAACAGAAAATACACTGAGGTGAAAAATACTTGATGAGGCTTTTTTTGTGTGCATCCTTTTTTGGGGGTGGCTAAAATGTTTTAATTGAGTACAACACACATAAACGTGTGCCAATGACGAACACGCAGGGGGAGGGATGCCCCCACCCAAACCAGGTACATAAGCAGCACCAGACACAGACACTATGTTCCCACTCGGCTCACTCTCTCTGGCTAAGATTTGTCCATGCTGGTAGCTGCAATCCTCTGCCTCAGACCATGGTGTCCATTGTGTGAACACACCATGTGGCATCAGGGTGGCCTCAGACTCCCTATCAATTACAGTGCTGCTGGCAAATTCTCGTACCACCTGATGCACACAGGTGCGTGTACCTGCTGGATGGCATGCAGGAGGGACACGGGTGGGGCTTCTGCTTTAGGAAACTTGGTCAAACCATCTTCAGACTGGCAGACCTGGGTCTGGCAGAACACACAGCTCATTTGGAGAGCGTGCCCTGCCCACACCTCCACAGACCTGCGGTCTGGCCACACCCACACGGCCTCACCTCAGTCCAGCCTTTTGCCTCCCATGACCTTTGCCCCCTCATGCTGTGCTTCCAGATGAGCACAGGGGAGAGAAGGGTCCCAGATGTGAGAAGGCTGAGCCTGGCTGGGGAAGGCAGATGGCCCCATGGTGTGAGGGGCCATGACCCTGCATAGGAGCCCCTGGACATCCACAACACCTCACAGACCCAAACCCTGCTCCCCTCTGGCCATGAGCCGGTGAGCAGCCCTATCCCAGCCCACTGCATCCTCACATTTCAGGGATGTTCACGTTCGCATCTCCACAATGAGGTCTTTGAGACAGATGGCGGTTAGCCCCAGCCTCCACCTCAGCCACCCAGCCTGGGACTTCAAAGGGCGTGAGAATCGGGCAGCCTGTTTCCTGCCAGGACACAACTGGAGGGCATCAGAATTGGATGACCCTGCCACAGGACTACCACTGTGGTTCTCACTGAATGTGCCTGTCGGGGCACTGTGGGAAAAAGATGAGGTACAGATGAGCTGGAAAAAATCAACCTTCTGACTCGTTATGGTCATGGGGGAGATAAATTAGCCTCAGGATCATCTGTGATTAGATGGAATCAGATAATCCTACAGCTAATGCTATCTGTTTGGATCTCCTAGTGCCCCTGGAGATGTTGCGTGTTGAGCGGCAGGAAGACACGTGGAGCCGGCGTGCCTGCTCACCAGAGTCGTGGTGGACAGCACCTTCCCACGGGCAGAGGCATGGTCCCACGAAGCACTTCTCACAAGGACGTTTCTGGACTAGGGCCCCATGAGGACAATGAGGACATATGCCTTTCAGGATTTGTCCCGTGTCTGGCACCCAAGGTCTGCAACACCCACACACATACCCACACACACCTGCACCCACACACAGACACGTGCGCACACACAAATATGCACACACATATGCATGCATGCACTCAGTGTGCACCCAAGGGCTGCAGGGAACCCAGCTCTGTAGCCCAGGGTGGCCTGTCCAGCTGCAGCCACCCACAGGGAGGTGGGGGTCCCCATTGGACCAACAGTCCCGAGCTCTTGGGCCACGGTGAGTCTGCCTCTCGGTCCCAACATGGTGGGCTTCAGTACAGCTCCCAAGGACAGCCGGGCCCACAGCCCGCCTCAGCCCTTGGCTCAGGGGCCATCAGTTTCCTTTGAACCGGGGTTGGGGGTGTGGGAGGTGCCTGCGTTGAAAACTCTGGGGGGGCTTGGCTCAGTGGAAAAGGGCCCAGCTGGGGAACAATGCTTCAACGGGCACCGGAGAAGCCACATGTGCCTCAGGCTCTCGCTGGGCTCAGCAGGGCCGGGGAAGAAGCAGGATCCACCATCCCCCACAAGCATGGCAGAGGCCAAGCCTTGAGAGTAGTCTTCAGATCTCACGGTCATTAGAATCAGGCTCAATGGCAGCTCACGACATAACCCCAGCAGCAGTGCCAAGGTGTCAGTGATCCAGCCTCCTCTCGGGACAGCAGGTCTGGGCTCAACCTCTGCTGCACTCACTGTCCCTGGAACACCGGCTCTTCTTTGACTCCCAAGCACAGGACGGCTGCTGGAGCTCCAAATACCACATCCCCATGTGGGTGGACTCAAGGCATCTCCGCGGTATAATTCGGCAACAGTGACCGGAAAAAGAGCGCAGTCGTGTTTCCATGGCTGATGGGACTTAGTCTCTCGGGCCTAACGTAGGAGTAGATGGTGTCCGCAGGAGGCAGAGGGTCAAACCCCAAAACAGACTGCGTGGTCACGTCTGGCAGTGGGGAAGCAACGGCTTCCGATCTCAGAGAAGATCACACGGCGGTGTATATTCCTGGGTGCGCGCTGGTAGAGCAGCTTCCACCTGTGCTCACAGGCTTCCACTGCAGGGTCTCCAGCGTCCACTGCCTGCAGCACCCTGTGGACGTTCTCCTCTAGCCAGCTCACGCTGGCGGGCTCTTTCCAGAGAAAGTGTGACCTCCCGAGATACAGGCTCACCAGCTGGCTCAGGACAGAGGGCTGTCTGTTGGCTCAGCAGGAAATACGCCAGTGGAAGAGAGAAGGCAAAATTTGGGAGCTGTGACAGGTTCCGATGAGCCTCCCACTCCTGGAAGAGGCGGATCAGGTACTCGTAGTTCCGGGCCCGCAAGGCCAGGTGGTCAATGAGCAGCAGCATGCAGAGGGGGTCCTCATCCGGCTCGAGACTCAGGATGAGCTTGCAGTACTCCAGTGTGGTGCGTGGGCAGCCTCGCTTCTCCAGGAAGCTCATCTGCTTGTACAGGGCCAGGTAGAAGCTCCTGTTCTCGGGTCTGCGGTAACCCAGCCGGCAAGCCCCGCTGGTGAGGCTGAACAAGGGGTGGAACGCACACTCCATACTGTACAGCGCTGTCTCTATGAGGTCTCGAGCCATCTCCTGATCCTCTTCAAAGCGGCAGGCATCACTGAGCTGCAGGAGCGAGTCCACGTGATATGGGCTCCTCTGGAGCAGAACCACGATGTTGTTGGGCTCCATGGACTCCACGGCCACAAGGAAATTGCGCTGCGCCTGCTGGTACTTCTCACCGTGCTCAAATGCAAACAAGGGCAGGCCTTTTTTATATTCCAACAGCCTCATGGACAGACCTGGTTTGCTGTACCGGGGCCATGTGCACTTGGGGTATACGCGCTGTCTCTGCCGTGGCCTTTCTTCCCCCAGGACTGCCCGAGCACCAAAATACCTTTTCAGTTCTGTGTCTGGATTCAAATGTCTGTGCTCCGCTTAGAGAACGTGCTTCCTGGAGCTCACGGGAGCTCGGCCGGGATGGTTCAAACCACCGCTGTCCTCAATCCTCTCTAGGGTGCGATCAATATCTTCTAGTCCGTTTTCCAGTGCTTCTCCCATGCTGCTTTTCTTCATTTTGTTTCTTTTTCTTCTTCCGGAGTTTGCCACTTGCATTAGACTGCTCCGGGGGCGCTGTCCTGGCCATGCCTCCATCCGCCTTGGTGTGTGTTTCCACGGGGAGCCCTTCCTTTGTTCCCCGGTGCCGCAGTGTCTGTGAGCAAAGAGCCAGACCTCTCCCCATTCACCACAGTGTCATCCTCAAGATCTTCAATGTTTATCAGCTCGAACCGGTTGTTGACTCGGACGCCCTCCTTCCCTGCCTTCCCGGGGCACCGGCCACCCAGCTCCCGCTTTGGCCCTTCTTTTGCGTCATCATCATCACGGAGGTCAAACTTCAGGGCGCCGGGCTCGAGGGGCTCCTGGCCGCGCTGTTCCCCTCTCAGCCTCCTGAGGGCCCGGCACGACATAGGACCCAACGACCAAGACGTCTGGAGAGAGGGAGAAGGAAGCTGTGTGTATCCTTTTTTTTTCTTTTTTTAATTTTTATTGCATTTTAGGTTTTGGGGTACATGTGCAGAACATGCAAGATAGTTGCATAGGTACACACATGGCAGTGTGTTTTGCTACCTTCCTCCCCTTCACCCACACTTGGCATTTCTCCCCAACTATCCCTCCCCAGCTCCCCCCGCGCTGTCCCTCCCCCATTCCCCCCAATAGACCCCAGTGTGTAGCTGTGTGTATCCTTAACAATGACATTCAGTAATGTGGATTCCTCTTAGGTGTTCTGTAACTCTCCATAACTATATATGAGTTTTATTTTACAACTTAGGCAGGATATTTATTGGATGCTGCTCTACACTTGACCACTATTTTCTGTGTCTGGAATTTCCAAGATAAGTGCCACACACGAAAGCTGAAATGCAAGATCACTGATGGGAGGTATAATCATCATTATATTCTCAAAACCCAACAGTATGCTTTACAAACACATAGTATCTTGTTAATATCTGTTGACTCAATAGAGCTGTACCTGACAATATTCACCTGAGTTATGGATGTATTTGAAAATCCAGTTGAAAGTGTTATTGTAATGAAAGGCTCAGAATTGCTCTTTTGTGAAACTTTTCCATATACAGAAATGAGTAATTCAGATAGCTATGTTTTCTAATTTGTACTTTTTTCTTTTCCTTTTTTTCTGATGTGTTTTGAGTTTTTAAAAGTTACTTTATTAACTTACCATTATTATCTTCAATTAGAGTGAATGTTTTCTAATGAATCTATGCTATCTCCATTTTTGCTTAGTAATATTTCTAGTGGTTGCTCTTGGATTCACAACATAGAGCTTTAACTTCTTACTGTCCATCTGTGGTTCCGATGACTCTGTTGAATGCCCTGAATGATTAATGAGGATTCTGAGATCTGACTAGTCGGAACTCATATATACTCTCTTTCTTTGGAACACTGGAAACAGTTCAGCTCACAGCTCCCTGGCCTTGTTTGCTCCACCACAGGAAATGTCATGGCATATGTGTATGTTTCTGTATTCAGCAATGACAAAATGGCACCTGTTGAAAATTTCTGGATTCTGTTTCTGCTTCCCAAACTCTGCCCCTCTACTTCCAGCCGTATCAGCTTCCCTGAAAGGCAACACGTATTACCTTGTCCAAACCAGATTGTCATGGAGTGCCTGGGATTTCTATGTGTTGTATGTTGATGTATTTTGTTCTATAACACAAATTTTTAAAAGTGAAAGCCAAATAGTTACTGGTGTCTTAATATTTACTCATTTTGTCCTTTCCTCAGAGATAATCACAGTGTTGTAATGCATAGTCTCCAATGTCAAAAAATCTAAAACTATTTTATTTATTTTTCTTCCTGCCTCATCCTCCACCTCCTCCTTTTTGAAACAGAGAAAATTTGTTCCTACCATGACTGGTAATATGTTTTATTTGAGTGATATCAGTCTTGGAAAATTTTTTATAAAATATTTCTTTATAGGTCACATATTGTCAACTTTAGTAAACATTGTGGGTGCCTCTCAAGGATTTTTTGGACCTAGAGACCAAAACAAGTTTTTATACATTGTAAATTATCCATTTTTGAAAATCCTGTGAATTTTCTTTAATTACTGAGAGTGGAGTTTAACATTTCCCACCAACACTATAGATTTGCACGTACTTTGCAATTTTGATTTATGCTTTTGAAGTTGTATATACAAATTTATAATTAGAATTTCATGCTAGTCAATTGAACGTTTCATCATTATAAAATATTCTTCATCTAGAAATGCCTCTTCACTATTCATGGGTAATTTAACTTCTGTTATATTATTAAAAGTTCTTTTTTGTTTTCATATATGTATGGCAGTTTTCTATACTCTTCAGGTATTTTCTTACATTTATGATAAATTTTATGTCACTAATAAATGTAAATTTATGTATTTATAATATTCAGCTAACTTTGGCTTGAGTAATTTTTTATTACATTTTTATAAGTTTTAATTGTAAGTTTCTCTTCACGTGGACTTTATGGGTGACGTCTTCAATACACTGGCCTACACCACATTTCTACCTTCTTGGAGTCAGTGTGCTTCTTTTTGTCAGCTTACTGTCTTAGATAACTACAACTTAGGACCAGTCCTTTTCCTAAAATGTTAGTTTAGTTTTAAATTTGAATCCCAATTCAAATTTAGATATGCCTTTAAAGTAATCACAGTAATAAATTCCATTGATTTCTTATTATTTTACTTTCATTTCTTTTTTCCCCCAACATTTATTGTCTAGGCATGGCAATCAAAATTTTTCTGTGTTCTTTCCTTTTCATAGACTAGACTTATTTTATAGTTGTTTGTTTCACAACTGTATATCCCATCAAGGATTTCAGACTATTGTGAGGATCTCAGCAACAGCTCTGACTTCACGGAGGCCAAAGTCTAGACACTTGTCTCTATATGTGTTAAACTCAATCACTGCTCTTTGATTTTCTTGTATCTTATTGTACCTATACATTTCAACCTCTTTATTGTGAGCTTAGCTATGAATTTAAAAGTAATGTTTGCTACTACATTCAAAAGGTTTCTATAATAAAACTTACCATTCAAAATATGAAAATGGTTTATATTTTAATAAGTGTATTTAGAACACATTAAACACTAGTAAACTGCATTTATCTGCTACAATTAGGAAGATCACATATGATTACATATGCATTTTACAGAATTACCTTACCTTCTTTTCTATGACTGTTAATAGCTTTTGTATTTTTCATGTAAGGTTATAGCTAAAAATGTTTAAGTTCCTTTGTTTTTAGGTGGAATTCAGATAATGTATTTTAATATGAGAATACTCAGATTTCAAATAAGATTTTAATACTTTCTTATTATCTGTCCTTGGGCAATTAATTCTTTAAATTTTGGTTCCTCATATATAAAATATAAAGTAAATCTTCTGTTTCTCAGTATTGTTATAAAAAAGAATGAAAATTTGCATTTAAAGTAACTAGTAGAGTACTGAAATAATGTGTTATTGGATAGACATTCCACCTCTTCCCTGGGAGACAGGGTTTTAAAACAGTAACAAGTGCTTTGAAGCTAACCCCTTAAACTTCACGAATGTCACCTGGAGTTGAGTTATGAGAGTATTAATGAAAACATCTGACTGGAATATAATTATGTTTTCCATTGCATATGCATGATTAAATATCAATTTATTCCTCTACCCATCTCGTCTCAAGTCCATTAATTCTCAGATCTTACATTTTACATAGAGATGCATGGTAAATATCAATGTAGAATCTTTAGGACAATGAAACTAACATTGTAAATCAATTTTGGGTTTCTATATTAAAATGACATACAAAAGAGCAAAACCTTTCCATTCAACTTAAAGGCTATTAAATGTACAGTCTAACAACATACCAGAATCTCTGGGACACATATAAAGCAGTGTCTAGAGGGAAACTTATAGCATTAAATGCCCATATGATAACACCCTAATATCACAATTAAAAGAACTAAAGGAGCGAGATCAAACAAATTCAAAAGCTACCAGAAGACAAGAAATCACTAAGATCAGAGCAGAACTGAAGGTGATAAGAGACACAAAAAAACGCTTCAAAAAAATCAATAAATTCAGGAGCTGGTTTTGAAAAGATCAACATAATAGAAAGACCGCTAGCCAGACTCATAAAAAGGAAGGAGAGAAGATTCAAACAGATGCAATAA
Source organism: Saguinus oedipus (assembly GCA_031835075.1). NCBI lineage: Eukaryota > Metazoa > Chordata > Mammalia > Primates > Cebidae > Saguinus > Saguinus oedipus. Next base: position 3,207,358 of record CM063190.1, read on the forward strand.
AAAAATGATAAATGGGATATTACCACCAACCCCAGAGAATACAAACTACCACCAGAAATTATTACAAACACCTCTATGCACATAAACCAGTAAATCTAGAAAATATAGATAAATTCCTGGACACTTACACCCTCCCAAGACTAAACCAGGAAGAAGTTGAATTCCTGAATAGACCAATAATGTCTGAAGGTGAGTCAGTAGTTAATAGCCTACCAACCAAAAAAAGCCCAGGACCAGATGGGTTCACAGCCGAAATCTACCAGAGGTACAAAGAGGAGCTGGTACCAATCCTTCTGAAACTATTGCAAACAATACAAAAAGAGGGAATCCTCCCTAACTCATTTTATGAGAACAACATCATCCTGATACCAAAACCTGGCAGACACACAACTAAAAAAGAAAATTTCAGGGCAATGTCCATGATGAATATTGATGCAAAAAACTTCAATAAAATACTGGCAAACCAAATCCAACAGCATATCAAAAAGCTTATCCATCACGATCAAGTTGGCTTCATCCCAGGGATGCAATGGTGGCTCAACATCCACAAATCTATAAACGATATCCATTACATAATCAAAGAAAAAAATCACATGAGTATCTCAATAGATGCAGAAAAGGCCTTTGACAAAATTCAACAGCCCTTTATGCTAAAATCTCTCAATAAACTAGGCATTGATGGATCGCATCTCAAAATATTAAGAGCTATTTATGACAAACCCACAGTCAATTTCATACTGAATGAGCAAAAACTGGAAGCATTCTGTTTGACAATTGGCACAAAACAAGGATGCCCTCTCTCATCACTCCTATTCAACATAGTATTGTAAGTTCTGGCTAGGGCCATCAGATACAAAAAAGAAATAAAGGATATTCAAATTGTCCCTGTTTGCAGATGATATGTTTGTGAATTTAGAAAACTCCATTGTCTCAGCCCAAAATCTTCTTAAGCTGATAAGAAACTTTAGCAAAGTCTAACGATAAAAAATCAATGTGCAAAAATTGCAAGGATTCCTATACAGTAATAGACAAACAGAAAGTCAAACCATGAGTGAACTCCCATTCACAATTGCTAAAAATACAATAAAATACCTAGGAATATAACGTACAAGGGAAGTGAAGGATCTCTTCAAGGAGAACTATAAATCACTGCTGAAGAAAATAAAAGAGGACACAAACAGATGATAAAACATTCCATGCTCATTGTTAGGTAGAATCAATATCATGAAAATGGCCATACTGCTCAAAATAATTCATAAATTCAATGCTATCCCCATCCAGCTAGCAATGACTTTCTTCACAGAGTTGGAAAAAAACACCCTAAACTTTATATGAAACCGAAAAAGAGCCTGCATAGCCAAGACAATCCTAAGCAAAAAACAACAACAAAAAAAAAAGCTGGAGGTGTCACGCTACCTGGCTTCAAACTATATTACAAGGCTACTGTAATCAAAACAGCATGGTACTGGTACCAAAACAGAGATATAGACCAATGGAACAGATCAGAGGCCTCAGAAAGAACACCACACAACTACAACCATCTGATCTTTGACAAACCTGACAAAAACCAGCAATGAGGAAAGGATTCCCTGTTTAATAAATTTTGCTGGGAAAACTGGCTAGTCATGTGGATAAAGCTGAAACTGGACCCCCTTCCTTACATGCTATATAAAAATTAACTCTAGATGGATTAAAGATTTAAACATGAGGCTGAACACCTAAAAACCCTAGAAGAAAGCCTAGGCAATACCATTAAGGACATAGACATGAGCAAAGACTTCATGACTAAAACACAAAAAGCAATGGCAACAAAAGCCAAAATAGACCAATAGGATCTAACTAAACTTAAGAGCTTCTGCACAGCAAAAGAAACTATCGATAGAGTGAACTGGCAACCAACAGAATGGGAAAAAATTTTTTCAAGCTAATATCCGACAAAGGGCTACTATCCAGAATCTATGGTGAACTTAAATTCACAAGATAAAAACAACCCCATCAAAAAGTGGCCAAAGGATATGAACAGACACTTTTCTAAAGAAGACATTTATGCAGCCAACAAACATATGAAAAAAAAAACTCATCATCACTAATCATTATAGAAATGTAAATCAAAGCCAGGCACGGTGGCTCACACCTGTAATCCCAGCACTTTGGGAGGCCAAGGCGGGTGGATCACGAGATCAAGAGATCGAGACCATCCTGGTCACCACTGTGAAACCCCGTCTCTACTAAAAATACAAAAAATTAGCTGGGCATGGTGGCACGTGCCTGTAATCCCAGCTACTCAGGAGGCTGAGGCAAGAGAATTGCCTGAACCCAGGAGGCGGAGGTTGCGGTGAGCTGAGATTGCGCCATCGCACTCCAGCCTGGGTAACAAGAGCGAAACTTCGTCTCAAAAAAAAAAAAGAAATGTAAATCAAAACCACATTGAGATACCATCTTACACCAGTTAGTATAGCAATCATTAAAAAAAAAGGAGACAACAGATGCTGCAGAGGATGCGGAGAAATAGGAACACTTTTACACTACTGGTGGGAGTGTAAATTAATTCAACCATTGTGGAATAGAGAGTGGCAATTCCTCAAAGATCTAGAAATAGAAATATCATTTGACCCAGAAATCCCATTACTGAGTATATATGCAAAGGATTATAAATCATTCTATTATAAAGACGAATGCACACATATGTTTTTGCAGCATTGTTCACAGTAGTAAAGACAGACTTGGAACCAACCCAAATGCCCATCAATGATAGACTGGATAAAGAAAATGTGGCACATGTACACTATGGAATACTACGCAGCTATAAAAAACGATGAGTTCCTTTCCTTTGCAGGGATATGGATAAAACTGGAAAGCATCATTTTTAGCTAACTGATACCAGAATAGGAAACCAAACACCGCATGTTCTCACATATAAGTAAGGTATTTAACAATGAGAACATGCGGACCCAGAGAAGGGAACATCACACACTGGGGCCTGGGGGTTGGGGGACTAGCAGAGGAATAGCAGGGTGTGGGGGTGATTGGGGATGGAGAGCATTGGAAGAGATACTTGATGTAGATAACGGGGCAATGGATGCAGCAAACCACCACACCATGGCACGTGTATACCTATATAACAAACCTTCATGATCTGCACACGTACCCCAGAACTTAGTATAGTAAAAACCCAAAAAATAAATGTACAGTCTATATTCATTCCTAGTGAAAAATATTAACTTTTCCAAATTATTTGTTCAAAGAGCAGAGAAAAAGTGTCACAATATTCAAGTATTTTATTGATCTGACATGTAAGAATTTTTGTATGAGTATATAGTGTTATTTAAAGTGAACGGATGGCCAGGCACAGTGGTTCACACCTGTAATCCCAGCACTTTGGGAGGCCAAGGCAGGAAGATCCCTTGAGGTCAGGAGTTCAAGACAAGCCTGACCAACACGGTGAAACCCTGTCTATACTGAACATACAGAAAATTTTGCTGGGTGTGGTGGTGCACCTGTAATCCCAGCTACTTGGGAGTTTGAAGCAGGAGAATCAGTTGAACCAGAAGGTGGCAGTTGCAGTGACCTGAGATTGCACCACTGCACTCCAGCCTGGCCAGAGAGCTAGATTCTGTCATAAATAAATAAACAAATAAAGTGAAGAGGCTCAAATTTTAGCTTCCTGTTCTTTCATAAGGTCTGTGGTAAATCACAAAAGCCTCCTTCACATCCCTGAAGTATAGCAATAAAACTATCTAATATATCCTAATTTTCTTGCTGCATAATTTCTGCCACTAACAAATGTTTTTCAGAACAAAATAAATTTTTAGAATGCACACCTTTCTTTATTATAAATATTATAATGTGATGAATACTAATATAATTACTCTCTCTACCAGATGTTCTCTCTCTATTTTTGCATTTATAAGAGTGGAAATATTTTCTGTTATTCTTTATAAAATATACACATATATATTTATACCAAGCCAAATCCTATACTGTATATGCAAATCAGTAAGATTTCTAATACAATACATACCCAATCCTTTGCTTAATCCTTAAAAGGACTTTGACTTTTCATCCTTTCTCATTAAAATCCATGAATGGAAAAATCTCTTCAACAGCTTTCGCTGTTAATGCATTTGTCTGTGAACATAACCTAGACACAAGGAAGAAAATAGATATGTGAACATTCCACATGTATATTGAGCTAAAATAACCATCTCATAGTCTAAGGATGAAAGATACATAATATGTATTGAAAGGTAAAGTAAAAGTATAATCTTGGTCACAAAACAGACACCTATTACAATACAAACTTCATTTACTGAAGTACTCAAGGATGTCTAAGCCTCGTCATGTGAAAGTACCAGGTGCACACAATGTAAAGAACTATCACAGCTTCCAATTGTCAGTACAAGAAGATTAAATAGCTCGGTTCCTTTCTTCTTTTTTTCTTAAGCTGAGTTTTTCTTCCTTCTCAGAATTATCACAGAACAGTACTGACAAACTTCAAAGACAATTGTAACTAGGTTTTGAATTTTCATTTTCGAGCATTATTTTACAAAATTATGATGACAGTTGTCCCTGCCAAATATAGCATGAAAATTCAGGCTCTACTTGACTTAGAAGACTTGAATAAAACATGGATCAATGTGACATTCGTTGTTCTGTTATTAAAAATAAATTTGGGAAGAAATTATAAAGCCATTCACAATTTAGCAAGGTAAATCATTTCAGTTCATACAATACTCTAAATATGACAGAAAAACAATGGTCTTTGTCACCTCCCATGTGGGGACAATTGTTCTTGCTTCCTACCTCATCTCACTGGTGTGTATTTTCTTACTCCAAGATATCTGTACGACACTGTCAGGTGATCTTCTTAAAAACTGCATTCACATCTCTGATCAAATACTTCTACGGGTTACCAAAAGTCTACAAAGGAAAAAAAAACAATAATTCATTAATGAAGCTGAATGCTGTCTTTTATTGGTCTCAGCTTCCAGACTTACCATTCACTCTCTGTCTCTGTTGGCCTTTTCCTCTAGGGACACTGACATAGTCACAGCTTCCTCAGCTCTTATTCTCACCCTTCTAAGACCATATATTTCCTCACACAGTTCCAATCAATGGAACTGCTGTCTGTTTTGTCTTATTTTTAAAAGTCTATGAATATCCACATTTACAAGAGTAACTTATAGCCATTCAAATTAGGAAAGTAACATAAATATATATTTTATAAAAGTTAATATCACTTTTCTTTTTAAATTGATTATAATGAAGAATCTGGTCTGATGCCTTCACATTTTTCTATATACCATCAAAACCACAGTAGCTACTAAATAATATGACTTATTATTATGGATATTTTGGTTATATGCCTCACAAATATGTTTTCTCAATCACTCTTACTAAATATATGTGTGATTGTGTGAGTGAACACCTACAAACACACAAACACACACACATATTCATGATTGGCAATTATTTTTATCAGCCTGTTTTAATATGCTTTCTCTTAACTAATTTTTGTTATTTTCTCTCTTACAGTTTCCTCATTCCACTCAGTTATAAATGTATTCTCCTTTATAGATTTACTTTTACATTGTAAGTATAAAGCTTAATTAATATGGTGTGTGTGTGTGTGTGTGTGTGTGTGTGTGAGTGATGACTAATACAAGAGCCTTAATCTTCTCCTCCACCTCCCTCATTGTATTCTCATGTTCAGATTTCTTCAAACAAAATAGTAGAAAATACATTTTATTTAAAATTTCAATCACCTCCTATGTTTTAGTTCAATCTCCTGATAGTCAACCCTCAACCACCATGAGTGAAAGATCTGCGTTTACGGGCTGACTCAGTCTTTCATTTTTTCACCTACTGATGTGTCTCACCTTTTGTCCTGTCACTCTGGTAGCAGGTGTTTCTTTGAGGTAATAAATATCCTTTCTTATTACTTAACAAATAATAGATTTTAGTAAATATTTTATACTAGAAACATATAAAAATTATTAAAACTAAAATGCCCAGGTGTGATGGCTCACAACTGTAACACCAACACTTTGGGATGCCAAGGTGGGAGGATCATTTGAGCCCAGGAGTTTCAAACCAGTCTAAACACCATAGGAAGGAAGACCCTGTATACAAAAAAAAAATAAAAAAAGAGCCGGGCATGGTGGTGCATGCCTGTAGTCCCACCTACTAAGGAGGCTGAGGTGGGAGGACTACTTAAGCCTGAGAGCTCAAAGCTACAGTGCGCCATGATCAGACCACTGCACCACTGCACTCCAGCCTGGGCCACAGAGTGAGACCCTGTCTCAAGAAGAAAAAAAAATTTAAAGGAAAAAGAAACAATTTAATCAATGTAGTCCTGAAACTATTATGTAGAATATTATTGTCTACATCATATTACATCAGCCCTTTAAATGGCTTAACACTTGTTTAGGTATAATCCCAAAAGTTTTCCTGGTAATTAAGGACACTAAAGAACAATTAAGTAGAAAAGAGTTACTGCCATGACAGGAAGATTGTAAATATTTTATTTTATTTTATTTATTGTAAATATTTTAAAAAGACAAATAAATAAAAGTCAAAACTGTAGCTCTGTGAGGCCCAAAAAATGTCTAATTCAAGTCACAATGAACATCTAGCAATCATCCTGAACACCATAGAATTCACTTAATGCATTTTGCCTGAACGCCCAACAGATCTGACCTACCAACACCTGTATGTAGCCAAGAAATTGACAATCATTTATAAATTATCACCTATGACTCCATCTGCTCTACCCACTTTTTAAAAATCTTTTATTTATTTTATTTTATTTTATTTTGTAGAGACGGGATCTCACTATGTTGCCCAGGTTGGACCAGAAACAGACCCACACTAATTTCATAAATCAGATGACTATACAGCCATCTAATTTATGAAAAAAAAAGTGCCCTACAGTACAGAAGGGCAAGGATGGTCTTTTCAATACATGGTACTGGATCAAGCAGTCACATCCATGTCATAAAAAGTGAATCACAGCCAGGTGGGGTGGCTCACACCTGTAATCCCAGCACTCTGGGAGGCTGAAGGCGGCAGACTACAAGAGTTCGAGACCAACCTGGGAAACATGTTGAATCCTCATCTCTACAAAAAATATAAAAATTAGCCAGACATTGGTGGCACATGCCTATAGTCACAGCTACTCAGGAGGCTGAGGTGAGAGGATCACTTGAGCCAGGAGGTAGAGGCTACAGTCAGCTGAGATCATGCCACCACACTCCAGGCTGGGCAGCACAGTGAGACCCTGTCTGAAAAATAAATGCATAAACTAAAATAAAATTGCTATAAGGTGAACATAGAAAAATGTGTTCGTATTCCTATGTTAGGCATTGATTTCTTAAACAAGACACAAAAAGCAGTAACCATAAAGGAAAAGATTGATCAAGTATAATTTTATTAAAATTAACAAACTCAGCCTGGGTGCGGTAGCTCACACCTGTAGTCCCAATACTTTGGGAAGCCAAGGCAGGTGTATTACTTACGCTGAGGAATTCCAGACCACCCTATGCAATGTGGCAAAACCTCATCTCTACTAAAAATACAAAAAAGAGCTGAGCATAATGGTGCTCCCCTGCAAGTCCCAGCTACTTGGGGGCTCAGGCAGGAGGATCACCTGAGCCTTGGGCGGCCCAGGTCGCACTGAGCTGATTCTGCCACTGCACTCCAGCCTGGACAACAGAGTGAGACCCTATCTCAAAAAGAAAAAAAAAACAACTAGAGAATCTCCATTCATGTAAAAAACATCATTAAAAGAGTGAAGAGGAAAGCTACAGTTTGAAAAAAGAGAAATGCCATACATATATATTCTAGAAAGGACACATATCCAGAATAAAGTATTACAAATCAACAGAACAGCATATCAATGAAAACAGGATACAAAGATTAAACACACTTCACAAAAGAGGACATATAAATGACGATAAAAAATACTCAATCTCAATACCAGGAAAATGCAAAATGAAACCACACTGATATATTACTGTACCTCTACTTGAATGGCAAAATAATTTTGAAGCATCAGCAAGGATGTGGGGTAACCAGAACAGTCCCTGCTAAATGGCACAAACACTTCCGGAAAATGTTCAACAATATCTGATACTAAAGTTTTATCATTCATAAACCTCTAAAACCAACAATGCCACTCCTACATATATACCCCAATCTAGTAATGTTCTATTTCTTGATCTGTGGTGGTTCACTTAGTAAAAATTCATTACCTGTACTTTTTTTTTTTTTAAGAGACAGGGTTTCACCATGTTGGCCGGGCTGGTCTCAAACTTCCGACCTCAGGTGATCCACCTGCCTCAGCCTCCCAAAATGCTGGGATTACAGGAATGAGCCACCACACCCAGCCTCTGCCATCTAGGCCGGAGTGCAATGGCATGATCACGGCTCACTGCAATCTCAACCTCCTTGGCTCTAGTGATCCTCCCACATCAGCCTCCCAGGTAGCTAGGACTACAGGCACACACTACCACACACAGCTAATTTTTGTATTTTTAGTAGAGATGGGGTTTTGCCACATTGCCCAGGTTGGTCTGGAACTGCTGGGCTCAAGTGGTCTGACCACCTTGACCTCCCGAAGTGCTGGGATTACACGTGTGATCCACTGCGCCCAGAACACCTGCACATTTAAAATTCTGAACTTCTCCTGTGTACTTCAAAAACTTTCCGAAGATTTCTTTGACACAAAGTTCTCAGAAATTTTAAAGCTAGAATTTTAGAATACAAAAAAAAAAAGAGCTTCAGGTTCACTGGTGAAATTTTACTAGTAAAATTTAAAACAAAAAGAAAGCAACTGACCCATATCACCTCAGAACAGAGATTAAAAACTACCAGCAGATCACTTTAACTTCCTCCAGCCCTGGGAGTCATTCCTTCCGCAAAGAAAGGCTGGACAACACCGTAACCCGAAGAAAAGATGGCACTGCAGGAAAAGACTTACTGTCGGAAGCAGCTTTACCAGCAAAACACAGGAGGAAAGCGAGGAAACCATTCCAAAAGTCCTGCTTGACTCCTGGGTGAGAGGATGCCAAATGAGATCATCTAAGAAGCCCCAAAGACAGACAGACAGAGACAGACAGACAGAGACAGACAGGCAGATAGACAGACAGAGACAGACAGACAGACACAGAGAGACAGACAGAGACAGACAGACAGACAGAGACAGACAGACAGACAGACACAGACAGAGACAGACAGACAGAGACAGACAGACAGACAGAGACAGACAGAGACAGACAGAGACAGACAGGCAGATAGACAGACAGACAGACACAGACAGACAGACACAGACAGACAGGGAAATCACAGCAAGTCTTTGGAGCGCAAACAGCAGCACCACAATCCAACCTACTGCAAATGCTGCGGTTAATTTCAGGCTTGCCCCGCTAGTCCCGAGGCGCTTCAGTGATGGCTGGTCTGGAATTCCTCAGCTTAAGTGATACGCTTCCTTGGCCTCCCACAGTATTGGGATTACAGGCGTGAGCCACTGCGCCCAGGCTGAGTTTCTTCAAAGGCTCCTCTAGCGCATCCTGGACCTGGCACACCTGGCTTGCCCGCCACCAGCCTGGAGACAGCGCCAGGCGCGGAATCCCGGAGGCCAGTAAAGATCCAACTTCGCAAGTCAGGGGCAAGAGCGCTCTCGCCCCGCAGGTTCCCAGAGGGAACCGATTTCTGGCCTCGAAGCTGGGACGCAGGGTCAGCGTCCTCCACAGGATTTACGAGGACCTGCCCGCGAAGCCGCTCCGTCCCTGCACCCCCTGGGATGCCACAGGAAGACACCCCGCGAGTTTCTTACCCCGCGCCCACGAGAGGAGGGCGGCGGGCGCCAGCGGCGGGCGAGGAATCGAGCGCAGGAAACCGGCCCGGGCGCCCGCCCCGCTCGCGCGGCAACACTTGCTGGGCCCCCTGCAGACGCGCCGCGACCCTGCTGTGCACCCACGCGGCCCGGACTCACCGGGGTCAGGCTTGGCGCCCTCACCTCGGAATCGCTGGGTGGACTTCACCGGAAACGTTAACTTCCCGTGGAGATGGCCGCCGCCCTGCAGCGTCCCCGCCTGCTCCTGGCTCCGCAGGTCGCCCTTCTGGCGTTGACAAAAGCTTCGCGCTCACTCAGAAACTCCAGCGCCTGGGGACCCTCACCTACGGCTCCCGGCACCATTGTCTCAACCGCCGCCCGGCCCCTCCCACAGCCCGCGGGCTCCTCCGGGCCGCCCTGCTGAGGGCCCAAAGCGCAGGCGCAGGCCTTAAAGGGCCCGTCCACCTCAAGGGTACAACCTTGTTAGGGGCCGCTGGAGGATGGACCAGTGAGGCAAGAACGGGGAATCCCGCCACCCCTCCGCCTCTCTTTCACAGCACCAGCCCGGAATCCTGAAAAGCGCTGATTTCTTGGCAACTGGAACCGCCCCTAGCAGGTTAAAGCGGCAAGAAACACACCCCCCTGGGGGCCCGAGCGAACCTGCTCTTAGGATTAAGTTTGGCGCTGCCGCCAGGCAGGGCACCCGGTGCAGACGCGCAGGCTTAGAAAGGCAGTCCCCAGATCCCCCAGAGGCGGCATTAGGTCACTCTCAAAAACAATAATGAACGTGTTAATGGCACTTGTAGTTATTTTGTAATTTAAATTTAGAACAGATTTTGCAGATGGACTTCCACTGAAATAAGCCTTTCAGAAGAGAAAAACCTTTTTTTAACGACATTAAGAGACATCAAGAGATAGGAAGTAGAGCCATGCTGTCCATCCAGCTAAAAACTTTAATAAAGTTGACATTTTATCTGAGACAAATGTTTGCATAACTTTAGATCGTGTCATTATTTAAAGCCAATTTCAATTAACAATGTCATTGCAACTGAATCCATCTTGTATATAAAAACTACGATATAGCCCTAATAATCCTCTCCCCTCCTGTATTCCATCCATCAGCAAATCCTACTGGTTTTTGCCGTGCAAAACTGTCCTTGAGTCTGTCCTCCTCTATCTCCTCCATCACCACACTAGTCTAGGCTACGTTCACCTGGGGAGTGGGGGTGGAGAAACTCCTGACCTGGTCTTGTTGTGGTTTACATGTATCCCCCTTATCACTTCTCTAATCTCAACACAACAGGCAGAGTCGCTTTTTCATCATATAATGTGACCCTGTCACTTTCCAGCCTAAACCACTTAAACACCTTCCCATTTTCCTAGACAAAACTTCCTAACTTCCTGGCCATTACCTGCATGTTAATTCTTCATTAATACAGAAGGGAGAACTGGCATTAGATTGTTTTCAGCAAATAAAAGTCAAATCAAAATTTAGAAAGAAAAGAGGAATGGGGAGGAGAAAAAATGTCTGGGACCATTGTGATTTTGCTCCTTTGGATAAGCGAGTTGGCAGAAGGCTATCAAAGAGGTCACTGTGACGTGGCTTCTCTGGACCCATGTGACTTGGTCACCACAGGAAACAATTACAAGCTGGGCACAGTGACTCACAACTGTAATACCAGCACTTTGGGAGGCTGAGGCAGGTGGATTGCTTGAGCTCAGTTGGAGAGCAACCCCGGGCAACATGGTGAAGCCTTGTCTCTGCAAAAAGACACAAAAATTAGCCAGCCAGCATTGGTGTATGCTGGTAGTCCCAGCTACTCAGGAGGCTGAGGTGGGAGGATCACCTGAGCCTAAGGAGGTTGAGGCTGCAGTGAGCCATGATCATGCTCCACTGTGACTGTGCCACTGCACGGCTGCCTTGGCAACAGCATGAGACCTTGTCTCAAATATCAAATGAAATATCCTAGAAGTTTTTCTGTTTATCCTGTGCCACAGAATATCTGTGTGTAATGTCCTCCATGTCCATCTGTTGTATCGTTTCCTTAGTTAAGCCATGAAGCCACCTAGCCCCTTACTAGAATATCATGGGCACATGGCCAAGTGCGGTGGCTCATGCCTGAAATCCCAGCACCTTGGGAGGCCAAGGCAGATGGATCTGTTTAGCCCAGGAGTTAGAGACCAACATGAGCAACAAAGCAAGACCCTATCTCTACCAAAAAAAAAAAAAATCTGAATGTGCTCGTGCATGCCAGTAGATCCAGCTACTGTGGAGGCTGAGGTGTGAGGATCACTGGAGGCCAGGGGGTGGAGGCTGCCATGAGCTGAGATCACGCCACTGCACTCCACACTGGGTGACACAGTGACGCCTACTCTAAAAAAAGATGGGGAGGGAGAAGAAAGTTTGTTGTGCCAACAAGTACATGAAGAAAGGGACAGTATTAGAGTTGAGAAATAAATTGGAATATCATTTGGTACTTCTCCCACAGAAGATAAATCTGCTAACTTTGCTGAAGTTACAGGCATTATACAAGGCCCGATGCAGTGGCTCATGCCAGTAAATCCTGGCACTTCCTGAGGCCTGGGAGCTGCTTGAGCCCAGCAGAATCCACACAGACCAAAGTGTGCTCATCTTAACTTCGATTAAGATTAGGAGAGCAGCCTGTGCAACATGGTGAAATCCCTTCTCTACAAAACATACAAAAACCAGCAGGGTATAATGGTCCATGCCTGTAGTCCCAGCTACTGGGAAGGGTGAGAGATGGGAGGCTAGCTTGAGCCTGGGAAGTTGATGCTGCAGTGAGATGTAATCGGGTCACTGCGCTCCAGCCTGAGAGACAAAATGAGACCCTGTCACAAAAACTAAAAATTAAAATTAAAAAGCCTGTAACATGGCAGTGGCACATCCAGTTCTCCACACTACAGGAATATAAGTGGCCAAAGAGACGTGTGCAAGAACGATCACTGCAGGATTCTTCGAAATTCTAAAACCATGAAGCCAACCTCATTTCCAACACATTTGAAAAGGGTTAAATAAATCATGCACAAACTGAGGGGGAAAATGCTGTTTTCAAAAATGATGGAGAGGATTATGATGATGATGAATGATTCCACTGGGCAAATTACATAAATCCAGGCACCTCTCTAAGCTTCCTGTTAAAAAAAAAAAAAAAAAATTGAGGCTGGTATACAACCCATCCAAGCCTATGAGGGGCAGTATGAGGATTTTATCACACCGGAGGGACTCATTTGATCTCTGTTTCTTGTACACAGGCAGAAGACAACCTGACATGTTAGGAGATGCTCCGTCAGAATTGGATCTGTGAGGGACCCTGTTAACTGTGACTAGAATCCTGAGAGGAGAAAACCCTCCCTGAAATGGGCATATCCCTGGCTGGCCTGGAACCACCAACCTTTCGGAGTTAGAACTATGGGAAGAAACGGGAGATTCTCTAGTGATTGATAATATATGAACGCTTTAAAAGTTGGAGGAGGCGTCCCTGGGTGGGCTCGAACCACCAACCTTTCGGTTAACAGCCGAACGCGCTAACCGATTGCGCCACAGAGACAGGTGCTGGTGGTTCCACTGAGTGCTATAGGTAGGCCGACTCACCAAACGTCCCGCATCCCTCCAGACCAAGGGCTGCCCAGGCAGGACGGATAGCGAGGCCCGGAGAGTTTAGAGCAGCTAGTCCGCTGGTTCCTTACGACACCCACGCATTGGGAGATTCTGGAGTCAGAGGACAGCGGAATGGCCTTCGCGAGCCCTGCCCCGCTGCTGCTTCAGAAGCCTCCGGAAAGGCCCCGTCCGCGACCCGGGCGGAGGCACCTGGGGGTAGAAGGCAAGCTGAGCGCCCGGCTGGCTCCCGGGATGGCTCTTCCCGTTCTTTGCGCAGCCTTCACCAAGTGAGGGACCCTCTGCCCACCCTGCCCAGTCGCTTTCCGGGCGCTGCGGAGCTTCCGATGCCGTCTTCGGATCCTGTGTCCCGCACGGGGGCTCCACCAGGGCAGGGATGGGGTGAGGGTCGCTAGTGGGTTCCCTTGCCGGGAGCAGTTGTGCACGCAGCAGGGCGCACAACTAGGACTTGTCGAATGAATGCATCGTCGCCTTTAGCTTTTAGTCCTTTTAAGAGCCTTGAGAATGGAAATCATGAGAGATTTTTCCATGGAAATTCTGTTTACAAAGGGTTTATTCAGGTTGATTTCTCGGCGCTCCGCGGGGTGAGCAAAGGGCAGGGCCACCGGGGCACCTTCAGCGCGGTGGAGCCGGGGGAGCAGCTGGGCTGGGGTCCGGTCGGGGGACGGGCCAAGCGGGGAAAGAATTCGGGGAGGGGTGGACCAGACACCCAGACCTCCTAAAAGGCTCGTGCAGAGGCGCTGGCGGTGAGATTTAATTTTTTTATTGCAGCAGAACGGGGAGAAATTGAGGGGAAAACGGAGATAGAACCTGGAAGAGCCCAGATGCGAGAACCTGTAGCTCCCAAGAATAAGATCTTCCAGAAGAACTAGCCCGAAAACTACGCGTCTGGAAACCCTGAAATCCATGCAGGAGTAGCATCTCCTGACCCTCTGCATTCCTTCAGGCAAAAGGACTTCCTTCCACTGTTTGTTTGTTCGATTGCTTGTGTTTGTTAAATAAATAAAGCGCTTTCCACTATCTTTGAAATTGCCTTGGTTCTATTACTTTAGGGTTACAAACAATGCTGCACTCACTCATCATTCTTGTTCACTTCTCACTGGCCACCGGTGTGTTTCTATAGGGGAGAGGCCTGGAGAGCAGTTGTTCCAGCATAGTGATCACATGGCTTTTAGATCAGTCCATTTTCCTTCCTTTTTTGGCTTATTAGCTGTAATTCTTTCTTTCGTTATGTCAGTGATGGCTTTAGGGTTTCTAGACTACAACGTGATCAGTCTGCCATCAAGTGACATTGTACCTCCCCTTCTGGCCTTTATGCTAGTGTTGTCACATAATTTGATTTTAGACATGTTATAAACCCCGATGTGGAAGTACCCACATAGCGATTTTCAGTGGTCTGTATTTCTTCGTGGAGGTCCAGATTTCTGTCTGGTATCTTTATCTGAGGCCTAGAGGACTCCTTTAACATTTCTTGTAGTGTGGGTCATGAATGTTTTCATATATTTGTATGTCTTTATTTGTGTTTGTATTTTTTTTTCATTCAAGAGCAGAAGTTTAACAGGTAAAAGAAAGAAGAAAGCTCCCTCATGCAGAGTAAGGGTCCCAAATGGGTTTTTCTTTTTAAACGGAATTTTGCTCCATTGTCCGGGTTGAAGTACAGTGGCATGATCTCAGCTCGCTGCAACCTCCATCTCCTGGGTTCAAGTTATTCTCATGCTTAAGCCTCCTGAGTAGCTGGGATTATAGGTGCGTGCCACCACACCTGGCTGATTTTTGTATTTTTAGTAGAGGCAAGGCTTTGCCATGTTGGTCAGCTGGTCTCTGACTCCCTGACCTCAAGTGATCCCCCTGCTTCCCAAAGTGCTGGGATTACAGGCCTGAGTCACAATTCCTGGCCTCATTTTTTGTGTCTTTCAATGTCCTTACTTCAGTCACGATTTTGAGAGTTTTCACTGTTGCATCAAATTCCAGCATAACTTTTTCCTCTTTCACCACTTTAGAATGTTGCCACTTGGACATCTTGTCATCGATATGCCATCTTTTCTGTTTTTGGAAAACTGGCATAAAGGAGGCTTCCTAAACTTGTTATGTAATTTGTGGAATGTATATTTAAATTTAAATTTTTTTTCTTGATTATCCTTTAAGTTCTGGGATACACGTGCAGAACGTGCAGGTTTATTACATGTACCTATGCATGTGCTATGGTGGTTTGCTGCACCCATCAACCCATCATCTACATTAGGTGTTTCTCCTAAAGCTATCTCTCCCCTTGCCCCCCAGCCGCCAACAGGCCTTGGTGTGTGATGTTCCTTTCCCTGTGTTTACAGGTTCTCATTTTCAACTCACACTTATGAGTGAGAACATGCAGTGTTTGGTTTTCTGTTCCTGTGTTAATTTGCTGGGAATGATGGCTTCCACCTTCATCCATTCCCTGCAAAGGACATGAACTCATCCTTTTTTTATGGCTGCATAATATTCCATGGTGTATCTGTGCCACATTTCTTTATCCATTCTATCATTGATGGGCATTTGGGTTGGTTCCAAGTCTTTGCTACTGAAGAGTTCTGCAATAAACATATGTGTGCATGTGTCTTTATAGTAGAATGATGTATAATCCTTTGGGCACATACCCCGTAATGGGATTGCTGGGTCAAATGGTATTTCTGGTTCTAGATCCTTGAGAAATTACCACACTGTCTTGCACAATTGTTAAACTAAATTTAAAATATTAAAATGGGCTGGGTGAGGTGGCTCACATTTATAATCTGGACACTTTGGGAGGGGGAGACGGGAGGATTGATCGAGGCCCAGAGTTGGAGACCAGCCAGGATGAGATAGCAAGACACTGTCTCTCCACATATATACCTATATCTATCTCTCTCTATATATATATCTGTATGTGTGTGTATTGTGTGTATATATATGTCTACACACACACACAGATACATCCATCATGAAAGTCCTACATTCATCTTAAATTCCACCAAAAGTGCACTTAACATAAAATGTGCCCACCCTGAGGGTCAAGCCTACCTGCTGATGCATGGTTAGTGTTTGTGAGACATTCTCAATAGCGTTTGCTTTCCCCAGCACAGTGCTTTTCATGTTTTCCTCACACCTGAATGTCTCAATGTAAAACCTGTCAGAATCCATTTCTTTTGTGGTTTTTCTTTGAGAACACTCCAGGGCTTTATTTTATTTATTTATTTTATACCTTTAAAAAGCACAGAGACAAAGACTGACAACTGGCATATATTACTATATTAATCTGAGTTCTCCAGAGAAAGAAAATGAGCAGGACACACACACACACACACACACACACACACAGAGAGAGAGAGAGAGAGGGAGATTTACATTGGCTCACGGGATCATGGGAGCAGAGAAGCCCAGGTCTGCACTGAGTAAGCTGTAGACCCGGGAGAGTCGAATATAGTTCACCACCAAGCCCAAGGCCCACGGCAGAAGACTGATGTCCCGGCTCAAAGACAGTGAAACACAAAGACGTCTTTCTTAGCCTTTCATTCCATTGAAGCCTTCTGTGGGTTGGATGAGGCCCACGCACACTGGGGAAGGCAATCTGCTTTACTCAGTTTACTGATTCAAATGTTAATTGCATCCAGAAACACCCTCAGAGACACAGTGAGAAATAATGTCTAACCAAATATCTGGGCGCCCCCTGGCCCAGTCAAATTATCCCAGAATTAACCTTCACAGATAGTCTCAGTAAAAGTGATGGATAAACACAGCATCATGTTTTGCCAACAAAGACATTTTGGTCTTTTCTGTATTGTTGATTTTTCATGGATCACCCGGTGATGACAAGATTTCTGGGAGGAAAAGTCGATCCCAATTGACAAACATGTTCCAGAAACTGGATTAGTAAACATGAATATCTTCCAGGTAGACAAGGCCAAGGCAAGGAAATCACACTGAACACAGGCTGTTTGGGAGGGAGGGGATTCTAAACAACAAGGAAAATCAACACTAAATGCGCATAGGAGAGAAAAGAATTGGGAAGACTAAACATGGGATATTCATGAAACTATCAAACAGATATGCATATTGCATATATATACATTTTATTTAAAATACATGCCAAATATACATAATGCATATGACAGATGACATGAAAACATATATTCATGTATAAACATCTATTGAAAGAAAAAGTTACTTAGCTATGTGGAAGAGGTTGAATTAACTTTATAATCACTAGCATTATAATCTGGTCCAGAGAAATTGGAAAAATTGTAGAAAAAATGAGACAAATGAGAGACAGAAGGTGTGGTAGGGAACAAATGCCCTATTAGACAGCAGGGAGAAGTCACCAAGTAAAGGGGAATGAAACAAAAGGCATTCTCGCTGTCCTATTGCCTGGAGCCTGCCCAGTGCTCTGGATTCCTGGGAAAGCCAGCAGGTGAGAGTGTCAGGGCCAGCAGGGCTGAGTCCTGACTGGGGTATGGGAATCCATGGGGAAGCAGAGAGATACAGGTGGGAAGAAATCAGTTTGAATACTCGAGTTATCACGGCACATGTCAGGGACTGCTCATCCCCCAACACTGAGCACTTTCCCTGTGTCCTCTCCACAGACCAGATGCTGCTCCTTATCTCACATGACCTCCCTCCTCCTGAGGATGGGGCTCCCCTCATTCCTCAGCTGAGGGCATCGCCTGACAGATGAGCACCAGGCAGCCCCAGGGGCTCCAGGAGGAGACATGGAGTGGGAAGGAAGGAGAGTAAGGATGAACACAACTCAGGGTTTTAAGGAAATCCAAGCAGAAGTGGATCCCTGTGAGAAGGAAACTGAGGACATGGCCATGGACATGAGTGGAGATGATGGACTAAATGGAGTTTTGTAAAAGAGACAGATTTGTACACTTTTCATGAGAAGGTTGCCCTTTATTGTTTCAAAATGAGGGGGGAAAACATAGTAAGAAGCTGGATATGTCAGGAGACTGACTTGTGGGCCCAGGATTTGCACTTTTACTGAATGTGCCTAATAGGTTGTTACTGAAAGTGCTTGATAGGGGAAAATTAACTTAAAAAGGGATGTTGACGGAGATGAAGAAAACTGGTGAAAGATACTTTCTAAGAAAGCACAGGAAGAGGGGTCCCTAGAAAGTAGAGATCCTAACAGTTGCTCTTTTTCACATGAAACAATGCATGTGACATCACTTCCTAAGTGCTAATTCACTAGAAAGAGAACAGAATTAGGTAACATCTATTCGTATATTTATTGAGCAATTTTTATTGAATTAGCCCTTTGGAAAGTATAATAATGTCATCAACAAAGATTGAATGTGGACATGATTTTTCAGGTCTCTCAGATGATGGAACTGAGATGAAAATACCAGCACCACAAATGACTTGGCCAAGGTGAATAATGAGTGCAAGTTAAACCCAGGACCAAAGAGCAGATCTGATCTGAAACCCCAGGCTCTTGCTCACCTCACTGGGCTGGAGCATCTTGATTTCTCATTGACCCTGAGGGAGCATGAAGAGACCCCACTGCCTCCTCCCCTCACAGCACCATGGCCACCAACATTCAGATTAGAGCTTCCTGGCCCCCCTTCCTTCCCTACCTTGGAAAGGCTATTGGTTCCCAGGATCAGCAGAAAATACTTGCAAAATACAGATATGATACAGTGCTTGTGTCCAAAATAAACAAAGAACTCTTCAAACTCAATAATAAGAAAGTGAACAACCCAATTTAAAAGTGGGCAAAAGATCTGAACACCTCTCCCAAAAGATACACAGATAGCAAATAGGTATACGAAAGAGCAACTGGAAGTCATTTGTCATCAGAAAATTGCTTGTGAAACAATGAGATAACAGATCACACCTATTAGAGTGGCTAAAATCTGTAAAAAGTGACTATCTCAAAAGCTGTCACACAAACAGAGTGACAGGAACTCTCATTGATTGTTGGTAGAAACGAAAAATGGTACAACCACTTTGGAAAATAGTTTGGGAGGTTTTTTGCTTTTTGTTTTTTAAAGCTAAACATAGTCTTGCTATATAATCTCGCAATGGCAGTCTGATTAGCCAAATGAGAGGAAAACTTACATTCACTCAAAAACCTGCACACAAATATTTACAGCAGTTTTATTTATTCTCAGCAAAAACTAGAAGTAACCAAGATGTCCTTCTCAACAACTGAATGGAGAAGCACAATTGTGCTGTATCCATACGCTGGAAGTCTAGTCAGTGACGAAAAGAAACGAGCTATCAAGCCATGAAAAGACCTAAAGGAATGTTCAATTGATAACCCTTGAAAGAAGCCAGTCTGAAAACCTACATACCCTATGACTCCAACTGTAGGACATTCTGAGAAAGTCAAAAAGATACAGTAAATAATCAGTGGTTGCCAAGGGTGAAGGAGGGAAAGGAGGGATGGATTGGTGAAGCACAGGGAGCTTTCAGCAGTGAAACTATTACATATGACACTGTATTGGGGATTCATGACACTGTGCAATTTTAAAAACCCACAGAATTGTTAAAAAAGAAAAAAAGATGGCCGGGCACGGTGGCTCAAGCCTGTAATCCCAGCACTTTGGGAGGCCGAGGCGGGTGGATCACAAGGTCAAGAAATCGAGACCATCCTGGTCAACATGGTGAAACCCCGTCTCCACTAAAAATACAAAAAATTAGCTGGGCATGGTGGTGCATGCCTGTAATCCCAGCTACTCAGGAGGCTGAGGCAGGAGAATTGCCTGAACCCAGGAGGCAGAGGTTGCGGTGAGCTGAGTTCGCGCCATTGCACTCCAGCCTGGGCAACAACAGCAAAACTCCATCTCAAAAAAAAAAAAAAAAGAAGAAGAAAAGATAAAAGATGGAACCCTTAATGTAAACTATAGACTTTAGTTAATTATAATTATCAATATTGGTTTATCCAATGTAACAAATGTACTACACTATTGCAAGACACTAATGGGGGAAAGTGTGTATTGAAGGACAGGGAGGCACATGGGAACTCTCTACAGTCTCTGCTCAATTCGTCTGTAAGCCTAGAGCTGTTCTATAAAGTAACATCTATAAAGTTTTCTAAATCAGAATGTGAAGGCTCCCAAACCAGTCTTTGGTGGCGTCCTGATATCGTGTGGTTAATACTGGGCCTTGAGATGCACAACCTGGAGTCAGAGCAGTTGAAGATTTCAATGTCTGTGCTTCACCCTCTGTCCCCGATGTGCCCCTGGAATCCAGAGGGCAGATCAGCTGGATCATAGTGGCATCAGCACTCCAGACAGTGCAGGTTCTGGTAAGGACAGGGCGAAACCAGCTTGGAAGGCAGAACTTGGCGAATACTTGGAACCACAGATCAAAGGAGAAGGAGACAGGGAGGAGCCGCAGGCCACAGAATAAGCTCCCAGACTGAAAGATGAAGGTGGCCTCAGAGATTTCAGCAAATTCTGAGAAAGAATTAGAAGTCACAAAAAGAACTTAGGTTTCAGAGCAAAGTGGTCTATTTAAAAAGAAAGGGAAGCTGGGAGCAGTGGCTCATGCCTGTAATCCCAGCACCTTGGGAGGTTAAGGTGGGCAAATCACCTGAGGTCAGGAGTTCGAGACCAGCCTGGCCAATATGTTGAAAACCTGTCTCTACTTAAAAATATAAAAATTATCTGGGCATGGTGGTGCTGTCCTGTAGTCCCACCTACTTGGGAGGCTGAGGCAGGAGAATTGCTGGAACCAGGGAGGCGGAAGTTATAGTGAGCTGAGATCATGCTACGGCACTCCAGCCTGGTGTCAGAGAGAGGCTCCGTTTCAAAAAAAAAGAAAGAAAGAAAGGGAAGGAGAAAAGGGAGAGAGGGAGGAAGGAAGGAAGGGAGGGAACTTAGGTGAAGACTAGAATACCTGGGAATGGGCTTAAACCATCGATCCTTTCCGTTCATGGCCACATGCTAATTATAGCACAGAGACATGATACTGTAACATCAAATACAGTTAGCATGGGGTGAGAGGCTGCTCCCCAACCTCTCCTTTCTCCTCTAAGGACACGTTCAGAATTCACTGGGAACGGAGATATTGAATCTGGCCTTTGGGTAAGTTTGAACATCCACATTAAGGAGCCAGGGCACCGGACACCAGAACGCCAGGCCGTGACCTTCCCCGCTGCCTCTTGCCTGCTTCAGAAGCCACCCACTGTGGGTGGGGGCCTCAGCCCCAAGTCTCATGTTGTCCATTTGCTTTCTCACTGGGTTTCTCTCCTTGCACTGGCTCCTACTTCCCCAGGACCCAAAGAGTAGCCACCTGGGAAGGACACAAACTAACCATGTCCCTTTCTCTCTGCAGAGGTGGGCTCCAGACCTGCTCCATGAGTCATGACTTGAGACTTGCTCACAATGATACCCCTTTCCCAGGGCAGGGCCTGGCACTTCATAGCCACACCACGACAGCTCAGTGAAAGGAGGCATCCCCCACACGGCCCTGGAGGACAAGAATTCCACTTGTCTGTGGCCCAGAACTTCCTAGTCCCAAAAGATCCCAGATTGAGAGATGTGAAAGGCTTTAGAAAGTGGCCATTCTTTCAAACCATTATACTGGCAGCTGCAGCATGTTTCCCCACCCTGGACATGTCTGGAGGGCACCAGCCACAACCACATGCATCTCCCCACCCAGGACAGTGCAGCAGCACTAGTGTGGGGGTGCCAGTGGGCAGGCAAGGGGAGAACCATGAAAGCTGAAGAGGAGAAAGCAGGCGGCAGTGGGGCAGCAGAGTGGAAACAGAGGGAGAAAATAAAGGTGGGTAGAGAATAAGGGGGCTCAGAAGGAGAGAGAGAGAGAGAGAGAGAGAGAGAGAGAGAGAGAGAGAGAGAGAGAGAGAGAGAGAGATCTAGACACTGAGAAAAAATCCAGAAGGGAACACTTGTCTGCTTAAGTAAAATAACTTACACCTAACCAGAAGCAAGGGCACTGCAGGTCGTGGGTGCCCTGCCCTGGTCGTGCTGTGATGTTTAGGGACCATGACATCTTCCCTTTGAATCTAAATCATAATAGAGACGGGACGCTGTCCCTATCTAGCTGGCAATGCCTTGTGATTTCACCTTTTGGATCTGGCGGCTCTTCATGTCTGCTCACTTGGTGGGAGGCAGATCTTGGTGCACCAAATAGAACGATTCAAAAATCAGAGCCTTGGAGAGCTCACTGGAAGCCCTGAACAGCGGGAGCTGGTGGCATCCCCGGGTGAAGTCCAAGGGCGCAGTGCTGAGGCTCCACAGGGCCTCGAGAGGATGGATGGGGCAAACTTGTGAGCGCCCACACCCCCGGGAGCCTCTGCCTGGGGGAAATGGGCCCCACGCCCGGCTTGTCTCTGCACAGGCCCTGGCCAGGCGTCCAGGGTACTGGCTGAGTCCTGGGTGATGCTAATCCCTGTGTCTTGACCTCGCCGTGGCTGGAAGGAGACGCCATGATGCTTCCACTTGGAACTGGACTTGCGAAGAAAATGGCTCCCGCTGCTATCAGTCTCCTCGGACTGGGCAATTGGGTTCCGCCTTCTGGAACCGGAGCAGGACGCTTTTGGGTCGCCCCAGGTGTGGGTGACCTTGAATCTGCCGTCCTGCCCAGGCCTTGAGGACTGGCTGACGCTCATCGCCTGTGTCGGTGTCGCTGCACTCACTCACCAGTGAAGACCCCCCTAATGTCCTGACTAGGAACGTCGTCCTCCGCTTCCTCTCGGACCGTGGTGGGCTTTCGGGTGAGTGTCGGCTGCGTGGGAGGTCGGTGGTGGGGAGGGTGGGAGCCTGGAGAAGGAAGAGGAATGGGGGCCAGAAGGAGTAGAGGAGGAAGAGGAGGCAGGAAGGACAGAGAGCTGGAGGGGCTGGGAAAATGGGTGTGGGGGGCTGCGAGGAAGACAGGGAGGGGTGGAAATGGAATGACAGGAGGAGGAGAAGGGGGAGGAGGAGAAGGGGGAGGGGGAGGAGGGGAAAGAGGAGAAGGGGGAGGAGGAGAAGGGGGAGGAGAAGGCAGAAGGAGAGCAGAAACCCCAGCACACTCCCGATCCCGCTCTGGAAATGCTCAGCAGTGCTCCGTGCACAAAGGGAAGAGGACGGTTGCAAAGAAAAAGAAAGAGACCCCAACGGGTGGGGGGCTCGGCAGAATTTTCACCTCGGGGCAGGAAACTGGCAACTCTGGCGAACTGGCGGCTTTTGTGGAGGCCTAAAAATAGCTCTTCCGGGTCCCGATCCCAAAAGGTGCTTAATCTCATTCTCTGAGATAGAAACCTAAAGAGCAGAGAGGCACGTCTGGGGCGACTCCTCCTATTGTAGTTAAAGGTACTCAGGTCCCGTGTGACCAGAAGAAAACAGCTGCGAAGGAAATTCTGGTGACTCCGGAGGCTGAGAATTCACTTGCAAATGCCAATAACCGAGAGTGCCCCTGACAGACGGTTCCATGGTGTGATGGTGAGCACTCTGGACTCTGAATCCAGCGATCCGAGTTCAAATCTCGGTGGGACCTTGTCGTTTGCTGTGCACAAAAGCTGGTCTTTTACACTGGAGCAGAAAGGCGTTCCCGGAGGCAAACTCCCGCCTCAAAGATGAAGGGAAAGGGGTGTGGATTCCGTTTGCCGTTTGATCCAAGTCCTGGGTCAGAGGAGGGAAAGGTTTGGGTCCCGGTAGGGTTCCCTGCAGGGTGCGTGCTGCTGCAAGTCCCCGCGTCCCTCTTGCTCCCGCCTCGCAATGCGTCCCCGGTGATGTCACTTGCGCTCTCCTATCCCCTCCTCAGGGGCCCGGGTCCCAAAAACTGGGTTGTCACAGTGGCCTGATCCACAGGGAAATTGCCAAAACATCCAATCGGAGTCACCAAGCCTGCAGGGTCCCCGTCCTGAACGGGTCTCTTGGCCACGTGCAATGGGAGGGCCAGAGCCCCCAGCCAGCGCCCCAGCAACCCAGGAAGCCCCCACCCCGTGACCCTGGGTGTTGGGGTGAGAGGTCTTCTCCACTAAAATGGCTGCCTCGCCTCGATCCTAGACCGGGAGATGCCTTTCACCCAGAACATCCCGTAATGGCACCCGTTGTCTTTTTGGTAAGGAACGGTGGCATGAAAGTTTGATGCGGTTAGCCCGGTCAGTGTTGGTGATTGTGTCGGTATAGGGTGGATGGCTGGAGACCTAACTTAGGAGTAATGCTGTTTTATTCAGGTGCCCATCCTATTCCCAATGTTAATTTGACCTAACACTTAGGAGTAATGCTGTTTTATTCAGGTGCCCATCCTATTCCCAATGTTAATTTGCTCTGTTCTTCATATTCAGATTTTATGCCGAATTTCTAGCTCCCACGTCTCTATTGCGGGCTCTTTGTCGCTGTTTCACTAAGCTTTGGAACCTGAGTCTGGAAATCTCATTCTTTGGTCCCAGTATCTCAGCCGGAAAGAGAAATCCGCGCAGTGGCCTCTTAAGCTCGGGGGCTGGGAGCCCTGGTCCTGATCCTCTGCAGCCTGGAGGGAGCTCCCGCAGGGCCACAGGGAAGAGGAGGCTGAGCAGCCCAGAGGGATGAGTGTCAGACGCCGGGGCTCCCCCTCGAGCGGCCAGGACCCCGCCCCATGGAGAAGAGGACACCTTAGGACCAGACAGATGCAAAAATGTTTTCTTCTGTGCAGCAGAACACTTCGGATGAGGCTCATGGTGGGCGTTGAGAGCGAGCTAAGGTGTCCCTGCAGGCGCTCAGGACCATCACTCTGATTTTCATATTTTGAAAATATGAGAATTTTCAGCTGTTACAAAGGACTGAAAAACACCCCAGTCTTTGAGGCCGTCACTTTGGAGGGTGTGGGGAGGTGAGGTGCGGGGTGGGAGAGAGGTGCCTTGTTGGCTCCTTGGAGTGGACGACAGGAGGGAGAACACACTCCGTTTCCCCTTGCAGGCTGGACTGACGGGCCTGGGATGAAAAATTGCACAGTCAAAGAGGAGCAGGTGCATTGAAAGTTGTGGGGAAAGTTGGGGAGACAAGTGCGGGGCCAGGACGCTGCCGTCACTGCTGCTGTTCACCACCAGCTTTGCAGCATGTGTGACTTTCGTAACAGTGTATAGTGCATGCAAATCACTCGTGTTTACAAGCAACTGATCACAATTCCTAACAGATTTCTTTGTTCCCTCCCCACTCCCACTGCTTCCCTTGTCTAAACTTAAAGGAAAAAATAAAACATTTGTTTTTACACATGACGTTGTTTAAGTTGATCCTCAGCCCACCCTCCTCAAGCAGCTGGGATCACAGGTGTACAACACAGTGTCCAGCTAATTTTTGTAGATTTTGTAGCGATGGGGGTTTTGCCATGTTGGCCAGGCTGGTCTCGAACTCCTGGACTCAAGTGATCTGCCTGCCTGGGCCTCCCAAAGTGCTGGGATTAAGTTTTGGACTGCATGCCCAGCCATCATTTGTATTTCACATTTAAATATTTTATAGTCACATGTATCACTCCTCAAAGATTCTGGGTTGTGTAGCATGTGAATGATGGGGTTCGGGACACGCTACTCCAAAATATAACACCTCGGGCTCTAAAATATTTTATATGAAAGGGATTTGAGAAACAACAGAAGCAGGAAGGCCACTGTCACCTCCCCCTGCCCTTGGTCCCTGAAGTCAATCATAAGGCTCTCATGTGAGAGGTGCCCTCTCTGTACCCAGAGGAAAGGTGCATCGTTGTGTCTGAAGATACAGGGACACAGAGAAGAGTCTGAACATATAGACCCAGCTATGTTTCCCCCAGTTTATTACCATTAGATGGTACTGTGGGGGTGATGGCCCACAGGGTCGTGGATTGTCCCTTACGCTGTGCTGAGGCACAGGATCCGAGAAATAAAGAGACAGGACACAGAAGTACAAGGAAAATGCAGCTTGGCTCAGGGGGACCACACCACCTATGAGTGGAGTCAGGCGAGGCCCCGAATCTCCAGAAGCATGAGTATTTATCGTGTATAGGTTAGGGGGCAGGGCAGTGAGTGAAGTCATCTTTAAGGATAGTGATAGGGTCCTGAGCAATAAAACAAGAGGCCCACCCCCATTAGGTCACCTAGGCTGGGAGGTGGACAGTGCACAGCAGGGAGTCCATTCCCATTAGGTCATTGAGGCAAGGGCCATGTGCAGTAAGGGGTCCACCCCATTAGGTCACCGAGGCATGGAGGTGGGCCGTGTGCAGTGAAGAGGGTGCAGTGTGCAATACCTCTATCTAAGGGCAAGCTACTAAGATTTATAGGAGGGTACTTTAAGTCACACAGCAGTGACAGAGCTGTCAGGGTCTACACCACCCGGTGGCAGTTTCCAATGAGTTCTATAGGGGAATGCTTTTCGAGCAGCACAGTAACAAGAGCTGATAAAGTTCACAGTCGCCAAGGTGCAATTGCCGGTCTGAGGGCAGCCTTCCACAAGAACCGGAGCAAGGTCCTACAACTCCTTTATGAGGAGGAGTGGCTCTCGCCCCAAGCCTGCCATACAGCGGGTATCTTTATGATACTGAACGCTGCCACCTGGGCCATGGATTCTTGTCCTGGTGTAACTGCTTTTCCCTTAAATCATGCTGTGCACTGTGTCTGCTCTAGGCATTCCTCTGATTATAAGCTGCTTATTCCTTAATTCATGCTCTGTACTGTGTCCACTCTAGGCATTCCTCTGATTATAAACTAAGATATCATTTTATATATATGGAAATAACTGAATGGTAACATATTCTTTAGGCACTCACTCTATGAACTAATATATGATTATATAGAGAGGATTGTATAAAGGGAAATAACTGAGCAGTAACACTATAAACTGAGATATTCTCCAAGCCCTATTTCTGTAAACAGATATTCTTCAGGCCTTAATTGTGCCAGGATTCTGCTTAGCTCTCCTTCCTCGGTACCTCTATGGGGGGTTCCTCACATTGTGTCCCAGCCTGCGGGACAAACAACGGGGACCCTAGGGAGGGAGTGGGGATTGAGAGAGAGACAGGAGACGCGAAGAATGGAGACAAGTCAAGGATCTGATCAAGTCTCGTTTATTAGGCCCAATGCAGCTGCTTATAAACAAGTAAAGGTGGGAAAATCTGAGGGCTAACGTCAGGGGGTAACTATGATAATGAGACCACCGGCTGATCTTGCAACTCAGAGGAAATGTAGGATTTAGATAAAGAGGATGTGGGCTCTTAGGCAACAGGGTCACAAGATAGCTTACTAGATGCTCAAAATGGATACCGCTCCCCACAACATTGTACTTTTTTAATTCCATCACACTTCTCTATGACTATCCACTCTTCATCTAACCTACTATTAAAGAAAAAAAAGGAAAAAACCCTGAGGTTTAGCTGTTTCCACAGGCCTTCATTTCCTTTGGAAGGCGCTCCCGTCATGTGAAACTGACATTAAATAACTAGGTATGCTCTTCTCTTGTTAGTCTGTCTTTTGCTGTAAGGGCCTCAGCAGTGAGCCTAGGCTGGGTGAGGAAAAGTCATATTTCCTCCCCTACATGTACAAATGTCTTCCACTTTAAATCTATAAAAATTTTATTGAGGCTGATTTGAAGCAACAAATTGAATCACTGATTTCCTTCAGATGAGCTGAAGAGATGAGCTAATAAAGTCCCAGTTCCTCCCAGAGAGAAATAGGGTTTGGTTTGGTTTTGTTTAGCTTTGATTTTTGAGACCAAGTTTCACTTGTTGCCCAGGCTAAAGGGCAGTGGTGTGATCTTGGCTCCCCATAACCTCTACCTCCTGGGTTCAAGTGATTCTCCTGCCTCAGCCTCCCAGGTAGCTGGGATTATGGGCATGCACCACCATGCCCAGCAAATTTTGTATTTTTAGTAGAGATGGGGTTTCTCCATGTTGGTCAGGCTGGTGTTGAACTCCTGACCTCAGGTGATCCTCCCATCTTAGCCTCTCAAAGTGCTGGGATTACAGGTGTGAGCCACCATGCACAGCCAGAGAAACACTTCTATAGCTCATTCCCTGAAGCTCCTTGAGGGTCAAATCTGCTGAAGATTGAGGGGCCTTCCTGGGACCTCCCACCCCAGGAGGTCACTGCAGGTGAGAGGATTGCCACAGTCTCCCTGGGAGAGGGTGCAGCCACTGGAAAGTATCACTGCTGTGACTTCAACACAACCAGTTTTCATCACATCTGCTTTTTCAGTTTGTTTTTTGGAGATGGAGTCTCGCTCTATCACCCAGGCTATAGTGATAGTGACAGGTGCAATCACAGCTGCAACCTCCGCCTCCTCGGTTCAAGTGATTCTTCTGCCTCAGCCTCCTGAGTAGCTGGGATTACAGATGCACCACAATGGGGGGCTATTTTTTGTATTTTTAGTAGAGACAGAGTTTTGCCGTGATGGCGAGGCTAGTCTCAAACTCCTGACCTCAGGTTTTCCACTCACCTCGGCCTCCCAAAGTGCTGGGTTTACAGGCATGAGCGCTGGCACCTGGCCACGTCTGCTCTTTGCACACTGCTGCAGGAAACTAAAAGAGCTAACATGCAAATGAGTAACAGATCCACACTCCCCAACTGTGCCTGATATGCGAAGTGCCACACGGCAGGCACAGCTGATGAGTGTGTGTGACTGTTTAGTCCTTACAGGCCAGGGCTGCACCATCATCTTCATCTTCCACATGAGAGGACTGGGATGCAGAGATGTTGGGTAACCTGCTCAGGGTCACACAGGTCAGATTTCTTTGACGGTCATACTTTTCCTATGTCAGGTTTTTCTCACTGTCATAGTTTTTGCAAGGGCACTCGTCAGGAGCAGTATAAATGCAGTGGGTCTGAGAATGCCTTCTGGAGCCAGGCTGCCTTCAGTTCAGATTCCTACTTTCAAATCCTCCTTCCCTGGCTAAGTGACGCTGAGCTCTGCACCTTGCTTCTAACCTTCAACCTGCCCTTGGCTATTCCTGGGCATAGGCCAGGCTAAATATGAGAGAAATTTACTTCCAAGTCTAAGTCTGAAACAAAGATGACAACAGCCCCTTCCTGAGACAAACTCCTTCCTTTCTTGGGCATCAGAGCTCCTTAGCAAAGCTAACAAATTAGACATAAGATTGAAAATTATGGCTCAGGAGCCATGCAGCCAGAAGCCACAGGATTCCTAAGCTCCCCAGTTGTGCCTATAAATAACATTCGTATAAAACCTAAGATTGGCGTTCAAGGTATTTTTCAGACCCTGCCCTATGACGAACTAGCTGGTGCTATCCAGACAGGTGAACTGGCTCATCTGGTCCTGTGGCCCCCACCCAGGGACTGACACAGTGCAAGAAGACAAGCTCCAACTCCCTGTGATTTCATCCCAACCCAACCAATCAGCTTTCCCCATTCCCTAGCCCTCTGCCGGCCAAACTATCCTTTAAAACACACTGGTCTCTGAATTTGGGAGGAGAAAGATTTGATTAATAATGAAACTCTGTCCTGTGGCTTAGCTGGCTCTGCATGCGTTAGATCCTTTCTCTCTTGCAGGAAGCCTGCTGTTCTCAGCTCCATTGACTTTTCTGGACAACCAGCAAGATAAACCCACCAGTTTCATTAATAAAAGAAAAACACAAATGGCACACATGCTTGAAAAGAAATGTAAGTCCGTGTATTTCTTTAGAAGAAATGCAAAAGGAGGAGGAATGATGACAGGCAGTACACTGTCCTACATATTTTCAGATTCTCCTGCCTCCCTCATATCCTTCTTCTCCCAACAACTGCTCCCCAGAAACCTTCAACTTAAACACGATTCCTGCCAGAACCAGGTTTGTCCTCCCTTCACATTTTCCTCTCACCTGCCCCACACCCCTTCCATATCTAATCTGTTCATTCACTTCCAGGTCATTGAGTTTTTCCATTTAAAATATAAGATACAGAAAGATGAAAATAACCAGTCATCCATATTTCCATCACTTGGAATTAAGTACTATTCACACATGTACATACTTTTCTTCAAAACCATTTTAAAGTTACTTTTTTAAAATCATACATGCTTAGCATAGACCATACCACCAGTACAGAAAAAGTACAGATATGTAAGATTTCTGATCATCTTAAGTTCAAAATCACTTTTGTTAACATTGGGGCAACGCTGATGGAGTCGTGTTCTTCTGCTGTATCTACAGAGAGAAGAATGTATGTTTCAGCTAGACTGTCCCCTGCCCACCCCTGTAGAAGAAAATCAATAAAGCCTATATATAAATATCTGTTTTTGAAAAATTGAGCTTAGACTCTATTTTTATTTTACTAATATTTCATTTAATAGTGCATGAACTTAACTGAAGACAGTAAGACAGAAACAAAAACGGAGGAATTCCTGAACTCCGATCACAGCTAGAGAAACTTTTCTAAAGGAGTCCTCTAAAGGTAAACACACATTAAACCAAGGCGAAGGCATTAGGATTTGCAGTGGTTTTCTTCTGTTGTCATTGTTAGTTGTTTATTGAAACACGATTTCTCTCTGATACTGAAGGCCTTTCAATTCAAGGGGAATGCTACATCACCAGGATAATCGTATGTGAAAAGAACCAGTTTTCGTTGTAATCCTAAACGTTGTAGTCTGAGAATTAAAAGCCATTATTTGAAGAAGGGTGCGCAGGCTCCAGCTGGCTGCCTAAAGGGTGCTTGGTAACACAGGATGAGGACCCGCTTCTTTGGGAGAGAACAGACCGGGGACGGGAGGGAAGGAAGGGACTGGCGGACGTCACTTCCCTGCCGGCTCCGGCAGCTGGTTGGTCGGCTGAGTGGCGGAGGGTGGAGCGGAAGTGTAGACAGTCACTGGGAAAGACACTGTCGGTGACATCACGGAGAGGGCGACTTCTATGCAGATGAGGCAGCGCAGGGGCTGCTGCTTGGCACCTGCTGCTTCCCGACGAAGGAGTTCCCCGCTGTGGGAGCGAGTCCAGGACCGCCGGTCGGACCCGAAATCCCAGCTGTGTGTCCGGGCTAGGAGGGCTGGGGGTGCGGTGCCCGGGGCAAGTGACCGTGCGTGTAAAGGGTGAGGCGTATGAGGCTGTGTCGGGGCGGAGGGGTTTGAACTCATACTTACCTGGCAGGGGAGATACCATGATCACGAAGGTGGTTTTCCCAGGGCGAGGCTTATCCATTGCACTCCGGATGTGCTGACCCCTGCGATTTCCCCAAATGTGGGAAACTCGACTGCATAATTTGTGGTAGTGGGGGACTGCGTTCGCGCTTTCCCCTGACCTTTCGTGGTACCAAAAATAAGAAAAGCGTGAGTTCTTATTAGTTTTCGCATTCTGATTTGTGTTTTGCTCTTCTTTCTTGTAAGGCTGGAAAGTAGTAAGAACAACGCGTCCCTCTTTTTTCTGCTAGAGAACTAAGGATGACTACACTTATCCATTTGCCTTGCTTCAAACATAAAATACATGAACCCAAACCAAAAGCAACTTTCAGTGCTTTACTGATGAGCAAACAGGTTTTGAGAATGTTTAAGAAATGTCCTTTGTTTTGGGACAGGAATCAATAATGTATGCTTCTAGTTTCTGAACAAAAGCAGCCCACCAATCCAGTGGCTAAGAACTGCTCGGACGTTGGTTCCCAGGCCCATCAAACATACCGAGGTTCTCTGGCAAAGACGTGGGCTTCTGTCTGCCTTTGGGAAGGCTGATTCCTCAGATAAAAAATTTTTTAAAAAAAGATTTCTTCTTGAAAGCATTGATGATCAAAAGCTTAGAGTGTCCCTCTTTGCCAGAAAGTCTCATTCCCTGATAGCCGTCCCACGCTGAGGTCAGGGGAGGAAAGGAGCCGCCTCTCTGAGGAATTTAGGGTGCCTAAAAGTCCAGTGGAAAGGGCATTACACCAGGTGCGGTGGCTCACACCTGTAATCCCAGCATCTCACCAGGCCGAGTGGGTGGATCGCCTGAGTCCGGGAGTTCCAGACCAGGCTGGGCAACATGGCAAAAACCCGGGAGGCAGAGGTTGCAGTGAGCTAAGATTGCACCACTGCACTCCAGCCTGGGTGATAAAGTGAGACTGTCTCAAAAAGAAAAAAGGGCATCACAGAGTGACCAGAGAGAAGGGGGAGAGAGAGAGAGAGAGAGAGAGAGAGAGAGAGAGAGGGAGACCTCAGTTAAGTCTCCAACTGCTGTGACTTGTTGAATGGTCTTGAGAATACCATGAAATTAGTTTTCTGAGAAGTAAAGCGATGAGAAACAGATAATAATGCCATTGCACTTGGTAATTCCATGCCCTTAGACATTTATAGGGCTATGGTGATGTTTTCAAGAGCCAAAACTAAAGGCTGGTGCATAACAGGTAAGAGAACTGTAATTTGAGTCCGTCAGGTTTTGGGCGTTTAAATCATGGGTCAGAAATTTAGAGCAAGAGGACAGGTTGGATCCTGACAGCAGTAGAGTGGTTTTCCACTCTAACTCTCCAATAGCACCTTACTACTGTTGTATCGGAGTGAATTGACGTTGGTCGTGGAACACAGTAACAAGGTCTCAAAGCTACCGACCACGCCATACAACCACCGCAAAGGCCCGGGGTCGGCAGCAAAAGCAAACGCTTGTCTACTATTCATAACACAAAAGAACAGGGGAAAGCGCGAACGCAGTCCCCCACTACCACAAATTATGCAGTCGAGTTTCCCACATTTGGGGAAATCGCAGGGGTCAGCACATCCGGAGTGCAATGGATAAGCCTCGCCCTGGGAAAACCACCTTCGTGATCATGGTATCTCCCCTGCCAGGTAAGTATGAGTTCAAACCCCTCCGCCCAGACACAGCCTCATAGGCCTCACCCTTTACACGCACGGTCACTTGCCCCGGGCACCGCATCCCCAGCCCTCCTAGCCCGGACACACAGCTGGAATCTCGGGTCCGACCGGCGGTCCTGGACTCGCTCCCACGGCGGGGAACCCCTTCGTCGGGAAGCAGCAGGTGCCAAGCAGCAGCCCCTGCGCTGCCTCATCTGCATAGAAGTCGCCCTCTCAGTGATGTCACCGACAGTGTCTTTCCCAGTGACTGTCTACACTTCCGCTCCACCCTCCGCCACTCGGCCGACCAACCAGCTCCCTCCGCCACTCAGCCGACCAACCAGCTGCCTGAGGCGGTGGGGAAGTGACTCTGCCTCTCCCTCCTTTCCCTCCCGCCCTTGTCCCCTGGGGCGGTGCGCGGAGACCCCCGCAACTGGTCTCCCCCAAAGAAGCGATTGTTTAACCTCTGCCCTGTGGCAGCCAGCGGGAAGCCTGTGCACCGTCCTCAAATAATGGCTTTTCATTCTCAGACTAGAACGTTTAGGATTACAGAAAACCGGTTCCTTTCAAACATGGTTATCTTTGTGAAGTAGCATTGAGCTTAAAATGGGAAGCCCTTGCATATCAGAGAGATTCTATGAAACTAGAGGGGCTGCTCAGATGTCTGCACACCAGCCGTCCTTCCTGGTTTACCAGTAGTAGTGTCATAGACAACTGTCCAATTTCGTGAATCTCGTAGGTTTGGTTTCTTGTTTTTGTTTTGTTTTGTTTTGAAATACAGCATTGTACAAAAAGAAAGCGGAGCATGGTTGCTGTCTCGATGTAATACCTCTCTGGGCCTGAGAATTTGAAAAGGCTCACATTCCTCATATAAAAGTTCTCTTCTTTCCTCGTTCTCCCTTTAGATGAAAACTTTTCTTGAAAGTGTTGACGATCAAGAGCAGGGCCAAGGTGCTTCTCCTTGCCAGAAAGACTCGTTCCCAGATAGTCCTGTCCCGCACCGGCAGCCAGGGAGGAAAGGCGTCCTCTCACTGATGAAGTTTTAACAGCGCCCGGTAGATGAATTGGTGTAATCACAGAATGGAAAAAAGAAAAAGAAAAAGAGAGATCTTGGTCGATTCCATAGTTGCTGTCACTTGTTGAAACGTCTCTAGTCTTCAGAGTGCCACGAATTTAGTTTCTCAGAAGAAGTAAGCAATGAGAAATACACAAGATTAACAATTTGAGTAGTAGAAATATAATGCACACAAGCATGATAATCACAAAGAGAACCTGTGTGCCAGAACAGTAAGGGAACCTGCTCCATTAGGCAGCCAGCTGAAAAGAGCAGGGAAAACATCAAATCCCAGTTCTTCTTCAGGGGTTTCCTACAGCCAACTGGCTTCTTTCTAATTTTTTCAAGAGAAGGTTCTACTTCATGAAAACATTTATGTATATGCAACAGAAGGTATCTGCCACCCACATACATCTCCCTGCTCAGCTGAATATATCACTAAAGCCATATGATTATCTAGTAATACCTTAGCCAGTGAATAGCTTTTTGTTGAGCTGCAAAGGAGGCTGCAGTTTTATCAGCAATATTTTCCTTTCTTCTTCTTTTTCTTTTTTTTTCAGAGACAGCATCTGACTCTGTGGCCCAGGATGGAGAGCAATGGCACCATCACAGCTCACTGCAGCCTCGAACTCCTGGGCTGAAGTGATTCTCCCACCTCACCCCTGCATCACTGGGATAACAGGCCAGAGCCACCGTGCCTGGTTGTCATCAGCAATGTCCCCTAAGGTTACAGAAAGATTTGTAATCCTGGGAAAAACACTCCCTTCAGGCAAAAGTGTTCTCCCCACTCCTAACTAAATGCAAGGAGTTATCTTCTTGATGGCCAGGCAGATAATCCTCAGGTTTTGCCCCAATAGAATCTCTATCTAAATTAGAGTGGTGATCAGGCATGGGGAAAAGTTTGAGGGAACTCACCCAATGTTGGGTTTCTTCAGAGCCATATATATATTCAAACATCCTAAAGGACGCTGCCCTTCATTACTCCATGCCCTTCGACATCTATAGGACCTGGATGGTGACCTCAGACAAAAATAAATGTGGGTCAGAACAGGAAAGTGTATTATCATTTGAGTACATCAGCTTTTGGACATTTTAACCCATCACAGACATGTTAGAGCAGGAGGGCGGGCTGACAGCAGGAGGGAGTGTGTTCCTTTTAATTTCCCAATAGCACAGTGGTCTTTTCCACAGTCATTTCAGAGTGAGGTGACAATCTGAAGTTGTTGCTGTTTGTTTCTGTGGGTTTTTTGTGTTTGTTTTTGAGACAGGGTCTCACTGTTACCCAGGCTGGACTGCAGTGGCATGATCAGGGTTGACTTCTGCCTTGACCTCACGAATTCAAGCAATCCTTTTACTCATTCTTCCGAGTAGCTGGGACTACAGGCCTGTGACACCATGCCCTGGAGTGAACTGGGATTAGAGGTTTCAGTTGGCTTCCTAATGGACAGGCTCCCTTACTCTTCTGGAATACAGATTGTCCTTATGATTATCATTCTTGTGTGCGTTATATTTCTACTACCTTTGTTTTTCTTCTTTTTCTTCTTCTTTTTTCTTTTTGTAGAGACAGGGTTTCATCATGTTGCCCAGGCTGATCTCAAACTCCTGGGCTTCGAGGATCTACCCACCTCAGTGTCCGATGTCCCACAGTGTTGGGATTACAGGTATAAACCACCGTGCCTGGCCTAAGCTAGTGTCTTTTCACTAAGGTAACTAAGTATTTAAGCCATTGAGAAAAGCACAATTTATAAGGGAATCATTCTGGTGCTCTTACAGGCTAGTGTCAGCCATTTCAGATACCATTTAAAGAATCCTCCATCGAGGGTCCCTGTAGAACCTCTGTTGCCCTGCCACTCTGTGCCGCACCCCCAAGCATTGAGTTGCTGCTGCATCCCACTGGCTCCACCTCATTGAAAAAATTTGACAAGAAGGATGAGGAGTCAAGTGGAGGCTCCAACCCACTCCAGCACCTTGAGAAGAGAGCCATACTCCAAGAGGCCCCATGCACTTAATTAAACTCCCATCAACCCTCCTCAATGTGCCCACATCCTCACCAAGATCCTTTATCTCATAAACCATGGGGAGCATCTGGGGACCACGGAGGTGACCGAGCCCTTCTTTGCCATGAGCAAGCTCTTTCAGTCCAATGATCTCACACTCTGTCAGATGTGCTGCTTGACCATCAAGGAGATGTCTTGTATCGCAGAGGATGTCATCATTGTCACCAGCAGCCTAACAAGAGACGTGATTGGGAAAGAAGACAACTACTGGGGCTGGCTGTGCGAGCCCTCTGCCAGATCACCGATGGCACCATGCTGCAGGCTACTGAGTGCTGCACAAAACGGGCCATTGTAGGTAAGGTGCCCATGTCTGCGGCTCCGCCCTTGAGTCATCCTTGCACCTGCTGAAATGCAGCTTTGATGTGGTCAAGCGCTGGGTGAATGAAGCTCAGGAGGTGGGGCACCCAGTGATAACATCATGGTCCAGCACCACATGCTAGGGCTCCTGTACCATGTGCATAAGAATAACTGCCTGGCTTTCAATAAGATAATCAGCAAGGTCACCCAGCATAGCCTTAAGTCTTCCTTTGCCTACTGCACGATGATCCAGGTGGCCAGCAAGCAGCTGGAAGAGGAGGATGGCAGCCGTGACAGTCCACTGTTTGACTTCATCGAGCGCTGCTTGTGCAACAGGCATGAGATGGTGGTGTATGAAGCTGCCTCGGCCATCGTCAACCTGCCAGGCTGCAGTGCCAAGGAGCTGCCCCAGCTGTGCCAGTGCTCCGGCTGTTCTGCAGCTCACCCAAGCCTACTCTCCATTACATTGCTGTTCACACCCTCGATGAGGTTGCCATGAAGCATCCATCAGCTGTGACAGCTTGCAATCTGGATCTGGGTAACCTGGTCAGAGATTCAAACCACAGCATTGCCACGCTGGCCATCA
This sequence comes from Saguinus oedipus, assembly GCA_031835075.1. Classification (NCBI taxonomy): domain Eukaryota; kingdom Metazoa; phylum Chordata; class Mammalia; order Primates; family Cebidae; genus Saguinus; species Saguinus oedipus. The sequence continues at coordinate 3,244,464 of CM063190.1, forward strand.
CCACCCTCCTTAAGACAGGCAGTGAGAGCAGCATCGACCGCCTTATGAAGCAGACGTCCTCCTTCCTGTCAGAGATCTCAGATGAACTCAAGGTGGTGGTTGTCCAGGCTACCAGTGCCCTGTGTCAGAAGCATCCTCGCAAACACGCCATCTTCATGAACCTCCTGCTCACCGTGCTGTGGTAAGTGGGTGGCTTTGAGTACAAGCACATCACTGGGGACGGCATCATCAGCATCACTGAGGAGAACTCAGAGAGCAAGGAGACACTGCTGTCACATCTCTGTGAGTTCATCTATGACTATGAGGTCACAGTGCTGGCCACCCTCATTCTGCATCTCCTGGGAAAGGAGGGGCCCAAGACCACCAACCCTCAAAGTCATCCACTTCATCAATAACCCAGCGGTCTTGGAGCATGAGGTCTGGGCAGGTGCTGAGAGTGCTCTGGCCAATCTGGAGCCCAGAATGAAGAGATGTTACCCCGTATCTTTGTGTTGCTGAAGAGGTATGTGATAGAGGACAATGAAATGAGACTGAGCCACCTTGTCTAAAAGTCCTGGAGCAAAGCAGAAGGCCCTCAATGCAGGCTATATCCTAAATGGTCTGACTGTGTTTGTCCCTGATCTGGAAAGGGCTCTGCATCAGTACACGCTAGAACCATCAGAGAAACCTTTTGGCCTCAAGTCTGTGCCCCTGGCCACCACGCCCATGGCAGAGCAGAGAACAGAAGGCACCCCTATCACTGCAAACAGCCTGAGAAAGTGGCAGCTACAGGAGATCTTCCAGGAGCAGCAGGCAGCAGTGCCAGAGTTCCAGGGACCTGGGCTCCTCTTCAAGTCATCGCCTGAGTCTGTGGCCCTCACTGAGTCAGACTGAGCATGTCATTGGCTGCACCAAACATACCTTCACCGACCACAAGGTGTCTCAGAGTGACTGCACAAACACCCTGGAGAATGCCACAGTGCAGATGAGCCCAGAGGCCTGGGAGGGGCTCTGTTATGTGCCTGCCCAGAGCTTGCCCTACAACCAGCCTGGGACCTGCTGCACACTGGTGGCACAGCCCAAAGGAGACCCCACAGCTGTGGCCTGCACATTCAGCTGCATGATGAAGTTCAGTCAAGGACTGTGCTCCCACCACTGGGGAGACTGATGATGAAGGCTATGAGGATGAGTATGTGCTGGAAGATCTGGAAGTTACTGTAGCTGATCACATTCAAAATGTCATAAAACTGAACTTCGAAGCAGCCTGGGATGAGGTAGGGAATGGATTTGGGAAGGAGGAAATGTTCCCTTGTCTACCATGAAGACATGTGGAGAGGCTGTGGATAACATCGCGAAGTTCTTGGGATGCACCCTTGTGAGAAGTCAGACAAGGTGCTGGATGACAAGAACACCCACACGTTGGTCCTGGCTGGTGTGTTTGGGGTGCTCGTGACATCCTGGTGCGCTCTCAGCTGCTGCTTTTGGACACAGTGATGATGCAGGTGACAGCCAGAAGTTTGGAAAAGCTGCCAGCAGACGTCATTTTGGCATCTGTGGGCTAAGGGGCCAGCCCACAGGACCTTATACCCTTCCCCAACACTATCTGGAAGTCATGCCTTCCTCATGAAACTGCCAGAAACCCCTTCCCAAGCTTCTGTATTCAAAATCAATTAGGAATCATTGCAGATGTATGTATTTTATTCTGCCTCCATGTCCAGGACTACTTGGGGTGACTTTTTTTTTTTAATAGGGGATTATTTTAGCTTGTCCTAAATCTTCCTATCCTCCCTTCCTGGAAAGAGACATCATAAATGAATAAAACATTCTCAACTCTTCTGGAATGTATCCCCCAAGAGACCATCTTATCCCTGTAATAAATCAGCAAGAATGCAGTGGCTCATATCTGTAATCCCAGCATTTTGGGAGGCTCAGACAAGATAATCACTTGTGCCGAGGAGTTCAAGACAAGGCTGGGTAACAGATGAGAGAGAATCCTCATCTCTAAAAAAAAAAAAAAAAAAAAACAAACAAACAAACAAACAAACAAAAATGTAGCCAGGCGTGGTGGCACACACCTGTGGTCACAGCAGGTACTGCAAGGGCTGAGGTGGGAGGATCACTTGAGCTGGAGACAGAGGCTGGGCCATGCCATGTCCTGCCACTGCATTCCAGCCTGGAAGGCAGAGTGGGACTCTGCCCCGATAAAGACAGGTTCTCAAACCACTCAAACCATTTTACTCTAAACATTTATAAATGGTGTTTTTGTTGTTGTTTTTCTTTTTCTTTTTTTTTTTTTTTTGAGACAGAGTCTCACTCCATCGCCCAGGCTGGATTGCAGTGCAAAGATCTTGGCTCACTGCAACCTCTCCCTCCTGGGTTCAAGCAATTCTTTTGCTTTGGCCACCCAGCAAATTTTTGTATTTTTAGTAGCTACGGGGTTTCGCCACGTTGGCCAGGCAGGTCTCGAACTCCTGACCTCAAGTAATCCACCCACCTCGGCCTCCCAAAGTGCTGAGATTACAGGCATGAGCCACCGCACCTGGCTCTCAAACTATTTTAAGTAAGAAAAGACAGATTTGTCTGGCTTTTAGTACATGGCTGAATTATCCCCCAATCTACATTTTTAGGGAGGACCTGGGGAATGGCAACACGGAGTCACTTGGCCAAAATGCAGACACTTTCATGTTCTTCTTCAGTCTGTTTTTGAAAATCCTTCCATTTCACCTTTTGTATCCAGTTTGCTGGTCTTGCCTTCTTACACCAGCATGTGAATTAATTGATGAAGGTCAGAATATTTGGGCTCAAAGGTTTCAACAGTTAAGTCCAATTTTCTCCCAAACCCTGTAGGATCTTGGAGCCTGCTTTAGAAACAGAGGGGGAAAATGTATTTACATTTAGACCAGGGAAGTCTTATATATAATATTCTTAATTCACATTATGGTGAAGTGGAATACACAGTGGTAGGCTCCCCTCTTCCTGTGGGAATTACCTTGAAAGGGGCTCTCAGAAGTTTCAGGGAAGGGGCCAAAGCCCTGGGGACTCTCCTCAGGTGACGGTGATGGAAGAAGAGGCAAGGCAGGACAGGATGGCTCAGGTGAGGGAGACTATGCAGGTGCAGGGCCGGAGGAGAAGGAGCAGGTGGAGGCAAAAGAGCAAAGCCTCCTCAGTATTTCTCAACTCAGAAAAAGTCTGCTGACCTCCTTCAGTTTCCTCCTCAACGGAGGCAATTTTCTCAGTTCTTTTAGAAATTTTTAGGTATCATTGGAAGTAAGTCTCCTATTTCATTTGTCTGGTTCTAAAACCATTTTTTTTTTTTTTTTTTTTTTGAGATGGAGTCTCACTCTGTCACCAGGCTAGAGTTCAGTGGTGCACTCTTGGCTCACTGTAACCGCTGCCTGCTGGGTTCAAGTGATTCTCCTGCCTCAGCCTCCCAAGGAGCGGGACTACAGGCACGCACCACCATGCCCAGCTAATTTTTGTATTTTTAGTAGAGACAGGGTTTCACTATGTTGGCCAGGATGGTCTCAGTCTCTCGACCTCGTGATCCACCCACCTTGGCCTCTAAAAGTGTTGGGATTACAGGTGTGAGCCACCGTGCCTGTAATCATCTGTGCTTTAAACTATAAACTAAATCCCTCTGATAGACAGCATGGCCTATGTACAGAAATAAGGGAAAGCAGTTAGCCTAAAAGACACCACCACAGGTAGGAAGGGTTAGCAGCAACATGTAGTTAGTCATGCATGCTAGGCCTCCTTTTCATTGTTATATATTTAATTTTCTGAACATATAATTCTAATTTTTTATACTTTCTTTTTGAGACAGAGTCTTGCTCTTGCTCAATCTGGAGTGCAATGTCGCGATCTTGGCTCACTGCAACCTCTGCCTCCCTGGTTCAAGCAATTCTTCTGCCTCAGCCTTCTGAGTAGCTGAGAAGCGCCCACCACCATGCCTGGGTAATTTTTTTGTATTTTTAGTAGAGACGGCATTTCACCACATTGGCCAGGCTGGTCTCAAACTCCTGACCTCAAGTGATCTGCCTGCCTCAGCCTCCCAAAGTGCTGGGATACAGGCGTGAGCCACAGAGCCAGGTCTAACTAATTGTTTATACATTTAAATAGATATTGGCAGTAATGTTTGCTTCTTTGACCGGTATGAGCAACACAAGAAATTTAGGAAGTTCAATTTAATTATTTAATTAAAACTTTTTTTCTTTTTCTTTTTTTGAAACAGAGTTTCCCTCTGTCACCCAGGCTGAAGCGCAGTGGCATGGTCCTGGCTTACTGCAAACCTGCCTCTGGGGTTCAAGCAATTCTGGTGTCTCAGCCTCCGGAGTAGCTGGGACTACAGGTGCGTACAACCATGCCCCGCTAATTTTTACAGTTTAGTAGAGTCAGGGTTTCACCATATTGGCCAGTCTGGGTCTCAAACTCCTGGCCTCCTGTGATCTGCCCACCCTGGCCTCCCAAAGTGCTGGGATTATGGGTATGAGCCACCACACCCAGCCTTAAAATTTTCAGGCCAAAATAAATCTAAGTCTTGTATATACCAGAATATTATACTACCACTATTTTCTACCTTATAATAAAATCTGAAATAAAATATAGTATGTAATAGTTTTTAGACCAAGATGATGATGACGATGATTTTTCAAGACAGAGTTTCCCTCTGTCACCCAGGCTGGAGTGCAGTGATGTAATTTTTACTCACTGCAACCTCTGCCTCCTGGGTTCAAGCAATGCTCCTGCCTCAGCCTTCTGAGTAGCTGGGATTACAGGTGCATGCCACCATGGCCAGCTAATATTGCATTTGTAGTAGAGACGGGGTTTCACCATGTTGGCCAGGCAGGTCTCAAACTCCTGACCTTGTTATCCCCCTGGCCTGGCCTCCAAAAATGCTGGGATTACAAGCGTGAGCCACCACACCCAGCATAACCAGGATTATTAAACCCTTCTAATTTGTCAAAAGAGTCACACTGATTTTTAAAAAATAATCTAATGAACGTTTTGATGTCTTTACATATTCAATATTTACATCATTTAAATTGTTCAAAAGTATCAGATTCCTCTCTGCTACCAACTTTATTTCTTTTATTGTACCAAACTATCAAGACCATTAATTTAATTTACAGCTAAATCTATTATTTTTTCATGTTAGAAATACAAAAAAAAATTTTCCCTGAGGAAACATCACATTTAAAGCATTAATATACTGGGCGAGGTGGCTCATACCTATCATCCCAGCCCTTTGGGAGGTCGAGACAGGCATATCATTTGAGGTCAGGAGTTTGAGACCAGCCTGGCAAATATGGTGAAACCCCCCTCTCTACTAAAAATATAAAAATTAGCTGGACATGGTGGCATGCGCCTATAATCCCAGCTACTCTGGAGGCTGAGGCAGGAAAATCGCTTGAATCTGGGAGCTGAACTTGCAGTGAACTGAGATCATGCCATGCACTCTAGCCTGTGCTACAGAGCAAGACTCTGTCTCTAAATATATAATAAGGCATACGTAGTAAAACAATAATAATAAGGTACAGGGTCTTCCTCTTCCTCTGTTATCTAGGCTAGAGTGCAGCCTTGTAATCATAGCTGACCAGCCTGGAATCTGAAGGCTGGATTGGAGGTCCACAGAGGAATCTCTGCATAAATAGCGCCGCCCAAAACTCACAGCTCTACCAGAGAATAGAGGTGATTGAGTTGGGAAAATCGACAGCAACAGACACTCCACTGTAGCGAAGAAAAAGAGAACTTCGCTTTCCACCTACTGTCAACAATAAAAAACAACTTTAATCTCTTCTGCTTCTTTGGCTAAAACTAGTTGAGTAAAGAAAACCCCAACTACAAGCGATCGCACAACTCAAATAGAAAAAACACCTTACGTAATCAAGTAACCGTACAACTGCTTTTAGAAAACCACAAAAAGTCAGGGGAGAGCGCGAACGCAGTCCCCCACTACCACAAATTATGCAGTCGAGTTTCCCACATTTGGGGAAATCGCAGGGGTCAGCACATCCGGAGTGCAATGGATAAGCCTCGCCCTGGGAAAACCACCTTCGTGATCATGGTATCTCCCCTGCCAGGTAAGTATGAGTTCAAACCCCTCCGCCCAGACACAGCCTCATACGCCTCACCCTTTACACGCACGGTCACTTGCCGCGGGCACCGCACCCCCAGCCCTCCTAGCCCTGACACACAGCTGGGATCTTGGGTCTGACCCGCGGTCCTGGACTCGCTCCCACAGGGGGAACTCCTTCGTCGGGAAGCAGCAGTTCGCCAAGCAGCAGCCCCTGCGCTGCCTCATCTACATAGAAGTCGCCCTCTCCGTGATGTCACCGGCAGCGCCTTCCCAGTCCCGTCTGCTCTTCCGCCACTCAGCCGACCAAGACGGCGGGGAAGTGACGTCGGCCTCTCGGTTCCCTTCCCGCCCCACCCCGAAGTCTGTTCTCTCCCAAAGAAGCGGGTCCTCATCCTACGTTACCAAGCGCCCTTTCGGCGGCCAGCTGGAGTCTGCGCACCCTTCTTCAAATAATGGCTTTTAATTCTCAGACTAGAACGTTTAGGATTACAATATAAAACGGTTCTCTCCACTTCCTTATCCTTGTGATGTAGCTTCCCCTTGAAATTGGAAGCCGTTCAGTATCAGAGAGACCCTATTTAGGAAACTAGAGGGGCGGCTCGGATGCCTGCACACCAGCCGTCCAGGTCAGAATCGCAGTCTCACCTGTCTTGGCTGAATGCTGCGGTCCTCCCAGGAATACAAACCAGTGATAACGGTTTTATCACTCGTAATGTTATAAAGACAGTTTTCCACTTTCATGAATCTTGTGTTTTTTTCTCCAAATTCAGTATTGTAGAAAAATATGCTGCCCGAGAAGAAACGATTGGACTCTCACGCGTGGCACTGGACAACGTCATCTCCTGCACAGCCTTCTCCACACCTCAGCGCTTACCTCATGTTCATATTTTATATTCTGCAAAGACAAAAACAAAATAATCCACATTTGACACAAATACCTGGGATACATCTTGTGTGACGTGTTTAACAAACGCCTGGATATTCTTTCCGTGTATTGGATTATAACGCAGGAAACACTGTGAAGTAAGCAGGTTGGAATGCCCAAGTCAAAGACCGTTTGAACATTTCCAAGTAGATTTGAGACTGGAATAGTACAGGGCAGTCAGGATAATGATTTCTAGGCAGCAGATTTACAGGACTTGAGGCTATGGGCTAAGACGTTGAAAAACCAGAGTGTAGACCAAGCTGGCTGAAACTGACTGGAGCCAATGTGTGCTGGATTTGATGTAGATTTCACCTAGGACCTCCCTATGTGCTCATTAACATATGAAATCACACACCCACCAGTGCCAGGACAGTTCTGAGACCACCAATATTTCAGATAAAAATGGGTGGCATCACAGCCGAGAAATCTCCACCTTTACCCAGGCATTTTCCTGAGTGTTCCACTCCCTGTTTGAAGAAACCATCAAGATGAAAGCCCAGACCCCATTGTTCTCTCTCTTGGGTTTGCCCAAACTCCCCTTCTTGAGTGTGGACTTTTTGCTTTGCAGTAAATCTCTTCTTTATTTACTGACTCATCTTTGACTTCCTTCTTGAGATGGTGTCAAGAGCCTGGACACCACAGCTGGGGTCGAGATCCCACCAGTGTTCGGGGACCTCCCCCAGCCCACCAGTATCAGATTCTATTCCATCGCTCAAATCACAAAACACCGAGTGGTGAGTTCTCCTTTGGAGACCGTAAAGCATAGATTCTGTGGCATGGTATCCAGTTAGGCCACTGGGAGGCATGGCAAAATGTTGAAAATGAGGGATTAGGTGACAGTGTAGCAACAGCTGAGTACTAAATACTTGATCCAGGCCCCATTCCCTGGATACTGACAGGGAGATGCACTGTCCAGGTAGTGGTGGAGAAATATTTTCTGGGGACCTGACCAGTCTTTTTGGAAAGAACTGGTTCCATCCTGCACATATGACCACCTGGAGGGTTCTTCCTGTCCACTGTACACACAAAATCAACTCATGGAGACCATGGATTGCAGTAAAGAGTTTAATTGACACAGGCCAGCCATGACATGTGGGGGACAGAGTTACTACTCAAATCAATCTTACTGAAGGCTCAGAAGTGAGGGGTCTTTCAAAAATAGTTTGGTGGGGAGGCTAGGGTTTGGGTGGTGCTGACTGTTGGGGATGAAATCTCAAGGGTGTGGAAAATGGCCCTCTTGCACTGAGTCAGCTTTTGGGTGGGGCCTGAGGGACTGGTTGATTTTTGGTCCAAATGGTGACATCCAGTAGTCAGAAATGCAAAAGCCTGAAAAGATATCTCAAGAGGCCAATCTTAGCTTCTACAATAGTGATGTTCTCCCCAGCAGTAATTGGGGAAGCTGCAAATCTTGTGACCTCTGGAATAATGGCTAGTAATGATCTAACAAGACATACAGCTCAGCAGAATTCAGGCCCCTTTCATCCTCCTAACTTGGTGGCCTTTCATTAATTTCACCGGGATAATTTCATTTTGGGGAAGTCATCATTTAAACCAATCTTTTTGGCCATTCCCAACCTTTTTGCCATCAGGGACTGGTTTCATGGAAGACAGTTTTTCCAGGAAGAGGGTGAGCGATGGTTTCTGGATGAAACTGTCCACCTCAGGTCATCAGGCATTAGTTAGATGAGACAGGAATAGCACAGGGTGGTCACAGGATTAGTCAGAGTCTCATAAGGAGCATGGAACCTAGATCCCTCACATGCACAGTCTCAATAGGGTTCAAGCTCCTATAAGAATCTGATGCTGATGCTGATCTGACAAGAGGCAGAGCTCAGGTAGTAATGCTTGAAAGCCTGCAGCTCACCACCTGCTGTTCGGCTGTGTTTCTAACAGTCTCAGGGACTAGTACCTTCTGTGGCCCTAGGGGTTGGGGAAGCCTGATTTAAACTATGAACTCAAAATTTTCCAAAAATAGCTTGGGAGCAATTGCATAGGAATGAGTGAAGGCAGCTAGCCTATGAGACTAGAACCAAGATAAAATCAGCCATGTCAGATTTCTCTTCATGTCATAATTTTGCAAAGTGGTTTCAGAGGGACTGCACAGGATGCTTGTTAAAAACCTGAGGCAGATTTTAATGTATGTACTACGGTAGGCAAGAGAGACCAGCAGAGAACTGAGCTCAACTCTCTTTCAATGGGCCATTTAAGTTTAGCAGTAAAAGACTGGTTAATGATAGCAATGCATCGTAAAACCTTCAGGAGGAAAGGAGACTGTTTTGTGGACCACTTTGGTTTTCTTTTTTGCATGTACCAGTTTTAAGGCATTAGTTTTTAAAATCAGTACTTTTTAATGGAAACCACTTGACCAAAAATTTGTCACAGAATTTCGAGACCCATTAAAAAAGTTTAATGAGAAAAGAAAAGAACAAGAAAAAATGAAGCTTTACAGACAACCGCAAGATATTAAAGTCAGTGGATGGAAAATTACTAAGAGGAACTGGATTAGCTATCAAAGGTGGTTGGGAAGACTCTTGCTAAACTCGGCTCAACAGGATTCTTTCCTAAAACTGGAGATGGCAGATCAGGAACTAACAGAGAAAAGGGCTCAGAGGAAGCTGACTGAAGTTTGGTCAAAGACAGTGCCCTCGACAGCTCTACACTGAGGCTTCTGTAAATGAACGAAGACCAACAAAATGAAAAAAACAAAAAAGCAAAGGCTGCATATTCTGAGCTTGCTGTAGCAAGGAGGCAGCCACTGTTACTTGCATTTTGGCAGAGACTTGAAGGCAACCAGAAGAGTGGGAACGCTTTTTAAAAAGAAAGGCTTCAGGTGTGCTGGGATTGGGGCTGCCAGCATCGTGAGGCTGCAGACAGAGGAAGAAAATACAAATATTTTACCCCAGAATATATTTCTTTGGCATATTTCAAAGCGGCTGTCAGAGAGCCAGCAAACAGAAATAACCCTGCAAAGCTGTCTTTTTTTTTTTTTTTTTTTTTTTGAGACAGAGTTTCAGTCTTGTTGCCCAGGCTGGAGTGCAATGGTGCCATCTCGGCTCACTGCAACCTCTGCCTCCCAGGTTCAAGTGATTCTCCTGCCTCAGCCTCCTGAGTAGCTGGGATTACAGGCATCTGCCACCACACCCAGCTAATTTTGTATTTTTAGTAGAGACAGGGGTCCTCCGTGTTGGTCAGGCTAATCTGAAACTCCCAACCTCAGGTGATCCGCTCACCTCTGCCTCCCAAAGTGATGGGATGACAGGTGTGAGTGACTCCTCCCAGCAAAAATTCTTTTGTAGGGGAAATTTACACCTGCAGAGAATCTGCATTAATCCAGCCTTCTCTTGTCAGGATTGAGAAATAAAAATAAGCTTTAAGCCCTACAACCAAACTCCCTCTTGGCTGACAGGACCGCAGAGAAACCTTGAAAACTGAGTTTCTGGCTATGACAGGATTGGAGGTTGCACATCGCATATGCCCCCTTAAAACCCCTCCCTCACTAACTGCCTTTATAAGGCAGGAGAACAGCAGAGCGAATTGGAGGTTGGATAAAAGGCAGAATGAGTAAAGGCAGAAACAAGCAAGGTGAAGGGGCGTGTGGGCAAGAAGCAAGATAAGAGGCAGAAGTCGAGCAGCTGAAACAAAAAGATTTAAAAAGCAAGCGAGGCCGGGCACGGTGGCTCACACCTGTAATCCCAGCACTTTGAGAAATGGAGGTAGGCGAATCTCCTGAGGTCAGGAGTTCAAGACCAGCCTGGCCAACATGATGAAATCTCATGTCTACTAAAAACAAAAAAAAATCAGCTGGGTGTAGTGGTACATGCCTGTACTCCCAGCTACTCAGGAAGCTGAGACAGGAGAATTGTTTGAACCTGGGAGGCAGAAGTGCCATGAGCCAAGATAGCATCACTGTGCTCCAGACGGGGTGACAGAGCAAGACTGTCTCAAAAAAAAAACCAAAAAGCAAGCAAAGACCCCATGGCTGGCAAGATCCAAACCAGTAAAGGGGCAGCTGTTCAGAGCTAGGCATGTACATTAGAGAGAAGTGGTATCCTTAACATGACCCCATACGATAATCAGCACATTAAAGCCCATGCATATGGACTGCAGACATGCATGGACTTAAAAGTATGGGATGGAGGCAACATGCAAGCCCACAAAGGCCTAAGTAACTAAGCAATCTCCCTATCAAGTGAAAGGTAAACACTCCTAAAGATTAGCCATCCTTGTGAAGAGAAGGAAAAAACACACACATAAAAAGACCCAGTGTATACACCAAACTAATACCGATGTCATCTCCCAGAGGTCAGGCCACTCTCCCCTCTCTGAGCGTGTTACTGTGCTTAGTTAACTTTGCTTTGCTGCTTTGTGTGTGTCATGTACAGGTCTTTGTTTGGGACACCAAGAACCTGGAACTGCATGGCACCATCTGGTAACAATTAGGCTTGTTTGTCCTAAGGGGTAACACACCAGCCCTCCGGAAAGACTTGCTTCGCCACAGTTACCAACAAACAGCCTGAGGCTTTCCCTCCCTTTTGTGGTTCTGATAAAACAAGCAACCAGCATTCCCTCCTGATAAGAGAACACCGACCTGGGAATGAATCTGGCCAGCCTACAGAGGATGAACAGTGAGGGTTTTCATGGCCTCGGCTTCAGCTTTTGACGTCAGAAGACCACAAACACCACTCTCAGATGTTTGCTCATGCCACCATTTTATGAACCCGGTCCCATGGAGAGGCACGCAGCTTAATTACATGTATGCACATTTTTCCTGTTATCAATACTCATATTGGAATATTATTTGGTACTGCTCCTGTGAAAGATACATTCTCAGAGCATCATGAAATTGGAAGCATGATATGAACACTGTAATGCAGCAATGGTGCATCCAGTTCCCTGCACTATAGAAATATCTGCGGAGAAGATGCGACCGCAATGACCAGAGTCAGTGCACGAGAATGGTGACTGCGGCGTTCTGTGTCATCCTAAAACTGAAACCAACCTCATCTCAAAAAAAATTTTTTTTTTTTGAGATGGAGTCTCTCTCTCTTGCCCAGGCTGGAGTGTAGTGGTGCACTCTCTGCTCACTGCAGCCTCCATCTCCCAGGTTCCAACAATTCTTCCTCAGCCTCCCCAGTAGCTGGGATTACAGGTGCCTATAATTAATAGAGTAATTGCTCTATCAGTGTGAACATGGGTCCCATGGAGAGGCACGAAGCTCAATTTCGCATCTGCACATTTTTCCTTTTATAGATATTCATACTGTGATATTATCTGGTACTGCTCCCGTGAAGGATACAATTGCAGACTGTACTCAGATTAGAAGCATTATACAAACTCTATAATGTATCACTGGCACACCCAGTTCTCTACACTACAGAAATATTAAATCCAGGCACATCCTGGGGATACTATTGGCCTCCTATTGTTAAAAAATGAAAAACTAGAGGCACATAAATTACCGTTTCAGCGAATAACGGACTGAATTAGAATTTTATCGCACCAGAAGTGGGTTCCTGGCTCTCCATTTCAGGATTCCTGATGTGATTGATATAGCTGGCCTAGAGTTAGAACTTGTACGATGTCATTTTATAAAGAACAAAACTGTTTCCATTCTCCTCACAGTGATTGCTAACTTTGGTTTCTGTAAACTGCTAGATTATTTGCAGGATGCAAATTGAGGTAAAGCTGCATACCTTCTCTTATCTGTGAATGCCAGAGTTGCTGGCCTTTGTTTACCAGAGTAAGCACCCCCAGACAATTCCATCCTGGCGCCAAGTAAATAAAAATCTATGGATCCCACCCCCACCCAGACGATGTGTAAACGAATGTTAATCTCGGCATCTGTGAACCCCTTAAATAACAATCAGAATGTCAAATAGTCCCCTGGCCCTCGAAAAATCCGGAACCCCCTCACCCTCATCTCTGCCCAGAAGGTGATTTGAATCCATTGGCCCTCGGAATGTTTGAAGCCCCTCACCCCCAAGGTGATTTTACGGGTATAAAAGGTCTTGCCACCCTCTTTTGCGGGGCCACGGGTTGGAGAGACGTGAGTCCTCCGTGGTCGCCGGCAATAAACCCTGCAATTTGGCATACTTTTTTCTTGGTGTTGATTTTCTGTGCTCGGTTCGATACAACATTGAGGTGCACAGGTGTAAACCTGGCACTTCAGAAGATATCTGGTTAAGAATCCGGGCGAGGAGGTGGGCTAAGCTTTGACTCGGATCAGTCATAAATTAGTGGCTTAGGACTTCAGGAAGATAAAATCTACCAACTTACCTCGTGATTGACAATTCGCGAATGCTTTAAAAGTTCCAAACTAGCGTCCCTGGGTGGGCTCGAACCACCAACCTTTCGGTTAACAGCCGAACGCGCTAACCGATTGCGCCACAGAGACAGGTGCTGCGTCTCTACAGGGCACTATAGGTAGAGCGCACTCACTAAACTTCCTCCTTCTAGTCCATCCTCAGCCCGCCGGCAGGACGACTGAGCAAGGCCTTGGAAAACCGGAGAGACCTAAGCGGTCACGCTGACACCCGCGCGTTGGGAGATTCTGGAGCGAGGACAGATGAATGGCCTTCGCCCACTCCGCCCCTCGCCTGTTTCAGAAGTCCCCGGAATCTCCCTGGCCCGACCCCGTCTGAGCCCCCTAGAGGCCCAAGGGAAGCTGAGTGCCCGGCGGGCTCCCGGGATCGCTCTTCCGTTCTTTGCGCCGCCTTCACCCAGTGAGGGAGCCTCTGCCCACCCTGCCCAGTCGCTTTAGGGGCGCTGCGGAGCTTCCACTGCCGTCTTCGGATCCTGTGTCCTGCACGGGGGCTCCACCAGGGCAGGGATGGGGTGAGGGTCGCTCGTGGGTCCCCTCGCGGGGAGCAGGGTCCTGCACTCAGCAGGGCGCACGACTAGGACTTTAGAATGAATGCATTGTCGCCTTTAGCTTTTAGTCCTCTGAAGAGCCCTGAGAATGGAAATCATGATGGCTTTTTCCACGGGAAGTTATTTTCACAAAGGGTTTGTTGAGGTTGATTTCTCGGCACCCCGCGGGTGGCAACGGGCAGGGCCTCCAGAGCACCTCCTGCGCGGTGGGGCCGGGACGCAGCTGGATGGCGGTGGGTCCTGGCAGGAGGGCGGGAGATGGGAACGGAAAAGCAAAAGCAGAAACAGAAGCCGGGGAGTGGTGGGCCAGACACCCAGACCTCTTAAAAGGCTCCTGCGGAGGCAGAGGCGGGACCTTCTGGAAGTGAAAATTGGTTTTTAGGTTTTGGGGGGGATATTTTGTTTTTGTTTTGTTCGTTGTAATTGTAGCAGAGTGAGGAAATGGAGAGAGAACCTGAAAGAACCCCCAGACGCGAGGACCTATTGCTTCCCAAGAATAAGATCTTCCAGAGGAACAGGCCGAAAACCAGGTGTCTGGGAAACCCGAAATCTTTGGAGTAGCAGCATCCCGTGACCCTCTGCGTTCTTTTCGGCAAAGGACTTGCTTCCATTGTTTGTTCAATTGTCTTTTTGTTAAGTAAATAAAACCCTTTTCCTATATCTTTATAATTACAAACAATGCTGCAGTCGTCATTCTGTTCCCTTCTCTCCGGCCATGCTGTGCTTCTCTAGGGTGGAGGCCTGGAGGGCAGTTGTTCCAGCAGGGTGATCACATGGCTTTTATTTCATTCCACTTTTTTCCTTTGTTGCTTTGTTAGCTATAATGCTTTCCTTATTTTCGCGACTGCTGTAGCGTTTGGGATACATCTTCCATTCACCACAGTCAGCTTTCAAGTGACATGACGCCTCCCTTTCTGGCCTTTATCTTAGTGTTATCATGTGTTTTTCTTTTATCCGTTAAAAGTCTGTAATTCGTTATTACTTTTACTTATTACGTCAAATATTTTTTAGAATATTTAAAATCTAATTTAATTTATTCTAATCGAATCTAATCTGATCCAATCTAATTTAAATAAGAAAACGTGTAGTACGTGCTTTCTAAAAGCCATTTCCAATATTCCCTCCTTTGTGTAGGTCCACATTTTTATCTGGTATCGTTTTGCTTCCACCTGGAGGACTCAAGATTTCTTGCAGCGAGGGTTGGTGAATTATTTTAGCTTTTGTATGTTTTCTTTTTCCTTTTTTTTTATTTTTTTGAGTCTCACTCTGTCCCCCAGGCTGGAGTGCAACAGCATGGTCCTGGGTAACTGCAATGTCCACCCCTGGGTTCAAGCAATTCTCCTGTCTCAGCCTCTGAGTAGCTGAGATTACAAATGCCCACCACCATGCCTGACCAATTTTTGTGTATTTAGTAGAGAAGGGGTTTCACCATGTTGGCCAGGCTGGTCTTAAAACTCCTGACCTCATGATCCACCCACCTCTGTGATATAGCTGGCCTAGGGTTAGAACCTGTACAATGTCATTTTATAAAGAACAAAACTTTCCATTCTCCTCACGGTGATTGCTAACTTTGGTTTCTGTAAACTGCTAGATTATTTGCAGGATGCAAGTTGAGGTAAAGCTGCATACCTTCTCTTATCTGTGAATGTCAGAGTCGCTGGCCTTTGTTTACCAGAGTAAGCACCCCCAGACAAGAATTCATCCTGGTGCCAAGTAAATAAAAATCTATGGATCCCACCCCCACCCAGACAATGTGTAAACGAATGTTAATCTCTGCATCTGTGAACCCCTTAAATAACAATCAGAATGTCAAATAGTCCCCTGGCCCTCGAAAAATCCGGAACACCCTCACCCTCATCTCCGCCCAGAAGGTGATTTGAATCCACTGGCCCTCGGAATGTTTGAAGCCCCTCACCCCCAAGGTGATTTTACGGGTATAAAAGGTCTTGCCACCCTCTTTTGCGGGGCCACGGGTTGGAGAGACGTGAGTCCTCCGTGGTCGCCGGCAATAAACCCTGCAATTTGGCATACTTTTGTCTTGGTGTTGATTTTCTGTGCTCGGTTCGATACAACACCTCAACCTCCCAAAGTGCTAGGATTACAGGTGTGAGCCACCATGCCCGGCTGATAGTTCTCATTTAAAGTTATTTCCCTATTAACCATTTTCATTATCTGTGAATTTCAGATTTTCCTAAGTAAGAACCTCAAGGTTACTCTGGGCATGGTGACTCATACCTCATAATGCCAGCACTTTGAGAGGCTGAGGTGGGTGGATCCCTTGAGCCCAGGAATTCAAGACCACACCTTCAAAACCCTGCCTTAAATACAAAACCAAACCAAACCAGG
Source organism: Saguinus oedipus (assembly GCA_031835075.1). Lineage (NCBI taxonomy): Eukaryota > Metazoa > Chordata > Mammalia > Primates > Cebidae > Saguinus > Saguinus oedipus. The sequence continues at coordinate 3,260,660 of CM063190.1, forward strand.
AAAAAAAAAAACCACTTAAGATTAGATAAATGTTGTTTGTTTGTTTGTTTTGGCCAATAACTCAAGACTTAGCTATTTTCATTAAACAAACAATATTAATCACCTTATTTATCAAAAATTACACAAACAAAGATCATTCTTTTTGGGCCGCATTCATAGCTTTATAACCCCCGTTTCAAATTGACACCTTATACTACACAGCAGAGCTAAATATACAACCACTTGGCCAGTAAATTTAAATGAAAAGATAAGTCATCAATTCTGAAGCCATTTCGAATTCTGTTTTACCAAAAATTTAAAACCAGTTTATTTACTTGTCGGGGTCTGGCACGCCTGCCGGGGGGCTACCGACCTGTGGGAGTCCCCGGGACCGCTGACGTAGATGTCTTGTTCAACCTGAGGGAGAGAGCACGTGGAAAAAGACAGAGAGAAAAAAGCGGAGTCTGGAGGGCTGTGTAATCTGGGGTGGAAAATGTAGCAAATTTATTATTGTGGGTTACAGCTTTTATACCTTTTTTCTTGTCTACAGTTACTTTATCTCACAAAGAAAGGGTAAACAGAGGCTCCTGGAAATAGCTCACAAAGGTTATGTAAAAGAAGGATAAACAGAATAGTTAGCAGAGGCTTGTGAAAGTAGCTCACAAAGAAGTCTATGCAAATAAAGGGTAAACAGAATATTTACCAGAGGCAGCCGGGCGCGGTGGCTCAAGCCTGTAATCCCAGCACTTTGGGAGGCCGAGGCGGGTGGATCACGAGGTCAAGAGATCGAGACCATCCTGGTCAACATGGTGAAACCCCGTCTCTACTAAAAAAAATACAAAAAATTAGCTGGGCATGGTGGCGCGTGCCTGTAATCCCAGTACTCAGGAGGCTGAGGCAGGAGAACTGCCTGAACCCAGGAGGCCGAGGTTGCGGTGAGCCGAGATCGTGCCATTGCACTCCAGCCTGGGTAATGAGCGAAACTCCGTCTCAAAAAAAAAAAAAAAAAAAAAAAAAAGAATATTTACCAGAGGCCTGTGAAAATAACTCAAAAGGAAGTTTATGTCTTTCAAAGATGCCTTTAAGGTGGCTTGTCAAACCTGTTTTCCATCATGGGGATGGAACAAAGACTTGGCTCCAGGGAAAACATGGGCAGGGGTCTTTGCTCCTCTTAGGCATCTCAATTGCAGCAAGTTTTATTGCTTATAGAGACTGATGGGGACATGAAGACAGACAGCACAATGTCCTCACAAACTGCACACCTTTGCTTTGCATTCTGTTTTTGCCTCAGTGACTCAGCCCTTGGCCTTTGCCTCAGCTCAACAGCCCTCAGGTGGGAGAGTACAGATAGGTCCAGCAACTGAGTCAAGGAGTCACGCTTGCTGTCTCAAGCTCTCAGGTGAACGCTGTACATCTCCCTCTTTTTTATTTTGCAAATGAAGTGCAAGCACCTTCAGTTGCATTTCTCTGAGGGTGGAGAATAGATGGAAGACACATGGCAGGCACATTAGCAATATAAGAACACAAGCAGCAATGGCAAGCAGAGATGAAAAAGAAGGGAGATGAAACTGATTTATCCAAGAGGACATGGCATCAACAAAACTGTGAGCAATAAAATCATCATCAGGTAGTTGTGACCGAGAAAGGTCAATGGCCAAAATTTCTTGTTGCAAACATGAGATGTCAAGAGAGAGATTGTTATGAGACCAGATGCCCTGTAAATGGGCCTTAATAAGAGGCCACTGCCACTGGGAATCAATGTAAGGAGCACTGGTAACACATATATACTTATAGTGAGCATGACAGCGGAGTGAAAGTCTATTTTGTAAGTTATTCACTTTGTCCCCCAAGATGGTTATGGTTTGTTCTAAGGCATTCAGTTTGCTTCTAATTTATCATCAATAGACATTTGAGATCCCATAGCAATAGAGACATTTTTGGCTAAATGATTCACATATACAGCAGTATTAACGGATTTTGAAAATGGCTAGTATGGCTAAAAATAGAGTAACCGGATTAAGAGAATGTCCTTGCGGACGAACAATGAGTGACGCGTCAGCTATCAGGCATTGCATCTGGGTCCAGGTCGGGACTGGAACTTCTTGAGGAGGCGTCGGCTGGTGCCGCGGGTGATGGGCATGGCAGGATGTCATCCTCTGTAGGTGTAGATGTCGGATTCTCGGGAGAAGGGAGTTCAGTGAAGTCATCTGAGGGCTCGGCCGACAGGGAGATATCAGTCGAGGAAGAGGGATGGGTCACTGGTCTTGGAGAGGACTGTCCTTTTTGGGGCATGCTTGACATGTCGCTCAGGCACCCAGATAGGTGAGGGGGCAGACCTAGGGAAAACACAAATGTGACCTCTGCCCCAGACTAACACTGGGTCAGGGCCATTCCATTGATTAGAAAATAAATCTTTCCATAACACCATAGGCGTGGCTGAGTCTTTTGGGTGCCAGAAACGATCAGCTGCTGAGTGACCTTGAGCATCAAGGGTCAAAAAATTTAGAACAAAAAGAGCATGCCGAAGTACATCACGTGGAGACTTGTAAAAGGAAGGAGGTGAATTATTTAGTTTAAGTATTAGAGTTTTAAGGGTGGCATGAGCATGTTCAAAAATTCCCTGTCCCTGAGGATTATAGGGAATTCCTGTCTTATGAATCACCTGAAATTGAGAACAAAAGGTTTGCAATGAAGGGCTGGTGTAAGCTGGAGCATTATCAGTCTTTAAAATTTTTGGTGCACCTAGGTTGGAAAACACGAGTAAACAATGAGCAGTCACGTCCTTGACTGCCTCTCCTATATGGGCTGAAGCTATTATGAAACGAGAAAAAGTGTCAATAGTTACATGCACATATTTTAAACAACCAAAGGAAGCAATATGGGTGACATCCATCTGAAAGATGTGGCCAGGTTGTAGGCCACGAGGGTTTACTCTAGTATGTGCAGCTTGAGGCAAGTGAGTCACACAAGCAGGGCATTGCTTAACAATGGCACGAGCCTGTTCTCTGGTGATGTGAAACTGCAGTCGCAGGCTACGGGAGCCCTGGTGGTGCAGGGCATGGGACATCTCTGCCTGTTGTAAAGGAGAAAGGGCAGGAGCTATGACTGGGTGAGTTAGAGAATCAGCATGCCTATTGCCTGCAGAGAGAGGACCGGGTAAATCAGTATGTGCACCAATGTGACCAATAAAAAATTGATGAGTCCGCTTGCGGATAGTCTGCTGCAAAGGAAGAAGTAGGTGCATTATAGCAGAACTGTCAGAAAATGACAAGGATGCTGTCTCCAGCAGGTTGATCAGGTTAACTACATATTGACTGTCAGAGTATATATTAACTGATTGACCACAAGTGGAGAGCACATGTTGAACAGCAAGCAATTCCACCCTTTGGGTGGAAGTTTCAGGCATCTGGAAAGAAAAGGGAACATCATCAATTTGTCCAGCAGCAAGTCCGTTTGAGGAACCGTCTGTAAATGCCAAAGTGGCCTGAGAAATTGGCTGCAAAGAACATGTTTTGGGGAAAATATGATTACATTTGGAACAAAAATGCAGTATTTTGTCTTTGGGATAGTGGCAGGAAAGTTGTCCGGTGAAACCTGAAAGAGCTATTTGCCATGAGTCAGAAAATGACCACAACCAAGATTGTTCTTGGGCTGTGAAAGGAACAATCACAGTAGGGGGGTCGGAACCAAACAGAGCAAGTGCCCTTAGCCGGCCTTTGGCAATTAGCATAGATACTAAGTCATGATAAGGAGTAACAACATGAGGATGACTGGCAGACAGATGGAGCCACTCTAAGATTCCCTTTTGCCAGAAGAGACCTGTGGGAGTGTAAGAGGTGCGTAAAATGCATAAACACCAAGACACTCCAATAGTGACATGGTTTAGTTTTTGTTCTGAGAGAGCATCTTGCACCAATTGCAAGGCATGTCTAGCTTCATCAGTAAGTATCCGGGGAGACTTCAGGTCTGTGGGGCCTCTGAGCATATCAAAAAGAGGCTTAAGCTGACCAGTAGTTAATTTAAGACTAGGCCTGATCCAGTTAATATCTCCCAAAAATGTTTGGAAATCATTCAATGTACTGAGATGGGCAGTAGATAAGACAGGAGTCTTATAGGACACCTGATTGCAGTCAATGAGGCCACCTAAGTCATGGAAAGGAGTTACCTTTTGGACTTTATCAGGAGATATAACTAAGTTTGAATTTGTAAGGAGGTAGCTTAAATCCTGAAAGGCTTCCCGTAGGTGGTCGGGGGAAGGAGCAGCTAAAAGGAGATCATCCATATAATGTAGCAAAAGAACATCTGGATAGCGCTCATGGAGGGGCACAACTGCCTGAGCAACAAATCTCTGACACAAGGTGGGGCTATTTGCCATTCCTTGGGGCAATACAGTCCACTCATAGTGCTCGAAGGGCCTGTCATTGTTGGTTGCAGGAACACTGAAGGCAAACCGGCAGCAATCTTGAGGTGCCAAGGGGATGGAAAAGAAGCAATCTTTCAGATCAATAACTAGTAATTCCCAATTTTGAGGAACAACAACAGGCAAAGGGAGACCAGGTTGCAGTGGTCCCATGACTTCCATAATTTCATTCACTTTCCTAAGGTCTTGTAAAAGTCTCCACTTACCAGATTTCTTTTTAATGACAAAAACAGGAGTATTCCATGGACTATTAGAATGCCTTAAATGGCCAGCTGCAAGCTGTTCCTGGACCAGCTCTCTAGCTGCAGCAATCTTTTCAGGAGACAAGGGCCACTGGCCCACCCAAATTGGAGAATCAGAAAGCCAAGTGATGGAATCAGCATGGGTGCCAGGAGTCACAGTGACCCATTGGGAAAAAACCCTAACCCTGAATGATCATTTTTAGGAACAACTTCCAAGGGCATAGGGTCACCTTGTAAATTCCGACCAAGGCCTTTAGAAGGATGGAAGCCTTGTTTCATCAAGATATCTAGGGCAGGGCTAGAAGTAGCTAAATGAGCATTCATAGACTGTAAAATGTCACGGCCCCACAAGGTTATTGGAATGTTGGGCAAAACATATGGATGGAAAGAGCCACTATGGCCTTCTTCATCTGTCCAAGATAACAATTGGGAAGACTGATAAGGGTCAGAAGAAGTGCCTATACCCTGCAGAGACATATAAGCCTGTGTGATAGGCCATGTAGGGGGCCAAAACTCTGAGGAGATTACAGAGACATCTGCTCCAGTGTCTAAAAGGCCCCTAAATCTTTTTCCATTAATGGTAATAATCATTTCTGGTCATGATGCTGAAATGGCTTGTACCCAGCACAAGTAAGGATTTTTCTTGTCCCAAGGAGGGGATGCAGCAGAGTTAACACTCCTTTTGTGAGGCACAAGCAGAAGCTGTGCGAAGGGAGAGCCTGGCTGTAATGTAACTACCCCCCACCCCACCCCCCCGCCCGGCAGTAGAAGCTAACACAGTCAGCTCTCCAGAGAAACTTTGATCAACAATAGTGGGTACAGTATGTGGAACTGCCTTACGTCCTAACAAAACGCCTATATATCCATCTGGTAATGGGCCAAAAATACCTGTTGGGACTGGAATCACACCGGAATCAGGCGTTAATAGAATTTCGGTGGTGGGACAGAGGTCAAGTCCCGAACAGTTCGAGAGTGGGGAAGAGCCTCGATTGGCTGCGGGGGTCGAGGCGACCCCCTCTGCGAGTTTCCTGAATGAGGGAGAAAATTTCCTTGAGCGTCCCTCTTAGATCTGCACTCACTGGCCCAATGGTTGCCACGGTGACACCGAGGACACTCACCAGGCTGGCGAGGCCTTTGCTGTGTGGCAGGGAGAGACGGCGCAGGCTGGGGGGGAAGTAATACCAACAGGGTGAGGGCAGTTTTTAGCAATGTGACCAGACTGTCCACATCAAAAACACTTCACAGGTGGCCTACGATTTTCCTGTTGCTGCTGCCTTAAAAAGGCTGCCACGGAAAGTCCCTTTTGTGCTGCAGCCATTTACTAAAGATCTACTTACTGTCTGGATGTAGTTCTAGGCCTGCCGCACCGAATAGTGGAAAAATAGAGCCAATTGAATGTCCAAGCTTTATTAGGAGCTCCGGGTGGACTAAGCACCACTGTACAGACTGAAGTGGGTAGCCACGCCTAGGAGGCGGGCTGAGTGACTTATATAGCAGGAGTCAGTAGTTTTCCACTGCCACTGAGAGGGGACGTGCTCTTCCTCAAGTAGGGAGGGGACTTGCTCTTCCTCGGGTAGAGTTTTTGTGGCTTATTGGCTATCTCCTTAACAAAGGAGGGTTTTGAGGCCTGCCATGAAAAAGGGAAGGAGGGGGAAGGGGTCCTGCAAACAGCTTATCTGGGAACCTGGCTAAACATTAATGGTGGTACTTTTCCACTGTCGTTGAGGTTTTTCCAGTTGACTGTGGTAGGGGGAAGGGGAGGCCGGTCCTAACATTCCCCACTCTTTATTATGGAGTTTGGGCATAGTTGTCTTTCTTAGCTTCTTCCTGCTGGTGCAGGGCATTGTGGGGAGGGGGTTATAAAGAGTTAGGTTATGTTAGGCTCGGCCTCTCCTGGGATGAAGGGTTGTAGGAGCTTCTGATTCACTGTGGTGCGGGTTAGTTCTTGGAAGCGGCATTGAAGGAACTGTAAGAAACAAGGAGCAATTAGTAAAATTAATCCAATTGCAATAGCTGGGCCTAATAGAGGAGTTAAGAGGGTGTACATGGAGGAGGTCCACCAAGTGGTGGCTTCAGTTGAGAACTTTTGTTGGCGTAGGTCTGTACTGATTTTCTGTAGGTTTTCAATCCGGGTTTCTACTAGGCCGGACTCATTGATGTAGTAGCAGCATTCTTCTTGTAGAAGATGCAGGTTCCTCTTCGTTCGGCGGTGAGGAGGTCTAATGCCAGGCGATTTTGTAGGGCGACCTGTGCTACTGAGGTGATCTGTCGTTGGAGAGAGGCTAATGATTCTGCAGAATTGTCAATGGCGGCCTGAAACTGAGAAGTTAGACGTGCTAGAGCCTGATGGGAGTGGGCTAGGGCTCCTCCTCCTAGTCCAGCTCCTAGGGCTGATCTGGCGAGAGAGAGACCTACTACTAGGGGTAAAAAGGCAGCCCATCAAACTCGATGATGTATGAATTGTTGTTGGAACTCTGCTGGGGAGTAAATGGTTAATCGGGGTATGAGGGTTACTGGTAAGCATAGGCCGTGGGAGTGTGTAGAGGGGTAGAGGGTTTTGAAAAGTGTTCTGTTGCACCATAAAAAGGTTCCATGAGGAGCAGTAAGATTGGTGGTTATGGGTATAGTTTGGTTGCAGGTGGGAGAGCTGTCTCCATAGCAGACTGGTATTTGCTGGTTTGGAGGTAGATAGACTTCTACCTCTGTTATGGGAGTAGCCCAGGAAGACGGTATGGAGGAGCTGGCGTGAGTGTTAGATGGAACTGTGACTAAGGGGGTTTTTCCTAGGGTGGCGCACATGAGGCAGGAAGATAGGTCTGGTAGGCTTGTTTGGTTGGCAAGCTGGTTAGTTATTTTCAGGCCTTCATTAAGGAGGGTTAGCCATGAGAAAGGCTGAGAGGATGGCTGAAGTTGTTGAGTTAGCGTTTGTTCTTGGGTGTGAATGAAGGAGTGAACTTCTTTAAGGGTAGGGGGTAAAGTTATTAAAGCTCTCCAGATATAGAGGTGGGAGGAAGGGTACCCGGTGTTCATTGTGTCGTATACTGCTGCTTTTTGGAGTGTAGTCCAGCGTGAGTTTGAAGGATCGGGGATTTGGAGAGAGAGATAGGAATGGAAGTGGTGGTATTTTAGCTTGGAGTTCTCGTGATACTCAGGTGTGGTGTGGAGAGCCAGGTGGAGGGTGCAACTTTTCCAGGTGCATCCCATGCAATTTAGGTAGGATGATGTTTTGCAGAGGCCTTTCTGATCGTAGAGAAAACAAAGGATGGGATTATAAATTCAAAGGTCGTTACGGGGTATGTTTTTAAAATCAGTGAAGTTTAGAAAGATGGGTGACTTGCACCCTGTAGGAGGGCAGTCAAAAGTGGCAAGGAGGTGGTTGTGGCTGTAGGGAGGGGTGTTGCAAATGTGTGTGGTTTTGGTATAATTTTCTGTTAGGTAGAACCTCCATATAAGAGGGTTGCTGGAGGTGAGGCGGGGTTCTGGTAAGCTTAAGAGATAGAGGACCAGTAGGGGTAACATTCCAGGTGGGTTTGGGTGGCACATGAGGTGCTCTCTTTACTCTGGTTAGGTGCACCCACAAGGGGATTTCGGCGACTCTTACTGCTGACAGGGTGGTGAGGATGACCGTATATGGGCCTTCCCACCTGGAAGTTAATGGCTTTGGAGAGAGTGATTTTATAAAGACCAGGTCTCCTGGGGAAACTTTCAGGATTTGGTATGAAGAGGAGTCGGGCAGGGGTAGGGAGGTATTTGCGTGCTCCCAGAGAAGAGCTCGGAGAAGGGTGAAATAGGGCAGATAAGTAGATGCGGGGGGCTCTGGTGGTAGGGGGGAGGAGAGTAAGAAGGGTCATCCATATAGCAGCTCAAAGGGGCTGAGTTGTGAGGGGCCCTGGGGGCTTGCTCGGAGCCTTGTTAGAGCAATAGGAAGTAAGGTAACCCAAGACTGGTGGAGTTCAAGGGCAAGTTTTGTTAGGTGTTCTTTGATGAGGCCATTGGCCCGTTCTACTTTACCCGAGGATTGGGGATGGTAGGCCGCATGCAGTTTCCACTGGATCCCTAAGGATGTGGAGACTGCAGTGGTGATCTTAGAAATAAAGGCAGGTCCGTTGTCTGACTGGATGGTGGAAGGAAGACCGAATCGGGGAATGATGTCCCGGACAAGGTGCCCAGCTACAATTCCTGCGGTTTCGTGAGCTGTGGGGAAAGCTTCGATCCAGCCTGAAAAGGTGTCAACCAGGGTTAGTAGGTATTTAAACTGTTTGTGTTTTGGCATATGTGTAAAATCAACTTGCCAATCTTGGGCTGGTAGGTGGCCACGTAGCTGGTGGAGTGAGCGACATAGCTAGTGGAGTGAGCGACGTGGGTGACAGGCTCCCTGACCATCGGCTCTAGTGCAGGTTATACAATTAGAGTGGATTTCTTTTATTGTGGAAAGGAGGCCCTGAGGATGGAAAAGAGGGGTGAGAAAGTGAAACAGAGCTTTCGGTCCTATATGTAAGGAGCTGTGAATGTCTGTGATAATTTGGTGCTGCTGGTTCTGAGGTAGGATGAGAAGGTTCTGTTTAAAGGCCCATCTGTCTTTAAACTTGACATCTGGGGAGGAGGACAGCTCGGTGTTCTCTTCTGGGGTATACTGGGGTTTGTAGGTCTTAGAGAGGAAATAAATGGAAGCTGGGGGTGGACTAGTTTGGGCAGTGTTTCAGGCTATGGAGTCTGCAAAGGCATTTCCCCGAGCTACAGGCATATTTGCAGACTGATGTCCTTTACAATGGATGATAGCTACTTGGGCTGGCAGCTGGATGGCCTGGATAAGCTGGGAGATGAACTTTCCATTGAGGACGGGGGTTCCTTTGGTGGTGAGGAAGCCTCGTTCTTTCCAAATCATGCAGTGAGAGTGGGCAATGAGAAAGGCATACTTAGAACCAGTGTAGATATTAACAGTTTTCCCAGTTGCCAAGGTAAGGGCTTGGGTGAGGGCAATTAACTCAGCTTGTTGGGAAGTGGTTCCCTGAGGTAAAGGTTGGGTTTCTATAATATCATTAGAGACAATTGCATAAGCAGCTTTCCTGGGTCCGGGGGTTTTGAGATTGGAAGTGGGGTCTTCCAAGGTAAAAGCAAAAAGGAAATAGGAATCTGGGTGCAGAGGAATAGTGAAGAAGGCATCTTTGAGGTCTAGAACTGAGAAATGGGTGGTTGTAGGGGGAATGTGGGAGAGGATTGTATAGGGGTTGGGCACTACTGGATGAACGGGAATGACTGCTGCATTGATAAGGCGGAGGTCTTGAACCAGGAGGTACTGACCTGAGGGTTTTTTCACAGGCAGAATGGGAGTGTTGCAGGGGGAGTTTGTAGGAATGAGTAGTCCTTGAGCTTTCAGCTTATTTATGATAGGGAGGAGGCCGAGGCGGTGAATTTTGGAGATAGGAAACTGAGGGTGAGAAGGGAAGGTTGTGGGGTCTTTTAGGCATATGAGTATGGGTTGGTGATGTGAGGCTACAGTGGGGGTATCAGTATCCCATACTTTGGGATTTATGTCGGGGAGGAGTTCAACTGGAGGAATGGGGGAAGGTGAGTTGGTGATGAGGGGTAAAAGGAAGGTTTCTGTGTGTGGAAAAGTAATGGTAGCTTGCAGTTTTACCAGGATATCTTGCCCTAGGAGAGGTACAGGGCAAGAGGGAATGACTAGAAAGGAGTGGGTAAAAATGGAAGGGCCAAACAGACAGGTTAAGGGAGGAGTTTGGTGAGGAGTGGAGGGGGACCCATCAATGCCCATGACAGAGACTTGGGAAGGAGTGGTTTTGCCTGAATATGAAGGAAGTACAGAGTAGGTAGCCCCCATGTCTAATAAAAAGGAGACACTCTTACCCGCTACCTGGAGCTTAACCCTGGGCTCAGCAAGGGTAACCGGAGTTGGGAAGCCAGGCCACCGCTAATCATCCATAAACCCTAGTAGCTCTGGGAATAGGTTTTCCTGAGTACCTGACTCCTGACTGGCATGGGCAGGGGCCTGGTTTTCAGAAATGTGGCCTTGCTGCTCCCCAGTGCATCAGTTTGGAGGAACTGAGGCCCTGGGGGAGCTTGGACAATCAGATTTCCAATGTCCCATGAGCTGGCAAGTAGGGCAGGGCTTGGTAGGAGGCCGTGGCTGGGGGCAGGCTTTTGACCAGTGCCCTTCCTTTCCACATTTGAAACATGCCCCAGGAGGGGTGCATGTATCTATTCTGTTTTTCTGGTTCCCTGCTGGCCTAAGGGCGGCTACAAGAGCTTGGGTCTGGAGAGTGACCTTTTGTTTCATACGTGCTTGGCGGGCTGCCTCGGCTGCATCTTCCCTGGCATTAAAGACTTTAAAAGCCATTTTTACCAAGTCCTGTATAGGGGTTTCAGGGCCGTCTTCTGCGTTTTTTAGTTTTTTTCCGAATGTCAGGAGCTGATTGGGAGATGAAGTGTAATGCTAGGACAGTGGCTCCGTTTTGTGAGGCTGGGTCAAGGCGGGTGTAACGGACTAACTTCTTGCAAGCGAGTTAGAAAGAGGGCAGGGTTTTCATCTGGTAATTGGGTGATTTCTCTTAGTTTGTCATAGTTTACTACTTTGTTGGACACTACATCCATGCCTTTGAGGAGGTATCGGACTATGCAGTCTCTGCGGGGTATGTCGGACCCCCGGCCTGCCTGATAATCCCATTGGGGGTCTTCATTGGGAATAGCTTCAGCTCCAAGGGGGACCTGATTGTCTATAGTATGGTCTTTATCTGCCTGATGCCGAGCAGCAGCGAGAATGCGCTCGTGTTCTTCAGCTGTGAGGGTGGAGGTGCAGACTACTCGAATGTCATGCCATGTGAGGCTGTATGCCTGGGTAAGATATTGAAATTCTTTAATATAGGTGGACGGGTCGGCTGAGAAGGATCCTAAACGTTTTTCAATTTGGGACAGGTCTTGGAGTGAGAAGGGGACACGGACCCTTACTGAACCTTCGGTCCCTGCAACTTCCCTGAGGGGTGCTATTACTGATGAGTTATGAGATATGGTGTGGGCAGATATGGGGGAAGTCACGGGTGGTGTTTCCGGGGTGGAGGGCTTGGGGGCATCTGGGCAGGAAGGTGGAGGAGGACTGCCAGGATTAGCCGGTGGAGAAAGGTGTTCGGGGAGTTCGTCCGGAGGGGAATAAGGTGGTGGGCTAGCAGTTGCAGGGGAAGCTTTCTGGGGGGTTTGGGCTAGAAGGATCTGGTGGGTGGAGCAGGAGGAGCAGAGATCAGGACGGGAGCGGAGGTCCCAAAAAGCCTGGACATAAGGGACTTCAGTGTTTTTCCCGGTAAGGCGACAAAAGTTATCGAGGTCCCGTAATACGTTGAAATCAAAAGTACCAGTCGGTGGCCAATAAGACTGGTTGCTAAGATTATATTGGGGCCATGCGACCTGAGAGAGAAATGTTAATTTCTTTCTCTGCAGGGTCTGAGAATAGCCTAACTTTGAGAAATTTTGGAGCAGGCACCCCAAGGGTGTGTTAGGGTCTATTTTAGACTCTGAGTTCCCCATGGCTTGCAAAGCTAGCCGGTGCCAGGGAGGGAAGAGACAAGGAGGAGGCGTCCCTTCTCATTGCCTTTCCTTTAGGGTTAGGTTAGTGAAGTGAGTAGTCAGAGAGGCGTCCCCATCTGGCTACTCCCTTCTTCGGAAGACTCCAGGAGTCGGATGGAGAACTGCCTCGGCTCAGCGGAGTCTAGGGCGAGGAGTCCGTGTGGACTGGCGCCGGGAAGCTGGTTGCCTTAGCCTTATGTAGAAGAAGGTAGAAGGTAAGCAAAAATCTTACCTTGTCTGGAGTCTTGCGATGATGACCCAATGCAGGGGGTGGATGGGTGGACAGGGTGAGGGGGGGACTGTCGCCCGGCCTCAGAGGCCTAAGGCGGGTCAACCGACCCTCTCCCAGCTTTTGGCACCACTTGTCTGGATGTAGTTCTAGGCCTGCCACGCCGAATAGTGGAAAAATAGAGCCAATTGAACGTCCAAGCTTTATTAGGAGCTCCAGGCGGACTAAGCACCACTGTACAGACCGAAGTGGGTAGCTGCACCTAGGAGACGGGCTGAGTGACTTATATAGCAGGAGTCAGTAGTTTTCCACTGCCGTTGAGTGAGAGAGGGGAGTGAGAGAGGGGACGTGCTCTTCCTCAGGTAGGGAGGGGACTTGCTCTTCCTCGGGTAGAGTTTTTGCGGCTTATTGGCTATCTCCTTAACAAAGGACGTTTCGAGGCCTGCTGTGAAAAAGGGAAGGAGGGGGAAGGGGTCCTGCAAACAGCTTATCTGGGAACCTGGCTAAACAGTAATGGTGGTACTTTTCCACTGTCGTGGAGGTTTTTCCAGTTGACTGTGGTAGGGGGAAGGGGAGGCCGGTCCTAACATTTACATCACATGAACTGGTAAAAGCATTTGTCTTCAGGTCTATTTTTTCTGACAGTGTATTTCATTTAAGTGCTTTTTTTTCCCTTTAAGTCAATTAAATCAAGTTTTAAAAATATATTTTAGTAGTGAAACATATATACGACACATAATTATATAATGTATTAGACATGCTGATAGGAGTAGATCTTATACATTCAGAAGACTCTTCTTTTTCCTCCTATTTTAGACTTCCAATTTTTTGATCACCTGTTTCGTTGCTCTAGGCAGTTGTCAGCTAGAGAGTCCTAATTTATATATTAAAGGAACACCTCTTAGGTGAAACATCAGAGAGCAAAACTTAGCTATCAAAGTATAATGAGAAAGAGTCTGGCACCCTAGAGGGAGATGGAAAACGGATGCCGAATCAAACAGAACATCACAGAAATCCATCCTAGGATTGCATGAGTACACCAGTTTTATTTAGATAGTTCTAAATTTAGTCTCTATGTTTTCACTGGACCTCAGCTCCCAGCAGAGCTCTCACTGAATCCTAAATCTTCAGAAGATAGCATTAACCCTGGGTTAGGCCACATAATTATTTTATAGTGCATTTTGTTACAAAGATATTTCTCTAAGTGTCTAAACACACCCTTTCTTATTGTAAACACCCCGGGAGCATCCTCTGTTGTAATAACTATTTTAGTCAGTACTTAGTTTAAAAAAATAGGTAGCACAATACAAAAGCAAGCAGTTTAAGATCTGAGAGGAACTTTTCTGTTTACACTCTTGGGATTCCATAAGAAAAAACAGAGGTTTCTACCCCAAAAAAAGTCTGGCAATCCCTCCATTCTCAATAAGAAATCCCAGGCTGTTAGAAACTATTTCAGGTCCCTCAGGCCGCAGAGGGTGGCCAGGGAAAGGAGAGACAGACAGAAGTAACCAGAGAAACAGAATTCAGTCAGTGGAGAAGAAAAAGGACTTTTTCTCAAACAACAACTTCCAAGAAAACAAAAAAAAAGTATTAATGACTTTTAAATAGATATATATTTTAATATATATTAACATATATAAATATGTGTGCATATTATATATTTTTAATATATATATATACATATATTGAAATATACATATTAAAGATCCTTTTAACTCTCATTACTACATTTCAGCTGGGACAAATAGCTGATATTTCAAAAGCAAGCCAAATATCAATTGGAAAGAAATTGATTTAGGAACCAAACCCAGGTTGTCATGGTGAAAAATGTGCAGAACCTTAGCTACTGAACTGTAGCCTGGGGAGTGGGGTGACAGCCATTGCTCTTTTAGTTTGGTCTGGCTAGCAGAAGTGGCCCTGTGATATAAATAAAGACCCTCTGGTACTCAAAACCCTTACTTTTTTGATGGCTTCTTTTTTTTCTCCAGCTCTCCCTCTTTTTTTAATTTTAATTTAATTATTTTTTATTTTTATTTTTTAACCACCCAGTTTCTACACTTTAGCTGTGGGATTTTTATTTTTAATTAATTTTTTTCATGGAATTATCCAATTCAGAGGCCTTGTTCCCCATAATTTGGAATATTTTTTTGGATTTGATCAAGTCAGATAGAACTGGTCAAACCTAATGGAAAACAAGAGGGAAATAAAAACAAAACAAAACAAAAAAGTTAAGAAAATTAAAGATCGCACAATTCATATGATTGCTGAGTGCTCCAGTGGGAAGGGGAAATTATGATCAGTTAGTTTTTAATCTTAACTTGAGTCATTCAGGAGAATTTCCAAGATAAAACAGAGATTTGATTATTTACCTAGGAATGGGGACCAGGCTGCAGACTGCTCTGTACCATCCTAGAAGCAGGAAAACACTCAAACTCTCCTTCCCTGGTAGAAGTGAGCTGAGGGGGGTGAGGGCATAAAAGAAAAACAGAAGTGAGCTGAAACCAGAAAAGGAATTGCCTGTGCTCCATCATCATGGAAGCGGGAAAACTTGCCTTCATTGTTGGAAGCAGGTAAAACTCCAGAAAATGAGCTGTACAGCAAAATAAACCTTAGATCTCAGCCACATTTTGGGAAATCAGGATTCTCTGGAGCGGGGGATCTCTGAGGCTTCAGCAAATTGTCCTATTGGTTTGAGCAATAAAAAAAGCTCAGGCTGGTACCAAGCACCAATTGGAGAGTTGTCAAAGGTCAGGGCAGCTCCACTCAGAATCCCTTCATGGTTATCAATTGTAAACCAAAAAGTATGTGAGACAGATCTGAACTGACTTAGAAGGCTTATTGTAGACTCTGACTCATAGGTAATTTAGTCTGCCTGGAGGTGTGGCAGGCGGGTGCAAATTGTGGGGACCTGGCAATAGTTTAGGTTTAACAGAGATTAAAGAATTTGTCTAAGCAGTAGCTTGGCAACTTCAGGAGCCAGCTTGTCATCCTGGAGGGATTAATGCTTGGCCTGAGATGTCACAACGCTCCTCCACGTTACCTTTTAACATGGGAAGTAAGCTCTAGTGTGTTTCTGTACTGTGGAATGTTTAGAAATAATATTCTTGTCACATTTGTCAATATCCATGGCTGATACAGACACAATACCATCCAGTCACTGTTTAGCCTGATTTGCATGTGAGGCTTTGGGCTGGTCATCTGGTAACTTCTCGCTATGCAGTGGGGATGCAGTAACTGGAACTTCAGAAGGAAGAGTTACTAGATACCTCAAAAGCGGTGAAGATATTAGAAGCCCTGGCCTTCGGGCCCAAGGAAGAGCAGGATTTATGGGTAATAATCTGTATAAAACTGATAGGAAGCTGCAAGGAGGGCTCTTAGAACTCTGGGGTAGGTGAAGGTTGGAGCCTTGATGAATCAGGGGCCTGTGGCTTCTGATACCATCAGGTGCCTGTACTCAGCCACCTTCAGCAGCTATCTGGCTCTAGAGAGCCATAGCACTCCAGGAGAGGAGAGAAAGCTGCACAAAGCCCTTGTGGTTGTGTCCCCCAATCTGGACAAACATAATAGCATGCAGGGACAAAGTGAAAGAGAAGAGTAGGCAGAGACAATGTGAATCTGTTTACCACATATTGTAAACACATCTAAAAATATTGTTAGCTCATATCTGCACGTAGCACTAATGAAGTTGTTGAACTGAGGACTTTATTTCTTTGACTGTGACTCTCACCATCTTCAAAGCCAGCAATGAAGATTTCTTCCTCATCGAATCACTAACGTGTTTTGAATCTCTCTGACTTCCTAATTCACTGACCTCTGACCTCTAGACCCAGACTTTAAAGGCCCATGTGATTAAATTAGCCGGCCTGGATAATCTCCCTATTTTAAGGTTAATTTAATAATATCTGTAAAATCCCTTTGCCATACAATTAGCAACCATAGGAAAGCTGCAGTGACTTTGAAACCAACCCAGTTGTCCCACAGAACTGATGTTTACGGTTTCTTTTGAATACACATAGAAATTGACCCTCCCAGTCTTGAAATTTGAGAAAGTTACATTTGTATTACCTGAGTTCCTTTCTCAGGAAACCAACTATGGGTCTTCCAGAGAGTATCAAAGAATTGAAATTTACCAGAGTACGCCCTCTGGACAATGAGATGTGAGACCCCTCATTCCGTCCTAATTGCCTAAGCGCCCACCTGCTTCCTGTTGACCAATTCCTCCTTCTTACCCTCCCTAATTCCTCTTTTCCTGCACGTAGTTACATTTCTTCCCTGCTCTCTAAACACGTTTGAGTTGGTCGGGCAGCTGGATTTGAGACTGATCTCCACCTCCTCAGCTGCAGAGCCTGAGGAAAGCCTTCTTTCCTGTCAATACTACTTGGCTCAGTGACTGGAGTTCTGTGCAGTGAGCACAAGACTTAAACCCCTGGTGTTTCAGTAACAACTGTGCTAATGCTAGACAAAATAAAACAAGAGAGTTTGTTGTTGGGTTTTTTTTTTTTTTTTTTTAGATGCAGTTTCGCTCTTGTTGCCCAGGCTGGAGTGCAATGGCATGATCTCGGCTCATCGCAACCTCCGCCTCCCGGTTCAAGCGATTCTCTTGTGTCAGCCTCCCGAGTAGCAGGGATTACAGGCGTGCACCACCACACCCGGCTAATTTTGTATTTTTAGTGGAGACGAGGTTTCTCCATGTTGGTCAGGCTGGTTTTGAACTCCTGACCTCAGGTGATCCGCTGCCTCGGCCTCCCAAAGTGCCGGGATTACAGGCGTGAGCCACCATGCGCGGCCTAAACAAGGGGCTTTAACACAAGTTATCAAAGACAATGAGGGGTATTTTGTAATGATAACAGTGTTAATCTATCAGGAAGAAAGTACAATTATAAACACAGACGCATCTAACCAGCCTCAAAACACAGGAAGCAAACGCTGAAGGAATTGAAGGGCCGCCGCAGCTGCAGCAGGACGCCGGAAACCACGCGCCGGAAACCTGGGGCGGGGGCGCGCGGCATCCCCTGCCCGGCCGCCTGCGCCCCCGGGAAGCAGCTGGCGCGCGATGGGAACCGCAGCTTGAGCAGCAGCTACAGCGGCCTGGAGGAGGCCCAGAACTTCTTCACGGCCAGGACGGGCTGCTTCAGGAGAGCGCCCCAGGGCAATGTTGAGAAAGCAAGGAAACCAGGCCGGGCGCGGCGGCTCATGCCTGTAATCCCAGCGCTTTGGGGGGCCCGGGCGGGAGGATCACGAGGTCAAGAGACAGAGATTATCCTGGTCAACATAGTGAAACCCCATTTCTACTAAAAATACAAAAATTAGCTGGGCGTGGTGGCGGCGCCTGTAGTCCCAGCTACGCGGGAGGGTGAGGCAGGAGAATTGCTTGAACCCGGGAGGCGGAGGTTGCAGTGAGCCAAGGTCGCGCCACTGCACTCCAGCCTGGCACCTGGCTGTGGAGTGAGACTCCATCTTAAAAAAAGAAAAAAAGAGAAGGAAACCCAGTTACATTAGCAAAAAGGAGATCAAAGATAAATTTCAGGCCTGGCGCGGTGGCTCAAGTCTGTAATCCCAGCACTTTGGGAGGCCAAGGCGGGTGGATCACGAGGTCAAGAGATCGAGACCATCCTGGTTACCACTGTGAAACCCCGTCTCTACTAAAAATACAAAAAAAATTAGCTGGGCATGGTGGCGGTGCCTGTAATCCCAGCTACTCAGGAGGCTGAGGCAGGAGAATTGCCTGAACCCAGGAGGCGGAGGTTGCGGTGAGCCGAGATCGCGCCATTGCACTCCAGCCTGGGTAACAAGAGCGAAACTCCGTCTCAAAAAAAAAAAAAAAAAAGATTAAATTTATAAATACAACTTGGCAGTCACAGAGAAGTTGAAGATGACCATGAATTCAAATGGGATTTACTTTTCAGACAATACCCATCTTGGAGGCAGACTTAAGCTGTTATGCTGTGCCACACAATTTACTGAGACAATCTCATCTTCCTAAGCATTTAAGGAAAGTTGGAAAAAAATAGAACTAGCAGCTATAAAATCTGTGGGGCACATCTTGTTTAATTCTGCACGTGGCTTCTCTTTAGGACATTGATGAGGTTTAGTGACATTGTCGCCCAGCACTTTACCTATTGTTCAGGGAATGCCTTTGTGACTTCTATGCTGGTTTTACTACTCAGACTATGGCCTGGGTTTCAGCATATTTTTATCAGCCACCTGGTTTTTCACTCATTCATCCCAGTGAACTTACATTTTGGAGGCATTTGTTTCTCAGATTAAGACACTGTTAGGACCTAAAGCAGTAGCTGATGGGCATCTGAGTTTTTTTTTAACTACTTGAAGTAGACTGTCTAGGCGTCCTCATCTGTATTCATCCAGAACCTCGCTCACTGTCATGCGCACTACACATTGCCATTTGGAAGCTACTTTATTGAAATTCTGTCCGTTTATGGTTCTTGAAGACTGAATTTTTTTCCCAAACACTGGTTACTGCGGGAGCATTTTTAATGTGTAAGTGAAGGAAAAAGCCTCTAAGGCCAAAGATTTTTTAAGAATCACTGTACAAATCGTTATGTTCTACTATCTAAGCTTTGCTGTAATACTGTTTTCTCTTTAGCATGCGGTGGTACAGGAAGGATGTTAAATGAAGGGGAAGTATTGCGGGAGAGCATCTTAAATGGCAGAAGTAAAAAGTTACAATATTTATCATTTTGATGGGTTTCAGTTTATTTTTGTAGGGAAGATTTTTCTCTCCTAACATTGTTTCTAGAACAGAAAAGTTGTTTCCATTATTAAAAATCTAAGCTATCATTTAGAAAAAAAGAAACTGAAGGGAGAAATAAACAATCAACAATAGTAGATGGGGACTTTAATGCCACATTTTCAATAATGGGTGGAGCAACTAGGCAGAAGATCAATAAAGAAATAAAGGATGTAAACAACACAACAGACCAGACATCTATAGAATACTCCACGCAGCAAGAGCAGAACATGCTTCTTCTCAAGAAGTACACATGGGCCATTCTATAGGACAGACCATCTGCTAGCCCTTAAGATAAATCATAATAAAAGTAAAAGGATTGAAATCATGCAGTTTTTGAGACATCTCACTAATACTCTCACAGCATAGTTGCAGGTTAGCATGGAGGGTGTGCAGTTCGTTGGTCCTCCTTCCTTCAGTTTGTCATGACAATGGAGGTGACCATGGTTACACATGTGTAGGCCAGTAGCCCAGGGACATCAGACAGCTGAAGGGAAAAGACAGATATTCCAGAAGAGTCTCCCTAGTGTCAGTGTCACAGAACCAGGGAGGAAGTGATACACAGGAAGTGAGGGCTGCATCAGGGCACCGCTTCTCTTCTGCCTATCTGTGCCTGTCGTTAAAACCTCAGCTTCTGTCCCACTAAACCCCATTGCACAGGAATGCCGAGGATCACCACCGACTGCCACAGACCCATGACCTTGATTTTCACCACACTGCGTCTGAGAGTATATCCTTAGGCCAGTGGCTTTGGGTCAATGCAAATCTTCAGTGTTCTATAAAAACTGCTTCAAACATATAAAATAGTAAATTTATAAGTCATTCCAAATTAGGTGGCTACTACATGTGTTTAAAGAGATACACATAAATTATTTCAGTGATTGTGACAAATTGGAAAGAGAGCTTGTGGAGTTAAAATGAAAATCATAAGTGACGAGCATAAAATATGTATATAGAGATTATAACACAAAGCAACTGACACATAGAAGAGGAGAGTGGGGTTAGGAGTTATGAATATCAAACTGTCTTCTAATTAAATGAAAAGGCAACATGGGCCAGGAGTGGTGCTTACACCTGGAATCCCAACACTTTGGGAGGCCAAGGTGTGAGAATAACTTGAGCCCAGAAGTTTGAGACCAGCCTGGGCAACATAGTGAGACCCCGTTTACACACACACACACACACAAATAGCTGAGTGTGGTGACATGTGCCCGTAGTCCCAGCAATTCAGGAGGCTGAGGCAGGAGGATCCCTTGAGGCTGGGGGTTGGAGGCTGCAGTGAGCTGTGACCACACCATCACACTCCAGCTTGAGCAGCAGAGCTAGACCTTATCTATTAAAAAAAAAAAATTTAAAAACCTAACGTGCTTCCCCAGTGGGGGAAAAAATGCCAGTATAACATTGGTTTGCAGCAATAAGAATATTAAGACATTGACCAAAAGCCTTTTATTTTTTATTTTGTTTTTATTTTCTGAGACTGGGTCTCACTTTGTCATGAAAACTGGAGTGCAGTGGCGTGGTCTTGCTTCCCTGCAGCCACAAACTCCTGGACCCAAGAGATCCTTTCACCTCAGTTTCCTGAATCGCTGGGACTGCAGGTGTGCACCACTATGCCCGGCTCAGTTTAAAATGTTTTGTAGCAGCAGGGTTTCACTCTGCTTCCTGGGTTGGTCTCAAACTCCTGAGCTCTAGGGATCCACCCACCTTGGTCTCCCAATGTGCTGGGATTACAGGTGTGAGCCACTGCACCTGGCCTCAAAATCCTTATGAGTAAATTATTCACACACTGAACAGAATATTCAGGGGTTTTCTTACAGTATTAAAATGAAGAGGAAAACTGGAGAATAAAGAGGAATACCAAGACTATCTAAAAGTGGTACATTTTTAATTAGGAAAATATGACTTCATGTCCGTCCTCAAGGCAGTGCTAGGATTCGGGGAAATATGTATTCCCTGATGTTTTCTATGCATTTGCAATTACAAACAATGAGAATGTGGGTAAATTTTAGAAAGAGAGAGGCCTGTGGTTTTGTCACAAGGGTATACAAAGGTTGAGAATGACTGCTGAGGGTGTGGTCTCCATTGGTGGTGACTTCAGAAGAGACCTTGTGTTTCCACACGGCCTAGGCACCTGGAAGGCAGAGATCCTAATATTCCCCGATGCCCCCACCTTCTGATTCTGCTATTGTGACTCCACACTCTTACCACACACTTGGTCTTACCTCTGACCTTCCTGTCAGAGTCTGAAGCATGGACAGTACCTGAGACTCTCAGCTTAGCCACCTGGTGCCTTGTGTTTGTGGCTAAGGATATTCAGAGTTGTGGGGTGCTGACCCAGTTCAACCCAAAAGTAAGTTATGACTCAGATCTGCTTTCCTTACACCTGTTTAAATCCCTTTTTTAAATGTGAAGAATCTTTACTGAGGTATAATTTACATACTATAAAATTACCCATTATAATTGTAGAGTTCAATAATTTTTAGTAATTTACCCAAGTAGTGCAACCATTACCACAATCCATTCATTTGTTTTATTTTATTTATTTATTTATTTATTTTTAGACAGATTCTCACTCTGTCACCAGGCACCAGGCTGAAGTGCAGCGGCTTGATCTCGGCTCACTGCAACCTCCGCCTCCCGGGTTCAAGCAATTCTCCTGCCTCAGCCTCCCGAGTAGCTGGGACTACAGGTGCGCACCACCATGCCCAGCTAATTTTTTGTATTTTTTAATAAAGATGGGGTTTCACCATGTTGGCCTGGATGATCTTGATCTCTTGACCTCATGATCCACCCACCTCAGCTTCCCAAAAGCCTGGGATTACAGGTGTGAGCCACCGCGCCCGGCCTATTTGCTTTGAATGTATTATTTGTTTGGGTTTCTTCTCCCTCGGCTCTGGCTCTACTTCCTGCACAAGCTTCAGCGTGGCAGTATCTCCCACCACTTGTTTTGGTCCAAGGGCAGAAATGAGCATCCTGGAAACCAGTCAGTACTAGTGCTCTGAACTGGAAAAATGCCAACAGAACTTCTGAGACCTCAGAGACATTCCTGACATCCACAGCTACTGCCTACTCCTGGGCACCCACCTGCAGAAATATGGTAGGTCCCATGGGGCACGGTCACCAAAATAATAAATGATCATCCATCTCTCCTCTGTGTAATGAAATGCAGCAGAATTTGTTCTCTGTCAGAATTAATTTATCCTGACTATACTCCCAGAAAGGTAGAAGTGGGCATTTTATTCTCAATTTGCTGAGGACAGAAAAGCTGAAGCACAGAGGTGTAACATTTGCAGGGAGAGTGTGGTGAGGAAGAGAGACTAAAACCTTGGTTTAGGGATGAAACTGTCTTTCCCCTCTCAGCAATCCATACCAGCTTCTACAGACAGGTAATACCACCATTGTTCAAAACACCTCAGGATTCAATTTCAACTTTTTTGAGAGCACCCATTTTTTGAGTGCTGGCAAAGCACTCTGCCAGCAGCACCAGGGGTGAGAGAAGTAATAGCGTACCCATCTGCCTTGAAGGAACTTAAAACGGCCTGTTCTCAGTGAGTCACAGGTATGTGGAGATGTGAACTTCAATAGCAGACATGAAGAAAATGCCTGATGCCTGGATCAAGATTCCCTTCCCATGTAAGTTCAAATAAGCCCTTCCTCATGCTCTG
The DNA here is from genome assembly GCA_031835075.1 of Saguinus oedipus. NCBI lineage: Eukaryota > Metazoa > Chordata > Mammalia > Primates > Cebidae > Saguinus > Saguinus oedipus. The sequence continues at coordinate 3,283,515 of CM063190.1, forward strand.
GTTAGATTGAGGTATTTCCCGAAGATCAGAGACTTTGTAACAGCCTTTCTGTCTCTCCCTGAGTATCAGCTTTGCGGACAGCAAGCAACTGCAGGTGGACCTCCAGGGTCAGAGCCCTGAGACACACGGCCATAATGAGCACAAGGCCAAGTGCATAGACCGCTGTTCCCAGGAGAAGACCAAGCCAGGGCAGGGGCTGGCTCTTTCCCCTCCACAGTCAGCTCTCACATTGGTAAATCCACTGTAAAATCCCGGACTCATTACTAACAGTGGGGGAAGGGAGAAGCTGTAATGACAAGGAAACATGGGAACAAGGGCAGGAGAGGGACAGGGATTTACAGAAGGACTCTGGTTAATGTTGGAATTGAGTTTGCTTTCCAATTTCTACAGTTACTTTAAAATAAATCATTGCAGGGGGTGGTGGCTAAAAGTTGCTGTCTGACTTACTGTCATGGGAAAGTGAAGCCAAAGCCCACTTGTGAAAAGCTGAGCTTTGGTGTGTGGAAAAACTCATTTTTTAAAAAACTTCATTTATTATCATTATAATTATAATTGTAGGACAAAATTTTCTCAAGCTAGAGAAAAAGAAAAACGTTACCTAAGACCTTAGTATAAAGGTATTATTGTGCAATAATTAAAGAGCATATACCCCAAAGCCAAATTTCCAGGGTTCAAATCTAACTGATCGTCACTCTGCCTCAGTATTCTCATCTGTGCTGGAAATAGATCAGTAACAACCTCTTTGGATGGTGGTGATGGTCACCTGACAATAGTTCTCAAAACCCTACTGCGGCAGTACCATGACAAACGCTGTGTTGGTTCTCCCTTTAAAACACCACCTGTTAGCATTTGGGCATCTGTCATTTGAATCTTCCTCCTCCGTGTACAGTTTTACACAGTTGTATCCAGGTGAATGTTTAAATCTTTGAAATATTTTGGGATTATTGAGACTCTTGACACAGGACAAGCATCAGTCCTACAGTTCTTGGTATCTTCCCAAATACACAGGAAGTCATTATTTCATGCCCTCACATTCATGTTTTACTTAAGAGGCTGTGGTGCTTGGTAGACTGGCCTTAAGATTTGAAGTCATGGCTGGGCGTGGTGGCTCAGGCCTGTAATCCCAGCACTTTGGGAGGCCAAGGTGGGAGGATCATTTGAGGTTAGGAGTTTGAGACCAGCCTGGCCAACATGGTGAAACCCGTCTCTACTAAAAATACAAAAATTAGCTGGGTGTGGTGGTGCACACCTGTAATCTCAGCTACTTGGAATGCTGAGGCAGGAGAATTGCTTGAAACCAGGAGACAGAGGTTGCAATGAGCCGAGATCGTGCCACTGCACTCCAGCCTGGGCAACAAAGAGAGACTCCAGCTCAAAAAAAAAAACAAACAAAAAGATTTGGAGTCAGACCTCAGGGGATGTGAATTCGGACTTCACCTCGTTCCAGCTGAATCATCTTGTTAAGTTACTTTATCTGCCTGTGAGATTTTCTTTCCTCATTTCTAAAACGGGGAGTAGTTGAGAGATTGGGGAATAAAGATAGGAAATCCCAGTGTGAAGCCTGGTACTGGGGATACTTTATCCTTGAGATAGACCCTGCCTCCTGCACTGCAGGCAGTGACCCCACAGCAGCAGGTCCAGCCTCCCACTGATGCAGTGCACCTGTCTTTTCTCAGAGTGTGAAGAGGACAAAGATCTTACAGAGTCTGTGCTGGAGGAGGAGCTGGAGTTTGAGGAGCAGGAACTGGCTGAGTTGCTGAGACCAGCTGCAAGGCTCTGGTAAGGAGGTACCTCTGTGGGAAGTGAATCAATACTGTCTGAAGTGGGGCAGCCCAGGCTAGTAGAAGAAAGAGCAAATTTGTACAAGGAGAAGTGCAGAAATGTACAAACAGACACAGAGCTAGACTAAGGCACAAGGGGACGATGGCGTAGCTAGGTCTCTAGGGTTTATTATAGCATATTAATAACATGGAGACAGCTGCCTGCGTTGGAATACTGGAAATGTGGCTTCTGTCTGTGTGTCCCTGGTCAGATTTACTTCTGCATTTAATTTACCTGGGCTACCTCATTTATAAAATGAAAATACTGACAGTATCTACCTTAGAGGGTTATGAAGATTACATGCATAATTACAAGTAGTTGGAACCACCTCTAATGCATATAAAACCCTGAACGATGATTTTGTTAGGATTATATTTGTCCCCATTTATAGATGTGGTGATTATTATTAATGGACTAAAATTTTCCATAGAGATGATTTTCAAACTTTCTGAAGTGCCCTTCATGATGGAATATTTCTTCTCCAAGCTTGTTTTAAAAAGCATCACCTAGGTGGTGTATTAACTGGTAGGGCTTTTGGATAGACAATTGAGCAGCTGTTCTGTGGAAACCAAATTATTAATTTGCTTGGGACCAGCATTGCCTGTGCTTAGAGGGTTTCAGACATAAGGCAGAGTGTAGGATTCAAAACTTCTTCCAATCCTTTGTTGAAATGAAATCATAGACACTCAAATGTGTAAAACTCACCAAAGCAGAGATATTTGATTGAAGTGGGGGTAGGTCTGGAACCTGTTTCTGCTCAGTGTATGTCTTAACTTCCCCTGACACTTTCTAGAAACTCCAAGAACTAGAGTTTGAAAGATGACCTGTAGATAACTACTTAGAAGAACAGCACAGCAGGGAGGACACTCAGGCATTAGATGGGGTAGATGACTGTAATGTTCACTCCAGCTCTGGGATTACACGGTTCTACACATTAACTCAGTAACCATGTGTGTGTGTACCTGCTACTGGGTGCTGTGTGTTGGGTAATAGGTGGTGCTGTCTTTAGAGTCACAGAGCTCACACTCTACATTGAAACCCATGTGTATTAGTCCATTCTCACACTGCTATAAACACATATCTGAGACTGATATGTGAGACTGAGACTGATCTATAAAGGAAAGAGGTTTAATCAGCTTTCCATTCTCACACTGCTATAAACACATATCTGAGACTGATATGTGAGACTGAGACTGATTTATTAAAAAAAGAGGTTTAATCAGCTCATGGTTCTGTGGGCTGTACAGGCTCTGCTTCTGGGCAGGCCTCAGGAAACTTACCATCATTGCAGAAGTCAAAGTGGAAGCAGGCATGGTCTTCATATGGCCAGAACAGGAGACAGAGACAGAGCAAAGAGGGAGGTGCTACCCTTTCAAACAAGCAGACTTCATGAGAACTCACTCACCCTCATGAGAACAGCAAGGGGGAAATCCACCCCCAGGATCCAGTCACTTTCCAGCAAGTCCCTCTCCAACATTGGGGGTTACAATCCAACATGAGATTTGGGTGGGGACACAGAGCCAAACCATATCACCATGAGAAATATTTACACAATAATTAGAAAACAATAAAATCTCACATAGAGTAATGAAATTACTACTCAGAACTTTACTTTTTTCTCCTTTTTGGAGACAGAGTTCATTGCCCAGGCTAGAGTGCAGCGACGTCATCTCAGCTCACTGCAACCTCCACCACCCACCTTAGGTTCAAGCAATCCTCCCACCACAGCCTCCCAAGTAGCTGAGAATACAGGTGCATCCACCACACTGGCTAATTTTTGTATTTTTAGTTCAGATGTGGTTTCACCATGTTTGCTAGGCTGGTCTCGAACTCTCAACCTCAGGTAATTCACCCTCCTCAGCCTCCCAAAGTGCTGGAATTACAGGCGTGAGCCAGCGTGCCTGGCTAGAACTTTAGTTTAAATTGCCTTCTTACTGGTTATGGCTTATCTTTATGTCATTTGAAAGAATACTGTCCTTGACCTTTTCATTGATTTTTTTTTTAACTTTCAACTAATACCAGAGTTACCTGCCCAAAACTTTTGAACCTGGCTTTTCTTTTTTGCATTTACTGCATAGTGCTTGATGTATATTGTATGAAAATGTACTTGGGCCAAAGTGGTAAGCCAAAGACCCCAAGGCTGTTTCTTCATTTCCTCTGCCACAGGCAAGTCAAACAATGTGTAGAAGAATTCATCTTGGGCCAGGTGTGATGGTTCATGCCTTTAATCCCAGCACCTTGGGAGGTTGAGGTGCACATATCATTTGAAGTCAGGAGTTTGAGACTAGCCTGGCCAACATGGCAAAACCCCATCTCTACTAAAAATATAAAACGTAGCCTGGCATGGTGGTGGGCACCTGTAGTCCCAGCTACTTGGAAGGCTGAGGCAAGAGAATTGTTTGAACCTAGGAGGTGGACGTTGCAGTCCAAGATCATGTCACTGCACTCCAGCCTGGGTGACAGAGTGAGACTCTGTCAAAAAAGAAAGAAAGTACAGAGGGAGGGAGGGAGAGAGGGAGGGAGGGAGGGAGGAAAGAAAGAAAAGAAAGAAAGAAAAAGAAAGAAAGAAAGAAAAGAAAGAAAGAGAAAAGGGAATTCAACTTGGGGAGTTTCTTATAGGGATTCTAAGAGATCTCTCCTCTGAAACTCCTGTAACCTGTTATTCACCACATTCCCTCTTACATTTTACTCTTCTTTCCCATTAGAATACACGATCCCATAATCCAGGCTCAGGCTGAAGAGCTGACCCACTTATGGCAGAAGATACAGGGAGGGAGAGTTGTCTGCTGCCTTTTCACCCAGGATGTGAAGAACACAGTCAAGTCTTTTGAGGGCCTCCTCAGGAACACTGGCATTGCCTATGACCAGAGACAGAGGCTCTGTGAGCAAATGGTAGAAGGAAGCCAGCTGAGATTCTTGCCAGAAACCTCACAACAGAGAAGTTGGCTACAGGCTCTGAAGACCCTTATCTCCACCCAAGTCCCCTGAAGTGGGAAGAAATAATATGTTATCTGCATTGTAGATTTGATTTTAGTTTGGACTATGGTCCTGAATCTGCCTTCTATTGTTTTCTCTTTAGAGCACTCAGGTAATCACTTTTAATATTCTTTCAAGGGTTCTTAGTCTTGTTGTTTATTTTGATACACAGTCTTGCTCTCTTACCCAAGCTGGAGTGAAGGGACACGATCTTGGCTCTGCAATCTCTGCCTCCTGGGCTTAAGCAATCCTCCCACCTCAGCCTCTCAAGTGGCTGGGACTACAGGTGTGTGCCACCATCCCTGGCTAATTTTTAAATTTTTTGTAGAGACAGGGTTTTGCCATGTTGCCCAGGCTGGTCTTGAACTTCTGAGCTCAAGTGATTCACCTTCAGTTATGGGATTACAGGTGCAAGCCACTGTGCCTGGCCTGAGAGTTCTTAGTTTCAATCAGTAAGAGAGATAGAGTATAGTGGATTACTTCATCTTGATGAGCATCAGAACTCACCTTAATTTCTGGAAGATATTTTCACTGGATGTAGGATTCTAGTTGACAGTTTTGTTTTTGTTTTTAAAAAGTGTTTTATAAGTGATATTCCACTGGCTTCTGGCTTACATTGTTTCCAACAAGAAGTCTGCCATATTTCTTACTTTTGTTCCTCTGTACATAATATGTTCTTTGGCTGCTTTTGAAGATTTTCTATTTATCACTGGTTTTAAGTAATCTGATTATGAGAAGACATTGTATAGTTTTATCTTTTACATATCGCTTTACTTCATTTAGTTTCTTACATCTGCATGTTTATAGTTCTCAGCAAATTTGAATAATAATGACATACATTATATATGGGATGTATATATCATATATATGGCATACATATATCAAATGTATATATGTTTTATTTTTCATCTATAACCTCTCCTTCAAAGACTCCAGTTATATTTGTGTTTGCTGCTTTGAAATTTGACCACAACTGACTAATGGTCTGTCCATTTTTTGTTGTATCTTTTTTTCTCTCTTTGTTTCTTTCTATTTCCTTGCCTTGGAATTGATTAATCTTTCTTTAGCAGCATCTAACCTGCTGTTAATCCCAGCCAGTGTATTTTCATCTCAGGCTTTATTTTTCATCTAACTTTAATTTAGGTCTTTTTATAAAATGTCTCTTATATAACTTCTCATCATTTCATATTTTTCTCTACCTTCTTCATTTTATTTGATTCTATTTTTTGAGACACAGTGTCATTCTGTTGCCCAAGCTGGAGTGCAGTGGTGACATTTCAGCTCACTGCAACCTTCACATGCTCAGTTCAAGCAACTCCTGTGCCTCAGCCTCCTGAACAGCTGGGTTTACAGCCACGTGCTGCTACACCTAGCTCATTTTCATATTTTCCATAGGGATGGGGTTTCACCACATTGGCCTGGCTGGTCTTGAACTCCTGACCTCAGGTGGCCCACCCACCTTGGCCTCCCAAACTGCTGGGATTACAGGCATGAACCACTGCACCCAGCCTAGTTTCTTTAATACAAGGAATATAGTTACATTTGTTTCAATGTCCTTGTCTACAGACTCTGTCATCTGTGTCCTTTCTATTGTGTTTAATTCTCATCTGATGTATCCTTTTTTTTTTCTTTTTTTGAGACTTTGCTGTTGTTACCCATGCTGGAGTGCAATGGCAGGATCTCTGCTCGCCGCAACCTCCACCTGTGGGTTCAAGCAATTCTTCTGCCTCAGCCTCCTGAGTAGCTGGGACTACAGGCGTGCACCACCATGCCCAGCTAATTTTTTTTTTTTTTTTTTTTTTTTGTATTTTTAGTAGAGACGGGGTTTCACCTTGTTGACCGGGATGGTCTCGATCTCTTGACCTTGTGATCCACCCGCCTCAGCCTCCCAAAGTGCTGGGATTACAGGCGTGAGCCACCGTGCCTGGCTGATATATCCTTTCTAAGGCAGTTAAAGTGGATTGAATTTTTTCCCCTCTCATCATGGATCTTAGTTTTCTGTCTCTCTGCATTCCTAACATTATTTGATTTGGTGTTAGACATGGCCAATTGTAATTTATTGAACGCTGGACTTTTTGCATTTTGTGTTAAAATTGGTTTAGCGTTGTTTGGTATACAGTAAAGTTACTTAAAAAACAATTTGCTTCTTTTCAAGCTGAATTTTTAATTATTTTAGGCAGGATAAAAGCAGCTATTAGTCAATGGCTATTTTTTTCCCACTGTGGAGGCAATATGCCTTTTTAAAAAAATAGACCTTATTTTTTAGAGTAGTTTTAGATTCACAGCAAAGTTCAACAGGAACTACAAAAAGTTCCCATATACCCCTTGCTCTACACATGCATGGCCTCCTAGACTATCGCCTCCTCTCTCCAGAATGGTACATTTATTACAATTGATGAACTTACACTGACATGCTATTATTACCCAAAGTCCATAGTTTACATGGGGGGCAATATTCTTTTGCATATTCTAAGCCAGTGGTCTCCAACAGTTTTGGCACCAGGGACTGGCTGCATGGAAGACAATTTTTCCACACATGGGGTGGGGGTGGGGTGGTAGGTGTGGGGCTGATGGTTTCACTATGAAACTGTTTCACCTCCGATCATCAGGCATTCGCTAGAGTCTCATAAGGAGCGCGCGACCTAGATCTCGCGTGCAACCTAGATCTCTCGTGCAACCTAGATCTCTCGCATGTACAGTTCACAATAGGGTTTGTGCTCCAATGAGAATCTAATGCCGTCACTGATGTGACAGGAGGCGGAGCTCAGGCGGTAATGCTTTCTCGCTGCTGGTCACCTTCTGCTGTGCGGCTCCATTCCTAACAGGCCACGGTCCAGCGCTGGAGGTTGGGGACCCCTGTTCTAACCAATGCTCCCTTTATTAAAAGGTTTTTTGCCGGGCGTGGTGGCTCAAGCCTGTAATCCCAGAACGTTGGGAGGCCGAGGCGGGTGGATCACGAGGTCAAGAGATCGAGACCAACCCGGTCAACAAGGTGAAACCCCGTCTCTACTAAAAATACAAAAAAATTAGCTGAGCATGGTGGCACGTGCCTGTAGTCCCAGGTACTCGGGAGACTGAGGCAGGAGAATTGCCTGAACCCAGGAGGCGAAGGTTGCGTGAGCCAAGATCGTGCCATTGCACACCAGCCTGGGCAACAAGAGCAAAACTCTGTCTCAAAAAAAGGGGGGGGGGGTTGTAGTTGGTACAGAGTTCGTCTCTGCAAGTGTGGTCGCCCTGGGATGGATTCCTCCTCCTCTTCCTCCGCGGCGGGTTTGGGTGCAGTGGACCCGCAGTTGCAGCATTTCATCGAAGTAGAGACTCAAAAGCAGCGCTTCCAGCAGTTGGTGCACCAGATGACTAAACTTTGTTGGGAGAAGTGCATGGTCAAGCCTGGGCCAAAGTTGGACAGTCGGGCTGAGGCCTGCTTTGTGAACTGCGTTGAGCGCTTCATTGATACAAGCCGGTTCATCGTGAATCGGCTGGAACAGACCCAGAAATCCAAGCCAGCCTTCTCGGAAAGCCTTTCTGACTGATAGCAGCATTACCTCTTTTGATGGGATGATTGAAGAAGCAGCTGATTGAAGACTGGCTGCCATCTTTTGTTACTCTTGGGACATCCTGTCATCTGAGAAGGAACAAAAACAAATTTTTTTGTCTGTAGAGCTCAAGGGTCCTATGTTTGCTTGTATTTTTAATGCTAATCTTGTGAAAATAATTGACAAACGAATGGGAAACTGTATTAGATGCATATTACTGTATGTGGGACTATGCTTTTCTCCAAGCCCCATTAACTGCTTCCTAAAATTTTGATAGTGGAACCACATATGTAAAAATTTCTCATTTGCCTGAGGCAGGAGAATTGCCTGAACCCAGGAAGCGGAGGTTGCGGTGAGCCGAGATCGCGCCATTGCACTCCAGCCTGGGTAACGAGAGCGAAACTCCATCTAAAAAAAAAAAAAAAATTCTCATTTGTGTGGAATCATTTCTGATTTCAGGGGAGATCCTTGTCTATCAGAAAGGGCAGTATGTAACCTAACTGAATGTGTAAACAGCCTGTAACCTACTCTTGTGCCAATGACTGAGTTTTGGCCAATCAAAGGTGGCCAACAATTTGAACTGGGTTCAAATAAGACAAACTCAGAGCTATAGCCAATCGGATTATTTTCATACCTCACTTCTGTTTTCTGTAAGTCACTTTCCTTTTTCCATCCATAAATCTTTTTCCACCACGTGGTACCACTAGAGCCTCTCTGAACCTACTCTGGTTCTGGAGCTTCCTGATTCAGGAATTCTTCTTTGTTTAATTAAACTCTGTGTGTGTGTGTGTGTAATACCTTTTATATGTAATGTATATATGTATATGTATACATAATATTTATTTATTTAAGAGAGAGAGAGAGAGAAGTGGGTTGTGGTACTGATGTTATTCCCCAGGTTCTCAGGAAATTTCCTCAGTTGCACTTTAGTTTCCTAGAACTGTCCCTCCATTTATTTGTTTTCATTGCTAAGTTTTTGAAGGGGATAGGCTAGTTATCTTGTTCAATATCCTGCATTCTGATCAAACTAGACATTTTCTGAAAGAACAGGATATCAAAATTTGTGCTTCTTACCACTCCACCTGTCAGAAAACAAGCGATGCAAGAACAAAATATTGTTAGTATTTTCACATCCAAAGTATTAAAGGAAACCAGCATCTGCCAGTAAGTTTACGGTGTGCCGTGGTGGCATAGTGACGAGCACTTTGCCTTGTGAATGCAGAACCTCGGTTCCAATCCAAAATGGTGTGTTCGGCATCTTTTGGGTAGAAACTGAGGTGTCTTTTGGTTTGCTTTCAATCCCCACACTGGCTGAGTCCTTCAGTGGGGTTTACCACCGACTGCTGCAATGCAGTGCGGTCAGGCAAAGGGAAGGAGAGCCCCCATTGCACACACCTGGGGCCCAGGACATGCTCTGTGTCTCACCATTGAGCAGAAAATATCCCAAAAGGTAAAGTGCCACCTTTCAATCCGCCCTGGTGGTGGCTTCCACTATCGCAGTGGTGTGGTCATAACTGGTTTTTACTGTTTCTCACAGTGGCTGCAACCCTATTTGTGGCCAGAGAATGAGGCATACCACTGACTTGCCAGCGTTACCCAGTCACGCTGAGGACAGCAGAGCACCCCTGGACTAGGTTGTTGGGGACTGGGAGGTGCCTCATGTCTGGGCATGCGTTGAACCACCCCACAAGGAGAAATGCCTCTTCTCAAGAAGACTTCTCTGTACTTTCCACTCAGGAAACTGTGTAGTCAAAGCTGTTCTTCTGGTTGAGATAGTGGCAGGGATTTTTTTTGGGGGGGGATGGGGAATGAAAATGAGCTTTTACTGAGTTTAAAATAAAATCCAAACTCCTTGCCATGGTCTACACTGACTTGTCTCCATCTTCCATCCCCCAACCCCCATGCTTATGCTAAAGAGCAAACTAATGAAATATAATTCACATAATGTAAAATTCTAATATATTAACTAAACAGGCTATTAAATATTGACAAATGAAATCATCACCCAGATAAAGTTACAGAAAATTTCCATCATCCCAAAAAGGTCTTGACACCAGGCATGGTAGCTCATGCTCGTAATCCCAATACTTGGGAGGCTGAGGTGGGAAGACTGACTGAGCCAGGGAGTTTGACACCAGCCTGGGAAACATGGAAAGACCCTATCTCTATAAAAAATTTTTTTCAAATTTAAAAAAATAAAAAATAATTTTTAAAAGTCCATAGAGTCTGTTCCAGGCATCCCACCATTCTCCACTTAGTTTATCACCATTCTGTTAATCACCACAGTTTATGTTGCTCACTTCTTGATGTTTTTTTTCATGTCTTTAATATATATCCACATTATTGTATGTTTCTAGTTGATTTGGGTGTTACTGGTGAGCGCTATTCCAATGTGTGAATACACCACAGTTGATGGACAATTTGGTTATTTCCAGTTTGGACTATTATGAAAAAGGCTGCTGTGCATGAATATTCCTGCATGAATCTGTTTGTTCTGTGTTTTCTTAGATTTTGTATTTGTCTCTGTTTGGCATCTATTAATCACAGGACAATTACAATAACTATATGTTCTTATTTTCTGTATTTTTTTCTTAAAGCAATTTACTGATGTATGTTTGGTATACTAAAAGCTGTACATATTTAATGAACACAACTTACTGAGTTTGGAAATAAGTATAGACCCATCAAATCATCACCAAAATGTATATAATGAAATCATTTGGCTGGGCACGGTGGCTCACGCCTATAATCCCAGTACTTTGGGAGGCCCAGGCTGGAAGATCACTTGAGGTCAGGAGTTTGACAACAACTTGGCCAACATGGTGAAACACCATCTCGACTAAAAATACAAAAATTAGTCAGCATGATGGCACACACCTGTAATTTTGGCTACTCGGGAGGCTGAGACACGAGGATTGCTTAAACCTGGGAGACGGAGGTTGCAGTGAACCGAGATCACACCACTGCACTTCAGCCTGGGCAACAAAGTGAGATTCCATCTCAAAAAAAAAAAAAAAAAAAATCACCTCCAAAAGTTTTCTCCTGCCCTCTTTGCTTATTATTATTTTAAGTTTTATATTCTAATGGATATGAAATAATTATACATATTTATGGGAGTACATATGATATGTGATACATGCCTATGACGTGAAATGATCAAATCAGGGTGTTTAGGATATCCATCATCTCAAACATTTTATCATTTCTTTGTGTTGGGAACATTTCAAATCTCTCTTCTTAGCTACTGTGAAATATACTATACACTGCAGTTAGCTGTAGTCACACTATGTGCTGTTTCCCTTCTGAGATTCCCCTGAACTGCTGGATGTTCCAGCTGCAATGGTTGTCCACACTTTGTCCTCTGTTCCTTTCATCTAGGAAGACAGTTTGGTTTTGTGTTGTAATTTAGCTAACCCATGTAAGGTGGACCAAACTTCGTTCAATAAACTAAAAATGAAATCCTAAGTCCCTCAACTGACTAAATGGACCTCCCGTTGGCCAACGTGACCCTGGGCAAACCTTAAAACCTGAGACCCTGGCCAAGAAGAAACAGGAGGCCAGACAAGCCTCATTATATTCCCACCCTTTTGCAGTTTGAACAAAACTGACGAACATTAGTTATCATAGTGATCGTAACACTGACTGAACGGGCTCTTTATGGCAATAAGACACCAAATTATAAACAGGACCTAGGAGCATGCCAGGCAAGGGTGAAATCACGCACCCCTACAAGTAAAGAATAAACTATGTTCTAACTGCACAGGGTTTTTCTCTAACAGCTGAACAAGCCCTGGCCTTGAGTAGAAGGAGTGTGGAAGCACTTGCTGCTCACCCCTCACTAGATACTGAACCCCCCTTTCCACAAGCCTTAGCTAAATCCTTGATTGGACAAGAGACTGATTTCAGTAACTTTATTCTGATGAGAAGGCCAGCGACCATGGACTGGTTCTGTCAGATTTACAGTAGCTGTGCATTTGCGTGCCTTAGTGTCCTGAAAAGACCTTTGTGTATAGGGCCTAATTGTAATGCATTTAAATGCTAAATATCCACAACAAGGCGAACAAGGTTGTATACCACATGAATGCCTGTTCAATAAGCATGCATCAGTTCCCCCTTCATAAATATTCATGAATCCTATAACTTGTCGAATATGTATGTTTGGCCAACTCATTCAACTTAAATTCCTGTCTTGCCCCTCCCTCCCTCAAAGTGCCTCCTGGGCGACAAAGCGAAACTGTCAAAAGAGAGAAGTACAGAAAGGAAGAAAGAAAGAAAGAAAGAAAGAGAGGTGGTGGGAGGGAAGCAAAACAAGGGGCAGTAGGTGTGCGGTTCCTTGGGGTTCTACAGTAGTTGGGACTCTGCCTGCCTGCAGCAACCTCGGTTCTTTCTTTTCTTTTCTTTTCTTTTTTTAACATAAACTCAAGATTTTATTGTCTTCATAAAAGAAAAGATGACACTTAGAACTGGCTCACTTGGCCCTTTCTCTTCTTATCTCCTCCCATTCAAAATGCTTGCATCTTTCAGCAGCCAGCATTCTCAGATCTGCAGCTGGGCTCAAGGCACTCAAGCCTTAGCACAATTTCTTTGTAGTTTTGGCTTTTTCTCTAGAAAATGGGCTTAGTGGCCACCATAGCCACTCTGCTTCCTGTCATGATGCCGCTTTCCCTGGGCATGCAGAGAATCCTGGCCCTTCTTGTGCTGTGTCACGTGTGGGACTGGTGCCTGCCACATTTCTTACAGAAAGTCGGGCGGGTTTTAGGAACATACACCATGTTGGTGTGAGCACTGCAGGCACGGAAAGCAGCAACCGCGGTTCTAATCCTGATTCCGGTACAGTCTGGCTATAACTGGGACCCACTCGGGCGAACCCACGTGTCTTTTGGTTTGCTTTTAAATTTTCCACCAGCTGCAGCCTTTATCTGCAGCCAGAAAGCAAAAGTTCACAAACAGGGGACCCAAAGGGAAACCTTCAACGTGCTCTACGTCTCACTGTTTAGCAGAAACTATGAAGCGACTCTCAACCTGGCTGGTCTGCAGCTTCCGGACAGAAAAAAGAGAGGGAGAGAGAGAGAAGGAAGCCGTAAACGTTTTTGGGTGGGCGTGAGGCCATGTCAGTCTTGAACCCGGTTATGTCGGCGCAGCCCTCCTCTAGCACAAAGACCGTTTTCCACATTGAGGAAATCACCGGGATCAGCAAGTCTAGAGTGCGATGAGGAAGTTTCACTCTGGGAGAACCCCCTTCGTCACCAGGGTCTCTCCCCTGCCAGGTAAGTATGAATGTGCGCATAACCTTCAGGGACAGTACAGCCTCCTCTCCCCTGGCGGTGTGCTCATCCTTCGTCATTCTTCCACAAAAGACGGAAGCTTCCTCCATTCTCTCCGCCAAAGATTCCATCCACGGTCACCCACGCGACGATCCAGGCCTCCTTTCAGCAGCGGCTCCGCCCGCAGCCACCACCGTCTCACCGCAGCCGCTCCGCCCGCCGCCTCTGCCGAGTCTGGGCACTTCACCCCCAGGCACCCGCTCTCCCCTGACGTTACAGTGGGCGCTGGGTTCTGCATGGAAAAGGGGAAGCGTGCGCACGTCCCAGAGCCGATTTTTACACCTGCCTTCTGCTTAGGACACCGGCAACAGTTTTCCGTTTATGCCTCCTCCACCTGCTACCTTTGGTCAGCGAACATCGTCTTCCTCCACCGCTCAATCTACAAACGGAAGGGCCCTGGAGGACGTCATCCGCGCTCACTCCCCTCCCATCCTCCTACGCATCGCCTCCAGTCACCTCTTCCGAAGGTCTAAGAAACACGGTAGCTGCGAACAGAGGTGAGGAGGCTCAGCTGACCCGCCCGTGTACACACAAACGCCACGACTCGGCTTGGCCTCTCTTAGTTCGCAGCTCAGCCCCATTGGCGCCTCCGGGGCAGCAGCGGTCAAAAGGGTGGGATTCTTGTGTGCAGATCCGCGGGGGCTGGCATCTCTGCACGGCTGGGTACACCTGAGTGAGACCCTCAGTCGCTCTCTAAAACTGCTTCAGCGGATAACTGACACGGAGATAAGCCACAGCGGGTCTTGAGAGGCGGTCCACCAGGACTTAGCCTCCTTTAACAGGGTTTGCACCTCAATGCGGAGACTTCTGCATCTGGCCCTTGGAGCAGGCAGGCTGACAGCAGAGTAAGAAGATTCCCCGGGGGAGGAAGGCTGGTACCAAAAGTTTCCCTGACCGGGAATCGAACCCGGGCCGCGGCGGTGAAAGCGCCGAATCCTAGCCACTAGACCACCAGGGAGATGCATAACGGTGCTCTCTCTCCTTTCTTCCGTCTAAAGTGACAGTTTCCCTGTGCTCTGGGAGGACTTCGGCTTTGTGGGGATCGCTGATGGCTCCTGGAGTCTCTCACAAGGCCGTTCCCTCTTTTCTCCAAAGAAGAGCCCTCGGGCAATGCAATGAGTGCTCAGCGAGGCCCACAAGTCCGGAGTTCCTGAGTGAGGTGCGGCCTCCCGGCCGCACCTGACCACTGACCTACAGATGCCCCTTTGCCAGACGCAGCGCGTGGAAAGGCGGCCGCAGGTTGCCGGGGCCTGAGCCGCACCAGGTTGCCCGGAGGAGGCGGGAGCGGGGAGGCGCCCGGGATGAGACCAGGACGCCCTCAGCATCGTAAAGGACTCAGACCTCCACACCCCTGACATCATAAAGGACTCAGACGGATGCAGAAACCGAGGCGGGCTGGATGGAAAACTTTCCAGGAAGGATCGGGGCCCTGAACTGATCTCTGACCTTCCCCCCTGCAACCCGCGACAACTGCGGTTTTCCCATCTTAGACAACTGCGACGCCACCCTTCCATATGCTTCGGGCAAAACCCGAGAGTTTCCTCTGACGCTGGAGTTTTTTCCTCAGATCCAAGATCCAATTGGTCGCCAATTCTCGATTTCCCGTCGGCCAAATGCGTGGACATTGATGATCTACACTCGAGTTTCTCCACCTCCGCGGAAAAGCTACCTTTTTGGCAGCATCCCTCGCCTCCGCTGACCAGATGGATGCCAGGGGCTTGACGTTCTCCCTCCCGCTTCACCCAGTCGCGGCCTAATGTCCCAGCGGGGATGGGAGAGGGGTCTGAGGGCGAAGTTGCCCCCTGTTGAGAACCATTGGTGCGGGCAGCCCTGCTCTCTGAGTTTGTGCAGGGGACTCTCCAGACGAAGGCTCGGGGGTCCATCCAGCTCCAGATGCCCTCCGTCCCCCGCACAGTCGGACCTTAGGATTTGAGGCTTTTGACATCTGGACATCATGAGATTCTACCTTTAGGTCTTTTCTTCCGTTCTGTCCTCCAAATCGGCCTCTTCCGAGCCTATTGACCAGGACCAGCCGGGCAGATGGCTGGGTTCACTCGCCTCTCCTGGAGCTTTAGGTCTCTTCAGTTGAGCCTGCAGAGAAGCCATAGCGGGAAGAGCTGACCACTTTGGTCCTGTCCGAAAGGGATCCCTTTCTGAAGGGAAAGAAAGCCCGACTCCCGTCATATTGGTTAGGCAGAAGAAAGATCAAAGGGAAGAGAAAAAAGTCCTATGAGGTTTCAGGATCTAAGTCACCATTTAGTTGACCCAACCTCCTCTGGAGGTCCTCCAAGTGTTCCCGTGGCTGGTGAAGGTGAGTTGAGTCCCGTCTCCAGTTTGCCAAGGCCGACAAAGCCGACGACTATGGGCCTGTCCACTGTCTTCCTTCCTATGCACAAAATGCCAGCTCTTCCTGTTTCCAGCTGGCAACATCCCACCTGATGACCAGCTTAGCAAATTAGAGACTCTCCATGGGATTCCATCTCTGTCTCACTTTAGGCTTCTGTAACAATGT
This sequence comes from Saguinus oedipus, assembly GCA_031835075.1. Classification (NCBI taxonomy): domain Eukaryota; kingdom Metazoa; phylum Chordata; class Mammalia; order Primates; family Cebidae; genus Saguinus; species Saguinus oedipus. Next base: position 3,299,684 of record CM063190.1, read on the forward strand.
ACCATACACTGGGGGCTAACTCACAACAGAAATCTATTTCTCACAGTTCTGGAGATTGGAAGTCCGAGATCAAGGTGCCAACATGGTAGGATGATGGCGAGGGACTTTTTTTCTGGTTATAGACTGGCACTTTCTCATTGTATCATCAGGGCAGAAAGGGGGTGAGAGAACTCTCTGGGGTTCTTTTATATTTATATAATACCTTTTATTATTTATATAATACCTTTTATAAAAGTATCTTTTATTATTTATATAATACCTTTTATAAAAGTATTAGTCCCATTCAGACCAAGGGGACTAAATCCAGACTGTGCTGAGTGTTGCAGACTTTTTGCGTGTTCATCCATCCTGCAGATGCCTGGAGATCCATTGTCCCCAGAGGGTACAATAGACAATCTTTGGTCACAAGTCAGCAACCAGCATATGTGAGTGAGAGCATGTGTCCCACTCTGAAATTAGAGTGTATTCGTCCGTTTTCACGATGGTGACAAATACATACCTGAGACTGGGAAGAAAAAGAGGTTTAATTGGACTTAGAATTCCACATGGCTGGGGAGGCCTCAGAATCATGGTGGGAGGCAAAAGGCGCTTCTTACATGGCAACAGCGAGAGAAAATGAGGAAGAAGCAAAAGGGGAAACACCTGATAACCCCATCACATAGGAAACTTATTCACTGTCAGGAGAATGGCACGGGAAAGACCAGCCCCCATGATTCAATTACCTCACACATGGGAATTCTGGGAGATGAACTGAAGTTGAGATTTGGGTGAGGACACAGCCAAACATATCAGAGAGGGAGGAAGTAGCAGCATATCCCGATGTGTATGAGGGTTTCATGCATTATTACCTGTTTCAAAATTTATTGCCCTGTGTGAAAAAGAGCACAACAAGGACTTGCACTATCTGACTTTAAGGCTTACTACAAGCTATTGCAGGCAAGGCATCGGGAGTGACAAATAGATAAACAGATGGAGTTAAGGGGCCTGAAACTGGTCCACAGCTATACAGGTCAATAAATGGGTTTTCAATAAAAGCAGTTCAATCAAAGAAAATAAATCATTTCAATTGATAGACTTTTCTGTGGAGGTGGAGGAGACCAGCAGTGTTATTCTCCCTCACACTACACACAGAAGTAATTTTATACCAAAACTGACAGGTTAGTGGTATAAAGCATTTCTTTTTTTTTTCTTATTTATTTTACTACATTTTTTTAACTTGAAGACCGGGTTTCACCATGTTGGTCAGCCTGGTCTTGAACTCCCAACCTCAGTTGATCCGCCTGCCTTGGCCTCCAAAGTGCTTAGATTACAGGCGTGAGCCACCATGCCCAGCCGTGGTATAAAGCATTTCAAGGATACTTTGAGACTTGTTGGAAGGCAAAGATTAGCCTACCAAGTAGGACACAGAGAAAATATATATGAAAGAAAGACGTGATAAATTAGACTTCATCACCATTAGCCATGTCTTCTCATCAAATAATACCACTAAGAAAGTAAAAAGACCAGCAAGCCACAGACAGAGAGAAAACAGTCACAAATGTATTTGACCTCCACACCTTGTAATTATAATTATAATCTGACCTCCACACCTTGTAATTATAATTACAGCAGTCCAGTGCCCTGCACCCAGTTTCTACTGGAGTATTTTCTGGGTGTCTCTAATGGGTAAGAGAGGGCCCCATGAGATATTCCTACAGTTCCCAGATGATGAATGGGAAAGACTTTATGTTGACCAACCATGGGGGCCTGAAAACCCAGGTCCTTAAAGAAGGTAGAGGATATCTGGACCCTGACCCAGGCCCCTGGATGGGCTGTGCTAAGAGACCCCCACAAGGAGAAGGATTTCTTCCTGCCTCAGGTTCTCTGTTCTTCTGGGATTAGATGACCTGGACCCAACTCCTTCCCCCTGCACTGGGGATGGGGCTTTTCCAAGGGCCTGGGATCTTGCCATCCTAAGGACAGCAGAGCAAGGGGGTGGAGGAGGAGCTCAGGTGGTGGAGGAGGGGAAATCAGGTGAGATGCATGGAGCAGTTGGCTATACCAGGCACAGGGAGGACCCACTGGACCCAAGAGCCTGCATGTGAAGCCAGGCCTTGGGCCACATTGCTCCTCAAAGGGGTGCCTCTTCCACGAGGTCTGCAAAGGGACTGTGGAAAGAGAGGCCTTTGGCCCATGCCTCTGAATGCTGTCCCACCACAGCGTGCCCTGTGTCCTTTGTCTTGCTGGTGTGGAGCAGTCAGAACCACAGGGCTGCAGAGCCTCTGTACTGTGCAGTGTCCCAGCCTGAGTGCCAGAGCTCAGTGGGCAGGCCCCAGAGCAACTAGAGAGGATGGCACCTTTTGGACAGAATGTGTGGAACAAGAGAGATGGCTCATCCATTCAGGCTCCTCACGAAATGAGAAGTCAGGAAGATCAGGGTGCAGACCTGATTTTCCACACAGGGCTAAAGGCAGACAACCGGAGAGCGGGCAGCACCTGGGCCAGTGAGGTCGAAGACAGAAGCCTGCAGTGTACTCCTGCCCTCAACCTTACCCCTCCCACCCGCATCCTCCACACCGCCTGGCCACCCTCCTCAGAAGTGTCATAGGAATCCGGATTCCACCTGGCCTGCTTGCTGTGGGAGGCACCGTGGCCAGATGGAGCTTCAGGCAGGTGTGGGAAGATGCAGCTCATCTAACTGGAGGTTGGGAGTCCAGGGTGCAGGAGGAGAAGCTTGGAGTGCAGGATTTGGTGGCATGTGTGTGGCAGTAAGCAAAAGAAAGAGATAGCTAAGCCACTGGAAATGCCTTAAGAATTCAGGTAGAAATTTCCCGGAGAGGTGTGCATGCAGGCGCTCACGACATCCAGAACACAGCTGCTGCGTAACCGCAAGCTGCAGGCAAGCCCAAAACTGCTGATCTTCACAGCCTGCTGGGTTCACAGAGACAGTTTCTGAATAGTCTTAAGGGCAGAGGTGCACTGAAGCCACTGTGCCCTGCAGCCCAGGATCCAAGTAAACTCTTTAAGGACCATTTATGGAAGATTTTTGAAACTGTCCTTGGTAACCCCCAAGCATGTTTTGGTTAGAAGTAGAATTTTAGAGGTCATCGATTTAAAAATTAAAACAAGAACTCTGGAACCCATAGAGAGAGAAAATCAAAAGATACATCCACTATCCTGAGTAGAAAGATTTCTTATAGAACATAAGCTTTAAAAATAAAGAAAATATGAGGCAAAATTTCATCAAAATTAATGCTTTGAGAAATAAAAGTGAACTCTGAAGCCACCCAACCAATTAGACAGATCCCTTCTTCACCAAGCAGACCCCAGAGAAGTCTTAGGTACTGAGTTCCTGGCCAGTATTTGGAAGGTCAGACACCTGTGCTTCGACTCCCTTTTGTGGTTTAGACACAACTGAGCAGTACTAATGTTAAAATAGAGATCATAAGACTGTCAGAGCAGACTCTACAGGAAGATACCACATTATACACAAGATATGACGCCACGCCAGGCAAGGTTAAGTCATGCACCCTCAACTTAAAGAGGGTGTATTCGAACTATGTTCGAATTCTACAGGGATTTTTCTTCTTCATTTTTTTTTCTCTAGCAGCTAAACCAACACTGGCCTTGAGATAAGCAATGCTGAAGCCCTCATAGCCCACCCAGTACCACACAGTGACTGAGCCCCTGACACACATGCCAGCCGTAACTACAGCTTGAATTGGACAAGAGGGGATTTCAGTCACTTTCTCTTGACAAGAGACCTCTGGCTGTGGACGGTTCTGGCCAGTTTGCAGAGGCTGTGCACCTGATTGCCTTTGTGTCCCTCCTTCGCCTTTTGAAGCACGAGGCCTAATTATAATGTATTTAAATGTTGTCTCCACCCCAAAGTCAACATGGGTTGCATGTAGCAGGCATGTTTCTTCAGCCTGCATGCAGCAGGACCCCTGCATGAATATTCAGAGCTCTCCTATTCCCTGTTGAATATGTATATGGGGCCAGCGAGATCAACATAAATACCTGTTCCACTCTCCCCTCCCTGGAAATCCACCTTTCCGGTTTCAGCAGGAGGGTACGCCACCATGTCTGTCAGAACGGCCACCTTGCACGCTTCAACCCTTTATAAAAAATAAAATCTCCTTTCTAAGTTTATAAATTGTGTAATTTTTCAGATGACAATTTTCAGTTGTCAGTCAAGCCACAGACTGGGAAAAGTCATTTGTAATATATTTATATGAAACATGACTCAATTCCTGAATATAGGAGAGAACTTCCATAGATCAGTAATAGAGAGCTAAGCCAAATAGAATCAGGCAAAATATTCAAATAGGCTTTTGCAAAGGAGAATTTCTTATATGTTGGAAGCCATAAGAAAATATGCTTGATAGTATCACTCATTAGGCAGGTACAAATTAATTCCACATTGAGATAACACACACCAGTGTGTGGCTACGTTTTCTCCCCCCGACACAGGGTCTCACTCTATCACCCAAGCTGGAGTGCAATGGCACGACCTCCACTCACTGAGATCTCCCCCTCCTGAGTAGCTGGGACTACAGGTGCACGCAACCATGCCTGGCTAATTTTTGTATTTTTAGTAGAGACAGGATTTCACCATGTTGGCCGGACTGGTCTGAGAGCATAGTTACATTTCACAAAGTTAGTACACCAATTGCTGACAAGAATTTGGTGCCACTTTAACTGTCACTGCTGCTGAAAAACCATTCTAGAAGACTGACAATGTATACTAATGTTAAACTTATAATCAGGTCATGACCCAGCAATTGAAGTACTTCCATGAATCTCAAGTGCACAAAAGACTGTTATGCGGATCACAAGGTCAAGAGATCGAGACCATCCTGGCCAACATAGCGAAACCCTGTTTCTACTAAAATAAAAATATTAGCAGGGCGTGGTGGCACACGCCTGTAGTCTCAGCTACTTGGAAGGCTGAGGCAGGAGAACTGCTTGAAGCCGGGAGGTTGCAGTGAGCAGAGATCATGCCAGTGCACTCCAGCCTGGTGCCTGGTGAAAGAGCGAGACTCTGTCTCAAAAAAAAAAAAAAAAAAAAAAAAATATATATATATATATATATATATATATATAAATCACGACTTCAATAACACTAAAACCAAAATTCAGAAGTGATCTATGATACTACGTGAATAGATCTTATGAGTATAATGAACATAACTACAGAATAAAGGCCAAATACTGAAGATATATACATTCACTGATGTGAATCTTTAGAATAGGCAATTGTAACCTATGGCAATAGACATCAGAATAGTTATTAACTAAGAGGACACGGGGTGGGAATTGCCTGGAAAGGAGCGCTACAGGCCTTTCTCAGATGATGACAATTTTCTTAACTTGAGCTGTGTGGTGATTACATTTACCAAAATTAAACAAGTTGCACTAAAGACCTGTGCACTTTATGTGAACTGTAGTTTAATTTTACTGTTCTCATTGCTTGAACCCAGGAAACAAAGGTTACAGTAAGCAGAGACTGAGCCACTGCACTCCAGCCTGGGGACAGAACAAGACTACATCTCAAATAATAATAATTATTATAATTTACTATTCTCATAAAAATTAGTGACAGGGACTGGAGGCGAGCCGCTGTAGTCATGACAACTAGTGTAGATTTTATTGTAAACTCATTAAAAGCTCGTTCTCGTTTTGTGTTTTTAAAAAGTCCCACTGATAGAGCCATTTTCTCTCCCAGAAAAGGCTATAACCGCATTATTTCATCAGCGGAAGCTATAGAGAAAGGGTCCTTGAGAGGTGGTATCTTCGCCTATGGGATTGTGAGACAAAGAGCAGGTCCACGTTTTCCTTTTGGCCGAGACGCCCCTAGTTTATGCGGTGAGGGCTGGACTCCTCTTCTGACCGCGGCGCGCTCCGGGCCAGCGGTTTACTCTGCTCTCTGGAGGTTGCTGGGATTAAAGGTAAACAAAACGGCAGGTCTATCAGCCACGATCGCAGGGCAGAAAACACTACCGTGACTTGGATTAGCACCGAGGCTGCGGTAACCACAGATATTAACCACTCACTGCACGACCTCAAAGCCTGCCGACAACCATCGTACTTCTTATAGTTTTTGATGTAAAAACACACACTGTTTTCTCTGCTTTATTCCTGGATGTCTGCAGATTTTCCTGCTTTTCTCTCTTTCGTGCGCTTCTCCGTTTCTATCGCCCCATTCTGCTACATAATTTCAAAACATCTCACCTCTCAGGATCCCGCCACTGCCTCTACAGCAAGCCTCCTGGAGGTCTCGTTGACTCATCTACACCTCTGCCTTCTTTCACTCCCTTTTTTTTTTTTTTTTTTTTTTGACGGAGTGTTGCTCTGTCGCCAGGCTGGAGTGCAGTGACGTGATCTCGGCTCACCGCAACCTCTGCCTCCCGGGTTCAAGTGATTCTCCTGCCTCAGCCTCCCGAGCAGCTGGGACTATAGGCGCGCGCCACCATGCCCAGGTAATTTTCGTATTTTTAGTAGAGACGGGGTTTCACCTTGTTGTCCAGGATGTTCTCGATCTCTTGATCTCGTGATCCGCCACCCTCGGCTCCCAAAGTGCTGGGATTACAGGCGTGAGCCACCACGCCTAGCCTCTGTACCTCTTTTTCAAGTTTCTCCTTCTGTCGCAGTCGGTTTCCTGGCTCCTCTCCCAATACCTGCACCGATTGCACTGACCGCACCCACTGCACCGATCACAGGAGAGTTGGCGAGGGGAGTGCAAGCCGCCCCACGAGGCTCAGGCACCGAGGGTCACACACCCGGGCATCTGAAGGGGTGCTGGCTTCTGAAGCAGGTGGGAGCAAGGCCGAAGGCTCTAAAGGTTAGGCTTTCTGAATAGTATTTGCTTCTTGTCAGGATCACACAAAGCAATTGTTGTTACCTCTGTGGCTCAATGGGTTAGTTCGCTAGGCTGTTAACCCAAAGGTTTGTAGTTTGAGCCCACCCAGGGAAGTGTGCCTCTACTTTAGAGGAAAATTCTGCTTGTTCCTACTAATGTCTCTAAGACAGAGAGGCTCCCTGGAAGGACCTAATTATCCGCTCACCCTTTGTCAACTTGGCATCCAAGTAGAAGCAATAGCAAGACTACTTTCTCTGCTTAACATTTACCCTATATATAAGTGGAGAAGAGGACCCAAAATCTCCGTTGATATGTTCACTGTCCTTCGTGGTCTCTTGTAAATTGTAGATGTACTAAGGTATAAAATTGGTCCACCTTATTTTAGACAAGTAAGGGGATAAAGAGCCAGGAAAACACAGATTTCATATACATGAAAACATAAGGAAGAAATGCTCATAACTGCTACATTCCTATATCTGCAACTGGCCTCCTGGCAGCAGCTGGTATTTGTAACCAACCACCTTCTCTCATTACCATGCCGTATTCTGCCTTCAGCAAGCTCCTCAGCTGGTTGTGGTGTTTTACCTGGTGAGGGGACATAAACCGTTCCTAAAGGATCTGCTGTGTATCTTTTACCACAGTGAAAAATCAAACACGCACACGCACACAAACATACGGACAGATATGGATTTATTCTGAAGAACTTCAAAAAAGTTTCTATTAAAAAGGAAATGACCTGCTTTACAAATCAGTTTTTTCCCATTGCTTACTTCACAGTCCACAGCTTCTCTTCTTTTGTCTCAACCAATCTTTCCAATACAAATCTCCCCCTGCTTGTGCCTGTGGGATCTTCCTGCGACAACCTGCCTTTCTTCCAGCTTCTTCACTGCAGTAGAAGAAGAAACCTGACTGTGGTGGATGCGCTTCCTGAGTCATGAGAAGATAAGGAATAGAGTCAAAGCAGATAGTCTTCAGCAAAAACATACGATATTTTTGGGACTCTAGAGTCTGAACGTGTTTGCTTCATGGCATAAGTAATCCCTCAATTTCCTTTTCATGAATCAGGACTTCTATGTTTTTCTTCCCTAACGTCTGATCATTGCTTAGAGCTAAATAAAAGAAGACATTATGGGCCAGGCTCCATGGCTCACACCTGTAACGCCAGCTGCAGTGAGCCGTGATCACACCACTGCACTCCAGCCTGGGTGAGAAAGCAACAACCCATCTCTAAAACAAAAACAAGCAATTATGTATTGCAGTTCAGAATTTCTTCATGAAAGTCAGAGATCCCCAAAGAGTTTTAAAATACAAAAAGAAAACAAGCCAGTTAGTTCCAACCTACTATCACCATTGTCTTATATGCAACATGTAGAGGCAGTCACACCCAGAAAACTTTTGATATTGAATAAATTGAAGGTCATTTTTGAAACAGACAGAAAAAAATTTCCCTAAATGTGGCTGGTCCTAGATTTTAAGCAATTGTTAAATGGGGAGAAAATCTTCCAAAAATATTTGGAAGAAAATTCATCACCCGCTGTCATTCGCTATGTCTCTCACGCAGTAACATCCTCACAGCACAAGCAGATAAACAGTTCCCAGGTTCTGTTCTTTGCTTTCCTGTATTACAAATATATTTTTCGGACTGGGCATGGTGCTTTAGCTGTAATCTCAGCTACTCCAGAGGCTGAGGCGGGAGGATCACGGGAGCCCAGGAGTTCCAGACTACAGTGAGCTAGGAGTGCGTCACTGCAACACAGCCTGGGCAACAGAGCGAGACCCTGTCTCTTAAAAAAAAAAAAAATTAAAAAATAAATATAAATGTAATTTTCGGGCCAACACCTTTTTTATTTTTTTGAGACAGAGGCTCGCTCTGTCACCCAGGCTGGGTGAAGTGGCCCCATCTTGGCTCACTACAACCTCCACCTGCCGGGTTCAAGCGATTCTCCTGCTTCAGCCTCTCAAGTAGCTGGAATAACAAGTGCACACCACTACACTCAGCTAATTTTTGTATTTTTAGTAGAGGCGTGGTTTCACCGTGTTAGCCAGGCTGGTCTTGAACTCTTGACCTCAAGCCATCCATCTGCCTCAGCCTCCCAAAATGCTGGGATTACAGGCGCGAGCCACCATGCCGGGCCAAATTTCAGGCCAAAACCTGTTGACACATATTGCCAGACACAGATTCCGGAATCCCTCCCGGAACACCGATGGGCCCACAAAACACTCGGAGGCCCCGGTAGCTGACGATGTTAGCAAGTTCGGTTCTCGGTGTCTGGGGTACAGCCCCGAGGGTCCCCTGCACTAGCACCAGTCTCCGCATCTCCCCGCAGATTCTTCCCCACATGCTTCCCCTTTCTTTGGGCCGCTGAGCCTCTTGGACCTCTGAGGTGACTGCCCCGCCCACAGCTTCTCCCCTTCCCGGAGCTTCATTTCTTGATCCTCACCATTGTGGCTCAGCGGGAAGCCCAAGGTCCAGCACGCGAATCAGGAACCTGATGGTTTCTTGGGTTTGCAGGGATCCGCCCAGAAAACAGATGAAAGTAACAGGTACCAATATCAAAACTGCAGTGACTCGCCAGAAATTCTTCGTATTTGCCACTTTGCTAAGTGGTTAGTGGAGTCCAACGACTGCAGGGGTCCCGGGTTAGTCCCTTGAATGTCTTTTGGCACGACCTTGGTCAGTTTACCTTGCGGTGATGAAGCCTCTAAATGCACTATTAGGGTATGCGGTATAATTTTGCAGGGCAGAAGGGTTAAAGCCGCCATAAGGGAAGTGAAGCTCAAAAATCTAACTGCATTGGCCGGGAATTGAACCCGGGTCTCCCGCGTGGGAGGCGAGAATTCTACCACTGAACCACCAATGCTTCTCTTTTGCTGACGTCTATAAGAATACTGAAAAGCGTATCCAGAGAGACAGAACCTGTTAGAAGAGGTTTTTTTAAGTGTCAACTCTAAGCTAAGAAAGACATCCAAAACAAATGTTTTTATAGAAAAATTTTACTAGACAAAGTTATAAATATTAAAATAGCTTATTTTTTGTATCGAACTCTTAACTCTGAAAAAGGTCTTTCTACCTCCATTACAAACCCCTGATAATGAAACATAAAAAGTGCATTCATGTTTCTTTTTTCTAATCCTAATTCTTCAATTGACAACCTCCAACTGCTGCCTTAGTGGCTCTGAGAAGGTGACCTAACAGGTAGTTTAGGTAAATAAAGTTCTAACTGGGGAAGAAATGAGAAGCAGAAGCAGAATTAGAATTAGAAGAAAGAGAAAATAAAAGGCCAGAATCAAGGTAGGGATAATGGGGAAACAAAGGTTGGTCCACTGAGTTAATCCTTTGTAGCTGTTTTTTAGCAAAAGAGTAATTAATGATCAGTCTTGTAATCATTATTATACTATTATTTGTCTGCCTGAAGATGTCTAATGCATTTGAGGGAAATGTGATATAAAAAGATTAATAATACTTGCAGTCAATGTTTCATTGTTTGGGAGAATCCAATTTCCTAAGTTAAGCTGCTTTGGTGTATTGGCTATGTAAGGAGTAGATGGTATATGCAAATATTGAAGGTCAAAATATTAACATATTAGTCTTCGATGAAGTTCAAAGAGTAGAGAGATTTCCTTCCTCAATCTTCCCTTGAGAGATTAAACCAAAGAGAAACCTAGAGTTTGCCCCACGTGTTGGGTCTGGGAGTAATTAAGACTTTTTCAAAGACAGGAGCTGTGACGTGAAATCATGCTTCTTCTCTAGCCGAGAAGCCAGGTTCAGGCTGAGTCATAAACTTGAGCCCAACAAGAAAACCCCCTTCACATTGACCTCGCAGAGCTGCGGCTCTATCCGTTCTCTGCCCAACATCCAAGACACATACCAGCTCTGGCCATCCAACTTTCATATATTGTCTATGTCAACCAGAGCCACATTTATTCCCAAATCTCTTTCTAAGATACAAATGTCCTTTCTACTCTCAACTTCTAAATTTACAAAGGCCTCATATGCATCTCAGAGTCACAGACACTAAAACTCAACACACCGGGGAGTTCCCTGTCAGCATCATGTACCACCCTCTACCTCAACACTCAGTGATCAGCCCCAAGCCAGCATCTCCCAGAGAGTAGCAGGTGGTCCTGGGTGTTTCAGCAGACACTGAAAGCTGCTTCTACCCCTGCCTAGACACTTAGCCTCACCACCATCCATCCTATCTCCCAAAGCAAATCTTCCTTTGGATAAACTCTCCTGTTTTCGTGACATAACAATTTCAGTTCAATTCAAAAAACAGTGTTTAAGTGTATTGACTACTCCACAACCATACTTTTAAGTGCATCGGATACTCCACAAGCGTACTTTTAAGTGTATCGGATACTCCACAACCATACTTTTAAGTGTATCGGATACTCCAAAAGTGTACTGCCATTTTATTACCACACTTTTCCATCTATCAGCTCTCGTGACCATTAACATAAGCAGATAAATTACAGCCAGTGTAGTCTGCACCATTGACTTGCCACACTGTATGCTGAGTGACCCACAGCTTAAATCTGCACCTAACTTCAGCCTAAAGCCATGTCATGTCCCTTTATTTCTTCAGTACAATGACTAATGCCTTATTCTCTGTACCCTGTTTCCCTCTATGCTCATCATTCTAACAGCTCTTGCCAATACTCAAATCCAGGAGCAGCAAACTACTTGACATGTCACAAACTTCTCACTGGTTCACGCCAGTGGATTCCGCAGTGAACGAGTGGTCTCAACTAAGGCTTCCCTAACAAAATACCACAGGCTGGGTGGCTTAAACATGAGGAATTTCTTTCTCACAGTTTGAGAGGCTAAGTCCAAGATCAAAGTGCCAGCTGATTCAGTTCCCTGGTGAGGGGTCACTCCCTGGCTTGCAGACTGCCACCTTCTCCCTCTCCCTGGCAAGATGGAGAGAGAGCACTTTGGTCTTTCTCTGTTTCTTATAAAGACAGTGATTTCACTATGGAGATTGCATGATCATGACCTCATCTAAATCTGATTATCCTCCAAAGGCCCTACCTCCAAAACTACCTTCACATTGGGGGCTCAGGCTTCAATAAGTAATTTGAAGAGGACACAAACATCCATTCCATCACACCAGCCCCTGCATTTGCAATCCAGTCTCTGGGCCAGGCTTAGCAGTATAGAGCCCAAGGCTTCAACTGACAGGATTTTTATGCTCTCATGCTCTGGCTCCTTGGCTCCAGAAGCTTCAAGAACCAGTAGGGTGGCACATTCTTTAGCAACCATACTATAAAACCATGGTGGGTAAAGGAGTGCCTTAGTAAGTATTTTGGTGATGCCCCCATTAGTGTGCTTGGCTCAACCTATTAATAGTAAGTAGTGATCCGCATCCACCTCAGTACCATCCCCTGCAGTCATCCTGTCAGTTTCCAGTCCATTCTTTTATCCTTGGCTTGCTTGTTCAGTATTCTCAAGTGATTTACTCCTGGTGCTCTCCTTCTTCCCTCAGAGATATCTTCTGATTTTTTTGATTCTCTCCACCTGTACAGGTTAATACGTCTAATTTTTTAAAAAAATATATATTTTTTTTCATTGCATTTTAGGTTTTGGGGTCCATGTGAAGAACATGCAAGGTTGTTGCATAGGTACACACATGGCAGTGTGATTTGCTGCCTTTCTCCCCATCACCTAGATCTGGCATTTCTCCCCATGCTATTTCTCCCCAACGTCTAATTTTTTAAAAAAAATCTGTAGAGGGATGTTGGGAAGCTGTTGGGAAGCTGTGGGGAGAGCCCTTGGGCTTTTCGCCTGGGTAAATGGCAGATTCCTGGGGATTCTGGGCCTCCTCCTCCAGGAGAGCTGCACTAGTGCTGGCCACTTAGCTGTTCTCAGCAGCGTCACCTGGGGCAATAGTGCTTAAGCGCGCTGTTGAAAGGACAGCAAGCAAAGCGAGAGTCGGTGGCCTGGAATCCATCTAGGCAAAATCGAGGGCGTGCCGGGACAAAGCGGTAGAGAAGGGTGGCCAATCCAGGATCTGGACACCACACATTAGAAATTGCATTTATTAAATCGTTGATTATCTAAGCCTCAGGAGAGTAGTTTGGACACTTACCGGTTTTCTGAGGATTATTTGGGGAAGGGGTATGCATGCAAATGTGTATGTATGTACATAATTCTTGTGATTTCCGAATATTGACTCTACGAGTTCCAGATGCAGATTTAGAACCTTTTCAAAAAATATTTAATTTTTGTTGTCTCGCAAATCAGTCAGACCTGCAACTGTATCAGAGTAAAGCGGAGCCAGGCAGGACGCTTAGGAAATGCGCTAAGATGTCATCCACTTTCAGCGTCAGCCTGTGAAAATTCAGGGGATCTAAGAGCATGAAGAGAACCTTAAGGAATTTCTGGAACCAAAGCTACTATTAAGCAGGCCTGCAGTGATGTCCCTTACTGGCAGACCAGTGGCAATTGTAGCCTGGTCGACAATCTGTCTAGATTGATGAGATCTAAAACGTACACACAAGTTCAACTAGTTTTCTGTTTGTTTCCGAACTTCGATTAATTTCATTAAATTTAGGGGCAAAAATCCTCGTGTTTCCGCCTGGTTTCGAACCGGGGACCTTTCGCGTGTGAGGCGAACGTGATAACCACTACACTACGGAAACCACATGTATATCCAGAGGACAAAATATAATCATGATAGTCTTAGATCAGCCATTTCTATTACAGTGTCTAAAGTAAGAAATCCAACCGCATTTTGAAATTTGACTGAAAAAAGCCCAGCAAGCACCAGCCATCAAGGAGGCTACGGCTCCCAATAGGGCCAGGCTTAGCGTTCCGCGCCTATCCCCACAACGAAGACCATGGGGAGCCATGCCCGGGCTTTAAACCCGGAGGCCGTGGGGTTGCTTGATCGGCCCCGCGCCGCGGAATGTGGACGCCGCCTGTCCAGGGATGAGGACCGCACGTCGGGGACTTTTCCGCCGGCGCCGGCAGTCAGCGTTCTGCGCTCTTCGCGTCCTCCCAGGAACCGTAGGATCATCCCTGCCCGCCCTTCCCCAGGCCGAGGGGCCCGGGCTGCGCGCTCTTCCCTCGCGGGCCCTGGGGCCTCAGCGCCTCGACCTCTTCCTCACTGCCGCCGTCTCTTAGTCTACCCGATTCAATTTAAGTAACAGTTCATCACACTTCCGAATTTTAGCAGGTACCGTAGCAAAGTACGACAGCCTTCAATCAGGAAATTCCGTGGGATTCCACCTCTCTACCGCTCCAGAGTGTCTCAGGGCACTTGGCTGTTTGAAAATATGAGCACATCAGCTCAGGCCAGGCCACGCCTTCGCGAGGCCGAGTGTGAAACCCTGGAAGACGGGGCAGCCCACTCGGATGCACGCTCGCACCTCTCTCCCGCCTCGGTCTTCTGACTCTTCTTGAAGGGCAGTTTCTACAGCACCGAAACGTCTTATATTTGCTCTTTGTAATTTTCCTGTTCAATAGGGTTATGGAGTGCGGATTTTAACCTAAGAGCACAGAGATAAAGGCGGTTTTCACTGAAAGCGTCTGGATGGATTTTCAGAGTCACTCGCAGAAGACGGCCAGCAGGCAGAGTCTTTTTGCTTGAAGACGTTAAAATCTCTCTCTCTTACCCCCCGCCCAAAAAAAACCTTAGCTACTCGGGAGTTGAGGCAGGAGAAGTGCTTGAACCCAGGAGGCAGAAGTCGCAGTGAGCTGGGATCGCGCCACTGCACTCCAGCCTGGACGACAGAGCGAGTGTCTCAAAAAAGGTTCGGAGAAGAAGGTGCCATTGTCCCTAGTTGCTTTTCTTCCTGCAGTGGTGACCGCATTTCCTTCACACCTGCAGTCCAAGAGCTTCCACCCGGGGGAATATGCAGACCTCTCGGTCAATGACGCCAGGCCGCAGTGCCGGCTTCGTTCTGCTTTTGGCCCAAAATGCAGTCGGGGACAAGACTGGACCTCGCCAGCTGCTGGTGGGATGTTACCCTTGCCAGAGACTGGAGGGCCTCGCTCCCAAAGAGGCCTGCTTCATGACAGCCTTCTTACCGCCCCATTTCCATATTCTATCTCCTCCTCTGCCCACTCTGAGAGGATTCGCCGCCTCTCTGGACCCTTTGGAGTCCCACGTGGACAAGACAAAAAGGGTATTGCCTTTTCCTGCAGGAGCAGGAAGAGCAGTCACAGCGAAGGAAACGCGGACGCACCGCGCTCAGCCCCACGTACTTGCGCCCTGCCGGGTCCAGCACACCCAGCAAAGCACTCTCCGAAGCTTCTCTGGAAAGAGAAGGAGTGTGAGATTTCTGATGCGGCAAGAGGAGCTGGAGAGGACCCAGTCCTTCCCCCGGCTCTAGAGAACAAATCCGGAAGAGGGGCAGATCCAAAGGAAAAACGCAAAGGCAGCCGTACCCCACGACCTGAGCCAGCCAAGGGTGGTGCGTTAATTACGTTTATCAGAACAGTTGTTTGCTCACATTACGAAATCATGGGAAAGGAATTGTGTAAGCAATCTGAGCGTTTTATTCATGAATGGGTATTGGATGTTGCCAATGCTTTTTCTGCCTAAAGTGGTATAATCATATTCCTTTTCTTTTTTTTTTTTAACATCTAAAATGTTTATTGATTCAGAGTGTGTACACAGTAATTTTGATTTCTGTTGCCTCAAATACCTCCTCGATCATCGCAGATACATTTTCCCATTGCAGACGATCAAGACCACATCCAATTCTGGGCATGGAGAGGTCGGTGACTCCATTCTTCAGACAATGAGACTTCATTGCCTCTAAACTCTTCCGTAAGTTTTCGTAAGTTGGCTTGTGCGAAGCCCTTTTCTTTGTAATCAAGTAATATATATATCGCCCATCTCTCTTCAGAACAGCCACTTCTCCAGATTCCTTTTGTTGATTTAACAGTTCTTCTACCCCTCCAAATTTCTTCTTGAAGAGGACAGCTATCCCAGCGTCCATGCGACAATCCTCACTGATACAGTGGGCTAAAGAGTCTGTTTCGGGGCATGCAAAAAGGTCTCCTTTCACATAAGTGATTCTGCTTCCTTCTGGATCTTCATTAAGACTGCTGGCCATGATACTGAGTCGCTATTTCCAGAATTTAAGTGTTTCTTCAGCCAAGCCACCCTTCACTTGGAAGCTCATATTCCTTTTCTTTTTAGCTTGTGATATGGTAGACGGCACTGATTGATTTTAGAATGTTGAAACAACCTTGCACAGTTGGAATAAATCCTGCTTTGTGATACATTGCTGGATTTGATTTGCTAATATTTTGATGATGATTTTTACATCTAAATTTAAGAGGGATATTAGTTTTTAGTTTCTTTTCTTCTATCTTTGCCTGGTTTTGGTGTCAGGGTGATATTAGCCTCATAAAATGACTTGGCAAGTGTTCCCTCCTCTTATATTTTTCCAGAAGAGATTGTGTAAATTGGTGTTCGTTCTTCTTTAAATGTTAGTAGAATTCTTCGGTAAAAGCATCTTGGCCTGACCATTTCTTTGTGGGGAGTTATTTACAATTTCAATTTTCCAGTGTTTATAGGACTATTCAGATTGTCTGTTTCATCTTGGTTGAGTTTGCTATTTTGCAATTTCTGAGAAATTTGCCCATTTCTTCTAAGTTGTTGAATTAAGAATGTAAAGTTGTTTTTATTATGCATTTATTATCGAAGCAATGACCAAAAGCCATTCCCTATTTTGAATGTTATTCTCCCTTCCACATATTTTCATCATGTTTTTATTACAGTGCTTCTCATGCAATATGGCCATTATTGACTACTCACCTGAGATCCCCTTGACAGTTTAGATAATGTTTTATTGATCTCTGAATCCGTGTATTCAGTGCAGGGCCAAGTATTAAAGAAGGTTCTTAGTGATATTTGTCCAATGGCTGAAAAGAGAAATACTTGCAAACTTCCAATCATGCCAACCATACACTTGTCCCAAGTTTCCTCTCATGGGTGCTCTACATTTTCCAAGGACGCAACAATTTCCCTTTCCTAGAAAGAACTCTGCTTTATACCATTTGGTCCATGTCCCAGGTTCAGTTATCTGTGGTGAGACTTGTTGAAAACACTGTCCTCAGCAGTTCCTCTCAATGGTTCACCCTCTCGTGTAGAAGAGGTGTTCTTGGCCTGTCTGCCTTACTTTGAGCTATCACTTTAGGAGCTTAGGAGAGCTACCACATTTGTTGAAACTATTTGTTTGTGTTCTTCCTCCCACTGGCTTGAGTTCCTCAGAAAGACATTAGTGTCTGAACCCAAGTGTTAAACACAGAGAAAAGAAAATTCAGCACTTAACATGTTTATAAGATATTGTGTGTAAAGCCTTTCCCAACTGTAAATACAGAAGCATATTATTAATATCTCTGCTTCAGATACAAGAATTCCCCTACCTCGGCCCCTCCTAAACTTAGGGCAGAACAATTTGAGGCAAGAATGGATGTCTCCAACCCTTCTCTAAGCACCATTCATTCCCGCTAAGCCCACACTTACTTGAAGAGAATCCACTGTGAGGGCAGCCCCAAGGTCAAGGCCGCTGGGTCTTGGGCAGGGTTTCATGGCATCGGTGTTGCCTTCTTGGGCTTGGTGTTTCCCCTCAGTATAAACCAGACCTGAGTTTATCTTGTGGATCTCCTTCACAGGGTGCAACAGTTCACTGTGGAGTAAGTTACTCACGGCTCAGCCCAAGGTGTTCTCTGAGGAATCTGATAATGCTGTAGACACTCCTTTTTTTCCCCTGACTTATCCAAACCCAGCTTGAAATCTGTCCTTGTTCTCACCACCATAGGCTACCCCATGTTCCACCATTACTTTTGAATTTTAAAAAATTATTTTCATCCTCCAAACTTGCTGACTGTCTTCCATTTTGACTCTCAGCTTTGCACAAAGGGCACTGGCTCAGGCTGGGCCAGGTCCTGGAAACACGCAGTTGGGACCGAGGTCAGGTCTCCGGGGCAGTGTCTGGAGTACGCTGGATACCCATCTCGCTCCCTGAGACTCAGAGAAAACTGAGCAGAAAGTGACCTTAGAGAACTGGAACAATAACCTGATCTTTCTGATGAGGAAACTGAGGCTGAGAAAGGCTAAAAGATTTTCCCGATCTCCCTCACCACGTGATGGCAGCAGAGCCACCACACAAGCTTTGGTCTCAGCTTCCCTGTCCAAAGCACCTAATTCACCCTCTGGGAACTCACATCTGAATGTCAAAGGACTTCGTACATAGTTATTTCCACTGTTAAAACAAAAACTTTAGAAGGGCTTCTCCTGGGAAATCTTTTCTCAGTTATACAGTCTTATTATTTATACTCAGTCAGTTTTCAATCACTGGCTGATACAAAAGGACCAAGGAGCACATACATATCAATTAAAACCTCCATCCAATAACATGTATTTATGGGATTATCTGTAAAATGTCTAGAGTGAAATTTCGGTGAGTTTCCAAGATGGCTGACTAGGGACAAGTTCTCCTCAGAAAGATGAGTTACCAGTGAATGGACAAGTTCCAAACGGAAATCTGGGAGAAGAAAGCCAGGTCCTGTCGGGGTGCCCACAGGAAGTAGCCGGGGTGCAGAAAAGGAAAGCAGCAGGAGTCTGGCAGAGACCGACCCCTAAGGAACGTGGAGCGCCACAGGGCAGGTGGGAGCGCTTCTCTGCTCCCCTCACCCCTCACAGTCTGCTCCCTGCTAAACTGCTGGGGAGACCCTCTGCCCCTGCGACAGGGCAACACCATCGTAGCGGTTTGCAAACTCCCCAGGGACGGAGAACTGTGTGGCCAGGACACTCAGGGACGCCTGCATTGTCCTCAGACCCACACGGAGCCCGCGGCCGCCACCCTGGTTGTGCACCGGTGGTGGAGCCCTATCCCGCCTGGGGACTGTCTACCCTCCAGCCGTTGTCCACCTGCCCTTATACCCCCACAGCCTACTCTGACTTCGGCAAGGACAGGGCAGGTCCCTGGGGAGCTGCAGGAGCCCTGGAGATCCAATGCT
Source organism: Saguinus oedipus (assembly GCA_031835075.1). NCBI lineage: Eukaryota > Metazoa > Chordata > Mammalia > Primates > Cebidae > Saguinus > Saguinus oedipus. The sequence continues at coordinate 3,318,505 of CM063190.1, forward strand.
GAGCGTGGGCCACCCCGAAGCGAGGGGGAGCACAGACTGCCACAGCCCTTCCAGGGACAAAGCAAACACTGGCGTGGCACCAATCGCAGAAGGGGGCAGCACTGACACCCAGGAACGGGCGTGGAAAAGCAGGGGTCACCTCTCCCCTACCCCTATATGGCCGCAGACACAGCAGCGGTTCTTCTTTCCAGGACCCAGTGAGTGTGCGCTAAGAACGTTTTTCAAGTTTTTCATGGCGGCACCACCCAGGCTGCAAGCGAGCCTGTGCCGCTTGGACTTTCAGGAGGGACGGGCCGACTCTCCCTCCCTATCCCGGCCGTGGAGCTGCCTGCCCTGGCCTGGAAGCAGCAGCTTTGCCCCAAGCCCCATTTTAGTGGAAGCTGTTAGAGTGGTATAGCCACAGACATCAGCTGCACCGCAGCCGGGAACCGAAGGACGAAGGCTTTATAAACTGAAGATGTGAGCTCGGTGGCAAGGGTATGAGAGCGAAGCGGATCGCATTCGTGCCTACTCAGGAGGAGGAGCCGGTGCACCTCTACCCCTCCCCCGAGGCCTCAGCACACCCCAGCATGGCCTCTTACTACCACCCTGTCAGGGCAGGCGTTTCCGCTAGGCACCAGCCTACCTGCCGGCCCTTACTCTTAAGCACCATCTACTGGACTGCATCCGGAACTGCACCACCAAATAAAATCCTGCTGCCTGAAGGGTTAGGAGACAAGCTTCCTGAGGATTCCGGACCCTCAGCCCCCAACAAAGGTTAAAGTGTCAGCTTTTACTTCCAATACATCACTACAACAACAGAATCTGAGAAATCTGTTCAGAAACTATCCACAACCAAGAAACGCATACAGAGCTTGGGCCCCCTTAAAGCACCCAAATATGAAGCCAAACAATCATACACAGTATACACCACAGTCATACCATCAAGAAAAAAAAAAGAATAAAAACATTAAAAATCCTCATCCAAACAATAGCAAATTCAAAAATAAGAAGCAACAGCTCCCTGGGATGAGAAGGAATCAGTGCAAGAATTCCAAGTGTTTATTCAGCATACTCAAAGTGTTTACACACTTCCAAACGATTGCACTAGTTGTTTTTGTTTTTGTTTTTGTTTTTGTTTTTTTGAGACGTAGTTTTGTTCGTTACCCAGGCTGGAGTGCAATGGCGCGATCTCGGCTCACCGCAACCTTCACCTCCTGGGTTCAGACAATTCTCCTGCCTCAGCCTCCTGAGTAGCTGGGATCACAGGCACACGCCACCATGCCCAGCTAATTTTTTGTATTTTTTTGGTAGAAACGGGGTTTCACCATGTTGACCAGGATGGTCTCGATCTCTCGACCTTGTGATCCACCCGCCTCGGCCTCCCAAAGTGCTGGGATTACAGGCTTGAGCCACCGCGCCCAGCCAATTGCACTAGTTTTCTAGCAATTGATCCCAGCCAGACTAAAACGTCTGAAATGACAGATAAGAATTCAAAATATGGATTGCAAAGAAACTCAACAAGATCCAAGAAAAAATTGAAATCCAATACAAAGAAACTAGAAAAACAATGTGGAATAGGAAAGTCAAGATAACTGCATTAAGAAAAAAACAAATAGAACTTCTGCAATTGAAAAATTTACTAAAGGAATTTCAAATACACTGAAAGCTTTAAGAATAGACTAGACAAGCAGAAGAACGAATTTCAGAGCTTGAAGATTGGTCTTTCAAATTCACCCAGTAAGACAAAAAAAAGATAAAGAAAAAAGAACTTTTTAAAATGTACAAAGCTTTTGAAAATTATGGGGTTACGTAAGGCAACCAAACCTATGACTATTGGCATTCCTGAGAGAGAAGAAGAAAAAGCAAGTAACCTGGAAAACATATTTGAGCGAATAATTCAGGAAAAAATTTTCCTCATCTTACTAGACAGATTGATATCCAGATACAAGAAATTTGGACAACTACTGCAAGATACTACACGAGATAACTGCAAGGCATACAGTCATCGGATTTTCCACAGTCAGTGTGTAAGAAAAATTCTTAAAGGCAGCTAAAGAAAAGGGCCAAATTATCTGTAAAGGAAATCCTGTCAGACTAACAGCAAACTTCTCAACGGAAATCTGATAAGTCACAAGAGATTGGGGCCTATTTTTTAGCTACCTAAAAGAAAAAAAAGTGTCCGTCAAACTTTCAGACTCTGCCAAACTAAGCTTCATAAATGAAGGATAAATAGTTTTTTCCAGACAGAGAAATGCTAAGGGAATTCATTAACACCACACAGGCTCTATAGAAATGTTCAAAGATGTTCTAAACATGGATGGTACTTGCCCCCATAAAAGCACATGTAATTACAAAGTTCATAGACCCTATAAAGAAATACATAATTGAGTCTACAAAGCAACTTGCTAAACACTATGATAGGAACAACACCTCACACATCAATATTAACCTTGAATGTAAATAGCCTAAAAGCTCCACTTAAAAGGCATAGAGCCGCCCAGGTGTGGTGGCTCACACCTGTAATCCCAGTACTTTGGGAGGCCAAGGTAGGCGGATCACTTGTGGTCAGAAGTTCCAGACCAGCCTGGCTGACATGATGAAACAACATCTTCACTAAAAATACAAAAATTAGCTGGATATGGTGGCAAGTGCCTGTAATGCCAGCTAGCCAAGAAGCCGGGGCAGGAGTATCACTTGAACCCGGGAGACAGAGGTGGCAGTGAGCCACGATGGCATCACTACACTCCAGCCTGGGCAACAAAGCGAGACTTCATCTCAAAAAGAAGAAAGGCATAGAATGGCAATTTGGGAAAAAAAAATCAAACTTTCTGTGGCCTTTAAGAGAGACGTATCTCACATGTAATAGCCCCCATAGACTCAAAGTAAAGGGATAGAGAGAGATCTGTTATGCAAATGGAAAACAAAAAAGATCAGGAGTTGCTATTCTTGTATCAAATAAAAAAATAAACTAACAAAAGTTTTAAAAAAAGACAAAGAAGTTCATTATATAATCATAAAGCATTCAATTCAACAAGAAGATTTAACTAACATAAATATACATGCACCTAACATTGGAGTACCCAGATTTATAAAACAAGTACTACTAGACGTAAGCAAAGAAACAGACAGTCACACTATAATAGTGGAGGACTTCAACATCCCACTGTCAACACTAGACAGGCCACTGAGGCAGAAACCTGACGAAGAACTTTGGACTTAAATTGGACTCTTGACCAAATGAACCTAATAGATGTCTATAGAATACCCAGCAACCACAGGATACACATTCTTCTCATCTGTGCACAGAACATTCTCTAAGATTGACCTCATGCTCAGTCATAAAGCAAGTCTCCATAATTTTTTTAAAAAATGAAATCATATCAAGTATCTTCTCGGACAACAGTAGAATAAAAGCAGAAATCAATGCCAAGAGGAACTCTCAAAACCACACAAATACATGGAAACTAAACAGCTGAATCAATTTTGGGTAAATGATAAAATTAAGGCAGAAATAAAAAAAATAGAAACAAATGAAAGTAAAGACAAAACATGCCAAAACTTCTGGAATACAGCAAAAGCAGTATTAAGAGGAAAGTTTACAGCACTAAATGCCTACCTCGAAAAGATAGAAATACCTCAAGTTAACAACCTAATATCACACCTAAAGGAACTAGAAAAACAAGAAACAAAACCCAAAGGTAGGAGAAGGAAAAAATAACTAAATCAGAGCAGAACTAAATGAAATAGAGACCCCCCCAAAAAAACCCAATACAAAGGATCAATGAAATGAAACGTTGGTTGTTTGAATGGATAAACACGATCCATAGACCACTAGCTGGATTAATCAAGAAAAAAGATCCAAATGAGCTCAATCAGAAATGACAAAGGTGATGTTACAACCCACACCACAGAAATACAAAAGATCTTCAGAGACTACTATGAGCATCTCTATATGCGCAAACTAGAAAACCTAGAGGAAATAATTAAATTCCTGGGAACACGCAGCTTCTTAAAATTGAACCAGGAAGAAATTGAAAACCTGAAAAGACAAAAACTGAGTTATGAAATTGAATCAGTAATAAAAATTCTACTAACCCAAAAGATCCCTGGACCAGACAGATTTACAGCTGAATTCTACCAGACATGCAAAGAACAGCTGGTACCAATCTTACTAAATCTATTCCAAAAAAATGAGGCGGAGGGATTCCTAACTCATTCTATGAAACCAGTCTCATTCTGATACCAAAATCTGGCAGGGTCACAATAAAAAAAAAAAAAAGAAAACTACTGGCCAATATCCCTGATGAACATAGATGTGAAAATTCTCAACAAAAATACTAGCAAACTGAATCCCTCAGCATATCAAAAACATAATTCATCATGATCCAGTGGGCCTTATTCCTAGGATGCAAGGATGGTTCAACATATGCAAATCAAAAAAATGCTATTCGCCACCTAAACAGAATTAAAAACACAAACAATATGATTATCCCAATAGGTGCAAAAAAAAGCATTTAATAAAATCTTACATCCTTTGCATCATACACATCTTCAACAAACCAGGTGTCAAAGGAACATTAACTCAAAATAAAAAGAGCCATCTCTGATAAGCCCATAGCCAACATCATACTGAATAGGCAAAAGTTGGAAGCATTTCCCTTAATAACTGGAAGAAGACAAGGATGTCCACTCTCACCACTCCTATTCAACATAGTACTGGAAATCCTAGCCAGAAAAATCAGGCAGAAGAAAGAAAGAAAAGCCATCCAAACAGGAAAAGAGGAAGTCAAATTATCTCTGTTCACCAAAGACACAGTCCTCTATCTGGAAACCCTAAGGATTCCTCCAAAATACTCCTAGACTTTATAAACAAGTTCAGTAAAGTTTCAGTTTACAACATCAGCATACATAAATCAGTAGCATTTCTATACACCAAAAATGCTCAAGCTGAGAATCAAATAAAGAACTTAACTCCCGTTTAAAATAGCCACACACACACACACACACACACACACAAGTAACCAAAACACCTAGGAATACATTTAACCAAGGAGATGAAAGATCTCTACTGGGAGAACCACAAAACACTGATAAAGGAAATAACAGACTACACAAACAAGTGAGAAAATAATTCAATGCTTGTGGACTGGAAGAATCAATATTGTTAAAATGATCATTCTGCCGGAAGCAATCTAAAGATTCAAAGCAATTCCTATTAAGTTACCATTGTCTTTTTTTTTAACAGAATTAGAAAAAAATGGGCTGGACATGGTGGTTCACACCTGTAACCCCAGCACTTTGGGAGGCTGAGGCAGGAGGATTACTTGAAGTCAGGAGATCAGGAGCAGCCTGGCCAATGTGGTAAAACCGTGTCTCTACCAAAAAATCACAAAAATTAGCCAGGCATAATTGTGAACATCTATAGTCCCAGATACTTTAAGAGGCTGAGGTGGGAAAATCGCTCAAACCCAGAGGCAGAGGTTGCAGTGAGCTGAGATCATGCCACAACACTCTAGCCTAGGAGACAGAGAGAGATCCCTGTCTCAAAAAAAAAAAAAAAAAAAAAAAAATTCATGAAACCAAAAAAGAGCTCAAATAGCCAAGTAGTCCAAAGCAAAAAGTACAATCCAGAGGTATCACATTACCTGCCTTCAAACTATACTACAAGGCTATAGCAACCAAACAGCATGGTACTGGTAAAGAAACAGACACATGAATCAATGGATAAGAATAGAGAACCCAGAAATAAAGCCACATACCTACAACGAACTGATCTCTAACAACGTTTCAAAATAAACAATGAGGGAAAGGATACCCTATTCAATAAATGGTCCTGAAAAACTAGCCAGCCAAATGCAGAAGAATGAAACTGGACCCCGACATCCCACCACATACAAAAATTAATTCAAGATGGTTTAGAGACTTAAATACAGGATGTCAAACTATAAAAATGTAGAAGAAACCCGAGGAAAAACTCTTATCAACATTGGCCTATGACTAAGACCTCAAAAGCAAATACAACAAAAACGAAAATTAACAAATGGGACTGAAACTTAAAAAGTCTCTGCTTAGCAAAAGAGATAATCAACAGGGTAGACACACAACCCACAGAATGGGAGAAAGTGTTTGAAAACTACGCATCAGACAAATACAAGCAACCGACAAACATGAAAAAAATGCGCAACATCACTAAGCATCGGAGAAATGAAAATTAAACCTACAGCGAGATACCGTCTCACAGTAGTCAGAATGGCCATTTTCCAGGCTCGAGGCAGCTGTGCTCTTCATGACTTCTCAATTTTTTTTTTTTTTTCCGCTTTACAAGGTTTTGTTTGTTTGACAGCAGGAATGGGCTGGGGAGGCCCCCACAAGCTGGACCCCTTGTTCCGCTCGGCCCGTGAGGAGACCCACGGCGGTGCTGGAGGCCAAGGGGAACCCGCAGAACGAGATCAGCTGAAGCGCACTGATTTCGAGGCTTTGTGTTCATTTCGTCCTGGGCCCCTTCTCGATCGATGGGCTTTCCAATGTCCTTGCCCCGGAGCTTGAGGCTGATGGCCCGCTCGATTTTGCCCAGCACCTGGTTATTGAGGATGGCCCGTCCACTCTCATAGTCCTCGATCACCTGTGGCTTCTCATTGATTTTCGTGGCCAGGTCCTTCTGCGTGAGCCCCTTGCTCTGCTGACCCTGCTGGATCACTTTGCCCACCTCCAGGGTCACCCTGTCACAGTGCGGCTGCTCCGTCGCCCGGTCCAACTTGGCTGTGTTCTTGGTGATAGAATGCTGTTTGTTCTGGCCAGCAGCCCATTTCTTGGAAGTCTCTGCATCCTCTCCTCGTCTCTGTGCTGCTGAGATAGCCTGCTTGGACTTGGCCTGGGCGGCCATAGGGCCCTTCTTGCGCAGCACCGTCACCGTGTCCCAGTCGCTCTCGGCCGTGGCTGGCGAAGGCAGGCGTCCCTCCGGCGGCTCAGCGGTAGGGGCTACCGACTTCTCAATCTTTATTCACATTGAGAAGCAGGTTCTGACATCCTCTTGAATGAAGTTCACCTGGTATGGTAAGTTGTCCTCATTTTAAAGCATTCAGATTTTATCCTGCTATCCTTTCACATATGATAGATTTTCTGTTCTTTCTAAGCATGTAATGGAAGTCAAGGAATTCTACATCCTCACAATCTATTAATATTTCTTACCTTCCCACAGCAGTGAACTTCCCATTCTACTCTGAAACAGAGGTAGCTAATATAGAAAACTCATTTCTCCCTTAATCTTTTCCATGAATTTCAGACCATTCTAGGTCTTATTCTTTTCTACATAAATTTTACTCTTTATAGGTGTTCAACAAATAAGCATAAATACTAGTTTTAAAAATACTGTATTAATTTGATCTCTTCATTTAAAGATACTATCAATGCCTCCAAGTTCCCACCCAAGAATTCTGTTGGATAGGGCTGGAAAAGTTCTGGAGAACATTCTTCTAGACCCTCTAGGCTTCATGTCACAGGATGTCCTCACCAGAGCCAGAAGAGTGACTCTGAGTGTATGAATGAGGGGCTAGAGCAGACTCTGCAGTCCTAGGAGGGAGAGACTGGGCTGCAATGAAGTCTGGATGGATTCAGGGAATTCACTGATTTTACCAAACAGAGACTGATACCCTTCCCCCTTCTATTCCCTACTCAGCTGAGAGCGGGAGACAGGAAGAGAGACACCAAGCTGCTTTCTAGTTGACACCCAGTAGCTCTCTGATTATCTGCAGATTGGGAAAGGAACTTGTACATTACATGTAGATATTCCAGAACTATTTACTCCTGGAGCCAGGAGTCTGCGAACATGTAGGTGAGATCCTGTAAGCAGCAGCCTCATCTAGATTGAGAATACGCGGTTATAGTTTTAGGCTGTGTGGATCTGGTCAATTTTTGTGCTGTCTACTTCTCTTTGCTTCTGCAACTGGGCATTGCTGCAGAAAGGAAGAAATATGGAAGTGACCTCAGCTTTGACTTTTTTCCTTGGGAGGCTGAAAATTCCAGATTGCTTCCCTGAGGTGCTTTTCCTGTTGCAGAGGTAGGATGTGGAGTGCAGGTCGTCCCCATAAAACACGGAGGTAGCTACTTCACAGGGAAGACAAACAACCCAGCCGAGTCACACATTTAGGGAACAGAAACTTTCAAAGATGTACTTTCCTGCACTCATCAAAGTTTTAGTCTCAGCCATGCAGAAACTGGCGTCCCCGTGCACTGGGATAACTGCAATATGGCTCAGGCTCAGGTTGTGCTGGGCACCCACAGCAGGCCACACACTCTCACGTGCACTGGCTTCAGGTACGGATCAGGGTCTTTCCCCTGACTGGCTTCTGTTGCGATGTGGAGGTCATGATTCTTCTGGCCTTAAAACGGAAGAAGAAGGGGTGTGGAAGGATTGGCCTCCAAGTGAGAGCATCCAGGGGGAAGAGTGTGGGAATAAGGGTTATTAGCACAAGAGAAGAGGCAGGTGATACCTAGTCACGGCATAAAGGTGGAAGGTCACCCTCACTCTGCTGAAGTGGGCACCATGGAAACCTTGGTGCTACCACTCGCCAGTCAGGCCACAAGCCCAAGAGCAGCACCAGGTTGTGTAAGGACATACAAGAATGGCATCACGGCACAGAGTCCTGAGAAGGAGACCGATCCCGGCTTGGGGCAAACCACTCAGTGGGAACAGTAGTACCCTTCCTGCTTCCTTGTCTGGGCTGACTGTAAGGAACAAGTGAAATCAGGCACACCCACATGCTTTAAAACTGTGAAACTCTGCCCCTAGAAGCTGTATGCCCTTTAGAGACTCCCTAGATGTGAACAGAAACAGAAAATGTCTGCCTTCCTACCTTTCCCTTGGTCACCATGGCTGAGCACAGGCTCCAGCCTCTCCCTCAGGCTGTCATTGATGGTGATGGACTCCTCCAGGCACTGGTGCAGGTTCTGGATCTCAGCAAGATTCTTTCCCAGCAGGTCGGCCCCTACTGCAAACCACCAAGACACAGGAGAGGTGTGAGGCAGGGAGGCCTGATCCTCCCTGGGCAGCTGTGAGGCCCACCTGGCGTCTCTCTGCGAGATCTCTACTGATCTCCATCCTTCTGTCAGCTTCCTCCTCTCCCCTGGGCATTCAGGAAGCACCAGGCAACTTTGGCTTTCAATCACACAGTGGCCCACTGTGAGGAAACATCACAGGCCTCCTTCCAGACAGAGACTGCCAAGCACATCTCAGGGAGACGGACACTGGGTGAGAAACTGCTAAAGGCCTCCAGGCAGAACTGACCTAGTAATGGGAAAGGCTGTCTGCCTCCTGGCCATGGAGAACAACCCAGAGAGCCTCCCTCTCCCCCTCATTCCTCTTCCCTGTGATGGTCCCCGACTCCACAGCCTTTGAGAGAAAGACCAAGGTAAGTGAACTCGAAACTAAACCAGGCTGTGAATAATGAGTGACAGCGAGTGTTCTCCTTCAACCAGCTTTGGCAAAGAGGAGCATGGAAGAGCCTGTGGAGGTGTCAGGATCTGAACCGGGACAGGAGAGGGGAACAATCTCCAAGGAAGGAAAAAGATGCACAGAGGGAGGAGGCTGAGAAGAGGCTTCACCCACTGGGAGGTTTTGCGTGGGGTCCGGTTTTTCTCTGAGAATTTCAAGTGTCTTCTTGTTACACTACCTGGGACCCAGAAATGGAGCTGCTTCAAGCTGTTCCTCTGAACAGCTGTGCTCCTAGCTGCTGGTGCCTGCATGTCTGGCTCCAAACCCAAAAGCAATGTTTATAGGGGCAGGACTGGCTCATGGTTGTATGCACAGTGTGTGGGAACAAGTGGAAGGGTGTGGAGGGGTGGGTGACTCTGTAGAAATAGTTTCCCATCCTACAGTAGCTCTTGACCTAAGGAAGACCTTCCCATGGAAATCTGAGCTGAGCCTTCCAGGACAGTCTTACTTCTAGGCCTAAGAGGGTGTAGCACGGAGAAAAGGCAGCATTTGAATGTGAGGTCACTCATCCTCCTTGTGGAGCGCCTCAGAATGTCCCTGACTTCTCCTGCTCTCCTGCCCACAGTGAGTTCCTAGGTAGGGCGCTAGGAGAAGACACTTGCAAGGAACCAGCACTGAGCTGGTTCTCATTGTCTGGCGGATCCACATATCGTCCCCTCATCTTTTTGAGCCAGATTCTATCAGAGGAATCAAAAAATTCTCTGGCCAGGAAAAGAATGTGTCTTTCCTATCAATGGGCTCGATTTCACCAAGTGCTCCTTTGTGTTTTACCAGAGGTTTTGGAGTTGGGCCAGTACAAAGAGGAGGAGGTCAGGTCTCCAGATGCATCCAGTTTTGAGGCCTCATCTAGTCCCACGTGCCACTGTTGCCGTGTCCTAGTGTCCTGCTCAGCTGGCCGGTGCTGCTCGGAGGATGGAAGGGCTGGGCGGGCCTGGTTCCTCGGTTGCTGAATCAGCAGGGATGGCAGGGCTGGCATCTGTCCAGAAAGGAATCTGAGTGAGAAACCAGCAGGGAAGTCATGAATGAAGTGTTTTAAAGGGAATTATGGTGAAATGAAGAGTGCCCTCCAAAAATCCATGCAGTGAATGAATTCATTCATTCAGTTCTCTTGGAACTTCAGAACGTGACCTTATTTGTAAATGGGGTTTTTGCAGATACAATAAGTTAACATGGGATGATACTGAATTGGAGGTAGGTCTTAAATCCAACATGACTTACGTGCTTATGAGAGGAACACAGAGGTCAAGAGACACACAGAGAAGAAGACCATGTACCAACAGAGGCAGAAATTGGGGTGATGTGTCTACAAGCCAGGGGAACACCCCCAGAAACCACCAGAAGTAGGAAGAGGCCAGGAAGGGTCCTTCCCTGGAGCTTTCAGAGGGAGCGTGGCCCTGCTGGCACCCTGATTTCAGACATCTGACCTCCAGAACCATGAGAGAACACGTTTCTGTTTTAAGATGCCCAGTGTGTGGTGCTTTGTTTGGAAGCCCTAGATAACTAATAAAGCAATCCAGGGAATGAAGACGAAGGCGGATGTCATCAGACTCACTTCCCAGGGACTATCCATTTCATCCCAAAGTCACTGGCGTTCCTTAGCCCATGACCTAAGCAGCAGTGGTTAGATGTAACCACTGCTGTTAGTGGTCTGAGCATCACCGGGCACACACAGGAAAAGGATGGGGCCCCTCTCCTCGCTTCCTTTACGATTCCCAATGCTGAAACAATCCTGGGGAGGTACCTCAGAAATGCTTCTCCCAATAGCAGAACTCACAGCCAGTCCTAGGAGTTCAGACGGTGAGGGGGGAGCATTTTGTGGTCTGTGAGCAAGTGATTATTATTTAACAGTCTACGCCCCTGCCAGAAACAAACCAGCTACTCCCGCCTGGAATTTTTCTACATTGAGGTTGTTGGAGGGAAAATGGCCTCCACTTCTGGACAACGTGCAGAGAACCTGGACAGTGTCGCTTCCACTCCTGGTGGTTCTCACTCTGACCTCGGCTGACTCTGGACCTTCCCTGAAGCTGAGGAGGTTTTGTCTAAGGCAAGTGGTGATTTGGATTCCACCTAGGATGGCTCGTGACACTGCAAAAATAATTCTTCTGTACAGTTCACATTGTCTGGCTCCTGTACAAAGAATAGCTAGTGCACTCCTGCGTGGGGCATTGCAGAATCAGAAAGTACATAGCATCGTACAGTTCAGTGATGCCACAAGAACATGGCCAGATCCTCTGGGCCCTTCATTACTGTCTCCCTTTGAGAGAAAAAACCAGCTGGGGTGACAGAGCCATAATTCAGAGAAGTTTATTTTTTAATGTTTATTTATTTATTTGTCTGTTTATTTTGAGACAGAGTTTCGCTCTTGTTGCCCAGGCTGCAGTGCAGTGGCGCGATCTCAGCTCACCGCAACCTCCACCTCCCAGGTTAAAGCAATTCTCCTGCCTCAGCCTCCCGAGTAGCTGGAACTACAGGTGCCCGCCACCATGCCCAGCTAATTTTTGTATTTTTAGTAGAGAGAGGGTTTCATCATATTAGCCAGGTTGGTCTTGAACTCCTGACCCTATGATCTGCCCACCTTGACCTCCCAAAGTGCTGGGATTACAGGCATGAACCACCATGCCTGGCCAATTCAGAGAAGTCTAACAGTCTTTCCCTTTTCAAGGATTGTTATCAAGGGCCACACAACAGACAAGTTTCTCCTCTGAGCAGGTGGGTTGAGGTTTCTGTTTGCCCTCAACAGCATCACGTTCTTCTAGGAACTGGATATTTCAATCAGTATCCAGCAGACCTCTCTTCCTCCAATGTATAAAGTACCAGATACTAATTAGAATCACTGTGAAATTAAGAGTAAGGAAAACTGTTACATCTTTAGTGCAACGCCTGACTTAAAGTAGGAACGCAATCAAAATGTGATCCCCGCCCCCTCTCAAACCTCCTTTATGCCAGAAAATCAGTTTACTTTCAACTATGGCCATAGGAGGCTCTAAGTCTTGCCTGTAGCAGTGATCAGTGTTTTAACGTTCCCTGGTCGTGCCCCAAGGGGAACATGCTCCACACTGCAGATGGAAAGCCACAGAGACTTGGCTTTGGTGAGGGGCATTCAGCCTCACAGTGCAGCTGCTATGCCAGTGCACTACTACTGGTTGGCCGTTGTAGAAATTTTGGCTCGAAAAGCAAAGAGGAAGTGGTGATAAACAGTTGCCCATCTGAAAGGACAGTAACTTCAAATGGGAAAGAGGAGGGCTTTGATCTTCCTCAGGAAACATAGCCATGGCAAAAAGTCAGGCTGGTGCTCTCCAGATGCGGCACTCCGGAGGCCACACCTCCCTGCAGGGGGTGGAGGGATTGCAGGTGAGGGAAAGGTGTGCTTGCCTTTCTGCCACCGCCTGGGGCTGTGCTCAGGTTGAAACAAGTGCCTCTGGGCAACTGAGTCAAGGACACACATGAAACTCCTGCTGGCTCCTTGGAACAGGTGATGTGCATATCAAGCACAGCTCATCTATCTATAAATTCTTAGACAGAAGTGCAGGATATATAAGGTCTTGTCCCGTCTTCAGAGGCCAGGACTCTGTGCTGGGTGCGTGGAGCAGAAAAAGTGGAATGGAAAGAACACTGGCTCCAGAAGCCCAGCAAAGCAGTGCTGGGAACCAGCGAGCACCCTGTGTGTGCATCCCTGACTTCTCAGGCTGTGGAGCGAAGGAGAAGCCCAGCAAAGTGGTGCTGAGAAGCAGCGAACACCCCTGTGTGTGCATCCCTGACTTCTCAGGCTGCGGAGGGAAGGAGAAGCCCAGCAAAGCGGTGCTGAGAAGCAGCGAACACCCTGTGTGTGCATCCCTGACTTCTCAGGCTGCGGAGGGAAGGAGAAGCCCAGCAAAGCGGTGCTGAGGAGCAGCGAACACCCTGTGTGTGCATCCCTGACTTCTCAGGCTGCGGAGGGAAGGGCTCAGAACCTGAGCTTTGAGTCAGGCAGACTCAAATTTATGTGACCCCAAACTTCTTTGTCTTCAGTCAGTTCCTTAACTTTACTGAGCCTCAGTGTCCTCCACTATAAAACCAGAACACCACTACTTACTCGAGGGGATCCCTGCGTCAATTAAATGAGGCAACATACCGATAGTGGTCAGTACTGTGAGCATAGTAGGTGCTCAGCCGTTGAGAAGTTCCTGTCTTTTCTTGGCTGCTATAATCCTAGAGGCAACATTTTGTTGCTTTGTTCCTCAGGGTGAAATGAGGAACGGGAATAATACCAGATCAAAGCCCATGTGGGCCAGGTGAGGTGGCTAATGCCTGTAAGCCCAGCACTTTGGGAAGCCGAGGCAGGTGGATCACCTGAGGTCAAAAGTTCAAGACCAGCCTAGCCAACATGGTGAAACCTCATCTCTACTAAAAATATAAAAATTAGACGGATGGTGGTGAGCACCTGTAATCCCAGCTGCTTGAGAGGCTGAGGCAGGAGAATCATTTGAACCCAAGAGCCAGAGGTTTCAGTGAGCCAAGATCGTGACACTGCGCTCCAGCTTGGGTGACAAGAGCAAAATTCCATCTCAAAACAACAAAACCTTTATGGCTCATTCATTGCCTAAAATAGCCAACTAGGAAAAACATCAGAGATTCAGACTTCCTTGGGTGTGATCATGGCATGATCATGGCTCACCGCAGCCAAACCCTTGGGCTCAAGTGGTCCTCTTGCCTCAGACTTCCAAAGTGCTGGGATTACAGGTATGAGCCACAGAGCCCAGCTGCATGGTTACTTTTCAGATATAACACAAAAGGCATGACCCATGAAAGAAATAATTGATGATCTGGACTTCATTAAAATTAAAAACTTCTGCTCTGCAAAAGACTCATAAAGAAAATTAGAACAAACTGGGAGAAAATATTTGCAAAAGGCACATCTGGTAAAGGACTGTTATCCCAAATACACAGAGAACTCTTAAATTCAGCAATATTGAACAACCCAGTAAAAAATGGGCAAAAGACGCCTCGCCAAAGATGATGCATAGATAATGAAGAAGAATACGGAAAGATGCTCACATCATATGCCATTAGGGACTTGAAAAGTAAAACATGTACCACCCTACACCTATTAGAATGGCAAAATCCAGAACACTGATAACACCAGATGCTGGTAAGGATGAATACAACAGGTGTTCTCATTCGTTGCTGGTGGGAATGCTAACTAGTAAAGCCACTTTGGAAGACACTTTGGCATTTTCCTGTGAAACTAAACATACTCTTACCAAATGACCTAGCGATCTGCTCCTCAGTATTTACCCAAATGAGCTGAAAATGTATGTTCACACAAAAACCTGCACGTGGTGTTTACAGCAGCGTTAGCAGTAACTGCAAAGTCATGGAAGCAGCCAAGACGTCCTTCAGTAGGTGAATGGATAAATTTTGGTACATGCGATCAATGGAATATTATTTGGTACTAAAAAGAAATGAGCTGTGAAGCCATGGAAAGACATGAAAGAACCTTAAGTGTATTACTCCAAGAAAGAAGCCAATCTAAAAAAGCTACATACTGTATGACTCTGACTGTATGACACTAGGGAATAGGCAAAACAGTGAAGACAGTGAAAAGATCAGGGGTTGCCAAGTGCAGGGGAAAAGGAGAATGAACAGGCCGAACACAGAGCATTTTTAAGGCGGGGAATAGTCATTCTTTATTATAATGGTGGATACATGCCATTATACATTTATTCTTGTGTCAAAACCTATAGAATATATACCACCAAGAATGAACCCACTGCAAACTGTGGAGTTTGGGTGATGATGATGAGTCAATATAGGTTCATTGATTGTAACAAATGTTATCACTTGGGGGCAAGACATTGAGTGAGGAAGGCTGTGTGTATGCAGGCGCAGGGGCGTGTGGGAACTTTCTGTTACTTTCCACTCAAGTTTGCTGCGAACCTAAAACTGCTCTAAGAAAGTCTATTAAAAAAAGAAAAGAATGATCACAGGAGTATAATTTTTAAAAATATATTTGACAAAGTGGGTGTAGTGTGGGTTTGTGAATTGAGAGCACAGGATTCTAATGTTATCTCTGCCAGAGTCTATTATGCAACTTTGATCAAATGACTATCACTTGGGGCCTAAGTGCTCTAGCTTCTAAAATGAGGAAATGAGACTAACTGACTCCAGAGGTTTGGTTTGGTTTGGTTTGGTTTTTGTTCTTTTGGTTTTTTGTTTTTGAGATGGAGTCTCACTCTGTCCTCCAGGCTGGAGTGCAGTGGCATGATCTAAGCTCACTGCAATCTCCGCCTCCCAGATTCAAGCAATTCTCCTGCCTGAGCTTCTGGAGCAGCTGGGATTACAGGCACCCACCACCATGCTCGGCTAATTTTTGTGTTTTCATTAGAGACTTTTGCCATATTAGCCGGGCTATCTCTGACTCCTGACATTGAGTGATCCGCCCACCTCAGCCTCCCAAAGTGCTGGGATTACAGGCGTGAGCCACCACGCCCGGCCTAGAGTTATGTTACATCTAAATAACATTATTCTCTGGGTCAGTGAAATTTAAGGGGAATATATTGGGGAGTGACCTAATGGAGCATGAAGCAGGATTTGAATCACTTCCAAAGCTGTGCAGCACTTAGGCAAATTAGTGACAAGTTAGTATTTTCAGTAACTGGTGCTCACAGGCAAATGTGTAATGGATTAACTCCATATTATTTAAATGCTTCCAAAAAGCTGTAGGAAAATGGCCATTAAAGACAAACTGACAAATCTAGCCAACAGGCAACTATTTGACAATTCTGTAAGTTTATTTTGAAAACTGAGCTTATCAAATTGCCATTCCAGAAGCCAGGGACCTGAGTCTCCATAGAGGATGGAGTAGAATGGAGGAACCTCTGTATAAATCTACCTCCTCGGCCAGGCGCGGTGGCTCACGCCTGTAATCCCAGCACTTTGGGAGGCCAAGGTGGGTGGATCACAAGGTCAAGAGATCGAGACCATCCTGGCCAACATGGTGAAACCCCGTCTTTACTAAAAAATACAAAAATTAGCTGGGCATGGGTACCCACCTGTGGTCCCAGCTACTCTGGAGGCTGAGGCAAGAGAACTGCTTGAACCTGGGAGGCTGACGTTGCAGTGAGCCAAGATTGCGCCACTGCACTCCAGCCTGGTGCCTGGCAACAGAGCAAGACTCTGTCTCAAAAAAAAAAAAAAAAAAAAAAAAATCTACCTCCTTGGGCACTGGGATGGTTCAGCATTCACCAGAGTAACATATGAAGAAATAGGAGATTCCGACATGCTCCTGTGGATCCAGAAGAGAGACCATTTGCATGGCTGGAAGATTTCCAGCTCAGGTACCCATGAAGACCATATATTTGGTGAATACATGCAATGTTAGTTAGAATAAAACCACATTTCTCTGAATAATATGAAGTCATAAAAATTTTACAGATTTTTATCTAAAGAAATTTCCAGGACGATGTTAAGAGCAAGTCCTACAATTAAGGTATGGAGGCTGGATGCAGGCCCTGAGAGCTGCTCTGACGAGCAATGACTTAATGCTCATAGTGGGAAGTCTCTTACCCACTGCGGGATACAGAGGAGAATTCTGCTTCCTCAGGCTGAGGCTTCTGCTCATCTACTCCCTTCTCATCAGGTCCCTTCTTCTCTGAGGGCTGATGCATCCCAGCCTTCAGTTAAAGCATTTTCTCCTGAAGCGCTCTCTTACAGCCGTCTTTGAAAGAAAGGATGGAGAAGAAAGGTGTCTATGTCTCCACAATGGCCAAGTTTTTCTCCAAAGCTACCTAAAGGAATTGAAACAGTCATGGTTTACAGAAGTTAGATTACTAGTGGAGATCCTGTAGGAGGATGGAATCTCAAGAGCAGAGCCTACAAGGAAGTTAAGAGTGAGCCTACAATGTGCCCCCTTGAGGAGAACGTCCTCAGTCACGAGGACTCAGCCACCCACTGGGTAAAGGAGAGATACAGCAGGTACTGGGGACTGGGGGTGCTGTGATAAGGAGGAAAGGGAGTGCCCACAGGTGTTTCAGTAGAAAACACAGGCAAATGATGAAACCAATGAAAACAAACGGGGTTTAAATTGAGCTAAGGGGTGAGTATTTTTGTTTCTTACAGTTGCGATCAGGTTCTCATAAAGTTCCCAGGGAATGTCCTAACTTCCTTCAGAGGTCAGGAAGCATTTTTGCTTCCAGAAGTTTTGAGAGTCATGAAGGCAGAAACACATTTTGAGATGCCAGAGCTCAAATCCCATGTCACTGGGACATCAGCAACAGTGCTATAGGGAGGACTCCTGGTGGCGGCTCTTGAGTCACAATCACAGAATTAGAATGTGGAGGTAGCTCCAGAACCCAGGAGAGTCCCCCTGCCACACTCAATGCAAGGCTGCCTGTTTCACCCCAGAGGTCCCTGCATCCATGGAAGACACCCCTCCTCAGCCAGCTTTAATATTTGTGTACACTTTTGCTTATGTTACCAACCAATTTCTAACCACAGCAAAATAACCTAAGCGTGCCGCTCCTTGAAAACATCCAAACATTTTCTCAGCACCTTTTATTTTCTTGAGGACAGTTTCAATAAAAACAATTCTTGTGGCTTTTCCTAAGTGATTCTTTTTTAACTTCTGGTGATTCTTACTGTTCCTTTTTAGGAACTCTCCAGGTTTTCACTTCCTACATTCTTTCAAGAGTATAGTGAGCAAAACTGGAGAATAAACATCTAACTATGACTAATAAATTTAGCATCGTGCTGTATTACTTTTAATATGTAATAAATAATATATCCCAATGTGACACTTGCAGTAGCAATGTGTAGGGGTTTCATTTAATATGATGAAGTCAATTTTAACCTTCCAAACTCCCACCCCACCCACCTTTGCTTGCACTCATAGGAAGGCTCAGTCTGTATCTGGTTTGCCCACATTCCTGGGCTGTAAACCTCTAGGCCTCCCAATTTGCGAGGCACCATTTTTTTGGAGGGTACTGGATTTTTATTTCTGTCTCCTTTGCACCATTACCAATGAAAGCTGCTATCAGCCACACTCTGCCAGCCTCTCTCCAGCACAGAGCTGAATTTGCAAATGCCACAAGGGGAAAACCTTTACCGAGTGTTCAGTTCACACCTCAATTCACTCTAGAATCTTGGCTTTTCAAGTCACAATACCTGGACAGCTCCATATGTCTACCTCTCCCCACCCCCATGAGGTTACTTAAAGTGCTGCTGTTTTCTCTCTTAACCACTCCCTCTCCCCAGCTTCTCACCCTCTTGTCCCTTGCCAGGAACTAGCAAATGCCCTGAGAAGGCAAAAATTGTTTCATTCCAAGAGCTTCTCTCTCTCTCTCTCTCTCTTTCCCCACTTTCTGTAGCTGGCCCTGTGGGTCCCAGCTTTTCAAAGACTTCAAACAGAATTGCTTTAAACCAGATTTTATCTACTTTTTTTCAGACGGAGTGCTGGTTTGCTACAAAATTCCATCATAACTGAAAGAGGAAATCTACACATTCCAGGCAAATCAAATTTTCCTACTTTGATTTCTGAAGAAAACAAAAAAAGAGAAGAGGTCCCTGGTAGGTACATACTTGCATTTTTCTTGTAAATCTTGGGTTAAGTCTGAATGGATTAAAGGCTCTTGTTAGACTCATGTGCAAAAGATTGTCTACCATCAGCTAAACAATCACGCCTGTCCACAGTCCAGGAATTTGATGAGGTTGGATCCAGTCCCCTGATGCCCTAACAGAGATCCTGTAGGAGGACAGTCCCCTGCTATAGGATTCTACGTCTGCACCATCTGCACTTTGAGTAGCCCCTTCAAGTAGCCAGTTTTTCAGACACCTGGCCATGAATGTGGGGAGAAGAGGTCAACCAAACCACTGAACACTTCTAATTTATTTTAGGGAGTGTTGAAAGTTCTCACAGGTACAGTTAGAAATGAAACAAAAGACGTAATAATAGTAATAAGTGATTCAAGAGCATTATTCTGTGGCTGGCACGGTTCCTAAATGCTTTACTGTGGAGTAACTTACTTAGTCCACATAACAGCCCTGTAAGATAGTGTTGGTTTTTTGTTTGCTTGTTTTTTGTTGTTTTTTGAGTTGGAGTCTTACTCTGACACCCAGGCTGTACTGCAGTGGCTCAATCTTGGCTCGCTGCAACCTCTGCCTCCTGGGTTCAAGCAATGCTCCTGCCTCAGCCTCCCAAATAGCTGAATCACAGGTGCCTGCCACCACACCCTGCTGATTATTGTATTTTTAGTGGAGACAGGGTTTCACCATGTTGGCCAGGCTGGTCTCAAACTCCTGACCTCAGGTGATCTGCCTGCCTTGACCTCCCAAAGTGCTGGGACAGGCTGAGCCACCACTCCCGGCTGATAGTGTTGATTATTACAACCCCTTGTTGCAAATGAGAACATTGTACTGAAAGGCTGAACTTACCTTTCCAAGGGTCCCATCATCTCTATGACAGTGAGAGCCAGGACTCATCCAGACAATTTGTCCTCCAAACCCCTGCTCTGAGCCATTAGGCTTGGCGGTAGCTATGAATTCTCCACTAAGATGTGCATTTCCTCCTTGCTCAACCTCCAAGATTTCAAGGAGAAAATGGAAATTAAAAGTGAAGCCCACAAGGCTCTCTATTATTTTAAAAAGAAGGAAAGAAAATTACCAGTGTTGATGAGGATGCAGAAAAACTGGAACCCCTGTGCACTGTTTGTTGCTGGGAATGTATTAGGTTGGTGCAAAAGTAACTGCGGTTTTTGTCATTACTTTTAACGGCAAAAATTGCAATTACTTTTGCACCAACCTAATAAAATGGTACAGCTGCTGTGGAAAACCTATGGTGGTTTCTCAAAATATTAAAAATAATTATGATGATGCCACAATTCTCCTTCTGGGTATAGACTCAACAGAACTGAAAGCAGGGACTCAAAGAGACATCCGTACTCTTACATCCATAGTGCTATTACTCCCAATAGCTAATAAATGAAGACAACCCGAATGTCCAATGATGGTAAATGAATAAGCATAATGTGCTGTATACATGCAATGGAATATTATTCAGCCTTAAAAAAGAAAAGAAATTCTGACATACACTACAGCGTAGATGAACCTAGGGACACTGTGCTGAGTGAAATAAACCAGTCACAAAAGGGAAAGTCCTGTGTGATTCTGCTTATATGAAGTACCCAGAGGAGTGAAATTCATAGAGACAGAAGACAGAATGGTGGTTGTGCCAGGGGCTAGGGAGGGAAGAATGGGAAATTAGTGGGTATAGGGTTTAGGAACTTTAGTCTATGAAAGTAGAATATTGGATGCCAAAAATTCAGTTTTCATTCTGTTCTGAGATCCCCTTTAGCTAGAGCAATATATGCAAGTCAGAGTTCTTAAGGAAAAATCCTTGTGTATGGAGATCATTCTTGTGGATAAAAAGTGCATCAATAGTAGATCAAAAGATATTCCACTTTTGCAGATACTGACACCTGTTGGACCCATAGGATTTTACCTAGTATTAGATAGATAAGATGTGAACCACTTCTCAACAATGCAGACTCAAATACCAGGAAGTACTAAGAATCTCAGGACAAACAGCCCATTAAAAAAGACTCACAGACTAGATAAGCTTTCCTCTACCACCTAACAGAGAATGTATCCCAGTTAACCACGACGCCCAGATGTTCAGTTCATAGAATCAAAACCAGAATTCCATGTCGATCGTAGATGGGAAAAAATAACTGACAATGTACAAATGAGAGAGAGAGGAAAAAATACTTGTCTAAGAATTACATTTAGTGTCTAAAAGCCAAATAGCTCAATTTCTGCTTATGAGATGTAACAGATGAACTGAGGGAACATTTGCCAATAGCTCTGAGATTATAGGTCTGTATGGGACGCCTGTAAGGTGTAGGATTCTGTTAGCTACGAGGATATGCCTCAGGTGGGCAAATCTTTGTGGAAATAGCAAGAAAAAAGAAAAACTGTCAATGAATAATATAGAGACAGTATGGTGGTTAATTTTATGTGTCAACTTAGCTGACCACAGTGCCCAGGTACATGGCTAAATGTGATTCTGGAGGTCTCTGAGAAGGGGTCTTTTGGGTGAGATGAACATTTATGTTAGTAGACTTTGAGTAGAGCAGCTTGCTCAACTTCATGTGGGTTGACCTCACCCAATCAGTTGAAGGCCTGAATAGAAAGAGATTGGCCTTCCTGGGAGAAGAGGAAACTCTACCAACAGAACATCTTAGTATTCAAATAACAACCCTTCTGTGGGTCTCCAGACTGCCTGCCTTGAACTGTCACAATCATGTGAGCTAATTCGTCAAAATAAATAAACTAGGTAGATAATAGATAGATGGATGATTCTGTTTCTCTGGAGAACCCTGACCAGTCCAGACAGCACACTTGCCATTTACAGAGGAAAGAGCGGAGGAGTAAGTGTTGGGAACCAGGAAGATGATTCTTCCCTTGTGTGAGCTGCTTGGCACAAACGTATTAAAGAGGTGACTCTGGCTTGGCCTTCTCCAGACCTGGTCACCACAGAAACAAATTATAATTACACAAAATATCTTGAAAGTTTAGCTGAAAAGCAGATGGGGCAATACCCTATGCTTAATGTCCACTTGTCATCTGCTGTACCTCCCCGTAGTTAGGTCAGGAGGGCAACACTCCCTTTATTTTTATTTTATTTAATTCGTGTGTGTGTGTGTGTGTGTGTGTGTGTGTGTGTGTGATGGAGTTTCACTCTCTGGCCCAGGCTGGAGTGCAGTGGTGCGATCTCAGCTCACTGCAACCTCTGCCACCCGGGTTCGAGTGATTCTCATGCCTCAGCCTCCCAAGTAGCTAAGATTACAGGCATAGGCCATCACACCCAGCTAATTTTTGTCTTTTTTAGCAGAGATAGGGTTTTGCTATGTGGGCAAGGCTGGTCTCAAACTCCTGACTTCAGGTGATCTGCTCACCTTGGCCTCCCCAAGTGCTGGGATTACAGTCATGAGCCACGGCGCATGGCCCCTTTATTTGATTATCAGACAGACGATTAGAAAGTTTACTGTGCTAGCAAGAGTATGAAGAAAAGGATTCTCTTAGTTGAAAAAATAAACTGGATAACCTGTCATACCACTTCTATGGAAGGCAAATTTACAGGGCTTATTACTCAAAATAAAAAAATGTGTACAGTCACCACTATGATATAGTAATTGCACTTCCAGGACTCTACACTATAGAAATACACGTAACAAATAGCAAAAGATATTTGTACAAGAATGATGACTGCAGCATTATTTGTAGTTGTAAAATCATGGAACCAACTTAATTTCAAAAACAACATGTAAAGGGTTAGATAATGGAATAAACAAAAGAAGAAATGCCTTCATCAAAAATAATGCAGAGGATAATCTTGATTCTACTGCTAACATTATTGATTGAGCAATTATTAAATCTAGGCACATCCTGCAAATAAGGTATTATTACCATCCTCATATTACAGTTGAAAAAAAATTGAGGTACAAAAAGCTTATCAATAGCCCAAGGGCACAGACAAAAAGAGACAAAATTTCACCCAGAACCCCTGCACAGATCACACAAAGTCTCTCTTGCTCCTGGTCCAAGAACTTCTGTACCTTCCAACTACGTTTCTTCCCAGCACAAACTTCTGGGAGGATGAGAAGCAGCCACTAAATGACAGGAGGGAAAGGGAGGTATTTGGCTTCAAAGGAGCAGACTTCCTTGGGAATTATAAAAGATCAATGACAATGACGTCCCTGGGTGGGCTCGAACCACCAACCTTTTGGTTAACAGCCAAACGCGCTAACCAATTGCGCCACAGAGACACAGATAGAACTGTTCTTTCATTCTAAAAAGGGGTAAGCTGTCACTAAACGCTAGCTAGCACCGTCCGCCTTTTGCAAAATCACTGAGTAATCTCTCCAATGCCTCGGAAAGCCGGAGCAGTCAGAGAGACGAAACCTGTGACTTGTCTGTCAAGTTTGAAACCTGTGCTTTGGGTGGTTCTCAAACGCCCCGCGCCCCGCCGTGCCCCCTCACCTGCCCCAGAAGCCAGCGCCTCCGGAGACGCCGGGATCCTGTTGGAGCGATTTGGGCCCCAGGGAAGCTGACCGCCCAGGGCGCTCAAATAGGACTTGTTGAATTAATAATACATTTGAGAGACTGACTATACAATCCGACAATGGCCGGACTGTACATATAAAAATAGAACTCTGATCCACAAACTGGGGCCACCTGCCCACGAAATCAACCTCCTTATCTACAAATAAACAACCGGGAAGCCAGCCTTCTATGACACAAGTCAGACTTGCTGGGAGCCGGAAGGTTTAACAAACAACAGCGTCTGTGACAATCTGCTCCAAAGGGCCTGAGCTTGGTTAACAACTGATACTTTCCCTAATTTATGTTCCCACTTGCAAGGGAGGACCCACCAGGGAAAGCCAAATATGCACCCCTAACCAAGCACACAGGATGCCCCGCTTCTAGTTAGCCCCCCGGCAGCTTCCCCACACTAGCAGCCTCCACTCAGGGCCACCTGAAGCCTTCCCTGTCCTCAGCTGTAAAGCCGTCCCACTCCTCTGCCTGCCTGCAAAGCTTTCTCAAATGCAGGTGCCGGTGGCTGACGCCCTCACGTCGGAATAAATAAGCACTGCTTTTTCATTTGGTTAGCTTTCATTTCCACACTTTCTCATCTTTAAGTTTTTAGTCCTTTGAAGGATTCTGAGAGTGGAAAATAAATGAAAGGTTTTTTTTCAAAGGGGGAAGTCCTTTTTTCAAAGGCTTTCTTCTGGTCGATTGGTTTCCAAGTGTGCAATGTCCCATGGGGTAGGCAACGAAGCGGCTAGAGTGCGCCATCTGCGCCGCTGCAGCTCCCACTCTCAATAGAACCGAGGTCTGAGGTGCCATGAAGAGGGCAACAGCAGATAGGGACAATGAGACCTCCCGGGAGACTTGTGCAGAGGCCAAGGCTGGCTCCTGAGAGATGAGAATGGTTTTCGTCATGCATTTGAATGGGAAGAAATAGAAAAAGGACTTGAGGGCGGGGCGCGGTGGCTCAAGCCTGTAATCCCAGCACCTTGGGAGGCCGAGGCGGGTGGATCACGAAGTCAAGAGATCATCAAGACCATCCTGGTCAACATGGTGAAACCCCGTCTCTACTAAAAATACAAAAAATTAGCTGGGCATGGTGGCGCGTGCCTGTAGTCCCAGCTACTTAGGAGGCTGAGGCAAGAGAATTGCCTGAACCCAGGAGGCGGAGGTTGCAGTGAGCCGAGATCGCGCCATTGCACTCTAGCCTGGGTAACAAGAGCGAAACTCCGTCTCAAAAAAAAAAAAAGGATTTGAAATAGAAAAAAAAAAAAAAATGCAAGAACTTG
Source organism: Saguinus oedipus (assembly GCA_031835075.1). Classification (NCBI taxonomy): domain Eukaryota; kingdom Metazoa; phylum Chordata; class Mammalia; order Primates; family Cebidae; genus Saguinus; species Saguinus oedipus. The sequence continues at coordinate 3,343,327 of CM063190.1, forward strand.
TAGCTATGCAAGAACGAAACAGGAAAATATTGTGGATGTTTTTCCATCAAAAATATTAAAAGCAGCCCACTGGCCACCCCAGGTTATGGTGCGCCATGATGGTATAATAGAGCTCTTCCTTGTGGCCGAGGCAACCTTGGCTGGAATTGGAGCCACAGTAGCATCTGGCTTCTTTCCTGGCAAGATTTGGTATGTGTTACAGTTTCACTTTTTGAATCCCCTTACCAACTGCACCCAGTAGCTGTGGTCAGAGAGCAGGACTTACTCTGTCTCTCTGCAAGGCAGTCAGGCTACAGAAGGAAACCCCCACAGCGCACTAGCCTGGGGCAGAGTCTCGAGGTTAGAAGGGGCTGCGTCTGCGCATGTGCATGAACCATCTCAAAAGGTAAAGCCCTGACTGTCCAGGAGCCTTGTCTGTGGCTTACCTGATGTAATGGTGTGGTAACAATCATTTTTCTGGCTATTTCAAAGGGCAGTGAGGCCTTTTTAGATGCAATCACAATGAACTTTGTATGAGTTCACATTCAACAGGGCATTTTACAATAAAATCTGATCAATAGAACCTGAACTGGATGCCAGCCTCCGCCTCCCCTACCCCACGTTTTCGCAGGTGGGGGGGGGGGGAGCACTAATAGTACATTATTGACGTATAATTCACATAGAGTAAAATGTGCAAATCTTAAGGGCATAGAAATGTAACCATCACCTAGATCAAGTTATAGAAAATTTCCGTCAGCCCAGAAAGGTCAGTAACCTCCTTTAGATTCCCACCAACCTTCCTTTCACTTAGGCAAACCATTCTGATTTCTATCTTCACAGATGAAAGTGGACTGTTTCTGAAATTCACAGAAACGAATATACTTTTCTGTGTCCAGCTTCTAATTTCATGCAGCATAATGTTTTCGAAATGCATCCACGTTTTGAGTGTGTGATTTTGGTGTTATGGATGACTGCTATTTCTGTGTGTATGTTTGGGTTATTTCCAGTTCTAGCTCTTGTGAACAAATCTGCTATATTCTGGTGCAATTCTATTTGTAGACACGTGCACTCATTTTTCCTGAGTTTATACTTTGAAGTGGAGTTGCTAGGTCGTGGAGTAGGTCTAAATTTAACTTTGTTATTGACTGCCAAGCAGTTTTCCAGAATGGTTGTGCTGTTTTACCTTCTCACCGGCAATGAGAGTACAGTTACTCCACATTCTTGTCAGTACATCTTGTCTTTCATATTTTGAGCTGTTAAGATACCTTAAACTTGGTTTAAGGTAAAATACATTTTACCGTTCAAGCTTTTAAAATACCTTAAACAAGTAGCTTACAAACAACAGAAATTTATTTCTCACAGTTCTGGAGGCTGGGAAGTCCAAGTTCAAGGTGCCAGCAGATTCTGTGTCTGATGAGGGCTCACTCTCTGGTTCATAGGCTGTACCTTCTCCGTGCGTCCTCACATGGTGGAAGGGCAAACAAGCTCCCGCCAGCATCTTTTATAGAGATACTAATCCTGTGCATGCAGGCAGAGTCCTCATGATCTGATCACCTTCCAAAGGCCTACACCTCCTATGATCACCAACTTGGGAATTAGGAGTTCAACAAATAATGGGGAAGGCAGACACACACACGTTCAGACAGTAGCAGTGCATAAAGGTGTCTCATCACTGACGTTTTAATTTGTGTTTCCCTAACAAGGAATTATTTTCAACATTTTTTCTTACGTCTTTTGGCCATTTAGAAATTTTGTGTGTATGAAGAAAGCCTATTCCAGTATTTTGCTCACTTTTAAATAGCTTGGCTTTTATTATTGATTTCTAAAATTTCTCTCGAAATATTTGATATCTGAGTCATTTTTCAAATAAGCATACTGCAAATAACTTCTCCCAGTCTACAGCTTGCCTTCTTTCTTATGGTCATTTTTTGATGAGTAGCAGTTTTTAATTTTGATAAAGTCCAACTTTCTTTTTTTTTTATTTTGTGACCTCTAAGACATATTTCCTACCCCAAGATTGTGAATATATTTTCCTACATTTTCTTCCAGAAATATATGCTTTTTTTTTTGAGACGGAGTTTCGCTCTTGTTACCCAGGCTGGAGTGCAATGGCGCGGTCTCAGCTCACCGCAACCTCCGCCTCCTGGGTTCAAGCAATTCTCCTGCCTCAGCCTCCTGAGTAGCTGGGACTACAGGCACGAACCACCATGCCCAGCTAATTTTTTGTATTTTTAGTAGAGATGGGGTTTCACCATGTTTACCAGGATGGTCTCGATCTCTTGACCTCGTGATCCACCCGCCTCGGCCTCCCAAAGTGCTGGGATTACAGGCATGAGCCACTGCGCCCGGCCTATTTTTAAATCTATAATTTGTCTAAATTTCATCTCCTGATCTCAGCACAATGCTCAACCGCTATAAAATCCACAGTTTGCAGACCAACAGTCCATCCTCCCAGAAACTTGCATAACCCTTGATGTAACAACATTTAGTTTCCTGCTGTGCTCTTTGACAGCTATACATCCTTGTGCTCCCACCCCTCACTCACTCCCTCTCTTGCCTTCTCCCTTCTTCTCTCTCCTCTTCTCACCCCTACAATCTGAGAAAACCAGAAAGACCGAAAACTAAGGAGAAGAAAGACCTGGTCTAATCTGTGCTCAAGATATTAGTGCACAAGAAGAAGAAAGACTGAGTCTGATCTGTGCTCAAAACACACCTGTATTCTGGTTTGTAAATATGGTTCTGCTCCTGTGTGACCTCGGTTAAATAACCTAAACTTTATGTGCCTCAATTCTTTCTTCTGTAAAATGGGGCTAATAAGAGTAGTCTTAGGCCTAACATGGTGGCTCACACCTGTAATCCCAGCACTGTGGGAGGCTGAGGCAGGCGGATCACTTGAGGTCAGGAGTTCAAGACCAACCTGGCCAACATGATGAAATCCTGTCCAACTAAAAATACAAAGTTTAGCTGGATGTGGTCGTGGGCATCTGTAATGTCAGCTACTCAGGAAGCTGAGGCAGGAGAGTTGGTTGAGTCCAGGAGTTGGAGGTTAGAGTGAGCTGAGATCACACCACTGCACTCCAGCCTGGGTGACAGAGCAAGACTCCATCTCAAAAAAAAAAAAAAAATTGTCAACCAAATCCAGACACAGCTAACAATGGCAAAGTGAGGCAGACTACTTTTTTTTTTTAATGGAGTCTTGCTCTGTCACCCAGGCTGGAGTGCAGTGGCATAATCTCGGCTCACTGTAACCTCCACCTCCCGGGTTCGAGCAATTCCCTGCCTCAGCCTCCAGAGTAGCTGGGATTACAGGAGCCTGCTACCACGCCTGGCTAATTTATATATTTTTAGTAGAGACACGATTTCACCTTCTTGGCCAGGCTGGTCTTGAACTCCTGACCTTGTGATCCACCCACTTCGGCTGCTCAAAGTGCTGGTATTACAGGCATGAGCCACGATGCCAGCCAAGCATTCTTTTATTTTATTATTATTATTATTATTTTTTGAGACAGAGTCTCGCTCTGTCACCAGGCTGCTGTGGTGCAGTGGTGCAATCTCGGCTCACAGCAACCTCCACCTCCCAGGTTCAAGCAATTCTCCTGCCTCAGCCTCCCGAGTAGCTGGGACTACAGGCACGCGCCACCACGCCCAGCTCATTTTTGTATTTTTGGTAGAGACGGGGTTTCACCATGTTGGCCAGGATGGTCTCGATCTCTTGACCTCGTGATCCGCCCGCCTCGGCCTCCCGAAGTGCTGGGATTACAGTCGAGCATTCGTTTGTGGGCTGACTGGACACCAGGGTATTTTCCTTTCTGAAGTGTCTGTTTAAAGCTTTTGCCTATTTTTAAAATGGGTGTTTCCATTTCTAATAGTGAATTGTAGGAGCTAATTATGTACTCTGGATACAGGTTCTTGGTCCAATATGTTCTGTGAATATTCTCTCCTAGTCCGTGGCTTGCCTTTTCACTTACTTAATGGAGTCTTTGGATGAAAATACGTATTTCATATTGATAAAGCCTAATTTATCATGTTTCTGTTTTACTTATTTCTCTGTGTAATATTTAGGAAATACTTGCTTTCTGCCAAGTCATAAAGACATTTTCATGCATTTTATTCTAAAACTTTATTTGTATAATTTTTCTGTGATCCAACTCAAATTAGCTTTTGTGTATGTTGTGAGGTAGGGACTGAGATTTTTTTTCCTCACTAGTAGATATCTGGTTGGTCCAGCACTGTTTGTTGAAATGACTCTTCTTTCCCCATTGTATAGCTTTAGTGCCTTTTTTTGAAAAAAATCAGTTGGCCATATAACAAGGATCTGTTTTTGGTGTCTCACTTCAGTTTCATTTATCGATATGTGTATCCTTTTGCCAAGTTCACACTGTTTTGTTTATATTAATAAGCAGCTTAATAGAATGTCTTCCAGGTTTCACATTTTTCAGCTCAATAAACCTGAAATGTGTCCACCCACCATGCCACATGCCACCATGGAAATCAAGATATGCTGTCACTTGCTCCCATTTCACTAGAGGACACATGCTCTCACAAATAATGGTTGACTTCTTAGCCAAAGATCCTCTATTGCACCCTCTGGAGAAAATAAATCTCGTTACCTTGAGAGCTGATCTAGAGGGCAAATGTCTGCAACATTCAGCAATGAATTTAGATTTTTCCTTGGAAAAAAGTTCATTTTCAAGGTGGTTCTTTTTTTTTTTTTTTTTGCCTTAGATTTTTTTTTTCTGTTATGTATTAGCATGAAGTACAATGTTTGGTTTGCAAGTTCTGCTCTTTGTAAGAAGAAAAACTTTAGTAGAAACAACCAGTATTTAAAGATCATTTTATGAGACTGTCATTCATGTACTATCTCTCTTTGCTGCTTTTGTTAAAACGGCACAAAGTGGGCTTACATGCTTTCTGTATATTTTTTGGAATGTGTATTTAAACTAAAAACTTAAAATGAAAATATTCATCCAGACTCAAGTTCCACCAACAGTACACTTAAAATAGGATGAGTCCAACCTAAGCATACAACCCACCTGCTTGAAGTGTGCAGTTGGTGTGAGATTCTCAACAGGACTTGTGTTCCCCGGTGCAGTGATTTTCGTGTTCCTCCCACCCCTGAAAGTCCTCGACTTAAAACCCGTCTAGAACATTTCCTTTGCTAAGACTTTAAAGTATTCTTTCTTCAAGTAAGGACAGTTTTTAAATAGTTATCAGTTGGGTTCTGGGCATTCATAGAAAGCTTGGGGAGAAACAATCCAACGCACAAGTTCCAGCGCCCAACGGGGCGGAGAAGGGACTGCACACCCGCCGGTTGCCAGGCCGAAGTCGTCGGCCTTGCCTGCTTTGGCTCAGACGGGAGACGAAACTCCCTGCAACAGCGACCGGAGGCCGGAGACAGGGATCCCTGCAACAGCGACCGGAGGCCGGAGACAGGGATCCCTGCAACAGCGACCGGAGGCCGGAGACAGGGAGCAGGAGGGCAGCTGCCCTTCGCCGCCGGTCCCTCCCTGCCTTGGCGCCTTCGGAGTTGCGGCTGACCCGGGGTGTTCCTGGAGCCGGCAGGAACTGCAAACTCCACGCGCGCGTCCCCCGGCACCCGCCCCTGCGCCTCACTGACTCCTGGCCACTTGAACCCCGGGTTCCTCGCGGAGCTTCGCCGCAGGTCACAGGAAAGGGGTGCAGGGTTGCGGACCCGGCGGGAGGCGGGAGGAGCCGCGCGGAGAGGACCGGGCCCTGCCGGTGGCCCCGAGAAGACAGGCCCAGAGAGGCTGATTTTGACCTGCAGGGCCCAAGGCGGCCCCAAACCCTAGAGTCAGGGCGAGCCGCGGGGAGCGCGTTGAAGCGATCTCCATGCCTTGCCTGCTGTTTGCCAGGATTCAGAGACCAAGAAAGAGAATAGTTGCCTGGATCAAAGTCTGCAATTAACCAAAAAAGAAGCATGATCCTGTGTTAGCTTGCTTAGGGAAAAAGGAAGGAAGGAAGGTAGGGAGGGAAGGGGAAGGAGAGAGAGAGCGAAGAAAATGAAAAAAAAATCAATCAAGAAAAGAAACATGAATTTCCTAACTAATCAGATGTGGGTCGTGAGGGAAAGGCCTGCGTCGAGGTTTCGGCCTGAAGGTGTGGAGGGTGGAGCTGCCATTAACGATCGTGGGGAAAGGCAGGTGCAGCATGTTGCAGAGAAAAGCTCCGGGTTCGGTTCCGGGGCTGGGGTCTTGCTTGTTTTCCATCCAGGCCGTCTCGGTTTCCGCATCCGTGTGAGTGGCTGACGCTGCCGGGAATGCAGGAGTCTCAGTCCTTTACGATGTCGAGTGTGCCCGGGTCTCACCCCGGGCGCCTCCCGGCTCCGGCCTTCTCCCGGGAACCTGTACGCTGGGCCCGGCGACCCGCCGCCGTCTCTCCACGCGCTGCCGCCTGGCCGAGGCGCATCTCTAGGTCAGTGTTGAAGGGCGCGGGGACGCTGCGACTCGCTCCGGGACTTGGAGACCCAGCAGTTGTTTCGGGGACGCCACTGGCTGGACGGGAACAGAGAGAGCCCCGCACAGCGGTGTGGGCTTGCAACTTGAAAGCAGGGAGAGGACGGCCTTTGGGGACTGTTTTTTGGATGGGCGGGTGGCACCAGGAAAGGTAGATGGAGCTTCCTAGAGGTCAATGTCAGCGTAATTTCTGCTGGAACAATTGAAGGAGAGGAAAAAAAAAAAAAAAGCCTGTGGTTTGTGGTTCCCTGGTAGTCTAGTGGGTGGTTTGGCGCTTTCCCCGCCGGCACCGGGCTGATTCCTGATCAGGGCACGAGGTCTCGGCCTCACTGTGAGGTGTTGTTCTTTGCTGTGTTTGCAACCTACCACCGCTGCGGCTCAATTATTCCAAGACTGCCGGAGAAATGGAGTTAATGTCGATCCTAAAATTTAAGCTATTTATCTAGGATAAATTCCAGATAGTGGAACGGCTAGCTGAAATTTAGTGTGAATTGACGATTCCAATGTACACGGCCCACAACGTGTAAGCACCGATTACATGCCCGAGTGTGTGAGACTGCATTCCCCCCAGCATTTAAAACCAAAGCTAGAAATTGTCAATCTTTTACAGGTAATTTTAAGCCATATTTATCATCAAAGGATTTCTTCATGTCAACTTCCCCTTCGACTATAAATCCACAAGAGACGGCAAAACTGGAAGAATGCCCAGAATTTCAGCAAACTGGAGATCAATAGCCTCTGTGCTCTCTCCTGTTTTGCCATCTACCCTTTTCTTCCAGGTAAGATTGGTCACCATAGAAAAATAATTAATAAATGTAATAAAAGTAAAAGCCTGGATTTTTGCTCACAGTGTTCTCACGGAGTCCACATTTTGTGAATGTGGTGCTGTTCCTTGGATAGTCTCATGGCTATGCTTGAGACTTTAGACCCCTGGACACCTGGTGCAGGGGAGGGTCCCAAAACCCATCTTTGGAAGTGTTGGCAGAGTAAATGGACACCAGTAATAAAGGCAGCGGTGCCTGAAGACCTAAGGCTGGTTGGAACCAGAGCAGATTTTTCAAAACCAGAGCGGACTTGTGTTCATAATTCAATCATTTAATTTTTATTTTGATGAAATTTAAATTTTCATAATTTTCATTTTAATGGCAACTTTGTCTATTTTGACAAAGATGCTAGTGGAGGAAAGTCTCTTTATTAGACCATTAACTTTCCTGTAAGTCTTTATCTCAGAAAAAGTTAATAATAAATTGTAATAAAATAATGTTTCACATCTTACATCATCACATTTGATTGAGTTGGCTTATGCTGTCAGTGTGTTGCCCACTGTGTAACACTACCTGATGAGTTACATTCAACTATGTAGTAACACATATTACTACGTACACACACTTATACATATACACACACTAAATTTACATATGCATATACTCATGTATACATGTGTGTGTATATATATATATATAACCATATGAAATTTCAAAAGGTAAATTAAATATAGTGGGAAGGTGTTGGTAACCTCTTAGTGTAGCGCTGAGATAGCTGAATTTATGGCATGGTCTTATATACTGCAGATATCTATACTGTAATATCAAAATGACATTTCCTTGGACAACTGAATTGTCCATTTCCTGGCCCAGCATGATTCACGAAAGGAGTAAAACTGGGAAGAAAATAGCCTTTGAAGGACTTGCCTAATACACTTCTTCCATAATATTACTTGGAGTGACTTGAGAAAATTGGAATGAAATATGTCTGTAAAAAAGGCAAATTCTCTGCTCTATTTCTTCGCCAATCCTTAATACACAAAGGAGGAGACCTAGCCTCAGGTTAGGTTTTCTCCTCTCATTCTTCACATACCAGGACAGGTTCTGAGCTCATTTGCTGACGTTTGGGGACATAGTATATGATACAAAGGAGTGTAGTTATTCCCGCCCCTTTTCTACCAGACCATCAAAACTGGCAACCTGGCTGGTGTTAAGGGGAGCTTCTAACCTTGAATCCCCACTCCATGTGATTTCTTTCTGGTTCTCTCTTCTCGGAGAACTTGGCATCCATTCGATTCATTTGGAGAAGTTTGGTAAAGGTTACTTTATGCTTAGACAGAATAAAAAGCCTAAGGCCTTCACCTGAGCCTTACCCTCTGATACAGTTCACCGGGATTCCCCAGACTGTGGTACAAGCCCTGCCATAATTGTGATGCTCTCTGCCTTGTCAGTTTTATCTATGTATGTATCTTGTACAGCAATCCGCACATCCACCAGAGAACCTAGGTTATCAGCCGAATGAGACTTGGGAATTCTCTGGTCCTCTGGCCAGACATTACCAGTTAGTACTCTAATTCCACCATTTTTGAAATTATATGCAACAAATTTTAGGTACTGTTTATTTTGTAGAGTTCAGCTTCAAGGAAATGAAGATTATTACTCGGTATTATTTCTGTATTTTTCTAATTTAAACATAACATAGGTTTCTTATTTTAAGAAGTGTGGAAGCCAGAAATCAGTGGAGCAGCAATATTTTCTCCAAAACAAACAGCCCAAACTTCGGCGGGAGTTACAGACCTGGCAGGCAGTGGCGGCTCCTATATCAGAAACAGTCCTTTACTTTGTGACAGGCAGAAGTTTTCAGTTTTATGTCTTTCTTTTGGCTGCCAGAGGGATTGAACGTTGTGAATTCATTGGCATAGTCCCAAGAAGATTTACTTGACAGGCAGGCAACCTATTGATTCGGGGCAGTTATCGGTCCCTCTGACTAGCAGAGATCTGCAATACTGCAGTCAGAGCTGTTGAGTTGTAAAATGGTGACTTGCCAACCAATAGGACATTGTTTATGAGGTGAAACTTGGACACCAGAGGCTACAGGCATTCAGGCTATTTTCTGACCAATCTATTGGTGGCAAATCTTAAGGGATTTTACCCCATTAGCGCTTTTTTCTCAGGACGGTGCTCTGCACAGAAGAGTCTCCTCTAACAATTGAAGACCATTCACTGGATAAGCACGTAACTCGTCAATCTCGGTCAAGAAGTCGAGATCATCCTGGTCAACATGGTGAAACCCTGTCTTTACTAAAAATACAAAAATTAGCTGGGCATGGTGGTGCGCGCCTGTAGTCCCAGCTACTCAGGAGGCTGAGGCAGGAGAATTGCTTGAACACAGGAGGCAGTGGTTGCGGTGAGCTGAGATCGTGCCATTGCACTCTGGTTTGGGTAACAATGGCGAAACTCTGTCTCAAAAAAAAAAAAAAAAAAAAAAAGCACTAGGAAGGCTTCTTTTCTTAATATACCTGGGTCAGGCTGAGGGAAGAGAAGAATTAGTGGCACAAAGGGAGCAAGCACACAGCAGGAAGCACACTCTGCAATTGCTTTTGGTTTTAGAAGGCTGTCCATTCAGTTTTTGGCGGCTTTTTGCAGCTTTTTTTTTTTTTTGAGAGGGAGTCGCCCAGGCTGGAATGCAGTGGTGCGCTCAGCTCACTGCAACCTCTGCTGCTTGGGTTCAAGCAATTCTCCTACCTCAGTCTCCCAAGTAGCTGAGATTACATGCTCCCACCACCATGCCTGGCTAACTTTTCTATTTCTCATAGAGACGAGGTTTCACCATGTTAGCCAGGCTAATCTCCAACCCCTGACCACAGGTTATCCACCTGCCTCAACCTCCCAAACTGTTGGGATTACAGGCATGAGTCACCATGCCCAAACTGTCCATTCAGTTTCAATGAACTTTAAACAACAAAAAATGCCATTTGGGTGGCTGCTTTCAGCCCTCCCTCATCAATGCTCAGCCTCTAAATGGGACATAGGGGGACCATCACTCTCCGGGACCATCACTCAGCGGGAGAACATCTGCTACCAGATCCTGGAGGCCCTTCTCAAAACTGCTAACCTGGCCCCACATGGTTCTTTCTGTCTTTTCTCCAAGAAAGCATTGTGACCTTACTGGCCCCATGCTGGGCATCAAATCTGTGGATGGCTCACACTTGGACTTACGCACACAGCATCAGTGATAGAAGATATCTATGCGTAAGAAAGATTAGCAGGCTGTCCGCTCCCCACATCCCTAATTCCACAGCATAGGAAAGATTAGCAGGCTGTCTGCTCCCCACATCCGTAATTCCACAGCATAGGAAAGATTAGCAGGAAAGATTAGCAGGCTGTCCGCTCCCCACATCCATAGTTCCACAGCATAGGAAAGATTAGCAGGCTGTCCGCTCCCCACATCCGTAATTCCACAGCATGACACCAAACTGGAGTTACTAGATGACAACCCAACTGGTGGGCTGCTCTGTCAAGAAGGGGCACTTTTATGTTGCAGTCAGGCAGTGACAGTCTATGGTTGTATCCTGAGGGGATCGGGGCAGGATGGAAATTTCTACGGCTTGCCAGAACCAGGTGAGAAACTGTCTACTGTTAGCTTCCTGCGAGACAAGGAGGCCCCACAAGAGATGAGTGAGAAATAGTCTTACGATAACGCTTCACAAGACGACCTGTGTCACCATGGTCCAGAGTGCATCTGGTCAGGGTTTCAGTCACAGTATAGTTGAGCCTTGCCCATGTGACATTTAAGCAAAGCCATTCCCTTGTACCTTGAACCTTGAAGGGAGTTTGGTTGGATAGAATATCCTTAATTTGCACTGTCTTTTTTTAATGAATACATTACATGTTTATTTACATTTAAAAGAGCCTTTCTCCCTCCTTGTGTTCTAGTCTGTGAATGGCTCACACTTGGACTTCATGTAGGCTCCTAGTGGGAGGAACAGGGGTGGCAAAAATCCTCATCAAATGGAAAAACATAACCCAAACCTCCAGAGGTTTCATAATTTTGCTCTTGATTCTGAAAGCATAGTCATCTCTTATCGGGTGTTATTTGCTTTCTATCTTGACATTTTCCACTTGCCGCTTCTTGGTGTGAGGGGAGAAATGCCAGCATGTGGCATTGCAGAAGAAGACTAGTGGAAGCCACAGGGCAAGGCCTTCACTTCCCAGTGACACTGTTCCCAGTTCCCTCCAGCATGAGCTGAGGTTCCTCAGGCTGTGGTCGTGCAGCAGACGGAGTGTGAGAAAACCTTGCTGTGCCCTGGGCACCCAGGATGGCACTGAGTTCTAAAAGGCAAAGGGTATGTGGTGAGGGGCCAGGCTGAGGACCTGATGTGGTACGTTTGTGAGCAGTGGCACATCTGAGGCTGGGTAAGAGAGAGCTGCAGGGCCTGGCCCCCAGAACACCAGCAGATCATCTGGGGCAGAGAGTGCAGTGTAACCAGGAAGGCTGGAGATCCTAACAATGGCTGCTATTTGGTGCCAAAGGTGTGGCATCGTCAAAGCCGTGATTGCTGAGAATGGCACCAACACGCTGCTGGAGAGAGAGTGGGTGACCAACATTTGGAAGTCGCATTGTGGTTTGGGGTAAACAGCCGAGGTTCCTTGCCTCACAACAAGGGAATTGAGGACTTGGACACACAAGAAGTGGGTTTAGAAGCGAAGGTGTAACAGGCAAAAGAAAGAGAAAGGAGAATAGCTCCCTCTCCTGAGACGGAGCTGAGTGTCCCAGCGGGACTTCTGGTTTTGTGGTGAGGGGCACAGGGTTTTGTAGATGGCCTGAGGAGGCAGTGCCTGCTTTACCTAGGCCCAAAGATTGGTGAGACCAGGTGTTACATTTACATAGCGTTGGAAGAAGCTGGCCACCCCACCCTAACCTTCTTATCATGCCAGTAGGGTTTCTAGGTGACCCTCAGCATGTGGTCGGCTCCTTCCCGTCCACGTGGTTGGAAAGGAAAAGGGAAGATGCAGCCGCCACGGTGAGCGCCTCTGCCAGGGAGCCTTTTCCTATTGGCACAGCTGCTGGTGTTCACCAGGGCAAGGTTGGTTATCTGTGTCTGCAGCTTGATTTTATAGGCTGCTCTTTGTTAGAAAAGAAATGATTTGGGGCTGCTTTTAATCAAAAGGGAAACCTTCCCGAGGACTTCCTCACCCTACCTGCCTTTTAACTCCTATATCAATTTGTTTGACGAACAGGTGACACTTTGAACGGCTCAGCCCATAGCCCGGAATTTCAAGGGAAGACCTCTCAGCTAGCTTCTCTTGGACAATGTCTCCCGTAAAACCTCCGAGGCACTTAAATAGCATGTTTTTGTGTCCACTCTCCTGCTAGTCGGTTGTACTTCTGCCGGCCTGGTAAGTGTGGGCTATCTCTGGCACCAGAGGCTCATCGAGGTTGGGGTTGCAGAGCAGTGAGATGGACAAGAGAACTTTTGACACAGTCAATGCTGGAGACCACTGAGACCACAGGATGTCATGGCAGATGCTGCCATTACTGTTGACACTGGGGTGAGAAAATCTGGTTGTGAAAGCAACCTTTGGGGACTTGATTCCACAGGCAAGTGGATGGTCAGGAAGAAAACTCCTCCTTGGTAAGGATAGTCACTAATTATCACCCACAGGCCCCATGGAACCCTGGGCGGGAGAATCCCTCTGCAAGTCTGTTAATTCCTTCTGGATCTGCTTTAGTGCCAACATAGCCCCCTGCTGGGGGCTGCGGTGGCCCAGCCACACTGCACTTCCTGTATATAAGTTTTTTGAAAATGCTGCTTCACTGTTACCTTGCTTTGTATGTCAGTGTCCCTCTAATTCAGTTGCTTTTATACCTTGTTCCACAGTGATGCCTGGAGACCTGAGTGTGTTTTACCTTCAAAATCTAATAATTTTACTATGATATGGTTTGAATTTGATTATCTTGGTTTAATTTTTCTGTCACCTGATGGGTCCTTTCAATGTGCCTCATAAGTAATGTCATTTTCATTTTTATAAATCAAGTCTCCTAGATTGTTCTCCCAAAAGCCTGATTCCTGTTTAGAGAAAAAATTCTAAGAAAAACAAGAAATTACATATTGCATTACAATGTTTATTCAACAAATACAGAGATTCCCAAAAAAAAGTTAAAACAAAGTAGAAAACAGCTCTGGTGTTATAAGACCAGTAGGTTCTTCTGTGCAGTGTTAGACCAATGCACTGAGACAGCAGTTTGCAACAAAGAATTTAATGATCACAGGGCAGCCAAGGGAAGAGACAGGAGTAGACCCTGAGATGCATCTCCTCAAGAACCTCTGCGTTAAGGCTCCTACGGGGATTGTGGAGGGTGAGGGGTTGGAAAATTAAGGTTGTTGATTAGTCAGGGGAAGGGGGTGAAATCATTAGGATGTGGAAACCGTATTCTTCGTTGAGTCAGTTCCTCAATGGGGTCCTTCAGACCAGCTGACGTCAGTAGTTTCACTGGTACACAGGATCTGAAAGAACATCCCAAATGGGAAAGTGAACATCGTAATGCTCAGGTTCTTATCTGCAGAACAGTTCAGGAGAACTGTAATCCAGGCTCTGCCTGATTCTAGCACCACAAGCGCCAAACAACTGTGAGGGAGCAGGTCCAAGCAAAGGCTGCCCTCAAGAGTAACGCAGAATGTGCTGCAGACTTGTTTATTTTTGCTTCTCCCCTTCCCTTCTTCCCTGATTAATTTTGTAAAATTTACAGGGACAGTTTCAATGGCTTCAACACAGTACTGCCAGGTAAGGACTTGAACCCAAGAGGCGGGAGTTGCAGTGAGCCTGACAGAGGAGACCATCTCTCTCTCGCCTGTCCTCTGCTAGAAAAGGAGGAGGGGAGATAAAATAGCCCAAAGTGAAAGTCAGTAGTCAGGCGAGACACTGACCCACCGGCCAAACCACAGCGGAGCCCAGGGACTGAAAAATGACCCCTCTCTCTGTATCTGGTGTCTATGTTATCTGCCAGCAGTGAAAGTGTTGCAAATGTTCTTCTTACTGCCAAGGACCTTCTTTGAGTCAGGTACTCCCCGTCTGCACCAACTAGACCCACCCCCTTAGAGATGCCTCTGTCACTAAGTGATTTACTGCCTTTGTTCAACTTCTGTAAGTCTTCCCCCGACACACACACCACATGTAAATTACCAAATCAATGAAAACCAAAGATTGTAATGTCAGATATCCAGGCAGTGGGCGATGACGCAGTTTTACCGCTGCTTCCTCTTCAGTTGCATGTCTTCAAAAAGGGAAAGAAACTGCTTTTCAGGGAGCTCAGCATCTTTTGGACACGAGCAAACTGATGCTCCACAGCTAGCTGAATAAAAGCCTCGTCCTTCCTCACTTCAGTATCTGGGGGGTTCTGTCACAGCTCCTCCTGCAACAAGCCACAACCAAGCCACTGCTACACTGCTCCATCTCAAAAAAAAAAAAAAAAAAAATCAGGCCGACACGTGTTGACAAACATTGCTAGGAATCCAGGGATCTACCTGGAGAATAGATGAAAGTAACAAGAGTTTTACATCCCAGTATTCAGACCTGCAGTGAACTCCCAGAAACAGTTGCCGCTTTCGAAGATAGACTGTGCTAAGTGACTCCAGGCATGAGCCTCCAGGCCTGGCTAATTTTTGTATTTTTAGTAAGACAGGGTTTCACCATGTTGACCAGGCTGGTCTCGAACTCCTGACCTCAGGTGATACACCCGCCTTGGTCTCCCAAAGTGCTGGGATTACAGGAATGGCTCTTGACTAACTGCAAGGTCACTAGATCATTAGATCATTTCCTGAATATCTGATGTTCCTGGCATTGGCCACCACTTGGGTTCCCATTGTCATCAGTCAAAAGCCTCCACAACCAAGGCCCCTAAACACAGGACAGCTCATGTAGTGTAATTTTGCAGAACAGAAGTATAGAGAGTATAGAGAAGTGGGCTGGGCGCGGTGGCTCATGCCTGTAATCCCAGCACTTCGGGAGGCGGAGGCAGGAGGATCACAAGGTCAAGAGATTGAGACCAGCCTGGTCAACATGGTGAAACCCCATCTCTGCTAAAAATACAAAAATTAGCTGGGCATGGTTGCGGGTGCCTGTAATCCCGCTACTCAGAAGGCTGAGGCAGGAGAATTGCTTGAACCTGGGAGGTGGAGTTTGCAGTGAGCCGAGATCGCGCCATTGCACTCCAGCTGGCACCTGGTGACAAAGCAAGACTCTGTCTAAAAAAAAAAAAAAAAAAAAAAAAACAGTATAGAGAAGCGAAACACAAAATTTGTTGCATTCACCAGGTATTGAACCAGGGTCTACCACGCAGGAGGTGAGGATTCTACCACTGGATCACCAACACAGCTTCTATGTGTGTTCCTGGAGGAAAAATTGAAATACAATACTGAAAAAGTCAGAAATTGTTTCAGAACAGACTTTTTGTGGTATTGACTAAAAGCTAACAAAGACATCCAAAGCCAAGGTTTTCATAGAAGACTTTTTTTACTAGACAAAAACTATAAATATTAAAATAGCTTATTTGTCTGATCAAACTCTAACTCCGAGAAAGGCTCTTTCCAACTGTGTAACAGACTCCTACAGACAAACATGTACATATTGAATAGACTGTAAAAGAGAACACATGGGCCAGGGATGGTGGCTTACACCTGCAATTCCAGAACTTTGCGAGGCCGAGAAAGGCAGATCACTTGAGGTCAGGAGTTTGAGACCAGCCTGGCCAACGTCGTGAAACCCCGTCTCTACTAAAAATGTAAAAATTAGCCGAGTGTGGCAGCACACCTGTAATTCCAGCTACTTGGGAGCCTGAGGCAGAGGATCCCTTGAACCTGGGAGGCGGAGGCTGCTGTGAGCTGAGACTACCCTCTCCTCTGCAGCCTGGGTTACAGAGCGAGACTCCATCTCAAAAAAAAAGAAAAGAAAAAGCAATAACACATAATAGGGTAGTCTGTACAATTAGGAGCAGTAACATAGAGAAGGAGTAATTAGAGTAGGCTGAAAAAAAATCCAAAGATCTTCTTGAACAAGACCCTGAAGAAATGCATGAAAATGAGTTGACTAAGGGAATAAGGACGCACGTGAGTAAATGCAGCAGCGTCACCTAAATTGCCCTCTATCATCTCCCCGTTGTCTTCTCCCACGTCTCCTAAGCAACCTACAGAAATTTAAAAACACTGAATTTTTATCTAAATCTGATAGGGGACGGACAGGAAGAGAATTACTGATTACTCTTTCAGTCGGGATTCATCCTAGAAGTAATTATTTGTAATTTATCAGAAATAAGCTCATTTGACTGAAGCAATAGCTTGGAAATCACTAAAATGAAAAAGGAAATGTTTTAGAGATTCTGGATTATATATGTGAATAAAAGAGAAATCACCTCACCCTCAAACTCACTGGTTTGAGGAAGTGAGGGCCCCACAGATCTGATATACGGATCCCACATGTGAGTTTTCTGAACTGAACCCACCGCCATGTCTCTGCGCTAGTGAGACAGTGTCCTGACCAAAGCAGGGAGAATAACGAGACGATCGAGGCGGTCCTTGCATCCCAGACTTCTGCTCGCATCTGTTTAATTTGTCATTGTGGAGACCAAGAGGAAGCTTCCCCTTCTACCCTCTGGAAGTTTGCCAAGCATGGACTATGGACAAGTTAATAATAAGAAAAACCATACAAAATTTATTTAACATGTACAGCTCAGGGGAATCAAAAGAGGATGGTTACCCAATAAGCCAGTAAGGTCCGAACGCTCATATGCCCTTCCTCATAGGGAAAGGGGAGAGGAAGGGTAGAGCGGTAAGTGGTTTTCATGGGGAATGAATGAACCCAAAGAACAATGACCCGGGACAAAGTTCCCATGAGCTCTGGGGTAGGTGGCCAGACTGCGAAGGGCAGAACTATGAACAAAGGTTGTTTTGTTATGCAGATAAAGCCTCTCAGGTACGCTCTGAGCTGCACGTGGAGGAATACACTAAAGGCCTGTCAGGGCAAGGTGGGGACTCCTGGTTTCTTCTCTTGTGGTTAATCTTCCCTGGTTATTTGATGAGATTCCTGGGGAGGGGGTTTTAAGACAATTGCATTTCTATTTTTTTTTTTATTTTTTTTTTTATTCTTTTAGATGGAGTCTTGCTGTGTCCGCCAGGCTGCCGTGCAGTGATGCAATCTCAGTTCACTGCAACCTCCACCTCCCAGGTTCACGTGATTCTCCTGCCTCAGCCTCCCGAGTAGCTGGGATTACAGGCATGGGCCACCACGCCCAGCTAATTTTTGTATTTTTAGTAGAGGTGGGGTTTCACCATGTTGGCCAGGCTGGTCTCGAACTCTTGGACTCGAGTGATCCGCCCACCTCAGCTTCCCAAAGTGCTGAGGTTACAGGCAGGAGCCACCATGCCCGGCCGACACTTTGCAGGTCTTTTGGAAAGAATCTTTCTTAGATAGGGAAGCTCCGTGGAGAGGCCCTGCTGGTGCTTCAGGAACGTAAGAGGATGGGGGTGAGGTGTGGGTAAGGGCGGGGAGAGGTCGGAGAAACTTACCTTGAGGCGGCTTCTTTAGTTCAGCAGGTCAAAGTGCCGTATTTTGCGGAATCGTTTTCTGAGCCCCAGCAGCACCACAGGCCATAGTTCCTAAAACTGTAGAGACAGCACTGAAGACGGCATGTTAGAGACACGGAAATAGTCCATCTCCATCTGAGACAGCCTCCGCCCGGGCTTTATTGTCCGTATCACTGTCAGCATTTTGGTCAAAGCCGTTCAACAAGCCTCTAGGAAGTTCCGAACTTCCCACCTCTTCCTGTCTTCTGGGGTATTGTTTAGACTTCTCTGGAGTGAAAAGAGCCATGACTTGGATCTAGAGGTCAGCGGTAGAATGGGAAAGACTAGTAACTTAGAAATCACCTCAGTTCTCCCCGGGTTAGCATTTGTCATTGTTTATTGAGGCTGCTGCTAAGGGGCTCTATCCGAGCCCCTGTGCCTCAGCAGTGGCACAAACGTAGCCACCGCTTCCTTCTAGGCGAATGTTCAAAAGAAAACCTTGCCGTGAACTATGCATTGCACCCACCTTACAATATCTTCATAGAGTCGGGTGAGGAGGGAGGCCAGAGGACCGTCTCAAACGCTAACAGTATCCTGAACAGGGTCTTCCTTGAGCTCCACCCCAGCATTGTCAATTAGAGCTGTAAGAACTGTCTCCCCTTGTCCCTTTTGACCACAAGAAGCCTGTACTCACCCCCTGAAAAGCCAGAAGATGTACAGTATCTGCTACTTCTACCAAATGCTAAGCCACTATGAGGATACGATGCTTTATTTTATCTTTATTTGTTCATTTATTTAGAGACAGAGTCTTACTCTGTCACCCAGGATGAAGCGCAGTGGTGCAATCGTGGCTCCCTGCAGCCTCAAACTCCTGGGCACAGAGATCCTCCTGCCTCAGCCTCCCAAGTAGCTGGGATTATAGCCATAAGCCACCAGGCCAGGAATGCTTGCTTTCTTTTCTTTTCTTTTCTTCTTTCCTTCCTTCCTTCCTTCCTTTCTTTCTTTCTTTCTTCTTTCTTTCTTTCTTCCTGCCTTCCTGCCTTCCTGCCTTTCTTTTGTGAGACAGAGTCTCGCTCTGTCACTCAGGCTGGAGTGCAGTAGCACAATCTCCGTTCACTGCAACCTCTGCCTCCCGGGTTCAAGCAATTATCCTGCTTCAGCCTTCTGAGTAGCTGAGACTACAGATGCATGCCACCAAGCCTGACTAATTTTTGTATTTTTTTAGTAGAGACGGGATTTCACTATTGGCCAGGCTGGTCTTAAACTCCTGACCTCGTGATCCATCTGCCTCGGCCTCCCAAAGTGCTGGGATTACAGACGTGAGCCACCGCACCCAGCCAGCAGTGCTTCATTTCCTGACTCTCTCTACACCCCTGCTGCAAAGGACTAATTTTCCCCAAAGATGATTTGACTTTGACTAATTTTAGCCCCTTCCTCTTCCACATGATAGAGCTGCTGATTGCGTGACAGAGGATTGCTGAGGTACAAGTGTAGACGGAAGCCTATTCAAGGGCAATTAGCAATAATTCTGTTTCTGTTAAACCTTATAATTTTTCCGTCACTACTGCACAGAACTAGACAGGGAGCCAGTTTGTGTCTCTCTGCACCATTTACCAATATTTTGACCCAGAGGAGGTAACTTGACCTCTTGTAGTTTTATCTCAAGTACAAAATCGAGACAACAGTACGATGTTTTCATCTAAGGAAAATGTTGAAACGTTGGAGTGTTCCAGGTTTGTTTAGATGGATGGAAAACACACACACATTCTCTCTCTCTCTCTCTCTCTCTCTCTTTCTCTGTCTTTCTGATAAGTTTTGTTTTCACTTCCTGCTAAGAATCAGTCTGGAGGTGCCCGGAGGAAGAGAAACCAAGTACTTGTGACAAAGAGCAAGACGATGAGTAAGGATCCGTCTCACCCTTACGGACTGGACAGCCCCTAACAAACAAAATCACTGTGCAAAACCTTTCAGGCAACGTGCAGTGGCTCACACTTTTAATCCCAGCACTGCAGGAGGCCAAGGCAGGAGGATCACTTGAGCCAACAGTTCAAGGCCAGCCACGGCAACATAAGAAGACCTTGACTCTACAAAAAACATAAAAATGAGCAGAGCGTGGTGGTGCATGCCTGTAGTTTCAGCTACTCAGGAGGCTGAGGTGGGAGGGTCACTTGAGCACGAGAGGTCAATGCCACAGTGAGCCGTGATCCTGCCACTGCACTCCAGCCTGAGGGACAGAGCAAAACCCTGTCTTTAAAAAATGTTTTTTCAAGGATTAGAACCACTGCACATGCTCCTTCTGATCCCCCAGAGTGTAAGATTTTCATGCAAATAACTATCTCAGGACAGTCTTGCTGAGTCCACCAGTCCACAGCTACCCAAGCCCTAGGAGTTATGTGAGTTCAGAGCTTTTCAAGGTTCAGAGAAACTGATCTGACTCCCACAAACCTTGATCACAGAGTAAAGGTTACTTATTGGCTGGATTATGTGCTGGAGGAACTGGAGGCAGGAGCATTAGCTACATCATTAGAGTGGAAGCTTCTGGTTGATGTAGTATCACATTGTAAGACACTTCAGTCAAGTCCACTTACAGAGAAGCTTCTCACTACTACTTGAATCTGCTTCCTCCCATGGGTCATTATAGGAAAAATGATCACCACCCTTATTCATTCACTAATCCCCGAGAATATTGAGAGACAGAAAGAACTGTTTCACCAAGAGTAAAATTGTTAGAAATTCTGGATAATGCTGTCATAAAGGAGGTCATTTGTCTTGTACATATGTCTAATGTTGAAAGAATTTGTAATATATGTGCACATTCAGCCATTTGCGCGCGCGCGCACACACACACACACACACACACACACACTGCAGACAATCAGCATTTTCATAGATAGATTTGCCAGAGTTGAAATACTTTGAGGAAGGAGATGATAACATAGAGGGCTACAGAAAGATATCTACACATTAGGAATCTACAACCATGAATTTTTCGTAATAATTCTATTGCCACTGCCTACACTGAAAGTGGTGAATGAATTCTCCTCTAAAGATTTCATCCTGGTGATTATTTTCATACTTTCTCATACAAAACATGTGTGGTACACTGTTAGAAAAAGTCGAAATACAGTATTCACAAATAACTGTGTTTCTCTTATTTGTAACAGAAATATCACTAATCCAAACGTATGAGATACAGCTAAAGAGTAGTTAGAACAAAAAAGAGACTCTTACATTCCTATATTAGAAGCAAAGAAAGGTGAACGTTAACAACCTAAGCATGGGACTTGGGAAATTAGAAAAAGGACAGAATAGAACCAAATAAAGGAAAAACAAGATAAAAATAAGAGCAAAAGTGACTAAAATAGAAACGCCAAGATACAATAAATAGAATCTGCAAAGTCTAAGGTTGATTCTTTAGAAAGACTAATAACTGGCCAGGCATGGTGGCTCATGCCTGTAGTCCCAGCACTTTGGGAGGCTGAGGGGGACAGATCACCTGAAGTTGGGAGTTCGAGACCAGCCTGGCCAACATGGTGAAACCCTCTCTCTACTAAAAATACAAACTTAGCTGGGCATGGTAGCAGGTGCCTGTAATCCCAGCTACTTGAGAGACTGAGACAGGAGAATTGCTTGAACCTGTGAGGCAGAGGTTGCAGTGAGCCGAGATTGTGCCACTGCACTTCAGCCTGGGTGACAGAGGTAGACTCTGCCTCAAAAAAAAAAAAAAAAGACTAATAACTTTGAAAAGCTTCTGGTGAAATTTACGAATGCACATTTAAAAATCTTAAGTACAAGACATTAACAAACCAAATCCATCAATATCTTATAACATATAATAAACCATGCTGAAATTAGATTTACTTGGGAATTTAAGAGTTAACAGCAAGAATCTAAAAATGTAATTAGCCACATTAATAAATTTAAAGAGTAAAACTATATAATGATCTCAATTTATAGAGAATAAGCATTCAATAAAATTAGCACCCATTTGTGATTTAGGAAACTAAGAAATAAGATATCATTTTTCCCGAAAAAAAAAAAAAGTCTACCAAAATCCTACAGAAAATCACCATATAGTTATTGGAAAGAATAAATTTATTTATTTATTTATTTATTCATTCATTCATTTATTTTGAGACAGAGTCTCACTGTGTCACCCAGGCTGGAGTGCAGTGACCACTGCAACTTCCACCTCCTGTGTTCAAGCGATTCTCCTGCCTCAGCCTCCTGAGTAGCTGGGATCACCACCACACCCGGCTAATGTTTGTATTTTTAGTAGAGATGGGTTTCACCATGTTGGCAGGGCTGCTTTCCAACCCCTGACCTCAGGTGATCCACCTGCCTCAGCCTTCCAAAGGGCTAGGATTACAGGCATGAGCCACCATGCCCAGCCAAAAGGAAGAAATTTAAAGCTCTAAACATTTGCAGAAAATAGGAATGTGTGCAAACAAGACACAAAAAATTTTGTAAAATAATCTAAAAAAAATTTTAAAGACTTTAGTAAGGTATCTGGATATAAAATCAATGCTCCCTAAATCAGCTGTGTTTCCATTATATCATAAACAAACATTTAGACTTGGATTAGCAAAGACACACACACACACACACACACACACACACACACACACCCCTAGAAAGAAATCCTGCAAGATTTACACAGCGCATTTATGAAGAAAACTATGCAAAGTATGGGAAGTTATTAAGAAAGACCAAATAATTGAGTAGAAATATTTTATTTATGGTTTGGAAGACTCAATGTCATAAAGTATAAATCCTTTTCAAATTTGTTACATATCAATGTAAATCTGATCTAAATCCCAACAAATATTAAGAAATCTGACAACTTGATTCAATGTGTACATTAATGAGCAAAAATCCAAGAGTAACTATGAAAATCCTGAGATGAATAAGGAGATTGCTCTACCGTATATAAAGCTATAGTATTAACACAATGTGGTACTGAGACAAAGACAAGCAAATTGCTGGTGAAATAGCTTAAGCTCTAGAAAGAGAAACATACATGTGAAAGTTTGTGATAGAACTGTCAGTTCGTATCAAAAAGAGGATGATTAGGTTTTTTAAATGGTACTGGGACAACTGGTTGTACATATGGAGAAAACAAGAAATTAGATATTTGCCTCATATCACCTACAAATATGGTTTTAAGACTTAAATGTAAAAGGCAAAACTCTAATACTTTTAGAGGAAAATCCTTTGAAATCAGCAAAGATTTCATAAGCAAGGCAAAATACCAATCATAAAATAAAATACTGACAAATTAAAGCACATCAAAATTAAGAACTTTTATATATGAAAAGACAACAAAAAGTCAGATGAGTTGCAAATCAGGAAAAGATAATTTCAACAGAAGTAAGCCATGAGGGTTTATAGCAAGCTAAATTTTTAAACCTTTATAAACCAATAAGAAGACAAAAGTGTATACAATGAACAAACATATTTCATGGAAGAAACTACATAACTGGTAAATTAACATATGAAAAAGTTGTCAACTTCATTAGTAATCAGGGAAATCTAAACTAAGACTACTATGGAGTATTATAACTACAAAAATGGAGATGGGGACTAAGAAGTCTTCTTATAGTATATAAACCACAAATAAAATTCTAAGGCCCTCCAAGCATCTGAATGGACCCCTACTCTTGGCCAAGGGCATTCCAAAGTTAACCCGAAATGCTAGTTCAGGCCATGATGGGAAGGGGGAGCTGAACATGCCTCATCATATCTTCCTCCCTTTACAAATTACTAATAGAGCAGACTCTTTAAGTCTGATAAAAAACATTTACAATCTACTGTCTCTGAAGTCTGCTCCTTGGACACCTGGAGGCTTCATCTGAATGATAAAACCTTGGTGTCCACAAGCTCTTATCACAAGCCAGACATTCCCTTCTATTGATAATAACCAATTGCCAATCAGAAAATCTTTGAATCTGTCTGTGACTTGGAAGCCACCCCACCCCTGCCTGCTACTTCCAGCTGTTCTGCCTTTCCAAACTGAATTGATATACATTTTACATGTATTGATTGATGCCTTATGTCTCCATAAATGTATAAAACCAAGGTGCATCCTGACCATCTTGGGTGCATGTTCTCAGGATCTCCTAAGGGCTGTGTCATGGGCCATTGTTCACTCATATTTGGCTCAAAATAAATCTCCAAAATTTTACAGAGTTTGACTCTTTTTGTTGACAAAGAATTTAATGACATAGAAATCCTCATATCCTATCAATGGCAGGGCAAAGTAGTATAGCCATGTAGAAATTACTTGGCATCATCTTATGAAATTAAACATTTACACATCTATAACATCTTTTTTTCTTTAAGTACTTTTTAAAGATTTTGCAGCCACATTGTCTTCTCGCTTGCATTATTTCCAGCAAGAAATCTGATGTTGTCTTTGTTTTTCTGTGTAGCATGTCTTTTTTCCTCTGATCACTTTTGAGATTTTATCTTCATCACAAATTTTCAATAATTTGATTATTATCTCCTTAGGCTGTTTTCTTCATGGTTTTTGTTGTTTGGGGGGTGTGTTGATTTATTTTTGTGCTTGGGGTTCATTGAGAATCTTGGATTTGTAAATTTATAGTGTAGGGCAGACAAAATAATTTTTCTTCTATCCTTCTGAGTTCTCAGCTAGGACCTTAATAAACCTTAATAACAAAAGACAGATTAACAAGAGCAAAACAGATACTAAGGAAAAATGAATAACTCTCAAAGAGACGGCCTAGAATTTTCACTTACTTAGCATCAACTAAAAGAAAGAAAGAATGGTCTTGGGAAAGCCAGTTTTGGGAAGATGTTCAGGAAAAGCAAACAAGAGTAAGGTTTATTATGCAGATTTAAATTGGTACCTTCTACCTTGATAAAAGCCTTTGTGATTTAGTCCTTCTTCTTTTCCTAGAACAAAGCGGGAGATAGCCTTACAAATGGAGATTTCCTTTAAAAATGTAAATTTCTAGCCACTGTGTTGGCTCACCCCTGTAATCATAGAACTTTGGGAGGCTGAGGTGGGCAGATCACCTGAGGTCAGGAGTTCCAGACCAGCCTGACCAACATAATGAAACCCCACCTCTACTAAAAATACAAAAATTAGCCAGATGTGGTGGCACATGCCTGCAATCCTAGCTACTTGGGAAGCTGAGGCAGGAGAATCACTTGAACCTGAGTTGCAGAGGTTGCACCAATGAGCTGAGATCATACCACTGCACTCTAGCCTGGACGACAGAGCAAAACTCTCTCTCAAAAAAAAAAGTTAAATTTCCCTTACAGAAGGGTAACTTCTACTATGTTTTTAGAATTCTCCAGTGTCTACTGTTTTTCAAAATAATCAGCTCAAAATAATCCTTATGCCAAAAAGTCATATTTTAGGGTGGCACATTCTTGTCTCCTACAAGTTTCCATCAAGTGTGAAAACTTTTTGGCCATTCTTTTTTCCAATATTTTTTCTATCTGTTACCAGAAAGGTGTCCTAATCCAGACCCCAAGAGAGTGTTCTTGGATCTCATGCGAGGAAGAATTTGGGGTGAGTTCGTAAAGTGAAAGCAAGTTTATTTAAGAAAGTAAAGGAATAAAGAATGGCTACTCCGTAGGCAGAGCAGCCCCAAGGGCTGCTAGTTGACTATTTTTGTGGTTATTTCTTGATAATTTGCTAAAGGATGGATTATTCATGAGTTTTCCAGAAATGGTGAGTAATTCCAGGAACTGACAGTTGTTCCCCTTTTTAGACCATATAGTATAATTTTCTGAGGTTGCCATGGCATTTGTAAACAGTCATAGTGTTCATGGGAGTGTCTTTTAGCATGCTAATGCATTATAATTAGCATATAATGAGCAATGAGGATGGTTAAAGGTCACTTTCATCACCATCTTGGTTTTGGTGGGTTTTGGCCAGCTTCTTTACCATATCCTTTTATCAGCAGGGTCTTTGTGACCTGTACCTTGTGCCGACCTCCTATCTCATCCTGTGACTAAGAATGCCTTAACCTCCTGGGAATGCAGCCCAGTAGGTCTCAGCCTTATTTTTCCCCTATTCCTATTCAAGATGGAGTTACTCTGGTTCAAACGCCTCTGACAGTTCCACCTCCCTCTTTTTTCAAGGACTCCAATTACACGTATATTAGGCCAATTGAAGTTGTCCCACACCTCACTGATGCTCTTTTCATTTTCATTTTGGATTGTTTCTATTGTTCTGTCTTTGTGTTCATTTATCTTTTTTTCTGTGATCTAACGTGCTCTTAATCTCAGTCAGTATACTGGTTTCCATCTCTAGAAGTTCGATTTTAGTCTTTCTCTATTTTCCACGTCTTCACTGAGGTAAGAGACTTCTGGGTCCTCGATCACATGCCTTGCAAATCGTGCTCTCCTTTTCTGGGAACTGCCACTATTTCCAGCCCAGTGTGAGCCCTGGGTACTGTTCCAGCTAATGTTTTCAAGTGGTCCTTTCCTGGGGTAGTTTTTTCACACACATGCACCTGTGAAATAAAAAAGAAGAAAATTTTTATCTGAGGAATGCGAGCCCCTTTAAAGTATCAGGCTCAGAGAGGTATTGGAATGAAACTGCAGTCACATCACTTCCCCTTGAGCTAAACAATTCTCTCTTAAATTGTTAACTCTCTTAAATTATTTATTCTCCGCTTGCTATCGGGCTCCAGACTGATGCCAAGCAGCCATAAAATGCCATATGCGGGACACCACAACTCATACCCTATAGTTCAACTATGGATAGCCAATAACCAATCAACGCTATCTCTGTAAACCAATGAAAATTTCTATCAAAGAACTTTGTATCCACCCACTCCTTCTTACCTTTGCCTTTAATAACCTGCTTCTAACAAAAGCTAGTCAGCCCTGAGCACTCCCTGAGTTAACTTGGAAGTGTGGCTTGGACAGCTGTGGTTCAAGTAAACCTTTTAAATTACATGTTGTGCTCCAGCCTCTTCCGTCTAGATCAACACCCTGATTACTACTCTGCTGAACACTTGGTGGGGACCCTCAGCACGTTCTCTATGTGCAGCTTTTTCATTTCCATTTTTTTGATCCATGAACTCTAGACACTTTGATCTCTCCAGACTCTCAGCTCTGTCTCCTCGACTCCAGGCCTCCACTGGGGTCTGTCTGAGTTCCCCTCCCTGTACTAGACCCTCTCCATGCAGTGGGCGAGGCAACTGCAGGAAGAAAATAAATCATTGGTTTCTTCCCTGTCTCTCAGGGATGACTGTCTTTTGTTGCCTGATGTCCACAGTTTCAAAAAAACATTTTCATATATGTTATTCTTTTGTTTAGCTTAGTTTTGTTTCAGGTGAGAGGATAAATCCAGTCTCTGCTACTCTGTCTTGGCTGGAAATCTGGTATGACATTTATAATATTCTAGTTGTTACTTTGGGTTGTGGGTTCGTAAATGTTCATTTTCTTATCTTGCACCATTCACCATTTACACATATATATTACATATTTTTCCATTTGTATAAAATATTAGTCGACTTTTTTAAGTTCAAAAAGAAAGGTAAGATTTTTTTTCTTCCCCTGGGGTGGAACAAGGGCAAATAGTAGGAAGAGTCTGTGGCCAATCTCTTTCCTCATGTACTTTTCTGACCCCTCCACCCCTTCTACCTAGAGTCCTCTGACTCAGCCAACGCCCCCTGTCCTTGTCACCATGACTCTGAAGGTGCTTTGCTAACACACCAAGATGGTCAAGGAAAAATGGTGTTGGGTTAGGGGATGGGGAAGATGGTGAGCTTTCATACCGTATGATCTAACAAGCCACTGTAGTCTCTCACCCATATATACTAAAGGGTCTCTCAGCATAGCACTGCAGTGTCTGCACCTGACTCACACTATCAGGCAGTTACAAGTGGGGGAAGGAGCTCATATGAAGGGTTTTCTTTTTTATTTTTTCCCCCTGCGATAGACAGACTCAGAGTCTGTGAGGCCAGAAGCTGACATCCTGCATTCCTATTTAGAATGAATTTATTTATTCATTTATTTATTTAGAGATGGACTCTTGCTCTGTCACCCAGGCTGGAGTGCAATGGCACGATCTCGGCTCACTGCAACCTCCGCCTCCCAGGTTCAAGCGATTCTCCTTGCCTCAGCCTCCTCAGTAGCTGGGACTACAGGCACGTGCCACCACACTCGGCTAATTTTTGTACTTTTAGTAGAGACAGGCTTTCACCATGTTAGCCAGTAAGGTCTCAATCGCCTGACCTCGTGATCTGCCCATCTCGGCCTCCCTAGGTGCTGGGATTACAGGCGTGAGCCTCCACACCCAGCGTGAAGAGTTTTCATTTCATTTCTGATGATAACTATTTTTAGGAACACAAGCTACATAAATATTTTAACAGTTTTCCCATCCTTCTCCTCTTGCTGCTGTGATAAACAAAATCAAAATGGAGTGACCTTGCTATCTAGGGAAAGATGAAAACTGCATATGTAAAAGTAAACAGACTGAGATTTATGAGTTGATCACTTAAAAGCTTAGGAAAGAATCTCAAGGGCACATAGGAAAATAGGCAAAGGGCTTGATAGACGTATTTGTAACAAGAAAAGGTGAGGTCAGGGGAAGAGGAAATGGACCAGGTCATCGCAAATTGAAACAACTTGTAAAAGATACATTATAATACCACCAGAAATTAACTGTAAAAGTTCCTGTAAAATCATAGACGATAATTGCTAAAAATAAAAGACCGAGTAGTAAGAATAACTAAGAATACAAAATTGATGAGTTATTAATGGAAACTTAAAATTGAACCACTGGGGAACTTTTTATAATGAATGGTAGTTGAAGGAAAACTTCAGATAAACTTTATGTGAATCTTTGAAAAACACTTCAAGCATTAGCATATACATAAAAGTAATATATTTCACCTAGGAGCTGTTAGAACAATATACAAAACATGTTAAGCAAAACTGTGCAATAAACAACTACTTATATGCAATTCTTTACCTAAAATTTAGTAAATACACTTGAGTCGTTTCTAAAACACACAGTCATCAAAGAAGGAATTGAGTAGGAAATAAAGGACTACTGTTTTTTACTCAGAGATTAAAATAAAATAAATTATTGTTCAATTCTATATGAAGTTTAAATTATCTTAGCATTTGTTTGTTTACTCTGTCACTCAGGCTGGAGTTCAACGTCACGATCACAGCTCACGACAGCCTCAACCTCCCAGACTCAAGCAATCCTCCTGCCACAGCCTCCCAAGTTAGCTGGGACCACAGGCATGAACTACCATGCCCAGCTAATTCTTTTTATTTTTAGTAGAGATGGGATTTCACTATGTTACCCCAGTCAGTTTGAAATTCCTGGGCTCAAGCGATCCATACACCTTGGCCTCCCAAAGTGTTGAGCTTGAGCTTATAGGAATGAGCTACTGCACCCAGCCTATCTTACCTTTTAAAAAACATATCAAATAATTGTTCATAAATCATTTTCTCTAGTAGACAGCAATTTTTGTTAAAATTGGCAAATCAGACTTTGCATCTACCCTTGAGAAAATTGTATTTTTGTAAAGTGATTTTTTTTTTTTTTTTTGAGACAGACTTTCCCTCTAGTTGCTTAGGCTGGAGTGAAATGGCGTATTCTTGGCTCACCGCAACCTCCGCCTCCTGGGTTCAAGCGATTCTCCTGCCTCAGCCTCCTGAGTAGCTGGGATTACAGGCACACGCCACCGTGCCCACTAATTTTTTGTATTTTTAGTAGAGACAGGGTTTCACCATGTTGGCCAGGATGGTCTCGATCTCTTGACCTTGTGATCCACCTGCCTTGGCCTCCCAAAGTGCTGGAATTACAGGCATGAGCCACCGCGCCTGGCCTGTAAAGTGATTTTTTTAGAAAATGAAGCCTATGAGTATGATGGCATTATAAAAGTATCAGTATAAAAAAAGAGAAAATAACAATATATGCATAAAAAAGGATCAGCAGATGGAAATGCAAATGTCATATATGGATGTAAATTCTCCTAATGGTTCTTGTAAGCATCGTGATTTTTTTCCTTCAAATTTTATTTTAGGTTCCAGGGTTCATGTGCGGATGTGCAGGTTTGTTATGCAGGTAAACGTGTGCCATGGTGATTTGCTGCACGGACCAAGCCATCACCTAGGTATTGAGCCCAGCATTTATTA
Organism: Saguinus oedipus; assembly: GCA_031835075.1. Taxonomy (NCBI): domain Eukaryota; kingdom Metazoa; phylum Chordata; class Mammalia; order Primates; family Cebidae; genus Saguinus; species Saguinus oedipus. The sequence continues at coordinate 3,373,243 of CM063190.1, forward strand.
GCTGTTCTTCCTGATACTCTCCCTCCCCTCATCCCACCCAGCAAGCCACAGAGTGTTGTTCCCCCACCACGTGTCCAGGTTCTCATTGCTCAGCTCTGCTTATAAGTGAGAACAAAGCTAAAGACATACCCAAGACAAGAAAATAGAAAAAAATAATAGTAAGTGAGAAGAGAGGCCAGGCGCGGTGGCTCAAGCCTGTAATCCCAGCACTGTGGGAGGCTAAGGCGGGTGGATCACGAGGTCAAGAGATCGAGACCATCCTGGTCAACGAGGTGAAACCCTGTCTCTACTAAAAATACGAAAAATTAGCTGGGCATGGTGGCGCGTGCCTGTAATCCCAGCTGCTCAGGAGGCTGATGCAGGAGAATTGCCTGAACCCAGGAGGCGGAGGTTGCAGTGAGCCATTGCACTCCAGCCTGGGTAGCAAGAGCGAAACTCCGTCTCAAAAAAAAAAGAAGAGAGCATGATTTTCATTTTTCATCAAATGCTAGAAAATACTCTGCGTTCGTTACTATGTTTGCTCCATTTTTCTAGCTCTTTTTACGTGAATTTAAACCTCCATGAATGGCTATTTCCTCAACATTTGGAAGCAACAGATACTTATTAGAAAAAAAAGTAGTTTATCCTTCCAGGTTATAGATCTTACATTCCCATACACAACATTCCTAACTCCCTCATATTATCTTGATCAATGAAATGATTTCACCTATTTTTCAAAGCAGCAGCTGTTTTCCTACAAAGCAGGCATTGTAAGGGATGGGGTGAGCACTGTTCTACTCCCTTGGTGAGTACATAAAGGAAATCAAACTGTCTGGTTTTGAATCCTGCTTCTTCTTTTTACAACCTTGGACAAATTACTGATCTCCTCTTTTACTAGATGTATTATTTGTAAAATGCAGATAGTGCTGTCTCCTCAGATTATTGTGAGGCTTAAATAAGAAAACATGCATCAAGCGCACTTGTCTGGCATGTAATAAGCACTCTAAAATTTATGCAGTGATGAGGACAATGATCACAGACCATCTAATAGCATCTTATCCAAATAAAAAATGTACATTTCCTTTGAGTAAGCATTACTGATTCTAGGAATGTGCTCGAAGGAAGCAGTAAGTCAAATGTTTAAAGGTAGGCTCAGGACTATCAATGGTAGTAAAGTCTTTTTTACTGATCATACAGTAAAAGATTATAAATAACCTACATGTTCATGCACAGAAGTTGATGAAATAAATTATGGTACATGCATACAGTTGAAAACTTTGGAGACAAAATAGTAAAATAATTACAAATACAGGCTTTGAACATAATTTCAACAAGCTGAGCCTTCTCTCATCTCTTCAGAGCACCCTGATTCTTCCCAGCCTCTCTTCCTTGCTTTTCATTTGCGTCAGTCAGCTACTGTTTGTGTAACAATCTTAAAATCTCAGCGGCATATAATGGTAAGCGTTTAGTCTCACTCACAAGTTTGCAGAGCAGGTGAGACAGCTGCACATCAAGTTACAATGTCCAGGGCAGTTCTGCTTCATACTGTGGCTGGCTAGCTAAAACAAGATCCTGTCTCAGCAGTCGCAGGAGAACAAGAGGCTGAGAGATCATGTGTGAAGCTTCCTTCCTAAGTGCTAAGTTTGAAATTAGCACTGTGTCGTTTCCATTCAATTTCACTGACCAATGAAAGTTGCGGGATGAGCCACAGGCAAGAGTGAGAGAGGTGCATTTATGAGGCTGTGGAGAGAGTGTAGACTCAGGGAGAGGTGAGCAACTGGGGCCAGTATGTCAATCTACAGCAGGATTTGTCATCGCTTTTCATTCTCCGCCAGTAAGATTGCCACCTGAGTTTCTCTGCACTCCCACTTTCTGTTTAGCTCTCTCTCTCTTATCACCACAGCTAAAAGTCTTTCTATCGGGTCACGAGTCTGTCTCAGAACCACCTCAGTCTAGTGGCACAGACCTCCCCACTTGTATTCTGAAACTCTCTTCTTGAGGATATTCCTATCCAGGTACATGAGTTATTTTTTTCCTCTATAGCATCCACATTAAACATTTAATTTCCTTGGATTTAGCCAAAATAAACACTCCAAATTCATGACGTCTTTCAGGAAGAGAGTTTGTTTTCTTTTTTAACAAAAATGGGAGATTGATCCTGGCTGTGTTCCCCGGAGGAGCAGAGGGTGGTTTGTATTAGGGCAGTTCTCATAGATAAGTAACTTTTCCCACGGCCTCATAAAGGCTGATATAGAAACTTCTGGATTCAAATGATCATTTGGCGGCATTACCCAGGCATTGACCAATTTTTAAAAGTGAAGTTTTGCCATATTCGAACCCTAAGAAACAGAAATGGCAGAAAGAAAAGATAATCGGAATAGAATGTCAATAAAACTTCAGCCTTTTCCCTGAATTCTGAGAGTTCATAACCTAAAAGTCAGAGCTTCAAACTGGGAGAGATGGGCTAAGAGGTACGAGAATTGGGGAAAGCATGTTTCGTGAATTCAAGATGTATTTCTCAAAAAAAGGAACATGATGAAAATGTTCAGAAGAGGCAATTTCCTTCCTCTTTTCTGCTTTGGCTCAGGAGCCCCCAGCAGAACCTCTTCAATATCTTGCATGTTACAGATTTCACTGCTCCTACCAGCTTGAAGATAACATGTGGTTCTTGACAGTTCTGCTCCTTTGGGGTAAGTTGGGCTCTTAGCGGATGGTTAGAAGGTACAGGCTGTGGCTGTGGGAAGTCAAGAGTTTTGTCTTGCTGTGGTAACTTTGGGTAGAACTCGTGAGTATGGAGACAACAGTATCTGTGCCTCCATGGTTTATTAGAGCTTATTTTATCAAAAGGATGGGAAGGGAGGCCCTGAGGTAGCATTAAGGCTGGAAGCACCACAGTAACGTTTCATTGGTAACCATCTGTAGCTTGTTCAGTTCTGTTAGTACTTAATTTTGAGAAAGGGAGATAGAAACTCAGAAGACCTAAGCTGATCCCTGAGTCTACATTAATTCTGTCTCCCAGATTCTCTCTTCCTCATCATTTTCCCTGGACCAACTCGTATCTTTATTCTCTGATCTCTTGCAGTTCCAGTTGATGGGCAAGTGGGTGAGTGATCTCCGACTCTGCTTCATGCCACTTTCCTACTTCCAAAGGACAGGTCCTATTAACCTGAAGAAGAGCATACAGGAAAAGCAGAAAAAGGAGAAAGATTTACAAATCATGTAAAATCGCCCATATTCAGAGTGTGATTTTCATCAGAACCGTGATTTTTAAGCTGTCTTTCAAAAGTTTTCTGAATGAGCTCTTTCCTCTAAATGAAATGCCTAAATGTACTATAACAGCAGGAAAGGGCCAGAATTGCACAAACACTGCAGTAGTCTGCTGGGTTTCCCAACGGATGTTGGGAAACCAGTCTCCTTTACAAGAAATATGAGTGGGTTTTTTTCTCCTCAGAAAGAGCCAGGCAGGGGCTGAAGGTTTCAAAGAGAGGAGCTTCAACCTCCGTTTCCAGTGCAGAAGCTGCTGACCTGCGCTGTAGCTCACAGGATAAGGAAAACAGCTTGTCCAAGTCTAAAACCCTGCTTCATTGCTCCCAACAGAAAAACCTACATCAGTAATTTAATCCTCAGGAGCCCCAAATTCCCAACACCCAGATGAGGATTTAATAACATGAGCAGAAGTCTCTGCAGCAGGAGTTGAACACGCGTAAAGGCTGGCTTTTGTAGGTTTCCACTCGCCTGTTTTTCAAATAAATCTAGATACGTATTTTCCCTTGTGCTGTTCACAAAAAGCCTTACCGGTTGCCCAGCGCCCTCCCTTTTACTCCACTTGATCTTTTTCTTTTTCTTCTTTTAATCTCCAAGTAGGCCCCACAAAGGCAGTGATCACTTTGCAGCCTCCATGGGTTAGCGTGTTCCAAGAGGAAACCGTAACATTACAGTGTGTGGGGCTCCATGTGCCTGGGAACAGCGCCACACAGTGGTTTCTCAACGGTACAGCCACTCAGACCTCGACCCCCAGCTACAGCATCACCTCGGCCAGCTTCAACGACAGTGGTGAATACAGGTGCCAGACAGGTCGCTCAGTGCTAAGTGACCCTGTACAGCTGGAAGTCCACAGAGGTAAGTATGACTGGGACCAGGAGGGCTGAAAACCACAAGGTCGTCCTCTGTGTTCTCTCCTTTCTGGACGCCAGATGTGTGTGTGTCGATTTATCTTAGCGCAGGTCTCAGCTCTCTGTACCTACCAGGTGAAATTAAATCAGTATACTCAAAACATCACAGCAGGGTCCTTGAACTGTGTACCGACAGTAATTCAGCTGGGCCAGCTCTAAGTAGGATGTCTAGAGTAAGACTTAGGCCCTGAGGTTGTATCATTGCTCCAAAGATATGCTTGCACATAGTAAATAATAATAATTCAGACAAATGAGCAATGAGGAGCAATGAATGATCTGCCTTCCACCCCAAAACCCTAGATCTGCAGTCACCTTCCACAGAAAAACAACTGCTAATATATATATATATATTTTTTAATTATACATAATATATGTATTATATATATGTAGTTTTAAAACTATGGTTGGTAGAATACTTTCTATGTATTGTCTTACCTACATCTTACTTTTATCACTTAAAATACCTTGGAGGCCTATTTATATTAATAGAAATCTACTTTAAAATGTCTGCTGTGCAGCTGTACCAGAATTAATCTAACTATCTGCCTATTAACAAATTTATAAGACTTTTCCGTTCTTTTTATTTTATAAGCACTGCTGCAGTAAACATCTTTATACATACATTCTGGGGCACATTTCATAATATATCTATAATATTCAGAATATGGAATTATTGTCATATTTTAATAAATAGAAGCAGAAAAACCCTCCACGCACTTAAACCTGTAAGGAGTTTCTGTTTGTCAAGAGATGGAGACTGCAATATTCTCAGAAAAAAAAATGTCTCATTCAATATGCAAGAAAAATAACCAAATGTACTATTTAGTTATTCGGAAGTCATGAGTTGAAACTTCTTTGAAAGTGAGAATGCAAAAGTTAATCACACTGGAGGCAAAATTACCTTTATGCAGACATGGTTGCTATTACAGGAACTGTGTTGAAACTGTCTGAATGTCTGAGGGGAGATTTGATGTTCCTCATGTGTCCCTTAGGTCTCTGTGAATAAATTCTTAGGATGAAGAGGTGAGGGAAGCTGACAGAGCTGTTTCTTTTCTTTTCTTTTCTTTTTTGAGTCAGAGTCTCACTCCATCACCCAGGCTGGAATGCGGTGGTATGATCTTGGCTCACTGCAACCTCTGACAGAGCTGTTTCAACAGGACACTTTGTATAGTTCAAGCTGAAGTGTTTCATGGTTCAAGTGACAACAAAAGGACTAGGGCTGGAAGAGGCCATTTTCTTTGCCTCTACACGAACTCTAGGACACCAGCATCAGTGACTTACTGAGAATCATATCTTTTTTTACATTATGTTTTAATGTGAATTTTCATTGAAATATCACCTATGTACGACAAGCAATAAGTGTATGCCTCAGTAAATTTTTGCAAAGTAAACAGCATCCAGATCAAGAAATAGAATATTTCCGGCGTCCCAGAAGCTCCTTCTTGCCCATGTCCAGTCTACCCCCTGACACTGACTTCCTGCACCATAGGTTTTCAGCCTGTTTTGAACTTCATATAAAGGGCTACAGTACGGGACAGGACAGACTCTTTCGTGTCTGCTTTCTTTTTCTCAACATGATGATTGTGAACTGTATAAACTGAAGTTCATTTGTTCTTATTTATGTATATTTCATATTTTCCCGTTCTACTGAGGGACTTTTGGATCGTCTCTGGTTTTGACCTCTTATGGCTGTGGACCTTTTTTTTTACATGTTTCAAATATTTCCTACCATTACTAGTATTTGACAATTTCTGATGGAGGTATGTTACAATTCCCCACTCTTTTGGATATGTAAATGCAAATTAAACATTTCTCTAATGACTATGATATTGACCATTCACATGTTGAGTACCCTCTTTTGTAAGATCTTCTTGACAATTTTTCTGTTGTCTTTTTCTTATTGACTTATAAGAGTTATTTATATATTCCAGATATCTGCATATAAGTCCTTTTTCAAGTGTCTTAAATATATTCTCCATTCTGTGGCTTGTCTTTTCACTGTCATATTAGAGTTCTGTTTGGTTGTTTTCAATGAACAAGACTTAATTTGACTACAGTACAATACACCAAAACTTGGGGTCGGTGCTGTCATGCCCTATTTTAAAATAGGTTGCCACAGTCAGCCGTGGGAGATTCAATTGCAGCTCACTGACCCTTAGGCATTTCAGTTTAATCTGTGTATGCTGAGACCAAGAAAATGCAGCTGGTTGGTGGGCCTGAATCCTAATCAGATGGCTGAAAACGAGTGTCCCCGACCTACTCCAAGGGCATGAAGATGGGCGAATGATTGTTGAATAGGAAATTAGTAATGTCTGCTAAAAGCTGCATCTCGTGAGTTTTGATTTGTAATACTCCCATTACCACTTAAGGTTAAAAGTTTTTAAATTTCCATTAAACATTTTTTATTCATGAATTATTCAGAAGATTTTTGGAGGGTGGTTCTTTGTTATTGATTTCTAATGTTACAGCCATTTGGCTAGAGTTTGTGTCAAATATAGTATCAGTTCATTAGTATTTGCTGAAAAACGCTTTGTGGCCTAGTTCACACTTAATTTTTCCACACTGCATGTGTGTTTAGAAAGCATATGAATTTTCTTTCTAAGGTATAGCATCCACAAAATCAAGTCTATTAATTGTGTCTTTCAAATATTTTCTACAATTACTAGTGTTTGATGGTTTCCGATGGAGGTGGTTACGATGTCCCACTCCTGTGGATATGTAACGATGTCAGTGTTCAGACAGTGCAATCTTCCAGCACCTTCTGGCTGTGGGTGGGAAAAAGGGAGGGAAGAGAATTAATTATATTTGGAAGCATTATGTCAGTATCCATGACTGTAAAAGTCATGCTACATATAGCATAGAAACACCTGCCTTCCATTCTTAGATAAGTTCTGGAGAGGGAAAAAGCATTATTTTCTCTTCTCCTCCTTGGTCTCCTAAGAACCGATATCATTAATATACGAGTATTCCTATCAATGTAGTCGGATGTTTGTATCTGATGTTTGCCCTTCTGTGTGTTTTGTCTTAGGATGAGTGGTCCTATTAACAAATCTGTCAAGAGGTGCAGTGTATTTGTTTTCTATTGCCGTGAAACAATTTTAGCAGCTTTCAACAACATACATGTATGATCTTTCAGTTTCCATGGGTCAGGACTGCCATCGCAGCTTGGCTGAGTGCCCTGCTGAGGGTCTTCCAAGGCTGCAGTCAGGGTGTTGACTTTGCTGTGTTTCCTTTGAAGCTCTTCCAGGCTCAAAGGTCACTGGCAGAATTCAGTTCTTTGGGCTTGTAGTACTGAGGTTCCCGCTCTCTTGCTGCCCGTCAATGTGGGGCCACTCTCAGGTCCTAGAGGCCCTTGCCTTGTGGCCCTCTCCCAGCATGGCAGCTTACCTCTTCAAGGTCAGGAGGAGACCTTCTTCATCCAGTCGGCTAAGATAGAGTCTTACACAACGTAGCAATCCCAAGAGTAACATCCCATCATCTTTGTCACATTCTGTTGCCTAGAAGCAAGTCACAGGTTTTACCCACACTCAATGGGATTACACAAGGGAGTGAGTCATTACGATCATTTTAGAATTCTGCCTACCATGCTGTACCAACTGTTTTTGTTTCAACCAACTTCCGAGATCTGGAAAGGGACGATAAGAAAGGGCTGCGTGCACAGTTGCCAGTAAAGATTGCTTTTATTTCCACCAAAGCGAAAGATATTTGAGGAACTGGATGTAGGCCTGAGATTTAGCAGAGCTCTGAGGTTGGATGTTTCAAGGAGAAAAGACAGAAATCCCCGCAGCCAAACTCGGGCTTCCTTGTACCTCCTGCACAGTATGCAGACATTGTGAATTCACATTTTTCAGACTGGCTACTACTCCAGGTCTCCAGCAGAGTCTTCATGGAAGGAGAGCCTCTGGCATTGAGGTGTCATACATGGAAGAATAACCTGGTGTACAATGTGTTTTACTATCAAAATGGCGAAGTCTTCAAGTTTTTCCACCGGAACTCTAATCTCATCATTCCGAAAACCAACATAAGTCACAATGGAATCTACCATTGCTCAGGCATGGGAAGGCATCGCTACACATCAGCAGGCGTATCTGTCACTGTGAAAGGTATTGTATCGGAATAGCCATAGAACTGATGGTCCCTCCCTCCGAGGGACCGTCATAAATAATCTAAACTCCTCACTTTCATTTACAAGTGAAGAAACTGAGCTCCAGAGAAGTCAACTGCCTGACGAAAGGCCTCACCATGACCAGTGGCTGGGATGGAACCAGAACTGAGGTCTCTGCGTCCCAGTCCGTTGCTCTTTCCGGTATACCGCAGCCCCCATCAATAATCACAGGAGCTAATTTCTTTTTTTTCTTTTTTTTTTTTTTGAGACGGAGTTTCGCTCTTGTTACCCAGCCTGGAGTGCAATGGCGCGATCTCGGCTCACCGCAACCTCCGCCTCCTGGGTTCAGGCAATTCTCCTGCCTCAGCCTCCTGAGTAGCTGGGATTACAGGCACGCACCACCGTGCCCAGCTAATTTTTTGTATCTTTAGTAGAGACGGGGTTTCACCATGTCGACCGGGATGGTCTCGATATCTTGACCTCGTGATCCACCCGCCTTGGCCTCCCAAAGTGCTGGGATTACAGGCTTGAGCCACCGCGCCCAGCCCACAGGAGCTAATTTCAAAGTCAGGGCACAGTGTAGACCCATTTCATTCATCTTGTTTTGGTTGTAAGGAATAGAGAGACTCACTCTAGGTAGCTAGGAGAGTTATAAGAAAATAATGCCATGGAATCTCATGAAAGCTTCATAGAAACAGAAACCCAAAAAACATTAGGAACTGGGTTATACTGTCCATCTACCGCTCAGGGACAATGCAGCCTCTGTGGTGCCACTTCCTCCTTAAGCATCTGCAAGCTAAGCAGCTTCCTCTGTTCTGGTTTGCATGTGGCCTTTTGCTGACTCTTTCACGGCTGCCTTTCCTCTTAATACAATCGCTAGCAACCTTTATCTTCCTGAGAAAAAAAAAGTTCATTCCTGCGGGAAAGAAATTACTGTCCCATATTATCTTTTTAAGTCACGAACACGAGTAAATGAGTCACTGAGATGACAAGTGTGGGAATCAGGGTTCACTCCTAGTTGACCACTGCCCAAAGGGCTACCAGATGACATGGCCACTCAGGGAAGGGTGGGCCATGTAAAGCAGGGTTCCCGACCCTTATGCGTCTGTGGCCTGTTAGGAACTGGGCCGCCCAGTAGGAGGTGAGCTTCCTCTTGAGGCACCATTACCCTGGAGCTCCCACACCTGTCAGATCAGTGGCGGCAATTAGATTCTCATAAGAACAGGAACACTATTGTGAACTGCGCATGCCTGATCTGAGGCAAAGCAGTTTCCTTCCAGAACCATTCCCACCCCACCTTCTGGCTATGGAAAAATTGTCTTCTACAAAACCCATCCCTAGGACCAAAAAGGTTGGGGACCACTGGTGTAGGGGTATTCTCAGTAGGACTGAGCAAGCTGGCAACCCTAATTATGTCTATTAAGACACCCCAAGAATGGCTCTGTGCCAGAAGTAAGAAAAGTTATGCCTATGGATGTATTTCCCAGGGCCAGCTTTCCCCAGGGGGTAAAGGGCATGTCTTGTGAAAAGGACCTGGCTGCTAAACAGGTACCCTGTCCCCCATCAACTTTCTCTTTAGAGCTATTTCCAGCTCCAGTGCTGAGTGCGTCTGTGACATCCCCGCTCCTAGAGGGGAATCTGGTCACCCTGAGCTGTGAAACAAAGTTGCTCCTGCAGAGGCCTGGTTTGCAGCTTTCCTTCGCCTTCCACATGGGCAGCAAGACCCTGCAAGGCAGGAACACATCCTCTGAATACCAAATATCAGCTGCTAGAAGAGAAGACTCCGGGTTTTACTGGTGCGAGGCCGCCACAGAAGACGGAAATCTCCTTAAGCGCAGCCCTGCGTTGGAGCTGCAAGTGCTTGGTGAGTGAAAACGACGGGAAGCCACTGGCGCGGGAGAAGGGGCTCCCTTCTCTCCCATGGGACTGGGCTTTGTTCAAGGGGCTCCCTTCTCTCCCGTGGGACTGGGGTGTGTTCAAGGGGCTCCCTTCTCTCCCGTGGGACTGGGGTGTGTCCAAGGGGCTCCCTTCTCTCCCATGGGACTGGGCTTTGTTCAAGGGGCTCCCTTCTCTCCCGTGGGACTGGGGTGTGTCCAAGGGGCTCCCTTCTCTCCCGTGGGACTGGGCTTTGTTCAAGGGTTTCATGGCCCGGAGAGGAGGGAAAAGCCCCCAGACCTTTCCATCCTTAACCAGAACATCACTCTTCTCACAAACTTTACTAAATTTCCTTCGTTTTCTTTTTCCTTTGCCTTTCCTTCCTCCATTTCTTTCCTTCATTTTCTCCTCTATCCTTTTCATCTCCTTTTCTTTCCCCTCCCTCCCACTCTTTCTCCCACCCACTGACCCCCCCCTTCCCTGCCTCCCTCCCCCTCACCAACAATCTCACCAACAATTTATCCAGTTCCTCCTATCTGTTGTCACAGGTCTGGGGATATAAGGACGTTCCAGTAGAGTCCTTGCTTCAGGGAGCTCACAAGGTGGATTATAAGACAGTGGTTTCGTAAGCTGCAAATCAGCACCTCCCGCGTATCTCTAACTGAGGCAGAGGGATTGTCAGCTCCAGAATAAAGGCTCTTTGTGGGGAAAAAAGTCACTCCTCAACCCAAATTCATTTCAAGTATTAAATGGCACAGAGATAGCAGTCGTCTCTGAAACTACGGAGTAAGTCCACTGACTAAGGCTTGCTGGGTGGCCTAGTTCCTAACTGAGAGCTCTAGGCTCTTCCAAGGAGCCTATCCCCATCCACACACCATATAGCCAGTTAGAGCTACCACCATTTCCTTCCCGCTCCCTGAAATGACCAGTGCCTCCTTGGACACAGGTACATCAGGTCTCAGCCAACCTTCCCTTCCAAACATAACTCAGTCTCTAAATAGTATCTCTTCTCTTTGTCTTTTTCTGTTTCAGGCCCCCAGTCACCAACTCCTGTCTGGTTTCATTTCCTTTTCTATATGATAGTGGGAATTATGTTTTTAGTGGACACTGTTCTCTGCGTGACAATATGTAAAGAACTGAAAAGAAAGAAAAAGTGGAATTTAGAAATCCCTTTGGATTCTGGTCATGAGAAGAAGGTAACTTCTGACCTGCAGAAACACAGACATTTAGAAAAAGACCTGAAGCGTCCGGAACAAGAAAAACAGCCGCAGGGCAGTGTGTACCCGAAGGTGCCCCGGGAGGCCCAGTAGCAGCAGCTCAGTGTGGCCATCGGTCTGCACCGTCCCCTGCCCACTTCCTCCCCATGAGCACTGCGCACAAACGTCCAAAAGTTCAACACCACCAGAACTGTAGGTCTCATGTTATATAACAATTAATTAAAGGAAATAAACAAACTGACTTCAACCGGGGTACATCTGGAAATTTGGTCATCAGAGATGACTTGAAATGAGGCCTACTCTAAAGAAATCTTGAAAAACCAAGTCAAGTCTAGACTGATTATCTTATTACGTAGTTTGAACAATAGTATTTTGTTTCTCAGAACAAGGTAAAAAGGTGAGTGTGTGCACAGGAGATTAGGACAGAGAAAGAGAGAATGAGAGAGGGAGACAGAGACACACACAGCCAGGAGTGGGTAGATTTCAGGGAGACAAGAGGGAATAGTATGGATGATAAGGAAAGAAATAGAACTTACAGATGACTCCTAAGGGACCGTGACGCCGACAGAGCTCACGCCTCTGTGTTCAGGATAGCTAGTTCATGGCTTTTCTCTGACTCTACTAAAAGAGAATGCCTCCATACGTGTTCTAGGCATACAAGGGGGTAACTCATGATGAGAACTGGGTGTGTTATTCTTGCCCCCTCCTTTTTTGGGTCTTTCTCATAACCCCTCTATTTCTAGAGACGCTAGAAATGCTGCCAGTCCCAGGCCCCTGCCCTGTAGGAAGGCAGAAAAATATTCTTTCTAACAATTAGTCCAAATCTCCAAGCGTAGCACTGCAAGGAGAAACTTCAAGTGGGGAGAAGCGGCGATATCATCGGGTCCAGATCTTGGCCCCAGAGACTTGCTTTACCTTCCTGATTTTCTGACTGATTACGAACTGGCTTCAGGATATGCTGCTCTCACACTTGGGCTGTAGTTTGGAGACAAAATATTTTCCTTCCACTCTATAACACAGCTGGGACAAAAACTGAAACATGTAAATGACTCTACTAAAAGGTTAGGGGAAAAACTGGAGGAGAATGACACATAGCAAGTTGATTCCAGATTGGTTTGATCGGTAAATGATGGGTGGGGCATCGCGCTCCGAGCTTGTCCCGCGGCGGGCCGCTGGCGCCACCCTGTGGCCGCATGTGCACATTGCAGCCTCCGCCCGCCTGGGGGAGCAGCCGCAGCTCGCGCCCGGGACCCAGCTACCCGGAAAGCTGTCGGGCGCGCGCTTCTCCGCAGCTCCGCCCCCGCCAAAACCCAGCAAGAAATTATTTGCATTCCTGGAGCTTGCAAGAGCGAAAAATGAGCTCTAGGAGTCGGTCGGCGGCAGGGGGATGGAAGAGAGGGAGGGGTGGGCCGTTCGTGTCCCATTCGCCTGAGTAGGAGGAGGGGCACCCGACTCAGGGGCGGCCCCCCAAAATCTCCATGTCATTGTTTCCTCGGGGCCGGCAGGTGTGAGAACCCGGCGGCAGGACGGAAGTTCGATAGTCTGCGAGAGCCCGCGGCCTCCGCAGGCAGGTGGCCGAGTCCCTTCGACCCCGCCTTCGGGCCGGCCCGGCGCGGCGCCTCCTGGCGCCTGTCCGTGGAGGTTGCAGCCGCCGCCGAGGTCCGGGGCTGCTGCGGGGCACCGAGCGCAGGCCCCTCTGTGGTGCGCCGGGCCAAGCCTCCCCGGAGACGGGGTCTGGAAGATGACAGGAAACAGGAGGACGGCACTGGACTCCCAGCGGGCGCCCCAGCTTCTCGGCCCGCCGCGAGAGCACCCGGAAGCGGCGGCGGCAGGGAGCGGGGGTGGGGGAGTGAGTGAGGTCCCCCGCCTCCCCGGCCAACTCGGAGGACCTCCCTGCCGCGCCCTCACTGTCAGGAGCAGGAGGGGAGCTGGCTCGGCGGGGTCAGCAAGCCCGCGGCTTGGAAGGCCCCGGGCTCCTCAGGGGGCAACCCGCAGGGACTCGGGAACAGCCGAGCTTCACCCACAAGCTCCACGGCCTATCCTATCACGGAGGAAAGATTCCAGGACTGACAAGGAGGCCCTGGAGGGATCTGATTCAGCTGACGGGGAGGAGAGTGGGTCGGACCTTTGGGGCGAGGTTGAGAGAATGTCTTTCTTCTCCCTGGGACCTACCCAGGCTTCACCTGTGTGGCGGCTTCACCTGTGAGGGTCTTGGGCCCATCCTTCAATCCTAGGACTTCCCAGAGTGGACAGGTGGAGCAGAACAGGCATTAGCTTGGGAGGTGGGTCAGTTAGGAGTCGTTCCTCATCGTCCAGGCTCGGTATGGAGACATCTAAATTCATTCTAGGACAAGAGCTTCTGTAAAAGCTCAGGCCCTTTTCAGAACACTCGAGAGGTTCCTAGCCTGAGAAGTAATCCCCAAAGTGGACCAACCGGTTTGGGTAAAACAGGAATAATTGGGTCCATTCTGGGTCTTTCCTGGCTAATTGCCTTCAGGTTTTAGGAATTTTCTCCTAGGAAGGCCAAGGATTAGGCAGACCTGCCCAGCGATTCCAGCCCTGAGAACCAGACAGAATGGAGGCCTAGCTGACAGCTGGCTGGGAGGGGGCTGACAGTCCTCACTGCCACCAAGCTTAGTTGGAGACGGAGCCTCTGGGCTGTAGCGAGACAACAGTAGGAGCAAGGAGACCAGTTAGGAATGTAGGCGAGAGGCAGTGGCAGCCTGGACTAACATGGTGGCAGCGGAGCTATTGAGAGTGGTCACATTTGGAAGATGTTTTGCAGAAGTGTCAACAAAGCTACTTTTTTTTTTTTTTTTTTTTGAGACAGAGTTTCGCTTGTGTTACCCAGGCTGGAGTGCAATGGCGCGATCTCGGCTCACCGCAACCTCCGCCTCCTGGGTTCAGGCAATTCTCCTGCCTCAGCCTCCTGAGTAGCTGGGATTACAGGCACGCGCCACCATGCCCAGCTAATTTTTTGTATCTTTAGTAGAGACGGGGTTTCACCATGTTGACCAGGATGGTCTCGATCTCCTGACCTCGTGATCCACCCGCCTCGGCCTCCCAAAGTGCTGGGATTACAGGCTTGAGCCACCGCGCCCGGCCAACAAAGCTACTTCTTGTTTAGATGTAGGGAATATGAGAAATCCTAGCACTTTGGGAGGTGGATGCAGGCGGATGTTTGAGCCAGGTGTTGGAGACCAGCCTGGGCAACATGGCAAAACCCTATCTCTACAAAAAATACAAATATTAGCCAGTGGCGCGCGCCTGTAGTCCCACCTACTCTGGAGGCTGAGGTAGGAGGATTGGTTGAGCCCAGGAGGCATAGGCCGCAGTGAGCCAAGATCGCACCACTGCACTTCAGCCCGTGCAGCAGAAGGAAACCCTGTCTCCAAAAATAAAAATTAAAGGTGGTTATTACCAGTCTCATAGCTATAATAGTATAAAACAGAAAGGCCTTAAGATACATCTGTATTAAGCTTGGCAGTGGAAAGTGGGATGTCACACACACGAAAAGCTAGTGATATGAAAATCTGCTCTTGCATAAGGTCTTTTAGGTATAGACTTCTTTGTTGCTGCACACTGGCCGGAACATGGGAACAATACAATTGCTCGTGTCCTTCTTCCTTTATTCTCCACTTCCTGTTTTATTTCTAAATGTGGAGTCAAAACTTCCAAAAAGTAAGCAGCTCATTTTTCTGCCTTCCCCTGTCATCTCCCTATCACACTAAGCACATGCCACTCCTTACAACTTAGAGAAGATAAAAGAATAAATTGTGGAGAAGGAGCATACGTTAAAGTAAAAAATTCCCAGACATCATATGGGAGTTAATGGAGAAAGAAAATCTCTAAGGAAGACTAGAAATAATTGGTTTAGGGATTCTGGAGAAGTGCATGAAATTCCCCAAATGTGGTATTCTCTGGGAAGATCATTTAGTTTTGAGGAAGCAATGGTATGATATCCAGGAAAACAGCAGTCCTCTGGAGCCTGGCTGTGTGACTTCAAGGCCCGCTTCTTCTGGAAGGGCAGAAAAAGACCTTGAAGGGGAGAAAAGGGCATTTACATAGGTTTATAAAGTACCATCTTTATTTGGGAAAATAATCATTTTCAGGCCAGGCACAGTGGCTCACGCCTGTAATCCCAGCACTTTGGGAGGCTGAAGCGGGTGGATCACAAGGTCAAGAGATCAAGAGCATCCTGGACAACATAGTGAAACCCTGTCTCTACTAAAAATACAAAAATTGGCTGGGCATGGTGGCGCGTGCCTGTAATCCCAGATACTCGGGAGGCTGAGGCAGGAGAATCGCTTGAACCCGGGAGGCAGAGGTTGCAATGAGCCAAGATTGCACCACTGCACTCCAGCCTCGAGTCAGAATGAGACTCTGTCTAAAAAAAAAAAAAAAAAAAAAAAAATCATTTTCTACCTTGAATCCTAGTTTATTGTGACTACAGCTTGTAAGATTTCAGGATATGGCGAGATCGCGCCATTGCACTCCAGCCTGGGTAACAAAAGCGAAACGCCGTCTCAAAAAAAAAAAAAAAAA
The DNA here is from genome assembly GCA_031835075.1 of Saguinus oedipus. Classification (NCBI taxonomy): domain Eukaryota; kingdom Metazoa; phylum Chordata; class Mammalia; order Primates; family Cebidae; genus Saguinus; species Saguinus oedipus. The sequence goes on from CM063190.1 coordinate 3,389,136, forward strand.
AAATCTTGGTCCTCCACTCAAATAGCTCTTTGAATTGCAGTTTCTTATCCCAATTTCTTATCCTTTCATTCCACAGTGAAATCTATATCATGGCACATAATAGACTTTATTATTTTAATTTGCCAAATACCTATTTACCTTTCATGGATTATTTCATTTAGCCTTCATAGTATCTGTTGCTGTCATTGCCTCACATCCAATAGGGTGACTTTTAATACCATTCTATTATTTTGATCAATTTGTATAATATATTCTTTCCTCCGTGTTTGATAAAGCTCTGTGGGCTTGTCTTTTTGAGATGGAGTCTCGCCGTGTCACCCAGGCTGGAGTGCAGTGGCGCGATCTCAGCTCACTGCATCCTCCACCTCCCAGGTTCAAGCGATTCTCCTGCTTCAGTCTCCCGAGTGGCTGGGATTACAGGCACACACCACCACACCCAATTAATTTTTGTATTTTTAGTAGAGACAGGGTTTTGCCATGTTGGCTAGGCTGGTCTTGAACTCCTGACCTCAGGGGATCCACCCACCTCAGTCTCCCAAAGTGCTGGGATACAGGCGTGAACTACTGCACCCAGCCTTGGTGCTACCTTTAAGGATATTTATATCTGATTCTTTTCTGTTTTTCTTACAGTTATTCTTTATCCAGGTATTCTACTTTTCTGGGATCAACTTTAGTAATTTGTATGGAAAAGTCAACATTTTGTCTACGTTTGCAAATACATATCACAAATACACATCATTTTAATATACTCTATATCTAATATAACTTGCGTGCTTCTTCAATATTAAGCTTACAGAAGGATTAACTCTAATTTTCTTTTCAGAGAACGGCCTTTGGTTTTATAAATCCCATTTTGGTGGAATAGGAAGGTATGATCTGTTTCATTGAATATGCTTTCATCTTAATTTATTCCTTCTAATTTCCACAAGTTTTTGTTATGTTCCTTTATTGGCTTTTGAGTTAAAAACTTACTTCTCTGTCTGTCGCCCAGGCTGGAGTGCCGTGGCACAATCTCAACTCACTGTAACCTCCACCTTCCAGGCTCAATGATCCTCCTGCCTCAGCCTCCCCGGTGGCTGGAACTAGAGGCAATGCACCACCACATCCAGCTAATTTTTGTATCTGTTGGAGACACAGGGTCCTGCCATGTTGTCTAGGCTGGTCTCCAGCTCCTGAGGCAGTAATCGGGAGGCCAAGGCAATCTGCCCACCAAATATTTTCTCTGAAATGCATTTTAAGACTATGAATTTTCTCTTGACTGCTTCACATAGGTTTTAAAATATTATTTGCCAAGAAATGGATTTCACAGTGGAATGACAGATAATTGGAAGAAGAAATGGCAATTCAAGGAGGTATTTAAATATAGGGCTAAGGTTTGAATTCTAGCTTATTGAGACCAAAGCTTGAGAAATCTCAGGGTATGGTTGAATTATAGTGTTATTATTTCTAAAGAGTGTATAATTTTTATTCTGATATCCCCTTTAACCCATGTGCTTTTTCCTAAGAGTACAAATTAAGGAGAGCATGTTTATTTTATTGTTTCATAATCGGTTAACTATGCCCTGGTCCCTATATAGTTTCAGCTTTTCGACACTTGTTGAGACTTAATTTGCCATGTCATTTATGGTCAATTTTTTGTCAATATTCCATGTGAATTTAAAATAATGTAACTTTTTAATTTTGAATATAAGATAGGTATAGGCATAATTATAGTTATGATTAATCTTATTAACTGTGTTCGTCAAACCATCCATAACCTCAATAAGTTTCAGTCAACTGGATCGGTCAATGCCTAAGAAAGGTATATTCAACTAATCACTGTGATTGTTGACTTACAACATTGCTCTGTAATATTGCTCAAGCAATCCTCCTTCTTCAGCCTCCTAAGTGGTTGGGGCTACAGGTGCGTGCAGCCATGCCCAGCTAATATTTTTACTTTTTGTGGAGACAGGGGTCTTGCTTTGTTGCCAGGCTGATCTTGAACTCCTAGCTTCAAGTGATCCTCCTGCCTCAGCCTCCCAAAGTGCCAGGATTACAGGTGTAACCCATCATGTAAGCCCACATTTTCTAACTTCTATAATAATAACATCTATACCCTATTTATAAAATAAATCTTAATTTGATTTACTTCTCTTCACTCTTGCCCTCCCTACCTCCCTTCTATATCACCTGGAATGTGAGTTCCAGGTTTTCTTTTGAATTTTTTAGAATCGAAATTCACTTCGTTTAGCAGTATCTTTTACCAAATACATGACCACCTTTGCTTCTGTTACCTCACATCTTCCCTTATGATCTTTTTTTAATTCTTGCTGGAATACAATTCTAATAATTATTTCAGAGAGTCTGAAAAGTCACCCACACTAAAATGATAGTTTGACTGAATTCAAAATTCTTTTCCCTAGATTTAAAAAAATGTTTTGTGTCTTTTTTTTTTCTGAGACAGAGTTTTGCTCGTTACCCAAGCTGGGTGCAATGGCACAATCTCGCCTCACCGCAACCTCTGCCTCCTGGGTTCAAGCAATTCTCCTGCCTCAGCCTCCCAAGTAGCTGGGACTACAGGCGTACATCACCATGCCCAGCTAATTTTTGTATTTTTAGTAGAGACGGGGTTTCACCATGTTGACCAGGATGGTCTCGATCTCTTAATCTCGTGATCCACCCGCCTTGGCCTCCCAAAGTGCTGGGATTATAGGTGTGATCATGTCTTCTTATATCCAGTGGAGACCAAATGAGAAATCGGATGTAAATTTGACTTCCATTTCTTCATAAGCATTTTCTCTCAATGTGTTTAGAAATTTCTTTGTCCCCACATTTTGTCACTGTGAATCTAGTGAGTTTCTTCTCATCCAGTATGCTCAGGATTTAATAGGACCTTGCTAAGGATGTATGTATGCATTTGGATTCTGTGAAATAGCCTTCATTTATTCCTTTATTTCCGCACAACTGTGATTGTATACTACACATTAGCAAAGACTACTGTTCAAATGATGTCCTCTGAAATTGTGCCGTGCACAACAGCAATTCTGATCTGGTAGATCCGTATTTTATTTCTTACATGTTCTCAATTCCCCCTCTTCTCTAACTCCTCAATCTATTAGATGAGTTTGGAACATCTGGATCTATTTTTCATATCATTTAGCTTTGCTTCCATCTCTGCATGCATCTTTTTATATGGCTTTGTGGAGGAATTTCTGGCTTATCTTGATCACCGTTGAGTAGGGAGAAACTCAAACTGTGTTTCCTGTGCTTTCACATCACATCAATCAACACTGTAGACTGTGACCAAAGGTGTCAGGGATGGAGGGGACGTGGAGGGGAGTGTCTCCACCCAGCAAGCAAGCAATCAGTTCTGCAGTGGACACCAGCTGGGTGTACTCCAATTCAATCCTTACACTGTTTATCTGGAGATCCCACAGGCTGAGGGCTGAGTCTACAAGACTCCCCCACTTCAAATGCCACTTGCAAGTCTGGGCCTCCAGAACTTCTGACCAACTATTTCCAGGCTGGGGTTCCCATGGTTTTTTCCTTGGCATTGGATTAATTTGCTAGAGCAGCTCATGAAACTCAGAGAAACACTTGTGTTTGCCGGTTTATAACAGAATACAGATGAAAAGACGCGTAAGGCAAAGCATGGGGGAAGGAGCATGGAGCTTCCATGCCCTGGGTGTGCTGGCCTTCAGGAACCCCTGCATGTTCAGCTATCCAGAAGCTCTCCAAACCCTGCCCTTTTGGGTCTTTATGGAAGCTCCATTACATAGGCATCACTGATTAAACTATTGGCCATTGGTGATCAGCTTAACCTTCAGTCCCTCTCCCCTCCCCAAAATTGGAGTGGGCTAAAAGTTCCAACTCTCTAATCCTCCCTTGCTCTTCTGGTGACCAGCCCCCATCCTGAAGCTACCAAGGGGCTGCCAGCCATCAGCCAATTTGTTAATATACAAAAAGACATCACTTTGATGTTTCTAAGGATTTTAGGAGTTGTATGTCAGGAAATGGGGTTGAAAACCAAATATATATTTCACAATAGCACAATCTTTCAGCTTATTTATTTTCTCTCGGCTACATCTATCCTGTTCTGGACCTATCTCTTGTTGAATTTTTTATGTCAATAACCAAATTTTAAATTTCTAAGGCATGGGAGTGCCCATTTACTTGTACATTTTCCTGCCTCCTTCAACCAATGATCTCACTCACTGCTGGGGTCAAAGATGTCAGTCACCGGCCAGGCATGGTGGTTCACACCTGTAATCCCAACACTGGGAGGCCAAGGTGGGTGGATCCCTTTAGCCCAGGAGTTTGAAACCAGCCTCAGCAAAATGGTGAAACCCCTTTTCTACAAGAAATACAGAAATTAGCTGGGTGTGGTGATGCATGCTTGTGGTCCCAGCTCCTCGGGAGGCTGATGTGGGAGGACAGCTTGAGCCCAGGAGGTTGAGGCTGCAGTGAGCTGAGATCATGCCACTGTGCTCCAGCCTGGGTAACTGAGCAAGACCCTGTCTCTAGAAAATACATTTTAAAAAAAGACTTCAGTCACCAAGGTAGGAGATGGGTGGATATGAACAAGCCTTACCAGCTGTTCCTACTGTGGTACCTTAACTGTCATCCTGTCAGCTGCCCCAAGACTAACTTTTGTCTCCTGGTTCCAAAATGTGGGGATCATTTTTTGGTCTACCCTTGTCTTCTTCAGAAGTCCTCCTCGGCACTCTTCACTGTTACCCCATCTGCCATCTTTGTCAATTGTTTATCATTTCTAGGAATTTGGGGTGGAATATGAGAAGAAAGCACTATATCTTCAGTATACAATCTTCAATCAGCTATTTTTCACCTGTGCATTAAATGGGAAACTTGCATAGCACTTGACAAGACTTCCCTACAACCATCAACTAATATTTATTGAATTGTTTATTAGTAGGAAACATTAAGCAATAGTCCTTCATAAAAACATTATGAGTAAGCATTACTATATTCCCAGTTTTAAGATGAGAACAGTTTAAAAACATACTACTGATAAAGAGCAGAGCCAGGTTACACATCAGGCGGTCCATCTCGGGAGCCTGCGCTCTTTACTAATACACTATATGGTGGCATATCCAGATGATTTTGGGAACACGTTATACTTCGACCCTGCCAAGAGGGCCAAATATGTTTACTTTGTCATCTCTGTGCTGTAAGGGGCCACATTTCTGCCCATCAACTCAATCTACATTACTCAAGCATGCTTGTAATTCACATATTATTTCCTCATGCCAGGAGGAATAGTCACAGTTTTGTTCCCCTTTGCTTTTATCTTTGAGACTTAAATTCCCTCCTTCCCACTATAAATGATTTGCATATACTAGTTTAGAAAGATTTATCTAATATACCACTTTCCTCCACAAACACATCTCCACAATCGTAAACACCACGAAATAAACTTCATTTAGACAAACGAAAAAGTTTCTTACCTTTTTTTTCTCCAGAGTAAGGATCAGAATTCAAGTTTTACCTTGGCTAACTCTCCTGCTAATCCGAAAACTGTCTTCTCTATACATACTTGCTGTTTCGGGGGGTAGGTGGGCGTTATTTAAGAATAATTTCCGTTACCTAATACCTTGATACGAATGTGAAAAATTATTATGAAAATCAGAGGTCAAACACTTAAAAAGATCCAGGAAAAATCTCCCACAAGGACACTTAAATAAGCAAAATCATCAAATTTTCATAATGCAACAGGGAGAAGACTGAAGGAGCCAAAGAAAAGCAAGTATGTTCCTTTGCTGGAACTAACCGTATGGCTGATACATATACAAGTTAATCAGCATACCTTTCTCCTGCTCGTTATTCTGTATATATTATATGGGTTTTAAGTAAACATTCCAAACTAGATGAAATATGGTTCCAGAGAGAAATTATAAGTAGTTTAAGACTTAAACCTTTGTATTAGTCAGGGTTCTCCAGAGGGACAAACTAATAGCAGAGACATATCTATATTTATAGATACAGAATGCTAATAGATATAGATCTATTAAAGGGAGTTTATTAAGGAGGATGGCTCATATCATCACAAGGCCAAGTCCCACAGTGGGCCATCTGCAAGCTGAGGAAGAAAGAAGCCAGTTGTGGTTCAGTGCGAGTCCAAAAGCCTCACAAGTAGGGAAGCCCACAGTACAGCTGTGGCTGAAAGCCTGAAAGCCCCAGGCAAACCACTGGTGTTAAGTCCGAGAGTCCAAAGGCCAAAGAACCTAGAGACTGATGTCCAAAGGCAGAAGAAATGGATGGAAGCATCCAGCACAGGAGAAAGATGAAAGCCAGAAGACTCTGCAAGCTAGCTTATCATGCCTTCTTTCTCCTTTGTTCTGGCCATGCTGGCAGCTGATGGGATGGTGCCGACCCACACTGAGGGCGAGTCTTCCTCTCCCAGTCCACTGACTCAAATGTTAATTTCCTCTGGCAACACCCTCCCAGACACACCCAGAAACAACACTTATGTAGGCATCCTTCAATCCAATCGAGTTGACATGTAATATTAACAATCGCATTCTAGGATTTAGAATTTTCTTAAGAACACCAAATGACCCTTACCCAGGGCCACATCTGTGCTAGGTCTGAAGTCTGTTTAGACTCCTTCCTGGCCTAAAGTGTCTTCCTTCAATGCATTGAAAAATGATAATCCTACAAACTAGAAACCAGACTCGTGCAAAATCAAAACATCATTGCCAAGGCAGATGTGGGGAAATCAAGCTCTTATGTTTAAGCATATTCTATTCCTGGGTGTTAAAAACACTAATATTGGCCAGGTGCAGTGTCTCATGCCTGTAATCCCAGCACTTTGGGAGGCTGAGGTGGGCGAATCATAAGGTCAAAAGTTCTAAATCAGCCTGACCGACATGGTGAAACTTCATCTCTCCTAAAAATACAAAAATTAGCTGGGCATGGTGGTGCATGCCTGTCATCCCAGTACTCGGGAGGCTGAAGCAAGAGAATCACTTGAACCCAGAAGGCAGATTGCAGTGAGCCGAGATCATGCCACTGCACTGCAGCCTGGGTGACAGAGCAAGGCTCTATCTCAAAAAAAAAATAACACTAACATTAAAAAGTGATATGGATCTTCGCCTACCCTGTGTAATTTGCAGCTATTGCCCTTTGATCATGTAAAGCAACTGAGATCATTTGCTCCTGACTTCATGTCACGGATCTGTAGCCTTCTTTTTTTGCTCTAAGTGTTCCTTCTGTGTGCCTAGTGCTGCTCCAGTACCTAAACCAGTATCTCTCATAGCCAACCAATCCCAAGCTGTATTTACCATCCTTAGGAAAGTGGACCAGTGTCCAGGCTCAGATCCCCCAAGAAAAAATCCTAAGGAACTGCTTAAAGCCCTAGAAGTGCTTCTACTTTGCTGCTTCTTGCTTTCGCCATGTAAAGCAAAGTTCCTTGGATTGGTTGACAGTGGGACACTCTAGCTTCTCGTGTCTTTTTAGTAGGACCACCTAAAATGTGTCATCTGTTGTGTAATGAGTTCTTGACCAAAGAAAAGAAATCTTAAGTCTTCGGACTCTGCCATCTTCCTTGTTTGCCACTCTTTGGACTGTAGTTTGAAGAAAAAAAAAAATCTTCCTTGTATTCTTGGGAAAACTTTGGATGCTGAACAGTTGACAAGAAGAGTAACTTCAGCTAGAAAATGCTGGAGATAATTTAACAAGCAGAAATGATTAACTCAGAAATCATCGACCTGACTCCACCAGGCTCATTTTAAAATTTCTATTTAAACATTTCCCAAATTATGTGCATACTCTTCTTTTGGCTAGAGGACATGTTTGTCTCTGTGCTAATAGTTTTCTAGATAATTTCTATTCCTTTGACTTGTTATGTTAAATCCTCAAAATTAAGAGTTTTCAACTAAAAAATCAGAAATAGGAAAGAAGTGTTTAATGAAATAATTTCACTTTTTCCTGGAAGTATTGATGTGAAGTATTGAAAGCATCATCTGATAGAAGAAGGTACTTGCCAAACATCTCAGCCTTTATAGAGAACTAGTAACACACTATAGAGCTTTTTGTTTCCTAATTTATTATTTTCCTACCAGGCCACGTAGCAGACACTTGAAGGTTCTACATAACAAAGGTCCACAAGCAAGTTGTGAAAATGCCTTATTGGATGATGTTTTTAGAATACAGGTCTTATTTACTTAATGCAAGATGCTTAGGGAAGTCACTCTCAAGTCACTAGAAATCTATTAAAGCACCACTTGCTGGAAAATGGAATGTGCTCTGGAAGTAAAACGGTGCTCTCGCAAGTGTCTTCCTAACCATAACAATGAGAGCAGCACTGATCAAATATTTACCACGTTCCAGCCACTGTACCAAGTGGTTGGGGTATCTCATTCACTCTTTGTATTAGGCCTAGAAGATAATTTGCATTATTTATCCCACTTTACAGAGGAATAACTTGAGGATCAATTTGCTGTAAGGGAGTGTATTTATCATAAACAAGTAAAGAAACTTTTCCAAGATCATACAGTCCTTACGTGGGGAAGCTAGACTCAAAGTTGACGTTCATCACCGCTACAGGAAAGCACCTTCTCAGCAAGAACTACTCTGTTACAGAGCTAAGAGGAGAAATGGGCAATGCAGTAAGAGCTAAAATATCTGTTGTTGATATTGCAGATACAGCTCTGAACTTGACCCTAAAAATAATCTCCAGCTTCAGTTGCGTCTGAGCTGCCTCCAGCATGATATGTGATCATGTGAGAGCTATGTTATGTGTGTTCTTCTTACCACCTCTTCTGCCTCCAGATACGGAGATTTCTATTTTTCTAGAGGAAAAAAACAGACAAAAAAACAGGGAGATCTTAGCAGAACCAAGGCAGATTAGATTATATTAACCTTGAAAATAGTGATAGCAGTCAGTGATATTTAACCTAAAATAATTTAAATAATTATCAGGGACTTACCAGAGCTAAGTTCGTGGACTACTAGGATTTCTCTTATTTGGGTCTCAAGACTTCCATAAAGTGAAGGGACTGTAATTGTCCATTTTCCAGCTTCCTTCCAAATGTGACTTATGTATCATCCCTTGACCCTTTAGGAGATTCCCGGCAGTTAATGTCAATACTGCCCTTCGTAATGCTTCTGAGTCAGCTTAGGTAAGGTCCTTGACCCAATGACTTACACTCTGAGGCTTCTAAACAGGTATGTGAACCTCCATAGTTGCAACTTCACCCAAATCCTCATTCTGTGTTGTGCTGTCCCTAATCTGGAGGGTAAAAGATTTCAAATTCAATCTTTTTTTTTTTTTTAAGACAGAGTTCCGCTCTTGTTACCCAGGCTGGAGTGCAATGGCGTGATCTCGGCTCACCGCAACCTCCACCTCCTGGGTTCAGGCAATTCTGCCTCAGCCTCCCGAGTAGCTGGGATTACAGGCATGTGCCACCACGCCCAGCTAATTTTTTGTATTTTTAGTAGAGACAGGGTTTCACCATGTTGACCAGGATGGTCTCGATCTCTTGACCTCATGATCCACCCGCCTCGGCCTCCCAAAGTGCTGGGATTACAGGCTTGAGCCATTTCTTCTTAAATTCAACTCTTGGAGCTCCACCTGTCATAAACATAATCCCATTTCCCACATAGTCAATTACTTTTCTTTCTTGAATCCATCATTAATCCCATAGACATTGAGTGCCTAATGTATTCCAGATACAGTTCTACAGAGCAGGGACAGAGCAGCATATGAAACAAAGTACCTACCTTCATAGGACTTCTTCTGAGAAGGCAGGAGGGGAGACAAATGATGTATTACTCAGATATAGTCTAAGTTATTATAACAAATATGTCTCTAAAAACAGTGGTTTGAATAAGATACAAGTTTATTTACCTCATGTAACAGTCCAGGGCTGACAGGGCAGTTCTGCCATCCTCATCACAGGACTCTTGCCTCTGGGTCCAAGGCATTTTCTCCAACTCCTGCCATCACACCTGCACCCCAACCAGTGGAGAAGGTGAAAGGGCAAGGGCAACATATACCCATTCTCTTTTAGGGCACAAACTAGAAGTAATCCATACAACTTCCATTCACATCTCATTGGCCCAGAACAGAAGCTGGTAAATTAGCCTTTAATTGAGAAGCCATGCACCTCGGGAAAGATCGTGTTAATGGATATCAGTCTCCTTCAGAAATAAACAAGTGAATAAATAGATTAGTATTCAGATGGTACATGGAAAAAAATTAAGTTATGAGATATGAAATACCAAGAAGTGAGGAGAGAAAAGGAAGGGCTTGTTATCTTACCTAAGATGTTCAGGGAAGACCTCAATGTAGCTGATAAGGGCACTTCTGAGCAGAAGCTTAAAACACTTAGGAAGCCAGTCATGCAAATACCTAGGGAAGACCCTTTTGAGAAGAGAAAAGAGCAAGTGCAAACATCCTGAGATAGAAGGGCCTTGATGCATTCAATGAGGTGCGAGGAGATGATGATGAAATGGAACAAATGAGGCGGTGGTGAGAGAGGGTCAGAGAGTGAATGTGGGCCTTAAAGCTGAAGCCACTGGAGGGTTTTCCATTGGAGAGAAGTATGTGAATGGTATGATCTGACTTATGTTTCAAAAAACATATTCTAGCTGCTTTGTGGAAAATACAGGAGAGAAAGAGAAGAATCAAGGAGGCCATTTTAAAAGCCATTGCAAATACCCAAGAGACGCAGAGGCTTGGAGCAGGGAAACAGTGGTGGAGATGGCGAGATATAGTTGGATGCTGGACATATTTTGAGCCAAGAAGATTTTCTGATAAATTGCATTTGGAAAACAAGAGAAAGCTTATTCACTCACCACTCTAGTAGTCACACCAGCCTATAATCCCAGCACTTTGGGAAGCCAAGGCAGGTGGATCACTTGAGCCCAGAGTTCAAGACCAACCTGGGCAACATAGTGAGACCCATCTCTACAAAAAAAAACTTTAAAAATTAGCCAGGCATGACGACACACACCTGTAGTTCCAGCTACTCAGGAAGCCAAGGTGAGACGATCACTTGAGCCTGAACTGTAATCATGCCACCGCACTGCAGTCTGGGTGACAGAGCAAGACCCTGTCAAACAACAACAAAAAAAAGAGGCCAGGCATGGTGGCTCACACCTCTAATCCTAGCACTTTGAGAGGCCAAGGCAGGCAGATCACCTAAGGTCAGGGGTTCAAGACCAGCCTAACCAACATGGTAAAACTCCATCTCTATAAAAATACGAAAATTAACTGGGTGTGATGGTGGGTGCCTGTATGTAATCCCAGCTACTCAGGAGGCTGAGGCAGGAGAATCGCTTAAACCTGAGAGACAGAGGATGCAGTGAGCTGAGATGGCACCACTGCACTCCAGCCTGGGTGCCAGAGCGAGACAAGGAGAGGGGAGGGGAGGGGAAAGGAACGGTGAGGAGAGGGGAGAAAAACAGGAAAGTAAAAAGAAAAGAAAGAATAGTCACACCCCAAGAAAAGAAAATCAAGCCAGGACCATGGTGAACAAAGCTTCAAGAGTTTTGAGAGGCTGTAAGCCAAGTATGAGATGTGTTTGTACTCCCCGGGTAGGAGGGTGGGATAGCCAAAGCTGTTCAATACAATATTAAAAAATGAAACCTCAACTGAAGTAAAATAAAAAATTTAAGAGATACATCATGTTACAACCCGGATGATGGGTGAGGAATTAATAACCTCTAATCACAGAGTAAAAATGGAATGATTGAGAATTCCATCTGCCCAAATCAGACAATTAAAAAGTTGAAAGAGATTACAGTAAAAATTGGGTAAAACTAAAAGTTAAAAAAAAAAAAAATCCCAGAGGATATGTGACATACTCATCACAAAGAAAATTACAGTTGAAACTTATGGACTTGGGGATGGGACTTCGTGTCTCCATCACTTAGCACAGCAGCTGGTACCATGTAAGTTCTCAGAATTTTCCTGAACTCTCCAACCAGGGGCAACTTTTCACTCTCAATTCACATAATTTTTTTTTTTTTTGAGACAGAGTCTCTCTCTGTCAACAGGCTAAAGTGCTATGGTGTGATCTCGGTTCATGGTAACCTCTGACTCCCGGGTTCAATAGATTCCCCTGCCTCAGCTTCCCAAGTAACAGACTACAGGCACGTGCCACCATGTTTGGCTTTTTTTTTTTTTTTTTGCATTTTAGTAGAGATGGGGTTTCACCATTATTGGCCAGGATGGTCTCCATCTCCTGACCTCAGGTGATCCACCCACCTCAGCCTCCCAAAGTGCTGGTATTACAGGCGTGAGCTACCCTTTATCCCAGTGTAATTCTTTTACATTCATTTACATCTTTGTATCCTCTAGCTCAGTTTTTTTCAAAATAAAATTGATTAAAATAAAATAAATTATTAAAGAGATAAAGTAAATGTTGCAACCTGGCTGAGGGGCAAGGATTTTATGTTCAACGTATATTTGATAAAACACCATGAGAAAACACGGACTACTTTTACTTTTCAAAGTTTGTTCGGGTTGGCATCGTGGGACTTAGATTTTTCTCAAGTTTTTTATATTTTTGCCAAGTCATATGATCTGCTATAGTTCAGGTATAGTTAACCAAACGCAGAAAAAATATCTTCCATAATATCCAGTAATTCTCCAAAACAAGCTTGTTCCTTCCTTGTTCAACAATGGCATTCTTTGATGAATCCTAATTTATCCCACAGAGGTCATGTACTTATTTCCCATCTGTTGTCCTATACTTAAACTATAGATGTCCAAATTCAGTTGTATTGCAATGACACGATCTCAGCTCACAACCTCCACCTCGTGGGTTTAAGTGATTCTTTTGCCTCAGCCTCCTGAGTAGCTGGGATTACAGGCACGCACCACTATGCCTGGCTAATTTTTTGTTTGTTTGTTTTTGAGACAGAATTTCACTCATTACCCAGTCTAGAGTGCAATGGCGCGATCTCGGCTCACCGCACTCCGCCTCCTGGGTTCAGGCAATTCTCCTGCCTCAGCCTCCTGAGTAGCTGGGATTACAGGCACACGCCACCATGCCCAGCTAATTTTTTTGTATTTTTAGTAGAGACAGGGTTTCACCATGTTGACCAGGATGGTCTCGATCTCTTGACCTCGTGATCCACCCGCCTCGGCCTCCCAAAGTGCTGGGATTACAGGCTTGAGCCACCGCGCCCGGCCTGTATTTTTAATAGAGATGGGGTTTCACCACATTAGCCAGGCTGGTCTTGAACTGCCGACCTCAGGTGATCCGCCTGCCTCAGTGCACCCAGTTTTAAAATACATTATTTGTCTAAAAATTATGACAAAAAATTAAACTGTCATCTTTGTAGGTTTCTACACATATTGCAACTCATTCACCAATCCTTGAAAAGATTATGTAATCAGTCTCAATGCCCTGACCCAGGCCAAGCCCATTTCTAACGTGCAGTGTCCTCTGGCTCTGATACTAAAGCCCCTCCTGATACTACACACCTTTTCTGTCTTCCGGAAAGCACCTCTCTTCTCATCCTTTTTCAAGGCACTAGAAAAGCAGATCATTTCCCCAGCACCTCAAACTAGGGTGAGAAAGCTCCACTCTAATCTCATCATTTTGGCTACATAGACACATTGGCTCAAGGGAAGATGCCAGGTGTGGTAGTTTATCTGCCACTCTGAGGATTTTTGAATCGGTAACAGTTGTTTCAACCGGGCCAATAATTACTAAGGGCAATAATTAAAAGAGTAGCCAGGCTAAAGGAGTAAGATAAGAAAATATATAGGGAAAAAGTAGAGAAAAATATTTACTAGAGTACTTGAAACTACCACTCTCAGATCAGTTTTCTAGTGTTCTGTTGACTCGGCAACCAGTCAACAAACTTTCATTCACAAGCTATTTTATAGTAGGGATTGGGATAGGCTTTGTGGAATACCAAGAAGCATATATCTCTAGTAGAAGACCAACAAGAAAATGTAAAAACAAGAAAAAGAAATTGAGGAATAAGGCTACAGTTTACAAAGCTACGCAGTTGTTCATTGTGCAAGAAATGAGGCCTTAAGGAAAAGACTTCCCTGTGAACTGCAATGAGATGAAAAGCCTTCTCAGAGTGAGATTTGAGCAAGAGTTTAAAGAACTGGCAGATTGATAAGGAGCTTCAAGTAGTCTAGAGGACCAAGACTGAGTAGTAAAACTCAGAACAATGTAACAAAAGCACAGAAGATAAACTTAAGATGCTTTCTTTACAGGACACTTACTAGAACTTTATTTTTTGAGACATAGTTGCTCTGTCTCCCAGGCAGGAGTGCAGTGGCGCAATCTTAGCTCACAGAAACCTCCACCTCCCGGGTTCAAGCAATTCTTCTGCCTCAGCCTCTGGAGTAGCTGGGACTACAGGCATGCACCAACATGCCCAGCTAATTTTTGTATTTTTAGTAGAGATGGGGTTTACCATATTGGCCAGGCTGGTCTCAAACTCCTGACCTCATGATCCACCCGCCTCAAAGTGCTGGAAGGTATGAGCCACCGCTTCCAGCCAGTAGAACATTTAAGCTAAACTGGACAACTGGGGAGAACAATTGAAGGAGGTAAGTTTTGGCTAGATAATCGGTGGCCTTTAGTTTCAGGATAAGGAGTTGGAAGTCAATCTTTTGGTCAGTGGGTAATGATGGCATTTGTGTAGTTAAGCCAGTTGACAATGCTTTAACAACTTCAAAAGACCCTGAAACACATGGTTTCTAATCCTTAGGAAAAAAAGGAACTCCTGACTTCAGGACCCTAAGCTAGGAGATTGGATAGACTCTTATGGCCCAACTGTATAGAAAATAGACCACCTTGGCCTTTTCACTTAATGAGTAACCTTTCCCACCAGAAATGTGCTAATATATATATATATATATATATATATATATATATATTTTTTTTTTCCCACTGGAAATTTTAGATTCCCAGTTATCTTTCTCTGACTTCTTGCCTGGTGATCCTCAGAAAAAGATGACTAAACTGGGAATCTTAATTTTCTAGTAGAAAAAGAAAATCACGTATATCACGTTTTATACACTTGAACTCCAACATCATAAAAATCAGTAAAATTCACTTTAAGCACAAAGCTGTGTCAATTCCCCCAAGATTTATCAAGAATGGCTTAATTTCAAAGGTTGTCAAGTTAATTATAAACTAAGATTTTCCAATTGCACCAATGGTATATTTGGCAAAAGAAGCATCCACTGGCTTTTGTCAGGATGTCTTGACTTATGCAAGTTTTGAACTGAGAAGTCTTTAGAAATTCATCCCACGTATTAACTCCACTCATCCTCAAATTGTTTCCTTTCTCAGAACAGCTGTGACAGAAAGACTGACAAACCAACAGGTCAATTAACATGAGGACTTAACATCTATTAAAACATTCACACTCCTGAACACTAAAAGCTAACCACCTCTCCAGGTCGCACCTCCAGCCTAGCTGAATAGGGAAACCTCAGGAGAAACACCTGGGAGCGGGTTTAACAAGCACAAAGGTAATTCTTATGATCCGTATAATTGGGGAAGTTTGTTACAGAAGGAAGCCTGGAGGCATTTTCCTGTGGAGAAGGACTTGTAAACAGCCTATGGAGTGCTCAGCTTCCAACAACAAAAACATGTGCGGATCTGAGGTCTCTAAATCGCCAAAGATGGACATTATAGACCAGGTAGCTCTTTGTTCCCCCACAGGACTGTCCTGTGCCTTATGCTTAGCAGCACTCCTGACATCTCCCCATTGGATACTTGTAGCACCCCCTCTTGCCCACCTGACAACCCAAAAACATCTCTAGATATTGTCAAATGCTCCACAGGGATGGGGGCAGTGGCAATATATCTCCCCGATTGAAGTCATTGGAATGGAAGTTAGGAGAGGATGGCCAAGAGAGGACTTACAGAGAAACTGAGGGACGAAAGCACATGGCTATATTACACAAAGCTTGTGACAGACGCTTGGAAGTATGTGTTAAGGAAAACAGGTTAAAACACTGAGAAACAGCAAGTAGTGAGAGGTTGGACTGAAAGATTTCTCATCTGTATAAGAAATCTCAGCTCGTTCATTACTTTCAAAAAATAAAACGACTGTGGAGACATACGTACAAGGTTGAAGGGGTGGGGAACTCCCCCTCAATCAAAAACATCCCAGAACCATGGTCAAGGCTACTTCCTAGTCTCATAATACAACAGGCCACTAGGTAACACTGGGCGAGAATGACCGAGTGGTAACGCATTACTAGACTACAGGAAACTCCTCAGTCCTAAACCCGAACGCATCCAACCTTGGTCACCCTCCCTCCCTGACCAAAAAGCTATCTAACGCTCTGACAAGTGTTTACAGCCCTTTTCTTGATTACCGAAGTGGCTCTGAAAAGAGCCTTTGGGGTAAGGTGGTTAATCTGTTGCGTCCTTTACACACCCTTACTTCGAGCTGGTGTACTTGGTGACCGCCTTGGTGCCCTCGGACACGGCGTGCTTAGCCAGCTCGCCGGGCAGCAGCAAGCGCACGGCCGTCTGGATCTCGCGGGACGTGATGGTGGAGCGCTTGTTATAGTGCGCCAAGCGGGACGCCTCCCCCGCAATGCGCTCGAAGATGTCGTTAACGAAGGAGTTCATGATGCCCATGGCCTTGGACGAGATGCCGGTGTCGGGGTGGACCTGCTTCAGCACCTTGTACACGTACACGGAGTAGCTCTCCTTGCGGCTGCGCTTGCGCTTCTTTCCGTCCTTCTTCTGCACTTTCGTAACAGCCTTTTTAGAGCCCTTTTTGGGAGCAGGAGCGGATTTTGCTGGATCCGGCATTTTTGCACGAAAAAGCAACAGAGACTGACAGAAGTAATCCCGACTACGGCAAAACGGGCTGGTTATGCGCTACTTATAGAGCTTGTATGCAAATGAAGACTCGCACGGTGCTGCGTTTTTATTGGTTAATTTACAACGGTGTCGTCAGAGGGGGGGTGGAGTCTATGTAAATAATAGATTCTGGTCGTGTTTCCTTAGTGGTCACGAGAACAAAAGTCTTGTTATCCAATCAGAATGATCATTTCACACTAGCGGGTTTTAAGCTAGGTGAAGAGATAGTTCAAACGGCCTCGGACTTTTTCTTGGTTTTCCTTCCTTGACAGAGTTGCTTACAGAAGAAACCTTAACGCCAGCTAAAGATAACTCTTACCTTGTTTTTGCATTTCTATTCTATCCTTTGCAGAAATTTTGTTCTCTGTTCTTGGAACATTACCTCAGCCCACTTTTTAAATCGCTAGGTATTTACTCCCCGCCCCCAACTTAAATTACTATTCTGGCTTGAGCGCCGCCTGTAGTACGCAAGACGCTGAGCTTTAATTGCTTATACAGTTCCTAAATAAACCGGGAAGCGAGTTTAATTTTTAAGGGACTCGCCCCACCCCAGTAAGATCTTCCACATCTCGGGATTCAGCATTGTCTCTTGCCCCTATGCACAACATTCCCCACAGAATTGGGAACCCGAACTCTAGCCTTAAGTCTCGGCAGGAACCAAAAGGACCATGCCTCTGTGGCTTTCTCTACCGCCAGCCAGCTCACACCTGGGCTTTCTAACCCCACCCACCACTGCGAGTGTCCCTGGTCTCCGACCGGTGAGCAAGGCGAACACACGTCAGCTGGAGAGCCGGTACAGCTGCTATTGATGAAAAGGCAGTGGCTCTAAAAAGAGCCTTTAGATCCATCACTTAAAAACACGCTTTAGGCCCGCTCCCCGCGAATGCGGCGGGCCAGCTGGATATCCTTGGGCATGATGGTCACGCGCTTGGCGTGGATGGCGCACAGGTTCGTGTCTTCGAACAGCCCCACCAGGTAGGCCTCACTGGCCTCCTGCAGCGCCATCACGGCCGAGCTCTGGAAGCGCAGGTCAGTCTTAAAGTCCTGCGCGATCTCGCGCACCAGCCGCTGGAAGGGCAGCTTGCGGATCAGCAGCTCCGTGGACTTTTGGTAGCGCCTGATCTCGCGCAGGGCCACGGTGCCCGGACGGTAGCGGTGCGGCTTCTTCACCCCGCCCGTAGCCGGCGCACTCTTGCGAGCCGCCTTGGTGGCCAGCTGCTTCCTCGGGGCCTTGCCGCCGGTCGACTTCCGGGCCGTCTGCTTAGTGCGAGCCATACTGTCTCATTGATAATAAGGGTTTAGGCACTCCTATTTATAGACATAGCTTCCTCTGGATTGGGCCTGAAAGGAAGAAATTTTCAAACTTGTGATCTCATTGGTTAAAATTCAATCTTATTTACCTAGGCATAAAATTGTTTTGCTAATCTTCCCTGATTCCTTCATTCCCGTTTTCCAGATTCTTTTCTGTAATTTTGTCGATCACAGATTGTTTTTGAAAACCTTTCCTTTAAATTGATGTAACATCTGTAAAAGCAATGTATAAAGTGTTTTGCCTTCCATTTAAACAATTTTGTTTTCCAAATTCAAGCATTCCCTTCTGTGAGCTATCAGCCTGTTTCAGGTTACCTGTTACTGTAGCACTTCTACCGTAGCTAACATTTATTTCGCGTCTGGCACTTTGCTCAGCAAATTACATGCATTTTACCATGCATGACCGAAGCTTAACAAAACAATATATAATTGAAGGAAAATGAAAAAATTGAACTTATTTACTTGACCTCAGAACCCAAAGCCATTTCATCTGGGTAGTGTGTTGACCTATATCGACCTGATATTAAAGCCTCCGCTTTCCTTTAGCCCTTTCGTCCTGCGATGTGGTTTCTTCTTCCTCACCCTCACGTCAGTGGCCAATTAGGTCCGGCAGATTATACCTTCTAAATCAAAGGACAACACCAGAAATAGTAATGTCTCCTTTACAATGTAGAATACTTTGTAAATAAGCGCTTATTAGCCAGATTACGAGTTAAAGTTTCAAAACAAATTATTCAGTTGCTGATTTGCTAACATTTTATTCAATGTTTCCTAATGCTTAAAAGTTTAATATTTTTTTCTGTTCTCTATGAAGAGAGTAAAGATGCTTTGCTTTTTCAATTTCATGTGCTTTGAAGTCTGTTGTTCACAGCAGTAAATATTATAATGGTTATGTAGAAGTAACTGATCATTAAAAGCTGTACTAGTTAACGTAAAACTTTTAATCATATGCTTATTTTATTGAAAAATCATTGCGTACAAACTATAAAAACTCAAACCTGAGAAAGGCAGCCCTGAGAAGTTTCTTTTTTTTTAAATTTTATAAACTTACTTTGACGGTGTCATTATGAACTATCTTCCTACTGAACTCAAAGTACAGTAAAAGTGATTTTCAGGGTACTTCCTGAACACTAAACACAATGTCGAAATCTGTTAGCTAAATTAATATCGAGAGTTTTTCATGGGAAGCATCCTCCTCTAGAGATCTAAAATGTACAAAGGTGTAACCGATGTGAACAAATGTTATCCCTCTCTGTGGTAGTTTTGTAATGCCTTTCAGACAGCAGGCACTAAGTGTTTAAAAGTTCTTGTACTTTTAAACATCTATTTAACAAAGATACAGTGTATACTGTATTATGTAATCCCTACTCTGTGAAATAGATGTTACTTTTCTCACTTTAGAGATAAGAAAACTGAGTCTCAGAGAAATTATGGCTTCTCCTGGATAAGTAATATTCTAAAGCAAAAGAAAGAAACTGTGATGAAAATTCCTATTTCATTATGCTCAGAGGATACTTTATTCATTTATTTATTTTTATTTTATTTTACTTTTTTGAGACAGAGTCTCACCGTCACCGAGTGGAGTGCAGTGGTGCAATCTTGGCTCACTGCAACCTCAACCTCTGCCTTTCAGATCCAAGCAATTCTCTTTTCTCAGCCTCTAAAATAGCTGGGATTACAGGCACATGCCACCATGACTGGCTTTTTTTTTTTTTTTTTTGTATTTTTAGTAGAGAGAGTTTCGCCATATTGGTCAGGCTGGTTTTGAACTCCTGACCTCAGGTGATCCACCCTCCTCAGCCTCCCAAAGTGCTGGGGTTACAGGCATGAGCCCCACACGCCCAGCTGGGGATACATTTTAAAGCACAAAAGCATTTTCCCATGATGCAATCAAACCATCTAGTGTTTCTCAAACATCTACACCCAACTATTACCATCAGAAGGGAAAACTACCCCATGGAATCTGGATGATAGCTCAAAGCAGCCCACCCAAGCATCACATTTCTTTGCAATATACTTTATAATGTATGCACTCTTGACCATAATGCATGGACGTGTTCATTTAAATAAGAAAAAGATATTTAATCAGAATACTAAACTTTTAATGGCTATAGGTAATATTTCTCAGAATAAAAGAACCAGACATATGGTTGCCTTAGAAGTCATCTTTAACAACAGAATTCAGATCCATTGCTAGTTCAGTTTCACCTAGTCCCCACACCGGACTCGAGAGTGACATTTCTATGAAAGGTCTCAATCCAACACTTTATCAGAAGTAGCTTTGTGATGCAAAAGAAACCATTTTTCTGCAATTGTAACGGAGATGGAGTATTTCTCCTAGAATTTTTGAAGTGTCCTTCAGCAGAAATTATAAGGGTGTGTAGCTTTGAATACCAAGAACTGAAATTTCGTTTGGTAGCACTAGGGAATAGACAAGAGAAGCTTAAAATTTACCACAAGAAATAAGCAGGCAAAGGAAAATGTTAATAAATGAATTATTAGGCATGTAATGTTTTGTATGTCCATGTGTTTACTTCTAATACGAAATGGACTAGGTTAAAATAGATGTTCCAATAAGACAGTTAACGTTTCATTTTTCCCTTCAAGTACCCTCAGGGTTGTAAGTATCATAGGCTGAGACCAGCTCAATTTTTGGTTTGTGGGTTGGTTGGGCCCTGTGCCTGATTTGATTTTCTCTTGAATGGCCTGCAGCCCTGCATCAAGTTGAAGAAGCCAGGAGTCTAAGGAGAGCCAGCTTTTTTCCTTACCCCGTTAGGAGATAAACTCATTCCTTAAATATCCTGCTCATTGATAAAACTTAGCACCCTTCTCCTTTCTACTGCTCCCTAATACTACCTGTAATGTACAGCTCAAATTTTATACAATTTCCGCCTTTATTATGTAACATATTCCACTGGAATATGCGTTACAGGGAGGGGGTCCCGATCCAGACCCCTAGAGAGGGTGCTTGGATCTCGGGCAAGAAAGAATTCAGGGCAAGTATATAAAGTGAAAGCAAGTTTATTAGAAAAGTAAAGGAATAAAGGAATGACTACTCCATAGAGAGAATGGCCCTGAGGGCTGCTGTTTTGCCGTTTTTATGTTTATTTCATGATCATATGCTAAACAAGGGGTGGGGTAATGGCACGCGCCTGTAATCCCAGCTACTCCGGAGGCTACCTAAGAATCCCTTGAACCCGGGGCAGCAGAGGCTGCAGTGAGCCAAGATCGCGCCACTGCACTCCAGCCTGAAAGACAACATACCGAGAATCCTTCCCCCCTCCCCCAACCGCCGCCCCCCAAAATAAGAAATCACTGCCACTAAGGAAAACACAGCCAAGATGGGAGAAAATAAAAAATCACTGCCAGTAAGGAAAACAGGGCCAAGATATAAGGAAATGTAAAATAATGTGATAGATTCTATAATGTGATAGATTCTGCAAGAGTTAACAGTCAGAAAATGGCAAGCATGTTTCTTCTATGCCCTGAAGCGGACAAGGGAGAGAAAGATATGTGTTGCCAGTGCTGGGGTGTTGGTTTAGGCAGGTAGATGCTGTGAGGCGTCGTGGAACCGTTCAACTGGCAGACGAGAACCTGCTTTAGGCGGAAAGAGAGAGAAACTGCTCTGTCATCCTCCATGCGTCACACCCTGGAGATTCTAAGTTTAAACATTTTGATTTGAGGAGATTTAGAGTTTTGAGCTTAAAATGACTGAAGAGCCACCAGGTGGGTCCACGTTTCAGTCTAGAAGTCTGAATATAGATTTAAGACTTAGGAGCATATAGAAGGTGGAGCCAAGGGAGAGATTAAACAGGGCACAGAAGTTATTAAAAATATTCTTCGGGGGAAAACAAACAAACCATTTTTTCAGCAGAAACCAGGACATTTTCTCAGACCTTCCTACAGAGGGCCCTGATAAAGTAATAAACGTGTTAACAGTAACAACCCCAACCAATTTCATAGCTCAGTTTCTGATAATTACTCTCGGTATGGAGCGGATAGTCCTCTAGCAAGACCCAATTTGGCAAACTGCTGGCTCCATGTGGAGCCTCCAAAGGAAACAGTGGGGCACTAAATCCCGGCCGAGAACAAAGGCCGATTTAGAGGATCTGCAGAAAGGGATGCACAGAACATGCCTCAGTCTCCTCTATGCTTGTAGCGAGCCCTCCATATACGCCCGTTCCTCAAGACCGAAAGTATCAAATGGTTTCAAAACCCAGTACAACAAAAGATAGTAAAAAGAGAAACTGTACAAGTTACTTACATAGCGTTTGCACTGGGCTAGGTGTGTAATTTAGAGACTGTTTACAGTACCCGCGAGGTTGTGCATAGTTACATGCGAATCCTAACGCCATTTTCCACAAGGGACTTGAGCATTCTGGACTTTGGTGTAGCGGGAGCCCTGGAACCAATCAATCCCCCTCCGATACCAAGGGGGAACCGTTGCAACAAAACAGCCTAAGGCCGGAAATTATGGCGAACCCGCCCCCTCCCGCCGTCCCTTGGCGCACAGATCCCCGGCACCGCTGCTCTCGAGGTCGCCTCTCGCGTCTCCGCCTCCTCGTCGGAATGGCGCTTCCTGCAATTTTAAACAAACACAGCTGGGAATCCGTTCGTCGGGATTAAACGCTGAGCTGGCGCGCTCCTGCGGGTCTCTGGCCTCCGTTTGCTCTTCCTGGGCCTCTCTCCAGACCTTTCCCTTAGCCTCGGTGCAATCAATGCCTTCCGGGCGTCCTCAGACCAGACACAGGCCAAAGCCACCGCAGAATCCAGACGCCACGGGATGGGATGTGAATTCTCCCGGGGACTATGGCGTAGTGATGAAGGGAGAAAAAAAAAGGGGGGGTGAGAGTGAGAAGGACCTGAGAAGGAAGAAGAGGAAAGCAGAAAAGAAATGACGAAATGTCCAGGGGGCGGGGACAATTGAGAACGCTTCCCGCCGGCGCGCTTTCGGTTTTCAATCTGGTCCGATAGTCCTGTATATCAGGGGAAGGCGGCCCTCGCCGGAACAGAAGTTGTGTTCCGGGCTGTAGCGGTCATGTCTGGCAGAGGAAAGGGCGGAAAAGGCCTAGGCAAAGGGGGCGCTAAGCGCCACCGCAAGGTCTTGAGAGATAACATCCAAGGCATCACCAAGCCGGCCATTCGGCGTCTAGCTCGGCGTGGCGGCGTTAAGCGGATCTCCGGCCTGATTTACGAGGAGACCCGCGGTGTGCTGAAGGTGTTCCTGGAGAACGTGATTCGGGACGCGGTCACCTACACGGAGCACGCCAAGCGCAAGACCGTCACCGCCATGGATGTGGTGTACGCGCTCAAGCGCCAGGGGCGCACCCTGTACGGCTTTGGAGGCTAGGCCGCCGCTCGGGCTTTGCACGTTTCCATCCCAAAGGCCCTTTTCAGGGCCGACCACTTGCTCATCTGAGGAGCTGAGCACCTGACTGCGTAAAGTGCAACACTTTTAACTATGCGGGAACGTAACTTTGCCAGAGGGACAGCAGTCGGATCTGAAGTTAATAGAAAGCTGATGTTCATAGAACTTGCAGCCTTAAAGGGCTTCAGTCGTTGACCTTTTGCTTGCCTGGGCTTATTAGCTTTTCTCGATGCGAAAGTTCGAATGTGTTCTAGGTTTGAGCTCTTTTTCGGTTCGCTCTTCCACTCTATAGGCGCACCTAGGGGGAGACGTAATCAGGCATGGCAATTTAAACCGTCCTTCCTGTGTAATGTCACTCTTCGCTCAGGCAAAATGGGGAAAGTAGCCTTAGTTCTAGAGATGCCGGTTCTCACCTGATCCGTTCAGGTTTCGTTAATTAACCTTTTTGGGCTTCATTTTACCCTCTGCATAACCAGCGGGTGGAGACTACATGCCTTAGTCTAAGGGTACATTCATGTTATATGCTGTCTTAAGACGCGCACGCAACTCACTTCAAATAAGTGAGTTTGCAGAAAAATCTAATTATCAATCTTAGTACAGTTGAAAAACGCGTTTCTGGCAAGTTAGTGCCCAGTGCCTGAAAAGTATCCTTTCCTGTGTTCAATAAAAAGGCCCCTTAACTTAATCAAGGACCTGTGAGATGACGGTCTCAGTCGTGGCATTGCAAGGATATAGATGTAGAGACATTTTAATGTGATCCTTCTATAAAAGTGACTCAAGGATATGATCTTCAAGCAACTTCAAGAAACAGGCCATCCAGGTATGTGACTTCTACCTCTTAGGGCCTGTTGTAGCTTAGAATGAGAGACCTGCAGAAACGTGCCCACCATCAATACAGAAAGCACAATTCAATTTTGACAAGCCAAAACCTAATTATTCTATATCAGCATGGCCTAGATCACAGAAAGCTGTTCTCTACACTTCTACACTAACACCTCTAGGTGGCCCTAATTTGGATTGAAACGGGTTCACGTTTCTAATCCCTAAATTAATAGTTTGGCAGCCACTGCATTGCCGGTAAGTTTATAATTATTTAATTCATTATTATTATTGTCTGCATTCTAGGCCTATGATTTTACAGTGAAATTGGACGGTGTATGTATTTGAGAGAATAAAATCTGTCAGCTCCCAAACGATAAACCAGTAGTTGCTTTATTGGTCTTCAGACGTGGCTGCTCTCATCAGCATCAAACACTTGAATGAACTAGGCTTAAAACATGGTACTTGGCAATCGGGTTGCCAGCAAAGCAGTGGATGCGGGACTTGCCCTCCAGGAGCTTAGCATCAGAAGGGAGAAGAGAAATAAATGCATAATATGTAGGCGACATAAATCCATACCACTATGCATTTAGGAGTCAATGGCAAATCCAAGAATAAGAGGCCGTACATATTCAATATGATGAGAAATTTAGACAATACTATAGGAGCCCAAATGCTACAGATGTCACTGGCTGCTGGAAAACGAGGGAAAACTTGTCCATGGACTGGGGGTTTGTGTCGGACTCTGAATAAAGAGCAGAATGCTTGCTGTCCTACTGGCGAGTTACCTGCCCATTTGTGGGAGTCGCCCCTGCGAGAGGCTAACAACTTGGCCTCCGCCATTAGGTGAGCTTGACTCCTTACACATTTTCCCTGGCTGGAGGCTGTCGAGCTATGAGTGAGAGGAAATTAAGAAGAGAAGGAAAAAGGAAATTGAGAATGATTAAGCAGGACACTATCCTCAGCCTTCTTGGCCGATGAGATAATGGCCAGGTGAACGCTGAAGTGAGTTAATTGGGTATTGTGTTTCCCTTTCTGACTCCTGATCTAAGACTTTGTTTACCAGGCATTGTTTCAGCCTATCGACCTCCCCTGCGGTCCTTGTCTCTCGCAGATGCACGGCTTACTGCTGAGCTTGTGACTTCTAGTTAATTAAAGATTGTTATCCAAGTTACTGATTGTTCTGACAATATCGATAATCAGCATCACCTGTTTCCCCCTTAATCCTTTACATTAATATTTATTTCCTTTTGACAGTTTCTTAGGATCATCCCCCAAGGAATTTTCTGTCCCTTTTATTGAGTAATGATCTGCATTGAGGTAATGATGTTAAAGCAAAAAATATATAAGGAAACCTACTGCACAAATAAAATTGCTGAATGGGCCTAGCCCATCCAGTCCTCCAGACCTCTTCTGTCTCCTTTCTTTTCCGCACACGCCCTCTTCCGGGTTTGGGACCCCCTCGCTGGACAAGATTCCCGGGCTCGCGTTCAGTTCACAACACCCATTGCCTGAAAAGTATCATTTCCTGCGTTCAACAAAAAGGCCTGTTATGAGATATGAGCTACATCGTAAAGGGGACGGGGACAGGGAGGACATGGCAAGAATAACATGTGTGAAGATGTCCAGGTGAGAAATAGAAGTGTTAATGCTCCGGATGTTTCCTTTTCCCTTTAAAATCTGACCTGTGATTTCCAGCATTGCTATTTGAAATATCACTGGTGTGTTTTTTTAACCTTTAAAGGCAATGCTGATGAATATATCTGATCCTCACCAAGATCCACTAAAGGAGATAAAATTTGAAGAGAAATCGAAGGGAGTGGGGTGGAAAACATCCATTATTTGAATTAGTGTAGCCTCTCATCCAACCAACAATGTGTCTCACTCTGTTTCCCAGGCTGGAGTGCAGTGGTGCAATCTTGGCTCACTGCAACCTCCACCTCCCGGGTTCAAGTGATTTTCCAGCCTCACCCTCCCTAGTAGCTGGGATTACAGATGCGACTACCATGCTGGGCTAATTTTTGTAGTTTTAGTAGGGCCGAGGTTTTGTCATGTTGGTCAGGCTATCTCAAACTCCTGATCTCAGGTGATCCACCCGCCTTAGCCTCCAAAGTGCTAGGATCACTGCACCTGGCCTCTTTTCTCTCTCTCTTTTAAACAGTTTTTGTTTTAATGAAAAAGTATTTAGAATCTGAACATGTGTTGCCCAGATGTTTCGCAAATGTTAAATTTTGCTTTCTTTGACGGAAAAGAAAGAAACCATATGGATGATCCTAATACATTTCTTGTAGCAAAAAAACATAGACGGAAAAAGGTAAATCAGCCTTTGTTTCTTCAAAGAATTTGGGGCAAATAGAAAAGATGTATGAATGAAAAACGTAGCCAGCTTGTTTTACTAAATATCAGTTTGTACTTCTAATAGTACTTAAGTTCGTAATTAATGGATGTGTTTTCTTTTTTCTTCCAAGATTTCTCCAATATCTTGTCCTTTACCATTACACGTCATTGTATTCATCTTCTTTATAGTGACATTAGTACTTGCCCTTGCTCCCACATGTCAAGTCCACCACACACTATTATGGTATAAACATGGCTAAGTCCTCTATCAGCTGTCAGTCCCCGAACATTGCCAAGTCACAGAATGCACAGCTATGTGTGGTTTTACATCAATAAAAGCCCCTTTTTCTGAACCATCTGTTACAGTGAAGGATATTATGCTATTTTTAGCCATCTGTAACAGCAAGGCATATAATTTCTCTCTTTGATTTGCTCCCAAAATAATTTCCTTCCCATTTCAATCCTTCAGTAGCTCTCCATGAGCCAGCTTCTGTCTACCACCTCCTTCCCTCCCTAGATGGATTCAAGACTTCCACTCAAATATATACAAATGACTATGAAGTCCAGTCTGTGGGTCTACTCCCGTTACCACGGTCACACAGGCCCTTGCATGGCCCACTGGCTAATCAGACTTCACTGTGGACCCATTTGAAGTCTTTCTTCCCTTTGCCCGCCCCTTACCTCTCTGATTAGCTCATCCTTTACTACATTCTTATTCCCTTCCTTTGTAACCTCTTACTCTGTACTTCACACTCTAGCCAGTGATGTACGTGTTAGTTCCTTACTTGAAACAAAGGAACTGAACTGAAATTTATGCAGAATGTTACTAGTACACAGAAATACGTATAAATATATAGATAATTGTCACGAAAAATGCTCACAAAAATTTAAGAATGATTTATAAGGGTTTATCTTCATTGAACATTTCTAATAGTTTGAATTTCTTAAAATAAGCATGAATATAATTTTCCCCAAAATGATCAGAAGTTAGGTAGGTAGGTCATCTGAAGTATACAAGCCATGAGAAATCCTTTGTCAAACTTAAATTTTGACGTCTTTAGTGTCATTGAGAATTTTATTATTTTCCAAGATGGAATCTTGCTGTTGTCACCCAGGCTGGAGTATAATGGCGCCATCTCGGATCACTGCAACTTCTGCCTCCCCGATTCAAATGATTCTCTGTCCTCAGCCTCCCAAGTAGCTGGAATTACAGGTGCCTGCCACCATGCCCAGCTAATTTGTATGTTTTTAGAAGAGACCGGGTTTCACTACATTGGCCAGGCTTGTCTCAAACTCCTGACCTCGTGTGATTGGCCTACCTCGGCCTCCCAAAGTGCTGGGATTACAGGCATGAGGCACCGCACCCGGCCGATTACTGAGCATTCCTGCCTTTGTCACAGGATCATTTTAGGGATCAAACGAAAAGTTCTATGTGAAAGAAAAATGAGGCCATGAAGTGATATAGAAACCAAAGGTGATGTATTTATCGCCTTTCCCAGTCAATGTAGTTTTTCTTTTTCTTTTTGAGACCTGATTTCACTGTACTTAAGGCGACCAGGTAAGGAAGGGAAGGGGTACTAGGATAAGAGAGGGCAGAAGCAAGGAGGGCCCAAAGAGATGAGGGCAAAGAAGAGCAAGGGAAGGCTCACAGGGCTGACTCTTGAAGAATGGGGGTTCTCAGGGTCACAGAGAAGAGGAAGACATTCTGGACAAACAGAACGTGTGAAGATACTGTATGCTTGGAGACTGCAGATGCCATATGGGGCTAGAACATTCTTGTTCAGCTGCAAAAACATCTGAAACCTGAGAAGGCTGTGGGAAACATGAGGAACTAGATGTGTGATACTTTGAGTTTTTCTAAATTAGTAACTGCTAATAGAGTACCAAAAATTAATGGGGCTCTTGTTCTGCACCAAATACTGTGAAAGGTCTTTTTTTTTTTAATACATAGGGTCTCATTCCCTCCCCATTTGTGTTCTTGTCCAATGAGAGGAGTTATAAAATAAATAAATAAATAAGACATGGGGTCTCACTGCTGTCACTGAGGCTGAAGTGTGTTAATAAGGTCACAGCTCACCATAGTCTTGAACTGGCCTCTAGCAGTCCTCTTGCCTCAGCCTCCTGAGTCACCAGGATTATTATAGGCATGAACCACCACACATGGCTTGTGCTAGGTACTTTACAGAAATTGTCACTGTTACTATTTCTGACAAAACTAGTTACTGCTACCCCATTTTACAGACAGGAAAAGTTAGGCCTATGGAGATCTGCCTCCTGATCTACTCAGTTCCGCAGCTATGCTTGCGTTCTTGGGGGTCTGTGTCGATAGTCCATCTGGCCGTGCCTGAGCCTGCAATTCCGCGCTGCCTACAAATCCGCATGACAAATCCTTAAGTCATGCACCTATTTACATGGAAAAGGTTGGAATTCAAACTTGATTTTGTCCAACTCGAGTCCTTCCTGGTTATTAGCCTCCAGTGCTCTGAATTGCCATGCAAAGGAATGTTAACTTCATCCTGAAGGGAATGGGAAGGTCGTAGAAGTGAGAGGCTCAAAACAACAAAAAGAAAACCAAAAAACCCTCATGGAAGCTCAGTGGCAGGGCAGAAAGACCAGCCTGACTAACCTACTAGACCAGAACTCGCGAGGGCATCAGTTGAGGTATGGTCATGGGAGGATGGAGAAAGGTGATACAATTGAAAGTCAGAAAGTAGATTTAGTAACATTTGGAACTCACAGGATTTGGACAGAGGACCAGAGGAAGGGACATGACCAGTAGAGATGGAGGTAATGAAGGTGTGTTCCATGAAGACGAAGAATGTGGAAAAGAAACAGATCGGTTTGGAAAGCAAGATGATGCATGAGGTTTTGGAAATAAGCTGGGTTTGAAGTGCCTAGTATCCATCCAGAGGGACCCGTCTGCTAGACGGAAACACTGGTGTAGCCAGGCGCAGTGGCTCACATCTAGAATCCCAGCATTTTGGGAGGCCAAGGCCAGAGGATTACTTGAGTCCAGGAGTTTGAGACCAGCCCGGGCAAGTGAGACCTTGTCTCTACCAAAAAAAAAAAAAAAAAAAAAACACAGCGAACCCAGTAATGGTACATGCCTGTAGTCCCAGCTACTCAGGCGGCTGAGGTGGGAGAATCGCTGATCCGAGTCCAAAACTGCAGTGGGCTTTGATTGTGCTACCGCACTGCAGCCTCATGAGTGAGACCATTTCTCTCTCTCTCTCTCACACACACACACACACACACACACACACACACACACACTGTAGAGATCAGGATAGGGTCTCTGCAGATGAAGCTCAGATTAACAAAAGCCCGTCTGCACCCCGTTCCCCCGGGAATTCTGGCTTATGGGCAGGATATGGGGGTCACCACTGTGCTGGTGGCGATGGTGCGGGCCTCACCGACACCCGACCGACAGCCCCAGCGGAGTTCTCTGCACATTTGCCCGCAGAACCCGGGGAAGGCCGAAGTGGGGATTTCCCTCCGTAGCCAGACGGCTGCGCCCACCGGGTGAGGCGGGTTTGGGAGTGAAGCGCGGTCACGTAGCACTCCACCTCCGCAAAGGCCAGGCGCTGTCCCTCAGACTCCCTTGGACTTGGGCCCGACGCGCCTCTCCTTTCCCTGCTACCCATCCAACGCTGGCTCCCTGTCAAGCGCGGGAAGAGCCGGGCTGCCAAAGCCCGCAAGCCGGCGCCCAGGAAAGCGGCCTCAGCCCGGCCAGGATAGCTGACCTAGGTTGGTTGGCAAAGCTCAAGATGGCACCATAGCCAGGGCACCGGACTTTGACACCCGACCGAGTTTTCCGGGAATCTAGCTGGAAATGCTTTCCCCGCCCTTAATGCCGGAGGAGCACGGACCGCAAGCGGTACAGCCTCTTCCAAGTGCTGCTGTGGGTGGCTCTGAAAAGAGCCTTTTGGATACGATGGAACCTCCGACCCGAGCGCGCACTGCTTAAGCCCGCTCCCCGCGGATGCGGCG
This sequence comes from Saguinus oedipus, assembly GCA_031835075.1. Taxonomy (NCBI): domain Eukaryota; kingdom Metazoa; phylum Chordata; class Mammalia; order Primates; family Cebidae; genus Saguinus; species Saguinus oedipus. The sequence continues at coordinate 3,419,766 of CM063190.1, forward strand.
GGCCAGCTGGATGTCCTTGGGCATGATGGTCACGCGCTTGGCGTGGATGGCGCACAGGTTAGTGTCTTCGAACAGCCCCACCAGGTAGGCCTCACTGGCCTCCTGCAGCGCCATCACGGCCGAGCTCTGGAAGCGCAGGTCCGTCTTAAAATCCTGTGCGATCTCGCGCACCAGCCGCTGGAAGGGCAGCTTGCGGATCAGCAGCTCCGTGGACTTTTGGTAGCGCCTGATCTCCCGCAGGGCCACGGTACCCGGACGGTAGCGGTGCGGCTTCTTCACCCCGCCCGTGGCCGGCGCGCTCTTGCGAGCCGCCTTGGTGGCCAGCTGCTTCCTCGGGGCCTTGCCACCGGTCGACTTGCGGGCAGTCTGCTTAGTACGGGCCATGGCGAAACAAAACGCAAACTGACTGACACAGCCGCGGGGAGAAAAACGAGCTCCCGGCCCCGCGGCAGCCGCCTTTATAGGCACAGTCTTTTCCCGATTGGGCGGAGCAATAATTGAAAATCCCGCGCTGGCTGTCTATTGGCTGTGACGTCACCAGCCTTCGCGTCACCGGTTGGCTCAGGCGGGGGTCCTCCCTAATCCCGCCCACACGCCTCGCTTTGTACTTTCTAGTCGGCCCCCAGTTTTGCAAGCGTTTTTCCCCTTCCTTTCGGGGTGAAAGTAGTTTTCTGTTGCAGCTTGTGTTAGATTGTTGCCTGTACGCCCTTCACTTCCTTAGAACCCGCGGCCCGTGATAGCCCCCTTTCTCGCTGCGTCCTGCAGCTCCTGCAGGGAACTTTCTTCCGTTTTCACCCCCCGCTCCAAGTCGCTATTCCGCAGATGGTTTTTCGCCTGTCGGGTGCCTCTTGGGTGGGAGAGGTGTCCGCCCCCAGGGCGCAGGATTCCGCCTCCGAGGCCGGTACTCTCCGCCCGGAAAACAAAAATGGAAACCAAGACTAGGTCAGTTCAGCAAAGCCAAGACCCAGCTCGGCCACACTGGGCAGCATTAGCCGCTCGGGGCCCTCCGCGTGGGGGGCGGAGGGGAGGAGCACGTCCCACCAATGATTGAAGTCTAAGTGCCCGGCCGTGGCTCCGCGGAGAGCGCGGGCAAAGCGCGGTGGGTGGTGCTTGTGTTTGACTGAGTGGACCGCGGCGCGGACGTCGGGTGCCTCCACCTGCGCCGGGAAGCCCTAGGACCGCGGGACCAGATGGAACACGACACACCCCCTCCGACCCGTCACCCCCAGGTTCCCCATTTGCTACTGAGAAAAGCTGCGTCGAGAGCATGTAGCCGTCGTTAACAACTCTTTTATTTGAAAACGTGGGTGGCTCTGAAAAGAGCCTTTTGAGTTCACAGTTGCCCCGTCGAGACGCGGGCTGCGCTGGGTTTCCGGACGCCAGCCTCACTTGCCCTTTGCCTTGTGGTGACTCTCCGTCTTCTTAGGCAGCAGCACGGCCTGGATGTTGGGCAACACGCCGCCCTGGGCGATGGTGACTTTGCCCAGCAGCTTGTTCAGTTCCTCGTCGTTGCGGATGGCCAGCTGGAGGTGACGGGGGATGATGCGCGTCTTCTTGTTGTCCCGAGCCGCATTGCCCGCCAGCTCCAGGATCTCGGCGGTCAGGTACTCCAGGACCGCCGCCATGTAGACGGGCGCGCCGGCCCCCACCCGCTCCGCGTAGTTGCCTTTGCGCAGCAGGCGGTGCACTCGCCCTACCGGGAACTGTAGGCCAGCGCGGGACGAGCGCGACTTGGCCTTGGCGCGGGCCTTCCCTCCTTGCTTGCCACGGCCAGACATGCCAGCGACTGCAGCCAATAGTACTCACTAAAATAAACTTCGTGCCTGACGACCGGGAAAGTTGCCGAAGACGCCCCCGCCTCACCCTTTTATAGACACAAAGGCGATTGTCCACGGAACACTTTGATTGGCTCAAGTACAGTTTGTCCGGATGGCCAATAGGATAGCTCCGCCAGAATCCACTCATTTACATAATTTCGTCTCCCTGGCGTTGGGCGCCGCGGAAAACTCGCGAATCACAACGCAGCGTCTTGGAACTTTCCTGTGCGCTCGGGCTCCGTAAGTGCAAGTGCATCGTGGCTTCCGGTAGAACCCGGTCCCGCGGCGGTACTTGCGTTCTTGGTGGGTCTGTGTCGCCAGTCCGGTGGCCATGCCTAGGCTTGCAGAGTCCGCCCCGCCTCCCAAGGTTACCGAAGTGCGGAAGAAGGACCGCGAGAGGCGCAAGCGCAGCCTCAGGGAGAGCTGCTCCGTGTGGGTGTACGAGGTGCTGAGGCGGGTCCACCCGACACCGGCATCTCGTCCAAGGCAGTGGGCATTTTGAACTCCTTCCTCAAAGACATCTCCGGGCTTATCGCGGCGGCGGCGGCGGCGGCGGCGTCCTTGCCCGGCGCACTGCAACAAACGCTCGACCGTCACGTCCCGCGAGATCCAGACCACCGTGTGCCTGGTGCTGCCCGGCCAGCTGGCCACGTAGGCCGTGTCCGAGGGCACCAAGACGCTCACCGAGTACACCAGCTTTAAGTTTGCCCCTGCCGGGACCTGGCGCTCGCCCGCTCCCTGTGAGTCGCCGGCAGCTTGATTCCAAAGGCTCTTTTCAGAGCTACTCACCTGCCTCAGTGAAAGAAGCTGTTTTCCCACTTATTTCTCTGGGTTCTACTTACGGGTTTTCCCACAGCACCTACCCTTTTTCTTCAGATGACCTGAGAGGAATAAAAGGTAAGTCTATAATCTGTAGCTTTGTCGAACTACCGTGCAGTGACATGATCATGTGCACATAATTTGCCTTTTTCAAAGTGAGACGGCATGCTACAGGTGCGGTAAATGTAAATCTGCTCAGGAGGGTGGAGAAAAAAAAGTGTTAATTGTATTTATCTTGAGCTCGCAAAATTGTGTAGTAACCTGAAACATTCTTAATACTTTTCAGACCACACCTAACCATGTATAGTACTCTTTAATCCCACACCTGTACACCTCGATTTTGTGGTTCAAGCAATTTTTAGTTTACGTAACCTTCTTGTCTCAATTTGGTATTATTTCAGGTGCTGTGAATCTATAGATACGTATTGCTGGGTCTCAGGACGTTAAGTGGTATCAGAATAGAGTAATGCAAAGGCTGTTGTCATGCGTAGTAAAGCTTTTTAGTCAAGTGTTGATGTGTAGACAGTTTCTCGTTGTTATAGTTGGGAACTTTACAGTCTTCTGGGCACTGAATGGCATAAAAAATTAGAGGAGTTCTAAAGGCCTTTGTATTTGAGAGTGGATACCTTAAACAGTAGTGTTTTCTAAACTGTTCAAACTTAACCCAGAAGCTTTCAACACACACACAAATATATACGTAAATACATATCGTATATTCCTTAAACGCCACATAGTTCCACTGATCCGAATCACTGGGGGCGAGAAGCAAGGGTTTACATCTGTGGAACACACCAGGTGATTCATAGGTTTGGTAACCACTGACATTTGATTATGCAGTTGTCTTATTCCTTGGTAAGAACCTGTTCACAATTTTCAGTCACTACCCCAGACAATCCCCCCTACCCTCTTTTTTTCCTCAGAATTGCAGGGAGATATACAGGTTTCATTTAATCCTTTATTAATTCAGGGCTTTATATTTTTAGTAGGATTTAAAATACAATGTAGGAAGATCAACTGAGAACAGAAGATTAAAGTACCAAGATAAAGGCATAATACAAACTTAGTAGAAAGTACATGTTAAGCATACTGCAGTGTTCTAGTTTAGCCCGCTTTTGTTCACTTTTTTCTCTTAATGTACCTACATAAAATCCCAAATACTATCTTCCAGGATGACACACTTGCTGTCTCTCCCACCCAGTTAAAAACCGATTTCTTAGTTATTCGGCAGTATGCTACATTTACCTTTATTGAAACAAAATTTTAAAGCTTCATTTCCAGGAAACATTTTCCTGCTTTTGCAGATACCTTTACATGGCTCTACTGAGAGACAATGCAGATTTCGTAAGCCTGAAAAGTTAAGGCGTGGAGGTAGGGGTGAGAGAGAAAGACTATAGGGAAAGGTTGAGTTTATAAGGAAGGTATATAACTTCATTTTAACAGGCACCTACACAATGTTGGGCAAATAATTATATAGTGGGGAGGTAGTTGTTAACATTTGGTCTTGGGGACTGAGAATAAGAGCAGGAAAGCAATACACACACCTAATAATGAGAGTGATTCAATGTAACTATATTACCTATCAATCGCTACTTTTCCTTTCTTAGTAAAATTCACTTAAGGCGAAATATGAAAGCAATGTGACATATTATTCAGGCCTCATTATTTGTATTTGTGCACATCACTTCCCACAGTAAGGGGGAAGAAAAAAACCACTGCACATTGGGATAAAACATGCTGGGAATACAGCAGTAAACAGAATAGAAAAGGTCTACATTTTAATTAGTGGATAAGTAAAAACAGGGAACAAATACATTTCTATTATTCAGGGAGCCATATGTGCGGTAAAGCAGAACATGCAGTGGAGTGGGTTGACAGGTCTGATCAATTAATACTTGAGTGGAGGGCTGAATACAGTAAGATAGTGAGTTGTAGGATATCTTGAGGCAGAGTATTCTCAAGAAAATGGTAAGTACAAAGGCCCCAAGGCAGGAACAGGTTTGGTGAAAGTGAGAAATATGCAAGCTGGTTAATGTGGCTGAAGTACACTGTGCAAACGGAGAGATTTACAGACGAGATCAGAGAGGTGCTTGAGGGCGGGATCATGTAGGCCATTAAGGAGCTTCACAGGCCATTGCTGAGATTTTTGTCTTGTAAGTGAGATGGAGTGCTCTTAAAGAATTTGACTGGAGAAGCAGGTGGTAGCAGTGGAGATGCCAAGTAGTTGTTGAGATATTTTACATGAAATTGATTTAGTATAGACTGACTGAGAGAGAAATCAAGGATTAATTGTAGGTTTTTACACTGAGCACTTGAAAACAGCTGCTATTTGCTGAAATTAGTGAAGAGTAATCTTGGAGGAAGAAAACCAAGAGTACTTATTTTGAACAAAATGTTGAGACTCCTGGTAAGTATGGAAGTGTTAACTATCAAATAGGAAGTTGGAAATATGAGAATGTGGAGTTTAGGAAAGAGAAGGAGGTTAGGTTTATAAGCTCTCATATCAGTCTGATTCTGATTCTTTTGTTGATAATCTACTCTTTCTGTAAATATTTAGAATCACGATTCTCTCTCTCTCTCTCTCTCTCTCTCTGTGTGTGTGTGTGTGTGTGTGTGTGTGTGTGTCTACAGGACTGCCTCAGCTTCGGTCTCAGTAGTTGACTAAAACCTATTCAACTTCAGTTTCAACCTTAGAATAACCAGACGTGTAAGTCAGTGTCATTTGGGGCATCCCTGGACTTGCACAATCACAAAAGCCACCATTACCACTACACAATATGTATTTTGACCAATGGATATCATTCAGAGTTCTAGTTTATATATACTGTTAGCAAACATGTAAGGCTTTTAAATATAACTTGGAGTGAAATTCTATCAATTTACATAAATTAATTTTATTCTAAAAATAAGATACATTAATGTATGAAAGTTTTTGTACTAATAATTGTCTTTGATTACAATTTTTGAAGTATTTCCCTTTTTTTATTTTGAAATTTTGAACCTACAGAAAAGTTGGAAAAACTAGTACGAAGACCAACCATAGACCCCTCACCTGGATTCACCAGGTGTTAGGATTTTGCTGCATTTGTCTTGTCTGTGTCTTTTCATGTACATAGACAGCCCCTGAATATGTTAGCAATTCTCCCTAAATAAAATGGCATCTCTCTTAAAAATAAGGATATTCTCCTAAATAGCTACAGTAGCATTATGACAGCCAAAAAATTTAATGTTGATTCAGTAATAACTAATATGCAATCCATATTCAAATTTCTCCACTTTTTTTTATCCTGTATAGTTACTGTATTAGTTTCCTGTGGCTGCTGCAACAAATCACTACAAACTCAATGGTTTTAAAACAACAGTCATTTATTCCCTTAGTTTTGGAGGTCAGAAGTACAAACTCGGTTTCACTAGGAAGAAATCAAGGGTGTACTTCCTCTGGAGGCCTCAAGGGAGTATGTATTTCCATGCCTTTTCCAGCTTCTAGAGAGATTATTTCTGGTTTATGGCCCCTTGCTTCCATCTTCAAAGCAAGCATCCTGTTAATCTTCAAATCTCTCTGCTTCTATATCGCCTGCTTCCATATTTGACTTTTTTACCTCTCCTATAATGGCTGTGGTGATTACTTTTGGAACCTACCTGGATAATCCAGCATAATCTCTGTCTCAGAATCACATATGCAAAATTCCCTTGGCTATATAAGGTAATATTAACAGGTTCTAGGGATTAGGATATGGACATATTCGGGGGCCATATTTAGCCTGCCACAGCTGTTGACTACTGTTAGGGGTTGAATTGTGTCCCCACAAAAGATATGTTGAAGTCTAACCCCTAGTTCCTTAAAATTTTGCCTTGTTTGGAAATAGGGTCTTTGCAGATTTAGTCAACTTAAAATGAAGTCATTAGGGTGGGCCTTAATCCAGTATAACTGATAACCTTATAAGAAAACATGGAGATGGCTGGGTGTGGTGGCTCATGCCTGTAATCCCAGCACTTTGGGAGACCAAAGTAGGTGGATCACCTGAGGTCAAGGAATTTGAGACCAGCCTGACCCCGCCTTTTTTTTTTGGCTTAAAACAATAAAATATTTATTTTATCACAGTTTCTGTGAGAAGGAACTTGAAAGCAGTTTAAGGTGGAGGTTTTGGCTCAGGGCCTCTCATGAGGTGGCAGTGAGTTGTTAGCCAGGGCTGTGGTCACTTAAAGGCTTGTCTGTGGCTGAGGGAGTCTCTTCGAAGCTGTTGGCAGGAGACCTCTGTCCTCCGGATGTTAGCTGGAGATCTCAGTTTCTCTTCATGTAGGCTTCTTCATAGGGTTGCTTGAGTGTCCTCAGAACATGGTAGCTGGCTAGGCCACTTCTGAGGCTGAGGTAGGAGGATCTGTTGAGCCAGGGAAGTTGAAGCTTCCTTGAGCTGTGATCGTGCCACTGCACTGCACTTCTGCCTGGGCGACAGAATGAGACCTGTTTGGTACTTTAAGTTTCCCACGTAATAATATTTCTCGTGATGTGGGGGATCCGTCAGAGCGGTGGGAAAAACTACAGGGAAAGGACTCAAACCTTCTGAAAGTCGGAAGGTTTTGTAGAGCCCTGGGGGCAAAAGCTGAAGAAGCTCTTCTATAACTGAGGCAGCGGGCAATGAAACCCCATCTCTATTAAAAATACAAAATTAGGGGGGCATGGTGACACATGCCTGTAATCCTAGCTACTCAGGAGGCTGAGGCAGAAAAACCGTTTGAACCCAGGAGGCAGAGTTTGCAGTGAGCCAAGATCATGCCATTGCACTCTAGCCTGGGCAACAAGAGTGAAACTCTGCCTCAAAAAAAAAGAAAACATGGAGACACACAGGAAAAGACATTAAATTCTTAAATAAAATTTCACATCTAAAAAACAAAAAAGCCTGGACATTCTTTCTGTGATATATTACTCTTTAGCCTTCATCAAATACTGGTTTTTACCATTTCGACATTTGTTCCAAATATGTAGTTGGAGCAATTCTGTCCTAATCGACCCTATTTGTTTCTTTGAGACCTTTCATGAAAGGTCTTTCCTTAATATTTCAAGATTCAAATTGGTGTAAGTAACTATGTCAGACAAATTGGCTCTACTGGAAGTCCAAAAGTACAGCAGAGATCCAGGGTTGGCTGAACTCTAAGAGTGGCTCAGTTCCCTGATTCCCCCACACTGTGCCCTCCTCTATACTGTCTATAATCATTCTTGCCTTGATGCCCAAAGGCAGTCCATCCTGCTGCCGCGTCTTGAAAACGAGCTTCTTTCCCAAAAGATAATAGCATAATATCCTCCCCTGCTGAGTTAGTCAGTTCACTCAGTCACTCAGTTCACTTCCTGAAATGTTAAATGCCAATTAGTTTGATCCAGATTCCTGAACTAATCACAGTAAGAATCAGGTTGAGACAACAATAAACTCATCAGGCCAACCCTAAGAACTGTGGGTAAAACATGTTTCTGGGAAGCACATGTAGCATACTATAACAGAAACAGAATTAGAAAAATAAATGCTATCTGGTCAATAACATGCATTGCAGAACTATGAACTACTAAGTTATACCTCATGACAAACACATGAGTAATAAGGTCTAGAAAAATACTTTAAGGTGATGTCCATTATTCCCCTCGCTGTATTCACAGTTCACAGGTGGACCTGAAACACAGGCTGGTGGTGTCTTTACTGAATCCTAGATGCATCTCTCAAACTGTCAACTCCCCATATCCACTTGAATAGCAAACAGCTTTTCAAATTTAAATCAGAACTCTGGATCTCCCTTTAGTGTTCCAATGAATATCTTCTCCAAGTGTTCTATACTAAAATAGTACTACTATCTACCTTTGCTCAAGCCAAAAACTAGGGGTTTTCACTGTTACCTAAATCCCGTTCCTCAGCCACACCTATCAATTCTACCTCAAAGATAAAATCCAACATTTGTTTCCATTACCCCCACTGTACTCCAACATGTCATTTATCGAGTGTTTTTCACACTTTAGATTGTTTCTCATCACCCAGAAAGCTTGTTAACACAAATAATTGCAACCTGGGAATTTTCATTCTTTAATAACCTTAAGTAATGCTGATGCTGCTGGTCTGGAGATGAGATTTTCAGAATCTGTGGGCTTCAGCCCACAGAACTGCAACAGCCTCCTAATTGCTTTCTTTGCTTCTATTGTGACCAGCCTACCGTCTACCAACCCCAAAGCAATCAGTGTAATCTTTTAAGGTTAATGAGGCTGTGTTATTACAAGTTGTGTTCCCAAAGCTGAGAACAAACCTAATCAACCTCTCGCACATTTGTGGTCCTTCTGCTTTTCAGGGATCCCAAGCTGGGTTCAGAAATCATATGTATTTTGGCCAGACGCGGTGGCTCAGGCCTGTAATCCAAGCACTTTGGAGGCCAGGGCGGGCGGATCACCTGAGGTCGGGAGTTCAAGACCAGCCTGACCAACATGGTGAAACCCTGTCTTTAAAATACATATATATATATATATACATACATATATATATATATATATATATATATATATATATATATATGTATATATATATATATGTATTTTGTTGCCATTGTATAGAACTTAAACTGGAGAAGTTTTTCTGAATGATACTTCAGGTGACAAAACAGCATTTAATGGTATTGAGATTTTAGGGTATTTCAATTAGAGGGCACAGAGGGCACCAGTGTTATTGGTGTTAATTCCTGGGTGTGCAGTGTTCGCACCAAGGGCTTGAGACAGCTAGCGTGACTCGCCCCATCTTGGCTGCTGGACCTATCTGCACTCCCCCATCCGAGGGCTGTTGAGCTGAGACAAAGGCCATGAGCTGAGTCACTGAGGCAAAAACAGAATGCAAAGCAAAGGTATGCGGTTTATGACGACATTGTGCTGTCTGTCTTCATGTCCCTATCAGTCTCTGTGTAAGCAATAAAACTTGCTGCAATTGAGATGCCTAAGAGGAGCAAAGATCCCTGCCCATATTTTCCCTGGAGCTAAGTCTTTGTTCCACCCCCTGATGGAAAACAGGTTTAACAAGCCACCTTAAAGGCATCTTTGAAAAACATAAACTTCTTTTTATTTTCACAAGCCTCATAAATATTGTTTACCCTTTTTTTTTTACATAAACTTTGTGAGCTATTTTCAGGAGCCTCTGTTTACCCTTTATTTGTGAGATAAAGTAACTGTAAACAAGAAAAAAGGTATAAAAGCTGTAACCCGCAAGAATAAATTTGCTACGTTTCCACCCCCGTAGACCTCCAGACTCCGCTTTTTCTTTCTTTTTTCCCGCGCACTCTCCCCCTCAGGTTGAACGAGACATCTACGTCGGCGGTCCCGGGGACTCCCGCAGGTCGGTAGCCCCCCCCGGCAGACGTGCCGGACCCCGACACCTGGGTATTAATATGAAGCTTCCATCTACCTCCTTAAGGAATCTTAACACGAATGGTGGTGTAGACACGTGTTTGTGAAACAATATAAAAACCTCAAGAAATTTCTCCATACCATATATAAAACTTGAACTACTCCCTTTACACATCTCAGAGCATACAACGCATTTAACCTCTACCTTCATTTTACCACTGAAGAGGAGACCCAAACTTTTGTTCATATATAGTTTGATCTTATATAAGCTCATCAAAATTAAACTGCAACTGCATTTCTCACCAGGACACAATTTACTGGACACATGTTGACGGGCACATACACAAGCCAAAGGCAGTTTTGGGAGCAGCCAGCCCTCTAAAGCAAGCACACCTAATACCAAAGTAATACACCACTAACAATCTATAAGCATACTTATAGCAGTGCCTATCTGAAAATAGGTATCTGGGCTTGATGGAGTTGTCAGCTTAAAGTTAAGCAAACGAAAGGCCAGAAAATACAATAAACTGGAACTGAAAACACAAGAGCAGCTTGAAAGCCTTTGCAGTGAAGCAGCCAGCGACTCGCGGAGGGAGCAGACCAGCGCCAGGTCCCGGCAGGGGCAAACTTAGAGCTGGTGTACTCGGTGAGCGCCTTGGTGCCCTCGGACACGGCGTGCGTGGCCAGCTGGCCGGGCAGCACCAGGCACACGGTGGTGTGGATCTCGCGGGACTTGACGGTGGAGCGCTTGTTGTAGTGCGCCGGGCAAGGACGCCGCCGCCGCCGCTGCCGCCGCGATGCGCTCCGAGATGTCTTTGAGGAAGAAGTTCAAGATGCCCACGGCCTTGGACAAGATGCCGGTGCCGGGTGGACCCGCCTCAGCACCTCGTACACTCACACGGAGCAGCTCTCCCTGCGGCTGCGCTTGCGCCTCTCGCGGTCCTTCTTCCGCACTTCGGTAACCTTGGGAGGCGGGGCGGACTCTGCAAGCTCAGGCATGGCCACCGGACTGGCGACACAGACCCCCAAGAACGCAAGTACCGCCGCGGGACCGGGTTCTACCGGAAGCCACGATGCACTTGCACTTACGGAGCCCGAGCGCACAGGAGAGTTCCCGAGACGCTGCGTTGTGATTCGCGAGTTTTCCGCGGCGCCCAACGCCAGGGAGACGAGATTATGTAAATGAGTGGATTCTGGCGGAACTATCCTATTGGCCATCCGGACAAACTGTACTTGAGCCAATCAAAGTGCTCCGTGAACAATCGCCTTTGTGTCTATAAAAGGCTGAGGCTGCGGCGTCTTAGGCAACTTTCCCGGTCGTCAACCAGGTTTATTTTAGTGAGTACTATTGGCTGCAGTCGCTGGCATGTCTGGCCGTGGCAAGCAAGGAGGCAAGGCGCGCGCTAAGGCCAAGTCGCGCTCGTCCCGCGCTGGCCTGCAGTTCCCGGTAGGGCGAGTGCACCGCCTGCTGCGCAAAGGCAACTACGCGGAGCGGGTGGGGGCCGGCGCGCCCGTCTACATGGCGGCGGTCCTGGAGTACCTGACCGCCGAGATCCTGGAGCTGGCGGGCAACGCGGCTCGGGACAACAAGAAGACGCGCATCATCCCCCGTCACCTCCAGCTGGCCATCCGCAACGACGAGGAACTGAACAAGCTGCTGGGCAAAGTCACCATCGCCCAGGGCGGCGTGTTGCCCAACATCCAGGCCGTGCTGCTGCCTAAGAAGACGGAGAGTCACCACAAGGCAAAGGGCAAGTGAGGCTGGCGTCCGGAAGCCCAGCGCGGCCCGCGTCTCGAAGGGGTACCTGTGAACTCAAAAGGCTCTTTTCAGAGCCACCCACGTTTTCAAATAAAAGAGTTGTTAACGACGGCTACATGCTCTCGACGCAGCCTTTCTCAGTAGCAAACGGGTAACCTGGGGGTGACGGGTCGGAGGGGGTGGGTGTGCCGTGTTCCATCTGGTCCCGCCTTCCTAGGGCTTGCCGGCACAGGTGGAGGTACCGACCGTCCTGGGCGCCGCGGTCCACTCGGTCACAAGCACCCACCGCGCTTAAATGTTCTGCGCAAAGGGCGCGCTTTGCCGGCGCTCTCCGCGGAGCCACGGCCGGGCAGTTAGACCTCCTCAAGCATTGGCGGGACGTGCTCCTCGCCTCCGCCCCCCCACGCGGAGGGCCCCGAGCGGCTAGTGCGCCCAGTGTGGCTGAGCTGGGTCTTGGCTTTGCTGAGCTGACCTAGTCTTGGTTTCCATTTTTGTTTTCCGGGCGGAGAGTACCGGCCTTGGAGGCGGAATCCTGCGCCCTGGGGGCGGACACCTCTCCCACCCAAGAGGCACCCGACAGGCGAAAAATGATCGGCGGAGTAGCGACTTGGGGTGTGGGGTGGAAACGGAAGAAGGTTCCCTGCAGGAGCTGCAGGGCGCAGCGAGAAAGGGGGCTATCGCGGGCCGCGGGTTCAAAGGAAGTGAAGTGCAGCAATCTAACAAGCTGCAATGGAAAAGTACTTTTCACCCCGAAAGGAAGGGGAAAAACGCTTGCAAAACGGGGCCAACTGGAAAGTAGAAAGCGGGGCGGGATTAGGGAGGACTCCGCCGGAGCCAAGCGGTGACGCGAGGGCGGGTGACGTCACAGCCAATGGCCAGCCAGCGCGGGATTTTCAATTATTGCTCCGCCCAATCGGGAAAAGACTGTGCCTATAAAGGTGGCTGCCGCGGGGCTCAGAGCCCGTTTCTCTCCCCGCAGCTGTGTTAGTTAGCTTGTGTTTTGGTTCGCCATGGCCCGTACTAAGCAGACTGCCCGCAAGTCGACCGGCGGCAAGGCCCCGAGGAAGCAGCTGGCCACCAAGGCGGCTCGCAAGAGCGCGCCGGCCACGGGCGGGGTGAAGAAGCCGCACCGCTACCGCCCGGGCACTGTGGCCCTGCGCGAGATTAGGCGCTATCAAAAGTCCACGGAGCTGCTGATCCGCAAGCTGCCCTTCCAGCGGCTGGTGCGCGAGATCGCGCAAGACTTTAAGACGGACCTGCGCTTCCAGAGCTCGGCCGTGATGGCGCTGCAGGAGGCCAGCGAGGCCTACCTGGTGGGGCTGTTCGAAGACACGAACCTGTGCGCCATCCACGCTAAGCGCGTGACCATCATGCCCAAGGACATCCAGCTGGCCCGCCGCATCCGCGGGGAGCGGGCTTAAGCAGTGCGCGCTCGGGTCGGAGGTTCCATCGTATCCAAAAGGCTCTTTTCAGAGCCACCCACAGCAGCACTTGGAAGAGGCTGTACCGCTTGCGGTCCGTGCTCCTCCGGCATTAAGGGCGGGGAAAGCATTTCCAGCTAGATTCCCGGAAAACTCGGTCGGGTGTCAAAGTCCGGTGCCCTGACTATGGTGCCATCTTGAGCTTTGCCAACCAACCTAGGTCAGCTATCCTGGCCGGGCTGAGGCCGCTTTCCTGGGCGCCGGCTTGCGGGCTTTGGCAGCCCGGCTCTTCCCGCGCTTGACAGGGAGCCAGCGTTAGATGGGTAGCAGGGAAAGGAGAGGCGCGTCGGGCCCAAGTCCAAGGGAGTCTGAGGGACAGCGCCTGGCCTTTGCGGAGGTGGAGTGCTACGTGACTGCGTTTCACGCCCAAACCCGCCTCACTCGGTGGGCGCGGCCGTCTGGCTACGGAGGGAAATCCCCACCTCGGCCTTCCCCGGGTTCTGCGGGCAAATGTGCAGAGAACTCCGCTGGGGCTGTCGGTCGGGTGTCGGTGAGGCCCGCACCATCTCCACCAACACAGTGGTGGCCCCCATATCCTGCCCATAAACCAGAATTCCCGGCGGAACGGGATGCAGGCGGGCTTTTGTTAATCTGAGCTTCATCTTCTGCAGAGACCCTATCCTGATCTCTACAGTGTGTGTGTGTGTGTGTGTGTGTGTGTGTGTGTGTGTGTGTGTGTGTGAGAAATGGTCTCATCAGACTGGAGTGCAGTGGCACACTCAAAGCCCACTGCAGTTTTGGATTCGGATCAGCGATTCTCCCACCTCAGCCGTCTAAGTAGCTGGGACTACAGGCATGCAGTACCATTACTGGGTTCATTGTTTTGTTTTGTTTTGTTTTGTTTTGTTTTGTTTTGTTTTTCCTAGAGACAAGGTCTCACTTGCCCGGGCTGGTCTCAAACTCCTGGACTCAAGTCATCCTCTGGCCTTGGTCTCGTAAAATGCTGGGATTATAAATGTGAGCCACTATGCCTGGCTACACCAATGCAGACAGGTCCCTCTGGATGGATACTAGGCACTTCAAACCCAGCTTATTTCCAAAACCTCATGCATCATCTTGCTTTTCAAACGGATCTCTTTCTTTCCACATTCTTCATCTTCATGGAACACACCTTCATTACCTCCATCTCTACTGGTCAGGTGTCCCTTCCTCTCGTCCTCTGTCCAAATCCCGTGAGTTCCAAATCTTACTAAATCTACCTTCTGACTTTCAGTTGTATTACCTTTTCTCCATCCTCCCATGACCATACCTCAACTGATGCCCTCGCCAGCTCTGGTCTAGTAAGTTAGATAGTCAGGCTGGTCTTTCTGCCCTGCCACTGAGCTTCCACTCTATGAGAGCTGTCTTTAAAAAAAATGAGGGTTTTGTCTTTTGTTTGCTTTTTGTTGTTTTGAGCTTGTCACTTTCAGGCTTAAAATTTTTCCACGACCTTCCCAGTCCCTTCAGAATGAAGTTAACATTTTTTTTGCATGGCAATTCAGAGCACTAGAGGCTAATAACCAGGAAGGACTCTGGAGTTGGACAAACCCAAGTTTGAATCCTAGCCTTGTCCATGTAAACAGGTGCATGACTTCAGGAGGCACATCTCCATATGCCTAACTTTTTCCGTCTGTAAAATGGGGAAGCAGTAACTTGCTCATAGTTTCGTTGGAAATAGTAAAAGTGACAATTTCTGTAAAGTACCTAACACAAGCCATGTGCAGTGGCTCATGCCTATAATCCCGATGACTCAGAAGGCTGAGGCAAGAGGACTGCTAGAGGCCAGGAGTTCGAGGCTATAGTGAGCTATGACCGTATTAACACACTTCAGCCTCAGTGACAGCAGTGAGACCCCATGTCTTAAAAAAAAAAACAAAAAGGACGTTGTACAGTCTTTGGTCCAGAATAAGCACACCATTAATTTTTGCTACTCTATTAGCAGTTACTAATTTAGAAAAACTCAAAGTATCACACATCTTGTTAGTCATGTTTCCCACAGCCTTCACAGGTTTCAGATGTTTTTGCAGCTGAACAAGATTGTTCTAGCCCCACTCGGCATCTGCAATCTCCAAGCATACAGTATCTTCACACTTTGTTTCTGTCCAGAATGTCTTCCCCTTCTCTGTGACCCTAAGAACCCCCATCCTTCAAGAGTCAGCCCTGTGAGCCTTCCCTTGCTCTTCTTTGCCCTCATCTCTTTGGGCCCTCCTTGCTTCTGCCCTCTCTTATCCTAATACCCCTTCCCTTCCTTACCCGGTCACCTTAAGTACAATGAAATCAGGTCTCAAAAAAAAACTACATTGAGTGGGAAAGGCGATTAATACATCACCTTTGGTTTCTATATCACTTCATGGCCTCATTTTTCTTTCACATAGAACTTTTCGTTTGATCCCTAAAATGATCCTGTGACAAAGGCAGGAATGCTCAGTAATCGGCCAGGTGCAGTGCCTCATGCCTGTAATCCCAGCACTTTGGGAGGCTGAGGTAGGCCGATCACACGAAGTCAGGAGTTCGAGACAAGCCTGGCCAATGTAGTGAAACCTGGTCTCCACTAAAAACACAAATTAGCTGGGCATGGTGGTAGGCACCAGTAATTCCAGCTACTTGGGAGGCTGAGGACAGAGAATCATTTGAACCAGGGAGGCAGAAGTTGCAGTGATCTGAGATGGCGCCATTATACTCCAGCCTGGGTGACAACAGCAAGATTCCATGTTGGAAAAAAAAAATTCTCAGTAACACTAAAGATGTCAAAATTTAACTTTGACAAAGGTAGGATTTCTCATGGCTTGTATACTTCAGATGACCTACTTACCTAACTTCTGATCATTTTGGGGAAAATTATATTCATGCTTATTTTAAGAAATTCAAACTATTAGAAATGTTTAATGAAGACAAACCTTTATAAATAATTCTTAAATTTTTGTGAGCATTTTTCCTGACAATTATCTATATATTTATACGTATTTCTGTGTACTAGTAACATTCTGCATAAATTTCAGTTCAGTTCCTTTGTTTCAAGTAAGGAACTAACACGTACATCACTGGCTAGAGTGTGAAGTACAGAGTAAGAGGTTACAAAGGAAGGGAATAAGAATGTAGTAAAGGATGAGCTAATCAGAGAGGTAAGGGGCGGGCAAAGGGAAGAAAGACTTCAAATGGGTCCAGTGAAGTCTGATTACCCAGTGGGCCATGCAAGGGCCTGTGTGACCACGGTAATGGGAGTAGACCCACAGACTGGACTTCATAATCATTTGTATGTATTTGAGTAGAAGTCTTGAATTCATCTAGGGAGGGAAGGAGGTGGCAGACAGAAGCTGGCTCATGGAGAGCTACTGAAGGATTAAAATGGGAAGGAAATTATTTTGGGAGCAAATCAAAGAGAGAAATTATATGCCTTGCTGTTACAGATGGCTAAAAATAGCATAATATCCTTCACTGTAACAGATGGTTCAGAAAAAGGGGCTTTTATTAATGTAAAACCACACATAGCTGTGCATTCTGTGACTTGGCAATGTTCGGGGACTGACAGATGATAGAGGACTTAGCCATGTTTATACCATAATAGTGTGTGGTGGACTTGACATGTGGGAGCAAGGGCAAGTACTAATGTCACTATAAAGAAGATGAATACAATGACGTGTAATGGTAAAGGACAAGATATTAGAGAAATCTTGGAAGAAAAAAGAAAACATATCCATTAATTACGAACTTAAGTACTATTAAAAGTACAAACTGATATTTAGTAAAACAAGCCGGCTACGTTTTTCATTCATACATCTTTTCTGTTTGCCCCAAATTCTTTGAAGAAACAAAGGCTGATTTACCTTTTTCCATCTATGTTGTTTAGCTACAAGAAATGTATTAGGATCATCCATATGGTTTCTTTTCTGTCAAAGAAAGCAAATTTTAACATTTTGGAAACATCTGGGCAACATATGTTCAGATTCTAAATTCTTTTTCATTAAAAAAAAAAAAAAAAAAACCTGTTTAAAAGAGAGAGAGAAAAGAGGCCAGGTGCAGTGATCCCAGCACTTCAGGAGGCTAAGGCGGGTGGATCACCTGAGATCAGGAGATCAAGACAGCCTGACCAACGTGACAAAACCTCAGCTCTACTAAAACTACAAAAATTAGCCCAGCATGGTAGTGGCACCTGTAATCCCTGCTACTAGGGAGGGTGAGGCTGGAAAATTGCTTGAACCCGGGAGGTGGAGGTTGCAGTGAGCCAAGATTGCACCACTGCACTCCAGCCTGGGCAACAGAGTGAGACTCTGTCTCAAAACAAAAGGAAAAAACAAAAAAGAAAAGCTGTTATCTACATCAGTGGTTTTCAAACTTTAACATCTATCAGAATCACCAGGAGGGCTTTTTTAAAGTACAGGTTACACGGTCTCACCCCTCAGTGTCTCATTCAGTGGGGCCCAAGATTTTTTATCCCATGTGATCAGTACTGCTAGATGAGAGGCTACACTTTGAGAACAGTGGATGTGTTGAATTAGACTACACTAATTCAAATAATGGCTGTTTTCCACCCCACTCCCTTTCTTCTTTGATTTCTCTTCAAATTTTATCTCCTTCTTTAGTGGATCTTGGTGAGGATCAGATATATTCATCAGTATTGCCTTTAAAAGTTTAAAAAAAAAAAAAAAAAAGGGATATTTCAAATAGCAATGCTGGAAATCGCAGGTCAGATTTTAAAGGGAAAAGAAAACATCTGGAGCATTAACACTTCTATTTCTCACCTGGACATCTTCACACATGTTATTCTTGCCACGTCCTCCCTGCCCCCGTCCCCTTTACGATGTAGCTCATATCTCATAACAGGCCTTTTTGTTGAACGCAGGAAATGATACTTTTCAGGCAATGGGCAGATAACTCGCCAGTAGGACAGCAAGCATTCTGCTCTTTATTCAGAGTCCGACACAAACCCCCAGTCCATGGACAAGTTTTCCCTCGTTTTCCAGCAGCCAGTGACATCTGTAGCATTTGGGCTCCTATAGTATTGTCTAAATTTCTCATCATATTAAATATGTACGGCCTCTTATTCTTGGATTTGCCATTGACTCCTAAATGCATACTGGTATGGATTTATGTCGCCTACATATTATGCATTTATTTCTCTTCTCCCTTCTGATGCTAAGCTCCTGGAGGGCAAGTCCCGCATCCACTGCTTTGCTGGCAACCCGATTGCCAAGTACCATGTTTTAAGCCTAGTTCATTCAAGTGTTTGATGCTGATGAGAGCAGCCACGTCTGAAGACCAATAAAGCAACTACTGGTTTATCGTTTGGGAGCTGACAGATTTTATTCTCTCAAATACATACACCGTCCAATTTCACTGTAAAATCATAGGCCTAGAATGCAGACAATAATAATAATGAATTAAATAATTATAAACTTACCGGCAATGCAGTGGCTGCCAAACTATTAATTTAGGGATTAGAAACGTGAACCCGTTTCAATCCAAATTAGGGCCACCTAGAGGTGGTAGTGTAGAAGTGTAGAGAACAGCTTTCTGTGATCTAGGCCATGCTGATATAGAATAATTAGGTTTTGGCTTGTCAAAATTGAATTGTGCTTTCTGTATTGATGGTGGGCACGTTTCTGCAGGTCTCTCATTCTAAGCTACAACAGGCCCTAAAAGGTAGAAGTCACATACCTGGATGGCCTGTTTCTTGAAGTTGCTTGAAGATCATATCCTTGAGTCACTTTTATAGAAGGATCACATTAAAATGTCTCTACATCTATATCCTTGCAATGCCACGACTGAGACCGTCATCTCACAGGTCCTTGATTAAGTTAAGGGGCCTTTTTATTGAACACAGGAAAGGATACTTTTCAGGCACTGGGCACTAACTTGCCAGAAACGCGTTTTTCAACTGTACTAAGATTGATAATTAGATTTGTTTCTGCAAACTCACACTTATTTGAAGTGAGTTGAGTGCGTGTCTTAAGACAGCATAACATGAATAGACCCTTAGACTAAGGCATGTAGTCCACCCGCTGGTTATGTAGAGGCTAAAATGAAGCCCAAAAGGTTAACTGACGAAACCTGAACGGATCAGGTGAGAGCCGGCATCTCTAGAACTAAGGCTACTTTCCCCACTTTGCCTGAGCGAAGAGTGATATTACACAGCAATGTGGGTTTAAATTGCCATGCCTGATTACGTCTCCCCCTAGGTGCGCCTATAGTGAGGAAGAGCGAACCGAAAAAGCGCTCAAACCTAGAGCACATTCGACCTTTCGCATCGAGAAAAGCTAAAAGAAGCCCAGGCAAGCAAAAGGTCAACGACTGAAGCCCTTTAAGGCTGCGAGTTCTACGAACATCAGCTTTTTATTAACTTCAGATCCGATTGCCGCCCCTCTGGCAAAGTTACGTTCCCGCATAGTTAAAAGTGTTGCACTTTACGCAGTCAGGTGCTCAGCTCCTCAGATGAACAAGTGGTCGGCCCTGAAAAGGGCCTTTGGGATGGAAACGTGCAAAGCCCGAGCGGCGGCCTAGCCTCCAAAGCCGTACAGGGTGCGCCCCTGGCGCTTGAGCGCGTACACCACATCCATGGCGGTAACGGTCTTGCGCTTGGCGTGCTCCGTGTAGGTGACCGCGTCCCGAATCACGTTCTCCAGAAACACCTTCAGCACACCGCGGGTCTCCTCGTAAATCAGGCCGGAGATCCGCTTAACGCCGCCACGCCGAGCTAGACGCCGAATGGCCGGCTTGGTGATGCCTTGGATGTTATCTCTCAAGACCTTGCGGTGGCGCTTAGCGCCCCCTTTGCCTAGGCCTTTTCCGCCCTTTCCTCTGCCAGACATGACCGCAGCAGCCGGGAACACAGCTTCTGTCCCGGCGAGGGCCGCCTTCCCCTAATATACAAGACTATCGGACCAGATTGAAAACCGAAAGCGCGCCGGCGGGAAGCGTTCTCAATTGTCCCCGCCCTCTCGACATTTCGTCATTTCTTTTCTGCTTTCCTCTTCTTCCTTCTCAGGTCCCTCTCATTCTCGCCCTTTTTTTTTCTCCCTTCATCACTACGCCATAGTCCCCGGGAGAATTCAGATGCCATCCCGCGGCGTCTGGATTCTGCGGTGGCTTTGGCCTGTGTCTGGTCTGAGGACGCCCGGAAGGCATTGATTGCACCGAGGCTATGGGAAAGGTCTGGAGGGAGCCCCAGGAAGAGCAAACGGAGGCCAGAGACCGGCAGGAGCGCGCCAGCTCAGCGTTTAATCCCGACGAACGGATTCCCAGCTGCGCTTGTTTAAAATTGCAGGAAGCGCCGTTCCGACGAGGAGGCGGACACGCGAGAGGCGACCTGGAGAGCAGCCGTGCCGGGGATCTGTGCGCCAAGGGACGGCGGGAGGGGGCGGGTTCGCCGTAATTCCCGGCCTTAGGCTGTTTTGTTGCACCGAGCGGCTCTGTTTTCGCTCACTCGGGAGAGAGCTGGTCCTGGGAAAACGTCTCCGCGCGCTGCCGAGCTTTCTCGTGGAGGTCAGCGAATCCCAACACACTGTCAGCCAGAGCCGTGCTGGGAGAAGCAAAACGGTTCTCCCTCGGTATCGGAGGGGGATTGATTGGTTCCAGGGCTCCCGCCGACACCAAAGTCCAGAATGCTCAAGTCCCTTGTGGAAAATGGCGTTAGGATTCGCATGTAACTATGCACAACCTCCCGGGTACTGTAAATACTCTCTAAATTACTTTATAACACCTAACCCAGTGCAAATGCTATGTAAGTAACTGTTGTACAGTTTTTCTTTTTACTATCTTTTGTTGTACTGGGTTTTGAAACAATTCATTTGATACTTTCGATCTTGAGGAACGGGCGTATATGGAGGGCCCGCTACAAGCATAGGGGAGACTGAGGCCTGTTCTGTGCATCCCTTTCTGCAGATCCTCTAAATCGGCCTTTGTTCTCGGCCGGGATTTAGTGTCCCACTGTGTCCTTTGGAGGCTCCACATGGAGCCAGCAGTTTGCCAAATTGGGTCTTGCTAGAGGACTATCCGCTCCATACTGAGAGTAATTACCAGAAACTGCGCTATGAAAATGGTTTGGGTTCTTACTGTTAACATGTTTATTACTTTATCAAGGCCTTCTGTAGGAAAGTCTGAGAAAATGTCCTGGTTTCCGCTGAAAGAATCGTGTTTTGTTGGGGATTTTTTTTCCGAAGAATTTTTTTTTTTTTTTGAGACGGAGTTTCGCTCTTGTTACCCAGGCTGGGGTGCAATGGCGCGATCTCCGCTCACCGCGACCTCCGCCTCCTGGGTTCGGGCAATTCTCCTGCCTCAGCCTCCTGAGTAGCTGGGATTACAGGCACGCGCCACCGTGCCCAGCTAATTTTTTGTATTTTTAGTAGAGACGGGGTTTCAATCCCAAAGTGCTGGGATTACAGGCTTGAGCCACCGCGCCCGGCCCGAAGAATATTTTTAATAACTTCTGTGCCCTGTTTAATCTCTCCCTTGGCTCCACCTCCTATATGCTCATAAGTCTTGAATCTATATTCAGACTTCTAGACTGAAACATGTAGACCCACCTGGTGGCTCTTCGGTCATTTTAAGCTCAAAACTAAATCTCCCCAAATCAAAACGTTTAAACAGAATCTCCAGGGTGTGACGCACGGAGGATGACAGAGCAGTTCTCTTTCCGCATAAGTTGGTTCTCAAGTCTGCCTGTTGAAGGGTTCCGCCACGCCTCACAGCATCTACCTGCC
The DNA here is from genome assembly GCA_031835075.1 of Saguinus oedipus. Lineage (NCBI taxonomy): Eukaryota > Metazoa > Chordata > Mammalia > Primates > Cebidae > Saguinus > Saguinus oedipus. The sequence continues at coordinate 3,441,677 of CM063190.1, forward strand.
TAAACCAACACCCCAGCACTGGCAACGCGTATCTTCCTCTCCCTTGACTGCTTCAGGGCATAGAAGAAACATGCCCTTTTCTGACTCTTTAGTAACTCGCAGAATCTATAACATTATTTCACATCTCTTTACATCTTAGTACCGCCCCATTTTGTCTGTTCCTTACTGGCAGCGATTTTTGTTTATTCTTTTTTGTAAACTGACATTTAGTTCAGTGACCAGTATAAACTCAGTAATAGTATATAAAAGGAAAAGTTCCTGCATTTGATTGCTTTTAAACCCTAGTGGAAAAGACATAACCAAATAGCAGCATGAGAAAACAACCACAAAATGAGGCAGAGAGAACTGGTGATTCCTGGTGCCAGAGGGCACAGGACCCTGGGCAGAATCAGAGATATGGTGTTTATGTTGTCCCCTTTTTAAGGGGATCAGAATATGCTACCTCAAAATGTGCCAGTTTTGGCTTAAGAATTATTTTCAGCTGAAAGCGTTCAAATTCCTACACTCCCTTACCTGTTTAATGGCAGATCCTCCTCACATATCTCAGATTTTTGACTTAGTTGTCATAACTCTTCTTCTCCTGGACCAGAAGCAAATCTTTTTTTTTCTTTTTTTTTTGAGACAGAGTTTCGCTCTTACCCAGGCTGGAGTGCAATGGCGGGACCTCGGCTCACGGCAATTCTCCTGCCTCAGCCTCCTGAGTAGCTGGGATTACAGGCACAGGCCACCATGCCCAGCTAATTTTTTGTATTTTTAGTAGAGACGGGGTTTCACCATGTTGAACAGGATAGTCTCGATTTCTTGACCTCGTGATCCACCCGCCTCGGCCTCCCAAAGTGCTGGGATTACAGGCTTGAGCCACCGCGCCTGGCCTATTAATTTATTGATTGATTGATTGATTCAGAATCAGGATCTTACTCTGTCACCCAGGCTGGAGTGCAGTGGTGCAATCTCAGTTTAAACCCCAAGTCTGTGGTATTTTGTTACAGTAACCCTAGAAACTAATACAGGATTCACATTCTGCCAAAGTCTCTTTCCCTGCTTAGACCCACGATGGACGGTGGGATCCTTGTGCTAGGTACTCTGTGAGTTAGAAGTAGCAATGACTTAGAGCTGTTGAGGACAATACCTTTGCACCCAGTACCTCATCTACTGAATTTTGTTTTCAAAGATACAGTCTGAAATTCTCAGAGGGTGAGCAACTCTCCAGTATGTCAGAGCCCTTAGTGGCTGAGCAGACCACTGAGCATGTAGTTTTCTAGGTCAGGGCCCTCTCCCCAAAGAATCATACTCCCTGGCTGAACTGAACCTAAATCAGGTTTAAAACTAGACAGATGCCAACCAATTTAAAATTCCAAAGATACCTGAGACCTGCCCATGGCCCTGGGATTTGAGGACAAGCTGTGCATGTCATGGCTATGGCCGTTCAGGGGTCTCTAGCTTAGTGGGAATGTCTATGTCCTACCTTCACCCTCCTCACTCTTCCGCCCACATCTACCCGTCCTATGAAAATGGAGTGTTCACTCTCCAAACTCAGCACCGTGAAAGCAGACAGAGAGGAAGGTGCACTGGGGAGTCTAAGACCTGGTCTCTCTTGGCTGCTGTTAAGACAGTGGAGGCCCTCACTACTTGGTCTTTTCTGGTTTACTGTCAAAGGTTGAAGCTGGGGCCTTGACTGCCTCCTGTTTTCTCTTCCCGGGCTACTACACAATAGAAGCTCTGGGCCTTGACTGTGGAAAGGTTCCACAAGTTCTCCCCTCAGCCTAACTGAGCCCCCCCCCGCCCTCACATTGGGTGAGGAAAGGATAGGCAGTGCGAATAGGTATATACACACTCACTGTGAGGAAGTGCAGCCTGTCTGACCCAGTCGCTCTCACCCAACCTAGGATCAAGCCATGGCAGGACATTGTTTCCTTACCTCTCAGCAGCTGTCTTGGGGATTTCCCCACAGGGCCAGGGCAACAGAATCTGGTTCTGACTGTGACCATGGTCTGGAAGGGCCATAATGAATTCTCCAGTGCTGATGGGGTTTCCGAAACTGTCAGAGTTTAGTAACAGCTTTGACACCTTTTGGTAATAGGACAAGGTTAACACTCCTGCCACTATTCTGCGAAGGCCAAACTTCCTAGGCCCCTTAGGAAACTTTTTGGAATGTCTTTGTTGGTTTGGGAAACTGGGGCAAACTAGTACACAATTTTTTCATGTCAATATCAAAATGTAATCATTTCAGGTACACAGAGGTCCCCACTTTCAGATTAGTCTTAAAGAAAAGAAAACTGGCCGGGCGCAGTGACTCATGCCTGTAATTCCAGCACTTTGGGAGGCTGGGGCAGGTGGATCACCTGAGGTCAGGAGTTCGAGACCAGCCTGGCCAACATGGCAAAACTTCATCTCTACTAAAAGTACAAATAATAATAATAATAATAATAATAATAATAACCAGGTGTAGTGGCAGGCACCTGTAATCCCAGCTACTCAGGAGGCTAAGGCAGGAGAATCGCTTGAACCCAGGAGATGGAGGTTACAGTGAGCTGAGATAGCACCATTGCACTCCAGCCTGTGCAACAAAAGTGAGATTCCATCTCAAAAAAAAGAAAATCAAGTACAGAGCAATTCACATTCTCTTGAAAATTATCATGTCCAGCCTGGTTCCAGGGAAAGCCTGCCATGAAACTGGTATTATTACTTAGACTTTGTGTCCTTTGATCAGAGTTGATGATGTCCTCAGCTAAGTCAGTGCTAGAAGTGGACAGAGATGAAGTGATGCATGTGAGAAAATTGTAGAATGGCTGGGCGCTGTGGCTCACGCCTGTAATCCTGGCACTTTGGGAGGCCAAGGTGGGTGGATCACCTGAGGTCAGGAGTTCAAGACCAGCCTGGCCATCATGGTGAAACCCCAATTAAAAAAGAAAAGAAAAAGAAAATTGTAGAATGTAGATTTAATAAGATTTGGTGTTTTGAAGCTGGGCGCAATGGCTCATGCCTGTAATCCCAGCACTTTGGGAGGCCGAGGCGGGCTGGTCACATGAGGTCACGAGTTCAAGACCAGCCTGATCAACACAGTGAAACCTCCCTCTACTAAAAATACAAAAATTAGCTGGGCATGGTGGCAAGTACCTGTAGTCCCAGCTACTCAGGAGACTGAGGCAGGAGAATTGTTAGAACCAGGAAGGTGGAGGTTGCAGTGAGCCGAGATCGCGCCACTGCACTCCAGCCTGGGCAACAGAGCAAGACTTCATCAAGAAAATAAAACAAAAAGATTTGGTGATTTAGGAATTTGGAAAATGCATGCAATAAAGGAGCTTCTGGCCTGAGGAGCTATGGGTTTGATGTTAGATTTCAGTACCATGGAGAATGCAGAGATAAGAAAATGCTTTTGTTTTTGTTTATTTTTGAGACAGATTCTCTCTCTGTTGCCCAGGCTGGAGTGCAGTAGTGCCAATCTCTGCTCACTGCAACCTCCGCCTCCCAGGTTCAAGCGATTCTCCTGCCTCAGCCTCCCAAATAGCTGGGATTACAGGCGACCACCACCACACACAGCTAATTTTGGGTTGTGGAGGGGGTTTGTTGTTGTTTTTTGTTTTTGAGATGGAGTCTCGCTCTTGTCGCCCAGGCTAGAGTACAGTGGCGCGATCTCAGCTCACTGCAACCTCCATTTCCTGGGTTCAAGCAATTCCCCTGCCTCAGCCGCCTGAGTAGCTGGGACTACAGGCGGGTGCCACCACACCTAGCTAATTTTTTGTATTTTTAGTAGAGATGTGATTTCACTGTGTTAGCCAGGATGGTATCGATCTCCTGACCTCTTGATCTGCCCGCCTTGGTCTCCCATAATACTGGGATTGCAGGTGTAAGCCACCACACCAGGCCTAATTTTTTGTATTTTTAGTAGAGATGGGATTTCACCATGTTGTCCAGGCTGGTCTCAAACTGCTGACCTCAAGTGATTCACCTGCCTCAGCATCCCAAAGTGCTGGGATTACAGGCATGAGCCACCACACCCAGCTAATTTTTATATTTTTAGTAGAGACGAGGTTTCACCATGTTTGGCCAGGATAGTCTGAATCTCCTGACTTCATGATTCACCCACCTCAGCCTCTGAGCTGGGATTACAAGTGTCAGCCACAGCTCCCGGCCTTAATTTTTAAAATATAGATTAAATGGAGGGAAAATAAGAAATAAAGTAAGATCTAAAACACAGTATCACTAACATGCACTTCGAGAAGCAGAAATTCACTAAGGCTGAGAAAGTCAAAACCTGTTCTGCCGGTCTACCTGTCCTGTTAGGCTGCACTAACAGATAAAGGTAGCCTCAGAAGTCACAGTAAACATCTTTCTCCCGAGGGCACGCTGCAGCTGTAAAAGCTCCTAACTCCCTTCTTTGAGTAACCACTCCTTTCTTATTCAGTGAGAAACCTTGTACTCTAAAAATCACAGACTACTGAACTTGGGCTTCTTGAAACCATATCAGTAAGAATGAAGCATCCCCCTCCTGCCTGGAGGACCTAAGTCACCTTGACACAAAAAAACAGCAGCAATTTTCAACACAGGTACAAAACTTCAAATAAGGAGTTTCCAAACACAGCATTCCACTTCTATCTCAACTTTGTAGTTTCCAAGGAAACAAGACCCTGGATCCACTTTGAAGTCCCATTCCACGCCTACCCTTTCACACAGCCCTGCTTTGCTCTGAGCCTGTGAAAACCTACACTCTTCCCCCAAAACCAATAACTCAAATTTTCCTTTTCGGTGAGCACCACCGCCACACCATCCTGCCACCAGTTTATCTGCTGTGTGTTCTCATTGTAACAAGTCAATATAACCTGGCTTAGTTAGACTAATTGGTGATCTCGGGCTAATTGAGATACTGAGTTTTTACTTAGAATTGCTATAATTCATTTCAGCATTCCTGTATTGTTGGAAGCTTTTTGTTTTGTCTTGTTTGGTTTTGTTTTTGAGACAGGGTCTCTGTCACCCAGGCCAGAGTGCAGTGGTGTGATCATAACTCACCACAGCCTCAATCTCCCAGGCTCAAGCGATCCTCCCACCTCAGCCTCCCGAGTAGCTCAGACTACAGGCGTGAACCACCACGCCCAGCTAATTTTTCTATTTTTTGTAGAGACAGGGTTTCGTCCTGTTGCCAGGCTGGTCTCCAACTCCCAACAAGTTATCCGCCTGCCTCAGGCTCCCGAACTGCTAGGATTACAAGCATGGGCCACTGCATCCCAGCTGTTGGTAATTTCTAATCTTTCAAATTACTATAAATGCTGCATCAACATCTTACTTCCTTGATATTAATAGTGTAGTATAGTAACTAAAGGAAGACCCTGGAGTTGAAATCTGGTTTTGCCACTTACTGAATGTGTGACTATGAGAAAGTTACTCATCTCTCTGCGTTCCCTCCATCTCCCAATCTGTAAGTGGAAATATTTATACTACCTACTTGATAGGGTTATTGTCAGGATGAGTTAATACGTGTAAAGTGTTTAAAACATTGTTGGCACCAAGAAAGAGTATGTAAGTGTTAGAGAAAATACATATATAGGCTGGGCGTGGTGGCTCACGCCTGTAATCCTAGCACTTTGGGAGGCCAAGGAGGGTGGATTGCCTGAGGTCAGGAGTTCAAGAGCAGCCTGGGCAACATGGTGAAACCCCATCTCTTCTAAAATACAAAAAATTAGCTGGGCATGGCAGTGTGCACCTGTAATCCCAGCTACTCAGAAGGCTGAGACAGGAGAATCACTTGGACCCGGGAGGTGGAGGTTGCAGTGAGCTGAGATAGCGCCATTGCACTCCAGGCTGGGCAACAGAGCGAGACTCCGTCACAATAAAAAAAAAAAAAAGAAGAAGAAAAGAAAAAGAAAGAAAAAATATACACATGTGTGGTGGTGTTATGAGATATATTCATTTCTGTCCACAGTTCCTGGCTTACATCCCATAGTCCTTGTACAGTGTTTTTACAGCGTACAGTACAATCCAGGGTTGGGTATGTTAGGCCTCAGAGGCAGGCCTCAGGAAACAGAATCTCTCTGACTTTCTGCTTCCTTTCACCTCCCCCAAGGCAAGACTATCTAATATTTACCCACCTTTCTGATTGTGGGTCTTAAGACCCTCCCCAGAGAGGGTCCCACCCTATATCCTGGGGGAAGGAATGCTGACATCATGAAGCTTCCATAAAAACCTAAGAGAAATGGGTTTGGGAAGCTTCCCGATAACTGAACACATGGAGGTTCCTGGAGGGTGGCACCCAGGGAATGCCATGATTCCAGTGCATGTTAGTGATACTCTGCTGAGTGCAGAGGTGGCTGTGTCTGGCCTCCCAGCGAGGCAACCAGCCTTACACCATGTAAGAATATATGAGTCTCTTCATGTATATCCTTTATAATGTTCTTTATGATAAACCATTATGTGTGCTTCCCTGAGTTCTGTGAGCCGTTCCAGCAAATTAATCAAACCCAAAGTGGGGGTTATGGAAACCCCAACTTGAAGCCGGTCAGTCAGAAGTTCTGGAGGCCCGGACTTTTGACCGGTCTCTGTGGGGGAGCAGTCTTGGGGACTGAGCTTCAACCTGTGGCATCTGATCTGCCTCCAGGCAGATAGTATGGGCGTTAAATTTGAGGATACCCAGCTGGTCTTCTCTGCTTGTGACCACCACAGATTTGGTCACAGAACTCTTCTGTGTTGATGAGTGTTATAGCGTGACAATAGAAAAAAACGCTGTCGGAGTTTTTTTCCTATACAATATGCCATTCTTGTTTACCTCTGCATTCAATAATAAAACATGTTCTGCACCTTTTTCTAACTTTATTTTGACATAATAATACATTTACAGAAAGGTACAAAAATAGTATGAAGAGTCCCACGTACCTTTCATTCAGCTTCCCCCAACAATGATATATAGCTGTCATACAGTATCAGAACCAGGAAAATGACATTGGTACATCACTGTTAATGTCCACAGACCTTAATTCTTTTTTTCTACAATTTGTAAGCCTTTATTCATTTAGATGTATATTTGTGTGTCTGCACGATGCACAGTTCTGAACAATTTTATTCTGTGTATAGATTAGCGTAACCACCACCATAATCAAGATATAGAACTATTCTGTCACTTCCAAAAAACTTTCCAGGGTATCCCCAAGTACCTCCCACCCCACACTCACCCCCTGGAAGCCACTATTCTGTTCATCGCTATAGTTTCGTCATGTCAAGAATGTCCTGTGATATTGTACTGCATAAGCCAGGCACAGTGGCTTATGCCTGTAATCCCAGCAATTTGGGAGGCTGAGGCGGGTGGATCACTTGAGGTCGGGAGTTTGAAACCAGCTTGGCCAACATGGTGAAACCCCGTCTCTACTAAAAGTACAAAGACAAACAGCCAGGCATGGTGGCATGCACCTGCAATCCCGGCTACTCAGGACGCTGAGACAGGAGACTTGCCCTGCTTGAATCCGGGAGGCAGAGGTTGCAGGGAGCCAAGATCATGCCACTGCACTCCAGCCTGGGTGACAGAGTGAGACTCCGTCTCAAAAAAAAAAAAAAAAAAAAAAGTACTATGTGTAAGGGTTATTGCCGAGTTTAAAATGAGGAAATTGAGGCCAGTATAAGAAAATTAAATGCCAATTTATTCAGCTCCCAGGCGAGGCTCTATGGTCCTGGGAAAGGGGGCCAGAGAAGTCACGCTGACTTCCTGGGGCATGGGGTTTTTATGGCTATGAGGAACGAGCAACAGCTGGGTGCTCTGACTGGCTCCAGGGGAGCGGGATTGGGACAGGGCAGGCCACTATTAGTTGGCCGGTTGTTGGGCGGTTTTCCAGTGTGAGAGCCGGCCAGGGTTGCATCAGCCTGAGTCTTCCAGGGGAGCCAAGCGGCAGAGCTAGGTGCTGAGTGCAGAGCCTGGTGCCGGGTGCAGAGTCAGGTGCTGAGTGCAGAGGTGGGTGTGTCTGGCCTCCGGGCGAGGCAACCAGCCTTACACTATGTAAGAATAATTTTTAGCCTGTAATCCAAGCACTTTGGAGGCCAAGGCGGGCGGATCACCTGAGGTCGGGAGTTCAAGACTAGCCTGACCAACATGGTGAAACCCCATCTTTATTTTAAAAAAATTAATAATAAATAATTTTTAAATGCATAGAATATAGTTTTTTGCAAGAACACATAAAGCAAAATTAGAACAATTGTCTCAATCTGAGTAAAGAATTCACACACAATGGGATAATTCTAAATAAGGAAAAGAGGGGTATCTCCAAATAAGCTTGCATTAAAAACAAAATTTTAAGGAGGAAATGTCAGGACACACAGCACAGCCATGATTCTAAGTAAGGTGATATGAGCTGTGTATAAAGTGGGCTAATCTGGGGTAGAGGGTGCAAAAGGAATCAGAAGGAAGCCATACCTGAGGCAGGCGGCCAAGTCTCAGGGACAAAGATGAGAGGACCAAGAATGAGAACAAGGGAACCAGACACAGGCACGGACACGAGGGGAGCTGCTGACTTTATTGCACATGGGAGATTGCCCGAACCCAGATGGGGGAAAGGGCCGAAGGGAGCTGTTGAGGCAAAAAGTAAAGATGACTCTGCACCTTCCTGCCTGAATGACTAGGAGGATGATGCCACCTTCACAGGAACAAGCAGCCTTCGAGGAAGAGCTGCTGAAGAGAGTTCACTTCAGGCCACGCTGGGTTATAACTGGCAACTGGCAATGGCAAGTGGCTGTGTAATTCAGGCATCTGGGAGTGTGAATCTGGAGGAGCATCTAGAGACCCAGCTGGCTTCTCACATCTGCCCAGAGGAGTTAGAGAAAGCCCTGGGAGTCCCTGGGAAGGGCTTATGAAGAGATGGCCCCAGCCAGGCACGGTGGCTCACGCCTATAATCCCACCACATTGTGGGGGGCCCAAATGGGCAGATCACTTGAGTCCAGGAGTTTGAGACCATGGAGAAACCTCATCTCTACTAAAAATACAAAAATAAGCTGGCATTGTGGTGCACACCTTTAGTCCCAGCTACTTGAGAGGCTGAGGCACAAGAATCGCTTGAACCCGGGAGGCAGAGGTTGCCACGAGCCAAGATCACACCACTGCACTCCAGCCTGGGTGACAGAGTGAGACCCTGTCTCCAAAAAAAAGAGAGAGATGGTCCCAAAGATGGGCCTCTGAAGAACCTCTTATGGGGACAGGAGGTGAGAGAAGAATTTTATATTAAAATCAGGGAAAACGTAATATGAGGAAATTGGACCAGATTATTTCTGGGTTCTTTCCAGCACTGGTATTCTATGGTTCTATTAAATAGACATGGAAAATATGTTACTAGATCCTCAGATTATTTTCTATTTGCAAATTTTACACAAATACTTTAGTAAACTTTAGGAATATCATGGTGTATCAGGGAATGCCAAGTTATTTAAACTGCATAAATATCCATTTCTTTCTTTGTAAAGTGGGGGTAATATTTTCCTTTTTGGGGTTGTTTTAATACAACCTGATGTACTAGAAGGAAAATTCCAAGTTATCTGACATGTCTGAACCTTAGTATTCTCCACTATAAAAACCATAACATTGATCTTTGAGGATTTGTTCGGAATGTATATAGTACCTGGCACACTGTAGGCTTTCAGGAACTGGGAATTTTTACTTTTTACTCTTTTATTTTAAAATTAATTTAAATCACAGCAAAGTATCTGACTCCAGCGCACACAGTGCCTTTATATTCCCGTGGTAGGCAGGATTCTGCAATGGCTCCCGTGATTCCTGGCCCCCGGTACCCGTTGTTTAAATCCCCTCCCTTTGAGTATGGGCAGAACCTGTGCCTTCCTTTCAATGGAGAAAGCTTTGCAGATGTAGCTAAGATCCTTCATCAGTTGACTTTGAGTTAATAAAAAGGGAATCCCTGACTTATGTAAGCCTTTTTTCTTTTTTCTTTTGAGACAGAGTCTTACTCTGTCACCTAGGCTGGAGTGCACACCTAGGCAGTTGCGTGATCCAGGCTCACTGCAACCTCCACCTCCTGGGTTCAAGTGATTCTCATGCCTCAGCCTCCTGAGTAGCTAAGATTACACGCATCCTCCCCATCCCCCTACCATTCCCTGGGTAATTTTTGCATTTTTAGTAGAGCTGGGGTTTCACCATGTTGGCCAGGCTAGTCTCAAACTTTTAACCTCAAATGATCTCCCCACCACAACCTCCCAAAGTGCTGGGATTACTATAGGCATGAGCCACTGCACCTGGCCCTAGTGAGCTTTTTCTTTTTTTCTTTTTTTTTTTTAAGATGGGATTTCACCATAATGGCCAGGCTGGTCTTGAACTCCTGACCTCGGGTGATCCACCCACCTTGGCCTCCCAAAGTGCTTGGATTACAGGCGTGAGCCACCATGCCCGGCCCTAGTGAGCTTTTTAAAAGAGGGTCAAGGCCTTCCCTGAATTAGATAAAATGGAAGCAAGAGAGCTGCTCTTCTGCTGGCCATTAGAAGCAAATATCCATGCTGTAACCTGCCTGTAGGGAAGGGCAGCCTCTGAGGGCCTCAATTCTACCCTGCAAGAAACTGACTTCTGCCAACCACCTGGATGAGTTTGGAAGAAGACCCCAGGCTTCAGATGAAAATGTGTCCCAGCTGACACTTCGCCTTCAGCCTCATGAGACTCCAACTATGCCATGCCCAGACTTACTGAAACTAGGAGAGGCTAAATGAATATTGTCCTGAGCCACTTATATGAATAGAAAACTAATACCGTTTTTTGCCTCCTTCACTCAGAACACGGTTTTTGTTTATCTTCACTCTCCCTGCTGTCTCTATGCCTGTTAAGACCTCGTTACTACTTGCAGCAGGCTCCACACTGATTTCCACTTTCCTGCATTCTCTCTTTTATGTATCCTGCAAATCTCTGTCAGAATAAAGATACAAAGGTCATAATAACCTTCCCAAAATATTGCTATTGACTTTCTCAAGAACCTATATCAACTCTCCCAGTCCATCAACTCTGATTTTTACCTGGTTTCACAGCTCTCGATGGCCCAGGCCTCCTTAGAAAGCTTGACTAGCTCTGTCTGTCTGATGACAAGACCTGTGACTGAGGCCTCATTAGTGAAGTTGACTAGCCAGGAAAATCACTCCGGAGACTGCCTCCTGCAAAGCAGGTATTTATAATCTTAAGGGATTTTAAAAAAGAAAAACTAGTGGCGACTCAATCCCAAACCTGTATGTTACCTCATCCACCCCAGGGACTTCTGGAGCTTGTGCTATTGTTGCCGTTGCTGCTGCTGTTATTAAGTTGATCCCTGTTTGCACTGATGAAGACTTTTTAAACTATTTTTGAGAATTAAGTACAATGTTTTGAAAGTCTACTCAGTGCCAGGCAGTAGAGGAGGTTTTTTTTTTTTGAGACGGAGTTTCGCTCTTGTTACCCAGTCTGGAGTGCAATGACGCGATCTCTGCTCACCGCAACCTCCGCCTCCTGGGTTCAGGCAATTCTCCCGCCTCAGCCTCCTGAGTAGCCGGGATTACAGGCACGCGCCACCATACCCAGCTGATTTTTTGTATTTTTAGTAGAGACGGGGTTTCACTATGTTGACCAGGATGGTCTCGATCTCTTGACCTCATGATCCACCCGCCTCGGCCTCCCAAAGTGCTGGGATTACAGGCATGAGCCACCACGCCCGGCCGAGGAGGTATTTTTAAATACATTATTGTCACCAAAAATATTCTTATAAGCTTTTTTTACAATGGCCGATAATACCACCATTCACAAAACCTCTGCTGACATTGTTTTTAAGGGCACATTGATCATAAACTTAAACGGTACTGAAAGGTATAAAGAAAAAAGTAAAACTCTCTGGTTCAAGGGTACTACTCTTAAGAGTAGCCACTACTAGCCAGCTGCAGTGGCTCATGCCTGTAATCCCAGCACTCTGGGAGACCAAGGCAGGTGGATCACCTGAGGTCAGGAGTTCAAGACCAGCCTGACCAATATGGTGAAACCCCCTCTCTACTAAAAATAAAAAACTTAGCAAGGTGGTGGGTGCCTGTAATCCCAGTTACTCAGGAGGCTGAGGCAGGAGAATCATTTGAACCCAGGAGGTGGAGGCTGCAGTGAGCTGAGATCATGCCATGGCACTCCAGCCTGAGCAACAAGAGCAAAACTCCATCTCAAAAAAAAAAAAAAAAAATTAGCCACTATTAGTTTTGTTACGTGAAAACCCAGAAAAATGCTTTATTTAATATCAGTGCATACATATCAATACACACGTATCCTTTTTTATTTACACCAAAAGGGATCCTAACACTTTATTGGCACCTGCTAGTAGATATGTAAGTGGTTTCCAGATATTTACTAATAAAAATAATAAATTTTCCCAGCGATTTTAAAAGAAGTGAGAAGATCACTTGAGGTCAGGAGTTCAAGACCAGCCTTGGTGAAATAGCATCTCTACAAAAAACTTAAAAATTGCCCAGGCATGGTGGCTCACGCCTGTAATCCCAGCACTTCGGGAGGCCAAGACGGGTGGATCACGAGGTCAAGAGATCGAGACCATCCTGGCCAACATGGTGAAACCCCATCTCTACTAAAAATACAAAAATTAGCTGGGCGTGGTGGCGCGTGCTTGTAATCCCAGCTACTCAGGAGGCTGAGGCAGGAGAATTGCTTAAACCCGGGAGGCGGAGGTTATAATGAGCCGAGATTGCACCACTGCACTCCAGCCTAGAGCCTGGCAACGGAGCGAGACTCTATCTCAAAAAAAAAAAAAAAAAATTAACTGAACGTGAACCTGTAGTTCTAGCTACTGGGAAGGCTGAGGTGAGGGGATCACCTGAGCCAAAGAGTTTGAGGTTCCAATGAGCTATGATCTGGCCACTGTACTCCAGCCTAGGTGACAGAGCAAGGCCTTGTCTATAAAAAATAATAATAATACTTCTGTTTATTGAAGTATTTCAGCTAATATATGAAAGCAATGAGAGAATATCATTATTTTGCAATTGATAATGAATCAACCGATCTGAGCATTGAGAATCAATCACTGTTGTTATCACAAAAAGAGAAGCAGCTAGACATTACATGTCTCCTGATAGAAAATAAATAGTATTGCCTACCAAGTAGTCATGTCAGGGTGAAAAGGCAAACCTAAATCTCATCAAGCCTCCAAGTACCAATTTACAGAAAATAGAGGACCGAGGATCATGAGAAACTATAAGAAAGCCAAGCTATAATGAGAAGGCCACCTGCAGCAGAGGCAGGTGACCATGGGAGTTGGAGTCAACCTGGTTGGCCTGACAAAGCCATTTCCACTTTAAGGGAACCCCTGTTGCCGTGAAGAAACACATGCTTTTGAGGGTCAGGGTACCATCTGCTCCAGAGAGGGCTCGATGGGCACAAATCATGTGGCCTCTGAGACTTTAACTCTTCTTAGTGCCACAGAGCTCCTTTCTGTTCCCATAGTCAGGTCAGCCGAGGAGCTCACTGGGTTCCTTAAAGTGAGTTTACACATTCTGGGCTAATCTGCAAGATCTGGCTCTACCTGTGTAAGCTCTCGGGGCTGCTCTCTCCTGCTTGGCTTCTAAACGCCACCTTTACTAGACTTCCTGCAGTTCTTCCTCTCTACCTGAGCAGGATCTTTTCCACCCTTCTCCAGGCCTTGCCCATGCCATCTACTGCCTGGAACACCCTTGTCACGTGTCATCCTAAAGGTCCCTTCCTCAGGAAGGCCTTTCCTACACCCAGCAGTGTGAAGTTAGGACTCCCTCTATTTCACTCTCTATATCTAGACTTCCACAGTCATAATACTTGTCCCACTTTCTCATAGTCAGTAGTTTAATACGTCTTCCCTTCTAGCCACTAGAGGTCCGCTCCTGTTCAATTTCATGTCCTCACTGCCTAGCAGATTGCCCGCCATCTTCACAGATACTCAGTAAATTCTTGAATGAAAGAACAAATGATAACACACCTAACAATGTTGAGGAGTCAGAAAGAAGAAAATGGTTCTAGAATGCTTTTCTTATAGAATTTAATAGTGTTCATAGATACTTAATATAAAATTAATAGATACAGATTTTCAATCACACATATAAATGAGTTATTAAACCTAGTCCCCTCAGTCACAGGGACAGTGATCAGTTAAGGGTCAGTTTCTTAAACCCAAACAGAGCTGCCCTTCAGACCTATGACAGAATTACTGATAAGCCATATTATGAGCTATGACAGTGTCCCTCTTCTTTTTGGGGGCGGGGCAGAGTCTCCCTCTGTTACCCAGGCTGGAGTGCAGTGGCATGATCTTGGCTCATTGCAGCGTCCACCTCCCAGGTTCAAGAGATTCTCCTGCCTCAGCCTTTCGAGTACCTGGGACTATAGGCGCCTGCCACCAAACCAGGATAATTTTTATTTTTAGTAGAGGTGTCCAGGCTGGTCTCAAACTCCTCACCTCAAATGATCCACCCGCCTCAGCCTCCCAAAGTGCTGGGATTACAGGCGTGAGCAAAGGCACCTGGCCAATTGTGTTCCTCTTAAAAGCCCAGTACTCCGTGGACCACATTGTGAAACCAAATATGAAATAAGAATTGCTGGCCGGGCGTGGTGGTTCACACCTGTAATCCCAGCACTTTGGGAGGCCGAGGCAGGCGGATCACCTGAGGTTAGGAGTTCAAGACTAGCCTGGCCAACATGGAGAAACCCCGTCTCTACTAAAAATATAAAAATGAGCGGACTGTGGTGTCAGGCGCTTGTAGTCCCAGCTACTCTGGAGACTGAGGCATGAGAATCTCTTGAACCCAGGAGGCAGTGGTTGCAGTGAACAAGGTCGTGTCATTGCATTCCAGCCTGGGGGCTACAGCGAGACCCTGTCTCGGAAACAAAAAAGAATTGCTGATGACGTTTCACATTTACTTTTCTTCCCTACTTTTTTAACGACAAAGACTATGAATGCAAATGTTTTTTCTTTTGAAGGCCAAGCTGGAGTCAGCAAAGCAGACCACTGAATGTTTGTGAGCAGGGCCGTGATAAGGCCAGATCTGAGCTGAAAGTTCCTCTCACAGCAGGATGTAGGATGGATTCAAGTGATTTTGAGTGTAGGAGAACAGAGGTAACCCCTAACACTTTCTCCCACTTGAATAGAATAAATACTTACGTATATGTCTCATCTCCTCATCCGAGTTTCTTCCCAACTAAGGGCAGAAAGCTTATTGTGTTCATTTGTGGAACCACAATGACACAAAGTGGGAGTGGATTACAAAGTGGAGGACAGGCCAGGCGCGGTGGCTCAAGCCTGTAATCCCAGCACTTTGGGAGGCCGAGGTGGGTGGATCACGAGGTCAAGAAATCGAGACCATCCTGGTCAACAAGGTGAAACCCCGTCTCTACTAAAAATACAAAAAAAATTAGCTGGGCGTGGTGGCATGTGCCTGTAATCCCAGCTACTCAGGAGGCTGAGGCAGGAGAATTGCCTGAACCCAGGAGGCGGAAGTTGTGGTGAGCGGAGATCGCACCATTGCACTCCAGCCTGGGTAACAAGAGCGAAACTCTGTCTTAAAAAAAAAAAAAAAAAAAAGTGGAGGACAGGAGCCAGGCACGGTAGCCTATGCAGGTGGCTGAGGCAGGAAGATTACTTGGGCCCAGTTCTGGGCACCCTGGGCAACATAGCAAGACCTCATCTCTAAAAAGAATAATAATAAAGTAAAAAATAAAAACTAGGAGAAGGACTGGAAATAACCCAACTGTCCATCACCAGGTAAATGGATTAACAATTGTAATGTAGGCCGGGCATGGTGGCTCACACCTGTAATCCAAGCACTTTGGAGGCCAAGGCGGGAGGATCACCTGAGGTCGGGAGTTCAAGACCAGCCTGACCAACATGGTGAAATCCCGTCTTAAAAAAAAAAAATTGTAGTATAGCCATACAATGGAATACTACTCAGCAAAAGAAAAAAGAATTGATAAATACAATAATACTAATGAATCTCACAATAATTACACTGAGTAAAACAAGCCAGGTGCAAAGAATACACCCTGCGTGATTCCATATGTATCAAACTCTAGAAAATGCAAACTATAATAACAAAGCAAATCAGTGGTTACCTAAGGACAGGGATAGGGACAAAAGAGGACACTGGTGAAGGGGGCAGGATAAAAGGATTTTTAAAGGGGCACTAGGAAACTCTGGCAGTTGAGGGTGATAGAGTATGTTCATTACTTTTATTGTGGTAATGTTTTCACAGGTATGCTTGTATGTCAAAACTTAGCAAATTGTACTTTAAATATGTGTAGTTTATTGTATGCCAATTATGCCTCAGTAAAGTTAAAAAAAAAAAAAGTAAAGTGGGGTATGGCAGAGAAATGAATAGGGAGGTGGAATTTTGGCTGAAGCCTGGAAGATCTGACCCTGGCTTGAAAAAAAGTTCTGTCCAAGCCAGAAGTAAAGGCAATTCATTTCAGACCTGGGAACAAGCAAACAGACCTGGGATCAAGCAAACAGGTTTAGGGGAAAGTGAACAGAGCATTTTAACTGGAGCAGAAAAACTGTGCAGTAGGGCAGTAGGAGATAGAGCTGTGAAAGAAGGAAAAGGCACATTGTGGGAGGACTTCAGTATCGGGCTTTTAGAACACATGCATTAGATTGCAGTTCCACCACCTGCTGAGTGATCTTGGACAGGTCACTTAACCTTTCTGAGATTCGGTTTCCTTATCTGTAAAATAAGGATGATAAGAGTTTTGCTCTTGTCACCTAGGCTGGAGTGCAATGGCAGATCTCAGCTCACTGCAACCTCCGCCTTCCAGATTCAAGTGATTCTCCTGCCTCAGCCTCCCGAGTAACTGGGATTATAGGCACCTGCCACCATGCCCAGCTAATTTTTGTATTTTCAGTAGAGACCGGGTTTCACCATGTTGGCCAAGCTGGTCTTGGACACATGACCTCAGGTGATCCACTTGCCTTGGCCTCCCAAAGTGCTGGGATAACAGGCATAAGCCACCATGCCCAGCCAAAAGAACCTATCTTTTTTTTTTTTTTTTTTTTTTGAAAGGGAGTCTCACTCTGTTGTCAGGCTGGAATGCAGTGGCTCCATCTCAGCTCACTGAAGCCTCTGCCTCCCAGGTTCAAGCGATTATTCTGCCTCAGCCTCCCAAGTAGCTGAGTCTACAGGCACGTGGCACCACACCTGGCCAATCTGTGTATTTTTAGTAGAGACAGGGTTTCACTGTGTTAACCAGGATGGTCTCAATCTCCTAAACTCGTGATCCACCCGCCTTAGCCTCCCAAAGTGCTGGGATTACAGGTGTGAGCCACCACACCCAGGCAACAGAACCTATTTTAAAAAGTGGCTGTGAAGATTTAATGAGACAATGCATGTAAGCCACTTACTTAGCAGAGGACCAGGTAAACAGTTAAGTGCTGAGTGGAAGTAATCATTATTATAACAATTATTGTTATTAACCCCAACATAAGCAAATGTTTAAAGATGCCTGAGCAGGAGAAATGATCAAAGAGGTTCTTGAGGATTAATCTCACCATCACTAATTACTTCCCCTCCAGAGCTAAAATATCAAACTCTATCACCTGTTCCCCCCTTTCCCACTCTATAACTTCCTTCCCAGTGAGTATCATGCCCAGGAGGAGCCCAAAACCAGCAAGTAAGGCTCTCTCATGTTAGTCAAAGGATTCCAGCTGGTGAGCCCCACCACTGTGGGGACAAACTCAGTTGAGTTGAGCTATGGCCTCTGGGATGGAGGATCACAGCCACCTTATCCGACTCTCAAGGTACTCAGCCACCACCACCCAGGATTTATATCCAGGGTGCACTCTGAAGAGAATAAAGCCAGTGATATTTCTTTTTAATTCTAACGCATAGGGTCCAGGTTTTCAGAATGACCCTATTTCTCAATTCCCTTAACCGCTAACCTAGGAGCTTATTCTCTGGAGAATTTCTGAAAAAAGGCTTCTCGGTGCCTCAGTTTCCTGATCTGTAAAGTGAGTGATAATAATGGCACTACTTCCTGAGGTCCTGGTGAGAATTAAATGAGTTAATACGTATAAAGGACCTAGAACACTGCCTGACACATAGTAAGTGCTCCATAGGTGTTAGCTTAACTTTATTATGAACTTTATTTCTTCCATCTTTTTTGTACTGCTATTTGTGATCATATATTTTTTAATTACTCAGCATTAACAGTGACCTTTTTTAAAAAAATTTTAATAGAGACAGGTTTTCATCATGTTGGTCAGGCTGGTCTCGAACTCCTGACCTTGTGATACGCCCGCCTCGGCCTCCCAAAGTGCTGGGATTATAGGCATGAGCCACCGCACCCAGCCAACAGTGACCTTCTAACAGACTATTTAAGCCCCAATACACCTTTGGGGCAGCAGCTTGGCTGCGGGCTTATAAACAAGTCATCCCCCAGCTCAGAGGCACCCAACCTTTTCTACAGAGCCAGTGGAAGTTGTATCTGTTAATCTCATTCATTGAGAAAATATACTGTAGGTAAAATAATTCAGCAAAGACTTTAAATTAACTGGCAACTTTATTAATAACAATAACATCTACACACATTTGAAAACACACATGTAGGAGACGATTAAGATTTATTCAGTCTGTGATAATGTTTAGAGCTCATTTGGATTCATGAAACCCCTGCAATCGACTCCAAAAGCCCTTAGCCAAAAGCATAGTTGAATCACTCATCAAGCCATCAGTGTCTTCCTCGGCAGAATCAAGGGTTTGACAGAAAGAGTAAATATTCTGCACTTCCACAAAATAAAACTAAAATGCAATTGTCCTGCATCTGAGAATACAAAGGTGGACAGTATGAACTGCATGACGATGGACCAATGAGGCTTCTCTTGGCCTCATTTGTTTAAAAAAAAAAAAAAAAAAAAAATTATCTTTGTTGTCCTGCCCGTCTTGAATGGCCTGAAAACCAAGCCAGGTGGTGAGTGCAAATTAAAAGCTCCTCTCCTTTAAGAAGGGAACACCGAGACGGGAGTAAGAAAAGGAAAAAGGCTCTTTCCAATGACCAATACGCTGAATTTGATGAAAATCCAAAGAGGTTAGGCTAAACCGGGAAGCACAAGGGTGGAACTACCATTGCCACCTCCTCTTTGATGCAAAAGAATCTTAACACGGCCCCCTCCCAGCTGTTGCACTGAGTTGACTAAGGATACATTTGAGGGAATAACTCCAAAAACATTTCCATTTTCACCGTGCCTTCACATACATCTAATGGAAATGAACAGCACCCATCATCCATCCACAGAAGCGATTAAAAAAAAAAAAAGGTGGGATGGAAAAATTAACCCAACAATATTACTTCAATACCTAGTATTGAAGTAAGTGTCCATAATGTGCCAAACTCTGACTGGAGCTGAAGATGCACGGGAAAACCAGACCATCTGGTCTGTCAAGGGCTTGAGAATGCCATGATCAAGAAAACAGACGAGCCAATTTCAGACAGCTGCTACGAGGAAGATAAAACGAGGCCGGGAACTATGAGAGGCGCGAATTCCTGAGTGGATGACGTATAAGGTGACTTTTGAGCTCATATCTACATGGTGTCTTGCAGTGACCCAGGGCCGTAGCGTTACCATTTAAAGCAGACACCATTAAACGCAAAAATTATCCACAAACCGAAAAATAGGAATCTCAAAGTGAATCACGGAAACTGAAATCTACAAATTAGAAAGCGGCGCAGAATTTTGAATAGTCATGTCGCCCAACCAGGAAAAGGCTGGGACCCGGCTGCGCGGGCTTCGTCCAAAGTACACAGAACGGCTGGCATCCACAGGAGGCCCCATCCCAGGGCAGAACGGGTGACCGGACACAAAAGCTGCTGCGAAACGTCAGTCATACAGAGCTGTCACGCAGTGTTTGCGGAACCCGGACTGAATTGTGTCCCAGAGTTCTCCTAAGTGACAGCCGGACTCAGCCACTTCGTTTTGAAATGATGAAACAGACCCAACGAAGCCACCAGGGCGCCAGTGAGGCGGGGGTGGGGGCGGGCAGAGTCGGATTCCCAACATCCTAAATGAGAACGGACTCCTGGGAAAGCTAAGCAGCACAATGAATAAAGACACGCTCTAGATTCATAAGCAAATCCAATCATGCACCGGGGACCTCGAGTTCCAAATGATTAAGCTACGTGTGCTATTTCCCATGACCCTTACGCTAAAATAACTTACTTTGTGAGAAAGAACTAAGGGAGTAAGTGAACAAGCTCTTTTCTAGTGATTAGGTGGGTGGCTCTGAAAAGAGCCTTTGGAGTCAAGCAGCCGGCGACTCGAGCGAGCGAGCGCCAGGTCCCGGCAGGGACTCACTTGGAGCTGGTGTACTTGGTGACCGCCTTGGTGCCCTCGGACACGGCGTGCTTGGCCAGCTCGCCGGGCAGCAGCAAGCGCACGGCCGTCTGGATCTCGCGGGACGTGATGGTGGAGCGCTTGTTGTAGTGCGCCAGGCGGGACGCCTCCCCCGCAATGCGCTCGAAGATGTCGTTGACGAAGGAGTTCATGATGCCCATGGCCTTGGACGAGATGCCGGTGTCGGGGTGGACCTGCTTCAGCACCTTGTACACGTAGATGGAGTAACTCTCCTTGCGGCTGCGCTTGCGCTTCTTGCCGTCCTTCTTCTGGGCTTTGGTAACGGCTTTCTTAGAGCCCTTCTTAGGAGCAGGAGCGGATTTTGCCGGTTCAGGCATGGTAAGACACAGTACCAATACGACTTAGCCAAGAAAAGAAGTAAGAGAATGGGCGGGCCTGATCCTTTTATAACCACCTTATGCAAATTAGGGCTCCGAAACTAATTCACTTCCATTGGTCCGTGTGCGGACCTTACGTTTTCAGCAATGTCGACGTAACGAGACCGACTCTTGACTTGATTGGCCGGTTCTGAAGCCAAATTAGGACCAATGAAAAACTCGTCCTTGACCCCACCCCTAAGAAAGCTTATAAAGGCTTTCTTCTTGGTGGTCTTTCAATCTCATTTTGTTGCGAGGTTCTGAGCTTTGTCTGTGTTTAGCCTTGGTTTTAGTCATGTCTGGCCGCGGCAAGCAAGGAGGCAAGGCCCGCGCCAAGGCCAAGTCGCGCTCGTCCCGCGCTGGTCTGCAGTTCCCGGTGGGGCGAGTGCACCGCCTGCTGCGCAAAGGCAACTACGCGGAGCGGGTGGGGGCCGGCGCGCCCGTCTACATGGCCGCGGTCCTGGAGTACCTGACCGCCGAGATCCTAGAGCTGGCGGGCAACGCGGCTCGGGACAAGAAGACGCGCATCATCCCCCGTCACCTCCAGCTGGCCATCCGCAACGACGAGGAACTGAACAAGCTGCTGGGCAAAGTCACCATCGCCCAGGGCGGCGTGTTGCCCAACATCCAGGCCGTTCTGTTACCAAAGAAAACCGAAAGCCACAAAGCCAAAAGCAAATAAATGCAGACAAACCAAAGATCAAAGGCTCTTTTTAGAGCCACCCAAGTTTTCAAAAAAAGAGCTAATGCGCAGTTTCGTTATCAGCCCTCCATTTGACACTTTGGTGGCTCTTAAAAGAGCCTTTGGGGTGAATGGGTATGGTGTCGAGCCTATTAATTACTTGTTCTTGCCAGGCTTGTGACTCTCCGTTTTCTTGGGCAACAGCACAGCCTGGATATTGGGCAAGACGCCGCCCTGGGCAATGGTGACACCCCCGAGTAACTTGTTGAGCTCTTCGTCATTCCTCACAGCTAGCTGCAGATGGCGAGGGATGATGCGCGTCTTCTTGTTGTCCCGAGCCGCGTTACCCGCCAGCTCCAGAATTTCCGCGGTCAGGTACTCGAGGACCGCTGCCAGGTACACCGGGGCGCCAGCCCCCACCCGCTCCGCGTAGTTGCCTTTGCGTAGCAAGCGGTGCACTCGCCCCACCGGGAACTGGAGGCCAGCGCGGGACGAGCGCGACTTGGCCTTGGCGCGGGCCTTGCCCCCCTGCTTTCCGCGTCCCGACATTACGGCTAAAATTGCAGTCACAGCTTCTTTTTCAAGGAGAAGAATGTGGAAGGGATATCCAATTTGATGTAATTTATAAGAGCCACCGGGAGGGGTGAAGGGAAGTCGTTTGATTGGCTGAAAGCGGAGCCGTATCCAACAGCCAATAGGAAAGCAGAAAGCTGCCTCGCGGTTTGCCTCCTGAGCCGAAAGGAAATGACGGATTTTGTCAGTAACTACCAATCGCTGAGAGCCACATTAAAGCCCCTTATTTGCATGCCAGGACCTTTAAAGAGAGTAGGCTTTCAAACAGAACGCTGGTTCTTTTTTACGAGTGGCAGCGTGGGGTTTGTTTTGTTTGTCCCCAGTTTACAGTCGGCAAATCCCAGAATGGACCCCCAAGGGTCTGCAGAAGACATCCATGGACGGAGAGTTACTCTCACGCAAGAATAGGGGATTCTGAAGCTGAATATATCCCGAGCTATGAAGTACCAAGTCCCGCCCTTTCTGTCTCGTCACAGCCAAATTCCCTTTAAAAATACATGTACTATTAAGGTTGCCTCCATTCTAGCCCCTCAGTGTAGCCGCCGGCAGCGGCCAGTCTCTGCTCCACCCCCACACGCCTGCACTCCTCGGAAGGCGGTTTGACCGAAGCTACAGTAGATTTTTCATCCTCCCCTCGACCTCCAGGAGGCGGCCTTGAAACTTGCTCCCTTGGCTTTCAAAATGTCGCCCTCCGTTTTTCTTACCTCGCCGACTTTTCCTACCCTGCTAACCATTCCGCTGCCCATCTCTAAATCTGCGAGTCCAGCTGGACTCTGCATCCCTATCTCCAATTTTATCCCAAAGAGTCTTACCCATTTCTATACTTGCAACTAACATCCAAGTTTGTTTCAGAAGCTCAGACACCCTTACACCTAACTACTTACTGAATACTTCAACCTACTTGTCCCAACGAGCACCTCAAACTCAACCTCAGCCTATCCAAACGCGAACGCAGGCAAACAACCTCCCCTTTGCCGTCTTTTCCTGAAATGCACCAACATACTTCCGAAATCCACTCGACTCTTCCCTTCGTCTCAGCATGTGCAGTCAGTTGCTTCCTTAACATCCCTTCAGACGTTTTCTCCGTGCTTCTTTGTCCACCTCATCATCATCCCTTAGATTTCAGCAACAGCCAGCAAAGGGTAACTTTGCCGTCAGGCACTAATCGATGGTATGACTTCAGCGGCCTTAGAAATCTTTCCTGAAAGCTCTGGGGTTCTGTTTTGTTTTTTCTTTTATCCCATATAACAGATGCACCTGCAAGCTCTGGTGTTTCTTCCTCCTCAACTTCCTATCTCTGGGAGTTCGACATCTCCCACACCATCCCTTTCCTTAGTACCCCTTAAGGACAGGTAGAATTCGAGAGAGAGAAAAAAACAGACTGTGGTTTCCTGTTTTCTGAGGCGGAGTCTCACTCTGTCGCCCAGGCTAGAGTGCTATCTCTGCTCCCTGCAACCTCCACCACCGCCTCCTCCACCCTGCCCCGACCCACCCGTGTTCAAGCGATCCTCCCACCTCAGCCTCACGAGTAACTGGGATTACAGGCGCCCATCACCACGCCCAGCTAATTTTTGTATTTTTAGTAGAGATGGGGTTTTACCATGTTGGCCAGGCTGGTCTCAAACTCCTGATCTCAAATGATCTGCCCACCACAACCTCCCAAAGTGCTGGGATTACAGGTGTGAGCCACTGCACCCGGCCAGAAAAGAACAGACTTAAATCTTATTCTCTGAGACCTTTTCTGATATTTTCTCCTTTACCCTCACCTTTATTCAACTGGCATTTATTGGATGTGTGCTATCGGGTGATGGGTATATAGATAATTGAAAGTAGTACAAACAAGTCTGTGACTAAATGCCTCCAGAAAATGGAAGAAATCTGCTGAACTCTGAGAGTTAAATTAGTTAATGTCAGTTATGTATAAAGATTACTGCTGGTAAGAATGCTGCTATAGATTTGGGAAACATCAAAGTTCAGTCAGAGGTGACCTAAGATACTTCTAATCCAATTGATTATATCATTTGAGAAGATGAATGTTAACAGAAAGGTGCGGTCCACATAGAGTTCAAACAGGTGGCAATTCCAGTAGGAATCTGTTGTGTTTTCACCAACACTAAAATATATCTGGCAAATGCAAAGTTTGGCCTTCTAGAGAAAGGTCCTTGATTATAAAAGCATCAACCTTTTCGCACAGCCGAGATGAAATATTTCTGAAGACTATCCAAGTTCCTTCATTCAGATTCTATGCTTAATTAACATCTTTCTGATTATCTGTTCTGAGATAAAAACATAAGACTGAAGTAGGGGGAGCCAGTTATAGAAAGATGTTCATCAGGCCCGGCGCAGTGGCTCACACCTCTTATCCCAGCACTTTGCGAGGCCAAGGCAGGCAGATCATGAGGTCAGGAGTTCGAGACCAGCCTGGCCAACATGGTGAAACCCCATCTGTACTAAAAATGTGTGATGGCATGCACCTGTAGTCCCACCTACTCAGGAGGCTGAGGCAGGAGAATCCTTGAACCCAGTAGGAGGAGGTTGCAGTGAGACAAGATCAGACCATTGCACTCCAGGCTGGGCAACAGAGTGAGACTCTGTCTCAGAAACAAACAAAAAGTAATCTATGGTGATAAACGTTAGAATAATTATTACCTATGGCAGAGTAATATTGACTTGCCTTGGAGCCTTCTGAGGTGCTGGGAATTTTCTGTGTCTTGATATAACCATATTCATATGTAAAATTCAACTGTACATTTAAGATTTGTAGTTTTTTTGTTTGTTTTTGCTTTTGTTTTATTTTGTTTTGTTGAGCAGAGTCTTGCTCTGTCTCCCAGGCGCTCAGGCTGGAGTGCAGTGGCGCGATCTTGGCTCACTGCAACCTCCACCTCCCAGGTTCAAGCAATTCTCCTGCCTCAGCCTCCTGAGTAGCTGGAATTACAGGCACATGCCACCATGCCCAGCTGACTTTTTGTATTTTTAGTAGAGATGGGATTTCACCGTGTTGACCAGGATGGTCTCGATCTCCTGACCTTGTGATCCACCCACCTCAGCCTCCCAAAGTGCTGGGATTACAGGCGTCAGCCACTGCACCCAGCCTTATTTTTGTTTTTTTGAGACAGTCTCCCCCTGTCATCCAGGCTGGAGTGAATTGGCATGACCCCAGCTCACTCCAACTCTACCTCTCAGGTTCAAGCAATTCTCATGCCTCAGCCTCCCAAGTAGCTGGGATTACAAGCATGTGCTACCATGCCTGGCTAATTTTTTTGTACTTTTAGTAGAGACAGACTTTCACCGCATTGGCCAGGCTGGTTTTGAACTCCTGACCTCAAGTGATTCACCTTCCTTGGCCCCCCAAAGTGTTGAGATTACAGGTGTGAGCCACCATGCCCATCCTAGATTTATAAATCTCTTATATGTAAATTATACCTTAGTAAGCACAAGTTAATTTTTAAATATGAAGAAATATTGAAGTAGTCCACGTGGGGGAAACAATGAGTACCATCCCAGTCCTCATGTTACAGATAAGTATTTTTTTCTTTTTTTTTTTTTTTTAAGACGGGGTTTCACCATGTTAGTCAGGCTGGTCTTGAACTCCCGACCTCAGGTCATCCGCCCACCTTGGCCTCCAAAGTGCTTGGATTACAGGCGTGAGCCACCACGCCCGGCCACAGATGAGTATTTATTATCGCTTGGTTGTTTTGTTTAATTATGTATGAAGTAGCTAACATAATCTCTCAGTGTTTAAAGCCTCTAAAAGCCTTAATCTGGCCATGACAGACCTTCATTAAATAGTAGATATTATTATGAATATATTTTTATTAGAAACAAAGACAATAAGCTTACTCCGTGGAGCTCGCAACTTGCAAAGCTTTCATTTATTTTTACAACAGCAATAATGGTGATGCTGCCCTTCCCATTCATACATTAATTCACTCATCCATCCAGTATATCTTATTGAACACCTAAGTATGCCAAACTGAGCTTGGCATCACACATCTAGGATATAGTGAATACCACTCCTTTTGCCTGGATCTCTCTTTCCACGTGGTTAATTCCCTCCAGTCATTCAAATTTCTGTTTAAATGTTACCTTCACACCTAGGCTTTCCCTGACCTTAGCCTTCTACCTCTCGCTAACGCTATCATTGGATTTGCAAACTGCAAGGTCCTAACCAAAAGCAGGTCCTATAGATGTCATCTTTTTAACAGCTTTCTCCTCATTTTATTCCTCTCTAGCCCATATCCTGTGTTCACTCAGGTGATTTTTCACCCAGAGTACCAATAAAGACTTTTCTACTCTTCCTGCTTCTACTCTTCCCACTCCTCAAATACACTCTTCACACACTGGCCAGAGTGGCCTTTCTAATAGACATCATGATTCTTTTCTCACCGCATACTCTCTCCCCAGGTGATCACATACCACCCTCTAGCCCCACCCCCATGATCTCATTTCATCTTGAACAACCCCTAACTAAGAGATGTCTCAAATATACTTCTCAGATGCTAAAATTAGTGGGGAAAAGCTTAATGAGAAATGGGAAAATAGATAGACTTAAAGTATCTTCCACAATTAGAAAAAATTTTTTACCATGGAAGAGCCTGACAGATACCATCTTAATCAAGTGATCAGAATTATCACTAGTAATAAGAAAAATAAAGATCAGGCCGGGCGCCATGGCTCACGCCTATAATCCCAGCACTTTGGGAGGCCGAGGTGGGTGGATCAGGAGGTCAAGAGTTCAAAACCATCCTGGTCAATAAGGTGAACCCCGTCTTTACGTAAAATACAAAAATTAGCTGGACATGGTGGTGCACATCTGTAATCCCAGCTACTCGGGAGGCTGAGGCAGGAGAATTGCTTGAACCCAGAAGGCGGAGGTTGTGGTGAGCCGAGATGGTGCCATTGCACTCCAGTCTGGGTAACAAGAGCGAAACTCCGTCTCAAAAAAAAAAAAAAAAGAAAGAGAAAGAAAGATCATGTGCCCTGATAAAGTTCACAGAGAAGAATTCAACATTACCTCTGTGGTATTCTGGCCAAAAACGCATATGTCAAATCTTAATCGTAAAGAAACATCAGACAAATCCACGTTGAGAGACATTCTACAAAATAAATCTCTGCACTCTTCAAAAAGGCCAAAATTATGAAAGACAAAAAAAAAATCTAGGAAACTATTCCAAGTTAATGAAGAACAAAGAGACGTAACAGCTGAATGTAACACGTGATCCTAGATTGGATCCTGGACCAGAAAACAAATTGTTTCCATTTCATATATAGAACAGTAGTGGAATAACTGGCAAATTTTGAATAAGGTCTGTAGATTAGATAATAATACTTCATCTGTGTTAATTTCTAGAGGCTGACAATTATATTCTGGTTATGTTGGAAAATGTTTTTTTTTTTTGAGACGGAGTTTCGCTCTTGTTACCCAGGCTGGAGTGCAATGGCACCATCTCGGCTCACCGCAGCCTCTGCCTCCTGGGTTCAAGCAATTCTCCTGCCTCAGCCTCCCGAGTAGCTGGAACTACAGGCACGCGCCACCATGCCCAGCTAATTTTTGTATTTTTAGTAGAGACGGGGTTTCACCTTGTTGACCAGGATGATCTCGATCTCTTGACCTCATGATCCACCCACCTCGGCCTCCCAAAGTGCTGGGATTATAGGCATGAGCCACCGCGCCAAGCCGAAATGTCTCTCTTTTTTTAAGTAAATATACATTAGTCAGGATTCTCCAGGGAAACAACAAATAGTAGATAGGTAGACTGATAGATAGTTTTATTATCAAAACTGATAGATAGTTTTATTAAAACTATCTTGATTATGGAAGCTAATAAGTCCCAAGATCCCCAGCATCTTCAGGGTATGCTGGCAAGCTGGAGACCCAGGAGAGCTGATGAAATAGTTCCAGTCCAAGTCCAAAGGCCTGAGCACCAATGGTGTAGTTCCAGTCCAAAGGCTGAGTCTAAGCCCCAGGGGGAGCCAATGTTTCCTTCTGAGTCTAAGACTGGAAAGAGCCAACTTCTCAGTCTCAAAGCAATCAGGCAGAAGAAAGTCTCTCTCACTCAGGAGAGGGTCAGTCTTTTTGTTCCATTCAAGCTTTCAACTGGTTGGATGGGATCCATCTACATTAGGGAGGGCAATGTACTTTATTCAGTCTACCAATTCAAATGGTAGTCTTATTCAAAACACCCTCAGAGAAACACCCGTATTTGGCTAAATATCTGAGTAGCAATTGTCTAGAAGAGGGCACATGGAAATTAACCATCACAGGTAGAGTTTAATGGGCTTTATCTCTGAAACTTAGTCTCAAAATCGTTCAGAAAATAATTATATACGTGTAGATAGATACCTACAAATAATGCAAACATGGTAAATTGTTAACATTTGGGTAATTTAGGTATCAGGATAAAGGATATACAGGAATTATCTGAACTTTTTTAACTAGATGCACAAACCTTGTAATTATCCTTGACATTTTCCCTCCCATAACCAAGCCATTACCACACCCTATAGGTTTTACTTTCCTAATATACATCTCGTAGCCACAATTTCTCTCCATTTCCACCACCGCCACCCCCGCTTGGTCCAAGTCACCATCACCTCTCACCTGGACTGCTACAGTGACTTCCCAACTTGTCTCCCTGCTTCCACTCTTCCCTCCTTTTCAATCCATTCTCCACCCTGAAGCCAATGATCTTTGCAGAATACAAACTTAAAGTCAGTTAAATGCAATGCATGATCCTTGATTGATTTCTGAAAAGTAAACATTTATCATGTTTATTTAGACTGTCTTAGACAGTGCTGATGTTACAAAATACCACTGACTGGGTAATTTATAAACAGAAATGTATTTTCTCACAGTTCTGAAGGCTGGGAAGTCCAAGGTTATGGCACTGACAGATTTGGTATCTAGTGAAGGCCAGTTCCTCATAGATAGGCCATTGAGGTGTCCTTACATGGCAAAAGGGGCAGAAGGGGCCAACTTGCCTCCTTGAGCCCTTTGAAAAGGCATTAATGCATTCTCGGGGGTGGAGCCCCCATAGCCTTATTGCCTCCTAAAGGCCCCACCACTTGATACCAACACAGTGGATTAATTTTCATTCTGGAGGGACATATTCAAACTATAGGAGACACCAATGAGACAGCTGGGGAAATCTGAATGTGATAATAGTATGTATGAATGTTAAATGTCTTGGATGTGATAATGGTATTATGAATATGTATGAAAATGTCCTTGTTCTTAGGAGATATACATTGAAAGTACATCGCAAATAAGTGTAAATGATTTTGTGGCTGGGCGCAGTGGATCACGCCTATAATCCCAGCAGTTTGGGAGGCCGAGGCAGGCAGATCACTTGAGGTCAGGAGTTCCAGACCAGCCTGGGCAACATGGTGAAACCCCATCTCTACTAAAAATACAAAAAAAAATTAGCCAGGTGTGGTGGCACAAGCCTGTAGTCCCAGCTACTCGGGAGGCTGAGGAAGGAGAATCACTTGAACCCGAGAGGTGGAGGTTGCAGTAGGCCGAGATGATGCCACTGCACTCCAGCCTGGGTGACAGGGTGAGACTGTGTTTTATAAAAAAAAAAATGATTTTGTGCCTAACTCAAGTGATTTGCAAAAATAATTGTTATTATTTCCTTATTGTTACTAAACATATGCACATTAAAAGAAAGATACAAAGCCAAATGTTATCAGTGAATATAGGTGAAGGCTGGGAAACAGGTTGCTCATTGTATTAATCTGGCAACTTTTCTGGAAGTTTTAAATTTTTCCTAAAGGCTACAGAAAACAGTGTATGTCATATGTTACATTTCTTGAGTGTGATAAGGGTACTGTGGTCATGTAAAAGAATATCTTTGTTCTTAGGAGATGCATGTTGGAGTAGTTGGGGTGAAATGTCATGCTATCTGCAATTTCTTTTCTTCTTCTTCTTTTTTTTTTTAGATGGAGTTTCGCTCTTGTTGCACAGACTGGAGTGCAATGATGCAATCTCACCTCACTGCAACTTCCACTTCCCGGGTTCAAGCGATTCTCCTGCCTCAGCCTCCCGAGTAGCTGGGATTACAGGTGTGGGCCACCACGCCCAGCTAATTTTGTATTTTTAGTAGAGACGGGGTTTCTCCATGTTGGTCAGGCTGGTTTTGACCTCCCGACCTCAAGTGATCCACCCGCCTCCGCCTCTCAGAGGGCTGGGATTATAGATATGAGCCACCACGCCCGGCCTGCAATTTATTTTCAAGTAGTTCATACAAAAAAGTATGTAAATACATTTTAAAGTATACATAAAGTACTTAAATACATGAGTTTATATGTACAAATATATAATAAATATAAATGTAAAAAGTGGTGAATTTTGAGATGGAGTTTCCCTCTTGTTGCCCAGGCTGGAGTGCAATGACGAAATCTCGGCTCACTGCAACCTTGGCCTCGTGAATTCAAGCTTTGAACTATTCAACTTTTCTGTGGCTTGGACATTTTTCAAAATGAGAAGTTGGGAAAAAAATACTTAGAAATAATAAATATGTAATATATTAAGGATACAAAATTAAATTTAAAAGTTAAGAATCATCCTGGAAAAATTACATCCTGTTACGTCCCTGCTTAAAACCTCAGTAGCTTCCCACTACTCTAAAGACAAAATGGTCTAACAAGGGCTACAAGGACTGGGGGGGTCTGGCTCCTTCCTCTTCTCCACCCTACTCATCACCACCATCCGCCCCTACGCTCCTACCACACACAGCCCCACCCTCACTACACGAGAAGGAAATACTCCCTCAAAGTTCTGTCTCCTCCTGTCCTTTCCACGTGCGGCTACCACAGCCAAAACCTCATTATGAGGGACTGAGAAACGGATTTTCATGCTGTTTCTGCGGGATTGTTCCCCTAAATCGTCTCGGAAGTTGTCTCTGCTGTCCCCGCATTCTACCCCTCCATCCCAAGTCTGAATAACTGGCCTCATTAGCATCCTGTTTAGTCTCATCGTAGCACTTAGTACCCAGTATTGCAATTGTCCGCTCACTTGTTAGTCTGCAGTTCTCTGCAAACTCCTTCAAGACAGGTCCTGACTTGAGTCCCCAGTCCCCAGCACTGGTCTGGGACACAGTAATTATGCATTCAATAAATAAAACATACTTCCATTTTCTTGTATGTAAAATAAAGGAGTTGGGCTGGGTGACCTACAAGATCTATTGGCAATAAAATAGATTTAATAATCCCAACCCTAACTGCACGTGAAATCCCTTTTTCTTTGCATTGTTGGGTTCCGAATTTCTGACGACCTTACCAGCGGAGAGAATCCGAGACTACAGTTCCCATGAGCCCTCAGGGCACCACGTGGCGCCTGCCGGCCCTACGAACGCACAGCGAGGACTCCATTTCCCAGCGTGCCTCAGGAAGGGCGCCAGGACTGCGTTTTGCTCCCGGAGCGTCCAGAGTCCTGGCCCTGAGCGGGAATCGCAGTAGCTGAGGCTGAGCGGCAGGAAGGTAGAAGGTGCTCCTCTTGGGCTTCACAGGGAACCCAGGGGCTTCGGCCCAACCACGAGTACGCAGGTGCACATGCCCTACTTTTCCCCACTCTTTGCAAATCCCCTTAGGAACGAACGTGCCTCACGTGCGGGCCTTTCTAATCGCCGCTGGTCCCTCCACTCCCACAGCTGGAGGTCGAATTCACCACGTCACGTAGACAAAAGGGGCGGTGTCTCGGGTCTTCCATTGTGGCGTCAAGGAGGGCTCCCTGCAGGAGCTGGTGTGGGTGTCCGGGCGTGGGGTTAGCGCGGTTGCCGGGATCGCGGGCTGGGTTGCTGACACGGCGCTCTCACCAGGCGGATCGCCCTGGCCCTCACTCCTGGCCTCTGCGTCTCTGCCGTAGCCGATGCTGACTGGGCGGCTGGTCTCGGGCTTGGTCTTCGTGGCTGGCCGTGTCTGTTTGTCCCAGGGCAGCGCGGGATCCGGGGCCATGGGTCCAGTGGAGGCCGCCATTCGCACGAAGTTGGAGCAGGCCCTGAGCCCTGAGGTGCTGGAGCTTCGCAACGAGAGCGGTGGCCACGCGGTTCCGCCTGGCAGTGAGACGCACTTCCGCGTGGCTGTGGTGAGCTCTCGTTTCGAGGGGCTTAGCCCCCTACAACGACACCGTCTGGTCCACGCGACGCTGGCCGAGGAGCTGGCTGGGCCAGTCCATGCGCTGGCCATCCAGGCGCGGACCCCCGCACAGTGGAGAGAGAACCCTGAGCTGGACACTAGCCCCCCCTGCCTGGGTGGCAACAAGAAGACTCGAGGAACCCCCTGAACCCCAAGAGAGGAGGGGAGGATCAGGATCCTAATGGGCTGGGTGAGCACGAACCACTGACGCCTTCCCCTTGATACAGTCCAGGATTTGTACAGGATGAAGACCCCTCGGCCTCATTCTCTTGGGTCCATACATACTCTCAGAAGATAGCAACTTGTTTCAGGTCAAAGTGAACCCGAGGAAAGCGAAGAATCACTCACTTCTGCTCTTGCCTTGGGACTATCCAGGAAGGGCAGTCCGGGTGTTCCATGTTAAATCGTGACAGAACTGCACCAGACCTGATGAGTTGATAATCCTATACATTAAAAGAGAAATTACACTGTGAGGTGCATTTCTGTGTTCTTAATGGACTGCTGAATCAGTGCTACGGGTGTTCTCAGGAGAAGGATCCCTGTAGACGAGTCAGGAAGGGCTTTATGAATGAAGTGATCTAGTTGGATCTTTAAAAGAAAGCAAAAAACCGGAAAGGAGAGGATAATTGGATCTTTAAAAGAAAGCAAAAAACCGGAAAGGAGAGAATAGGTGCTGCAGACAGGGAGAAGACCCTGAGCAAAGGCATACATAGACACTAAACTGAGCATGAGTTATTGGACAAGACAGGCGATATAGTCAGGGACATACTTGAATTTCATCTTGGGGGAATGTTTGGCTTTTTTACAGCCTGTCCATTTCGAAAAAGTGGTACTTGTATTGTTTAAAATTAAAACTTTTTTTTTTTTTTGAGACGGAGTTTCGTTGTTACCCAGGCTGGAGTGCAATGGCGCGATCTTGGCTCACCGCAACCTCTGCCTCCTGGGTTCAGACAATTCTCCTGCCTCAGCCTCCCAAGTAGCTGGGACTACAGGTCAGCGGCACTATGCCCAGCTAATTTTTGTGTTTTTAGTAGAGACAGGGTTTCACCATGTTGACCAGGATGGTCTCAATCTCTTGACCTCGTGATCCATTCGCCTTGGCCTCCCAAAGTGCTGGGATTATAGGAGTGAGCCACCACGCCCGGCCAAGAAAAACTTCTTTAAAAAACCACTAAAGCAGTGAAAGAGAATTAAAAAAATGATTACAGATGATGGAGAAACCTTTATGTAGCCCTTTTTCTTTTTTTCCTTTTTTCTTCACCCCCACCCCCACCCCCACCCCACTCTGTCGCCCAGGCTGGAGTGCAGTGGTACAATCTCAGCTCACTGCAACCTCTGCCTCCCGGGTTCAAGCAGTTCTCCTGCCTCAGCCTCCCAAGTAGCTGAGACTAGAGGCTTGTGCCACCACACCTGGTTAAGTTTGTATTTTAGTAGAGACAGTGTTTCACCATGTTGCCCAGGCTGGTCTCGGACTTCTGAGCTCAGGCACTAGGCCTCCTGAAGTGCTGAGATTACAGGCGTGAGTCACCATGCCCTGCGATGTAGCCCTTTTTGAGCATTCCAGATGTCAGATTTCTGAGGGGAGCTCAAGTAATGTCTACAAA
Source organism: Saguinus oedipus (assembly GCA_031835075.1). Lineage (NCBI taxonomy): Eukaryota > Metazoa > Chordata > Mammalia > Primates > Cebidae > Saguinus > Saguinus oedipus. The sequence goes on from CM063190.1 coordinate 3,475,363, forward strand.
AGCAACTTTCCAATAATCTCATTGTGGAAATGATTAGAGAACAAAACTTGGTTAACATATATCTTTACCATTTCTACGTAAAGAATTTAGGGTGCATGTGGCTGGGCAGTAGGGAATCTTTGAGGAATTTTGAAATGTCTTTTTTTTTCTTTTTCTTTTTTAAGAAGTTTTTTCTTTTTTCTTTGAAGAGATGGGGTTTTATGTTGGCCAGGCTGGCTTCGAAACTCTGACCTTGTGATCTGCCCACCTCGGCCTCCCAAAGTGCTAATGAGCCTGGCCTGAAATGTCTTTTTACATGCCAGCAGCATGTGGCAAGCAGATGGACCTCACAGTGATGCGTAAGTGGGTTGGCCTGAGATTGGAGGAACAGAGGTCTATCCAGAGTGAAGGTAGAAAGGTCACCGTGGGAATGGAAAGGAAGGAGTTTCTTTGAGAGCTACCGTAAAAGCAGAAAATGGCTTGATTAGAACAGAAATGGAGTGGAGTAAGAGGGCAGCCAAGAGTAACCCAAAGGCAGTGGTTTTCAAATTTTCTCTTGGGTAAGAAATCCCAAGGGAGATTGTTTAACATGTAGATTCAGACTGGGCCTGGTGGCTCACACCTGTAATCCCAGCATTTTGGGAGGCTGAGGCAGGCAGATCACCTGAGGTTGGGAGTTCGAGGCCAGCCTGGACAGCATGGTGAACCCCATCTTTACTAAAAATGCAAAAATTAGCCGGGTGTGGTGGCAGGCACCTGTAATCCCAGCTACTCAGGAAGCCGAGGCAGGAGAGTCGCTTTAACCCAGGAGGCAAAGGCTGCAGTGAGTCAAGATCGCGCCATTGCATTCTAGTTGGGCAACAGAGTGAGACTCCATCTCAAGAAAAGAAAAAAAATGTAGATTCAAGGTCCCCATCTTTCCAAACCAAGAAGAAAAAGGGTTCTGATTCTACAAGTTAAGAGTGGAGTCTGGAGTCTATTTTTTTAAAAGCATACCAGAATATTTAGAGGAAAGTTAGTTCTATTCTTAAGAAATATTACTCCCAGCCAGGCGTGGTGGCTCAAGCCTGTAATCCCAGCCCTTTGGGAGGCCGAGGCGGATGGATCACAAGATCAAGAGATCGAGACCATCCTGGTCAACATGGTGAAACCCCGACTCTACTAAAAACACAAAAAAAATTAGTTGGGCAAGGTGGTGCGTGCCTGTAATCCCAGCTACTCAGGAGGCTGAGGCAGGAGAATTGCCTGAACCCAGGAGGCAGAGGTTATGGTAAGCTGAGATCGCGCCATTGCACTCCAGCCTGGGTAACAACAGCGAAACTCCGTCTCAAAAAAAAAAAAAAAGAAATATTACTCCCAAATCTTTCAAATCTGGGAGACTTACAGGGCCATCCATCTGTAGAGGAAAGGTCGGGGTAGAGAGGCCAATTTAGGAAGTAAATCTGGTACACCGTGTTATTCTGACCTTCAGTTTGGAAAGCTGCTTTTCCATTTCACCATTTTACCCTCCAAGGCTGTTAGAATTGGATGTTGGTGGAGAGTCACAGAAGCAGGTATAGCCATTTTGTATTTTGAGGATTTGTTTCCGTTTTATTTTTCATCAGTATTTTTCATTGCATTTTTCACATCAACGGAGTTGGGTTTAGGGTTCCCCAGGAGAGCAAGGGAGATGGATGTGTCCCTCCCAGGGGTGCAAGGAAGAGGGCTGCGTCCAGCCGGTGAGGAGGGACAAGGGCACAGGGCACACACTCGTACACTGGGCACTGGAGGAGAAGGCAGTCTTTTGAGCACAGACACCAAAGAGTTAAACAGTCACCACCTGGTTCAGTGTTACAAAATGAGGGGAGTGACCGCAGGGCTGGGGCACTAGACGCAGCATGAGGAAGGTGAATTTTGATTTTCTTTGTAGTTATTTTCACTTTTTTCCTTTTAACTTTTTTTTAAACATTTTACAAACATCTAAAAACTACAATACATCACAGCTACAGTGGGGTGAGGGGAGAGTACCAAAGAAAGCAGCCACACAGAGTAGGGTGGGATAGAGCAGCCTAACCTACAGAGGCTATTGTATGGAAGGGTAAAATGGGGAAACTGAGGCTTCTAGTCCCTGCATTAGGGGTCCCTCACTCACTGCCCAACCTCTCCCCACTCAGAGGAGTTGCCGGGAGGGCCCCTGCTTCCTGCCTCTGCCCCAGCTCCTTGTGCTTTTGATTGCTGGTTTGACCATATGCCTGGTTCTTTCCCTCCCCTGCTCCCCTGTCTGGGAGGGGACAGGTCAGGGGTGTGGGAGGGCAGCTGTGCTGTTCCCGTCCGTGCTGTGGTGGGTGGAACCTCTCACCCCAGAGGAGGCCTGTGCTTGAGGAGGGAAGGAGATGGGCCTTGTCAGATGCCCTCAGATCTCTCTAGACTGTGGGACTCTTTATTCCAGGCTGGCCTAGGGCTCCTCCATCCCAGCCTCAACACAGAAACAAGATTAGGGGAGGTACTGTGGGAGGCAGGGTTTGTGTGTGCGTCGGCTGAAATCACCCTTTGCTTATATTTGAGGACAGTATAGTGATACCCCCCGCCCCATGGCACATGCACACACATACATAAGTATACACACACATTCACACAGTCCTGCTGAGCTGCCTCAGAGCTTAATCTATCAATAAATAGGAATCAGAAAGCTAATTTCATAAAGTTCAGGCTTCATATCTGCAGCCCAAATTGAGAGGGAAGTGGAGGCCAGAGGGCTGAGGTTTATTGCTTCTCCCCCAGCATCCAACAGGAGGTGTGGGAGGGCACCCGAGGCCCTTCCTTCAGACTCTAGGAAGTTCTTTTGGTCCATGGTCTATACCAAAGCGCCAGCCCCCAGCATAATTGCATACCTGTGGTTTCACCAGGGCCTAGGCAGAGGGAATGACAGGGAAGGCAGGAAGCCTCTTCTGGAACCCCTGGAACAGGGAAGCAAGGCCCCCTCTCTAACACAGGGGGAGAACAGGGCTCAGCCTTCTCTTGTGCAAAGTCAAGGGTAGTGGGAAGTGGGGAGTAGAGCTTCATCTCAAAACTGGGATGAAGGAGCCTTCCCTGTAGTCCCTGCCCACGGGGGTCACACACATGCACACGCGCGCACACACACACACACACACACACACACACATACAGCTAAGACACCAAACACGGGGAGTAGGGAGTGGGGAATGAGGGCTCTGGAGGCCAGGATGGCAGGGCAGGGAGGGGAAGGAAGGAGTTGTTGGTCTCACAGTGTGCCTGCCAATCCCAAAACCCCAAAGACCCCCTCACTGCAGCACCTGCCCCCGGGTCTCAGGCAGCTTCAGGGCCAGAGAGCTGCCAAGGGCAAGGGCAGCTGAGGCAAAGAGGATGGGGGCAGCCTTGGTGATTCCCACGAAGGATGTGAAGATGCTGATCCCCAGCACAGCCGCCAGCTTACACAGGGCATTCAGGAAGCCGAAAGCTGTGGTCCTGCTCAGGAGTCCCCCAGTGCAGCACAGCGCAAGGTCCAGGAGGGAGGCGAAGGAAGCGTGGAGGGCGGGGAAGTGAAGGCCAGGAAGATGTAGGCAGTGTCCCAGAGGGAAAGGGAAGGTTGGAGAGATCAGAGAGGTAAGGGATGGACACCAGGAATGCAGGTAAATGGAGAGGCAAGGGGAAAGGACACCAAAAGTTGAGGTTAGGATGTCAAGAAGTAGATAGCACATTTTTTTTTTTTTTTTCTGTTGCCCAGGCTGGAGTGCACTGGCACGGTCTTGGTTCACTACAACCTCCGCCTCCTGGGTTCAAGTGATTCTCCCGCCTTAGCCTCCTAAGTAACTGGGATTACAGGTGCGCACCACCACACCCAGCTAATTTTTTGTATTTTTAGTAGAGACAGGGTTTCACCATGTTGGCCAGGCTGGTCTCAAACTCCTGACCTCGTGATTCGCCCGCCTCAGCCTCCCAAAGTGTTGGGATTATGGGCATGAGCCGCCATGCCCGGCCAAATCTACCAGATTTTAGAGGAGAAAATGGAAATGTGTGTCATCTCACCCACCCATAAGACGCTCTTCTCCACCCAGCCCTCTTTCCTCACCCCACCCCTCCCCTGAATCTGCTGCCCTGCCCCCACCACTCCAACTACCTCTTGTCTGAGGGGTAGAGTTCAACAGTCAACACATCCAGTGCGTTCCAGGATGCAATGCTGACCCCACCAAAAAGGCAGAGCAGAGCAATCATGGCTGACTCGCTGTTCCCAAAAGACAGGAAGAAGCAGGAGACACAGGACATCACGCTGGAGCCAGCTGGAGCCAGGAGAGGAGAAAGCACCGTGAGTCTGGCCACAGTGAGACCCATCCACAACCCGCCCTGTCCCATCAGGGGGCTTCAGACAGCCCAGGATGAGACTCGTTCCCAAGGTCTCCCAAAGGAAGGCTTTCACTCCTCAACCTCCCTGGTAACTGTGTTGATTCATAATATCAGTAACCATCATTTATGCAATGCCAGCCACGGGCCAACACAATTGATATTTTACATGCATTAATCTAGCACATCAACTCTATGACACAGGTACTATTATCACCCCGATTTTGCAGAGGAAACAACCAGGCTCATACACGTAACTTGCCAGAGGCCAGAGGTAGGTGGTGGAGCTGAGATTCAAAACCCATAACCTCAAAGCCTGTGCCTGTTACTTGCATTCTGCCTACCTCCTTTACCCCCAGAGAAGCTTCAGTGCCAGTCCCCACCCCATCCTGCAGCACCCCCTAAACAAAACACGAAAGAGAGGAGAACTCTGACCAATCTCTTCCACAGCCCAAGTGTGAAGCCTGTTGACTGCTTCCTGTAGCCCCTGGCCCCACCTATCAGACCTGACGCAGCCTCTCCTTACCAAGCATTCTGAGCCTGCCGATCTTGTCCATGAGCAGGGCAGACACGATATTCCCAGGAAGCACTGCCAGTGTCCCCAGGAAGCTCACAAAGTATACCATGTAGGCACCTTCGCCCGTCCCTGTCACGTCTAGCGGGCAGCCCTCCTTGTTGTGCAGGAATGTGCTGTTTACCAGACGGCTGTTCACAAACTTGTACTCAAACAGGTCTGCGGGCGAAGGCCAAGACAAGCAGGCTGTTGCAGCAGATGGGAAACGGAGGCTGCCACTGTGTGTGGCTCAGGGCTCTGAATGCATGGAACTTAGCGGGAGGGGCTCTCTAAATTATTCACAGTGCTCATCGTAAAACATCAAATCATATCACCATGGGAACTAGGAATCTTTAGAGCAGAAAATGACCATCATCTGTCCAACAGTGTGACTTTGTCCAAGTCCTCCCATTAAGAGTCTTAGCAGCTTATTAATTCTTTCTGTCCGTGCTAGCTGACTATAAATAGCAGCAATGCCGTGGGCTTAGGACATTTTTCTGAGAAAAACATTTAAAATAACAAAAAGTCCTATCACTGTTGTTTTCCTGCAAGATGGGGAAGGTCCCCCAGTCTGAGGTGGGAAGCTTCAGTGTAGCTTACAAAACCAGCGTTTCATGTGTATATACTGAAGTTTGAGAATCACTATTAAAAAGGAGTGGATTCATGCAATGATCCCCACCAAATACCCCTTTGGATTTTCAATTTTCCAAGAACGCTATTTTGGATGATTTTTACCTTCTTCAAAGGTGCATTAATTTTGCCTCACTAAATTATAATTTCAGCCAAAGGCAAAGAAACTTGATGTCTTTGTGAGATATTCTATTACAAGAAAATGTCCAACTTCCATTAAATTTTCGGGATTATTGGTGGTAGCAGTCAGGCCCCTCTACCACCTTCCCACAGGGGTCCAGGGATCTCAGCTTGAGAACCCTAAAATAGTGCATGAAAGAAGTTCCTTCTCATCAAGGTCCACCCAGCCCTCCGGTCTGACAGCCGCCGGCCAGCCGCCTTACCAGTGTTATAGAATACAGTGTTGATGAATGTGCAGTTGCGGAAAAACGTGTTGCTGGATGTGACATCCTCGAAATAACACTCCTCAAACAGGGAGTCCTCAAAGGACACTGACTTCAGACGCAGCCCAATGAACCTGTAAGGCCAGGGTGATGAAAGACACTTTCCCCTCATCCTCCTGCCCCCTCCAAGTCTCACTCTTTAGTGAAGTAATGGGAAGCTGGGCATTGAGGAGAAACAAGTGTTTGCCCCAAATGTCTTGTCTTGAACCCATAGACTCAAGAAAGAGACGGGGTAGAAGGGACAGGGAAGAAGTGAAATGTAAAGGTCCCCACATACTTGTCATTGAAGTACTGCCCGCCTCGGTGGATCTGATTCTCCAGTGTGAAGTTAAAAGTCACATGCTCTACACGCTCCCCGGGGAACACTTTGGTGCGGGATGCATAGTCCACTGCCTGGAGATGGCGAATCATGTCAGGAAACCAGATGGTGAGGCCGTAGTAGCTGAAGAGACAAGGACAGTGGAAACACAACGGCTCAGAGAGTAGAAGCAGGCAGAGGAGAAAATAGACGTGTATCCTCTCCAGAACGAGGGAGAAATGGAGTCAGCCTGTTAGGACCTGGCTCCTCTCCAGCCTCACCAGCTCCTCCCCGCTCCTCCCTTCACCAGTTGCTGTGCTTCTGGGGACTCTAGGGTCTCGCACGGCACCCACCATACTTTTTCTCACCTCCTGGCCATTTGCTTTTCCCCCTGCCTAAGACACTCTTCTCCACCCCGACAACCCCACTCCACCTGTCTGACTCCCATTCGCCCTTTAGGACTTAGGTCCCCACCCCAGCCCAGGTCCCAGGTGCTCCCATTGCCCTGCTCCCACCCTTCTCGTCACCCTGCTTCATAGCAAGTTTCATCCCACTTCCTGATCAAAACATAGACTCCAGGAGGACCTGGGACCATGTCTGTTACATTCCAGCACAGAGTAGAAACTACATCCTGGTCAGCCTACAGTACGAGTTTGTGGAGTGGACTAGCGGAGGAGCTGGCTGCAGCATCAGAGGGGACTGCACAGCAGCTTCCCTCATCACTTGTCGCTGGCATTTCCATTTTCTCCCCTCTGTCCCAGCGCACACACCACACAACCACCACATACCACCCAGCCACCCATCTCCTCACCTGAATGACATGGTGAACCACACACCCATCATCATCAGAGTGATTCGCCGATATTCAGGACCAAAACAGGAGAGGAAGTTCCCCCAAACCTACAGGGACAGGCAAAGTCAGACCTTGGCTCTACTAACTTCTAGCACCCACAGATCCCCACTCTTCTGACCTCCCACCTCCCTTCAGCTTACCCATCACCCATACACACAGGCTTCAGTCCTGCCTTCTTCTCCACCTCTCCCACTCCCTTCTCTCTACCACCCCATCCACCATTACCTGCCCCCCTAGGCTCAAGGCTCGGACCCCCCAGCGCTGGTACCAGGTCCCTGTGTCCGACTGGATCTCAATCAATTCGTCCTCCTGATGAATTGTCTTAATGTGGGTTACCTGGAGTCAAGAGAAGGGGTTGGCAGTCACACACTCTGTATTTCCCAACCTCTGCCAGGTGCCTCAGTTTCCCCTGCATTAGCAAAATGGCAGGGGGTGGATATGATACCCAGAAAAATCTCCTTACAGTAGAGTGTGGTCTGAGGTGGGGGATATTCCAAGAGGGGCCAGGTAGGGACGGGGGCTGCAGGGCTCGGAGCTGTGAGTGGGGAGGGCGTGGCTTACTGAGAACACCCGCTCAGGATGCCCCTTGGCTCGCATGTTGGTATCATGGACCTGCTTCAGCACCATCCAGGCCTCATCATGCTTCCCGTTCTAGAGCCAAAGACACAATCCCCACATCCAAGTCAGCCCCTACCTAACCCAGAGTTACAGACCCCTCCCTCCCACCTTGCTTCTGGAGTCACGGGGACAGTGGTTCACGGCCCTGCACCACCACCAAGCCCTGAGTGACAGGCATGCATTGCCCACTCTGAAAGAGCGCCAAGCTGAGGTACAGCAAGATAATCAGACTTGGACAAGAGCTGGGGGCCGGGCATGGGGAGCACTGTCCAGAGAAAAACAGCAGGCACAGGTCCTGGGAATTCCAGGGTACAGAGGAAAGTGAAACCCAAAGGTAAGGGAAATGATGGGCAAGCATGCAGTCAAAGACCTAATCCTGCTAGGGTTAGGAGGTGAAGGTGTAAGGGGTGGGAATGCAGGACATTCTGGAGCTATAAAGGCAGGACAGGGCCAAGACCCATCCCTGCAAAGTCTTAAGTCACCGATGGGAGAGCAGGTCCCCTGGTTTCTCCACCCACAGAACCCCTCCGGAGATACATTCCAAGGCAAAGGAAGCAAGATGAAGTCCCCTGGAGAGTGGACTCTGTGAGGAAGGCAGGCAGTCCAACAGGATCAAATCAAGCCCCAGTGGGTGTCTGAACACAGGAGCCCTTGCTGCCCTCCACTCCACAGCCCGCACCCAACCCCACCCCACACAGTTCAGCCCCATCACCTCCAGGAAGAAACGGGGGCTCTCAGGCTGTGTGGTCAGAGCCCCAATGGCAAACACAGAAGGAAATGCACAGACGAGAACGAAGACCCTCCAGCTGTGGAACTGGTAGGCAGAACCCATCTGAAAACTCCACCCTGGCAGAGGGAGAGTGACAGCGTCAGCAGAGAGGTCAGAGGCTGGGGGAGCCCACCACAGGGGGCACGGCAGGCGAGGGAGGAGGGAGATACCTGGGGTGGATTATGGGGGGCTGCTCACCGTAGTGGGGGATGATGGCCCAGGCCATAGCAGCTGCGTACACGCCACCAATCATCCAAAACATGCAGAGCCAGCTCAAATGCTCCCCTCGTTTCTCCTGGGCCAGAAACTCGGAGAAATAGGAGAAGACGATGGGGATGGACCCTCCAATCCTGGGTGCATTTCAAGAATCAGCATCAGCAAATGACCAGCGTCCTGATCCCTGCCCCACTGCTCTGGGTTCGAGGCCCTTTCGTCTTCCAGGCTTTGAAGAGACTCCATCTCACACAGAAAGCCCTACAAGCTCCCCTCTGGGCCAGCCACCAAGACATCCTTGGGACCATGGAAAACAGGCAAGTGGGTCTCAGGGAAAGGGTAGGAGCAAATCTTAAGTCTTGAAAATGATTTACGGAGTTGGAAGGGAGGGAAGATAACTGCAGAAAAAAGCAGAAATCCCCAGAGAAAAAAGGCAAGCAAAAGGACTCTAAGGGCAGAGGTTGTGGGAGTGGCCCGAAAGGAGCTTGGAGTTGAGGCAGAGAAAGCGTGCCTGCCATGCTTGCAATAGTGAAGGGGCGGTGCGGGCAAGGTGTCGGGGTTCTGGCAGGTGTGGGTGTTAGCGAGGTTTGTTGTGGAAAGCAGGAAATGTGTAGTCTCCGGTAGGGGGTAACTCTAGGTCCACAGGAGCCCAGGGGCGGGGCTGAGGCCCACTAGGCCTCTTCGTGGAGGCAGGCTCCAAAATGGAACTAGAGGTGGGGTGGAGGACTCAGGAGTGGGCTGACGTGGAACAGCATTCTGGACAGCAGCAGACACGTCCTGGGCAGGGAGAAGCTGGCCTGAAGATGGTTGGGGGAGGAAGGAACTCATTCATCCATCAACTCACACAGACTGAAGGTACATTCGGTGTGCCTGGCACTGTGCTGTGCCCTAAACATACAACAGTGACCAAGGCACAGTCCTGCCCTCAAGGGGCTTAGGAAGTGGACACTCACCCAACCCCAGAAAGGAGGCGGCAGAAGAGGAAAGTGCCATAACCCTGAACAAAAGATGAGAAGAAGGCGAAGACACTGTTGACGGAGAGTGAGATGAGGAGACACTGCCTCCGACCCAGCCGGTCAGCCAGACCTCCCCAGAGGAAGGCTCCCACCATCATGCCCAGGTAGACGATGAGGCCTGGAAGGAGGAGGAGAACAGAGGCGGAGGGGCGTGAGCAGGTACACCCCCTTCTCCCAGGAGGCAAGCACTGAGGAGCTGAAGGATCTGAAGAACTTCTAGAAGCTAAGTCTACCCAGAGATTAGAGCAAATGAGAGAAAATGAATCATGTGAGCAAAGATACAAGGTCATCTCTGCAGGCCAGGGGTTCAAAGGCAGGAATGAAGATATGGGAGAACCTGCAACTCTCCACTCTCTCCTCTGTCTCATTTCTCACTCTGCCTCACTCGGACATGCACACAGTGACACCCTTACCCCTGGCTCACTTTGAAGGAGGAACGGGACTGCCTAGGATCCCAGACCACCCCAGGGTCCCTGCTTTCATGCCCTCGAAGCAGCAGGACAGCTCTCATTTGCTCCTCGGAAAAGGGGCCCCCGTTCCTCTCATCTTCCCAGGAAATCCCCCACACAAAATCCATCTTTCACTCCTTCCAGTCTCAACATCTCTGGTCCAGAAACTCCCTTGTTTCTTACTTCCTTCCTAGAACCAGAGCTGGAGTTAATCTTTAAAATCATCTACTGCAAACTCTGCATTTTCCCATGCCCGACCAAGCCCCAGAAGAGACCTGTCCAAGATCCCACGGCAATTTGGTGGCAGCGCAAGGCCTAGGTTCCTTCTCTGTGAGTCTCTGCGTTCCCTCCTCAGGGTCCCTGTCAGGGAGGGCCGTCAAAGCCCACATCCTGTCCCTGGAAACTCCCGTCTGAGTGAGAGAAAGTCTAACCAGCTTTTCTGCCATAGAAGATCCAGGACCTCCCCCTCCCCCGACCACCTCAAACTGACTCTCCCACTTCTACCAGGGAGTTTGGATACTGGCTTCTTCTTTCCCAATCAGGGAAAGGGAATGGATACCAAAAGGGAAAGCTATGAAGAAACATTAAACATTAGGGACCATCCCACCACAGCCACCTCCTGCAGAATGAAGCGGACCACCGCCCACCACCGACCCAAGCCCCAGCTGCCCTCCCACAAGCCCCTCTTTCACATTCAAGGCCAAGAAGAGGGAGTGTGTGAGGGGAGACTCTGCAGAGGAACCTTGATCCCTCTGGGAACATCCTGGGTGCAGGGTCCCAGGGAACCCAGTGGTAAGGATAAGAGCAATTTTCAGGAGCAAGGAGGTTTCCAGAGTTTGAGGGGATAGGACTGGCGCCCCCCCATGTCTCACCTAGCATGCCTTTGTTGGAGTCAGACAGGCACATGTCTTTCTCAGCGCTGGGCAGCACAAAGCCCACCACGAAGACCTCCACACCATCAGCCATCAACGCCAGACCAAGCACAAAATACAGCGTCCACTGGAAGCGGCCGTGGCCACACTCCCGTAGGATGGCTTCATATTGCTGGGCCAGTTCTTCTCGTTCTTTCCGTCGTTGTGCCTCCCCCCGGCCCCCAGGGGGACCCTCCCGATCGCTCAAGCCCCCCCTTACTCCAGCCAGGGGCGCCCCATCTGCCATCCGCTCGCCTTTGCCGCCAGACTCTGCCCGGGGGATGCCCTGATATTCCCCTTCGTAGATCTCGTCATCCTCGTCATGACCCTCAGTAGCATCACTGGACGCGCCACCTTCCTCCTCGTCCTGGGTTCCTTCGCCCCGGTAATAGCCATCAGTGGGGGCAGGGAAGTCGTCATCATCATCCTCCTCCTCAAAGCGGGAGTAGGATCTTCGGGAATATTCATCCTGGACTCTGTCCAGGCCCTTCACCACCTTCTTGGCCGCATGCTTCTTGACTTCCTTAGCAATGTCTTTGGCCCCACGGATGAAAGCTGCTCGGTCTCGGAAGCCCTCTTCCATGATGGGGCTCTGGGGCACTTCACCGGGTCTCCTCTACTTCCTGCTTCTTTTTCAGCTTTTTGCTCACTGACTCGTAGAGTCAAAAAGACCCCTCCCCCCAGTTACTTAGATGAAGTGTGTTCCAGTATCTTTAGGCACAAAAAGAAGAGCAAACAGGTCCTAGCCAATGAGTGCCTAGGAGAGAAAAGGAGGGAGAGGAGCTTTGTTACCTATACCCAGTTCAGTTGCGTGGATGGGGAAGGGAGATGGGGAGCCGGGGAATGGGAAGGGGAAGGGGAGCCAGGTTGAGGGGCTAAGCTGGGATGACTCAGGAAGGATCGCCTGCTTCTCTTCCACAAGCCTCTGGAGACCTAGAAAAAAATAACAGAGAGAAAAAGGAAGTTGTGAGTCCTAAGATGGTGAAGAAGGCCAATACAGGGCCTCTCAGCCCAGAGCCCCATCTGGACCGTGTGGTTCAGAGATGGTCTTCTTGCTTTAGGCTCCCATCCACACACTAAAACGGGATGGCTTTCTGGGCCAACTGGGTCACTCGCATAGAAGTCCTCTTACTTTGACCTTGGAGGCCTGGCCTGTGGAATTTGCTCCAGAGTCACAGTCACCTACCCTGAGCCCTCCCTCCTCCTAACCCCTGAGCCTACCCCAGCCCTTTTCATCACCAACCTGCAAAGAACTAAACAGGAAATATGAGAAACCAGAATTCCCTTCTTTAGTCTTGCCTGGGTTTCTTACTGGGGGTGGAGTTGAGGAGAATGTGTAAGAGGACAAGCCCTCCAACCTGTGGCCGTCAGTCCGCTGCTGGCATCTGAAGGTGGGGCTTCCGCTGTCCTTCCCTCAGGTTCCATGATTACAGGCCTCAACAAGGAGGGACTTCTCTCAACATAAGCTAATGGGTAAAAGCTCAGCTTCCAGAGTCACAAACGTGGGTATGACTTCCTGTTTTGGCAGATGCTAGCTAAGGGACCAAGCCTCCGTTTCTCCTTGTTTTAAAAGAGGAAAGTAAGGATTGAATGATATAATGTGTCTATGCTCCTTACCATAAGTCACCTGGCACATAAAAGTGATGAATAAATATTAGCAATTACTTTGGTGGTCACAGTAATATAGTGAAATGCCCTGTCCTACCTCATGAGGTCCCCAAACGAAAGCCGTCTTGGATGCTCTTTGGAATGAGGAGCAGAAAGGGATACTGGCAAAGGAGAATGCTGGTTCAGGGCAAAGCGCATGACCGTCAGAGGTGACCTACGTTGAAATCCCAACTCTGTCACTTACTAACTGATCTCGGTCAGGGTAGGTAACCTCCCTAAGCCTCAGTGTCCATATATTTTAATTGGAGATAATCAAATTGGGAGACTGTTTCTTGGAGTTGATGTGAGAATGTAATCTCACAGCAGATACTCTGTGTTAGTTTCCTTCCTTCCCATTCTGTTGAAAATAGGAAAGCAGCAGGAAGCAGCAAGGGACCATGGGGGGTCGTATTTAGATGCGGTTGCCCAGGGTCCTTGCAAAACAGTCCTAAGATCCCTCTGTCTATGTGTCAACTAATTCCAACAGCTGGACCCACATTAGCTACCTCCAGAAAAACAAGGAAAGACCCAGAAAAGGAGGACCTGAAACCCAAGTAAGTGGAAGAAAGATGGAAAGCTAAGAAAGAGGTGATGACAGTCCACTGCCACCTTGCCTCAGAATGACATAGATGGGCCCCCTTCCACTGATGGGGGTGAGAATGGAAATGACTGATGCAACGCACACATTTCCAACATGAGGGTCTAAGGCCCACAGTTGCGTCTCATCCCTCCAGGGCCTCCCCTCCTAATCCCCCTTAATCCTTTCCGCTCCTCCTCCAGGAGGCAAGGAAGGAGTCCACAAACACCGCATTGCATAGGCAGATGTAGAAAAAGGGGGTTTGGGTGTCCCCCCAAAAAAAGACATTCTCCAGAGGAAGACATAGGATAGCCCTGCTTCCTTCATAGGAGCAGAGGAAGCAGGCCTAGATTCTGATCAGAAATCATCCCCCTAAAAATATCCTCCGGTGCTCCCACCCATTCAGGGCCTTCATTAAATGTCACACACACACACACACACCCTGGGAGAAGAGGGTAAGCGATGCTGTGTGGCTCAGAGCAGCCCTGGCGAGCAGGGCCTTACCCCCTCAGGACAGATGTAAGCAGTGGACCACAGTGACCCCCATGTCACCTATTCTTCATGGTTCAGAGCCCAACCAACCCCCATGAAAGAGCTGGCACTGCAGGATCCCCTCAGCGCATGGCAATTTGCTAGCTTTCCCCTCTTTCCTAACCAGAATCTCCCCTCCGGCCCTGAAGGAGGCAGGACCCACCAGGAGCCAGATCCTGTTTGCCGACCCTGTTTCCCCCTGAGAGGGGCATGTAGGATGGAGAAGGTTTCCACAGCCACAGCGGGATGTGATGGCTCAACAGCCAGCTCCCCCAGGGCCAGCAAGCCCAGGAGGTCAGGAGACAGAGAAAGAAGACAAATTCTTTGACCTGGTGAGGAAGTGGTGCTATTTTTAGCCCCAAAAACAGCACAGGGTGGCTAAGCCTGTGGGAGAGAGAAAAGACTTGGAGAGACGAAGGTTAAAGGAGACAGGGTTCAGGGTTACAAGGTCCTTTAAGGCTAGCTGACTTCACCTGACAGGAAAAAATGTGCCCAGGAGATTTTCTGCAGAGGGTGGAGACAGGCAGGGGACTCCAGAGCAAATGCTTCCTTTCAGAACAGCTTATCCAGCCCTAGATCAGAGGAGGGTCCAGAACCCCCCACCCTCTTCCCAGTCAAAGCCCCTGACTTTGGGGGCCCACCCAGGTCCCCAGGCCCTCCTAGCTCACAGGTGACAGGGTCGTTAAGAAGCTGTCACTTATCAAAACGTCAGAGGGGGCGGGGGTAGAATGTGGGAAGTGCGGGAGCACCCCTTCCCCATGACAGCCGGGTCACTGAAGCTCAGCCCCACCCAGGACCACCAAGGCTGCGCCTCGCCTCCCCACATCCTACCCAGGGTTAGGAAGATGGGAGCACCCACAGTTCCGAGGGATAAAAATGAAGGTGTCACCTGAGAATGCACACTGAGGAATATGAAGAGGCAGGGAGGGGGACGCAGGGAGAGACCTCGGCACGCACAGGCACAGAGACCGCCCCTATCAGCATTTGCAACGACCCCCCACACTCCATGTCGCTTTGCTCCGGAATAAGGGAAAAGCCCCCAGAAGTGACTAAATCGCTGCTCTGAGCACCTCCCCCACCCTTGGTCCTGCTGCTAGACAAGTGCCCACCTTCATTCAACACCCCTTCCCCCCACCCTGGAGCAACTGCTGCCAGCCCCCGCCACCCATGCCTCCAACGCCTGGCTGCTCTCCATCTCTGTCTCCCCAGTATTTCCATTCTTCACTCTCCTTCCCTCCATCCTTCACCTGCCCTTCTTCCCCGGCCCCCCACCCACCCAAGTCCAGGCGCGCACTGGGGCAGCATCCATTCTTCAGCCCCAGCCAAGGTCATTTATCATTCATCCTGGTGGTGGGGGGACGTCAAGGTGAGGAGGGGATAGGAGTCTGAGGGGACCCCATCCCACCTCACAATCCCTCCACCACATTAATCTCCGAAGAGGATACTGGGGACTTGGTTAAGGTAGAGAAAAACGCCCCTCCTCCCCATTCACCAATATTATACATACGTGGTGTGTGTGTGTGTGTGTGTGTGTGTGTATCCTGAAGAGCACAACTGAAATAAACGTCCCTCCCCAACCCACCACCAAGCCCCCTCACCCCTAGAGAGGGGACCATCACCCTCCCCATAAGCAAAGCATTGGAGTATAAAATGGCTGCAAGGCAAGGCAAAGATGCTTCTGCCAGGGGCGGGGTAGAGGTGAGAGCCTACGAGAGGGGTCTCACCTGGGCTGGGATCCCCCCTGTAAGGAGTCCCGGGCGAGGACGGGGGTCCCGGCCGCGGGCGGAGGCGGCAGCGGCTACTGCTCCGGGTACCAGAGAAGCGGCAATGCAGACCTGCCCCCCCCCCCAACTCCAGCCCCGCCTCCGCCCCCCCCCCCCACCCCGCGCCACTGAGCATCGGGAGAGACCATTGTTGGGGGGGGGGGAGAAAAGAGGATGGGGAGGGAGTCGGCACGGGATGAAATGATGAAAGGGGCTGGGGGTTGTCACAAGAACAGCTGGACATGGCACACAGCCCTTCCCAGGCCCTTCCTAGTAAAAGATAAAAGGAACTAAAGAAAGAAAGTGATGTTAGGAAGACAAGCGTTAGCAAGACAGGGAGATGGGGAATGTGGCAGCCCCTTCCTTCGCACCCCTGTCTCAGGATGGCAGGACCCAAGAATTTCAGGGGCTTTTGCTGCCTTCAAAACACCTCCCTTGGTCTTCACTGCTCTCAAACTCCTTTTTAACAACAGTCTCTCAGATCCAAGTTTACCTGGTCATTTTAGAGCAAGCAGAGCTAACAAGGTGTGGTTTCTATCCTGAACTGCCAGAGTCAGAGACCCCTGGATTCCTTCCAGCTCTTTCCTCAAAAATCAGTCCAGGTGACTACTTACAGTGCAGACCTCCTCATCTGTCCATTCAGTTGGTAGCAGGAGTACTGGGGAAGCTGAGGGGCTCTTCACAGACCTGACCAACCCGACATTTCCCCTTCCATTAATTTGCTCCAGTGACTCAAACAGGACCCCTCTCAATACCCGTCTCTACCGCCACACACTTGCACTTCCCAGGCAGCAAGGAGTAAATTGATTTCAGCTTTTCCTTTCATCTTTCCTTCGCTCCTGCACCGATAACCCGGACTCGGAGATCCAAGACATACCACTCAGTGACACGTGATGACGGTCCCCACTGCAGGAGTGAGAATGCGATTATCTGGGGAAATACATCCTGAAGGTGTCTATGCCAGATGAGGTCAGGACATTCTGGACAGCACTGACCTGGGCTCAGACCCGGGTTCTCACCGCTAACAAGCTGTCAACTGTCAGTCTCAAGTTCTCCACATCTGTCAACCTCAGCTTTCTCACCTGGAAGAGGGGGGCTTGGGCCAGATGCTGCATTAGGTCCCTTTCGGATCTAACAGCATGTGATTCTACCTTACTAAATGTGGAGGTTTCAGAATGCTGAGATACACATGGAGAAGGCTGACAGGGATGCGGGCCTGGGCTTTGCAGGCTCCAAAGCTGGATCTTGGAAATCATCATTCGTGCCAACAAAGTTCACAATCTTCTGAACTACAAAGCCCTAATACAGAAATATCGATTTATCATAAATATTTAACTGTCATTCAGACTGAAAACTCATGTCTACATGTCTAGTACATTGTCTCCCTGAAGCCAAATCAGAATCATGTCAATGTATGAATGCACAACGTAACTGGAGGATTTGTATCTTTAATGGCATCTGGCCATCTCCAGTAAGAGCCATGCCAATGGGTCCAGAAAACTCGTCTTGGCAACAATCTTCTACCCCCACCTCTTTGCTATGGGCAGCCTTGCCAGCACTCCTGGACTACTCTGAATCTGATAGCTGTTCACTCTCTCCAGGATGGTGCTGAGACTGGCCTCAGGGACGCTCCCTTTACTAGGCTTTCATTGCTGACCCCTCTTCAGGGTTTGTTTTTGTTTCTGTTTGTTTAGTCTCCCTCTGCCACCCAGGCTGGAGTGCAGTGGCAGATCTTGGCTCACTGTAACCTTTGCCTCCAAGATTCAAGCGATTCTCCTGTCTCAGCCTCCCAAGCAGCTGGGACCAAAGGCACACGCCACCACGCCCAGCTAATTTTTGTATCTTTAACAGAGACAGGGTGGCCAGGCTGGTCTTGAACTCCTGATCTCAAGTGATCCACCCACCTCTGCCTCCCAAAGTGTTGGGATTACAGGCGTGAGCCACCACACACAGCCAGGCTGACAACACTCTTTATTTAAATAAGTTAACATTTTCAATTAGGTTATAGCCAAGTCCTGCTGGCAGGGAGACATCTCCTCCCTTTAAGGTGACTTTGCCTAGGGCCAGGCTCACTTTTCTTGCCTAGAATTTAGTTAAGTTCATGGTTACATAAGCCGAAGAGGGCACTTCAAGAAAGGGGTGACTTCCAGGCTGACCAACATGGTGAAACCCCGACCCTCCTAAAAGTACAAAAAATTAGCCAGGTGTGGTGCTGGGCACCTGTAATCCCAGCTACTCGAAAGGCTGAGGCAGGAGAATCACTTGAACCCGGGAGGCAGAGGTTGCAGTGAGCTGAGTGCGCCACTGCACTCCGCCTGGGCAAGGGATTGAGACTCTATCAAGCAATCCTCCTGCCTCAGCCTCAGAGGAAGAAAAAGGAGTGGAGGGGAGAAGAGAAGAGGAGAGGAGTAACTTAATAGGATTAAATGTGGCAAAGAACATGGGGGAGGAAAACGCCATTGGATTGAGTCTACTGAAGTCTTTAAACTCAGATGTGAATGTGATGAAAAGCAGGTTTGGAAGGACTGAGAATGAGAAAAAAAAACTGAAATAGAAACTCCTTCTCTGACTGCTTGGACATCTGTGGAAAGAGAAGCAAATGGAGCACATATGGAACATTGACTGTCTCCATTTACTCATTCTAACTTTGTTTCGTAATTATATGACATCTATATTGTTCCAAACGAAAAACACATGAACACAGGATACTCACAGACATCCAACTTCCCTCAATATTCCCTCCCCAGTATTATCGATTTCCATCAGTATCTGCTTTATCCATTTTTAAAAACATTAAAAACACATACATACACGCCACCCTTAGAGAAGGCAGCACACTGTACACACACACTACACACATTGTTTCCTTCACTCGGAGACTTCTCCACAGCACTATGTAGAGACCTTCTGCACTTCTTACCACTGCACAGTACTCTATTGTACAAACATAAAAAAGCTTATTCAACCAGTCCCTTTACTGACGGTGAGTTCTTTCCAATCTACTGCCATTACAAACGGTGCTGCAATGAATTGCTTAGTGCATGTTTGCCAGGCTATCTCCAGGTACATCTGTTCTCACTTTAAAATAATCCAGCTGGACAAGGTGGCTCACGCCCGTAATCCCAGCACTTTGGGAGGCTGAGGCAGAGGGATCGCTTGAGCCCAGGAGTTGAAGACCAGCCTAGGCAACATGGCGAAACCTCATCTGTACAAATGCAAAAACTAGCTGGGTGTGGTGGCACACGCCTGTGGTCCCAGCTACTTGGGAAGCTGAGGTGGGAGGATGACCTGAGCCTGAGAGGTAAGGCCACAGTGAGCTGTGATCGCACCTGTACACTCCAGACTTGGTTAGAGTGAGACTCAGTCTCAAAAAACAAAAAAACAAAATGTGGAGTAAACACCCTTGCTCCTAATCCTCCTTACCATTCTTTTCATGATACTCTGACATCTTTTCTGACATTTTTATACTCCCGGTGGAGTATAATGGCGCGACCTCAACTCACTGCAACCTCTGCTTCCCGGGTTCAAGCAATCCTCCTGCCTCAGCCTCCAAAGTAGCTGGGACTACAGGCGTGTGCCACCACACCTGGCTAATGACATCTCTTCTTAAAGAAAGAGAAAAAGTACTGTTGTCAAGGAAAACACCACAACTAAACAAGGAGTTTAGTTTTATTTTCTCTGTGCATCTGCAAAATACTCAGAACCAACATAAAAAAGTAATACCTCCTGTGGAAAAAGTTACATTAAAAAGGGGAATGGGGTGAGGTGCTCAAAGAGATTAGTGCCTTAGCCCCAAGGAGCTACAGCATCTCTGATTGGTCCAAGGAATCGAAAAGATATTGGGTAGATGTAACAGGAGGAAGGAAAATGTGAATTTATTGAGGGAGAGGGCCCCGAAGCGGACCTCGAGGGGGAACTGGTGGCCGGGGAGTGGGTCTGGGTGGAGGGAGAGGCCCCCGCTGGTAGCCATAGGGTGGGGGTCGTGGAGGGCCAGTGTATCCATGGGGGGGCATCAGTGGAGGAGGTCCACGCATACCATGTGGAGGCATAGGACCTGGGTGACCTGCAAGAAGTGAAAGAAACGTTAGTAAGGGCATGGGACAGGGGGTGTACCTACAGGAAGTTGTTAGAACATGATAGGTGCAGGTGAAGGAGGTGGCTAGAGCCGACTTACCCATGGGAGATCCGAATGGAGGCCCTCGGGGGGGCATGCCCATTGGAGGAGGTCCAGGATGAGGCATTCCAGGTGGTGGTCGGGGCGGTGGCTGCCCCCCAGAGCCTGGGGGTCCAGCATGGGGATGTCCCAAGCCATGAGGGCCATGGTGTGCCAGCTGCATCTGAGACATCCCTATGAAAATAAAACAGACACAAAAAGAAAAGAGACAAAGATAGAGAAGAGGGCAAAGAAAATGGAGAAAGGAAGAGAACAAAATTAGAAAGAAAGTGACATCAGAAAGAGGACTATATAGAAAAAGGGGTCTAGAAAATAAGTCTGGCTGGGCACAGTGACTCATGCCAATAATCCCAGCACTTTGGGAGGCCTAGGTGGGAAGATCACTTGAGCCTAGGAGTTTGATATCAGCCTGAGCAACATTGTAACACCCTGTATCTATCAAAAAAATTTTTTTTAATTAGTGAGCCATGGTGGTGAGTGCCTATAGTCCCAGCTACTCATGAGGCTGAGGTGGGAGGATCACTTGGGCCTCGGAGGTCAAGGCTACAGTGAGCCATGACTATGCCACTGTACTCCAGCCTGGGTGACAGAGTGAGACCCTGTCACCAAAAAAATAACAACAACAACAACAAAAAAAAAAATGGCCAGGTACAGTGGGTCATGCCTGTAATCCCAGCACTTTGGGAGGCCGAGGCAGGCAGATTTCGAGGTCAGGAGTTCAAGACCAGCCTGGCCAACATGGTGAAATCTCGTCTCTACTACAAAAATTAGCTAGGCATGGTGGTGCATGCCTGTAATCCCAGCTACTCGGGAAGCTGAGGCAGGAGAATTGCTTGAACCAGGACCCGGGAGGCAAAGGTTGCAGTGAGCCGAGATCAGGCCATTGCACTCCATCCTGGGCTGCAGAATGAGACTCCATCTCAAAAAAAAAAAAAAAAAAAGAAAGGGTAGTAAAAAGTGCTCCCTATCCTTGACCCCATTCCAACAGCACAAACCAACCACTCACTCAACACCTTACCCTCTTTGCTTGCTTCTTCCGTGACTTAGGCACTGTAACGGTAATGCTGAAGTACATAACAAGCAGAGTGATAACTCTGTTGATAGGATTTGAGAAAGTAGCAGAGGACATACTGTCTAAGCAAAGATCTGATTCTAAAGCACGAATATTTCAGGAGGATAAGATCGTGGAAAGAGAGCACCCAAGCAGAGAGACTACCATGTACAAATCACAGGTGTCTCCAACAGCACAGTATGTTCCAGGAAATGCCAGTAACTCAGTATCAGGAGCAAAATGCAGTTATGCAAATGAGGGGCAGGAGCCAAACCATAAAAAGCTGTGAATGATACGGTAATGAGTTTGGGTTTTACTCTGTAAGTAAAGGGAGCAACAGAGGAATTCTGAGCATGTATGTGCACATCTGTGTTTTACAAAACTTAACTCTGTGAAAGTAGATCAAAGTTAGTGAAAACTGGAGTCAAAGTGGCCGGACATTACTACAGGAAATTAAGTGTAAAATGAGGGAATGAGACTCAACTAGGGCACTGGCCATGGGGAGAGATGCCACTGACATAAGACTCGGTATAAAGAGTGGGGTAATACTCCCCACAGTCACAGCAAACATAGCTCTCTGATTCACGAATTAAGCACCTGGAAAAAACAAATACTAGAGGAAGAAGAGGTTTGAGGGAGAGGGACAGAAAGGTGGTACTATCTGTTAAGCAGCAGCATTAAGGATCTGGAATGTTAACAGCTATGAACTAGAGATACAGATCTAGGAGGCATCAGTATATATGCCAATTAAAACTACACCTATATGCAGAAAAGAGAAACAAGCACAAAAATCTCCGCAGAAGTCCACAAGTCTATTGTGGTAGCTAAGATTAAGGAGTCAGAGAAAGAGGGGGAGGATCTAAAAAAGCAGAAGCAAAGAGACAAGAATTTCTGATTTTTTTTTTTTTTAGGACAGAGTTTCGCTTTTGTTGCCCAGTCTGGAATGCAATGGCGTGCTCTCAACTCACTGCAACCTCCGCCTCCCGGGTTCAAGCGATTCTCCTGCCTCAGCCTCCCAAGTAGCTGGACTTACAGGCACGCATCACCATGCCTAGCTAATTTTTGTATTTGTAGTAGAGACGGGATTTCACCATGTTGGCCAGGCTGGTCTTGAACTCCTGACCTCGAAGTCTGCCTGCCTCGACCTCCCAAAGTGCTGGGATTACAGGCATGACCCACTGCACCTGGCCGTGTTTTTGTTGTTATTTTTTTGGTGACAGGGTCTCACTCTGTCACCCAGGCTGGAGTGCAGTGGCACAGTGCCACCATACCTGGCTAACTTTTTGTATTTTTAGTAGAGACGGGGTTTCTCCATGTTAGTCAGGCTGACCTTGAACTCCCAACCTCAGGTGATCCGCCCGCCTCGGCCTCCCAAAGTGCTGGGATTACAGGCATGAGCCACCGGGCCCAGCCAATAATTTATTTTCCTTTTTTCTTTTTTTTTGTTTGTTTTTTGTTTTTTGAGATGGTGTTTCGCTCGTTACCCAGGCTGGAGTGCAGTGGCAGCACGATCTCAGTTCACTGCAACCTCCGCTGCCCAGGTTCAAGGGATTCTCCTGCCTCAGCCTCCCCAGTAGCTGGGATTACAGGAGCATGTCACCATGCCCACCTAATCTTTTGTATTTTAGTGCAGATGGGGTTTCATCATGTTGGCCAGACAGGTCTCAAACTGCTGACCTCAGGTGATCCACCTAGCTTAGCTTCCCAAAGTGCAGGGATTACAGGCAGGAGCCACCGTGCCCAGCCCAGACAGGAATTTCAAACAGGAAGACATGACTCGTTTCAAGTACATCAGAGGTCAAACCAGATAAGGAGAACTGTCCCTGAGATTTGGCAATTAGGTCACCACTTTGAGGTGGAGTTAGAGGAGAGAATGGAACTATAAGGTAATGAAACAAAAAACGGCAAGCATAGTCTGCTCATCAGAAAAACTTAAGAAATGATTTCAGAGTGGTAGCTGTTAGAGAGTATTTTATATGTTTGTATAAGAGAATGTCTGAAGGAAAGGAAAACTCTGAAACTGTTACTGTTGAACAAAGGGCAGCAGGGTGAGTGGTGACAGAGATGCTCTACCAAGCTCTTCCCTCCCTTTCCCAACAAAGCACACCTACCTGGATGGGGCATCCCACCCGGTGGGAATGGATGAGGATGTGAGTGTCCGTGACCAGGATGTCCTGCCCCTGGGGTTCCTGCCGATGGGGGGCCATGTCCTGCAGCCCCAGGCGGCATAGGTGGTGGGGGCATGGCTGGAGGTATCCCAGGTGGGAGGGCTCCAGGAGGCGGCACTGGGGGTGGGAAGGAGCCAGGAGGAGGCATGCCTGTAGAGGAAATGGAAGGAAGAGCTAATGGTAGTGAGGAGAAAATGTCTTCGAAGAGCTGACCATATTTGGCCTCTCCAGCCAGGGTGAGTTCTTTGCCCCCTCCTCCCAGTGCTCTAAAATCAAAAGCAATGTTAGAACAGTCAAACAACTTCAGCCTCCCAAAGATACCCAATAACATTCTCCTCTACCAGTTCCCATCACTCACTGACTTCCCATCAATCACTCTTCCCATCATTCATTGACTCAATGTCCCTCTTTCAGACTCTTTTTTCTTCCCCTGCCCCACTCCCCCAACCTTAAGGACAAACATATTTTAACCAAAAGCCTTACCTGGTGGAGGAAGCCCAGACCCCAGTGATGATACCACAGGATTGGGGGCAGAGGGTGGAGGAGGTGCATCTGCAAACAGCTGATGAGGGCGGTCAGCCTGGGAGAGTGGGTTCTGAGCTGCCAAAAGTCGTTCGGCTGCTGAGCCATGGCGCTCACCCTTGGAGTCCTTCTTGAAGGCATAAGAGACAGTGATAGGGCGGTTACAGAGGTACTGCCCATTCATGGCTTCAATTGCTGCATCCGAAGCATCAAATGAAGCAAAATTAATAAAGGCATAACCTTTGGAGTTGCCTGTGTCAGGGTCCCGCATAATCTTAGGGGTTTGTAAGATGACCCCAAAGGCGCTGAAAGTATCATAAAGCAACTTCTCGTCAATCTCAGGGTCCAGGTTGCCAATGAAAATGTTGGCCCCTACATCCAGGTTTTTGTTGTGAGCTGATGCCTTGTTCACCCGTATTGGCTTCCCATAGAGTTTGATCATGTTCATGATCTTAATGGCATAGTCTGCATCTTCCTCACTCAAGAATTCCACAAAGCCGTAGCCTGGAGAAGTGAAGAAGAAGTTAACAACCTAAGTGAAGAGATTCAAAATGGGGTAAAACTCACCTCCCCTCTAATCACAAAGAATGAGAAACAACCTCACTTTACTTGAGAATGGCTCCAGAAATAAACTGAACTGAGGCTTAAAAGAAAGAAATCTTTAGGTTGCTCATCTCATTCCAAAACAGTTGTGAATACTGCTGGGACCCTCCAGGAGCAATTTGTCCCTTGCCATGTACTCACCTTGGTGCTGGCCAGTGACTCTATCCTTTGGCATGTGGGTGTTGACTACTGGTCCAGCCTGGAGAAACAGTTCCCACAGCAGCGGTTCACTAACCTTCTCATCCAGGCCCCCGACATACACAGTGGCATCTGAAGGGAGGGAGCAGAAAGTTAGGGCAACGGTGAGAGTATAACAGGAAAGGAGGTGATGGAAACATGAAGATGGAACCCAACCAGGGGAACTGGGGACGGGGCCAGGGTAGGAGCAAAAAAAAAAAAAAAAAACACGTTTAACCCTTAAACCTCTTTCTTCCCAAGACTTAAGAAATCCTCTCAAGCCTAATTGAGTATTCTGGGTGGATTTTTTTGAGTGGGAAGGCAGCAGGGGATTGGACATAAAATTATCACACCCACAGGCCTCAGCCAGCACCCAGCCACCCCGCCCCCAGCAGGCATGGGGCCGGTTTCGCGCCCTCTGGGGAACCGAGTTCAGCTTCCCACCCCTGCAGAGGCACTGCTGATCCTAGTCGGGACCTCCTCCCCATGCTGAGCGCATTCCAGATTCTCCCCCTCCAGTTACCCTGGTTCCGCTCGGAGATCGGCCCGGCAGCCATGGCGAAGGAGCTCCCGCCGTCTCCCAGCAGCGGTTCCGCTCTCTGACCTCAGCCCGACTTCCACTTCCGGGGCAAAAGCTGACGTTGGTGGGCGGGGCCGCGGAAGAGGAGGTGCCTGGGAGCAGCCGCAGCCATTTTAGGAGCCTCCCGGTCTTAACTCGGGTCGGCAGATGTAGTCCTCGTTTCCCGCGCAGCTGTTCCGCTGCTAGTGGTCTAAGCGAGGAGGGCGAAATGGAAACGCTCAGACCCTCTTAATGCACTGCTAGGCTAGAAAGAATCACACTTCTCCCAAAAATGTAAATTCGAAAGCTGAAAAAACAAGGCTTTACTTTTGCTGTATTTTGTGGCCACTGATTCTTCTTTTGTTGCCCAGAGAAGAACGTGCTGAAGAGTCCCCGCAGCCGGAGGACTCGGCTGCTTTCAGGCGCAGAGGGAACCTTCCATCTCGCCTGCAGCCTTCTTGGAGATTTGGGCTGGAGGTATTGGTTTTCCCTCAGGGGAGGAGACTGCGGAATGTCTGAGCTGGAGTGGCGTCTGCGCTCACTTCGTCGTAATAACATGGGGAGGGGAAGGGTGGTGGGAATCAGGCTGTTCCGAGAGTGTTTGACCACAGCTGATGGGTGGATGGGCTCAGAGACTTCAGTCTGGATTTCTAGAACACTCTGGCCCCAGAGACATCTTTTTTTTTTTTTTTTTTGAGACAGTCTCGCTCCGTCGCCAGGCTGGAGTGCAGTGGCACGATCTCGGCTCACTGCAACCTCTGCCTCCCGAATTCAAGCAATTCTCCTGCCTCAGCCTCCCGAGTAGCTGGGACTACAGGCACGTGCCACCACACCCAGCTAATTTTTGTATTTTTAGTAGAGACGGGATTTCATCATTTGGCCAGGACAATCTCGATCTCTTGACCTCATGATCCTCCCGCCTCGGCCTCCCAAAGTGCTGGGATTACAGGCGTGAGCCACTGCGCCCGGTCGCGACAATATCTTGACATGCTCGTGCCCCATCTAACCCTTTCCCCAAACGGCACTTAAATTCTGCAGCGCCTCACCAGACCCAGTTCCTCTATTTCCTTAGCAATAATATGGTGGATGCCTTCCTCTCTTGGGTCACACCCACCTTTTACCCACCACTCTTTGCTACCTAGGAGAATCCTTTATTCAAACACAAGAAACAATGCCAGCAATGTGTATAAATACCATGCTTTAATGAACCCCTTAAATAGAAATTCCACTACAAAAATACACAGAGGAGACAGGGTGTTTCCTGTATCCACCTCATTCTCATAGAAAACTGTAAGGAAAGAAACAGAAGTTGGAATTAAAGCAGCAGCAAGGTGGGGCCGTCTTGTTGGGACTAATGAACAGCATCTCTAATCTCACAATTAACATCTGGTTATCCAGAAGGGATGGAATTGGCTTAAAAGAACCGATCATTTTCTGGATTGTTTTTGTTTCTTAATTCTTCAAATCACAAGAAACAAAAATATCTGCAGGAACCAAACAAGACAGGACAAGAGTCTTAGCGGTTAACACCGCCATCTGCAACAGAAACTCCCATCTTCTTAGTGAACTTGTTTAACGGCTGGCGTCTGAAAGCTGCAAGTCCAGATACAAAAAAAAAAAAAGATTAAGGCCTGGCACAGTGGCTGTAATCCCAGCACTTTGGGAGACCGAGGCAGGCGGATCACAAGGTCAAGAGATCGAAACCATCCTGGCCAACGTGGTGAAATCTACTAAAAATACAAAAATTAGCTGGGTGTGGTGGTGAGTGCCTGTAGTCCCAGCTACTCCGGAAGCTGAGGCAGGAGATCCGCCGAGATCGCACCACTGCACTCTAGCCTGGTGACAGAGCAAGACTCCATCCCTCTGCCCAAAAAAATGGAAGGATTAAACAGAACCCTCCTCTACCCCAGCTCCTCCTCTGCCCTGCCTTTGAGAATGCCAGCAATTTCCATGGGATTGAGAGGGAATGGTATTTGGATCTCTTTTCTCGGAGTGATCCTCGGGAGATATTCTTGGTGTCCATTTCCGTAATAGCTCCTGAAGATGGGCTAGCTCATCCTGGAGGCCAGAGATTATGGGAGCTGAGAGGCCAGTCTGGGGAGAAGGCAAAGAAGAACAGAGGAATACTGTTGCAGCTCTGGCCCTCTGCTTCTAATTTCTGTCTGCTACCTCTGGTGTCTTTAATGCTGTTTCCCCTTCCAGCTATGCCCTAAGTTCCACTTAATCTAAGCCACAAGCACTTTCCCCTACCTCCTACACTCCCAAACCCTGTTTGATGCCAACAGGAGTGGAATTGTCCCAGTGCCCCCATCCTCCAGCTCCTTGCCTTTCCAACTCCTGTTCATCTGGTTCAGCAGTCAAGTTCTTTCTCCCACTTCCAGTCCATTTTCCCTCCTTACCTGGACCTCAGGCCTTCCCCTCAGGTAGCAACGTCTCCAGAGCCTGATCTGAGGTCCCAGATACCCAGGCAGCAGCAGCCCTGGAGGTAAAGGGCAAGCTCCCCAATGTGAGGGGAGCCCCCATTCCTGGTCAGCCAGGCTTTCAGAGGAGATAGCAGGTCGAGGGAGCCAACGAGAAGAGACTGCCAGCAGGGAGGGACTGTCCCGCCAAGGACAAAGCTGATTCAAGAGGGTCAACATCCCTCTAGAGAAGAGCCACACAGAACTGGGGGGTCCAGGAACCAGGAAACTCGGCTAAAGCGAAAAGGAAATCAACTGGCAACTGAGAGACCAGATAACCCTAGTTTCCCCAATCTGAATCAGGATGGGGTATCCTGCAGCCACCCACTCACTGCACTGGTGACTAGAACTCCAAGCCTCCCCATGAGAACTCTTCTACTCTCCTCATCTAGGCCTCAGGACTGATTATGGTTGATTTTAGGAAAACGTATGTGTGCATGAGACAGGAAGACGAGTAAACGGGCTGGAGTGAGGACAAAAAGGATGCCCTCTGTGCTATTCTCGGACATCTGTCTTCCTAGGGACAGCCAGGGACTCTAAGTGACAGCTGCAGAAGAGTAGTGGGGAGCTTTCCCTAAGGAACGCAAGACATTGTGTCTTTCACTTCTCCCTGTCTGGCAGCGTGAGCCTGTAGGAAACTCAAGGGAATTTAGGAAATTTAGACACTTCACCTGCGGTCTGGGGGGCCAGGAATCTGGGCAGTGTTCCAGATCATAGCCAGGATTCTGGAATTGTAGTATCTGTGCACTGTTGTAGCGTAAATCCCAGTTCCAGACAGACAGTTGCAGATCAAAAGAGTTCCCAGCTGGGGGCTGCGAGTATCCTGGAGTGTAGACTTGTGTATATGAGTTTAACTGGACAGAGGAAGCAAGAAAAAGGATGGTTACCACAATCCTCCCACATCTAGAGACAAATCATGACACCCTCCCCTCTTATCCTAGGAACGACGTAGGGCAAAAGTCCCATCCTGAAAGTGAGAATCAATCTCCCCTCCCCACCCATGGACCCCGCTTCTCCTAAAACAAATGAAGACCAAACTTCCCAATGGAAACACACACACACACACACACACATCCAAAATAGAGGTCACTGACCTGTCCGCTCTGCTTTCCGCGCTCCCAGGGGGTATTTCTCAGAAAGGTAAGGGTGTCAGGAACCCTGACACTGTCATGAAGAGCAAGAAGGAAAAACTCAGAGAATTCAAAATCAGCTGGAAACTGCTGGAGGAGCTGCCAGACGCAATCAAGGAAGAGGAGAAACACCGGGGACTGAGAAGGAGAAATTAAGAGATTGGAAGGGATTATTGGGACCCCAAGAGGGAGGACGATGAAATGATGGGGGAATGCGAAACACGGAATAGGGGGCACTATGGAAGTCAGGGAATGAACATCTGAATGGAGAATAGAAGGGGTTGTGGGGCCTCACTCATCTGGATCTTCATCTCAGCCTAACCTTGGGGCCCTTCCGACCTGATTCACCTCCAGTGGATTATACGAAAGAATATTCTCATTCTCTTACTTCTTTTTTTTTTTTTTAAGATGGGGTTTCACCATGTTGGTCAGGCTGGTCTTGAACTCCCAACCTCAGGTGATCCACCCGCCTTGGCCTCCAAAGTGCTTGGATTACAGGCGTGAGCCACCACACCCGGCTCTCTTACTTCTTTAGTAATATACCTCCAGTGCCGTCCCGAATTGTTCTCACCTCTTCACTGGCCCCAGTTCCCCCAAGCCGAGTCAGGAAGGGGTGTCCAGCTGCCACCCACTCTCGCTGCACTAGTGATTGGAAGCCAAACAGCGTTCGGGCTTCAGGAGCTGAAAGCAGCTGGACGAGTGAAGAGAGGAGGCCATTGAGATCACGATCACCGCGCTCTGGGTGATAAAGAGGAAGAAGGGACAAAGAAGAGGGGTCCAAGAAACTAGGGCAGGAGAGAATGAGAAGAGAAACATGGCGAGGAGAAGTGAGAGGCACAGCGGGGAAAGGTTTGGGGTAGGCAGGATTGAGAGAGTACATAGAGGTGAAGAGAAAACAAAGACCTTGAATGATTCACTTCCTACACTCCACCCGGATAGAAATACCCAGTTTCACATGTAAGGGGCAGAATCACAATTCTCAAACCAGCTTCCAAACTGCCCTTCCCACCCCAACCCCACTCTCCATCCACCGAGGGAAGGAAAGGAGCAAAAGGCTAAGACCATCCTAGTGTCAGGGACCACACGTCATAGGGGGCCGAGGTAGCACTGAAGGTAGAGTAGAGTTTGTGGGCAGTTCCCAGGAACAGGAGAGGAGGAAGCCTCACGGTCCTCCCGCCCTGAATGCAGTCTGGCCAGGTGGGTGAAGAAAAGAGGCAAAGAATGGAATGGGCTTACCCAAGGAACTCACCTTGAAGTATTACAGAACGAACCCTGGATGTCACTAATACTGAAATGTCACTGGCCTTTCGAAGGCAAGCCCTGGAGGAGCAGGTGAGGAAGACTAAGAATGATAAGCCTAGGGGAATGGGTCATGGGATGGAATGAGGCCGACCCCAAATCCTGCCCCTCCTCCTTCTAAAGAGAACAAATGGCAGTCTTCTTGGGAAACCGAAGAGAAGAATTAATGAAAAGCCATTTAGGAGTCCAGGTTAACAGAAGGTTGAGGAAGGCTGAATTATTAACGATGGCTAGAAGAAGTGAGGGAGTACCTGACATAGTCCAGCCATCGTGTTCCTTCCAGGGCTGAAAGCCATTTATCCTCAGCTACAGATGAATCTGTTAGAGGGCAGAGAGGTTAAGAGAACTCAAGATTCAGGTTGATAGCCTGCTGGGTTAAAAACAGGAACGAAAAGTAATCGTAAATGGCCAGGATGGTTTTCTAAAATTAAACAGTGGTGATGGTTGTGCAGCATTGTACATATAAAACTCACTGAATTGTATACTTCAGTGAAGGGTAAATTTTATGATATGTACATTATGTCTCAATAAAGCTGTTTAGAAAAGAATAAATTGGGGCCGGGCGCGGTGGCTCAAGCCTGTAATCCCAGCACTTTGGGAGGCCAAGGCGGGTGGATCACAAGGTCAAGATATCGAGACCATCCTGGTCGACATGGTAAAACCCCGTCTCTATTAAAAATAAATAAATAAATAAATAAATAAATAAAAATAAATTGGGGTCAAAAAGACAGGAAATCGATGAGTCTGTGGGAGAGATGGGAGGTGAGAGGCGAAAGAGATCTCATCTACAGCAAGCAAAGGGTTGCCCTGGTTAGGGTCAGCAGACCTGCGGGTGAGGGTGAGGGTGAGGGTTCAAAGGTTTTGCTCACCAGGCAGGCAGAGGGCCCTCAGCCTCAGGTGGGCAAGCTGGACATCTGCAAGGCTGGGCAGCTCATCCATACTGTCCACCAGGACAACATCCGAATGTCCAGCCTGGAGCATCGACTCCACTGCTCTGGAGGGGAGGGAGTCAGGAAGTAAGAGACGGAATCTGACCCGAGCACCTAACCCTTGATTCTTCTCATCAAGCCGCCCTCACCTGATATCCTCCTTGTTAGGGTCGCTGGCTGTATAGAAGCCTCCGCAGCGGAGAAGATCACTGCCCGCAGGGTGATGCCAGGACAAGCGCTTCAGATGGGGCAGAAGAGGGTCACTGTGGGAGAAATGCCTAGCCACGCTACCCTTGCCCCCATGCTGACTTCACAGAGGTTCCTCCCTCAACGTGTCCCCAGCCTCCCCTGACCCTCACACTGACCGGTCCACGGCCCTGATGAAAGTGGCTAAATGCTCTCCTGATCTCACTGTCCAGAATCCGGTTAGGGACCCAGAAGTAACGGGGGAGGCTGTGAAATGAGAGCGGTGTTACGGTCTGGCTCAGCGACTTCATTATAATGTAAAGCTGTTATTACAAGGAAGCTGCTTCGGAGGGACCATTCCAAGGGATCTCAGGTTAAGGGTTCTAGGAGGTAAGGGAGATAGCTTTTTTTTTTTTTTTTTTTTTTTTGAGACGGAGTTTCACTCTTGTTGCCCAGGCTGGAGTGCAGTGGCGCGATCTCGGCTCATCTCAACCTCAACCTCCCAGGTTTTCCTGCCTCAGCCTTGTGAGTAGCTGGGATTACAGGCATGTACCACCACGCCCACCTAATTTTTTCTATTTTTAGTAGAGCCGGGGCTTCTCCATGTTGGTCAGGCTGGTCTCAAACACCCAACCTCAGGTGATCCTCCCACCTCAGCCTCCCAAAGTGCTGGGATTACAGGCGTGAGCCACCGCGCCCAGCCTGGGAGATAGCTTGGTGGACGTCCTAGGAGGCTGGAGATTGCGGGAAGCCCTAGCTTTAGGGGATGAAGGAACTAAGGGAAGACTGGGAGAGCAGCAGGGTTGGGGGGCACTGGGCAGTCACCTGGTGGCTACGTCGAACCTCTCGTTGACCGTGCTGACCCTCCAGCCTCTGGCTCCCTGCTTCTTCCGCTCAGTCTCCCAGTCTTCTGCTGTCTCCATGAGAGGAATTGGTGGTTTTCTGGAGCCAGAAATCTGGCCTAGAGCAGGAGTGAGACACAGAGGAGGAAGGAGAAAACCAGAGACAGCTTCTCAGCTCACTTTGTCCTAGGCATCTCGGCTTTTTCAGACTCTTCCTTACCCTAAAGCGCCCTCACTCACCAGCCTTGCTCAGGGTTATCCCCACATACTGCTGGGCTTGACTGCTCCGAGCTCTGGCTTGGACGATGGCCATGGTCACCTGTGGAGGAAAAGACAGTCCATCCTTTCGGCTTAGGCTGAGTACGTGAAAAGAAGGAAATGGAGCCCGTGTGTTGCTCCACTCTCTTCGTCAAGAACAAAGAGGAACAGTGAAGATGGTCTCTAGAGAAGGGGACTTCCTCAGGCCATGGGGACTGGGGTCGGGAGAACAAATCTAGAACCACAGAATCCTAGAAGGACCATTCTGGGAGGAATTCTGGTTTTTGAGAGGAGGAAACTCGCCCACAGTCACAGTGCTGGTAATGCAGAGTCAGGCTGGAGGGCGGCCTCCCGACTCTCATTACGAGATCATTTAGCTCAGCCTTTCAGCCTTTCCTTGAGAGAAGCAGGGGGAATGATGTGAGGATCCTGGGGGCCGGAGGAAGCCTCAGCTTAGGGGCCTCTTACCTGAAAAGCCTGAGGCTCTAGGCCTCCAGCCTCAAAAGCAACTCTGAGCAGCCGGAAGTCTCGGCCATGAATCAGAATCTCCTCAGGGATAAATTTAAGCAGGGACCCTGGACGGAGGAGCTGGACGCGGGACAAGCCGCTCACTGAAATCAAGAGGTACAGAGCAGTGTATGGACCAGGGTCTGTCCAGAAGGGACTCTTCCAACCCGTCCCAATCCATCCCTGGCTGTTCTCTGAGAATAGAGGAAGGATGAGGAGGAGTTCCAACACCCCCAGTGAACCCCTTCACCAAAACCCCCCAACTTACCAGCCTCCAATCGCCCAATGTTGACCAGGGCAAAATCATATTCACTGCTCAAGGGAGTGTCCTAGAGGAAGCACGTGACTGATGGTACAGACATCTGAAATAGCCTTCATTTTCCTACCCTGTCGGCCCCAACCCCTCTAGGGGGCAACCACCCTAGAGAGAGTTCCCGTTGATTCTCAGTGATATATACAAGACGGCCCTGAACCCACAACATTTGTCTAAATCCTGCTGGAATCCCCTACCCATTCCCCACTAGCTGTCATTTCTGTTGCCCCAACCATCTCACCTGATTCCGCTGCCATCCACAGGGCTGGAAGGTGACCCTCAAGTTGGTACAGATCAGGGTTCCAGACAATTCCGGTTCCAGCCCCTTCCTCACCCCTGGGGCCCATGCTAGGATCTGCTCCCCTAAAGGGAAAGAAGGGAAGCCCCGTTATGACTATTCCCAGTGTTGCCCACACTTGGAAACGCCCACTCCTCTGAGACAGGGAGATCTAAATGGGGACGATGAAAATCCCCCTCTAAGCCCTCTAGAATGTAAGCTTCTGAGGAAAGATACATTTTAAAAAATTTATGTAACTAGAACAGAGCCTAGAACAGGACCTGGCACATACCAGGCACTAAATATGTATTAAATAAGTAAATTTCAAAAGGTGTAACAGGGTCAAGGAAACAGAAGGAATGTCAACATCCAACCCTCAGCCAGCTCCAGACGCTGCAGGGGAGGACAGCAAGCCTCAGGCAGAAGCACTTTGAGGCAGGAGAGGAACACAGGGGTATCTTTGGTGAGGGCGTGAAATGACAGTGGGATGGAGTTTGCAGGAGTGTTTGGAGTGACCGGGCATTATTACCTGGGAGGCCGGAGGCCAGGCAACTGCTAGGCTGACGACTCCGGGGCTCCAGCATCCTGCTTTCCTGGACGGATTTTGGTCCAGAGAGCTGAGGGGGGCATAAAGTTAACCCCTAGGCCTCCCCAAAGGCAGCTGCCTTCAGAGGCCTACACTCACACTCTGGGGGAAACTGAGATCAGCGTATATGGGGAACTCCAGACCGACCAGGGCTGGCAGACAGTCAAGGGAGGGGCTGGTTAATGGGTAATGAGACAACGAACTTGAGACTATGAAAAAGGCAGACCAGGCTCCATCAACAGAAGCTGATAGCACAGACACACCCTCCTCCTCTAGAGCCTTTGCTTCCCACTTTTACCTCCACCTCGTCCCCATTCGCACCCTTTTGCCGACCTCCCCAAATTCCTTCTCCTTACCCCCATCTCTGGCTCCTCCTTCTGGGGGGCAATGTTGAAACTCTGGCCCCGGCCCCCCCACCACATTTCTCTGGCTCCATCCGGGGACGGAGCAGTTAAGGGTGGGAAACCTCAAGGATGCTCACCCCCCTGGGGAGAGGCGAGTCTTGTTGAGAAGAGGGGAGTTAGGGAGAGGGGGAGGGGGTTGGACACAAGGGAGAGGAGCATTTGAGGTGCACGGAGCAGAGTTTGGAGGTCTTTGGAAAGGTGTGTCCAGCCCAGCCTGAGAAGTCTCCTCGGAAACTTCAGTCGACTCTGGAGAGGGCGGGAGAGATGCCCAGCCCCTTAAAGGAGAATACACACAATTCTGGAAAAGTGGAAACAGTGGGGTCTGAGAATGACGGGTGGGGGAGAAACGGGGCCCGAGAGAAAAATACCTACTCCCTTCTTTACCCCAATCCCAGACCCTGTTCTCTTCCTGTTCATGAGTCCCAGAGATCGTTTGAGGGGAGCAGTTCTATTGATGATGAAACTGGAATAATTTGGGCTACTTCTCTGGAGTGTCTCAGTGATGACTTCCCTTAGAAGCCCAGCTCTTTTGTCTTCTCACAGGGGCTTGGGGCGGGGAGAGGGGTAGGAATGTGAAAGTGGCTCAAGCCTCCTTTACCACCTCTTCAAGAAAAAAATAAAAATTAGACCTGGGGTGATTTTTGTCAGGAGGGGCCCAAGCATTAGGTGGGGAAGCAGGGAAACTGGTTAGTGTTTTTGCATGACTTTCTGTAGAGGTCGTGAAACAGACATCATGTGAAGTGCGCAGTGGAGAAGTGTGAAAAGAGATGGAAATGTGTCCAAGATGCAGACACAAGTACAGGTATGTTTGTGTGCAAGTCTTGGGCAGGAGGCTGGGAGGTGCAAGGAAAACATCTTAGCAGTTAACCCTGCCCATCACGCAGCAACACAACCAATTGTAGGTGCTGATTCCCGTATGTGGCTCCACCCCTCCAACCCAGACACCAGATCTCCAAATGAATGATTCATGTTCAGGACTTCCCAGGTGAGGGCTGGAAACCTCTTCAGCTCAACAGTCCATCTCCCGTCCCTCCCATCTGCAACCCAAGAAGCAAAGATGAGTAAGGAAGGCTGGGAACAAGGACAGAACTCAAGGAGCTACAGCTCC
Source organism: Saguinus oedipus (assembly GCA_031835075.1). NCBI lineage: Eukaryota > Metazoa > Chordata > Mammalia > Primates > Cebidae > Saguinus > Saguinus oedipus. Next base: position 3,510,503 of record CM063190.1, read on the forward strand.
TTTAAAGGAGGGGGACTTGGGGACAGCAAAGCAAAAGTGTTTATTTAGACATGAAACAGACAGAAAATAAATTACAAAATAAGAGTTAATGAGCTGCTGTTTTATTGCTTTTGAATCTACAGAGGCAGCAATCCTTAGGTGGGGGCCCCAGTTTTCCAAAGTGACACTTGATTTTCTCCTCCCCTGGTACACCACCCTTCTGGCCTCAGCTTTCAAAGTTTCCTGTCTTGGCTGCAACTGTGGAAACAGTGAAGATATTGTGAGACAGGAAGTCAGTCTGGAACAAAGAAGAATACACCTGCTGGGACGGTGGCCCAGAAGCCTGAGTCTAGAAGTCCTAAAGGCTACAGAGCACCCACCGCATCTCACTCCCATGCATTCCACGGGTCTCAACCTCTTGGGTGAAGAAAATACTTCCCAAGGTCTGTTGTAATAAGAAAATAGGGGCCGGGTGCAGTGACTCATGCCTGTAATCCCAGCACTTTAGGAGGCCGAGGCGGGCGGATCACTTGAGATCTTGAGTTCAGGACCAGCCTGGACAACATGGTGAAACCCCGTCCCTATTAAACAAACAAAAATTAGCGGGGCTCAGTGGCACACATCTGTAGTCCCAGCACTTTGGGAGGCTGAGGTGGGTGGATCACGAGGTCAGGAGTTTGATACCAGCCTGACCAACATAGTGAAACCCCATCTCTACTAAAAACACAAAAATAAGCTGGGCATGGTGGCACGCGTCTGTAGTCCCAGCTACTCAGGAAGCTGAGGCAGAATTGCTTCAACCCAGGAGGCAGAGGTTGCAGTAAGCCGAGATCGTGCCACTGCACTCCAGCCTGGGCAACAGACCCAGACTCTGTCTCAAAAAAAAAAAAAAAAAAAAAATTAGCTGGGAATGGTGGCTCACACCTGTAATCCCAGCTACTCCAGAGGCTGAGGCAGGAGAATCACTTAGTGGAGGTTCCAGTGAGCCAAGATCTCATGATTATACTCCAGCCTGGGTGATAGAGCAAGCAAGACTCCCTCAAAAAAAAAAAAAAAAAAAAAAGGAAGAGGTGTGTACTACAACTTTAAATCCCATTACCCACTTTCCTTCTCACTTTCCTTCATTTAAGAGCCTCATTCTATTCTTTAGCACTTTGAACTGCGGAGACACTGGAGGAACACAGAGAAAAAAATGGGGGTGGGGTGGCTCACGCCTATAGTCCCAGCACCTTGGGGGGCCAAGGTGGGTGGATCACCTGAGGTCAGGAGTTTGAGACCAGCCTAGCCAACATGATGAAACCCCATCTCTACTAAAAAAAAAAAAAAAAACTACAAAAATTAGCCAGGCGTAGGGGTGGGTGCCTGTAATCCCAGCTACTCAGGAGGCTGAGGCAGAATTGCTTGAACCTGGGAGGCAGAGGTTGCAGTGAGCGCCACTGCACTTCATCCTGGGCGACAAGAGCAAAACTCCCGTCTAAAAAAAAATTGGGGAAATCAGGAGGAGAAAAGAATTGGGCAATTTGGATTTGGATCAGCACCTAACCAGGAATGGAATGGGCAGCAGCTGAGGGTTAAGACTCCTCTCACCACCCCACACATCCCCAGTAGAAGTACTAGATAAAGGGGAGGGTGGAAAGGCAAGGGGCTGTATCAGATTTTTCCATTTTCAGAATCTTGGTCTGGCTGCAGGTTTGTGCCAGGAGTGAAGGCTGCTGGGAGGGGCAGCGGGAGGAGGGAGGTGGAGTTGAATGACTCACAAGATGAGTCACATATCCAGTTATAAGCACAGAAAGAGTCCAAGGTCCTTCCCACCCCCACTCCTCTTAACTACTGCCAGCCAGCTTCCGTTGCTCTTTTCTACCACCCCTTACCCACATGGCAAATACAGGAGGTGGCACGGAGAAAGTCTACATGGGGACATTGTAATAAATACTTGGTTACCCAATTGACGTACGGGGGCAAAACATCCCATGATTTGCAGACTGGATGTCTGCAAAGTAAAAGAGACAGAATGCCTACATGACTCATCCAAATCTACAGCTGAAAGGCCTGGTGGGAAAGAAGGATATTAGACAAATCTGGAGTGCAGGTGATTGCAGGCTGGGAAGGTGTTTCTAAGTCTGTCTTCTTCTCACCTGTGGCTGTATGTCTGGGGCACTCACTCATTGGAGAAAGACACAGAGGCCGGATGTGGTGGCTAATACCTGTAACCCTGGCACTTTGGGAGGCCTAGGCGGGTGGATCACCAGAGGTCAGGAGTTCAAGACCACCTGGCCAACAAAGTGAAACACTGTCTCTATTAAAATACAAATATTAGCCAGGCATGATGGCAGGTGCCTGTAATCCCAGCTACTCAGGAGGTAGAGGCAGGAGAATCACTTGAACCCAGGAGACGATGGATGCAGTGAGCCAAGATTACACCACTGCACTCCAGCCTGGACGGCTGAGCAAGACTCTGTCTCCAAAAAAAAGACACAGAGTCCAGGGGTGTCTGAGTAATTCAAGGACAATCATCTCTGAAAGTACTCCTTTACTGAGAAAGAAAAAACGTGACTGGAACCTTGGACACATGACTAAAAGGAGCAAGAATGGCAAAAATTAGGTTCTCAGAACACATTCAAATCCAGCTTCATTCTTTCGGGCTCAGTATCACCCCACAGATGTATAACACCAAGTCACTGCCAATTCTTGTCTGTGGGCTTTAGTTTTGCTTGAGGAAAAAAAACAACTGAGCTTATAAAGGGAAGGTACTTTCCTTCCAAGGCCCTCTACAGCGCTTAGTTTAACACCATCCCCGCTCCTTAAAAAGACTGAATCTTAATCTTTTGATATAACTTTTTATTTTGTTGATAAAAACCAGTATGGGGGAAAAACTTCTGGTTAAATCCAGTAACTTTCAATAAACACACATGGGTTAAGGGAGATGTGGAGGCCTATCCTACAGTAATACTTACTCCATTGGAGACGGGGCAGAGTGTGGCAGGGAGGGAGTAGCACTAACATCAAAAGGGGAAAAACAAGAACCCTGAAAAGCTCCCTCCATTAAAAACTTCAGTAGGCACCCCAGTTGCCCTGGATTAAAGGAAATAAGTGCACTTAAATTTAAGTCTGAGAGATGGTATCATCCCTCACCTACGGTTAAAGGGTCTGCTTTCTCTCTTCACTCACATACTGCTCTGTAACTAAGGAATTTTCTGCCCATTTTGAGCGCATGTCATATGCCCCTTCTTTTCTTCTCCCCAATCCAGTAAAGGCATGGGCTTCCCTCTTCTCTTCCCTCCTCTTCCCCAAATACCACAAACCAAGCTGAGTCTATATTAATTTCCCAGGCATTATTCCTTCACCTCCCCAACATCCCACTGAGCCCTTCCCCCAAATAATGAAGCAAAACAGACTTCGCTATCTCCTATAAAAATATATATCCATTGTCTCAGGGTCTTTCATCCTTAGAACGGAGAGGTTTTTCAATGCCTCAATAAATAGTTACCTTCCCAAATAAAAAATAATTTATTTCTTAATAAAAAGCTATAAGGCCTAAAGCCCCATTTTACCGCATTAATCCCTAGACCACCCTTCAAGATTTCCATCTTTTATTTGAAAAGAGGGCAAAAGAAATTGGGATTGGCTAATTTATAAATAGAAACAAAAACAAACATGATACAAGGTTTTGTTTTTGTTCATTTGTCCTCAGTTTTTAAAAACAAAAGTATTAACTAGAATCTAATAAGAGATCAAATCCAAACACAGCAGTCCAGCGGAGAATCAAAACTTTTCTGGCTTTATTCTCTGGGAAAACCCCTGGTCTGTTTGAATTTCTATTGGTCCAGGCCAGCATCCTATGGTGTGAAGGCCTAAATTAGGAAAGCTAGGTGAGTTGTGCAGATTCAGGGTGTTTGAGCCCCATTGTTTGGTGTGTGAGGGGGGTGGAGGCGCACAGTGTTCTCACTAGTGTTGTTCAAATCACAGAAATAGGGACGTAACTAGGGTGAGGTGAGCAAGGCAGTCACCTTGGGCACAAAATTTCACGAGTGCCAAAAAAACCCAATAACTAAGATGAATACTACTTTAATGCAACATTTTTGAAAAATCAAAATTAATTCATCACTTTATCTTAAATATCCACAGGGGAAAAAAATCAAAATTAATGTAAAAAGCTACGATGGACAATGTATCAAATATTTAAATAGAGGATTCATCCTCAATTCAGCCTCACTTCCCTCCTCCTAATCCCAGTCCTGTCAGATCCTGTAAGATTTCGCTACTTTATTCAACATAAATTTTCTTAAGCATGTTGCTGAATGAGTTTCATGGTAGCCCCTTACATTTTGCACCTTAGGGGAGTGCTCATCTCACACCAGGTTCCAGACCTGCCCAGACATATACACATCCCTTCCTTTGGAATCTCACCGCTTCCTTAAAACAAACCTATCTTCAAAGAAAACCCTAAGAATTAATAGCCATAGGAAATTAAATAGGTGACTTCTGAGATTGTTGAAGAGAAAAGAACCTTTCTAAACTGTGAGCATTCCCAACAAGGACAGTCTTGACTGGCTACCAAGAAGGAAGACACACGGACACACGCACGCATGCATGCACGCACACACGCACACTCATGCACGTGCAACTGCTTTAGATCAGATGTGGGGATTACATTCCATGGGATGAGTTATGAGTACATACCTCAAAAGAGAAATCCAAACACAGAAAAACAGCCCGTTAATAAGTACACTTATTCTCCTTCCTCACATGCACCCGGGAGTGTATACAATTGCATAGTTGACTTTTTTTTCCCGGAAAAAAAATGTAAAGAAAAAGGAAACTTGGCTCAGGATGGGTCTTCCGGTTTAAAGCTCTTAGAAATGGCTCTGGCCAGAGCATAGGCTGTCCAGACTTGTGCTTTGTGCAAAATGCAAAGGAGCTCCCCCTACTGTGTCCAAGTCCCCCTCCTAGCCCCTGGAGAACAGGGATGGGTCAAGGAGAGGGAGAAATCTAAAGACAGATCAGCTCATTAGGAGTTATCTGTGCTCTGTGGTTATAGTTCACTAAAATATATTTCTCTAACTACCTTTTTATAAATTGCCCCTAATCCCCACCCTATATTTCAACATCAGTCCTAATATCAAAAATATCTCTTCTTACAAAGTATTTTTTCTTATTTTAATAAACTAACCACAGATAAGGTCAGCTATGGCTTAACAAAAGAAGCCGGGATGTTAAAGTTCATTCTCCAAAAGTAGAGAAAAAGGAGAAGGAACCACTTAAGTAGGAGAAAAAAATCATTTTGAAAAATGTTTTTGCTTGTTGGGGTCTTTTCGTTTCTTTTCCTTAAAAAAAAAAGTCAATAAAATAAGTTCTTTCTACAGAAATGCAGCAGCCACAGAGGATGGTAGTGCTCTATTTAGGTTTTTGGTTTTGTTTGAAACAATCTGGCTAAAATGTCTGTCCTCCCACCCCTCCCAAGGTGTGCTCAAACCCCAATGTATGGTTATTGCTATGGTTAAGAAATAGATCACCTCTGCCCCAATTCACCTGGAGAAAATGCAACACACACGACTGCTCTTCTCACCATGCTCTTCCCTTTCCCATAGGGAACTTAAAAAAAATACAATTAAAGATTTAGATGAGGAAAAGATGGGAGGTAATCAGCAATCTCTTCTCAACTCTTCTCAAACTGTAACAGATGACACATCACTAGAAGGAATAAAGCTTAAGAGGAAAAGGATTTCCCTTTTAAGTTCCTCCCTTTCCCATCTCAACCAACTGATTTAAACTACCCCCACCTCCTAACAGGCACCCATGAGCCCACACTACTGCCTTGTCTTTCCAGATCCTTCAAAGGGAAGATTTTATCCAATCCTAATTTCTACTTTAATTCAAATCAATAGCAAATGTGTCCAATTTCCCACTTCCCCTCCACACTTCCCACTCCACCGCCATGTGCTTTCCCCAACCTAAAGAACTTTGGTCTATTTTTTATTTACTGAGAACTTCCTTTGCCCACTTCTCCCCCAAGACTTCTGCCCACCTCCCACCCCCACACACCAAACCTTCTCATACTACTTTCTCTTAGGTCCTTGGTTGGGACCCAGGAGGTTATAAGACAGAATCGCCATCTTTCCCCCTTGTACCTCAGTCCCATAAAGTCAAGCTCTGCAGAGAAATAGTGCAGCCCTTGAGGTGCCATCCAGCCCCAACCTGCTCCTGCCAGCCCGGCAGCACTCCTGTGCACACACTTAAAAGTTTCCAGCCAGGCTCCCACAAACATTACTGCATTTGCCCCATCAGCATGGGGACTGTTCTTGATGAGCCAATTAGTTGAGCTTAACTTTGTTTAGCCTCCTTGCCCTTCAGTGTTCCAACTGTTCAGAACCTGTGCACCAGGAGCTCCCCACCCGGCTCCCGCTCCCTCCGCCTCAGTTCTTCCCTGTAACAACAGGAACAGAAGTTGTTTGTCTCAGGGTGTCCATAGAAGCTGCAGTTCGGTTGTTTGCATTTGGTCTGGGTGGGGGGAAGCCCCCGGAGACCTCCAGCCCATCCATCTGGCTCAGGGGGTTCTCTGTAGCCATTGCTATAGGAATCAGCCACTCGGTAGGAGGGTGGTAACAATGCACCCCTGTGAACTCCATCCTTAGACTGACTGCCTGGCTCCAGAGAAGGGATGCTGTCCTGGTGGGGGTAGGGTCGCCCAGGAGGGCACTGTCTGGGGAAGGTGGCATATGGTGGTAGGCCCCCGACACATGGACCCCCTGCCAACTGCCTCCGGGGTTCCTGGCAGTGGACTCCACCCCCAGAAGGCCGAGGGATAGTAAAGCCCCCAGGGTAGCCAGTAGAAAATGCCATTGCCTTGGACTCTGCTGGGGGGCCAGTCAGCTGCTCTTCCCCAGCGTCTGGCTCTGGCTTTTTGGCTGGAGGAGGGCCACCCCCTATTCCTCCATTCATGATCTTCCTCTCTGCCTCCTTCTGCTTCTGTTCTGCCAGGAATCTCTCCTCAGCATCGGAAAGGTAGCGCTGAATCATCTCCTCCTGATACTGGTGACGGTGACCCATCTTCAGGGTTCCAACAAAAATAAACCTCCCCTCCCCTTGCATGGCAGTCCTCAGAATGCTTAGGCTCTGCATCACCTCCTGGCTATACTTGCTCCCTCCGTTACCAACAGACTCAGCTGGGGGCTTCTCAGACACAGGCCCATCCCCAGCTGCCTCCTCCTTGCCACCCTTCCAGCTCTTCAGTGCGTTTTTCTTCTTCTTCTCCAGTGTCTCAGTGCCACTGCTTCCCCCAGACCCTGTCCCCACCCCTCCAGGTTTCGAACCCTTGCCATGCATCAGGCCCCCCATGTTCTTTTTGAGCTTGCTGCCCAAGGTTTTGCCAAAGCTGCCCAATTTGTTAGCCACAGAGTCTGCTCTCTTCTTGTCCTTCTCCCGATCTCGCTTTGACTTTTCCTTTCGCCGGCCGCCCTCATTGCTGGTGGAGCTGCTGCCAACTGACTCCTTATCTGAGTCTCCAGACTCAGGAGTGGACCGGGGCTCATCTCCCGCTGAGGCGGTAGGGGACTCAGGCTGGGCCAGAGGAGCCTGGGAGAGACAAGAACACTGTTGACAGTTATCTCAGCAGCCTGGGGTGGGGGAATCCCGCAGGGACCTCTGGCCCATCCATCTGGCTCACTCAGGGAGCTCCCTGCAGCCATGACTATAGAAATTAGCCAGGAAGAAGGGTGGACCCCTATGAACTCTGTCCTTGAAGTGACTGCCTAGCTCCAGAGAAGGGCTGCTGTCATGAGGGAAGGGTCAACCAGGATGGCACTGTCCTTTCTGCGTTCCAGTCGGCTTTCTCACCCACTGCAATCTGACTCCCTTCTATAATGAGGAGATAGCAGAATAAAACATTTCTGCTCATTTAGAACAATGAGCAACCATACGACACGTGGCTTCTGGGTGAGAGACCCAAACACTAGAATGTTATTATAAATTTCTCTGTCAAATTCTGCTCGAAAATTATCTCAAGAAAGTCTTGACTGGCCAGGTGCAGTGGCTCAAGCCTGTAATCCCAGCACTTTGGGAGGCCGAGACGGGTGGATCACAAGGTCAAGAGATCAAGACCAACCTGGTCAAAATGGTGAAACCCCATCTCTACTAAAAAGATATTAGCTGGGCATGGTGGCGTGTGCCTGTAATCCCAGCTACTCAGGAGGCTGAGGCAGGAGAATTGCCTGAACCCAGGAGGCGGAGGATGCGGTGAGCCGAGATTGCGCCATTGCACTCCAGCCTGGGTAACAAGAGCGAAACTCCGTCTCAAAAAAAAAAAAAAAGAAAAGAAAAAGAAAGTCTTGACTAATCAGAACCACCCAAGTCTAGCCACTTTATATCCTCTCAAACTTTTTTTTTTTTTTTGAAACAGAGTCTTGCTCTGTTGACAGGCACCAGGCTGGAGTGCAGTTGTGCGATCTTGGCTCACTGCAACCTCCACCTCCCGGGTTCAAGCAATTCTCCTGCCTTAGCCTCCCAAGTAGCTGGGACTACAGACACGCGCCACCACGCCCAGCTAATTTTTGTATTTTAGTAGAGACGGGGTTTTACCATGTTGGCCAGGATGATCTCGTGATCTGCCTGCCTCGGCCTCCCAAAGTGCTGGGATTACAGGCGTGAGCCACCACGCCCGGTCTGCATCCCCTCAACTTTTATACATTCTGCATTGGACTTCATCACTTTGCCCTTACTCATGTGCTCCCGTTCTAACTCAGAACTCACTGAATTAGGAGCTCTTTAAGCTACTCTGTTTCCTAGTGCACAAAACAGAGGTCTATCTACAGAAGGCTTGGGACAAAATAATGATCATCTCAAGTTCAACACACAGTCCAGAAAACCTTTCTTAAAGAATATGCTTTAGATTGGGCACAATGGCTCACGCCTGTAATCCCAGCACTTTCAGAGGCTGAGGCGGGGGGATCATGAGGTCAGTAGTTAGAGACCAGCCTCACCAACATGGTGAAACACCATCTCTACTAAAAATACAAAAATGAGCTGGGCATGGTGGCAGGTGCCTATAATCCCATCTATTAGGGAGGCTGAGGCAGGAGGATTGCTTGAACCTGGGAGGCAGAAGTTGCAGTGAGCCAAGATCGTGCCATTGCACTCTAGCCTAGGCAAGCAAGACTCCATCTCAAAAAATAATAATAATAAAAAGAATATGTTTTAGTATCAGATCACAGAGCCTGGTTGGAGAGGAGATGTGGAAAACAGGAGACTAATGGTTTTTAAAAAGCAGGAAAAGACCAGGCACTGTGGCTCATACCTGTAATCCTAGCACTTTGGGAGGCCGAGGCAGGTGGATCACCTGAGGTCAGGAGTTCGAGACCAGCCTGGCCAACATGGTGAAACCCTGTCTCTACTAAAAATACAAAAATCAGCTGGGTATTGTTGGCACACATCTGTAATCCCAGCTACTCAGGAGGCTGAGGCAGGAGAATAGCTTGAACCTGGGAAGCAGAGGTTGCAATAAGTCAAGATTGTGCCACTGCACTTCAGCCTGAATGGCAGAGCAAGACTCCCTCTCCAAAAAAAAAAATGCAGGAAAGGCCGGGCCCAGTGGCTCACACCTGTAATCCCAGCACTGTGGGAAGCCGAGGCAGGCAGATCACCTGAGGTCAGGCATTCGAGACCAGCCTGGCCAACATGGTGAAACCCCTCCTCTACTAAAAATACAAAAATTAACCAGGTGTGGTGGCGCATGCCTGTAATCCCAGCTACTCAAAAGGCTGAGACAGGAGAATTGCTTGAATCCAGGAGGCAGAGGTTGCAGTAAGCCGAGATCATCCATTGCACTCCAGCCTGGGTGACAGAATAAGACTCCATCTCAAAAAAAAAAAAAAGGCAGGAAAAAGTGTCTTTGAAACTTATTTGACATATTCTACTTACTTCTAACCTTGAATTTTAAGCTACCACTCAGAACAGATTCAGAAGGAAATGGCCCCAGATCTGTTTTATCATTGAAAATGAGGACACACCAGGGTAGATGTGGAATAAGTCTTCACCTGTGCATCAGAGGACAGTGGGATCCACTTCACATTCATGTAGCTATGTAGCAGATGTAATTTGACCTCTAGAGACAGAATTACACTATGAAAAAGAGAAAAAAGAAAAAGAAAAAATTACTTCGACATTTTAAAAGCAAAGCAATGTGCTACAGTTGGGAGGAAGGGTGGGAGAGGGCCACATGGCTTGGGACTCAAGTAGGGCTGGGTTTAAACTATTTCTCCACCAATTACTAAGCTTTATGACCTTGAGCAAGTCACTTCAAACTCCCTGAAACTCAGCTGCAGCTGAGAATGGTATAGATAGTATCTATCCTGTGGGCTTGTTGTAAAGATAAAATAGTGTTTGGAAAGAGCCCAGCACAGTGTCTGGAAAAACGGGAAATACATCATATTGTTGTTGTTGTAAACATTATTTAGAAGGAGCTTTTGATAAATAGGTGAGAGCTTATTTTTAAAAAGCCATAAATTCTGGATTTGAAAATCAAACTCTTAGCTGTGACCTAGTGGCAGGAGCCCAGAGAAGGAAGCGCTGGGTAAGTGTTAACGGAGGAGCTTTTGCATTCATATACTCTCCAGCAGGAAGCTGAGGCAGGAGGCAGAAGGAAGGCTTAACAAGCCACAGGGAGGTAGACTGGGGGCTGGTCAGGGAGGGAACATATTTTCTTGCTATTAGTTTAAATTTCAGAGAGGCAGAAACTCAAAGCAAACTATTTTGATCAACTCTTTAAAACCCCTCTCACTTGTGCTGAGATAAGACATGTGACTTGATTATCCTGATGTTCTGGTCACTGTTTTAGGGACGTATCAGTGTGAGAATACTTTTCCTACTGTAAAAAAAGAACAAGTTGAGATCCCAGGATTCCCTGCACAATGAAAGAGTCCTGGTGCCCAACCCGTCTTCCACCTCTCCATCTTCCTGAAGAAACCGCCTTAGCTGTGACTGCCTTGCCTAAGCTGAGAAAAAATCCCTGGCATATGGGATGCTGCATGTGGAAGAGATCCCAGCTACAAAGCAGATGAAAAGACTAGGCCTGGCTTACCTGGCCAGTCGGACATTGTCACTGTCATCTTTGCCCCACTCCCAGCCCTTTCCAGGGTCCACAGCAAAGTGCAAGGGCAGCAGCTTATACTCTGAATCTGTAAGTGGGATCACAGCTGGGGAGGAAGAAACACATCATCAAGGAGTCTCCTTGAGGAGAGAGAGAGGCAACTGAACACAGACTGACTTCACTAAAATCATACTAAGGTCTGTAATTGTGGTCACTTCTCAATTCTTACCTGTGAATTACCCTGGCATTAACATCAATTGGCTAGTTTTCCCCCTACCACGTGGCATACTCTTTAGGCCACAAATCTCCCTGAGTCCCCACCAGTCAGTCAAGTAACTCTCATGATGTTCTTTCCAGTTAATGTATATTCAGAGAATTCAGTCATAATTTAAGACAAACATAGCAAACCATCATTTCAGAAGGTCCTACCACCTTAATCATAACCCTTTACTCCAGAAGAGGGAATACAGGTCTTGCTTTTCTCCCAAACTGTTTTTTGTTTTTTTTTTTTTTTTAATTTGAAAACTTTGACATAACTTATAGCTTAATAAAACAGTATCAACACAAGCTGTCTGGGCTTGCATACTATTGAATTCCTTCCTCCCACAGAGATCTCATTCCATTTTTTCCAAGTGAAAATAATGCAGACCAAAAGACACGTCATTCAGCACCTTGTTCCTTGGTATTCTCCTTCTGCTCCATGGACACGAGTGCAGAAAAGTGGGCCTGATCATAGGCGAGCACCAGAGGGGAGCGGTGACACTGGCTGGCTGGGACCTCCAAGGGCAGATAGATTCCTCCGAAGGGAATAGGGGCAAATGCTGCAGGAAACCATGAAGATTATTGCGAAGGCTGTGTTTCTGCCTAGTGGACAATCCTTCACCCCGCTCTGCCAACTGAGTCCCTGCTTTCATTCCAACATGTTTAATAATTCTTTCCTAAGAACCCCTGTGAATTAATCCCAACTGCTTTACTCAGAACCTCTTGAGAATTTTGCACTATTCTAATTGACACCTTGCTTTTTCCCCAAGGGTCTATATATCCCATTTCCCCTCTTCCTTCCAATGCTTAGCCTAAGGCTTTGCAAACAGGATTGCTCAGGATGGATGAGGACTGACTGGGTGACTCACCTTCCCCTCCAGAGTCCCTCAGCATGGTGTCTGCCACGACGACTATGGGCCTTCTAAGCACATGAGCCAGGACAAAGACGTGAAACTCTTCAAGGCTCTCATATACAGGCTCCTCAGAACTCTCCACCCTGGAATGGCGGGAGGGAGAGAGTAGAAGGGGTGCGGTAGAAGTGAGAGAGCAGAAACAGGAGACCCCGAAGACCAGTTCTGCAGAAAGGGAAAAGGAGAATTGTCCTTTCCTGGTTTTCTAGCCAGTCTTAAGGCTGCACTGATACAGATGATTATTTTGTGCTACCATGGCTGTTTCTACTTCCGTCTCACAGATGGGGAAATCCAAGAAAAGAGATTTGAAGGCTCTGGGGTTAAAGCAGTGTTAGGAATTTTGAGGTAATCCCTATCTCTTAATATTCCTCCTGTTCAAGAACCTCTCTCCATTTTCTTTATCCAGTAGAGCTCAATACACAACTGCATGACTTCATCCTACTAACTTTGTATACTACAACCACCCACACTTCACACTCATGTCTTAGGAAAAGGCCAAATACAATTCCTTCCTGTGTTCCCTCATTCCTACCTCACCATCTACCCAGTAGCCTAATCAGAAATCTGTGAACGATCTCCTGTGCTTTATCTCTCACCTTCCAGTCATCACCTGGTTTGACCAATGCCACCTTCTATGCATTTCCCGTCTCCCCTGACCTATCTTCAGTCCACCGTGCTGTTCGCATCCATGGCCTCTTCCTGGATTACTACAGCTGCCTCTTATCTCACTCCCTTCCACTCATTATCCACTGGCGTCAGTGGGTTCAAATATGGAGTGACAAATTTGCTCCTGTCATTCACATACTCAATATTCAATGGCTTCCACCCCTAAAGCAATTTTATTCAACACTGGATGCTTATTACAAATGAGGATTTCTGGGCCTTAGCTCTGTCCAACTCAACGGACTTTTCTGGGGTGGAGATCCAGAAATCAGCATTTTAAATAATTCGTATGTACAGATTATTCGTATGTACAATAAAATCTGGGTAGTTTAGAATTTTTAACTACTATGGAAAATTTCAAAATTCTAAACATGTTCAATACTAGAAATGATAACATACTCAACAGTCATGTTTCCACCACCCAGCTTCAACCTCGTTTCACCTACACTCAGTCGATTTCCCTATCTCCCCCACTATGGGGCTCTTGCCAGACTATTTTGAAGCAAATCCTGGAGATTATATAATTTCATCCATTGTATTTCAGTTTCTATCTCTGAAAAAATAAAGGACTGCCTTTATAAACAACCACTATACCATTAATATAATACTTTAAAATGTTAACAATAATTAAACACACAGACATTATTCACATTTCCTTAACTGTCTGACAATCTCCATACATCCCAACTGGTTGATGTCTTTTTTTTTTCTTTTAGAGACAGGCGTCTCTCTTTGTTGCCCAGGCTGGAGTGTAGGGGTGCTGTCACAACTTAGTGCAGCCTCGACCACCCCAGCTCAGGCAATCCTCCCACCTCAGCCTCCCAAGTAGCTGGGACTATAGGCACGCACCACCATGCCTGGCTAATTTTTTTTTTTTTTTTTTTTTTTTTTTGTAAATATGGGGTCTCACTGGCCAGGCATGGTGGCTCACACCTGTAATCCAGCACTTTGGGAAGTCGAGATGGGTATATCACTTGAGGCCAAGAGTTTGAGACCAGCCTGGCCAAAATGGTGAAACCCCATCTCCACCAAAAATATGAAAATTAGTTGGGTGTGGTGACACACACTGGTAGTCCCAGCTGCTTGTGAGGCTGAAGCAGAAAATCGCTTGAACCCAGGAGGCAGAGATTGCAGTGAGCTGAGATCACACCACTGCACTCCAGCCCACGCAACAGAGCAAGACTCTGTCTATTAAAAGAGAGAGAGAGAGAGAGAGAGAGAGAGAGAGAGAGAGAGAGAGACTCTCACTATGTTACCCAGACTGGTTTCGAACTCCTGGGCTCAAGCCTCTCCAAGTTCTGAGATTATAGGCATGAGATACCACACCCAGCCTGACATATCTTTTTAGTGCATTTAAACTTATAAGTTCCTTGTCCCTTTTTATTTTCCTTGTAGTTTACTTACCGAAAATACTGGGTCATTTGTCCTGAAGTTTCCAAAATCTAGACGGGCTACTTTATATTCCAGTTCAATAGTGAACTACCTGTAGTTACTAAACATATGTTGTTACACACTTTTGTGCCCTTAGCATAGCTCCTCTCTTTCCTTCTAATATCCTCTTAGCACAGAGCTCTCTAAACACTAGGCTGTGGAAGCCCAATGAGGACTTTAAGATTTCCTGCTCCCCCACTTAGCCCTACTTACCCACCACAGTTGGCTCCATTGGTACCGAGATGCATTCGGGGTTCACTGGAGGCAAGCTTGATGAGTTCATTCCACTCCTTCTGCCATTCATCCTCCGTGTATACCAGCCCTGACTGTGTGAAGGACAGGCAGGAGACACTGAGCAATCAGAGGCTGGGTTTTAAGAGGCAATATCCATTCTACCTTATTCACTGTTACTCCACTGTCTAATCGCTTAGCACTTGGTCTACAAATTATACTACCAAATCAAATCTCTTCCCTCTTTCATAGTCAAGGTCTACGAAAGAACAGTCCATGATCTTTTTCACACTTCTTTATCACCTATTCTGTTTTGACGTATTGCAATCTAGCCTCTGTTTCTGCCCTCCATCCTGCTTTACCACCTGCCACATACCATTTCACCTACCTAATTTTTGGCAAAGAAAAATGACCTTCTAATTGCCAAATTCAGTGAACCCTGGTTCTCATCTTCTTTAGCCTTCACGTGGCTTATTTTCCTCTTTAAATTTTCTCTGCCTTTATCTTCCATAAAATTACTTTTTATTTCTCTGAACTCCGTGTACCTCCAAAATACTAGTGCTGTGTTAACGATTTTCACCTTGGTTCCCTCTGGGTGATCTCTTCTACTGCCATAATCTCACCCACTACCATATATATGGCTCATGACTCCAAAATCTCCCTCTCCAGCCCAGACTTCTTAATTTCTTTTTTTAGATGGAGTTGCCCAAGCTGGAGTGCAATGGCTCACTGCAACCTTCGCCTAATCTCCACTCACTGCAACTTTCACCTCCTGGGTTCAAACAATTCTCCTGCCTCAGCCTCCCGAGTAGCTCGGATTACAGGCACCCAACACCACGCCCAGCTAAGTTTTGGTATATTTAGTAGAGACAGGGTTTCCCCATGTTGGCCAGGCCGGTCTCAAACACCTGACCTCATGATCTCCTTTCCTTAGCCTCCCAAAGTGTGAGCCACCGCACCTGGTTGGCATTAACTGCTATAGAGACTTCTATCGTAACAGTCATACATGTTATAACCTGTTGCAATTATGTATTTACATGTCCGTCTCCTCCTCTACTCTAGGATCATGTTTTATGCAATACATCCAGGGCCTATTTTGTGACTGAAATCAATAAATACGTGCTAAGTGAAACTACAATTTTTACCAAAGGAGAGCAGGCAGTGGTACAAGAAATTTAAAATATATTGGCTTTAGGATGTATATAATGAGATGGGAAATAAGTTTACCTTATTAATTTTATTTGGCTGACATTAGTATTAAAATGAGTCTACACTGCTTAACTGCACACTGACAAGAGTAGAAGGAATCTCTAGAAACATGAGGGGCATTGGGAACAAATTTAATGGGAATTTTTAAAATGACACAGTTATTTTCAATTTGTAAAATGCTATCACAAATTTTACTTCAATTAAAGAGGGTAATACCCAGTTTCTATATGAAGTGCTGCAGTCACTCCGATGGACACATCAGAAGGGATCCGGCTCCCTCTTCCTGCGTTTCTGCTTCTTGTTTTAACGTACGTAGCCACTAGGTGGCGTACACTTCTAGCCTTAACATGCAAGAAACTTACTGAGTCTCACGACCGATTTCAACACAAAACAAGGAAGCTCAGGAAATCAAAACTTATTTAGTGTGGTTTTGGTACTGGGAAGCTAAAGGAAGCTGCCGCAGTTCATCACCCCCATCCTCCCATCCCCACTCCCAAGGTGGGTATAATGCTATGAATGGTTTAAGCTAAGACAATTATGAAGGCCACATCAATATGAACTTTCACTGTGCTGAGCAAAAGGAGTAAAAGGATTGCTCCATTACTAGCCACTATTCTCTATGCATATGGGGACTTTGAGACAGAAAGGCCAGCTGGCCAAGGATAGAACTTGGGTATTTCTGGGTCTCCTGGCTAAATACCATTATAATCTAACCCCATCTTTAGAATAGTAACTATAATTCCTTTAATAACTGGAATAGGGCACACTTATGCTCTGGCTGTTGCTGTCATTTCTACTTAGTAGTTGGCATGCTCTGGTTTGGCCTTTTCCTGCCTCTGCAGTAGTTAAGGTTCCACTATGATCTGAACTCAACAGTGAAGAAGCCAAAGCTGACTACTGATTTGCTTTGGGTTCTAAATTCTAGGCTAGCTCTAGCTAGCTCAGGCAAAAGCTTTCCACAACACCCACAGCCAAGCTTTTGGTGCTAACAAAGAATGTCACTTCTGTGGCCTTGCCCCCGTGGGTTGATTTCCCTTAGAAATTTTCTGGGGAAGGATTTTCAGGGACAGGATTCTGATGTTAATATCTCCTACTTTTAACAACTGGCTTATTTGTTTTTGAGGAAGAAACATAGCATGTTCTACTGACATATTACATCTTCAGGACATAAAATTCTAAATAACTAAAACAAACAAAAAAAAACCTCTTCTATATTATTGTCAGTTATGACAGAGCAATAAAATGAGAAAAAAGGAAAGGTGGACAAAAAAGGAAAGCTTCTAAAGAGACATTACCATATTCAATGCCAGCAAGATCCAGTCATAACATGGCAAAAAAATTACTATACATGAAGAGCAGGAGATATAAACACAGTACACAGAATCAGAGGGAAAGGAAATAGGGAACCTCATTATTTTTATGTAAAGGCATAATGTCATCATTGAAGGGAAGTAATCAGCAAACTTTTTCTGTAAAAGGCTAGATAGTTGATACGTATAGGCTTTGCAGGCCACATGTTACTACTCTGCTGTTAGAGGAAGAAAGCCGTTACAGGTGTAAACATCCAAGAAATGCACAGGGCTGCGTTCTGATGAAACTTTTTTTTTTTAAGATGGGCTTTCACCATGATGGCCAGGCTGGTCTTGAACTCCTGACCTCAGGTGATCCACCCACCTTGGCCTCCCAAAGTGCTGGGATTACAGGCGTGAGCCACAGCACCCGGCTTTTTTTTTTTTTTTAACAGAACAGCCATAGTTTGCCCAACCGCTGTTATAGAGAGAGCAAGTGCAAACAATCCACTGTTACTGCCTTATGTAAAAGCAGCCTGAACATTTGTCAAACTCCTGGGAAGCACTGTTCAAACTCAATGAAACAGGTATGTTTTTTGTGTGTGATTAGAATGCTGCCTCCTTATGCTTTTTAAATTTTAAAATAAACTAAAATTGAGTATATAAACAACAAATGGTATATATGTCCAAGAAGATTTTTAAGCATTCACATTCCTATAAGGGCTGGAAGCACAAGTCTTTAAAAGTTGATCTAGCCTTATTACAAGCAAAAAAAAAAAATACAAAAATCCTATGGAATTGTCATAACTCATCTTGCAAAATACTGCCACTAAAGTTGTAAAGCACCTATTGGGGGGAGAAGCACAATGTTAGATACCTCTCTGTAGGTCTTATGCCCATCATCAGTTCTCATGACCATGTAAGAAGGCATTTACCCCGTGGTGTTAACTGCATTTTCTCCAGTTTTCAGGATCATAAGGGGAGTCACACTGACCTAAGCACCTGGAAATATTTTCTGCTGGCAGGCACCAGGTAACTTTGGCAGCGAGGTAATTTCAGGAAACAAGGTGTTCCCACCCAAGCTCTCCCACCTCTTTATTCTGCTGTGTCTGCTGCCACCTCCAGCGCCTTTTCAATGCTTCCTTCTCAACTCCCTTCTCCATCAGTGCATACAAAGCTTTTCGCAGCATCAAGTCCCGATCATGGAAACCCCACATCCCTGCAGCAAGAAAGCATAATGGTAAGATACCTCTGCTTGATTCTGCTAATGTTTGTATTTTTAGTAGAGACAGGGTTTCACTATGTTGGCCAGGCTGGTCTCGAATTCCTGGCCCCAAGTGACCCGCCTGCCTCACCCACCCAAAGTGTTGGGATTACAGGTGTGAACCATGGCACCTGGTTGCAAATAAAATACTGACTTGTAAATTGGCTCATTTTTTTTTCTTTTTTTTTTTGAGACAGAGTCTTTCTCTATTGCCCAGGCTGGAGTGCAGTGATCTCGGCTCACTGCAACCTCCGCGCCCCCTGGATTCAGTGGTTCTCCTGCCTCAGCCTCCCTAGTAGCTTGTATTACAGGTGCCCGCCACCATGCCCCACTAATTTTTTTACTTTTAGTAGAGATGGGATTTCACCGTGTTGGCTAGGCTGGTCTCAAACTCCTAGCCTCAAGTATCTGCCCACCCTGGCCTCCCATAGTGCTGGGATTACAGGTGTGAGCCACTGGCCACTGCGCCTAGCGCTTACTTTAAATTAGTAAGCCTATTTACAGCACAGCACAGTGGCTCCCACCTGTAATCCCAGATACCTGAGAGGCTGAGGCAGGAGAATCACTTGAACCCAGGGGCAGAGGTCCAGCCTGGGCAACAGAGTGAGACTCCGTCTCAAAAACTAAATGGGCCGGGCACAGTGGCTCATGCCCATAATCCCAGCACTTTGGGAGGCCGAGGCAGGCTGATCACAAGGTCAAGAGATCAAAACTAACCTGGCCAACACGGTGAAACCCTTCTCTACTACAAATACAAAATTAGCTGGGCATGGTGGTACAAACCTGCAGTCCCTGCTACTCGGGAGGCTGAGGCAAGAGAATCCCTTGAACCTGAGAGGCAGAGGTTGCAGTGAGCCAAGACGCACCACTGCACTCCAGCCTGGTGACAGCGAAACTCTGACAGAGCAAGACTTGGTCTCTAAGTATGTAAATAAGTAAGTGTGTGTCACAAAGGACTGCTAAAACGGTATCTTTTTCATACACCAAAAGAATAACTATTAAGTAGAACTGAACACATACACACATCTAGCTATACATTGCTGGCTTGCTCCTGCTCATTATTCTGTGGGTCAGCTCTCAGAGCTGGCCCAAGCCAATACCTGTGCTTCCTTCACTATCTAACTAGCAAAAGTATGGTTCACTCCCATTTCCTCTTGCACCAACATAAACACACACACACACACACACACACACGTAAGCACACACAATCTTGATCTGAACCATCACTTCTGCCTAAGATCAAGGTTGTCTGGATGGAGTCCTACAATGAGATTTGACTCAATTGCTTCCTTTCTGCAGGGGAATGGAGTACTGCTTTCAAGACTCACCAAGGGAGGCTGCATGCAAGAGGCAGTTCCCATCTCCAGTTGTTGCCAAAGGAAGCAGCCTCTGACAGGTGGGGTCCACACTCACCCACCAGTTCAAACGCCCTGTAGAAAGAAGATAGTGGAGAAAAAGAAGTAGATTATCCATGAAGCCCTTCCCACTGTATTTCTAAAACAGACTCCAAAGCAGCCTCCTCTAGGAGGCCTACCAAGAATAAAATCATCACTTGATTACTCTTTACATCTTCTTCACTTATATTTAGTCAGTCAGAAACTTGTGAGCACAACTGTCTAGATCAGTGAGTAGATCAATTCTGTCCCAAAGGGACACTGGCAATGATTGAAGATATGTTTGCATGTCACAACTGGGAGGGGAATCCTACTGGCATCCAAGGGGTAGAGGCCAAGGATACTGCTAACCATGATATAATGCACAAGGCAGCCTGCAAAACAAGGAATTATCTAGACCAAAATGTCGATAGTGCCAAGGTTGAGAAAAGCTGGGTTAAATGGCAAGGCCAAGGACGTACGTTGAAACTGTTGACAGCTTGGACTGTCTCTGATTCCTTCCCTCCACTCAGGAGACCAGTATATATATATATATATATATATATATATATATATATATATATATATATATATATATATATTTGGAGGAAGGCAGGAAGGGAGGAAAGGAGGAAGGAAGGGAGGGAGGAAGGAAGGGAGGGAGGGAGGGAGGGAGGGAGGGAGGGAGGGAGGGAGGGAGGGAAGGGAAGGAAGGGAAGGGAAGGAAGGAAATCAGGCAATGAGAGAGACATTGCCGACGACGAGACCAGTATATTTTGCAGCAACAAAGCTCAGCAAAAATCCATCATGAACAAAACAAAAACAACTCAAAGCATGTATTTAAAGTGTCTTATGAGTACCATCTGCATATATGACAGCACGTCAGTATTTGTGGGATACGACTTTAAAAAGCATAAGCAATAAGACAAAGTACATAAAATACCCAAGAAAATAAGTCGTGATTCCGTACAGTCATCCCACAGTTGCCAACCCGTTATTTATATGAGGAAAGTATTTTACGAGTGATGCCTAAGTTTTGTTGAACTACTGTGGAGCCTAGTTTCTTGAACTACTTAAAGAAAAAGTGGCTTATAATCTCCCCAGCTGGGATAATTTATTAACTTTAAAAAAATTACAAATTTCTGGTAACAACAAAGCTTTCTTATCAGAAAAAAAAAAATTACAAATAGATGTATGTGGTTAGAAGGTTACAAAATGAAAAACAAAAGCTTCCTTTCATGCCCCCATCTAACTCCAGTTCTTCTCCCATGCAAGCATTTTAATGCCTGATAAGCTTTTCCAGAACTTCCAGCTGGCTCACCCTATGACAAGAATTAATTTTAATAATAATTTAAGATAAACACAATTACAAAGGTAAATAAATTTGGGGGGACAGGTTCACTACTGTGCATCATCTACAGCATTAGCCATTTCTGTTCACAAGGGTGTTCCAGGGCCAATTATAATTCGTTGTATTTTTTTCTTTTTTTTTTTTTTAAAGACAGGGTTTCACCACGTTGGTCAGGCTGGTCTTAAACTCCCGACCTCAGGTGATCAGCCCATCTTGGCCTTCAAAGTGCTTGGATTACCGGCATGAGCCACCACGCCCCGCCAGTTGTATTTTTTTCATGCATTGATTTCAAGTATTGATTCCTAGGCCTTTGCATATGTGTATCTGGTTTCTCTTCCAACAAACAGGAAATTTCCAGAGTAAAGTATCTAATCTGTATCCTTTCTTTAAGGTCAGCAAAAGTTCATCCCACTGACTCCTGACTTTGACTGCAATCAGATCACACACTGGATCTACTGATCCACAACTGGAAGCCACTGATCAAGCCCAGACCGTCCATATGGCTGCCTGTAGGTGGAGAGTAGAGGGGGAAAAGCATGGGAAAGGAAGGACTCACTGACCTGCCTGTTCCAAGGCAACCAGCATAGACTGCTCAATGAGATCTCTCTCTATGAAGCTGCGGAAGTCTTCATTATACACAGTAAGATCTGGAAGCTGGAAGGCACAGATGGGCATTTCCAGGGGGTGCTCATTGCTCCCCCCACCCCCACCATTGGAGGAGACATGGGACCGGGCCAGGGAAACAATGCTGGAGCTGGCGTGGGAGATGCCCCTAGACAGGCGTTTTTCTGCAATGAGAAATGGAGTCACCTTAGAACATACACGGCCCACTTGGAGAACTCTCCAGCTGATGCACCTCTCAACAGGGTTTACAGTCAGAGAGAAACTAAGTCTAACTGACTGGTGAATTTCACAGCCCTTTTTCTGAAGCCAACTCTTTGGAGAAATATAGAAATATTTTGCAGGCACTCACATTAGCACCAAATATCCATTCCTCTTTCTACTATTGTCTGGAATTTGCCTCGTCTTCCCCTCCCTGTGACTCTGTCTTCCTCCACCTCCATTTTCCAATGTGATAGGGACCCATTCATTTAGCAAGTTGGTCATTGTTTGGTGAGAGGAGAAGGGAATAACGGAAGTGAGGTTTCACTGGAGTCAGTCAAATAATCTCTCTGGTAATTCTAAAGGTCTTGGAAAACATCTTTTCTACAATGGAAATCTTTTTCCATTGTAGAAAAGAAAATCCTCTGGGAGGCTGAGATGGGTGGATTACCTGAGGTCAGGAGTTCAAGACCAGCCTGGCCAGCATGGTAAAACCCAGTATCTACTAAAAATACAAAAATTAGCCGGTGTGGTGGTGTACCCCTGTAATCCCTTGGGAGGCTGAGGTGGGAGAATTGCTTAAACCTGAGAGGTGAAGGCTGCAGTGACCCGAGATTGTGCCACTGCACTCCAGCCTGGACGATAGAGGGAGACCCCTGTCTCAAAATAAAACAAAATAAACAAGATGCCTTACACATTTGGGAACTTTCTTCCTGCATCAATAACCTTTATTTATATTGCTTACTAAAACTTTTCGTAACACTCATATTTATCAGAAATGTATAGGGACAGTCAGCTCTTAAACAGTCTACAGAGGAGAACAATAATGAAGACAGTACCCCATATCATTTAATTTGTTTCAAGCACATGACACTTGTAATTCCCAAGCAGATATTCCACTGTAATTATAATTTGCTCAATGCAGTATTACAGTTCATTTGCATGGCTTCAGTTATGTAATGATTTAATGATGACACAGGGGAAAAATTTCAAAAGCATGTTGGGTAGCCTCTTAACACAGGATTTGCCAGAGATGACGCACAAAATAAACTGAGTTGTCTAAACATTTTATTTTTAAAATATTTTTTAGTTTTGTTTTTTGTTTTTCTTTTTGAGACGGAGCTTCTCACACTTGTTGCCCAGGCTAGAGTGCAGTGGGGCGATCTCGGCTCACTGCAACCTCTGCCTCCGGGTTCAAGCAACTCTCCTGCCTCAGCCTCCCGAGTACCTAGGATTACAGGTGCCCACCACCACGCCCAGCTAATTTTTGAATTTTTAGTAGAGATGGGGTTTCACTGTTGGCCAGGCTGGTCTTGAACTCAGGTGATCCACCCACCTCGGCCTCCCAAAGGATTACAGGTGTGAGTCACTGTGCTGGCCTTGTTTGGTTCTTTGAGATGCAGTCCGGCTCTGTCACTCAGGCTAGAGTGCAATGCTGTAATCTTGACTCACTGCAACCTCCGCCTCCCAGGTTCAAGTGATTCTCCTGCCTCAACCTCCTGAGTAGCCAGAATTACAGGCACGTGCCAACACACCCAGCTAATTTTTTTTGTATTTTTAGTAGAGACAGAGTTTCTCCATGTTGGCCATGCTGGTCTCCTCTAACTCCTTGCCTCAAGTGACCTGCCAGCCTTGGCCTCCCAAAGTGCTGAGATTATAGGCGTGAGCCACCATGCCCACCTTAAAAATATTTTTTAGGTATTCTGAAACTACCACGTAGGCTGGGCATGGTGGCTTACACCTGTAATCCCAAAACTTTGGAAAGCCAAGGTGG
The DNA here is from genome assembly GCA_031835075.1 of Saguinus oedipus. NCBI lineage: Eukaryota > Metazoa > Chordata > Mammalia > Primates > Cebidae > Saguinus > Saguinus oedipus. Next base: position 3,534,141 of record CM063190.1, read on the forward strand.
AGGGATCACTTGAGCCCAGGAGCTCTAGACCAGCCTGGGCAACAAAGTAAGACCTCATTTCTACAAAGAATCAAAAATTTAGCTAAGTGAGGTGATGCATGCCCATGGTCCCAGCTACTTGGAAGCTGTGTTCCACCAGGCTCACTCCAGCCTTGGGAAACAGCAAGACCCTGCCTTAAAAAAAAGTACTGCTGGGCGCGGTGGCTCACGCCTATAATCCCAGCACTTTGGGAGGCCAAGACGGGTGGATCACGAGGTCAAGAGATTGAGACCATCCTGGTCAACAGATCGAGACCATCCTGGTCAACATGGTGAAACCCCATCTCTACTAAAAATACAAAAATTAGCTGGGCATGGTGGTGCGTGCCTGTAGTCCCAGCTACGTGGGAGGTTGAGGCAGGAGAATTGCTTGAACTCAGGAGGCGGAGGTTGCAGTGAGCCGAGATCATGCCATTGCACTCCAGTCTGGGTAACAACAGCGAAACTGTCTCAAAGAAAAAAAAGTACCACGTGCCTATGATTTTAAAAATCAATATACTATCAAAAGGAATAAAACGATTTCACAAGGAAGTCTTCTTTTCATTCAAAATTCCTGATCCCTTCCCGAGAGGCAAACTTTGTATCCTTCTAGAAATTTTTGTGCATACATAGCTTTCAAAATCTATTATTATTTTTTTTTTTTTTGAGATGGAGTTTCACTCTTGTTGCCCAGGCTGGAGTACAATGGCACAATCTTGGCTCACAGAAACCTCTGCCTCCTGGGTTCAAGCAGTTTTCCTGACTCAGCCTCCTAACTGGGATTACAGGCATGTGCCACCATGCCCGGCTAATTTTGTGTTTTTAGTAGAGATGGGGTTTCTCCATGTTGGTGAGGCTGGTCTCGAACTGCCGACCTCCGGTAATCCGCCCGCCTCAGCCTCCCAAAGTGCTGGGATTACAGGTGTGAGCCACTGTGCCCAGCTAAAATCATCTTTTAAAACACAAATGAGAGTACACTGTATACTACATACATTGCATTGTGTCTTACTTTCAGAAAACTTTTGTTTTTTCAGGTAGTGTCTCTGTCACCCTGGAGTGCAGTGGTGCAATCTTGGCTCACTGCAACCTCTGCCTCCTGGCTCAAGCAATTCTCCTGCCTTAGCCTCCCAAGTAGCTGGAATTACAGGTGTGTACTAATTTTTGTAATTTTAGCAGAGACAGGGTTTCACCATGTTGGCCAGGCTGGTCTTGAACTCCTGACCTCAGATTATCCACCAGCCTTGACCTCCCAAAGTACTGGGATTACAGGCATGAGCCACCACACCCAGTCCCTTTCTGAATCGATTTTAGAAATTTTTCCAAAACAGTGCACCAAGTTCTACCTAATTCTTTCTAATGACTGCAGAGTATTACACAATATGGATGATTACAATTTACTTAACCACTCCTTTACTAATGGACATTAAATGTTGTCAGAGCCAGGAGCGGTGGCTCACACCTGTAATCCCAGCACTTCAGGGGGCCAAGGCCAATGGACTGCCTTGAGAAAAAAAAAAAAAAAGTTTCAAGATTTAATTACTGTAAAATAATGCTGCTGTGAATATCCTTACCTACTGCATTTATGTATCTTTTTAAATTTTTATTTATTTATTTTGAGATGGAGTCTTGCTCTGTCACCAGGCTGGAGTGCCGTGGCACAATCTCAGCTCACTGCAACCTCTGCCTCTCAGGTTCAAGTGATTCTTCTGCCTCATCCTCCTGAGTAGCTGGGATTACAGGACTGCACCACCATGCCCAGCTAATGTTTCTATTTTTAATAGAGATGGGGTTTCGCCATGTTGGTTAGGCTGGTCTCAGACCTCAGGTGATCCACCCACCCCGGTGTCCCAAAGTGCTGGGATTACAGGAGTGAGCCACCATGCCCAGCCCGATGTATTTCTTTATTTGAAGGATATGTGCAAATACACATATATGATAAATTCCTAGATATGAAATTGCTGAGTCAAAGAGTGTGCATTTTAATTTTGATTAAGATATTGGGAAATATTAACAAATTACCCCCAAAGAGGTAGTAACTCTTTCAGTTCTACCTTTATGTGAATTTTACATCAACAAGCACACTGTTCTCCTCCTTCCTCTATTTCTTTCACAGTATCTGAGGAAGGCTTTTATAAAGGGTAACACTAAAGATGCAGAGACACAGTGAGAGACTGCAGCACCTGGGCAATCTGGGTTCCGCTGGGAGGAGGGGAAAAAATGGAATCACCTCCAATGGATCACTAGACTTTATGACTCCATTTAACAGTACGCTCCCTTCCTATTCCATATACAGAAACATTCCCCAGTCACCCCAGTACCTTGAATGATGTCATCCTGCCGTTGTAGGATGGGTCGGGGAGGGCGAGTAGGCTCTCTGTCAGAAAACCCTTTTTCAGGGGTCCTGGAGCCACCACTTCCTTCACTAAAGGATGGAGGTAGGTTCCCAGCATGGACTTGACGTAGCTGTTCAAAATCACTGAGGGCAGCACTCACATCCCAATTCTTTCCTGTCAGGAGACAAAGCAAAAAGGGAACTGTGCACCCAGAGTATAGAGAAACTGCGGGGAGAGACACAAAGATCACACCAACTATCCCATCAAAACCAGCAAGCATACACACATGCACATTTCAATCACTGTTCTTTTCCTTACCCTGTTTTAATTTTTTTTTAACACTTCATTCTAATTTACCTAATGCCTTTACTTACTTATTTGTTGTCTATTTCATAAGTAAGCTCCATGAAGATAGAAACTTTGTCCCGGCCGGGCGCAGTGGCTCACGCCTGTAATCCTAGCACTTTGGGAGGCCGAGGCGGGTGGATTACGAGGTCAAGAGTTTGAGACCATCCTGGTCAACATGGTGAAACCCCGTCTCTACTAAAAATACAAAAACTTAGCTGGGCATGGTGGCGCGTGCCTGTAATCCCAGCTACTCAGGAGGCTGAGGCAGGAGAATTACCTGAACCCAGGAGGCGGAGGTTGCGATGAGCCGAGATGGCGCCATTGCACTCCAGCCTGGGTAACAAGAGCGAAACTCTGTCTCAAAAAAAAAAAAAGAAAAAAGAAAAAGAAAACAAAGCCTAGAGAAGTAAATTCTTTGCCCAAAGTCAGCTAATTCACACTAGACCCAGCAGAACTCAAGCCCAGGTCCTCTAATTCTGAGATCCAAAGAGGTTCTTAGCCTGCATGTACTCTAGTGTGTCCTAAACACTAAACCTGCATAGAAGATCATGGACTTGTGCATTTTCTAGTGAAAGAGTTTAAAACTGTCATTCGCTTATCAAAGGAAACTATATTTCCCCTAAATTTGAGAATCACCATTCTACTAAAGAAATGACCTTTGACAATAGATTTGTCATAATGAATTTTTCTGATGCTTTCTCCAGTTCAATTATTCAATAAATAAGCATTGTATAATTACTCACACTTCCTTCTTGTTCTATTCCATCTGCTATCACCTTAATTCAATTCCTGTCACCTACTGTCCTACCTCCAATCCATTCCAAAGAATCTCATGAGATTAATCTTTCTAAAGCACAGTTGTGATCATTTTAGCTCAATAATCAAGATTTTTAATGGCTTACCACTGCCTACAGAATAAAACTTAGTCTCTTTTGCCTGAAACTCAAAGCTTTCTATGTTCTGGCCTATTTTTTCTGCCTCTTTGCTGTGCTTCAATTTCCTTATCTGTGAAAATGCAGGTGATAGTAACAGTGCCTACCTGACAGAGTTGTTATGAAGATTAAATAAGTTGAAAGCACTTAGAATAGTGCTTGGTTTATTTAAAATTTTACTTCTAAATCATTACTGATGGTTTTCCTTCTAAATCATTATGTTAGTTAATTGTTCTGACTCCCTTTGCTCACTCTGTTCCAGTCACCACTGACCTTGATGTTCCTAGAACATGCTAAGTCCACTCCCACTCTAGGGCCTTTCCACTGAGTATTCCCTCTACGTAGAAGGCTCTTTGCCCAATATATCCACACAGACAACTCATTAGCTTTAGCTATTTGCTTAAACATCATGTTAGTAAGGTCTACCCTGACTACCCAATTAAAAAATCACAACCCACTTCATCATTCCCTTTAGTCTCTTCCATAGCACTTGACAGCTTATAATATGCTTTATAATTTAGTTGGTTATCATGTTTGTTGTTTATTGACTCTCTCTCCTGCTACAACATTTTGTTTATTTTGTTTTAGGCATCTAGAACAGTACCGGGCACACAGTAGTCACATAATAAATATTTGCTGAATTAATGAAGAACTCTTCTCCTGAATCAATGCATGAATGAGTGACATCTGCCTTGAGGATCAAATCTGTATTTCCAGCTGTCTGCAAATCTCCTAAAAATCAGGTCCTCCTAACAATCCACAGGGCCAAATTGAATATTCATCAGTTTCTTTCCCAAAGCTTGCTGCTTCTCCTCTTCCTATGTTTCCTAAATCAGTAATGGCCTCACAATCGCTCCAGGCCCTGAAACTTCAGTCATTTTCAGCTCCTCACATTTCCTCAGATCACACAATCTTCACGGTTGTTTGTACCCCTAAAACATCTCTCAAATCCATTTCTTATTATCCATTTTTATTGCCACTGCCCTACGTGAGGTCCTCATAATCTTTACTTAGTCTTTGGTCTTTCAGGAAGGAACTCTCTATCTGGTCTCTCTGCTTCTAATCTCTTTGCTCTACAATCAGTTAGCTTTTGAATTCTTTCTCTTCTTTTCAATTATCAGTATTGAACAGTCCTATTAGCCAGGTGTGGTGGTGTGCGCTTGTGTGCTAGTCTTAGCTACTCAGGAAGCTGAGGTGGGAGGATCACTTGAGCCCAGGAGGCGGAGGTTGCAGTGAGCTGAGATCACACAACTGCACTCAGCCTGGATGACAAACTGAGACCCTATCTCAAACAAAACAAAACAAAAACCAAACAGTTCTATTGCAGTACAATTAGTTAACATTTTTTTCCTTTTTTTTTTTTTTTTTTGAGAGCCAGTCTTGCTCTGTCACCGAGGCTGGAGTGCAGTGGCACCATCTCGGCTCACTGCAACCTCTGCCTCCTGGGTCAAGCGATTCTCCTCTCTCAGTCTCTCAAGTAACTGGAATAACAGGTGTGCGACACCACGCCCAGCTAATTTTTGTATTTTTAGTAGAGATGGGGTTTCACCATGTTGGCCAGGCTGGTCTTGAACTCCTGAACTCAGGTGATCCACCCACCTCAGCCTCCCAAAGTGCTGGGATTACAGGCATGGCCCACCATGCCCAGCCAATATTCCTGTTTTAATCACTTCTCTGGCCACAGAGTTCTCTACAAGTATTGTTAAAAACTCAAATCCAATCATGTCACTCCCCTGATTAAAACCCTTCACGAGTTTCTTAGTGAACCTAGAATTAAATTTAAACTCCTCATCATGGCCTACAAAAGCCCTTCATTCTCTTTTTTTCTTTTTTTTTTTTAACTTTTTTTTTTTCTGAGACAGAGTCTCGCTCTGTAGTCAGGCTAGAGTGCAGTGGTGTGATCTCAGCTCACTGCAACCTCTGCCTCCCAGGTTCAAGCAATTCTCCTGCCTCAACCTCCCTAGTAGCTGGGACTACAGACCCATGCCACCATGCCCAGCTAACTTTTTGTATTTTTAGTGGAGACAGGGGTTTCACCGTGTTAGCCAGGATGGTCTCAATCTCCTGAACTCGTTATCCACCCACTTGGCTTCCCAAAGTGCTGGGATTACAGGTGTAAACCACCACGCCCAGCCTCTTTTTTTGGGGGGTGGGGGTGAGACAGAGTCTTGCTCTGTTGCCAGGCTAGAGTGCAGTGGTATGATCTCGGCTGGCATTACAGGCATCTACCACTGCACCTGGCTAATTTTTATATTTTTAGTAGAGATGGAGTTTCACCATCTTGGCCAGGCTGGTCTTGAACTCCTGCCCTCGTGACCTACCCACCTTGGCCTCCCAAAGTGCTGGGATTACAGGCGTGAACCACTGCGCCCAGCCCTTTTCCTTTTTTTTTTTTTTTGAGACAGAATCTCACTCTGTTACCCAGGCTGGATTACAGTGATACAATCTCGGCTCACTTCAGCCTCTGCTTCCTGGGTTCAAGCGATTCTCCTGCCTCAGCCTCCAGAACAGCTGGGATGACAGATACCGTCACTCACGCCCAGCTAATTTTTATAGTTTTAGTAGAGACGGGGTTTCACCATGTTGGCCAGGCTGGTCTCAAACTCCTGACCTCAGGTGATCACCTGCCTCTCAGCCCCTAAAGTGCTGCGATTACAGGCATGAGGCACCACACCTGGCCTCTGTTTTTCTTTCTTTCTTTTTTTTTTGAGGCAGAGTTTCACTCTTGTTACCCAGGCTGGCGTGCAGTGGCTTGATCTCGGCTTACCACAACCTCCGCCTTCTGGGTTCAGGCAATTCTCCTGCCTCAGCTTCCTGAGTAGCTGGGATTACAGGCACGCGCCACCATGCCCAGCTAATTTTTTGTATTTTTAGTAGAGACGGGGTTTCACCATGTTGACCAGGATGGTCTTGATCTCTTGACCTTGTGATCCACCCACCTTGGCCTCCCAAAGTGCTGGGATTACAGGCATGAGCTACCGCGCCCGGCTGTTTTTCTTTCTTAAGAGACGAGGTCTTGCTATGTTGCCCAGGCTGGTCTCAAATTCCTGGGTTCAAGCAATTCTCCCACCTCAGCCTCCCAGGTAGCTGGGATTATAGTGAATACCACCACACCTGGTTAGAGCCCTTATTTTCTGCTTCCTGCCTGTTTAACCAGCTGCCTACCACTCTTAAACCATTCTTTTCTTTTTTTTTTTTTTTGAGATGGAGTTTCGCTCTTGTTGCCCAGGCTGGAGTACAATGGTGCAGTTTTAGCTTACTGCTAACTCTGCCTCCTGGGTTCAAGCAATTCTCTTGACTCGGCCTCTCAAGTAGCTGGGATTACAGGCGTGCACCACCACACCTGGCTAATTTTGTATTTTTAGTAGAGACAGGGTTTCTCCATGTTGGTCAGGCTGGTCTCAAACTCCCGACCTCAGGTGATTTGTCTACCTCACCCTTCCAAAGTTCTGGGATCACAGGCATGGACCACTGTGCCCGGCCTCTTGTACCATTCTTGCTATCTCACAATTACTAAGTTTTTCCAATGAGCCAAACTCTTGCAACTTAGGGCCCTTGCATAAGCTGTTTATTCCACATAAACACTCTCGTCTACATCCCTTTGTATTGCTACTCCTACTTGTCCTTCAGGGCTTGGCTTAAAAATCACTCCTCAGAAAAGGCTTTCCTGCACTCTAGATCTAAGTTAGGGTGCTCGCTTCACTCTCACAGCATCCTCAACATTTCTTTCACAGCGTGTGTGTTTGTGTGTGTGTGTGTGTGTGTGTGTGTGTGTGTGAGAGAGAGAGAGAGAGAGAGAGAGAGAGAGAGAGAGAGAGAGAGAGAGAGAATGAATGAATATGAATGTGTGCATGCGTGCCTGCATGCTAGCAATAATTTGTAACGTAATTATTTAGAGCCATAATCCAAAACCAGATTGCCTAGGTTCAAATCCTACTTAATTTCACTGAGTCTCAGGTTTTAAAATTATAACTCCAGGATAATAAAACTTTATTTTAGGGTGGTTGTGAGAATAGTGTCTTCAAGTACTACGCACATATTGAACACTCAAGTGTTCAACATATCTTGTAAGAGGAATGCAGATAGGTTAAGGATTTTATGAAAGAGGAAACATCTGAGCTGAATGTTGAAGGATGAGGAGAATAATAGAGGAAAGAAATGTTGCAGACTGAGGAAGTAACCTGACATGATCACCGAGAGGTCGCAAGTTGGGCCTGGCTGGAGCATAGGAAGTACAGGGAAATTAGGAGATGAAACTGAAAATGCAAATTAAGGGCAAAGTTGTACTGAATTAGTAAACTGGAATGTAAACCCTGATCTTCTGTTTCCAAGTTCATGCTCTTCTCACAGGTAGCCAAGCAAATGTCAAATTGTGACATCTTGCTAAGGGCTGACAATTTAAAATATTATCTATGTATGCTAAGAACCTGCCCCTTCCCCATAGGCCTGCCTGTTTGTGTCATTATATATTTTCATATTTTCATCTATTATTTGTGACTCTAAACGAAGAATCCTAGGGACATGATTCTAACACTTTAGGACCTTAAAGTTTAGAACATTCAAACTTATGTATATAAAGATATAAGTAAACAAAAGCAGCAAAATGAAAACATTAAATTGATTCACTCAACACAGAATTACCCATTATATATGTTACATAAAGAAAGAACAAAACCATGGATGATCCCAAGCATAAAAACCTTGAAGTCACTTATGTATAAAGAGGAAGTCTTACAGATCTAAAATTACGTTTTTATGGTGGCTCATGCCTGTAACCCCAGCAATTGGGGAGGCCGAGGCAGGCAGGTCACTTGAGGTACAGAGTTCAAGACCAGCTTGGCCAGCATGGTGAACCCTTATCTTTCCTAAAAAATACAAAAAACAGTCATGTGTGGTGGTGGGCACCTGTAATCCCAGCTACTCGGGAGGCTGAGACAGGAGAATTGCTTGAACCTGGCAGGCAGAGGTTGAAGTGAGCCAAGATCATGCCACTGCACTCCAGCCTGGGCAACAGAGCAAGACTCTGTCTCAAAAAAATAAATAAATAAAATAAAATAATGTTTGTAATGGACTAATATAAATTTTCTTGCATTGCCTGAGCATCAAGTGGAAAAAGCTACCCCAGGAAGTTCAATGTGAAAAGGGGATTTTAAAATTTAAAATTATGATGGGTTATACACAAAGTATATCATTAGAATTAACTGTAAGGCCTACCATACACAGCTATCTTTCTGATCACCCCTTAAATGTTCCAAATCATCCTAATGATAAATACCACATTTTACTTATTCTTTTCTCATTCTCCCCTACAACTCCTCACCTTCTAGGAGATCTCGCGCCAGCCCTGGCTCTGCTCCTGTGGAACGGACAAAATCCGACAGGACAGCATCCATGTCCAGGGTCATGTGATCATTAAGTACTTTCAGGCAGCTGGATGTAGGCAGAACAAAGATCAAAATTCAGGCCTCTACCTGAGGAAGACATAAATACATAAGGCTCAAATTACACTGGAACAGGATAATCACAGCCCCATGCCAGCAGCTTCCTAACCAAATGGGGAAACTATCCTAACTCATTCATCTCAGTTGATAGCAGTTTAAAATTATGAAGAGTAACATTTTATTTCCTAACTCTTCATTAACATTAGTATCTGGTTTTGTTTGTTTGCTTAAGACAGAGTCTCGCTCTTTCATCAGGCACCAGGCCGTAGATCAGTGACATAATCTCGGCTCACCGCAACCTCTGCCTCCTGGACTCAAGCAATTCTCCTGCCTCAGCCTCCAGAGTAGCTGGGACTACAGGCATGCGCCACCACACCCAGCTAATATTTTGTATTTTTAGTAGAGATGGGGTTTCACCATGTTGGCCAGAATGGTCTCGATCACCTGACCTCGTGATCTATCCACCACAGCCTCCCAAAGTGCTGGGATTACCATGCCGTGAGCCGCTGCACCCAGGCAACATTAATATCTTAAAGCCTGCATTAACCAGTAACCTATAATGCCACTCTGAATAACGCTTTCCCTGTACTTTTCCTGAGCACTGCTTTTCTACCATGAGTTTGCTTATCCAAACTAAAGGAAGGAAGCAATAGGCTACCAACCCTAAAGAACTCCCCACTTAACAATGGAATAAAGACAGAAGTTAATTAAAAAAAGGAAAACAAAAAAAATTAAAAATAAAAATAAAAAGAACCCCCCCCCCCCCACAATAATCTCTAACATGGTACCTTGTTTATTTCCTTCCTGGCACTTGAATACTCTCAGATCATTTTAATTAGTTGCTGTCTAGCCATCTCCTCTTAATATATGTTTCTTGAAGGCAGGAAACTTGTATGTCTCCTTCAACTAATGTATCCTCTGCATGTATCACATGGCACAGTGCAAGGCACACTGGCCGTCAGTAGATATTTCTTGAATGAATGAACAATTACTATACACTGGATAATTTCAGAGTTAACTAGTGTTTTGATGCTAGCAGAGGAGTAAATTGATAGCTAAAACTATTCAAAATACATGAATAGGCCAGGCTCAGTGGGGCTCATACCTTTATCTCAGTACTATGGGAGGCTGACGCAGGTGGATCACCTGAGGTCAGGAGTTCGAGACCAGCCTGGCCAACAGGGTGAAACCCCGTATCTACTAAAACTACAACAATTAGCTGGGTTGCGTGCCCCTGTAATTCCAGCTACTCGGGAGGCTGAGCCAGGAGAATCACTTGAACCTGCAGCAGGCAGAGGTTGCAGTGAGCCAAGATTGTGACACTTCACTCCAGCCTGGGTGAAAGAGTGACTCTCCATCTTTAATAAATAAATAAATCAATTAATTAATTAAATTAAATAAGCTATTCCACAAAGCAGAGTGGTGACCCCACAGGTTCATATCAAGAGTCAATCTCTATTAACCTTATGAATCTAGGAAACATGTCTACTCCAAAACATGTCTTTCTCCATGCGGGACAGATGACTGCCAATTAAGTTCAACTGAAAACGATCTCCTCTTTCAGACTCTGGCAGAAACTATGTCCCTGACCTGAAAGCCTGGCACCAATCCAACATTCCTCTGAGGTTAAAAGTCCCAACTGGGGAAGCAATAATAGAGTGAAGAAAAATCTCTGACCAAATTCTGCCAGGTTTTCAGCTTTCTATATAAGAGTCATTCATAAAATTGCCTGGTACACTTGCCCTACCATACCCACCAATCCCCTGCCTTTTGGGAAAGGTCAAAGTATAATTATTGAAGGCACTAAGTGACAAGACACATAAACAAAAAAGACTTGTGGGTTATAAAAATCCAGCAGGTCACTAACTTGCTAAAACGGGATTTTTTTTTTTTTTTTTTTTTTTTTTGAGAGAGAGAGATGGCAAAATAGAAAGTATTCTCTCTTGTCCTGTTCTAGTAGTACAAGAGATCCATGAGTGCAGGGACACGATTTCTTCATTTGTGTAGCTCCAGCATCTAGTGTAGCATCTATAATCCAGTAGGTAGTCAAATGCCTGATGAAGAAATGATTCAATGACTAAGCCAACTTCCACATCAGCTACCAACAAACCAACCAATTTGAAGCTTACCAGATCAGAAATTCAAGGGCGCTTATTACCACCCTTCTATTTCTAAGTTTAGAAACTCTCCTTTCTAAAGGGACGTCAACATGCTGTCACTACTCTCACCACCCTCACATTATGTGAGTTTACTACATGCACCTATATGTATTAACTAGGTGACTTTGGTCAAATTACTTACAGGGTTTCAGTTGCCTCTTCTATAACCTAGACTTGGATTAGATGACTCCTAAGATACTTTCAAGGTTTAAAAAATAAACTTCTTCAGTTCACTATAGACTCATAATCTATTATCTTTGACTATCTATCGGTCTAGATATTATTAATATTAAATTTACCTGAGTTTCAATATCATAATTATCAGAAAGAACTACTAATACATAAAGAATTTTTGGTCTAAGATTCTTCAAATTCAGAATGTCAAGATATAAAGTAAATCAGTCCCTTACCTTCAGGAAATAGGAATTAAATACCTTCAGAATTAATAGATGAATAAATCCCCCCTCCCCAATACAGGCAAGAATTTCTTCTCCAAACCCATTTTAGCCACAGAAGGAAGTGGTAGTGGCGCAAATAATTTATACACGTGACTAATCCAAAACCAAGTGCATAGCTGCAAAATAAATTTTAATCTTCTTTCTTTTTTTTGAGATGGAGTTTTACTCTTGTTACCCAGGCCAGAGTGTAATGGCGCAATCTCGGCTCACCGCAACCTCCGCCTCCTGGGTTGAAGCAATTCTCCTGCCTCAGCCTCCCGAGTAGCTGGGGCTGCAGGTGCACGCCACCATGCCCAGCTAATTTTTGTATTTTTAGTAGAGATGGGGTTTCACTATGTTGACCAGGATGGTCTCGATCTCTTGACCTCGTGATCCACCCGCCTCGGCCTCCCAAAGTGCTGGATTATAGGAGTGAGCCACCGTGCCCAGCCTAATATTCTTTCTTTAAAAAGAAAGTAATGTGGCTGGGCACAGTGACTGACGCTTGTAGTCCCAGCACTTTGGGAGGCCAAGGCGCACGGATCATGAAGTGGAGTCAGGAGACGGAGACCATCCTGGCTAACATGGTGAAACTCTGTCTCTACTAAAACTACAAAAAACTGGCTGGGAGTGGTGGTGCTCCTCAGGAGGCTGAGGCAGGAGAATCGCTTGAACACGGGAGATGAAGGTTACAGTGAGCTGAGATCGCGCCAATGCACTCCAGCCTGGGTGACAGAGCAAGACTCTATGTCCAAAAAAAAAAAGGTAATACAATTGTAAAGCCATTTTAATAACATTCTGAGAGAATGTGAGAGATATACAATAAGTACACAAAATAGCAATCACAAACAGGTGCTCAGCAGAGAGGAAAAGAGTTGACTAAGCCACAGGCATGTAGGCAATTTCACAGCCAGACACAGACTTCTGAGTGAGAGAAGTGAATGAAAATCAGTGTTATGGCATCATAGAGCTCACATGTCAACATAGCACACAGGCCATTCTTTTCTAAAAACATTTTAACAAAATAATTTACAGGTTAAACATTCTCTAGAATGCTCTGCTCTTTAGCAAAAATTTGAGGCACTAAGCCAAACTTCTTAATAGCACATTCTTATATTTGATGTCTGCATACTGTGGACCCTGACCTAATCCCAACAAGAACAACAGCTTTTGTTACATCACCACTAATATCTGGCTTAAGCTTTTCAAATTCCAAATGGAGATATCAAAGCCAATGATTAAAACACAGTGTTTGGTTAGGCACTGTGGCTCACGCCTGTAATTCCAGCACTTTGAGAGGCCGAGGCAGGCAGATCACCTGAGGTCAGGAGTTTGAGACCAGCCTGGCCAACGTGGTGTAACCCCATCTCTACTAAAAATACAAAAATTAGCCAGACGTGGTGGCTAGTCCCAGCTTCTAGGGAGGCTGAGACAGAAGGATCACTTAAACTAGGGAGGTGGAGGTTGCAGTGAGCTGAGATGGCACGACTGCACTCCAGCCTGGGCAACAGAGCAAGACTCTGTTTAAAAAAAAAGAAAAAGAAAAAGTTTGGGCTGGGCACGGTGGCTCCTGCCTGTAATCCCAGCACTTTTAGAAGCTGAGGCAGGAGGGTCACTTGAGCCCAGGTGTTTGAGACCAGCCTGGACAACATAGTGGAACCCTGTCTCTAAAAAAAATTTTTTTTAACTAGCTAAGCATGGTGGTGTGTGCCTATAGTCCCAGCTACTCAAGTGGCTGAGGTGGGAAGACTGCTTGAGCCTGGGAGATCAAGGCTACAGTGAGCGACAATCATGCCCCTTCTCTCCAATCTGGGTGACAGAGTGAGACCCTGTTACAAAAAAAAAACGTAACACACACACACAGTCTTTGGCTCTGTCTTAGCACACAGGATGAAGAAGAAAAAAAAAAACAGTGGCTTTCAACCTTTCAAATAAAACACAGGAGGCTCTCAACTATTTAACTGAATGGTGTAAAGACAATTCTCATCTGGCATCAAAATCTTCCAACTGAAAGGGCCTTTAGCAATTTCTTAATCCAAATACCTGCCCCCATGCAAGAATCCTTCTATTACATCTCTGATATAAATCATGTAGTCTCCACTTGCATACAAGGTCTGATAAGGACCTCTTTACTTTGCCATAATGTCCACTTTATTGTTAGACAGCTTGAACTGTTAGAAAACGCTTTTCTAAACTAAAGCAAAAGCTATCACCAGCCCCCCACCCCCACCGTAACTTTCATATAACGATCTTTATTCTGTTCTCCAGGAAAATAGAACCTACTTCCCATGCATGATGGAATTTTCAGGGAAAACTATTAGACAAAGCATTTCTTTACATAAACATTTGTTGTAGATCAATACCATGATGGTGTTATAAGCCAAACAGTGGCCTTTATTTTACAAAATCCTTTCTTATATCAGTACTTGCTTGTACATACATTCATTCATAAATATTTGCGCTGACCCTCATCATATAAACTTAACATGTGGAATAAATTATCTTGTTCAAATTTTGCTTCTGCTATCTTTGCCTATCACCCCTACTTCCATACCATCCTGAATGACAGCAGTCAAGAATAAAAATGAAGAAGTTAATATTAGTTAAGCACTTCTAAAAACACTCTTAGTCATTAATGACAAAACTCTTGCAGCAGGTCTCATTATTCCCCATTTACAAAAAAAGACTTGAAAAGTCAGGTAGGTGGCCCAAAGTCTGAACCTAGATAGTCTGAACTCATGCTCTTTCACTATTCCACACTAGGGCATTAATGATCCCTGAAACTGCCCTGATTCTTACTCATTTAATTCATTCACCATAGGAATATGTTGTGCCTATTCCTCGTATTTATCAAACACTTAAACACCTGCCTTATATAACCTTTATTTTTCCCCTGAGATGGCATCTCGATCTGCACCTAGGCTGGAGTGCAATGGCGCGATCCTCAGCTCACTGCAATCTCCGACCCCCAGGCTCAGGCAATCCTCCCACCTCAGCCTCCTGAGTAGCTGGGACCAAAGGCACTGATATGACTTTAAATCCTACCGTCTTCCTGAGCAATTTTAGGCCATCTGCACAACTCACCTAACATTTCTGCCTTAGAATTTCATAATCTCTTCTAATACTAACACCTCCATCTCCATAACAACAACTCAAACCTGGACCCTGCCATTTCCTGAAACCACTCCACCTCTAAATCTTAAACTCAAACATTTTACTCTGGCCACAACCTCATCTGCTTCCAGCTTTTCCTCTACTTTTTAACCTGCCTGTTCACTAAGACATCTAGTCTCTTACCCACCTTATTCATTAATTCAAAAAAAGTATTTGGAGTGCCTCTGTGTGAGGCACTATGCTCAAGACTAAAAACACAACAGTGAACTACACACAATCCCTATCCTCAAAAGCTTCCAGCAGGGAGAAAAAAACCACAAAACCCTACCATCTTCCTGACCAATTTCAACATCCACCTGCACAATTCATCTAACGTTTCTGCCTTAGTTTCACAATCTCTTCAAATAATTTCACAGTTATAATAAAGAAATGTTATAGAAGGTGTTATCTCCTACAGAGATTCAGGAAAAGCATTTCATACTTACTGACTACTCTTCCTGCTTCTCTGGCCCTATGTCTTGGTCACCTTTGTGGATCCCATTTCTGTGCCTGAACCAAACTTAGTGCACCCACTATTCTAGCCTTAGGCCTTCCATCTTCTCATTGAAACTTCATTCACAGACCTAAGCACCCAAATTTCCATGACTCCAAATGCATCTGCAGCCCCAAATTCTTTCTACCTCACCTGGGAAACACAGGCACTTCAAACTCAATACATAAAAACATGAGCTTATTCTCTCATCTCTGTCTCCCACCCTTTCAAACTATTCCTCTTCCAATATTGCCTGTTGTAGCAAATAGTCCTACCATTTCTCTAATCATCCAAGTCACAAGCCAAGGAGCTGTCCTGGACTTCTCTCTTGCCTTATCCTCACAAATAATCTTTCACTAAGTTTTACCTTAAATATCTCTCAAATCCATCTAAAACCTTCCACAGGCTACAGCTCTTTTATTCTACCTCAGGTTTTCATAACCTGGACCCCAGGAAATAGCACCCTAACCCACCCCTTCTCTCTCTCTCCATCCATTGATTGGCCTCCACAGGCAACCACTATGAACAATTTAAAATGCAAATATGATGTTATTATATCCCGCTGCTGTGAATTCTTCAATGGATTTTCAATGGCTAAAGCGTAAAATTCAAACTCCTACACAGAGGCCAGGTGCAGTGGCTCATGCCTGTAATCCCAGCACTTTGGGAGGCTGAGGTGGGCAGATCACTTGAGGTTGGGAGTTCAAGACCAGCCTGGCCAACATGGTGAAACCCCGTCTCTACTGAAAATACAAAAACTAGCCAGGTATGGTGTGGTGGCATGCGCCTTTAATCCTAGCTACTCAGGAGGCTGAGGCAGGAGAATCACTTGAATCTGGGAGGTAGAGGTTACAGTGAGCCAAGATGATGCCACTGTACTCCAGCTTGGGAAACAGAGTGAGGCTCTGTCTCAAAACAAACAAACACACAAAAAAACAAATTCCTATATAGGGTCGGGCACGGTGGCTTGCGCCTGTAATCTTAGCACTTTGGAAGGCAAAGGAGGGAGGATCACTTGAGTTCAGGAGTTTAAGACCAGCCTGGGCAATGTAGTGAGAACTCATCTCTACAAAAAAAAATCAATTAATTAACTTAATTAGCTGGGTGTGGAGGTGCACACCTGTTGTCCCAGCTACTCAGGAGGCTGAGGTGGGAGGATTGCTTGAGCACAGGAGGTCGATGCTGCAGTAAGCCAAGATCCTAGCATCCACTGCACTCAGCCTGAGGGACAGTGAGACCCTTTATAAAAAAAAAAAAAAAAAATCTATACAGGACAAACAAGGCCCTTCATGATCTGGCTCTACCGATCTCTCCAGCCTTATCTACCTCCCATCATGCCCTTCCTTGTACTGGGAGTTCCCCAAGTGAACTATGTTCTTCAAATTTCAGTCCCTTTGCACATATTGTTCCCTCTACCTGGAGTAACTCCTAGGTGTAGCAGGTGAATTCTTACCTCTTCTTTAAAACTAACTTAAATACGACCTCATTTGCACAACTTCTCTGACTTCCTAAATTGCCCACTTCTTTCTTGGTAGCCCCACTGCACCCTGGACTCTGTACTTCTGTCATAATGTTTATCACCCTGCATGGTAGTTGTGTTTATCCACGTTTGTCTCCCCACTAAACCTGGAACAATTTGAGGGCAGGAATCTTGGCTTGTTCATCTGATATTCCCTAGCATCCAAGCACCCAGCAGGCACTCAATTTTTGTTCAGATGAACTGGAGTATGTTTGTGTGGTACCCCATACCACACACACACAGTACTGTTGAGAGTCTATCAGTGCTGTACACAGACAAGTCTAAAGCAGTAACTCATCTCAAAGGCATCTGCTGAAGATTGTTATATGACTATATGCAGCAAATTTCTCTTCCTATTGTTTAGTTCAGAATAATATTAAAATCAGTCTGCATGCTCCAAGTGTCCAAATTACTTAATAACAGAGAAAAATGACTCAAAATTAAAGACCATGGATAATAAAGCTCTATGAAAATGCCAGAGAAACTACTGACCCTACATTCTTTCATTTACAACATCCCCAAAAGCTTCCACATTTTCACTCTCTACCTATCCCTTGATTCCACTGAAGCATTAGAGCTGCATTTGAGTCCTCTAACTCTTCCCAAAACCACAACATTCAAGACTGTCAAAAACTTTCAAAAGTGAGAGACTCCTCCACATCTATGGTGTCAGTCCCAGGAATCCAGGCAGGGAGAAAGAAGAGAGACAGAGACACTTCAAACTTTCACATAATTCTTGATTAGGTGGGAGGGAGAAATGAA
Source organism: Saguinus oedipus (assembly GCA_031835075.1). NCBI lineage: Eukaryota > Metazoa > Chordata > Mammalia > Primates > Cebidae > Saguinus > Saguinus oedipus. Next base: position 3,551,736 of record CM063190.1, read on the forward strand.
TGACTGTCTTGGCAGATTGTTTTTAATTAATATGGATCCCTTAAGTCAAAGAAACAAAATATAACCTTTTTAGAAAGAAAATAAGACCAATTATACTTTTTTTCTTTTTTCTTTTATTTGTAAATCTAGTTCTGAATCCAGACCAACCCTACTCTAAAGGGACCTATATAACACTAAATGTTACAATCCAGAGGTAACAAGATGAGTCTGAAAGAAGTGAAAGAAACATGTTTTAAAGCTTTAGATATTATTTTGTTTAAACAACTCTAAGAGGTCTGTATTGTTACTCTACATCACAGATGAAGATACTAAAGCTCACAGAGGTTAGGTAAAATGCCCAAAGCAACACAGGTAAAAGTGGCAGACCCACGATTTTTATGAACCCATCTCAGCTGACTCCAGAGGCCATACACTTCACAATGCCACATTTTGTCCAGGGACAAGAAAACATGGGCAGTCCATCCACATGGAAGTCCACCCTCCCTGCTTCAACTCCTCTCAACTCCACATCAAAAGAAAGAACTAGCTCTGGATTCAGACAGTTCTAGGTTCCAATTCCAGAGCTACTACCTAAGGGCTGTTTAATCACAGGTAAGTAATAGAACCATTTTGTGCCTCAGATTCTTCATGTATAAAATGGGGGAATCGTATGCATTTCAGCCCACCTGTTAGGATTAAATAACATACGTAAAGCCTTAGGGAAGCTTACTGACACAGAATAAATCTTCAAAAATTGTCAGCTGCCTTCTTTGTGCCCAATTCCCTCCCACACATTCTGCATCACTTCACTTGTGCCCAACACAGCCCCCTCCCTATATCTTTCCTTTAAAAGCTTCCTCTACTCCTCCCAAACAAACCCTTCAGTCCCACGACCATTTCTAAAACAGTCTTGACACATACACACAGTGCCCCGTCTATCATTACCTATCCAGTGTCTTTCAACCCAAGCCTTCAAGAAGATATCCTAAAAGGGGTCCCTTAGTTTTACCTTCCGCTAGATGGTCCCTCAAAAATAACAGCAAGAAAAGTGTCTGTCCTTTCCTAGATGTGCAGACACAGCTATATAGCTCATTCATTCCCAAATCTCTAGGAACAGCAATTTCATACATACTTACTGCAATCCCAATGTCTTAATCTACCAATCCTACCTCCCCAACCTGTACCTACCTCATTACTTTTACTCATTCCAGGTTCAAAGATTTTGTAATAGTGTCTTAATCTCATGTATATTGCCTATTTTTCTGATTATTGGAAGGAAATGTTTGTATCACCTACTCACCACCCTGCATACTTCTGGATTATTTTCCCCCTCTAACGCAGGATATACTTGGGGAACGTCACTTTCTCCCCCTAAGTTAAACATGGAGTAAAACAAACTCAACTCAACCATATAATCACACCTGAAACAATGTATTTATCATATGCTCTTGTGGGTACACAACATTAAGGTCTCAGGAGCTAGCCCTATGATTTCATTACCACCACTAGTATGTGTGTGTCAGAACAAAATTTAACTATTTTTAAAAGAATTTCTAGTTTCATATCAGGCCTACAAATAGCAGGCCTGATATAAAACTCCATCAGATGGCCAGGTATGGTGCCTCATACCTGTAATCCTAGCACTTCGGGAGGCCGAGGCGGGTGGATCATAAGGTCAGAGCCCATGTTGGCCACCACACTGGCCAACATGATGAAACCTCATCTCCATTAAAAATACAAAAATTAGCTGGGTGTGGTAGTGCATGCCTGTAATCCTAGCTACTCAGGAGGCTGAGGCAGGAGAATTGCTTGAACCCAGGAGGCGGAGGTTGCAGTGAGCCGAGATCATGCACCATACTCCAGCCTGAGCGACAGAGCCAAAAAAAAAAAAAACCTCCATCAGACAAATCCCATTAACAACCAAAGGGCAATAAAAAGATCAGGGACTAGTGAACAGAGAACTTGGAAACTGGCATTTGTCTCTTCAGTGCTGCTGATAAAGGCTCCTTAAATTACAGTTATTTTGGGAAATGCCATAATTTAGAAGGCTTGCAGAAGGGAAGTGATCTTTGGGAAAATGGGGGCAGGGAGAGTCATACAGAAAGTCTGTTATTATAATATTGGCACAACAATAGTAGCTTAAATAGAAACAAGAATCATGTTAATGTTTATTTTTTTAGATCCCAGACCAGCATGTCTATTTACCACACACAATGAATTGTTTTCTTCCTTTCAACTAAGTCCAAGGATAGTCCAAGGTTTGGGTTCTCAACAAATTCAACTTTTATAAGAATAATCTGCAAAAACAAAAGTTCTACTTGACCCATTAAAGATTCTAACGACTGAATTTTTGACACAGAGGAAAAAAACACTACAAATCAGGAGACTAGCTAATAGCAAAACACACTCTCTAGAATCAATTCTCAAACATTCGGTAGCTGACAATCTTCTCTTCCTTTCTTGACTTCTTTAGTCGTTTCACTGTAAATTCCAATCAAGGGGAGAAACAGAAGAAAGATTCAAATTACTATATTAGGCGCTCTTGGTTATCCACAGGAAATTAATCCACTTCATAAATTTCTTCTGGTAAATCAATTTCCCTCAGCATATAAGTACTAATTTCTTAAAAAGCCTCAAAACAATTAGAAATTTTGGACCAGGCACAGTGGCACATGCCTGTAATCCCAGTGCTTTGTCAGGCCAAGGTGGCAGGAATGCTTGAGACCAGCCTGGACAATACAGTTAGACCCCCATCTCTACAAAAAACAAACCAAACCAAACCCCCACACAAATTAGCTGGGCCTGGTGGCATACACTGTAGACCCAGCTACTCAAAAGGGTGAGGCAAAAGGATCACTTGAGACCAGGCATTCAAAACTGCAGTGAGCAATGATAGTGCCACTGCACTTTGGCCTGGGTGACAAGGTGAGACCCTGTTTAAAAAAAAAAAAGAAGGGAGGGAGGGAAGGAAATTTGTCTTTTATAAAATCATATAATTCAGTTAAAAGAAGAATACTTATTATGATTGTCATTTTTAAAAATTCTCCATCTTTAAGCTCCATAGTTTCATCTTTACTGGCCATACCTAATCTCATTTGATCTACAGGCCCAGTATTCAAAACATCCACCTGGCATCTGCTGTTATCATTTACTGTCTTGTAACACTAGTTGACCTTCCAGAAACTCACATCTTAACTCTCCAATTTGACTATGAGTCATTCACTCAGAATTTACCAAGTTGGTCTACCGTCTACCGGTACTGCCGTGGGGCCTGGAGATACTCTAGTCTTACCTTCAAGGCACTCTGATCTGATGGGAGAAATACAAACATGTTATTAGTGCCTTTGGGGTGAGAAGAGGCATAGAAGCAACCAGTTTACCCAGGTGGGTCAGGGAAGCTTCTTAAACTTTTAGCCAAGTCTTTAAGGACATGTAAAAGCTCACCAGGCTGGAGGACAAGAGTATATTCAAGACAGAATTAAGATTCTTGAAGTCTGCACCTTTCTTTTGTACTTGAAAACATTCTACACAGGCCTAACACATTGCTTAGCACATAGTAGATGCTTAGCAAATATTTGTGGTTCTGAACTATTCATGCTAGTCCGTATGTGCAGATAACAGAGTTATCTATACCTAAAATAGGCTTGTGAGTTATAAACTGGTTTCGAATTTGCCCTATCAAGATAAACAAATCGATCTATATGAATAAATGTAACTTGTATTTGTACAGCTGTCTGTTCACTAATAGCTTCTATTCTTTATTGTTTTTATTTTTAAAAACTGATATTTTCCATCAACCTTATTTCCGTGTTACTTAAGAGCCCTAGATTTTTGTTTTTAAAGCACTTTCATAAATATAACCTCGTAATAAACATTTTTAAATTAAGTACTTTTTGACGTTTTTAATCCCATATTCTGATGGAAAACACATAGAAAAGTTTACAGAGCTTAAATGATACCTGGATGGCACACAGAGAGGTTGGGCCTATGCATTAGAATGCAGGGCTCATATCAGTTTTCTAGGGATTTATAGCAAAACCAGATCAGTCTAGACATGCAAACTCCACAGCCTAAATAACTCTTACTATTCTGTTTTTTAAAATACTATCCCTATTCACCACATTGTCTCCTAGCCACCGCCATCCTCCTTACCCACCACCAACTCCACAAACACACACACCTTTTCAGGTTGGTGTGAAGAAGCAGAAACTCTAACCCAGTATATCCTGGGCACTGTTTCGGTTTCTCATTTCTACTGGTTGTACCTTTTGTAATAATAATTTTTCTTTTAGAAGAAACCAGGCTGGGCACGGTGGTTCAAGCCTGTAATCCCAGCACTTTGGGAGGCCGAAGCGGGTAGATCACGAGGTCAAGAGATTGAGACCATCCTGGTCAACATAGTGAAACCCCGTCTCTACTAAAAATACAAAAAATTAGCTGGGCATGGTGGCGTGTGCCTGTAATCCCAGCTACTCAGGAGGCTGAGGCAGGAGAATTGCCTGAACCCAGGAGGCAGAGGTTGCCGTGAGCCGAGATCACGCCATTGCACTCCGGGTAACAAGAGCGAAACTCCGTCTCAAAAAAAAAAAAAAGAAGAAACCAAGTCTCTTTTATTTATGCACATAAAATTAGTTACAAGCATGTAACACAATCTGATAGTTCTAGTTTACCTGGGAATGTAGAATATATATTTCATTTATATAATTAAATTTTCACAATTGGGTCTTACATGGAACTGGTGGTGAGGTTGAGAAAGTCAGTCTGTTTTCCTGATTGGCACTTTAGAATCATAAATTTTTAGAACTAGAACATCAGAGATGATTTTTATTCCATACCCTCAAGTTACAGATGACAACACAGAAAACCAGGAAAGTGAGATTAAGTGACCTGTCCACATTCAAAGAGCTAGCTCTGGACAAAATGAGCACGGTATATAAATCTACTTATTCCCGTTCCAGTAATCCTTCCTTGACTTCACGTGTATCACTAGCCCTCAATTTTCCATGGGATCTACTCTGTGGATTTATTAACAAAAACTGCCTTTCCCTGGCCACCCAGCTAAATCTCTTACTCCTGCAGATGAATACCAAAGAAAAAGGTATGCATGTAGGAAATTTAATCACTTAAGCAAATCATATTTAGGGAAGGAAATCATCTATAAAGAAAATCATGGGGCCGGGCATGGTGGCTCACACCTGTAATCCCAGCACTTTGGGAGGCTGAGGTAGGTGGATCACGAGGATTGAGACCATCCTGGCCAACATGGTGAAATGCCATTATCTACTAAAAATACAAAAATTAGCTGGGCATGGTAGCACACACACCTGTAGTCCCAGCTACTTGGGAGGCTGAGGCAGGAAAGTCGCCTGAACCTGGGAGGCACAGGTTGCAGTGAGCCGAGATCGCACCACTGCACTCCAGCCTCAAGACAGAGTGAGACTCCATGTATGTTTTGCTCATCACCACTAGATATGACTAAATTTGGAAGTATTCTTCTAAGTTGTAACTATTTTGTAGCAAGACGGTAGGACAAAATTATGTGTGACATCCGGATTTTTCTCTTCTGATAGTTTGAAGCTACTTCTTATACACCATTCAGAAATCACAGCTATACCTAATTTTTTTTTCTTTTTCACTGTCTCACTCTGTCACTCAGGCTGGAGTGCAGTAGTACTATCTTGGCTCACTGCAACCTCCGCCTCCTGGGTTCAAGCAATTCTCATGTCTCGGCCTTCTAAGTAGCTGGGATTATAGGCGTGCACCACCACAGCTGGCTAATTTTTGTATCGATTTCCCCATGTTGGCCAGGCTGGTCTCAAACTCCTGGCCTCAAATGATCCACCTGACTCAGTCTCCCAAAGTGCTGGGATTACAATTGTGACCACCAGGCCTAGCCTATAGCTCAACTTTGAACAGGACAAAACATAAAACCAAGAGAGAAATAAACCACCAACTTTTAACATACTGTATTATTTCTTATCCAAAAGTGTTGGCCAGGCATGGTGGCTCATGCCTGTAATCCCAGCACTCTGGGAGGCTGAGATGGGTGAATAACCTGAGGTCAGGAGTTCAAGACCAGTCTGGCCAACATGGGGAAATCCCATCTCTAGTAAAAATACAAAAATTAGCCAGGCATGGTGGCACCCGCCTATAATCCCAGCTACAAGGGAGGCTGAGGCAAGAGAATCACTTGAACTAGGGAGGCAGAGGTTGCAGTGAGCTGAGACTGCGCCACTGTACCCCAGCCTGGGCAACAGAGTAAGACACTGTCTCAAAAAAAAAAAGTATACAGCCTGAAAGCATCAAAGCAATAACTTTCCTCACATTCATATTTATTCACATTTATTTGTAGGAAGGCAACATTTCTTCTTCCCCTAAGGAAGGCCCACCATCAGTACAGTAGTGCCCAATTCTCTCCTGATGAAAACCTTAACATCCTGACTCAATCATTCAAAAAGCACTTAATAAGGATCCACTCTTAATGCCAGGTAGGTTGCTAAGTGAAGAGGATGCATCAGCCAATAAGAGGATGTATCATCATCTTTGCTTTCCAGAAGTTCATCTAATGGACTGTTTCCAGAGAAAACCCCAAGATAGAGATCAGCCAACTTCCTTTATTTAATAAAAAGTTTACTAAGTGCCAGACCATAGACAGAAAAAGGTAAAGAGGAAATTTTAAAAGGTGAGAGGATTTTTTAATTTACTAAACAAATTTACGAAATAACTTGCTCCTGAGAGTATTAAAGTCGGCCGGTTGCGGTGGCTCAAGCCTGTAATCCCAGCACTTTGGGAGGCCGAGGCGGGTGATCACGAGGTCAAGAGATCGAGACTATCCTGGTCAACATGGTGAAACCCTGTCTCTACTAAAAATACAAAAAATTAGCTGGGCATGGTGGCACGTGCCTGTAATCCCAGCTACTCAGGAGGCTAAGGCAGGAGAATTGCCTGAACCCAGGAGGCAGAGGTTGCGGTGAGCCGAGATCGCGCCATTGCACTCCAGCCTGGGAAACAAGAGCGAAACTCCATCTCAAAAAAAAAAGTATTAAAGTCATAGGTTCCTCTCCAAGGATTTCAATCATCAGAAATTGACTGTAAAGGTTTTTTACGTATGATAATATCTAACCAAATAGTTTGGTCAAAGGCACAATTTCCTTAATCTTACTAATCTGAGAAACCAATCAGATACGGATCTACATTGATACATTTTAAAATATCTATTATATAATATCCGTATTGCTCAAATGTGGTTGATCTTACCAAAACTGGGATGAGTTGTTTCCTGTGTAGACAGAAGCTTCCAATAGAATGTATTCTAAGACTCTAGGGTCAAACATATAAATTACAAATCCTGTTAAACTTTCTTGCCCCATACTGAGTGAGTACAAGTAGTATAGCAACCCTTCACAATTAATGCCTCCTGGGTTCAAACAGTTCTAGAGATGGGGTTTCGCCGAGATGGGATTTCACAATTACATAGGCCAAGTTCTCGGAGTGAAGGTTTCTGCTTTTACTTCTCCTTTCCACAAAAACTACAAAAGCTATCAATTAGTATACGAGCCGCCTGGTAAACATCTCATTGTGTTCTGAGCCTTCTTGAAATTAATCCAAGAAACCAACCCTTCTAAGAGTCAGTCCTATCCCATTATTATTATTATTATTTCTGAGATGGAGTCTCGCTCTGCTGCCCAGGCTGAAGTGCGATGGCACCATCTCAGCTCACTGCAACCTCCACTTTCCAGATTCAAGCGATTCTCCCTGCCTCAGCCTTCCAAGTAGCTGGGATTATAGGCGCCTGCCACTATGCCCAGTGAATTTTTTGTATTTTTAGTAGTGACAGGGTATCACCATGTTGGCCAGGCTGGTCTGGATGATCCATCCGCCTCAGCCTCCCAAAGTGCTGGATTACAGGCGTGAGCCACTATGCCTAGTCCCCATTATCATTTCTAACACTATTATTGGTAGTAGTGGTGGTGATAACAAGTGCTAACTTTGCAGTTCATAAAATACTTTCAAATATATTATCTCATTCACTGAAAAAAATGAAGAAGGGATAAAAGGAAATATCAAAGGCAATTATCTCAAACATCAAAAACCAACCACCAATTTTTCTTTTTTTAAGGAACAGAGTCCTGCTCTATTACCCAGGCTGGAGTGCAGTGGCACAATCATAGCTCACTGCAACCTCAAACTCCTGGGCTCAGGCAATCCTCCTGCCTTAGCCTCCTGAGTAGCTAGGACTACAGGCAAATGCCACCATGCCTGGCTAATCAAACTCAATTTCACTGAAACTGAAGAACAAGCATTTTCAATTCAAGAACTTATTTCTATCAAAAAAAGCATTAGACTGACTCTAGCAATATAAATTTTTTAAAAATTCCCCTTAAATGCTAGGTCTAATTGATTCAACGTATAAATGTTAAGATTACAGTCTCAGCAAGAATTTGACACTATAAAATCTTTGTTTACCTCAATCTGTTTCCCAAATGCTTTACCCACAGTTAAATGCTTAATAAATATTCTTCTACAGAAGGAATACTAACAATGAAGAAGCTGCTCTGTGAAGACAAACTCACAACATCCAGCACTCAAGCACCTTTTGAAGATTTAGCTAACATTTATTGTGCACCTAATTCAAGTTCCATGCATTACTTGTGGGTTAGATGCATCTACATAAATCATCTCACGAACCTCATGAACCATGCCCAGATACTCTTGGATTCCCAGTACTAAATTGATTAGATCTCAAATACCAGATGGTTCTAATACTAGGAACTTTGGCAAGGCAGGGTGGCTCATGTCTGTAATCCCAGCATTTAGGGAGGCTGAGGTGGGTGGATCACCTGAGGACAGGAGTTTGAGACCAACCCAGCCAACATGGTGAAACCCCATCTCTACTACAAATACAAAAATTAGCTGGGCATGATGGCATACACCTGTAATCCCAGCTTATTTGGAGGCTGAGGCAGAAAAATCGCTTGAACCTGAAGGCAGGGGCTGCAGTGAGCAGAGATCACACCACTGCACTCCTGCCTGAGTGACAGAGCAAACCTCTGACTCAAAAAATAAAAAATACTAGCAATCGGGGAGGAAGGCAGCAAAACACACTGCCATGTGTGTACCTATGCAACTACCTTGCACTTTCTGCATATATACCCGAAAACCTATAATGCAATAAAAATTTAAAAAATAATAATAATACTAGCAATCTTGATCCCACCTAGTTAATCCTTAGAACTCAACCGGAACTCAACTCCTACTGGAACTCAACTACTTGCTCTAAGTTTTGAACAATTTTTTTTATGCTTTCTACTAGATATTGCTCAAAATAAATCCTTGTGCCTGTTCTGAAGATACTAACTCCAGAGTAAAGATCACTCATCCCTGGTAGGGCACATGGTGATAGTGCCCGTATCTATAAGTACTCTCTTAGACAGTACAAGCTAAAGAATAAACCTAGAATGCTAACAAAACTGAATTTCAGTTGGGCAAAAGACACTGGATGTTGGTATTATCCCCAGCCTCAAAACCCTTTTCTAGTCCTCTGAATACAGAAAGCTTTTTCTATTTAAATGAACTGAGCAGGTAAGTTTGACTCAAGGGTCCCTACCTGCATACTCGTCAGAGAGAACTAGGGGAAAACAAAAAATATTCTAACTAGTATGACCACATTACAATGTTAACAACACATTACTCACCATTGTGCTACAAGAAAGAACCTGCAAGTAGGCAGGAACTTTCAGGAAGCCAAAGAAACAAACAAAATTCTCCCAGTCCTCAAATGCCAAAGCAGGTCACACTGTCCAGTTTATACCCAAGTATAAGTGGGTGGAGAGGGAGAAGGGAGAGGCGAGGGAAAGAGAGGAAAAGCATTATTGAGCAGGTACGCTCTTCAGCCTCAGAACACATTTCTTTCTTGGATTCATCAAGAACATTTTTAACAACAACAAAAAACTGGGGTTCCACTATTTTTATGACTTTATATATTCACAGAGAACATCCAATATATGTAAATGGTGGCACAATGTAATAATGGTTGCAGGCATTCCTTTTGGAATCCATCGAGCTACATCTAAATCCTATCTGTTACTTTCTTGATTTGTGACCTTGGGTAAATTATTTAATGCCTCTACTGCTTAGCAGAGACTTCAGCTGACATTCACAGTAGTATCCTCAGAACCTTAAACAGTGCCTAAATCACACCAACACATATTTTGGATGAATTAATCTGTAAAGGAGCATAAGAGTATCTGTTTTGGCCGGGCGCGGTGGCTCAAGCCTGTAATCCCAGCACTTTGGGAGGCCGAGGCGGGTGGATCACAAGGTCAAGATATCGAGACCATCCTGGTCAACATGGTGAAACCCTGTCTCTACTAAAGATACAAAAAATTAGCTGGGCACGGTGGCGCATGCCTGTAATCCCAGCTACTCAGGAGGCTGAGGCAGGAGAATTGCCTGAACCCAGGAGGCGGTGGTTGCGGTAAGCCGAGATCGCACCATTGCACTCCAGCCTGGGTAACAAGAGTGAAACTCCGTCTCAAAAAAAAAAAGAGTATCTGTTTTATGGAATTTTTATGAGTATAAATGAGATGTTATATAAAGTGTTTAATACAACTCAGGCTAGGATCTCGCTATTAAACAGTAAAGTTTACTTCCCTTTATTCTCCAGTCAGGAGTTATGACAGAAGAGCTGTGGCAAGGAATAAGACGGGATAAACATGGTAGAAGCCAAGCATCAGAAGATGTTTACTACTATCACCATGTGCCATACCTAAGATGAGTGGGGCTTATTCTGGAGTTAGCAGCTTAAGAACAGGCACAAGGATTTCTTATGAGCACTACCTAGTAGAAAGTATTTAAAAATGCTTACGACTGTGAGAACAAGGAGCTGAGTTCCAGGAAGCAGCTGAGTTCCTAGTCAGAACATCTGAGAACACTTAGTCTTGGAAGATGAAATTAAATAACAGTGTCAGTCAAATTAAATATCAGTCTCAGTCCCTTAGGGTAGGTGAATAACAAATGTTAGCTGATTGAGAAAATTATATTTTGAATCCTCAGGTATCTTTATCACATAGATAAAAATCTGGCAAAAGAAGAAAACAAGAAAGGATAGGAATGAGTCACACCTTAAATATACCTGACTAAGTATTTTAAAAGCAAATACAAAAGATTTAAGGCTATTCAACCCTGAAAAAAATCTCCCACTAGCAAAAATACTCAATTGATTTATAGTATTTACTCTCCCTTTCAGGTAATAAGATCTAAGTAAGTAAATTGTTTTTAAATGCTGACAGGGTAAATAAGCCTGAAAGATTTGGGTCTAAAGCTCCCTTCCTTTCACTACAAAAAAAAAAAAAGACTAATGGGCCTTTGAGGCTACTTCACCCACAGCTTTCAACTCAGGCAAGCCTATCTTCTTGTAGAGGAGAGTAGGGGGAAACTATTGTATCTTCAAATTGGGAGTCAGAGAGAATATGCACTTAAATCCAAAATCTGAAGAAATCTTTCCCCTTGAATATGAAGAACTGAATCTCAGAAGAGAGCTCTAAGAAACCCATGCCACTGTTGCATTAAGAGCCTGATAGACATAAGTACACACACTTTGTGTATAAATATAAGGAAAACCCATACAGAACTGAAACAGCTTGTGGTTAAACCTCATCATAATGTGGTCTTCAACTTCCCATTTCATTTTCCAGGCATCGTTCTGTGTTTTTAGCCACTTGACCCACCTCCTCTCAAGCAATATGATCTAGTAGAAAGAGCACTCAACAACAATCAAAAGAATGGGCTCTATACACCAAGTCCTACTACCTACTAGGCATGCACACATAAATCAGTTACTTAAACCCTGAATTCAATATTCACGGAGAATGCTGAGCCAGACTCAGTGCTTTTCAAAGTTATCTACCAAGGTATCCCCCTTTGGAGAGAAATCAGAAACCCACCAAACCCAGCTCCCCCTATTGCTATTACCCAGACTGAAAATGCGTTTGCATCATTCTTACCTATCCTTTTTACACGATAATCAGTTACCAAATTCTATTTATCTCTCTTCAAATTACTCAACTCTCTCCCGCTTCCTGCCTTACCATCACCCTTCTAGACAGTCTTTTTCCTGGACTATTGTGATGGTCCTCTAACTGGTATCCTTTCCTATGTTTTATACCACAAATCTGAATCGGTTGTCCTCAAGTACTAATTCATACAATTCCCTGCCCAGAGATTTTTCACTGTAAGTATAAAAACCAAATTCCTTTGGCTGAGATTTAAATCTCACTCCAATTTATCTAACTCTCTAACTTTACTAATTTTACTGATCTTATTGCCCTCCTAGGTAAAATACTGTGCTACAAACTACTTGTTCTGCCCCCAAAACAAGGTAAGCTCAGCTCACTAGTCCTCTGCCTTGAATGTTTCCCCGCTGTATTCCTCTCTTCTCTAACATCTAGATTACCATAGGAGTAAAATTTTTCCCTATCTATTCCCTTCAAACTTCTATATAGTTATGTAACTGCACTCCTCACTTGGTATGTAGTGCCTAGGACTTGTATTACTATTTATCTCGTCAGCAAAATATTCAGTGTTCATAAATAATTCGTGAGTTCTTAATGACTTGAACTGTTTCTGCAATATACTGGAGGCCTAATTTTTCAGACAGCAGATAGCCAATAAACTGTTGATAGTAATTAGTACCTTAGATAAGACATTTAAATTTTCTGGGTCTGATTTTGCTCACCTAGAAAATGATAATGTGTAAATCTCTTTTCAGTTCTAAAATGTGATATGCTATATATATTGCTATATTGCCTGTGTTTCTCACATTTCTTTTTCTTCTGTATATGCATTTATCTACATGTAACCACATCCTATGTAATCCAGAATATATATTTCCAAGGGGCCAATTCTCCTACTGCTCATTTACTGGGTAACACCTCCTTGGCATCTCCTTAGTGCATTTTGCCCAGATTCCAGTGCACAACAGGTGTTTGGTGGAAAGGAATTTGTAGTTTCAATCAGGCAGCAAACATCAAGGGAAATCTGCATAGATCATTTAAATCTCAATTTTCATAATAAACTAGTATATTATAAAAAATTACAAAGATGTGAGAAAGAAGGAACTTAAAGTTGTTAAGATGACAGGATACCTTGTGCCAAATAGCTAGGAATTTATTTTAGGCAAGCAAAGAAGCTAGAACACAGCAACTCTTAAGTCTAACTCTCAAATTCTACTTTCAGTGTTCTAAGAAGGAGTATGGAAAGTCTCTGACCTTGGTCAGTAAACAACAGGGACCAAGTATTCTTCATGTCAAAGAATCCTGTCCCTTAGAACTGATAGAACATTTCAGGAAATGGATGCTTTAACACTTAGCCAGGTGAGCTACCAGTTCAAGGGAAGCAAAAGCAGATGTTCACAATGGAACACATAAGAGGAGATAAGTTTCTAAAATGCATTTTTGTTAGAGCCAGACATGATGGCACACGCCTATAGTCCCAGCTGCTCAGGAGGCTGGGGTGGGAGGATGGCTTGAGCCCAGGAGTTCAAGACCAGCCTGGGCAGAGATTAAAAACAAAAACAAAACAAAAAAATAAAATAAAAAAAGACCAGCCTGGGCAACACAGTAAGACCCTGTCTCTACTAAACAAATAAACAAACTACATTTTTGTTAGCTAGCAGCATTGTATTTTCCCATTGTCTTGCCTTAATTCTTCACAAGCAACAACCTTCATGTAAATGTCAACATTTATTAACACTAAAGTTTCAGAGGAATTCAATCTTCCTTTTCTTTTGATGTTAGCTATTAATTATTCAAAAGGCACTAGTAGACCAACTCATTTAAAATGACCCTGACTTTTCAAAGAACTATTTCAGAACACAGCACTGGTACTTTCAAAGCTCCATTCTATATATAATATTCTCCAAGTAGGTATCTGTAGAGCGTAGCCTGGATACAACTTTGATATAGTTAAGGTAAAAGGTTTATAAAGAAATCTAAGCCAGATTTTGAAGAATGAGAGGAAACAGAAGCCCTTTAAATGTTTATACTTATCCCCTTTCTGCTCCTGTTCCTCAAGCCTATTTCATAACATCTGCTAACTCTTATCTACTCTGTTTCCCCCTGTCTTCTGCATTCCCCTCCCTCCTACCCTAAGAACAGCTCTGGGAGACACAAGGTAAACAATCTGGTGCTAGGAACTAGGGCTCTTGCCCTCTACCCTTTTAAGACCCCAAATAACATCAAAGAGACACAGGCAATTTTCTCTTTCCGTGATTTTTGCCCCCCAACTAGATATTCTTATCAAGATCAGAGAGGAGACATGGGGGTAGCAGGTAAAGGAGGGAAATAAGTCATTTACTCATGGGAACTATAAGCTCATTAAAGACAACTCAATCAATTACATGGAGATACATACAGCAAAAATGTTTATCTCGGGCTTATTTCCCAGAGCCTATTGTGGCCTACAATTCTCATACATTCCCCATCCACCTTCTCAAATACACCAAATGTGTGCTCAGAAATGAATTTATTAAAAATCTGAGCTAAAGATAACTGCAAAAAAAAATCCCCTGCAAATTAATGTTCAGAAATGCATTTTAGACGTTTAAATGGGCCAGGCGTGGTGGCTCACACCTGTAATCCCAACACTTTGCAAAGTGGCAGGAGGACTGTTTGAATGCAGAAGGAGTTCGAGACCAGCCTGGGCAACAGGGCAAAACCCCATCCCTACAAAAAATTTAAAAAATTAGCTAGGTGTGGTGTCGAAAACTCGTGGATCCCCGCTTCTTGGGAGGCTGAGGTGAGAGAATCACCCGAGCCCAGAAAGTCAAGGCTGCAGTGAGCTGTGATCATGCCACTGCAATCCAACCTGAGTGACAAAGAACAAACTTGGCTCAAGGAAAAAAAAATGGATTTGGGATTATCTACTTCAAAAAGATCCATGATATTGCTTTTCAGAATGCAAAGAGGAAATCACAACCTGATGGTTTAACCAAACTGTCAAGAGTTGACTGCTTACTACCTTCAAAATGGCAATTTCATATAGTTTAACTTAATATTAATCTCTTACTTGGGGTGGGAAGAGCTTCCATAGGCCAAAACAATGTTATATCGGAATTATATGTTACAGAATTAAACACAAAGACGCTGATACACAACCTGACCTCATCATAAGAAAAGGAGTACGGTGAAAAGTACGTGTATGTATATATGTGAGAATGTGTACATCTAAGTGGGGATACACAAGTTGGTCCTGAGCAGTGTTTAGCAACTGGACAGGCTGCCTTTTCTTAGAGCCCATCTCCATCTCCAGCGAAGCTGTCAAGACCGTGATGACAAAAGCAGAATCTGATAGCTAGTGAAATGAGTCTGGCTGCAGGAACACACTGCCTAAAAGGCCACCAGGATCCATTCTCAGGAGTTTCCTGATTGAGATGCTATCAGCTATCAATTCCCATTTCATTTTCCAAGAAATGTTTGCCCTCACCCCTGCAGGAAGTTAGTCTTGATTACTTTTACTATTTATGCGCATTTGTATGTAATTTTCAGTGCCAAGTGTTTGTTTATGAGCTTTATTTTTCAGGGGGTCCACCCCAATAGCCAAATTAATAGTTCACCAATGTAAAGGATGGTCTTTTGTTGTTGTTGGTCATAATCTATTTAGACACGAACAGTGTCTAAATGCCTACTATGTGTAAGTTTCTATGGCATGCCTCATAAGGGATACAAAGAAAAAGAGACTACTCATCTGCTCTCAAAGAGCTTACAGTATAGTAGAAGAGGCATGCCAAGGGCACAAATAAACCAAAATATAAGAATACACAGCTACCACATGACAAGTACCAGCGAAATGAGAGGAAGATTCAGTTGTGGGAAAGATCATATCCTGCTGAAGAAAAAAAATCAGCAACATTTTTGTGAAAGAGATAGTTTACACTAGGACTTTAAGAATGGGTAGGTGTTTTTTATTTTTGTTTGTTTGTTTTTTTAAAAAGGGCAAGTGGGGCTAGGCACAGTGGCTCACACCCGTAATCCCAGCACTTCGGAAGGCTGAGGTGGGCAGATTCCTTGAGGTCAGCAGCTCAAGACCAGCCTGGCCAACATTCAGAAACCCCGTCGCTACCAAAAAATAAAAAAATTAGCCGGGTGTGTTGACTCGAACTTAATGCTTTGCATGGGACACATAGTCTCAGCTATCGGGAGGCTGAGGCAAGACAATCACTTGAACCCGGCAGGTAGATGCTACAGTGAGCCAAGATGGCGCCACCGTACACAAGCCTGGGTGGCAGGGCAAGACCCTGTCTCAAAAAAGAAAACAAAAACAAAAACAAAAAAACCAGGGCACGTGGGGAGGGCAATGGAGAACACAAGTTTAAAACTTAGGTGACTGAATGAACTACATCTACCTGCAGATACATCTGAAAAGCAATGTTGAGAAAAAAAGTTGCAAAAGGATACGTGATTCTATTTATGTAAGATTTCAAAACAAAACTATATGTTGTCTATGAATATGTACGTGGGGCTGAGCACAGTGGCTCATGCCTGTAATCCCAGCACTTTGGGAGGCTAAGAACAGGCAGATCACTTGAGGTCAGGAGTTCGAGACCAGCCTGGCCAATGGGCAAAACTCTATCTCTACTAAAAATACCAAAATTTGCTGGGCATTGTGACACGCATCTGTAATCCCAGCTACTCGGGAGGATGAGGCAGGAGAATCACATGAACCTGGGAGGCGAAGGTTGCAGTGAGCCAAGGTCCCATCACTGCACTCCAGCCTGGGTGACAGAATGAGACTCCATTTCAAAATAAATAAATAAATAAAGATATGGGGGCAGGAGTATAAAACATGAAGGAATGATACACATCATTTCAGGGCAGTAGTCATTTCCTGAGAAAGAGGAAGGAAGAAAGGATGCAGGGTGGAACTTCAGCTATATTTGTAACATTTAATATTTTAAAGAGAGTAAGACATCTAAAACAAATATGACAAAATGTTAATGTCCATCAAATTTGGGTTGTAGACTCAAAATTGGCTGTTTGGGTTTTTCACTGAGTTTTTCTAAATGTGTGAAATACCTCATCATGCAAAATTTTAAAATTAATAAAGCACCAGGTGATTGGAAGGATAGAGGAGTCAACACAAAAACAGTCAGGAGCACAATGGTTTCCTGAAACTCTAAGGAGATGTTTGACCTGGTTCAGTTTTAGACTGAAGAGGAGCCTTCACATCCCTCAGTTTGCACAAGAGGTGCTTAGAACAGCATAGAGTGACAGGGTAGAGTGACAATAATGGACAAGAAGATTTATTGCCATCTCAAATCAGATAGCAGAGGCGAGTGAAAAATCACCTTCCCACATAACTTAAATGCCATTGTAACCAAGTTATCTCCCCTAAAACTGCCAAAGAAACTTCCAGTTACACAGGAATTCAGATAAGTACTCGCTGTGAGTAGCTATGCTGTGTCTCCTCTCTTCCCGCCCCTCCCCTCTCCCAAATACTCACAAACAAAAACAAAATGTACCCTTGCCCACTTGAGAAAGAATTAAGACTTGGCAGCTCTGCTAAAGTGGACAGCTTCCAAACTAAGGCCCTTCTCTGGGGAAGATGCTGACAGAGCCCAGAGAAAAGAATTGAAAAATCACCACTCAGACAAGCTTTGAGGAAGGCCTATCGATGGAACATATCCATCCTTCCACGTGTCCTTAAGTCCCAACTTCTCCCAGGGGAACCTCAGGACTTAGAGGATGCCCTCTATTCTGTTCTATTCTCCTCCAGCAAAAATGACTAAAACACAAAGTCCAAACTCTCACTTAGCAATTTCAAACCAATCAATTTCCCTCCACAAAAAAAAAATCCAATGAAAATTAAAATGCAGGGAAGATACAGAATCTGAGTATTTAATATTTTAAAGAGAGTAAGACATCTAAAACAAATATGACAAAATGTTAATGTGCATCAAATTTGGGTTATAGGCTCAAAATTGTCTGGGTTTTTTCCCTAACTTTTCTAAATTGTTTTAATAAATATGTTTTTTTTTTAGATAAATATACTTTTAATCAGTGCCCAATTTATCACAGCTTATTTAACAAGTTTCATTGGCACAATTTGAAACTAAGTTTAAAAGAAAACAACTTAAAGGGAAATTAGTGGCAGAGATAAAGACACTCAACAAAACAAATACCTTGACATTCTTCTACATCTGAATCATTACAGCTGAAAAATCCTAACACATTATTCATCCCAATCCAGGGCACCAAACTGCCCCTCTTCCCAACAGCACTCTGAGGGCACATCTTTCTCAGTCAGACCTAGGAAAATACCACTATTCACTCTGGACAGATTCAAAAAGACAGTGGGATGGAATAACATTAAGTCCTTCTGCCTTCTAGTACAATGCAATGTGGCAGAATGACACAAACACGGGAATGGGACTCGGGGGAGAACAAGAGGTGAACTCTCCTTTATTAATCACCCGCCACTGAGGACTGAATTCTAGACCAAGCTATCACTAAACTACTGTGGTCCTGAGTAAACCTCAGGTATTCTATTTGAAAATGAATGAGGAGAACTAAGAAAGCATAACTGTCCCTCTAGTTGTCTGATTCCATGCTTCTATACATATGATCGCTCTCAATAAATGTGTTACGGTTCAGCATGATGAAGTTACTGAAAGGCCTTTTGCTTTCCTCATCTCCAATCCACCCTACACAGCACGGACATAATCTTTCTAGGATGTGAAACTTTTTTTACCACCCAGTGCTTAAAATCCTTAAATGCCTCATCATACACCGCAGCATAAGGTAAAGCTGTGTATTATTCAGCCTTGCCTACCTCTTCAGCCTGCCCTCCATCCCATCCTCCAGCCATATTGGTTAAGTAAAAGTTACCTGAAGAAGTCTGGCTTTCATTCCTTTAAGCTTTTGTTCATAGTGTTTTTTTCAGACTAGAATGTAATTCTCCTTGTCATCTGTAGAGTATATCGTTACTTCATCTTTAAGACTCAGCTCAAACGCTACCTCCTCTGGGAGGCTCTTTCCAACCTCTGCATGCCCAAGGCGGAACTGACCTTTGGGCTCCCACTCTCCCCTCCACATACTTCTACCACAGTATCTACCACACTTCATTCCATCTGCATATTTACGTATCTGTCTCCTCCCACTAAACCCATACCCTCCTGTGGGTTCCTCGTCTGACTTACCTCCGTCTCAGTGCCTAGGACAGCATTTACAAGATAGGAGACATTCAACATATATTGAATGGAGTAAGGAGTAGAAAAAAGAAACAAGCAAAAAAAAACAGGAAAGGAGAAGGAAGAACCAATTACCATGACTGGAATGCAGGGAATGCTCATGTTTAGGTTTATCAGTACCATTTTCTTTGCCCTTCTGCTCGTTCCCTAAACTCTAGTCCCCAGAGAGCTTAATTCTCTTGGCTACAGCTACCATGTCTAGCCATGAATTGCAAACTGCATTTCCGAACCTACCCTCATCACTACCCCAGCTCACACCCACAACAGCTTTCACTTGGACATTTCATTGTCACTTTAAATCCAACACATCCCAGATTACACTCCTATTTCCCTAAAATGAGGAAAGCTTCCTAACTTCATTTCAGTCAGTGTATCAGACACCCAGGCTTAATGTGTCATAATCATACTTGACTCATCAGCTTCCTTCATCTCCCACATGCAGTCCCCATTAATTTCAATTTTGCTTTCACAGTCTCTTTTTCATTCTTTCCTCTCATTAACCTAACCTCCAAAACTCTAACTCGGGGCCTTATCACTTCACACACCCTCAGAAACACTATAATCTCCTGACTCAAGAAGTAAGTAATAATCCTGTGCTGGTGACATCGCAAACAGTTTGGTAATGATTATAAAGAGGTGGCAGAGGGTGGCAGGGATGGAGGAAAGCAAGTTAACTAGAAAAAAAAGGATGTAAGAATGGCATGTGATTCTGTTTACTTCTTAAATGTGGATACTTCTGCCCATTTTTTTTTAATTGGATATATTTTCAAACGACTTTCCTAAGGAGGAAAAATCTGACAGATTTTCAGTGAAGCTGGTATCTGGAAGAGCCTCTACAAAGCACAAGTCCTTTGAGAAAGCCAGCTTAATCTTCAAAATGCAACATAATGCAGTGGGATTGGTCCAGATACTGAGTGAAGGCTCATTCTGGCTGGAACATGGGCATCACCTGCCAGTCATTCTCAAACATAAGACAGACAGCCTAAGGACACATTGGATCCATACAGATTTTTTTTTTTTTTAAACAAGAGTTTCGCTCTTGTTGCCCAGGCTGGAGTGCAATGGCAAGGTCTTGGCTCACTGCAACCTCCACCTCCTAGGTTCAAGCGATCCTCTTGCCTCAGCCTCCCAAATAGCTGGGATTACAGGCGCCCACCACCACACCCAGCTAATTTTTCTATTTTTAGTAGAGCTAGGTTTTCACCATTTTGGCTAGGCTAGTCTCAAACTCCTGACCTCGGGTGATCCGCCCACCTCAGCCTCCCAAAGTGCTGGGATTATAGGCGTGAGCCACCATACCTGGACGGATCCATACAGATTTTGAAAAGAAATTGGTCTATCAACATATTCAGTGTAGTCTAGTCTTAATTATCCACAAATGGATTATTCATTTTATGGATTTCTGAGGCCAAATCTTTAATACAAGATTGCCTGTTCTTCATCATCAGTGTACTCTCCCCACCATCAGGTAATACAAGCTTAGAAATGTAAATTTGTTTCAATATCGGTATGATCCACAAACATGAAAATAAATCTGGTTTGAAAAATAATGTATTTTCAAACCAAGAAATGTATTTATGAAGTTCTGAATTACTTACAACAGCACTCCCTATGTTAGCAGAGGTAACTGAGAGTTAAATGCACTTGAAACATAATGCTGTTCTTACTATAAGGTCTTGAGGAGAATCCAGCCATAGTCCTGAAACGACCCCACAGGTTGGCACTATGAGACAGGCACAAGGAGGCTCAGCAAAGTAAGGTGTGTAAACACAAAACCTTCTGCAAGGAATCTTATGTCTACTGGCTGTATCCCTTTAGGCCAGGATGTACAGAAAAGAAGAGTCACAATGTACGGGTGCCTGCCTGACTCCTTGTCCCCGAGTTCCTGAACCACAGGGCTCGATATTTCTCATTAAATCCGTCCTTTGTTCAAGGACCTACAATGACTCTATTGACCCTCCTATCAACACCCAACAGAGTCTAGCTTGAGTCCCCTCCACCCTCTTGCCTGCTCTACCCATGACTTGCCCAACCCACATTCCCTACAGTCACTCTTATATACTCCCCCCACACACAACTTAGTCATTCATACCATCATTGTACACTGTACATTCTATACTTTCTGTCTGGAAGATCCTTTCTTTTCTTTTATTCCCAACACAGTAGCTATTTCATTTACTTGAATGCTCACATTTTACAGATAAGAGAAGTAACTTGTCCAAGGTCACATGGTAAAAAGTAGACCCAAGGTCTGAACGAAGGCCCATCTAACTCAATAACCCACACCTCTTCATGACCAATCCACAGCCTCCCAAGTCCATTTCAAAATTTGCTGATTCTGGAATCACTCCTGATTTATTTCACTAATTCTTACTTTATTACTTGATGTCTTCTCAGCTCTTACATACTTCTCAGCACATTAAATTTGCTTTTGTCCATGTTTCCTAAATATTAAAGCTTACAATAATAGTCTGCCTTCCCATTTATATACCACCTTTCCCCTCCACCCTCAACCCCAAGAGCGAGGACACACATCTTTACATCTTTTATACCTCCCTAAAGCCTGTCAGTGGAGCATGGAGACTGCTTTATCCACAGAAGTGTTCAATCAATACCCAGCAAGGATGTCTTATTTAAAAACAACCAAACAACTTCCTTCTATTATATTAAAAAAGTCAGCTAAATTCAGGCATTCATGTGAAAACTGCCCTGCATCTATATTCCACTTACACAAATTTTTAATTACCTGAATTTATCAAAGGCTACAAGAGTCCGCAGTCTGCTCTTTCACAGGTCCTAAGTGCCCATAGGAAAGATACTGCTGAGGTCAAAACACTGTTTAAGGATTTTTCCCTTTGGTGGGATGAGTGTTTAGGGTAAGGAGAGGCCTACTCATACACGCATACACACACACATACACTAAAATGGCCAGTATCTTACAACATGCTTAAGATACTGAGGAGCTCCAAAACTTTGACGAGTGGAACTTAGTGCCCTCATAACAATTAGAAAACTTATTTTTAATACTGAATTATTCCACTGCAGTTCACTTGGTTACATACACTGAATCTCAAAATTGCAAATAAAACCTTCTGAGAACTAGGAATATTGATGGACTACCAGGCACATCTCCACTCACTCCCAGGCTTATTCAACCCCTTCGATCGCCATGCCCTGGAATCAAGTACGCAGTTCAACTTTGGGGAGTTGCTAGATGCAGATATAAATAGAATTTACCCAGATATCATCACTAATATGGGCACCAACCAACTCAAATAGATCAAAACAATTATTGACAGCAGATGTGGTTTTTAAAAATTAGATTTCCATCTACAAATTAAATTTTTTTTTAAATAGGAGTCTCAAAAGAGAGAGATGAAACAAAGCTTTGGGAAATTTTCCAAGTTGTGGACAACAAAAGGCCACTAAAGGCCACCTAACAATTAGCATTCATTACTGCTCATCCTGTCTTATACAAGTCATCAGATACCTAG
Organism: Saguinus oedipus; assembly: GCA_031835075.1. NCBI lineage: Eukaryota > Metazoa > Chordata > Mammalia > Primates > Cebidae > Saguinus > Saguinus oedipus. The sequence continues at coordinate 3,574,455 of CM063190.1, forward strand.
CTCTTGCATTGGCAAAGTTTTACATTTTTTTCTGAGGGAGCCTTTGGTACTAAAAGCAGGAATAAGTCAAATAAGGCAACAACAATAAAAAATTAGTTTGCAAACTATCTCCCTTCCATCTTTCTTTCCATCTTGAATGTGTAATGTCCAAAGCAGATATCGGTTCAATTCTAAATTATTCATGTTAATGGATAAAAGTACTGGCAGAAAGGTGCTGATAATAAAAAAAGGGGTAAAATCGAAAAAAACTGTTTTGGTTTTGGAATATATGTTTTCAGCATATTTACCTTCTTAATTATTCCTAGTATGAGCTAATATTTGCATTCGCTTGCAATCTCTAAGTACATAGTAACTGGCCACTTTGTCAGGGAGGTGCTCTGAGGCAAGCTGGGTCAATAGTGGAAATTAGAGCGGTCGGGTATTCAGCCTGCGGAGGAACAACATCAAGTTCATTTATTTTACAGTTTTGTTCAGCCTTCAAAATATCGATAGACTAGCACAGCACGTTGGTTACTAAACTTTAAAAGAACTACTTGAAAAACAATGAAGACAAAGAGTATAATAAATTCTTCATTGTTTGCGCATAATGTATCATTTGTAAATTATGCACAGCAAATGTTTAACTACCTCTGATTCTCCCTAGCCACCCAGCTTCCGTCCCTGAAGTCTTCTCTCCTTCAGGAATGCAATGTCATTTACTAGGAAGAAAATGTTCTAAATGTTTTCGAAAAGTTACATAGCGGGTAGGGAGGGGGAAAAAAGTTACATAGCATAGAAACTATTCCTACTCTTTTGGACCAGTTTTACCGCCACCTCTTTCTCTACTCCGTTCTTTTCCACCTTTGAACTAGATTCTGAAAGACAAAGGGATCCAGCCGCCTCGAAATCTCCTAAATATACAGTACTAGAAGCCAAAGTCTGAAAAATTAGCAGCCTGTGAATTTCTAAGGAAAGCGTAACGTAGAACGTATAAAAAGATAAAGAAAATTAAAGTCAACGTACTGCTAATTCTTCACTTTGCATTCATGAAAAGCTGCCTGAAAAGTTTGTGGGGAACCTCTTCCATAAAATTCCACCAGTCAGCTTCTTTCTACTTTCAAATTTTTACATCTGTATTGTACCCAGAGAAGCCACCTAGGTTAGACAGAAAGACTACCACGAGGAGGGAGAGAGAGAGACTGAGCGCTGGTCCTTGTGAGCCGACAAGCTAAAAATACGCCGGCCCAGTAAACAAATCCCATTCCATCCCGACCAGAGCCACACCGTTAACCTAGTAATTATGAGAAGAGTGAGATCACGCAGCCCCCGGCTTACTCATCGTCAGCTTCTAAAGTTTCCATCGGCTCATGGCAACTTTTCTTTTTTCTAAAGTTCTTAAGACTGCCCTAGAATCCGTCAGCCTCCGTCTCTCACTCTCTCTCACACACACACACACACACACCTTTTTCTCGCCTTTCCTCCATTACCCTATGCACCTTAGTTTGGCTATCAATAGGGAGAATAAGCTTGTTTGCTTTTCATTTTAGTTTTATATTGAGATTTTAAATGAACTTCATCCTACTGTAGGGGTAGTAAACTGCATCTTAATCACCTTAAAACTTCACCATCCCTCCCGAAAGTCTAGCTGACAAGGGGGGACCGTCCAAACTGCCCAGCACAGCTCAGGAAGGGAGGCCGGGAGCTGGAGAGCGCGGGGTAGGAACGCAGGACGCAGGTGAAAGGGAGGAGGAAACGGAGGAAAGGTTGGGACGAAGCAAGTCAGGGCGAGAAGGGAGTGCCGAGGGGAGACGGCTTCGGCTGAAATAGATTCGGAAAGGAGAAGGGGGGCAGTGGCGATCAGAGGAGCAGAGTTTGGGAGTCTGAAAAGCCGGGAGGGGCGGGAGCAGACGGGGGACGGTGTCAGGGCGGGGGTCTCCGTTACCCTCGAGGCTCCCGGGACAAGGCCCTAGGCCGGGGCGGAGCGCGGGGCCCGGCCGCCTCTCCTCATTCCTCGGCAGTGACCCCGGGGTCCGGCCGGCCCCTCCCCCGACGGCGATGGAGGCGGAGGCGGAGGCGGTGGTGGAGACTGCGACCGCAGCTGTTGCTCCGCACAGAATCTGGAGCTGGAGCCAGAAGGGACTGATCGGGACTGACCTCCCCCCAGCGACTTTTGGCCCGCTCCACACCCCGTCGCCACTCCGGCTCCGGCGGCTGGTTCAGGATCGGTGGGTTTCGGCTGTCCGGCCGGAAACAAGCGCCAGTTTCCGGCCGGAGCGGGTTGGTGGTGACACCCAGGCCGCCCCCGGGCCTCCTCCCGCCCCGCCCCGCCCCGCCCCGCCCCGTCGCAGCCCCGCCCTTAGCGCCGCTCCCCGGGCTGCGGCCAGTTTGGCGCTTGCCCCGCGCGTGACCCCTTGTTTTCCTGACCCGCGTTCCTAAAGCTCCTGGTCTGGAGCATTCTTGAACCGGAGCTGGAGGGGTACAGGGTGGACTCTTAGGACTCTGGAGTAGAATCAGTTGGGTACAGCCGTTGGGAAGCAGCCGAAAGGGGTGGAGTAGTTGTAGAAAGGTGAGAGGGATGAACATACTTCGGAATGAAAAGACTGAAATTCTAGTAACTCTACACAATCATTCTGGAATGACCGGAGGAAAATTCGCTTCTTCCAGACCAGTCTCCGCCCGGCTATGTATTTCTCTTGTTCCTTCACTCTTGAAGTGAACATACCCTTCTCTGTAAACACACTTCATATTTATTTACTTGCATAATAATGATCCCCTGTTGACGCATTTACTTTAGACTTGCTAACACAGTAAAAAAAAAAAAAAGTTGCATAGTGTGTTTGTAATGTCTTTTAAAACATTGTGGCATCATTCAAATATGTATTGTATCCCTGTGATGTGTATCATTGTGCTTAGTGATATACGGGGATGCAAAAATTAACAAGCAGAGTCCCAGACATCAAAGGTTTTACAGTTTAGTAAAATACATAAAACTATATTAGATGTAGCAGAACTTGTATGTGTCCTATGTAAGTGACAATGAGCTGTGGCTATGAGAACAGAAGCCATCCCTGCCACATAGTAGACCTTCCCTGTTTGTTAAATGAATACATATTAGGCCTGGTTGGACTGTTTCTAGAAAGAAAGGCCATTTAATAAATACCTCTTTATGAGAAACACAAAACGATGCCAAAGACATCTGAAATTTTAATTCAGATTCCTAACATTGTAGCACCTGGCCTGCATATTCAAAATAATGTTTATTGTCTAATTGGGCCCATTATTCCTATGCAAAAATAAATATTCTAGTCAACTTTCCTTTCCGGTCACTTATTCCTCAGTTTCTAAAGGGGAGACGTGGGAAATACACATTTTAGAATTGTCTAGCTCAGAATAGGAAACTAACACCTGAAACAGGAAATTTCCTAAACGTCTGTATCTCTTAGGGATACACCTGGGTTTGGAATTGAAAATTTAGGGCTGGGCCCGAGGGCGTCCATACATGCTAAGCTGACTAAGGCCAAGCAGGTCCGGGTGCCTTGCATGGGGGCATATCCAGGACCTACAATACAGGTTGACAAGTAAGTCATTTGGCCTGGGCTTCAAGCATTTAGGGACCACAAATTTTAGCTGCCATTTAGTGGCAAATTTGAGGGAGGAGAGCAGGATGAGATTTGGTCACCTAAATTGACTCTAACTGAACTGAACTGGAGGGGTGCAGGGTGGCCTCTTAGGACTCTGGGTAGAATCAGTTGGCTACAGCTGTTGGGAAGGAGCTGAAAGGGGTGTGGTTGTAGAAAGGTGAGAGGGATGAACATACTTCAGAATGAAAAGACTGAAATTCTAGTAACTCTGCACAATCATTCCGGAATGATTGCGACAACAATCACTAATCACACCTATCCTTTGCTAGATACATTTGAGGTGGGAGCACAGATCTGTAGAAGAGGAGCCTCACGATCTGAAAGTTGCCTTGTTTCACCACAGCTATCCAGAACCAGGTCATACCCTTAGAAGTATTTCTTTCGGCCGGGCGCGGTGGCTCAAGCCTGTAATCCTAGCACTTTGGGAGGCCGAGGCGGGTGGATCACGAGGTTAAGAGATCGAGACCATCCTGGTCAACATGGTGAAACCCCGTCTCTACTAAAAATACAAAAAATTAGCTGGGCATGGTGGCGCATGCCTGTAATCCCAGCTCTCAGGAGGCTGAGGCAGGAGAATTGCCTGAACCCAGGAGGTGGAGGTTGCGGTGAGCCGAGATCACGCCATTGCACTCCAGCCTGGGTAACAAGAGCAAAACTCCTTCTCAAAAAAAAAAAGTATTTCTTTCTAGTCTTAACGCCACTGCCACAGGCTTATTAAAACTCTCTACTCTCAATCTAAGACAGACTTTTTCTTTTGGCAGTGACCATAAAAAGTCTCTGGATTTGAAAGCTGGGCCAAGTTGCTGGTCAAAGTCATTCAAGTGACCACACTTTATAGGCTTGCCTGGAAATTTAGGGGCCAGGAAGTGATGGGGTCGCAGTTGCTTTGTGCCTGTTTCTTGCTCTGTCCATCCATCATTCATTGTTGTTTATGCAGTTGCTCAATGGGCTGCTTGTCTTTGGTCAGCCCAGGCTGTGTGGGCAGCAGTGTGGTCAGCTGGGCTGGAAGCCAGGCCACCTGTGTTCTGGTCCCAGCTCAGCCAGCCTCTAATCCATTAAGTGACTCCCTTCTCGTTCCTATGTGTCAGTTTCTCTGCCTAGAAACTAGAGGCTTCTTCTCTAGTGATACGCAGCCATTTAGGCTGGCACTAGGTTGGATGCTCAGAGGCAGCTGTCTGACATAGACGTTGGCAGCAGCCAGAACACAGTTGACTATATTTTGCTGCCAGGTAGAATAGTAAGGGAAAAAAGGTAAAGGCAGCAGAGCAAATCCTACCGGTATACACAGGGCCACACACCCTCAACTGCTATTCTGTCCAAAGTTCTTTTCCACCCTAGAGATCTGTTTTTGTTTACTTATTCTAAGGGCTGCTTCAGGGAGCTCCCTGAGCTTTTACATCACTTTAAGCAAGAGCAGAAAAACCAGAGCTTTGCACTTCACCAGAGAAACTAAAAAAAGAGACTATTTCAATACTGGGGCTAATGGCTAGAGTTGGGGAAAATGTTCAGAGAAGGCTTGTAGCTAGGCGGGGGAAGAATTATTTACATGTATATGCTTTTGTGGTGGAAAAGAAAACCAAACTAAAATAACTTCCTTTCCACTGCCACCAGTATAATTTAGACCATTGGTTCTGCGGAGTTTTAAAAAACTACATGCTATGCATGCCTAGGAACCTCAAACTGACTCAGAATTCTTGGGATTAAAGACCATGAATCTATATTTAAAAATAGATATAGATATAGATATATAGATATACATATGGGGCTCAGCCAGGTATGGTGGCTCCTGCCTGAAATCCCAGCACTTTGGGAGGCCAAGACAGGAGAATGGCTTGAGCTCAGGAGTTTGAGACCAGCCTGGGCAACATAGGGAGACCCCATTTCTACAAAAATAAAAACATTAGTTGAGCATGGTGGTACATGCCTGTGGTCCCAGCTACTAGGGAGGCTGATGTTGGAGGATCACTTGGGCCTGGGAGATGGAGGCTCAGGGAGCCAGGATTGCACCACTGCACTCCAGGCTGGGTGACAGAGCGAGACGTATCTCAAAAAAAAGGAAAGAAAGAATCCTGGGGCAGTGGGGGAAGTTTCATAAGATTAAACACCTAGTAATTCCACTTCCTTGGAATTTACCCAACAGAAATGAAATATATGTGTCCACAAAAAACTTACATGTGAATATTCACTATAGCTTTATTCATAATAGCTCCAAACTAGAAACATTTCAAATATTCATCAACAGAAAATTTGTAACTTGTATTGTTCCTACAATGGAATATGATTTTAAAAGATAAATGACCATTAAACACAACAATATGAATGAATCTCAGATTCATTTGTGCTGCAAAAAAAAGCCATTTGTGCAAAATTAAAGAACGGGCAAACGTAATCTTGAAGATAAAAATCAGAGCTGCGGTTAATTAGGGGGAGGTGAAAATCAAACACGAAGGGACGGCCGGGCTCGGTGGCTCAAGCCTGTAATCCCAGCACTTTGGGAGGCCGAGGCAGGTGGATCACAGGGTCAAAAGATCGAGACCATCCTGGTCAACATGGTGAAACCCCGTCTCTACTAAAAATACAAAAAATTAGCTGGGCATGGTGGCGCATGCCTGTAATCCCAGCTACTCGGGAGGCTGAGGCAGGAGACCCAGGAGGCAGAGGTTGCGGTGAGCCGAGATGGCGCCATTGCACTCCAGCCTGGGTAACAAGAGCGAAACTCCATCTCAAAAAAAAAAAAAGAAAAGAAAGGGACATGAGGGAACTTTCTGAGGTGATTAGAATGATTAGAATGTTCTATATCTTGATAAGGACGGCTGTTACACACACTATATGTTAATTTTACCTCAGTTTAAAAAAATCCAGGATTTCTTGATGACATTTAACCAGGTTAAACACTTATATTTACATTTACTTTTGGATTATTTAATTGATATTTGCTTCACCCATTAGATTCTGAAGCTCCATTAGCTAAGTTTGCCATTTTATGTATAGTATCTAGCATAGTATCTGACCCATGGCAGTCATTCATTCAATATCTATTAAGTGAATGAATGAATAAACGGTCAGCCAATTGGCAGTTGAAAGCACTGCTTTGGTAGATTATCATTTCATATTTAGCCTCTTGTAACAGTATAGCTGAGCCTCCCTGTTCCCAAGTCATTTATCTGTTTGCATACAATTGCTAAGTTTTTGGGTTTTGTTTGTTTGTTTGTTTTTGAGATGGAGTCTGTCTCTGTCACCCAGGCTGGAATACAGTGGTGCAAACTCGGCTCCTGGGTTAAAGCAACTCTTGTGCCTTAGCTCCTGAGTAGCTGGGATTACAGGTACATTGCACCATGCACGATTAATTTTTGTATTTTTAGTAGAGATATTGGCCAAGCTGGTCTCAAACTCCTGACCTCAAGTGATCCAACCTCCTCAGCATCCCAAAGTGCTGAGATTACAAGCCTCAGCCACCACACCTGGCCACTTCCTAAATTATTTCATGGATGTTTTATCTCTTTTCAAAAACTCTAGCAAACACGTTGGTTGCTTCACCAATGTCCATCCTCCTTCTTCCTCCTTATCAATAGAACCTTGATTAGGTTCAGGTAGCCATCCTGCTCTACACAGCTTCAGGGTAGACTGGCCTCACTAGAGGGGGTGGGGCCTGAGTGGGAGGAACATGGGTGAAACACTAATGGGTCATGAGGCTCCATTCCCCTTGCCAGTGCTTGGTCTAGGCATGTGATGGAGTTCTGACCAAGGTGACATGTAAGAAAATCAGCTGGAGCCTTTTGGGAAAAAATTCTTTGCTCTTACAAAGAGACAAAAAGAATAAACTTTTTTTTTAAATTTTTTTTTTTGAGACGGAGTTTCGCTCTTGTTACCCAGGCTAGAGTGCAATGGCGCGATCTCGGCTCACCGCAACCTCCGCCTCCTGGGTTCAGGCAATTCTCCTGCCTCAGCCTCCTGAGTAGCTGGGATTACAGGCACGCGCCACCATGCCCAGCTAATTTTTTGTGTTTTTAGTAGAGACAGGGTTTACCCATGTTGACCAGGATGGTCTCGATCTCTTGACCTCGTGATCCACCTGCCTCGGCCTCCCAAAGTGCTGGGATTACAGGCATGAGCCACCGCACCCGGCCGAATAAACTATTTTCTTCTGCTGCTGAAAGTTGTTGGATTTGGAAATGTTGTGCTGGTCAGAGGCCAGACTGAGATACTAAGGATGACAGAGCAAAAATATTAAAAGAATGTGGGTCTTTGGTGACCTGTTAAATTAACTAATGCCAGTGTGGTCCAACTTGAAATTCTTGTTATATGAGATAAGTGCATCTTCCTTATTTTTTTGGTCATTTCAAATTTAGTTTTTCTATTACTTGTAACCAAAATAACCTCTACTAATAAAATGTCATCAACAGGGAGGGATAGCCTGGGGAGAAATGCCAAATGTGGGTGAAGGGGAGGAAGGCAGCAAAACACACTGCCATGTGTGTACCTATGCAACTATCTTGCATGTTCTGCACATGTACCCCAAAACCTAAAATGCAATAAAAAAAATTTTTTAAAAATGTCATCAACAACACATCACTGTCTACAGGATAAAGTGAAAATTCCTTAATCTCCTTTGTAAGAGAGAGCCCAGCCTGGTCCTAACTCCACATCTAAATTTCCATGTCTACATTAGTGTTCTACTTCCTTGACCACCAGGGCTGTGCTAGTAAATAGTAACAACTAGTTCTCCAGGGTGAAAAAGCCCTGATTTGTCGCATTTACTAATTTTCATGGGGCAAATATTTGTGCCACTGATACTTTCTTGCTACCAATGTGATGTTGCTGAACAAGGAGCTGGGAAGTGTGCAGTGGGCTCTAGCAAGTCAGTCAGAGACAGCTTGAGCCAACTCCAGCAAACCACCGCAACACCACCCAGCTGTCTCCCACGTGTCTAAGTTTTCTCCCTGGATAGAGTTCAAGGCCCAATCTGGATCACCTCCTTTTAAAGACTTCATGATAAATCCTAACCCATAAATGTCTTTATAAATTAATGGGAATTTAGCAATTGCCTTGAACTGTTACTTTTCATAAGTATTTGCTCATAAGCGAACCACTTAATCAATTAATTAAAAAAACTTACAATAATAAAAATGTCAAAAGAGAGTAGTTTAGTGACACCATCTTACCTCCCTGCACTTCCTAAAGCAGTCCTAGGATTAGGCATTAGGAAAACTCCTAAAACGAAAATCCCTGCCTCCAGGCCCTGAAATCCCTGGAGGTACTTTATGGTAAATAAGATTTATCAGCTCCCAATGATTGCAAGTAACAGTTCCCAGGAGAGCTGGGTTAAGACACTAAAAAAGTGCCCTTGGCAAGATTGGGTGTGTTTCTAGTCTGCTCCTGACAAATCCCCTGAGGATGTAAGAATGAGCTTCTGAGGCCATTACAGGTCTAGCAACAGGGAGGTAAAGAAAAGAAGCCAGTTCCTTAGGCTGTGCTGATTGGAATGCAGGTCAGGTGGGTCAGCTTCATCTCCACCTCACAGGTGACACACCCCAGACTTGGAGGAAGCCTGTACTTAAGACTGCCAACACTTGAGCTGAGGCAACGAGGAGAGGCCTGGGAATGGAATGACTAAGTCACTCTGCCCCCTGACTAGGTCAGCACTGGGAGGGAGGCCAAACTCAGACTACTGGAAACTGACAGAGCATTCAGGGAATAGAAGATTGAGACTACATCAGGCTCTGGTTATTGCTTTGGGGCATTTACTTGACGTTCTCATTAACTCCCCTTTTTTCTATGTGACTAATGGCCCAGGTTGACCCCAGTAGGTACCACACACTAATGTTTCCTAAATTATAAAGACATGCTTTTTTTCTGCATTAGGGAGCTTTGGGGTTGAGGACTATATCTAATTGGTATCTACTAGAATCTCTCACTGATCTGCCCTCTGTCTCCATATTTCTGAACTGATCAGCATTGTGGCTATTCCCATGTTGCTTATGGTCTATGAACAAATCTGCAGATTATAACAATAATTCATAGAGACACCAATTTTTTCAGTTGGAAAAAGTCATTTCTTTCAGTTAGAAAAAAAATAGAATTGAAAAGTGTCACCATTACATAAGTAACCTTCCTAGGTTAAAAAGAGATAAGATCCTGAGGTCCAGAGAAATTAGTGAAACAAGACCAAAAGGTAGGAAAGGATCCATGGATTCGAGTAAAGTACTTAGAAGCACCCAAGGGAAAAATACAAGAACTGAGGCACATTTAAAAAGAAAACGCTGCCTATATAGCAGGAAAGAGGAAGGGAAACTGAAGGGCCAAATAATGAAAACTGATAGAAAGAGGTCCCAAGTGCTGATCAAGGATGCTGGACCTGCAACACCTCTTAACCAAGCTAGCTGCCCCCAGGCAGTGCCCTTCCACTCCTTCCCGGGGCTGCAAATCACACACAAGTGGCAGCTTTCCTCTTCCTGGCCGGCAAATGATGCTGCATCTAGCATCATCCTGCTTGCCTCCTTATCTAGACCTTCTACATGAGCAAAAAATGCTCAACAAAATGGGAATTAATGACAATTACATGAATTCTATTGATGTATGTTAGCACCCACTATGTGTAATGCATGCAAAGATGCAATCATTGCCCTTAAGAATTTTTCAGGCCGGGCACGGTGGCTTATGCCTGTAATCCCAGCACTTTGGGAGGCCAAGGCAGGTGGATCACGAGGTCAAGAGATCGAGACCATCCTGGCCAACATGGTGAAACCCCGTCTCTACTAAAAATACAAAAATTATCTGGGTGTGGTGGCATGCGCCTGTAGTCCCCGCTACTCGGGAGACTGAGGCAGGAAAATTGCTTGAACCCAGAAGGTAGAGGTTGCAGTGAGCCGAGATTGTGCCACTGCATTCCAGCCTGGTGCATGGCAACAGAGTGAGACTCTGTCTCAAAAAAAAAGAAAAAAAAGTCCAGATCCTTCTCTGCTTTACTTTCATCTTATTCAGGAAAGAAGACAAAAGGTGTAAAGGACAAGACAGCCTTTGACTGCAAACATTCATCCCTGAAAGGAACTGAAAGGGCCGAGTCTTACTGCCCCCACAGCATATTCTGTTCTTGGTTTCCTGCTTCCTACGAGACTTTCCTTTTGATCTTTGGTTTCCTCCTTCCCTTTTTCTCTATGTGAATAGTATCTCAGACCTTTATGCAGCAAACAGCTTCTAACACTCAGCAAGAGAGTGTGGTGGCTACTCTTAGAATTAAAGCACAGCCTAGTGAGTTGATGTTGCTCTGGCCTATTCCTATGGAATACCCCAATACTAGACCTACACACATCTACAACAATTAGGTTACACTGTGGACACAGTTGTTACTAGTGTCTCTGCTCAGAATCTAGGTTAGCATTTTTGTTTTCAGGTCTGGATCCATTGTCCGAACCTCTACATTGAATCATTATATCTATTCCTTTCTCAATTCTCATTGCCACAATCCCCTAGCTCATTTCCTCGGACCTAAACTATTGGAAAATAACTCCACAACTCTCTCTTGCCTTTAATGTCTCTCTTCTCCCATCTAGTCTTCACACCCTGCCTGAAACTAAGATCTGGTCACATCATTTCCCAGCTCAAAAGCCTCCAATTGTCTGTCCTTTTTTTTTTTTTTTTTTTTTTTTTTTGAGACAGGGTCTCACTCTGTTGCCCAGGCTGGAGTGCTGGAGTGCAGTGGCACAATCTCGGCTCACCGCAGCCACCACCTTTCAGATCTGGACTTCTAACTCCTAGTCTTGCCTATGAAAAATTCTTAAGGGCAATGATTGCATCTTTACACATAGTGGGTGCTAACATACATCAATAGAATTCATGTAATTGTCATTAATTCCCATTTTGTTGAGTATTTTTTCTGAGTATTCTTCTGCTTTCAGGTTCAAGTGATTCTCCTGATTCAGCCTACTGAGTAGCTGGAATTACAGGCATGCGCCACCATGCCTGGCTAATTTTTGTATTTTTTTAGTACAAAGAGGATTTCACCATGTTGGACAGGTTGGCCTAAAACGCCTTACTACCTTGGCCTCCCGAAGCATTGCACCCAGCCCAATCATCCTTAAAGAGAAATTTATCTACTGCCAATAATAAAAATAATAGTAAATATTATTATCTTTATTATCACTATTCATGTGGTTGGCACCATCCATCCCTAGGGGACTAATGAATTCAGAGAGCTCATAGATTGCTCTGGGATCACTGTGAAACTGAGAGAGAAAATCTTGTTATTTAGAACCCAACCAGGCTGGGTACAGTGGCTCACACCTATAATCCCAACACTTTGGGAAACTGAGGCAGCAGGATTGCTTGAGCCTAGGAGTTCAAGACCAGTCTGGGCAACATAGTGAGACTCTGTCTCCACAAAAAATTTAAAAATTATCCAGATACCATGGCGTGTGCTGGTATTCCTGGCTACTCAGGAGGCTGAGGCAAGAGAATCACTTGAACCAGGGAGTTTGAGGCTGCAGTGAGCTGAGATCGTGTCACTACATTCCAACCTGGGTGATGGAGTGAAACCCTGTCTCAAAAACAAAACAACAAAATCAACCCCAACTGTAGCTACTTTTAAGGGAGGTGATGTCATTCATATAGCAAGGAAAGAATTCTTCGCGCTGCCTCCTAATAGAATTGGAAGAAGGAGGGAATGGTGGGTTGGGCGTGTTCTGGTCTCTGCTGGGGCAGCACCTCCCACCTCTCCTCCTCTGGTTGGTTCAGTCTCCATCCCCCTACTTCTATTGGCCAGACTTCTAATAAAACAAAAATAATTTATTTTTGGGTACATAGTTTTAAATTTTTTCTATTATTTTGAGTTTTTTTTTTTCTTTTTTCTTTTTTTTTTTTAATTTTTATTGCATTATAGATTTTGGGGTACATGTGCAGAACGTGCAAGATAGTTGCATAGGTACACACATGGCAGTGTGTTTTGCTGCCTTCCTCCCCTTCACCCACACTTGGCATTCATCCCCAGGCTATCCCCCCCAGCCCCCCCCCGCTGTCCCTCCCCCATTTCCCCCAACAGTCCCCAGTGTATAGTAGACCGCCTCTCTGTGTCCATGTGTTCTCATTTTTCTCACCCACCTATGAGTGAGTATATGCGGTATTTCTTTTTCTGTTCTTGTGTCAGTTTGCTGAGAATGATGTTCTCCAGATTCATCCATGTCCTTACAAAGGACACAAACTCATCATTTTTGATTGCTGCATAATATTCCATGGTGTATATGTGCCACATTTTCCCAGTCTCTCTCTGTTGCCAGGCACCAGGCTGGAGTGCAGTGGCGCGATCTCGGCTCACTGCAACCTCTATCTCCTGGGTTGAAGCAATTCTCCTGCCTCAGCCTCCCAAGAAGCTGGGACTACAAACACGCGCCACCATGCCCAGATAATTTTTGTGTCTTTTAATAGAGACGGGGTTTCACCATGTTGGCCAGGATGGTCTCTATCTCCTGACCTTGTGATCTGCCCGCCTCAGCCTCCCAAAGCGCTGGGATTATAGGCGTGAGCCGCCCCACCCAGCTGAGTTTTTTTTTTTTTTTAATAGTAAATGAATTGGCCCTTTTATATTTCTTCCTCTCAAAACATGCACACATGACCCACCCATCCCTAACAATTATTTTTAAAATGAGTCAGATTTTTCCCCTTCGGGTCATATACTTTTAGTAGGAAACATGTTCTACTTTGCTATGTCAGACAGTATGTTGTTAAGGCTTTTCATGTCTGTTTTTTTCCAGTGGTGGGAAGAAGAAGGCAGACCAGGTCTAGGCAGGGTCCTAGAGGCTGGGAGGACTGGAGTCAGGTTTTCATACACAGTATCTGTGAGGAAACAAAGCCGCAGGGCAAAGGTAAAACTATATTTGGGAAGGTGTGGCAAAGGTTAATATCAATCTGGAGAAACGAGATCTTGTCATTTTACCAAGTTCAAGGGTCAGATTCACAGCCAAAAATAGGAGATGAAGTCATAGATCAGGAACTCAGTAAACCCAAGTCCCATAGTTAAAGCAGGTATGAGGTGAAAGGAACTAGTGCTACAGAGCGTAACAGGCGGAGCCCCATAACTCCCTGTTACAGGATGAGCAAAGCTGAGCTAAGCCCAGGTCGATTTAATGAGAGAAGACACGACAGTACCAGCTCAATGGAATGCAAGTTCTAGTGCTCAGTGAATATTTATTGCATGAAAGGGGGGTTTACTAATAAGTCAACAAGATTTATGAAGCATATATAAGATTCATTAAAATGTGAATATCACCAGCAAATTTAGCAGCTTTCCTAAAGAGAGGCAGAAGAGAGACAAAAGGTGTGAATGTTAACATTTAAAATTAACTAACATTACAGACGCAGGGGTTACTTCAGACTTCCTCTTGCCACCAAAACAACATCTAATCCAGTCACTTAGGAAACAGCTGCTTATTCCAGAATGAAGAATAATCTAAACTCTCTCTTTCTCTCTCTCCTTAATCATTCTTTCTGCTTCCCAGCCTGAATGTGAACTTATAATGGATGTAATAGGTCAGTGTTAGTTCCACAGTCTTCACCTGTGACAAATACTGTAAAATTTCATGCTCAAGGTCCCTGGCAGCTGATCCAGCTGAGAGAGCAACTCCAGCCCTTGGTAACTGTGATTTTGCTGAAAAGAGCCACATCCACGCGTGATTGCATGTGCACAGCACACATCATGGTTTCAGAGTGTGTTTCCCAGCCTAGCAGTAGTGCCTCACCTCTGAGCCAACCAGAAATGCAGACAGGAGACTTGTGGGCATAAAAAGACACCACAGGCCATGTAATGACATCTTATCACTATGTCTCTAAAACAGGCTTCTGCAAGCTGTTTTGACAGATGGAAGTCTACCTGGGTAGATCAGTTAAGAGTCACTCTCCATTTACTCTCAGTTTGATTCAGCTCTTTAGTATCCTACCAGATTTATCTTATATCCAATGATATGTATTTAAGAACCTGAGAGAAAAAAGAAACATCTCAAAGTGCCCTATTTACTAAAGAGCCCAAGGAGTCTCTTTACTCAGCAACCACAGCAACAAACAGCATTAGCATGCAGTAAGGTCGTAGTGTTTTGTCACCATGGTGGCAAGAGGTTTGTCACGATTACATGATCGCTGGCAGTGGGGAACTGAGTACTAGAAAAGACAAGAGAAATCCCTCTCACCTGGTATATGTTCTCAAAGCAGACATAAGAAGTACTGACTTCAAATGCACAAAGGTGAGTCTCTGTCACTAGACTACAGAGAATGGTTGTTTTTGTTTTTTTTTTTTAATTTTTATTTCATTTTAGGTTTGGGGGTACATGTGCAGAACGTGCAAGATAGTTGCATAGGTACACACATGGCAGTGTGTTTTGCTGCCTTCCTCCCCTTCACCCACACTTGGCATTCATCCCCAGGCTATCCCTCCCCAGCCCCCCACCCCGCTGTCCCTCTCCCATTCCCCCCAATAGACCCCAGTGTGTAGTAGACCCCCTCTCTGTGTCCATGTGTTCTCATTTTTCTCACCCACCTATGAGTGAGTACATGCAGTATTTCTTTTTCTGTTCTTGTGTCAGTTTGCTGAGAATGATGTTCTCCAGATTCATCCATGTCCTTACAAAGGACACAAACTCATCATTTTTGATTGCTGCATAATATTCCATGGTGTATATGTGCCACATTTTCCCAGTCCAGTCTATCATCGTTGGGCATTTGGGTTGGTTCCAGGTCTTTGCTATTGTAAACAGTGCTGCAATGAACATTCGTGTGCATGTGTCCTTATAGTAGAACGATTTATAGTCCTTCGGATATATACCCAGTAATGGGATTGCTGGGTCAAATGGAATTTCTATTTCTAGGTCCTTGAGGAATCGCCACACTGTCTTCCACAATGGTTGAACTAATTTACACTCCCACCAACAGTGTAAGAGTGTTCCTATTTCTCCACATCCTCTCCAGCATCTGCTGCAGAGAATGGTTTTTATCAAAAAGATGAAAGGTGTTTTCGAGAATGTGGAGAAAAGGGAACCCGGCCGGGCGTGGTGGCTCACGCCTGTAATCCCAGCACTTTGGGAGGCTGAGGCAGGAGGATCACGAGGTCAAGAGATCAATATCATCCTGGCCAACATGGCGAAATCCCATCTCTACTAAAAAATACAAAAATTAGCTGGGCGTGGTGGCGCGTGCCTGTGGTCCCAGCTACTCAGGAGGCTGAGGCAGAATTGCTTGAACCCAGGAGATGGAGGTTGCAGTGAGCCAAGATTGCGCCACTGCACTCCATCCTGGTGACAGAGCAAGACTCCATCTCAAAAAAAAAAAAAGAAAAGGGAACCCAATCCACTGTTGGCGGGAATGTAAATTTGTACAACCATTTTGAAAAACAGTGTGGAGGTGCCTCAAAAATTAAATATAGAATTACCATAAAATCCAGCAATTCAACTTCTGGGTACATATCCAAAGAAATCAAAATGGGCTGGGCGCTATGGCTCACACCTGTAATCCCAGCACTTTGGGAGGCCGAGATGGGTGGATCACCTGAGGTCAGGAGTTTGAGACCAGCCTGGTCAACTGGTGACACCCCATCTCTATATATATAAAAAAAAAGAAATCAAAATGAGTGCATCAAAGAGATATATGCACTCCCATGTTTATTGCAGCATTATTCACAATAGGCAAAATATAGGAACAAGCTTAATGTCCATCAGTATCTAAACAGATACAGAAAATGTGGCATGTATACACAGTGGAATATCAAGAGAACCTTGAAGAGGAAGGAAATCTTGTTTACAACATGGATGAACCTGAAGGACATAAGCTAAGTGAAGTAAGTCAGGTACAGAAAGACAGATAATATCTCACTTACATGTTGAATCTAAAAAAGTTGAATTCATAGACACAGAGAGTAGAATGGTGGTTACCAGAGGATGTGGTGCAAGCATAGAGAAAGCAGAGATGTTGTTCAAAGGATACAAACTTTCTTTCTTTCTTTTTTTTTTCTGAGACGGAGTTTCGCTCCTGTTACCCAGGCTGGAGTGCAAAGGCGTGATCTCGGCTCACCGCAACCTCCGCCTCCTGGGTTCAGGCAATTCTCCTGCCTCAGCCTCCTGAGTAGCTGGGATTACAGGCACGCACCACCATGCCCAGCTAATTTTTTGTATTTTTAGTAGAGACGGGGTTTCACCATGTTGACCACGATGGTCTCGATCTCTTGACCTCGTGTTCCACCCACCTCGGCCTCCCAAAGTGCTGGGATTACAGGCTTGAGCCACCGCGCCCAGCCTACAAACTTTCAGTTACACAAAAAGAGTAAGTTTTAGAGATCTGTTGTGCAGCATGGCGACCACAGTTAATAATAAGGTATTATGTATCTCAAAATTGCTGAAAGAGTAGATTTCAAATGTTCTTCCTACACATTTGTAGGCTAGGTGATGGATATGTTGGTTAGCTTGATTTAATCTTTCTACAATGTATGCACATATAAAAACATCACATTTTGCCCTCATAGATGTATATAATCATTATTTGTCAATTAAAAAAAGGTTTAAAGGTATTCCAGCTTCCTCCTACGCACGTTAATCAGGATGACATAACTGAAAGAGCACTTTAATTGGCAGCAGTACTGTTTCCTTCCTCATTTTGACACATCAGATAGCTGCCAGTGCTTGGGATATGAGAGACAATTACTTCTCAGTAGAGTGCTACTATTTAGCATATTAACAAAAACACTTTCCCAGCACTTATCTGCACAAGGTGAAACAATTATTCCATTCCACAAGTTAAATCTAGTTCCTGCTTAGCTTTCCTAAGAGTCCGTTTTCTGCTTTAGGTCACCGACTCTTAAGTCCTTTCCAATAAAGCCTTTTTTTTTTTTTTTTTTTTTTTGAGACAGTCTCACTCTGTCGCCAGGAGCCAGGCTGGAGTGCAGTAGCTCGATCTCAGCTCACTGCAACCTCTGCCTCCTGGGTTCAAGCCATTTTCATTTTTGTTAAGAATGAGACCAGCAAATAATAATGTCAAGGTAGCTGTTTTTCTGGCAGAAGCTTGTTCCTGATTACTGCCTCTGCACTCGGGAATAAGGGATCTCACGGGCTTATGAGGGGACATTAGCTTAATTAGGGAGAGACCAATAAAGAGGATAAGGGACTTGAGTAGGAGGTGACAAAGCCTAGGAACAGATGGCTTGATGAAGAATGCTAAATAGGGTTAAAGATATTGATCTGCATGCTATTTTTAGTGTCCTTCTCAAAAACTGGATAAATTAACATTTTAGGAGTTTAGCCTAAGATATATGACAAGAATTGTAAAGATGTAAATACAGATACTAGAGAACAAATGCTTCAATAAATAGAACTAACAGCAGCTGCCATTTTAGAATGTACTATATGTGTAGCACATGGAAAGCTAAAGAATTGATGATTTCTCACTCAATCCTCTCAACAACACTTCCTTTAAAAGTCTTCAGTGACAGGCCGGGGGCGTGGATCACGAGATCAAGAGATCGAGACCATCCTGGTCAACATGGTGAAAGTACAAAAAAAAAAAAAAATTAGCTGGGCACGGTGGCGCGTGCCTGTAATCCCAGCTACTCAGGAGGCTGAGGCAGGAGAATTGCCTGAACCCAGGAGGCGGAGGTTGCGGTGAGCTGAGATCGTGCCATTGCACTCCAGTCTGGGTAATAAGAGCGAAACTCCGTCTCAAAAAAAAAAAAAAGTCTTCAGTGACGTTTTAGAAAATACAACAGTCAGCCAGCAGGGTGGCTCACACCTATAATCCCAGCACTTTGGGAGGCCAAGGCTGGTGTATCACCTGAGGTCAGGAATTTGAGACCAGTCTGGCCAACATGGTTAAACCCCATCTCTACTAAAAATACAAAAATTAGCCTGGTATGGTGGTGCATGTCTGTAATCCCAGTTACTCGGAAGGCTGAGTGAGAAGAATCACTTGAATCCAGGAGGCAGAGGTTGCAGTGAGCTGAGATCACACCACTGCACTCCAGCCTGGGTGAGAGTGAGACTGTCTCAAAAACAAAAACAAAAGCAAAACAAAACAACAACAACAAAAACCCACCACAAGCTTATCAGAACTGAATTAGAAAAGATAAAGTATAAGATAGGCTTCAGGGGCCAGGCACGGGATGCTCATGTCTGTAATCCCAGCCTTTTGGGAGGCCAAGGCAGGCAGATCACCTGAGGTCAGGAGTTGGAGACCAGCCTAGCCAACATGGTGAAATCCCATCTCTATTAAAAATACAAAAATTAGCCCGGCATGGTGTTAGGTGCCTGTAATCCCAGCTACTCGGGAGACTGAGCCAGGAGAATCACTTGAAACAGGGAGGCAGAGGTTGCAGTGAGCTGAGATCATGCCATTGCACTCCAGCCTAAGTGACAAGAGCAAGACTTCATCTCAAAAAAACAAATAAACAAACAAACAAAATTAGCCAAGCATGGTGGTGCTTGCCTGTAATCCCAGCCACTTGGGAAGCTGAGGCAGGAGAATCGCTTAAACCCAGGAGTCATAGGTTGCAGTGAGCCCAGATCGTGCCATTGCATTCCAGCCTGAACAACAAGAGTGAAACTCTGTTTCAAAAAAAAAAAAAAAAGACCTCAGGAAAGACTAAAACCTAGGGCTGAAATGTTTCCAGAATTCTCTGCAGCCTCTATTACAATTTCTTTCTGCATGTGAGCATTTTTCTGTCCCACTACAGACTGACTTCTTCCACACAAAGGGAATATCAACTCCAGAGCCTCACATCTCATAGTGCTCACCATCAGAGATGACCTGAGACTACCTTTCTCCACCAAATTAAAAAATCTGGGGCCGGGCGCGGTGGCTTAAGCCTGTAATCCCAGCACTTTGGGAGGCCGAGGCGGGTGGATCACGAGGTCAAGAGATCAAGACCATCCTGGTCAACATGGTGAAACCCTGTCTCTACTAAAAATACAAAAAAAAAAAAATTAGCTGGGCATGGTGGCGCGTGCCTGTAATCCCAGCTACTCAGGAGGCTGAGGCAGGAGAATTGCCTGAAGCCAGGAGACTGAGATTGCGGTGAGCCGAGATCGCGCCATTGCACTCCAGCCTGGGTAATAAGAGCGAAACTCCGTTTCAAAAAAAAAAAAAAATCTGGTGGAAAGGCTCTGCTCAGACCATATTGGGTCAGGTACCCATCCTCAGACCAATATTATGTCTGATATAGGGAACAGTCAAATATTTTGTTTGGGTCAGTTTTCTAGCCCTAGACCAATTGTTGGGGCAGGGAAATAAGCCCCAACATGAATTACACAACTGAAAACGGAGATGTGGTCAGATGCTTGTGTTCATACTTGAGACAAAATAGTACAGGGATGCAAAGCTGTGAAAGTCCGTTTATCGGGTTGCAAGAAGGATCTGCAGAGCTCTGGAGCATGAATGGCCTTGAGTGAGGGCACTTGGCAAGCAGGACCAGGGACTACCAATATGGATTTTAGAAAATACAAGCATTCAGCCGGGCGCTGTGGCTCACGCCTGTAATCCCAGCACTTTGGGAGGCTGAGGCGGGTGGATCACGAGGTCAGAAGATCAGACTATCCGGGCCAACATGGTGAAACCCCGCCTTTACTAAAAATACAAGAATTAGCTGGGTGGGGTAGTGCACGCCTGTAGTCCCAGCTACTTGGGAGGCTGAGGCAGGACAATCCCTTGAACCAGGAAGCCAGAGGTTGCAGTGGGCTGAGATTGTGCCACTGCACTCCAGCCTGGAGATAGAGCTAGACTCTGTCTAAAAGAAAAGAAAGAAGCCGGGTGCGGTGGCTCAAGCCTGTAATCCCAGCACTTTGGGAGGCCGAGGCGGGTGGATCACAAGGTCAAGAGATCGAGACCATCCTGGTCAACATGGTGAAACCCCGTCTCTACTAAAAATACAAAAAATTAGCTGGGCATGGTGGCGCGTGCCTATAATCCCAGCTACTTAGGAGGCTGAGGCAGGAGAATTGCCTGAACCCAGGAGGCGGAGGTTGCGGTGAGCCGAGATCGCGCCATTGCACTCCAGCCTGGGTAACAAGAGCGAAACTCAGCCTTAAAAAAAAAAAAAGAAAGAAAGAAAGAAAAGAAAAACCGTTTCTTGGAGATTTCTAGAATTTTATGGAGAAATAGGCCTTCCAGTGTTTTCTAAAGGGAGCAGGAAGGACTGAGAAAGTCCATGTCCCCTCAGTTTAAGAACACTTCCTGGAAGGTGCATACAACATTTTGCTTACATCCCTTGGCCAGAACTTGGTCACGTGACCACACTCAGCTGCAAAGGAGGCTGTTACTTATTATTTATTTAAAGTATTCATTATTTTAAAGTATTTAAAGTGTTTATTTATTATTTAAGTATTTATTATTTATTTAAAGTATTATTTATTCTGGTGGCCATTTGCCAAGTTGAAATTAGAAATTCTTTTACTAAGAAAGGCCAGATGGAAATTAGAAGAAAACTTGCAACATATGTCACAGACTATGCAATGTATATTTATTTATTATTTTGTCTGAAAATAATAGTACCTTTTCTTCTCTGCGGGGAATGGTTCTCTCCTACTGCAGGGACTTGCCAAAGCAGCATCCCACTCCCCTGACGGTAAAATTCCCAACTCAGCTTGTTTCAAGCATAATACCCCTGTCTGCCTTGACTTCAGTGATTTGTGCAAAGGTCCAAATTTGACCTATCAGATCCCCTTCCTGGGATTTTCTAACTGAATTTTTCTTGGGTTATAAGGTCATAAGTATATAAACCCCCAGCTACTTAAGGCTATAGTTGAGATATGGTGACAGCAATTTAAAAGACTTAAAGCTGGTTGGGGCGGTGGCTCATACCTGTAATCCCAGCACTTTGGGAGGCTGAGATGGGCGGATCACAAGGTGAAGAGATGGAGACCTTCCTGGCCAACATGGTGAAACCTCATCTCTACTAAAAGTATAAAAATTAGCTGAGCATGGTGTTGCACGCCTGTAATCCCAGCTACTCGGGAGGCTGAGGCGGGAAAATCGCTTGAACCCAGGAGGAAGAGGTTGCAGTGAGCCGAGATCATGCCACGGTACTCCAGCCTGGCAACAGAGACTCAATCTCAAAAGAAAAAAGACCAGAACCAATACAAAAAGAGAAAAATGAAGAGAGAGAAATTAGAAATTTCTGGATAATATCCAAGCTCTTGGAGCCAGTCATCCATAAAAAGAAATCCACCCTTACCCTTTCTGCTGATTGGCCATTTAAACCAATATGTCTCCCATTATTCCTTAAGCCCATTTCATCTAGGATTCTGTAATTTGTAATCAAAAGTGTATTTACCGCCCAGCGCGGTGGCTCAAGCCTGTAATCCCAGCACTTTGGGAGGCCGAGGCAGGTGATCACGAGGTCAAGAGATTGAGACCATCCTGGTCAACATGGTGAAACCCCGTCTCTACTAAAAATACAAAAATTAGCTGGGCACGGTGGCGCGTGCCTGTAATCCCAGCTACTCAGGAGGCTGAGGCAGGAGAATTGCCTGAACCCAGGAGGCGGAGGTTGCGGTGAGCCAAGATCGCGCCATTGCACTCCAGTCTGGGTAACAAGAGTGAAACTCCGTCTGGAAAAAAAAAGTGTATTTACCTTTAAAATTTATATAAATTTTAGAAATACTTAGAAATTAAATTTCTAAACAGTTAAACACAGCTATACCATATTCCAAATCAATGGAAGCCATTAATCATGTGACGTGTTCCTGCTAAATACTCTTGACTTTCAGCCTTCAGGTAACATAAATCAAAGGTATTACGTTGTGTTGTGTTGTGTTCTGCTATGCTGTGTTGTATTGTGCTGTATTGTATTAAGTAATTCTGAACAATCACTTACAGAACCTAGCACCTATTAACTAGGCACACCTGTAATCCCAGTACCTTGGGAAGCTTAGGCAGGTGGATCACCTGAGGTTAGGAGCTTGAGACCAGCCTAGTCAACATGGTGAAACCCTGTCTCTACTAAAAATACAAAGAATATTAGCTGGGCATGGTAGTGCACACTTGTAGTCCCAGCTACTCAGGAGACTGAGGGAGAAGAATCAGTTGAACCTGGGAGACGGAGGTTACAGTGAGCTGAGATCACACCACCGCACTCCAAACTGGGCAACAGAGTGAGACTCCATCTCTAAATAAATAAATAAATAAGGTAAGCAGCGGCACAAAAGCAGAAGTGATCAACTTGACATTTTTAACTACATTTGCCAAAGATTTCTCATAATTAATCTGCTAATATCCTTTAGTGCTAAGAGGACAACTGCTACAAAAAAAGTGTATTTTCTTAAAATTCCAAATTGGAAATATTTTTTCTTTATTATTTCCCTATGAAATAATTAAACTCTATTCTATTTTATCATGAGAGATTTTAAGTAGAATAGTAAAGAGATCCAACTAATTTGGTGAGTTCAAGTTATTGAGGTGATTAATTAGCCAAGACCTTATGAATTTCTCAGACATTTTTTTCTTTTTTTTGAAATGGAGTTTCGCTCTTGTTGCCCAGGCTGGAGTTCAGTGATTGGATCTCGGCTCACTGCAACCTCCGCTTCCTGGGTTCAAGCGATTCTCCTGACTCAGCCTCCTGAGTAGTTGGGATTGCAGGTGCCCACCCCTATGCCTGGCTAATTTTTGGTATTTTTAGTAGAGACGGGGTTTCTCCATGTTGGCCAGGATGGTATTGAACTCCTGACCTCAAGTGATCCACACACCTCAGCCTCCCAAAGTTCTGGGATTACAGGCATGAGCCACCATGCCCAGCTAACATTTTTAATACAAGGAAAAAATACAATAAAAAAGCTTTCTGAAGTATCCAAACTAATGTATCACGATCTGAATCACAAAAAAAAAAAAACATAATTTTTGGCCGAGTTCCCTTAAATAGTAAAATTAACTTTTTTTTTTTTGAGATGGAGTTTCGTTCCTGTTACTCAGGCTGGAGTACAATGGTGCAATCTAGGCTTACTGCAATCTCCGCCTCCTGGGTTCAGGCAATTCTCCTGCTTCAGCCTCCTGAGTAGCTGGGATTACAGGCACGCGCCACCGTGCCCAGCTATTTTTTTTTATTTTTAGTAGAGACAGGGTTTCACCATGTTGACCAGGATGGTCTCGATCTCTTGACCTCGTGATCCACCCTCCTTGGCCTCCCAAAGTGCTCGGATTACAGGTGTGAGCCACCACGCCCGGCCAAAAATTAACTTTTTACATAGTAGGTGATATTCAATAATACTTATGTTTTCACTAGATCATGTGTACATAACTATTTTGCTCAAAAGAGTTATTTATTTAAATCAAACATGTTTGACAAAGCTCTAGGATGCAGTGGTCAATAGTATCTTTTTTTTTTTGAGACGGAGTTTCGCTCTTGTTACCCAGGCCGGAGTGCAATGGCGCGATCTCGGCTCACCGCAACCTCCACCTCCTGGGTTCAAGCAATTCTCCTGCCTCAGCCTCCTGAGTAGCTGGGATTACAGGCACACACCACCATGCCCAGCTAATTTTTGTATTTTTAGTAGAGACGGGGTTTCACCTTGTTGACCAGGATGGTCTCGATTTCTTGACCTCGTGATCCACCTGCCTCGGCCTCCCAAAGTGCTGGGATTATAGGCATGAGCCACCGCGCCCGGCCTGATGAATGATTTTTGTCAAAATTGTTACAAGTTTAATAGGAAACTTTCAATGATAAAACAACTACCCCTACTGTGGTATGTTGAGAGTAGGACCCATCCACCCACAAACTGTTGTTTGATTAAACCCATTGTCCAGGGTTCTGACATCAGCAGGCCGTGGGGGATTCAAAAGAGGCTATTCTTGATACTTAGAGACTTATGATTGGCAGATGAGTAACTGTGGTAATTAACTGCATTTAAGATGCTATTGCTTAGGGATGCTTTAGATTTCTACTAGCAATAGCTCAAGAATGAACTTACTGGCGAGTACAGGAGAAGTTTCAACGATTTAGCCCAAAGAAAGCTCTAGGAAAGCATTTATTTGCAGCTGTCTCCAGCAGAGGTTGTTCATCCTCTCAGGTTCCACAATCTCCAGGACAAGTAATTTGGTGGTTGCATTCTCTTGGCTTCCCATTTTTCCTCTAAGAAACAGAGGATTGAAAAGATTTCAGTGACTCGCCCGAGGTCACATAGCAGGGAAGTTGCAATGAGTTCTCCAAAGATGCTGTCGTCTCTGAAATCTTTTTTTTTTTTTTTTTTTTTTTAAGACAGAGTCTCTCTCTCTTGCCAGGCACCAGGTTGGAGCGCACTGGCGTAATCTCAACTCACTGCAACCTCCGCCTCCTGGGTTCAAGCAATTCTCCTGCCTCAGCCTCCCGAGTAGCTGGGACTACAGGCACGCACCACCATGCCCAGCTAATTTTGTATCTTTAGTGGAGATGGAGTTTCACCATGTTGGCCAGGATGGTCTTGATCTCTTGACCTCATGATCCACCCACCTTGGCCTCCCAAAGTGCTGGGATTATAGGCGTGAGCCACCACACCCAGCCATCTCTGAAATATTAAAAGTCCAGTCATCAGTGCCTAGCACCATGGGCGGATCACGAGGTCAAGAGATCGAGACCATCCTGGCCAACATGGTGAAACTGGGTTTCTAGTAAAAAATACAAAAATTAGCTGGGCTTGGTGGCGTCTGCCTGTAATCCCAGCTACCAGGGAGGCTGAGGCAGGAGAATTGCTTGAACCCAAGAGGCGGAGATTGCAGTGAGCCGAGATTGCGCCACTGTACTCCCACCTGGTGCCTGGCGACCGAGCAAGACTCTGTCTCAAAAAAAAAAAAAAGTCCAGTCATCTACAACCTATACCAATCTCCTATCCCTCCATCTGTTTGCCCCTCATACTCTCTGCTCACCTCTTTTAGCACCACAGCCAGCTCAAGTTCTAGATGTCTTAATTTTTCCTGAGTCTATCTAGGGGAGCCCAAGTCCCATAGCCAAACCGTTGGAGCACTGGTTCTCTCTTGCCCTTACATACATAATCCATGAAGTGCTAAATACTGGATCAGTCAAACTGATTTCTCTGCTACTACATTCTAAGTACAGCTGGGGAAAATTACACCTGTGGATTGATAACAATACAAAATTTTAAATATCAAATTTAAGTTCAAAAAGGCTTCTCTCATTCCTTCAGTCACTCTTCTAAACTTTCACCACCATCTTACTTTATGACCATCGCTTCGCTCCTTATTTTTATTTATTTATTTATTTATTTTGAGACAGAGTCTCACTCGGTTGCCCAGGCTGGAGTGCAATGGCACAGTCTTGGCTCACTGCAATCTCTGCCTCCCTGGCTCAAGCAATTCTCCTGTTTCAGCCTCCCAAGTAGCTGGGGTTACAGGCACGTGCCACCACGCCAGGCTAATTTTTGTATTTTTAGTAGAGAAAGGGACTCACTATGTTGCCCAAGCTGGTTTTGAGTTCCTGACCTCAGGTGATCCACCTGCCTCAGCCTCCCAAAGTGCTGGGATTACAGGCCTGAGCCACCACACCTGGCCACTTGGTCCTTCTCAAAAGATAACCTAATCTCGTGGTTCACTTAGAAAATTGAGGCCTTGGTACAAATGGGAAGGAATTTCCTTACCCTTCAGGCCCTGCATTCATAAGCCTGTGTTCAGCTGAATCTATCCTTACCTCACACACATTTCTGAACAAAAGCCCTTCCCTCTGGCATAGAGAAAATGCCCCATCTATTCAAGATTAATTTTCCCCATTATTGTACATAGTTCCATCCCCTTCTGCTTCCTCAGGGAGTTTGGGCCATTAATGTTTCATTTATCTTCCATATTTTCCACTTCTCTTTCTCTCCTGGATTCCTCCCTGAAACCTAAAGTACCCTCATTTTATTTATTTATTTATATTTATTCTTGAGACGGAGTTTCGCTCTTGTTATCCAGGCTGGAGTGCAATGGCACGATCTCAGCTCACCACAACCTCTGCCTCCTGGGTTCAGGAAATTCTCCTGCCTCAGCCTCCTGAGTAGCTGGGATTACAGGCACGCGCCACCATGCCCAGCTAATTTTTGTATTTTTAGTAGAGACGGGGTTTCACCATGTTGACCAGGATGGTCTCGATCTGTTGACCTCATGATCCACCCGCCTTAGCCTCCCAAAGTACTGGGATTATAGGCATGAGCCACCCCACCCGGCCTAGTACCCTCATTTTAAAACAAACAAAATGAAAGCCAGCTTCCTAAAACATTCATTGGAACCCGCATCTACTTTAAACAACTGAGCTTCCCCACAAAGGAGCTTCTTGAATTACACACCAAATCTCTCCTCTCTACTTCCTCAACTCCCATTCGTGCTTCAAACCACTTCAACTGGGCTTCCATTTCCACCAGTTCACTGCAACTGTTCTAGCAAATGTCCATGGCAGCTGTACTTGTCACCTCTTTCATGATTACTATTGTTTACCTATGCATCCTGTTTTTCCATTGAATATAGCTTTAAATTTCTATCTATGCAGTTACTGCACAATGTTTTGTTTGTTTGTTTGTTTGTTTGTTTGTTTGGAGACAGAATTTCCCTCTTGTCACCCAGGATGGAGTGCAATGGCTCGATGTCGGCTCACTGCAACCTCCACCTCCTGGGTTCAAGCGATTCTCCCGCCTCAGCCTCCCGAGTAGCTGGGATTAGAGGCAACTGCCACCACGCCTGGTAAGTCTCTTATTTTTAGTAGAGATGGGGGTTTCATCATGTTGGGAAGGCTAGTCTCAAACTCTTGACTACTGCAGTTTTCTTAGTCATTAAATTATACAGATTTAGAGAATCAGGCTGAGCGCGGGGGCTCACACCTGTAATCTCAGCGCTTTGGGAGGCCGAGGCGGGCAGATCACAAGGTCAGGAGATCGAGACCATCCTGGCTAACACAGTCAAACTGCATCTTTACTAAAAATACAAAAAAAGTAGCCAGGTTCGGTGGCTCACGCCTGTAGTACCAGCTACTCAGGAGGCTGAGACAGGAAAATCCCTGGAACCCGGTAGGCGGAGGTTGCAGTGAGCCGAGATGGCTTCACTGCACTCCAGCCTGGCGACAGAACGGGACTCCGTCTCAAAAACAAAACAAAACAAGCAAAACAAGCTTTAGACAAAAAAGAAAGAAAGAAATTAAATAAATAAATAAAGATTTAGAGCGTCTTTGCACTTGACAGGAGACAGAAAAATGTTGAATGAATGAAGCTCTGCCCACTTTGACCTCTCAAGGTGCATTGTATCTTTTTACAGGTAATCATTATATTCTAGTGCTTTCTTCTTTACTAAATTTTCTGATTTTTATTTTTTATTTTTATTCTATTTTTTATATTTTATTTACTTTGAGATGGAGTTTCTCTCTGTCTCACCTAGGATGGAGTGCAATGGCACAATCTCAGCTCAGTGCAGCCTACGCCTCCCAGGTTCAAGCGATTCTCCTGTCTCAGCCTCCCGAGTAGCTGGGACTACAGGTGCCCACCACCACACTGGCTAATTTTGTATTTTTAGTAGAGACGGGGTTTTACCACATTGGCCAGACTGGTATTGAACTCCTGACCTCAGATAATTCACCTGCCTTGGCCTCTCAAAGTGCTGAGATTACAGGCCTGAGCCACTGTGCTGGGCCTCTCTCTTGTATTTTTATTTTTATCTCCTTATCTGATTTTTCATTGTATTCTTGATTTTGCCTATCAAAGAGAAATCTAATCAGTATTTGTTAAATTAAAGAAAAATGTAAGTAACATGAAAGAACAGGATGCCACCGTACTTTAGATGAGGCACAAGGCTTGGCCTAAACAAAGCTTTTCTCTGGTGACAGCCACCTGCATCATAGTCCTCATTAACCTCGTCTTGCTGTTTCTGGCTCAGTGCTCTGCTGCTGTCCCACAGAGCCTGTTACTTTCCCTTCTACTGCCATAAAATTACCTGTCCTATTTTTTATTTCCTCAGGGTCTAAGATTTCAGCCAGCAAGTCAGACAAACTAATTTTCATTAATTGAGTACAGTAATTGGAGAAGCCAAAGGGAGCACATGCCCAGGCAATAAATGTGCATTTTTAATAAAACACTGTGCTTTTTCTAATTATAAAAGACACTTTTTATCATAGAAAAAATTGTAAGCACCAAAAAATAGAAAATAAAAAGCACACACACAAAATTCAGGCGAGTCATAACATTTTGGTTGTAACATAGCAGAGTAGTTAAGAGCCCAGACTCCACTGCCTAAGCTTGACTCCCGCCTGTACCACCTTCTAGCTATTTGACCTTGGGCAAGTTTCTTAACCTGTCAATGTCTCAGCTTTATCATCTGTAAAACAGAGATAGTGATAGTACCTATTATTGCTATGAGACTTAAATGAGCTAACATATGTGGAGTCCTTAAAACAATCTCTGGCACATAGTAAGGTCTAGGTTAGGTTGTTTCTTTTTTTCTTTTTTTCTTTTTTGAGACAGTCTTGCTCTGTTGCCCAGGCTGCAGTGCAGTGGTGCGATCTCAGCTCACTGTAACCTCTGCCTCCCAGGTTCAAGCAATTCTCTTCCTTAGCTTCCTGAGTAGCTGGGATTACAGGCATCGGTCACCACGCCCAGCTAATTTTTGTATTTTTAGTAGAGACGGGGTTTCATCATCTTGGCCAGGCTGGTCTTGAAATCCTGACCTCGTGATCCACCCCCTCCTTGGCTTCCCAAAGTGCTGGGATTATAGGCATGAGCCACCACACCCAGCTATGTTAGGTATTTGCTATTATTGTTTTGGCAACTAGCCTTCCAGATAGATAAGACAGACCAACAGAGAAGAGATATAACTATAAACACGTGTACTTTAAAAAGTACTGGAATTGTTTTTTTTTTTTTTTTTGAGGCGGAGTCTTGCTCTGTTGCCAGGCTGAAGTGCAGTGGTGCAATCTCAGCTCACTGCAACCTCTGCTTCCTGGTTTCAAGCAATTCTTCCGCCTCAGCCTCCCGAGTAGCTGAGACCACAGACATGTGCCTCCACACCTGGCTAATTTTTGTATTTTTAGTAGAGACGGGGTTTCACCATGTTGGCCAGGATGGTCTCGATCTCTTGACCTCGTGATCCACCTACCTGGCCTCCCAAAGTGCTGGGATTACAGGTGTGAGCCACCATGCCCAGCCTGCAATCATTCTTTACCTGTATCTTCTTATTGCTTTTGTCACTTAAAAGCACGCCATGAGGCCAGGCATGGTGGCTCAGCCTGTAGTCCGAGCACTTTTGAAGGCTCAAGTGGGAGGATTGCTTGAGCCCAGGAGTTTGAGACTAGCTTGGGCAACATAGCAAGAACCTGTCTACATAAAAAAAAAAAAAAAAAAAAAAAAAAAAAGGCCAGGTATGGTGGCACATGCCTGTAGTCCTAGCTACTAGGTAAATTGAGGTGGGAGGATTGCTTGAGACCAGGAGTTGAAGGCTGCAGTGAGCAATGATCTTGCCACTGCACTCCAGCCTGGGCAACGGAGCAAAATCCTGTCTCAAAAAAAAAACAAAAAACTAAAAACAAAAAAAACTTTTGCCCCCCAAAATCTACAAATAAAATAATATACATCTTTTAAATATGGCCTTTTGAGAACAAAATATTCTTCCCTCGAACCTCCCAAACTCATTCTTTTCCCTGCTACCCAGACAACTAAGTGAAATAGTTGGAGGAAGGCAAGAATCCTAGCTATAGCCATCAATGATATTAATCCTTAACATTAACACTTCAATATTACCCAGCGTCTTTACGCCACAAAGAACTTGCCAGTGGTAAAAAAGAGGAGTAGGATGTGGGATATTTTTAGTCTCTGCTGATCCCTGCCATGTGGTTGTTAATAGTAGCTGAGGTTATCATTTACTGCTCACTTAAGCTCTTTAAGCACTGAAGCAAGCTTTTGCCTTCATTCATCCTCACGATAATACATACCAATATTATGACATTTTATCAATATTAGTATGTATTATACATATTAATAATATTATAAGAATTATAGGCCAGGCGCGGTGGCTTACGCCTATAATCTAGCACTTTGGGAGGCCGAGGCAGGTGGATTACGAGGTCAAGAGATCGAGACCATCCTGGTCAACATGGTGAAACCCCGTCTCTACTAAAACTACAAAAAATTAGCTGGGCACGGTGGTGCATGTCTGTAATCCCAGCTACTCAGGAGGCTGAGGCAGGAGAATTGCCTGAACCCAGGAGGCGGAGGTTGCAGTGAGCCGAGATTGCACCATTGCACTCCAGCCTGGGTAACAAGAGCGAAACTTCATCTCAAAAAAAAAAAAAAAAAGAATTCTAATGGACAACACTGAGGTTCACCCAGGTTAAGGAAATTTGTTTAAAGTTACATGATAAGTGGCAAAGCCAGGATTCAAGCCCAAGCTAGTTTAACTCCAAAACCATGACATCAGAATGTCTCTCAACATGTTCTTACTAAGAAATCTGTTTCATTTCGCAATTTTAATTCCTCAGACGACTTTCATATACATAGTTTGGCCCTAATAAGCCTGTGGGATATAGTTAAAGGCATTAGGATCGATTCATAGCTAGGGAACTGAGGCAAAGTCTACTGCAATATAATAAACACAAAACCTCACATGTCCATTGCAGCCTATTAGGGTTGTAACCAGTGCCGTACCTGCAGTTAGAACTCAAAATTACTCACATAAGCACTTCAAGTTAGATGTAGATGACAGCTCTATAGATATCCCACGCCCATCGTTTCTCCTAGCTGCAGCAGGAATGGCAACGGCGGAATTACGACAGGAGTTCTGGCCAACTCCAACCCATCCTCATTCAGCAAGCTTGTTCTTTCTCTGTTTCTGCTCCCAGCTGACAGAGCTACTTTAAAAAAAGAAATCATTTCTGCAAACATTTGAAGCAGCTCAACCCTCTGGCATTTAGCAGAATAAGACTCTGTTAGAATAATCTAGAAATCTGTTTTCTGATGCTAGAATTAAAATGCCTGCATTTTTAGGTTTTTTTTTTTTTTTTTTTTTTTGCCATTGTTCCGCCATTAGATTTGCCCAAAAATATAAATATACGCATAGGCTTTGACTTATTCAAAATAGCATACTTTGAACATTGCAGCTTTATTATTTTATGTTTACTTCTGGGTCTTTAAAAATGTCATTATGGGCCAGGTGCAGTGGTTCACGCTTGTAATCTCAGCACTTTGGGAGGCCGAGGTGGGCGGATCACCTGAGGTCAGGGTTCAAGACCAGCCTGGCTAACATGGTGAAACCCCGTTTCTACTAAATATACAAAACATTAGCCAGGCGTGGTGGTGCACTTGTAATCCCAGCTACTCCAGAGGCTGAGGCAAGAGAATCGCTTGAACCCAGGAGGCAGAGGTTATAGTGAGCCGAGATCATGCCATTGCACTCTGGCTTGGGCAACAAGAATGAAACTCCGTCTCAAAAAAAAAAAAGTCATTATGATTTAGAGTACTAGTACAGCGCACAGCTTAACTGATTTTAACAGCTTTTTTCATAAGACCAACCCTTGACAGCTTACCAATACTTAAATATTTTCTAACGAGTGATATGTTGGTAAAAGAGTATTCCAGTGCAGAGCTAGGCTTGGGAGAAATTGAGCCCAAGAAATGAGTGGGCATCACAGCAGGAGAAAAAAATGGCAGTCTGAATCTAGGAGGCCTAAGCCTCAGAAACAGAGAAGGGGACACGGGGTTCAGATGTAGGTAGCATGGATACCCTCACTGACAAAATACAGTGCTGTTTAGAGCATCTGATGTCCTGTAACACCGAACTGTCAGCTGCCTGGGTTCCAGCCTCTAGAAAAGAGAAAAAGAATATGCCAACCGCATCCCCAACTCGAGGATTGCCATATATGTATATTTCTATTGTCTCCCTTAAGCTGAAGTCATTTTTACAGTTGTAATAACAGTAGGTACTCAGTTAATATTACCATTGTGTGCCAAGGACAGTGCTAGGTAGGGGGTTAATTCTTATTTTCGCACCAAACCTGCAGAGTAGCTAACAATATCCTCATGGGACAGATGAGGACAATGATGCCCTGAGAGGGGAACACAGGGTTCAGGTTTGCTGAGTGGGTAAAGCTAAGATTGGGACCCTGGTTGCTTTGGGTTCAAAGTCAGTATCTTTTAATAACATCACACTGCCTCTCCCATAAAATATCTTTGCCTGCTACTTACTCATACACTGTTCTTTTGTGAGACTTTACCACTGTAAAGTCTCTTTCTTTGTTTTCTTTTTTTTTACTTTTTTTAGAGAAAAAAGAAAGAAAGGAAGAAAAAGAAAGAAAAAGAGAAACAAAGAAAGAATAAAATAGAGAAAGAGGAAGAGAAAGAGGGAGAGAGAACGGGAATCTTGCTCTATTGCCCAGGCTAGAATGCAGTCTAAAAATGGGCATTAAAAACCTCTTTTATGCCAATAAATGTGCTTAACTATGGAGACAGGAAGGAATAAGGGAGGAAAATAACAAACGAGCAGCCAACAAATATTTCATTTAAACCTGTGAAATGCTATGCAATTGCTGAGGAGTGATTTACTTCCAATTATGTGGTCACTTTAGAGTAGGTGTGATGTGGTACTGAAAAGAATGTATGTTTTGTGGATTTGGGGTGGAGAGTTCTGTAAATATTTATTAAGTTTACTTGTTCCGGGTCTGAGTTCAAGTCCTGGATATCCTTGTTAATTTTCTGTCTCATTGATCTGCCTAATATTGACAATGTAGTGTTAAAGCCTCCCACTATTATTGTGTGGGAGTCGAAGTCTCTTGTAAGTCATTAAGAACTTGCCTTATGTATCTGGGTGCTCCTGTATCAGGTACATATATATTTAGGATCGTTAGCTCTTCTTGTTGCATTGATCCTTTTACCATTATGTAATGTCCTTCTTTGTCTCTTTTGGTCTTTGTTGCTTTAAAGTCTATTTTATCAGAGACAAGAATTGCTACTCCTGCTTTTTATTTATTTATTATTTTGCTCTCCATTTGGTTGGTAAATCTTCCTCCATCCCTTTGTTTTGAGTCTTTGTGTATCCTTGCATGTGAGATGGGTCTGGATGCAGCATACTGATGGGTTTTGGCTTTTTATCCAATTTGCCTGTCTGTTTCTTTTTTAGACAGTGTCCCTTTGTCAGCAATCATCTTGCCTCAGCCTTACAAGTAGCTGGGGCCACAGGCATGTGCCACCACACCTGCCTAATTTTTATATTTTTTGTAGAGATGGGGTGTCGCCATGTTGCCGAGGCTGGTCTCCAACTCCTAGGCTGAAGCAATCCTCCCTCCTGGGCACCCCAAAGTGCTGGGATTACTGGCAAGAGCCACTGGGCCCAGCTCATTGTAACTTCTTTTTTCTTTCTTTCCTTTTTTTTTTATTTTTTTTTTGAGACAGTCTTGCTCTGTCTCCCAGGCTGGAGTACAGTGGTGTGATCTTGATTGACTGCAACCTCCACCTCCCTTCTCAAGTGGTCCTCCTGCCTCAGCCTCTCAAGTAGCTGGGATTACAGGCATGCACCACCATATCCAACTAATTTTTGTAGTTTTCATAAAGATGGGGTTTCACCATGTTGGCCAGGCTGGTCTCAAACTTCTGGCCTCAAGTGACCTACCCACCTCAGCTTCCCAAAGTGCTGGGATTACAGGCTATGCCACCACACTTGGCCCATTGTAACATTTTGATGTTCAACATTTGAAGGAGTGAAGCTATCATTATTATGTGATCAATCATTTTCCCTTGGCTGAAATGTTTATGATTGTAAACAAAGCTACCACAAACATAAAAAAATTTATTTTAATAGGATGATCCACAAGGGAGTGAATCTAGAAAGAAACATCATGAAATCAAGATATACTTTAAGATCATTTCCATATTGAATAAAACCATTCGTTTATCTTAATTAAAAAAAATCTTTGTTCCACAGCAGCTTAACAACAATAACACACACACACACACACACACACAATTGAATAATGTGAGCTCATGTATGTTATTAACTCATTCTTATAATTGAATTATTCATCTGGTAAGATCTAAATGGAAGCAATGTATAGACACTCAGTTGTCTAGGCCTTTAAAAATAATGGTAAACTACTCTCCTACTGCTCCTGTTCATCCTATAGACAATTGTTAATTCTTAAATAAGCCATGTCCTTTGTTTATGGCCATTTTCAAGCATGTATGAGAAAATAAGAGCTAGCAAAAATTAGATCAGATGCAGTCCAGTCAACTCAGCATTCTATCTAATGGAAGTGATGCTGAAGATCAATTCTTAAGAAAGCATGCTGGCTGTCCTTGATAGGAGAGATCACAAAATGTGCAAGAAGCAGCACAAAATACCCTCTCTTTTTTTTTAAGTAAAAGCTTTTCATCTTATTGCCCATCCCTTAATCTGAAGAAAAGGACAATTTATAGACAGTGGATCGAATGCAAGCATTTGCCTTGTATAAACCCCACTAAACAAACAGAATGGGAGAAAAGATACAAGAACAAAATTTTGAAAGTTGGGTAATAAGTATCTATTTTAGCAGATGACACCTTATCATATAAATTTAAAGCCTCTTTTCCATTCCTATATTTTCCATTTTTAATAAAAATTGCTAATTATAAAAAATTCAAGACTCTGGTATAGTATGAACAACATCGTTCTCTCACTACAAATAAAGTGTGGGCTGGGCGCGGTGGCTTACGTCTGTAATCCCAGCACTTTGGGAGGCCGAGGTGGGCGGATCACCTGAGGTCAGGAGTTTGAGACCAGCCTGGCCAACATGGAGAAACCCCATCTCTATAAAAACAAAGCAAAACAAAACAAAACAAAATAAACAAACAAACAAAAATGAATCGTGTATCTACTTTTCTTTTTTTTTTTTTCTTACTTTTTTTTGACTGAGTCTTACTCTGTCTCCCAGGATGGAGTGCAATGGCATGATCTCAGCTCACTGCTGATCTCAGCTCACTGCTGCTACCATGCTCAGCTAATTTTTGTATTTTTAGTAGAGACAGTGTTTCACTATGTTGTCCAGGCTGGTCTCCAACTCTGGATCTCAAGTGATCCACCCACCTCAGCCTCCCAAAGTATTGGGATTATAGATATGAGCCACCGCGCCCAGCCTCTACTTTTTTTTGCAAGCCAGATCACATTATTGACTCCTAGTTAAGCTTGTGGTCCTTTACCAAAAAATTAGTTGGGCGTAATGATACATGCCTCTGTAATCCCAGCTACTCAGGAGGCTGAGGCAGGAGAATCGCTTGAATCTGGGAGGCGGAGGTTGCCAAGAGCCAAGATCACACCACTGCACTCCAGCCTGGGCAACAAGACTCAAAAAATAATAAGAAGAAAATAAAAGAAATCTTCCCAATCTTGAACTCAAATTTCAAAGTCCCTCTTCCCCATTCAGTTCTTAATTCTTCTTTTTTTTTTGCAACAGAGTCTCACTCTATCACCCAGGCTAAAGTGCAGTGGTGTGATCTCAGCTCACTGCAACCTCCACCTCCCAGGTTCAAGTGATTTTCCTGCCTCAGCCTCCTGAGCAGCTGGGACTACAGGCCCACGTTGCCATGCCTGGCTAATTTTTGTATTTTTAGTAGACATGGGGTTTCACCATATTGGCCAGACTGGTCTCAAACTTCTGACCTCATGATCCATCCACCTCGGCCTCTCAAAGTGCTGGGATTAGGTGTAAGCCACCGCACCAGGCCTCAGGTCTTAATTCTTTTTGCTTTAAAAAGCATTGTATGCCTTTCTTTCAGTTAGTATTTGCCTGCTATATTTTTTCTTATACTTTTACTTTGAATCATTCTGCTATCTTTTAAATAAAATATTTATTTTATATCCCTTTTTAAATCTAACAAATAAATGTAATTATAAACTGGAGGCTTTGTTTGTTTTTTTGAGATGGAGTCTCCTTCTGTCACCCAGGCTAGAGTGCAAGGATGCAATCATAGCTCACTGCAGCCTCCACCTCCCCAAGCTCAGGTGATCCTCCTACCTCAGCCTTTGGAGTAGCTGGGACTACAGGCATGCCATCATGTCCTGATTTTTGTATTTTTTTGTAGTGACAGGGTCTTGCTATGTTGCCTAGGCTGCTCTCAAACTCTTAGGCTCAAGCAATCCACCCGCCTCAGCCTCCCAAAGTGCTAGGATTACAGGCATGAACCACTGGGCCCAGTTAAACTGGTGCTGTAATCCATTTATCCCAATTATTGTAATTACTGATACATCTGGGTTATTTCCACCACTTTATTTTTTTGCTTTTTAGATTTCTTTTTTTTTTTTTTTTACAAGAGCACAAATCCACATTTATTTATTGACTTTTCATTAGTTTAAACCCTTGAGGGGTACAGCATCACTCGGATTCTGTGTCCAATGGTCTTAGCAGGAAGGTTGCTTCGGAACTTGGCACGAACCATGCCGCTGTTTCCGTGAGCCGAGTCACCTTTCCCCAGATCACTCTGGTTTTATTTTGTTTGCCACCAGGAGTCACTGTGTTGTTCTTTGCTTTGTATACATAAGCACATCTCTTGCCCAAATAGAATTCTGTTTCATCTCGGGCATAAACACCCTCAATTTTAAGAAGAGCTGTGTGCTCCCTTTGCTTCCAGAGACCCCGCTTATAGCCGGCAAATATAGCCTTGGACCACAGCCTTCCAGACATAGTTCCTTTTGTAAATCCTGTTCCCAGCAGGCTCCAGTTATTCACCTCCAAATTTCAGCAGCAGGCGCTTCTCTAGCCTTCACAAGTGCCAAGATGGTGGGAAGAGCTAGATTTCTTTTCCTTACCTTTTTCTCCTCATATCCTGCTTTCTATTGAATCGGCTACATTTTCTTTATTCTTTCTTTCTTCTATTTAGTATCCAAGTTTTACATTCTACTTTCATTTATTAATTTCTTTTTCTTTTTTTGAGGCAGGGTCTCACTGTGTTGCCCAGGCTGGAGTGCAGTGGCTTGATCTCAGCTCACTGCAATCTCTGCCTCCCAGTTCAAGTGATTCTTCTCCCTCGGTCTCCTGAGTAGCTGGAACCACAGGCGTGCACCACCACACCTGGCTAATTCTTGTATTTTTAGTAGAGTCAGGGTTTCACCATGTTGACCAGGATGGTCTCGAACTCGTGACCTCAAGAGACCCGCCCTCCTTGGCCTCCCAAAGTGCTGTGATCACAGGCATTAGTCACCACACCCAGCCTCTTTTCCTTTTTTTAATTAAAAAATTGGGTTTAATTGTGGTTAAAGAAACACCTAATTTACTATCTTAACAATTTTTAAGTATAGAGTTCAGTCGTGTTAACTATATGGTGCTCTTTTTCTTCTCCAGTAATTTTTTTTTTTTTTTAATTGAGACAGAGTCTCGCTTTGTCGCCAGGCACCAGGCTGGAGTGCAGTGCCGTGATCTCGGCTCACTGCAACCTCCACCTCCCCGGTTCAAGCAATTCTGCCTCAGCCTCCCGAATAGCTGGGACTACAGGTGCGCGCCACCACGCCCAGCTAAATTTTATATTTTTTTAGTAGAGACGGGGTTTCACCATTTTGGCCAGGATGGTCTTGAACTCCAGGCCTCTGGATAACAGGCATGAGCTACTGTGCCTGGCCCCAGTGCTGCTTTTATATTTTCTCTCCTTCTCCATCTTTCTTTCTTTTTTTAATCGGACTTGCCAAAGATTGGTCTTTTTATTGGTTATCAAAGAATCAGATTTTTAGTACCCTAATTGAGTATGCTTTTTATTGTTTCATTAATTTCTCCTTTTCTATCTCTTTTAATTTCATCCCCCAACTTTTATAAGAGTTGTTTGTGATGTTCTTTGCTTAGCTTATTGAGTTTAATGTTTGGGTCATTGATTTTCTTTTCTCTCTTTCTTTTTTTTTTTCTAGCACAGAAATCACTGTATTCCAGATGGATTTCAATCTTTTATATTTTTTGAGTGTATTTCCAAAGCTATACATTTTCTTTTGAATGTCACTTTCTGTACACTATAGGTTTTGCTTTGTAATGTTTTCCGTACCGTCTTTAATTTCCATTTTGATTTACCCTTTAACCCAAGGGGTTTTTTTGTTTGTTTGTTTGTTTTTTGAGACAGAGCCTCACTCTGTCACCCAGGCTTGTGTGCAGTGGTGTGATCTCAGCTCTTTGCAACCTCCACCTCCCAGATTCAGGCGATTCTCATGCCTCAGTCTCTCAAGTAGTTGGGATTACAGGTCCCCACCACCACATCTGGCTAATTTTTGTATTTGTAATAGAGAAGAGATTTTACCATGTTGACCAGGCTGGTCTTGAACTCCTGACCTCAGGTGATCCGCACCCCTCAGCTTCCCAAAGTTTTGGGATTACAGGCATTAGCCATCTGTTATATTACAGGCATCAGCCCACCACTGGGAGTGGTGGTGCATGCCTGTAATCCCAGCTACTTGGGAGGCTGAGGCTACTTGGGAGGCTGAGGTTTCAAGAATCACTTGAACCCCGAAGGCAGAGGTTGCAGTGAGCCAAGATTACGTCACTGCACTCCAGCCTGGGCAACAGAGAAAGGCTCCGTCTCAAAAATAATAATAATAGGCCGGGAGCGGTGGCTCACACCTATAATCCCAGCACTTTGGGAGGCCGAGGCGGGTGGA
Organism: Saguinus oedipus; assembly: GCA_031835075.1. Classification (NCBI taxonomy): domain Eukaryota; kingdom Metazoa; phylum Chordata; class Mammalia; order Primates; family Cebidae; genus Saguinus; species Saguinus oedipus. The sequence goes on from CM063190.1 coordinate 3,613,613, forward strand.
TCACGAGGTCAAGAGATCGAGACCATCCTGGTCAACAAGGTGAAATCCCATCTCTACTAAAAATACAAAAATTAGCTGGGCATGGTGGTGCGCGCCTGTAGTCCCAGCTAATCAGGAGGCTGAGTCAGGAGAATCGCTTGAACCCAGAAGGCAGAGGTTGCGGTGAGCTGAGATGGCGCCATTGCACTACAGCCTGGGTAACGAGCGAAACTCCGTCTCAAATAATAATAAATAAATAAATAAATAAAAATAAAGTTCAGCTGGCCATGGTGGCTCATGCCTGTAATCCCAGCACTTTGGGAGACTGAGGCGGGTGGATCACGAGGTCAAGAGATCGAGACCATCCTGGCCAACATGGTGAAACCCCCATCTCTACTAAAAACACAAAAATCAGCCTGGTGTGGTGTTGCAAACCTGTAGTCCCAGCTACTCAGGAGGCTGAGGCAGGAGAATCACTTGAACCCAGGAGGTGGATGTTGCAGAGAGCTGAGATCATGACACTGCACTCCAGCCTAGCTACAGAGGGCGACTCTGTCTCAAAAACAAATAATAAATAAATAAATAATAAAGTTGAAAGATATGTAGCAAAGAAAATTACTCACAACAACTCAATATTATAATCTGTCTATAAAATAAACACGTCTACTCCTTCCAACTTCATAAGGGTAAAAAATAAGAGTTTAAAATATGAAAGCAGAGATAAGATGTGTTAGTCACTTGTGAAAATAGCTCCTCAATTGTGTGCCTGTAAGTTGGCAGGGGAAAAAAAAGAAACTCAGTTTCAAAACAGAAAAATTATATATCGCTATGTCTGTATACTTGTTATAGCCAATGTCTCTAAACAGAAAATTTGCGGTAGTGCAAGGGAATTAGCAATAATACCAAGAATGATTAGATTCAGATTTCAAATCCCATATTAAATAACATTGTTTGTTCTTAAACTAATTATTATTTTTTTCTTGACATGGAGTCTCACTCTGTCGCCCAGGCTGGAGGGCAGTGGCATCATCTCAGCTCGCTGCAACCCCCACCTTCCAGGTTCAAGTGATTCTTGTGCCTCAGTCTCCCAAGTAGCTAGGAACAGGTGTGTGTGTTGGTGACTAGCTAATTTTTTGTATTTTTAGTAGAGACAGGATTTCCCCATGTTGGCCAAGCAGGTCTCATCAAGTGATCCGCTGGTCTTGGCTTCCCAAAATGCTGAGATTATAAATGTGAGTCCCCACATTCAGCCAGAAAACCTTCATGGAGGTGCTGGGGATTGAACCCAGGGCCTCATGCATGCTAAGCATGCGCTCTACCACTGAGCTACACCCCCTTTAATTCTTAACATCAGAAATATTATTCAACAGACACTATCAGAGTTAAGGGAAATTTTTGGAAAATTGAGACAAAAAAAGCATAGAGAAAGTTAATTCATTTTCTAGACAGAACTCTGCTAGTATTAGAATGAAATGCTTTAATTAGATAGTAATTTACTTGCTGTCTTGTACCTTATGTCAATCTCTCTAGTGTGTTTGTTACAGTTCTGCATATTTTAAATAACAAAAACAAACTAATCATATATTTTACATGATCAGTATGTTACAACATTAAGATCAGACTAATAATACACATCATCTACTCCACTGCCAATTTTTATACTCCCTGCAATCTTTTTTTTTTTTTTTTCTGAGACGGAGTTTTGCTCTTGTTACCCAGGTTGGAGTGCAATGGTGTGATCTCGGCTCACAGCAACCTCCGCCTCCTGGGTTCAGGCAATTCTCCTGCCTCAGCCTCCTGAGTAGCTGGGATTACAGGCACGCGCCACCATGCCCAGCTAATTTTTTTTTTTTTTTTTTTTTTTTGTATTTTTAGTAGAGACAGGGTTTCACCATGTTGACCAGGATGGTCTTGATCTCTTGACCTCCCAAAGTGCTGGGATTACAGGCGTGAGCCACCACGCCCGGCCACTCCCTGCAATCTTATAACACACCTCCTCATGGGAACAAAAAGTCCTTGCATTTATCTTACAGAGGGTATAAACATCAATTTAAAACAAGAGATGCAAGCCTTACATAGTTAAAAGTGATATAATTAACAGGATTACAAAAACATTTCTAATAAAGCAGAGGAAATAACTGTATTGCTTGTAGTTATATTAATAGTTTATTGAACCATTAATAATAATTTCAAAACAATAAAATACAAAGACAAATATCCAAATAGTTTTGTATGGATGTAGGATTCACTTTTCTTCCATCCAACCTGGTTTTAATTCCTGTGGCCTACAGGATGGCTTAGATGAGGAAGAAGTTAATCGGCTGCTACAGGGTTGGCAGTTGTGTGTTGTGTGGCATATGGGTGATCTACATAACTGAAGTTGAAGAGAGAAATGCAGTCTTACCCGCAAAACCGGCTTTTCCCTCAGTCTACTGTCACAATCCCAAGTCCAGCTACTCCCTCAACATCTCCATCTCCCTGGCTAAAACCTCCCGTCTCTCACCTGGGTTGTCCTAAAGGCTCCTAACTAACCTCACTTCTTTTGCCTTTGCCCTCTGTGATTCTCAACCCAATAGCCAGACCGATCTTCTCCTCAAAGCTCTCCAGTGGCATTCTTTTTTTTTTTTTTTTTGAGACGGAGTTTCGCTCTTGTTACCCAGGCTGGAGTGCAATGGCGCAATCTCGGCTCACTGCAACCTCCGCCTCCTGGGTTCAGGCAATTCTCCTGCCTCAGCCTCCTGAGTAGCTGGGATTACAGGCACGAACCACCGTGCCCAGCTAATTTTTTGTATCTTTAGTAGAGACGGGGTTTCACCATGTTGACCAGGATGGTCTCGATATCTTTTTTTTTTTTTTGAACTAGTAATTTTATTTTTTTTATTTATTTATTTTTTTTTTAGCATGGTAGACTAAAGACACATAGGCAAAAATGAGAAATAAGTTGGTAACAATTCACATAAGAATGTATAGGATGTGTTAAGATTTTTTACTTCTATCCTAGTAAATCATTAAGTATTTTAAATATGAGAAGGATTTGGCTGGAGTTTCATTTATGAAAGATTTATTCTGGATAGATTGTAAAGACAAAACATATATGGAAGGCAAATGGATTGAAGTATAGAATTGTAAAAGCTATTGTATAAAGTGAGCCAGATTTCAGGATAGTGGCACTGGAATAGAGAGAAGTAGTCAAGACATATAAGTGTTTAAACCAGGGATACTTAGGAAATCTTTCTTAGGAGATAAAATTAATGAGAATCAGTAGAGGATTAGTTATGGTAGTTGTGAGAGAGGTTGACAATGATGAAAAGATGGTGAATTGAGAGGAAGGAAGATTTCTTTCTTTCTTTTTTTTTTTTAAGGAAAAGAGAGGAAGAAAAAGAGGGAGAGAGAACAGAAATATTGCTTTATTCTATAAATGGCTATTAATAATGGCCGATGATTATTTTATGTATTTAAAATGGAGAATGTATATTTTATTTATCTAAAGTGGAGAGTTTGCTTATTAAGTTTACTTGTTACTGATCTGAGTTCAGATTCTGGATATCCTTATTTATTTTCTGTTTCGTTGAGTCTGAATCTCTTTATGGGTCTTATGTGTCTGGGTGTTAGAATGCATTGATCCTTATACCACTCTATCTTTTTTGGTTTGAAATCTGTTTTATCAAATGCATAAATTGCAACTCCTTTTTATTTATTTGTTTTTTTTCTCTATTTGATTGGTAAATCTTTCTCCAACCCTTTGTTTTTAGTCTATGTATATCTTTGGATATAAAATAGGTCTGGATATAATATACCGTTAGATTTTGGCTGTATCTTTTAATTAGAAAATTTAGTCGATTTCCATTTAAGATTACTGCCATTTGATGTTAGCTGGCTATTTTATCCATTTGTTGATGTAAATTCTTCTTTCTGTTGATGTTCTTTACTTTTTGGTATATTTTTAGAAAGGCTAATACTGGTTGTTCCTTTCTGTGTGTAATGCTTCTTTCAGATGTTTTTGTAAAGCAGGCCTGGTGGTAATAAAATCTCTGAGTACTTGCTTGTTCATAAAAGATTTTATTTTTCCTTCAATTGTGAAGCTTAGTTTGGCAGGATATGAAATTCTGGGCTGAAATTTCTGTTCTTTGAGGATGTTAAATATCGGCCCCCACTCTCTTCTGGCTTGTAGGGTTTCTACTGAGAGATCTGCTGTAAGTCTAATAGGCTTCCTTTTGTGGGTAACCTGACCTTTCTCTCTGGCTGCCCTTAGTATTTTCTCCTTTGTTTCAACCCTGGTGAATCTAATGATTATGTGTCTTGGGGTTGCTCTTCTTAAGGAATATCTTTGTGGTGTTCTCTGTATTACCTGAGGTTGAATGGTATCCTGCTTTGCTAGATTGGGAAAATTCTCCTGGATAATATCCTGAAGAGTATTTTCCAGCTGGGATTCATTCTCTCCATCACATTCAGGTACACCTATTAAACGTAGATTAGGTCTTTTCACATAGTCCCATAATTCTTGGAGACTTTGCTCATTCCTTTTTATCCTTTTTTCTCTATTCTTGCCTTCTCGTTCCATTTCATTAAGTCGGTCTTCGACCTCTGATATCCTTTCTTCTGCTTGATCAATTCGGCTATTCAAACTTGTGCATATTTCACTAAGTTCTCGTGTTGTATTTTTCAACTCCATTAGTTCATTTATATTCCTTTCTATATTGTCCATTCTTTTTAACACTTCGTCTAACCTTTTTTCAAAGTTCTTAGTTTCTTTGCATTGGTTTAGAACAATTTGTTTCAATTCCCAGAGGTTTTTTACCATCCACCTTCTAAAACCTCCTTCAGATACTGGAACACAGTCCTCTTCCATTAGGGCTTGTTCAGTTGCTGATGAGGAATTACTATCCCCTGTAGAGGGAGAAGGGTTCTGACTTTCAGTTTTCTCGGCCTTTTTAGGCTGTTTTTTTTTCCCTTTATTGCGATTTTATCCATCTGATATCTTTACAATTAGCGCCTTTCTCATTAAGTTCCTGAGAGGACGTCCAATTTATTGATTCCCAGTGCTGGAATCCGAGCAACCCACTGCACCTGGCCAAAACAGCAGCGACAAGACTGATGGTGCTCTTCTGCCTGGGAATCTCCGGTCTGGCTTCCTTCTTGAGTCCGCAACAAGCGGCTCTGCCTTCCCGGAGCTCCAAACACCAGTCAGTAGGGGAACCAGTTCTGCTCACTGTGCACGAAGAGCTGCCGCGCCGAGGCGACGGCAAAACCGCTGCACCGGCCACAGAAGTCGCGCTGGCGACCCGCGGGGCTCCTCCACTGGAAATCTTCTGGTCCGTGGGCGACGAAAAGTTCTCTGAAAATGTGGCGTCCTCACGTTTTCCGAGCTTTCACTGGGAGCTACAATCCCGAGCTGTTAGCGATCAGCCATCTTGGATCTCTCTCTGGTCGCGATATCTTGACCTCGTGATCCACCAGCCTCGGCCTCCCAAAGTGCTGGGATTACAGGCTTGAGCCACCGTGCCCGGCCTCCAGTGGCATTCTTATTCAAAATACAAGTCAATATCCAAGGCCAGTCACAGTGGCTCACGCCTCTAATTCCAGCACTTTGGTAGGCTGAGGCAGGCGGATCACTTGAGATCAGGAGTTCAAAACCAGCCTGGCCAACATGGTGAAACCCCATCTCTAGTAAAAATACAAAAATTAGCTGGGCGTGGTGGGCACCTGTAATCCCTGCTACTAGGGAGGCTGAGGCAGGAGAATTGCTTGAACCGGGGAGGCAGAGGTTGCAGTGAGCCAAGATCATGCCACTGCACTCCAGCCTGGGTGACAGAGCAAGATTCCATCACACAACAAAAAGTCAATATCCTCACAACTGGGTCCCACACCAACTATTCCCCATTTTCTGTCGTTCTCTCTCAATGACTCAGCTGCAGCTACCCTGGCTGGTTTGCTGTTTTATGAACAGGCCACTCCCAACTCAGGGATTTAGCAATTGCTCATTCCTTTATACAAAATGTTTTCATTTAGATTCCATGTATCTTACTCCTTTAACATCCTTCAGGTTTTTGCTCAATGTTCATTTTTCAGCAAATGATTCCCTGACCACCACATTTATAAATGCAAACCTTACGCATCTCAACACTGCCCCCAACCTCCTTCTTTAAACTTGTTTTTGCTGTATAGAACTTACCACCGCAAGATTACTGTATGTTTTGCTTATTTTGTTTACTGTCTGATTGTCCTCTCTAGATTGTAAATTCCATGAGATTAGGGATTTTTGTCTCTTTTTTTCAATCCTATGGTTATCACATAGCAGGTGTTCAGGAACATCCTCCATAAATCCTCTAGTTACCAGTGTCAAGAACTATATGCCTATGTAGGTGACCCAGACACTTCCTCTAAGAACTATACAGAAAAATAACTTCATTGAATTTAAACATCTTAAAAATAGCAGCATTAAATTAAACATTCACATAACAGCTACACAATCATTCTCTTTACTTATTTCCTACCTTAAGCCTTGATGCCATCACTACTTACAGAAAAAAAAATAGTTCCTAACTATCCCACAGAAGAAAGCAAGGTTATGTTAATATAAATACTTTGCCCTATATTTATGCAGTCTTCCCTCAAAAATTTGATAAATTCTGGCCGGGTGTGGTGGCTCATGCCTGTAATCCCAGCACTTTGGGAGGCCAAGGCGGGTGGATCACGAGGTCAGGAGTTCAAGACCAGCCTGGCCAAAATGGTGAAACCCCATCTCTACTAAAAATACAAAAATTAGCCGGGCACGGTGGCAGGCACCTGTAATCCCAGCTACTTGGCAGCCTGAGGCAGGAGAATTGCTTGAACGTGGGTGGCAGAGGTTGCAGTGAGCGGAGATGGCACCACTGCACTCCAGGCTGGGTGACAGAATGAAACTCCACCTCAAAAAAAAAAAAAAAAGTTGATAAATTCCATACCCCTCCACCAGGAGTTAAAGAAAGTAGATGTATCCTCCCACTTTCAGAAATGCTTTAACTAAAATTAAAGAAGAAAGAACAAGCTATCTGTAGGAACCCATTCATTGATAGAAAGGAAAAATGTTTTCTAAGAAATGTCAAAGACAAATGATTCTGGATCTACCACCATTTGGGGGATTTCACATCAATACTAACACAAGTATATAATATTATTATATTTATATTAATAAGGCTGGGTATAGTGGCTCATATCTGTAATTCTCATAACTTTGGGAGGTTGAGGCAGGAGGACTGCTTAAAGCCAGGAGTTCAAGTACCAGCCTGGGCAAAACAGTGAAACCCCATCTCTACATAAAATAAATGAAATTAGCACAGTGAAAGGATCACTTGAGCCCAGGAGTTTGAGGCTGCAGTGAGCTATGATGCACCACTGCACACTAGCCTGGGAGCAGAGTGAGACCTTGACTCTTAAAAAAAAAAAATTTGACCAGGCATAGTGGCTCATACCTGCAATCCCAGCACTTTGGGAGGCTGAGGCAGGTGGATCACCTGAGGCCGGCAGTTCAAGACCAGCCTGACCAACATAAAGAAACCCTGTCTCTACTACAAATACAAAATTAGCCAGGTGTGGTGGCACATGCCTGTGATCCCAGCTACTCAGGAGGCTGACGCAGGGTTGAACCTGGGAGGCAAAAGTTTTGGTAAGCCAAGATCACCCCATTGCACTCCAGCCTGGGCAACAAGAGTAAAAGAAATTCCATTTCAAAAAAAAAATTGTATTAATAAACTGCTTCCAAAAATTAAACAAGACATACACAGTATGTGGATATAAACAAAGAGAATGATTTCCATATGCAAAACACGAAATTCATAGATTAATAACTGAAGTTTCCTAGTCTATTTTCATTTGTTTTGCTTTTTTTTTCTGTTTTCCCTTATCTCAAAAGGTATCAATTTTTTTTCTCCCCATATTCATGCATTTATCTACCTTCAGTTCTGTTTTTTTTTTTTTTTTTTTTTTTGAGACGGAGTTTCACTCTTGTTATCCAGGCTGGAGTGCAATGGCACGATCTCGGCTCACCGCAACCTCCGCCTCCTGGGTTCAGGCAATTCTCCTGCCTCAGCCTCCTGAGTAGCTGGGATTACAGGCACGCGCCACCATGCCCAGCTAATTTTTTGTATTTTTAATAGAGACAGGGTTTCACCATGTTGACCAGGATGGTCTCGATCTTGACCTCGTGATCCACCCGCCTCGGCCTCCCAAAGTGCTGGGATTACAGGCTTGAGCCACCGCGCCCGGCCCTGTTTATTTATTTTTTTTTTTTGAGAAGTAATCCCGCTCTGTCGCCCAGGCTGGAGTGCAGTGGCGCCATCTCGGCTCACTGCAACCTCCACCTTCTGGGTTCAAGTGATTCTGGGTTCAAGTGATTCTCTGGCCTCAGCCTCCCAAGTAGCTGGGACTACAGGCACGTGTCACCAAGCTCAGCGAATTTTTTGTATTTTTAGTGGAGACAGGGTTTCACCGTGTTAGCCAGGATGGTTTCAATCTCCTGACCTTGTGATCCACCCGCCTTGGCCTCCCAAAGTGCTGGGATTACAGGTGTGAGCCACCGCGCCCGGCCTATTTATTTAAAAAAAAAATTTTTTTTTTTGAGACGGTACCTTACTCTGTCTCCCAGGCTGGAGTGCAGTGGCACAATCTCAGCTCACTGTAACCTCCGTCTCCCTAGTTCAAGAGATTCTTCTGCCTCAGCCTCCTGAGTAACTAGGGTTACGGGCACCCGCCACCAACGCCCAGCTAATTTTTTTTTTTCAGTAGTGACAAGGTTTCACCATGTTGGCCAGGCTGGTTTACAAACTCCTGACCTCAAGTGATCTGTCTGCTTCAGCCTCCCAAAGTACTGGGATTAGAGGTATGAGCCACCGTGCATGGTCTATTTAGAGGTCTAGTAAACTTAAATCAGTTCTGAAGCTTTTCCAGATAGTAGTAGTAAAATACACTAAAATCAGATTACCTGGTTCTCAATTCAGTGTTCTTTTCATCCTATCAATGCTACTCTAAATTTGAGTGTTCTCTTGACCAGGAATTAAATTATTCTATATATCTGAGTTGAAACTACTACATTGCCAGGAAATTAAAAAGTCTAACTTCCCAATATTATTCCTAAATTAAATCGTGGTTAGTCAGGATGTTGCTATATACTTTTAATAATAACTAAAAATTAAAAAGGAAAAAACCCAAATTTACTATTATTTGTATATTTTGTGCCATAAACAGAGGAAACTGTCATTTACAGTATAATTTTCTGGGCATAGGCATGGATTTTGGTGTTCACGCCTCCAAGTCCAAATCTGTTTTGTCACCTATTAGGGGACATCATCTTAATGTCTCTAAGCTTTTATTTTCTTTTTCTCTCCTTTTTTTTTTTTTTCTGACAGGGTGATTACAGGCTCAATCTCCTGGGCTCAAGTGTTCCTCCTGCTTCAGCCTCCCAAGTAGCTAGGACCACAAGTGCTCACCACCATGCAGCTAATTTAATTTCTGTATTGTTTGTAGAGACAGGGCTTTACTAGGTTGCTCAGGCTGATCTCGAACTACTGAGCTCAAGTGATCCACCCGTCTTGGCCTCCCAAATTGCTGGAATGGCAGGAATGAGCCACCATGCCCAGCCCTATTTTCTCAGTTTTTAAAAAAGAGACATTATTATTTCAAAAAATGTTGTACATGAGGCCAGGTGTAGTGGCTCATACCTGTCAACCCTGCACTTTGGGAGGCTGAGGCAGGAAGGTAGCTTGAGCCCAGGAGTTTGAGACCAGCCTGGGCAGCACAGTGAAACCCCATCTTTACAAAAATTAAAAAAAAAATTTATCCAGGCATGTTACGTGCCAGCAGTCCCAGCTACGCAGGAGGCTGGAGGCTCACTTGAACCAGGGAGATCAAGGCTGCAGTGAGCCATGATTACGCCACTGCACTCCAGCTTGGGCAATCCAGGGAGACCCTGTCTCAAGAAAAAAACATGCTGTACATGATAAATACTACAATTTTTGTCAGTTAAATATATATCTTTCATATCCTAGGAAATCAAGTAAAAATAAATAAAATAAATGAATAAAATTTATTTTTTGTTTGTTTTTTTGTTTACAAGGAGCTATGTAAGAATAAAATTTAAACAATAAAAAGAAGATAGCACTACTACTTATGTCTTTGAGTAACAAAAATGCACAAAGTACTTAGCATATGGCCTAATGCATGTATATATTAATAGTGACAGATATACTCCTGTCAATTGCAGTCAGACATGAATGGAAATCATAACAGATTGCCACCTTTCAACCTTGAGATGTGATTTCATATTAATTAAACAAATCTTCCAAGTCAGAATGCTTGTGATTTGAATCTTATAGCAATTACTTTTATCTAGTCTTTAAGAAATGAAAAAATTATGTAACGGTAAACTCATATAATAACTCAAAAAACTTTAAAGCCATAAACAGACTAAATCCAAGTTGGAGCCCAAGCATTTTGCAATCTATTTGGCCAACACAATGCATTTTTCCCTCATTCATTTAACAATTTGTGTGCCAGCTCCCAAGGTTACAGAGCCTGTTCTTGGTGATTCAAGGGCGCCCTCTGTCTGAGTGCTGAAAAAATCCAAACCCAAATTAAATACTTTGTAAAAATATGCTTTTTCAAGTAAAGTCTTAATCAACAGTTCTATGAAATTGATCCTGTCTTTAATCACTGCTGACATATAGTACTTAAAAAAAAAAAAAAGGCCGGGTACGGTGCTTCACCACACCTGTAATCCCAGGACTTTGGGAGGCCAAGGCAGGCAGATCACGTGAAGTCTGGAATTTGAGACCAGTCTGCTAACATGGTGAAACCCTGTCTCTGCTAAAAATACAAAAATTAGTTGGGCATGGTGGCACACACCTGTAATCCCAGCTACTCAGAAGGCTGAGGCAGGACAATAGCTTGAACCCGGGAGGCAGAGGTTGCAGTGAGCTAAGATTGCATCATTGCATTCCAGCCTGGGCAACAAGAGCTAGACTCTGTCTCAAAAAAAAAAAAAAAAAAAAAAAATTCTTGTGCTCTTGTTGCAAGAGCACAAGAAAGTCCTGTCTATGTCTCTGTAATTTACCTGAAAATTTGAAAATTCCATGATATTTTTCTAAAAATTTATTCCATATCATTCAATGAAATTATTTTTTATTTTTATTTTTATTTTTTTTAGAGATGGGGTTTCACCACATTGACTAGGCTGATTTCGATATTCTGACCTCAAGTGATCCACCCACCTCCGCCTCCCAAAGTGCTGGGATTACAAGCATGAGCCACTGTACCCAGCCTCAATGAAATTATTGACGTGAATCACCTAGATAAGTTTATCGATCTCTTTTTTTTTGTTCTTTCTGTGTAAAACTCTATACTTTATTTAATATGTCATTGTAGCAGTTTACTCAGTAATAAGTATCACCAACATTAAATATTTATTGGATATCTTCTGTGTGCAGGACACACCACTAGGTGAAAAGGATGGAAAAGAACATTATCTATCCTTAAAGAAATAACAATCTAGTTTCCAAAACAAGACATGTGAAAAGGATGTGCACAAAAAATATATGGTAAAATGCCCGCTAAAAATTATATTTCTTTCCATCTACTTCCACCTTAAGGAAGTTATTCAACTTCTCTGAACCTCAGTTTATCTGGAACATAAAAACAATATCCACCTTAAAGGAAAGCTGCAAAGATTAATTCAGATATCTGTAAAGGTCTCAGCACATAGTAAAACCTTAATGAAAGGTGGTTGTTATCATTTACTATATTCAAGAGAATAATCCTGAGTAATAGTGTCCTACATTAAAGAAATTGTATTTGCTTCAAATGGAAAGATATGTAAATAAAAAGGTTTATATTTTTACTTTTACAATATTAAATATTCTTTCTAGTTAAGGTAAATAGTGATCTTGATTCAATGCTTGATATATCAGGAATGAGTCATTTCTAAAAGAATTATTTCAACATAAAAATATTATACTTTCTTCACATTAAAAACTCTCAATAAACTACGCATTAAAGAAACGTACCTCAAAATAATAAGAGCCATCTATGACAAACCCACAGCCAACATCATACTGAATGGGCGAAAGCTGGAAGCATTCCCCTTGAAAACCAGCACAAGACAAGGATGCCCTCTCTCACTGCTCCTCTTAAACATAGTATTAGAAGTCCTGGCCTGAGCAATAAGGCAAGAGAAAGAAAGAAAGGGCATCTAAATAGGAGGACAGGAAGTCAAACTACCTCTGTTTGCAGATGACATGATTCTGTATTTAGAAAACCCCATAGTCTTGGCCCAAAAGCTCCTTCAGCTGATAAACAACTTAATAAGCTGATAAACAACTTAATAAGCTGATAAACAACTGATAAGCAGTCGCAGGATACAAAATCAATTACAAAAAACACTAGCACTCCTATATACCAACAACAGCCAAGCTTAGAGCCAAATCTGAAAAGCAATCCCATTCACAACTGCCACCAAAAAAATAAAATACCTAGGAATACAGCAAACCAGAGAGGTGAAAGATCTGTACAATGAAAATTACAAAACACTGTTCAAAGAAATCAGAGAAGCCACAAACAAATGGAAAAACATCCCATACTCATGGATATGAAGAACCAATTTCATTAAAATGGTCATACTGCCCAAAACAGTTTATAGATTTAATGCTATTCCTATCAAACTACCAATAATATTCTTCACAGAATAAGGAACAACTATTTAAAAATTCATACGGAACCAAAACAGAGCCCAAATAGCCAAAGCAAAAGAACAAAGCTGGAGGTATCACATTACCTGACTTTAAACTATACTACAGGGCTACAGTGACCAAAACAGCATGGTACTGGTACAAAAACAGGCACATAGACCAATGGAAAAGAATGGACAATCTGGAAATAAGGCCACACACCTATGACCATCTGATCTTCAACAAAGCTGACAAAAGCAAGCAATGGAGAAAAGACTCCCTAGTCAATACATGGTGCTGGGATAACTGGCTAAACATGCAAAAGATTGAAACTGCACTGCTTCCTTATGCCATATACAAAAATCAACTCAAGATGGATTTTTTTTTTTTTTTTTGAGACGGAATTTCACTGTTGTTACCCAGACTGGAGTGCAATGGCATGATCTCGGCTCACCGCAACCTCCACCTTCTGGGTTCAAGCAATTCTCCTGCCTCAGCCTCACGAGTAGCTGGGACTACAGGCACACACCACCATGCCCAGCTAATTTTTGTATTTTTAGTAGAGATGGGGTTTCACCTCATTGACCAGGATGGTCTCGATCTTTTGACCTCATGATCAACCCGCCTCAGCCTCCCAAAGTGCTGGGATTATAGGCGTAACCATCTCGCCGGCCCTCAAGATGGATTAAAGACTTAAATGTAAACCCAAAATGATAAAAACTCTGGAAGACAACCTAGGCAATACCATCCTGGGCTTAGGAAGAGACAAAGATTTCATGACAAAGATGCTAAAAGCAATCGCAAAAAATTGACAAATGGGATCTAATTAAACTTAAGAGCTTTTACACAGTGAAATAAACTATTAACAAAGTAAACAGACAATCTACAGAATGGGAGAAAATATTGGCAAACTATGCATCTGACAAAGGTCTAATATCCAGCATCTATAAGGAGCTTAAACAAACTTACAAGAGAAAAACTACCCTATTAAAAAGTGGGCAAAGGACATGAACAGACACTTCAAGAGAAGACATACAGGCTGGGCGCAGTGCCTCATGCATATAATCCCAGCACTCTGGGCGGCCAAGGTGGGCAGATCACTAGGTCAGGAGATCGAGACCATCCTGGCCAACAGAGTGAAACTCCGTCTCTACTCAAAATACAAAAATTATCTGGGTGTGGTGGCAGATGCCTATAATCTCAGCTACTTGGGAGGCTAAGGAATGAGAATCACTTGAACCCATGAAGCGGAGGTTGCAGTGAGCCAAGGTGGCGCCATTGCACTACAGCCTGGCAACAGAGCAAGACTCCATCTCAAAAAAAAAAAACAAAAAAAAAACCAAAAAACAAAAAACAAAGACAAAACACAAAAGAAGACATACCTGCAGCCAACAGACATATAAAAAAACCTCAGTATCACTGATCATTAGAGAAATGCAAATCAAAACCACAATGAAATACCATCTCACACCAGTCTGAATGACCATTGTTAAAAAATTAGTTCTTTCCCATCTTACAAAATGCGGGGTGAACAAGTTGAGAAGCCAGATACTAAAAAGAAGAAACCTGAAGCCAAGAAGGCTGATGCTGGTAGCAAGGTGAAAAAAGGGTAACCTCAACGCTAAAAAGCCCAAGAATGGGAAGCCCCATTGCAGTCAAAATCCTATCCTTGTCAGAGGGAATTACAGGCATGCACCACCATATCCAGCTAATTTTTTTGTATTTTAAGTAGAGACGGGGTTTCTCCATGTTGGTCAGGCTGGTCTTGAACTCCCGACCTCAGGTCATCCCCCCCAACCTCAGCCTCCCAAAGTGCTAAGCTTACAGGTGTTAGCCACTGCACCCAGCCACATACTTTATTTCTTTGTTTTAATTTTGTTTTGTTTTGTTTTTTTGAGACGGAGTCTCATTCTGTAGCCCAGGCTGGAGCACAGTGGCGTGATCGCAGCTCACTGCAACCTCTGCCACGCAGGTTCAAGTGATTTTCCTGCCTCAGCCTCCCGAATAGCTGGGATTACAGGCACCTGCCACTGCGCTTGGTTAATTTTTGTAGTTTTTAGTAGAGACGGGGTTTCAACATCTTGGCCAGGCTGGTCTTGAACTCCTGACCTCATGATCCACCCGCCCCAGCCTCCCAAAGTGCTGGGATTACAGGCATGAGCCACTGCGCCTAGCCACTTTTCATATTCTTTCTTTAATGCCCAGTCTAGGTAGGGAAGATAAACATTTACTAATATGTTCATTAAAATAAACATAAAACTTGGCTATTGTGGGCACACTGCCTATGGAGTAGCGCTGCTCTGCAAGGAGCAGGAGGAAGAAAAAGAGAGAAAGAGAGAAGAAAGAAAGAAAAAGAAAGAGGAAAGAAAGAAGGAAAGAAAGAAAGGAGAGAAAGAAGTAAAGAAAGAGAGAGAAAGGGGAGAGGGAGGAAGGAAGGAAGAAGGAAAGAAGGAAAGGAAGGAAGAAGGAAGGAAAAAATGTTAAAATATAAACATAAAACTTAATAACAATGTAAATACAAAATATTCAGCTAAAAGTTGGAAGGGTTCAGACAAATATGAATTGCACGATCCATTACATCTGTTTTCCATTGCAAAACACACACAAAAACCTAGCAGTCTTTTGATATAGTATACTTTTAGTCATCTCAACCATTCATAAAATAAAAGATAGTTTAAAAGAGAAAAAAAAATCAAGGATAGAAGTAGGGCCCTATGTTCTTATTTAATATTAGGACATAAAAGAGAAAATACAAGTAACATCAGTGTGACTCCTTCCGTGAGATTTCAGTGCCTCATCTAGGTTTTTAGGCTGAAGGATTTATTCACCAATCAGCATCTGTTAGGTGATAAATTGTGTCCCCCCCAAATTCCTGTATTGAAGTCCTGACCTTCAGTTTCTCAGAATGGGATTGCATTTGGAGAAAGGGTCCCTAAAGAGGTAGTTAAGGTTAAATGAGGTCATTAGGGTGGGCTCTAATCTAATCTGATTGGTGTCCTTATAGTAATAGATTAGGACCCAGACACCACAAAGAGTCCATGTGAAGACACAAGAGAAGACAGCCATCTACAAGAGGCCTCGGAAGATACCAACCTTTTTTTCTTTTGAGATTGAGATGGTGTCTCCCGGTGTTGTCCTGGCTGGTCTCAAACTTCTGGCCTCCAGCAATCCTCTCACCTTGCCCTCCAAGGTGGGATTACAGGCATAAGCCAGCGTGCCCAGCCACATGTAGTATTTCTTCACACACCGATCTGTAGATTTGCAGCCCTAAGCAGTATACAATATTCTTGCATGTTTTCAAATGTTATGTAAGTAATATTACACTCTACACGGACTGTGTATGTTGTTTCTATACCCCCTACCAACTTTTTGAGATTCAACCATATAGATGCCCTTAACTCTGGTTTATTCATCTAAACTGCTGAAGACAGTATTTTGTTATAAAATTATACCATGATTTGGCCGGGTGCGGTGGCTCACGCCTGTAATCCCAGCACTTTGGGAGGCCGAGGCGGGTGGATCACGAGGTCAAGAGATCGAGACCATCCTGGTCAACATGGTGAAACCCCGTCTCTACTAAAAATACAAAAATTAGCTGGGCATGGTGGCACATGCCTGTAATCCCAGCTACTCAGGAGGCTGAGGCAGGAGAATTGCCTGAACCCAGGAGGCGGAGGTTGTGGTGAGGCGAGATCGTGCCATTGCACTCCAGCCTGGGTAACAAGAGTGAAACTCTGTCTCAAAAAATAAATAAATAAATAAATAAAAATAAAAAATAAAATAAAATTATACCATGATTTATTTATTCTTCTGTTGATGAGACATTTCAGTTGTTTTCAACTTTTTTGCTATAATCAGCAGTACTGTTAAGAACATTCTTGTACGTGTCTCACATATTTGTGAGAGTTCTCTAGGCCAGCAATTTCCAATTCCTTTCATGACCACACACTGGAAATCTTGAAAAAGCATGTAGGTAAAAAAATGAGGCTGTTGATACCCAGCAGTGAGCTGCCCAGGGGCTCTGGCTGCCCCAAGAACTGCTTGGCCACTCCTAGCTAACAAGTGTGGGGACACCAGTGACTTTATTTTAAATGCTAATCTGCCATGTAACTTTTGACTAACCCCGAGTCTGGGAATGCCTCCAGAATGTCTAAATGATGTATTAGTCTTTACGTAAGAACCTCTATTCACTGTAAGTTTCCTCCTAAACCACACTTGATGCCGTTGCAGAAATCATAGGCTGTGACGCCCACAGCCATTTACACATTCTTTCCGGAGCACATTTTCCCTAAGATATAAGCCCTGGGTCTGGGAGGTTGTGATGCAGGGATCTACCTGTCATCCAGCTGCCCAGGACCATATTTCTGTCTGTAAATTCCCCTAATAGATCACTCAAAACTGACAAACTGGGTTTGTCTGCCTTCTTCCTTGCCTTCTCAGCTCCTTTGTCATTTGGGGGTCGCTTTGCACATATGGCCCTTTCATGAAATAAAGGGAAGCTTCTTTGGGAGTTTCCGTGGAAACAAGAGGGATATATACCAAAAGGAAGAATTTTTGAGCACAAGAGTATGTATAGTATATCTTCAGCTTTTTAACATCCATATTGCTTTCCAAAATGTTATACCAATTTTTTACACTTCTACTAGCAATAGATGAAGGGTTATTCTACATTTTCACCAACACTTGGTATTGTCAGACATTTTAATTTTTGGATATGAAATGGTAATTCCATTGTGACTTTAATTTCCATTTTTTAGATTACCGTTGAGCATCTCTTACATGTTTACTAGTTATTTATTTCATTTTCAGCAAATTGCCTTCTCTAATTTTTTGCCCAAGAAATTATGTCTTACTCTGAGCAACTGTTCTTTTCTACCTACGTTAGCTAGGAATCTCTCTTAAACAAAATCACATTCTGTTTTATATATTAGAGCAACTTACAAAACTATCCTGGTGTACAGTCTACATTTTGAAAGCTGCTAATCTATACAATGGCCTAGAACTAATTAAAAAGTGAAGGGGAAACCTGACTTTTTTGAGATGGAATTTCACTCTTATTGCCCAGGCTGGACTGCAATAGCGCGATCTCAGCTCACTGCAACCTCTAACTCCCAGGTTCGAGCAATTCTCATGCCTCAGCCTCCTAAGTAACTGGGATCACAGCCCGGAGCCACCACACCTCGCTAATTGTGTATTTTTAGTAGAGACCGGGGTTTCACCATGTTGACCAGGCTGGTCTCGAACTCCTGACCTCAAGTGATCCACCCATCTTGGCCCCCCCAAAATGCTGGGATTACAGACATGACCCACCAATGCTGGCCCTGACATATTCATAACAAGCTCAATACAACAAAAATTTCACTCAGCCTAGATCATTTGATCCTTGGGAATGCAAAGATCTTATTTAACTAAAATTTCAATTACTCAGGTCTCTGAGTATATTACCTGTAGTTTCTGCAGATAGAAAAGGTTGTAGACCAGGCATGCTGGCTCATGCCTGTAATCCCAGCACTTTGGGAGCCCAAGGCAGGTAGATCACTTGAGGCCAGGAGTTCCAGACCAGCCTGGCCAACATGGTAAAACGCTGTCTCTACTAGAAACACAAAAATTAAACCCCATGTCTACTAAAAATACAAAAATTAGCGGGCTTTGGTGGCAGGCACCTGTAGTGCTGGCTACTCAGGAGGCTGAGGCATGATAATTACTGGAACCCGGAGACAGAGGTTGCAGTGAGACGGGATGGTGCCACTGCACTCCAGCCTGGGTGACAGAGCAAGACTCTGTGGCAAAGAAAAAAAAAAAAGAAGCCGGGCACGGTGGCTCAAGCCTGTAATCCCAGCACTTTGGGAGGCCGAGGCGGGTGGATCACGAGGTCAAAGGATCGAGACCATCCTGGTCAACATGGTGAAACCTGTCTCTACTAAAAATACAAAAAATTAGCTGGGCATGGTGGCGCGTGCCTGTAATCCCAGCTACTCAGGAGGCTGAGGCAGGAGAATTGCCTGAGCCCAGGAGGCGGAGGTTGCGGTGAGCCGAGATCGCGCCATTGCACTCCAGCCTGGATAACAAGAGCGAAACTCCGTCTCAAAAAAAAAGAAAAAAAAGAAATGTTTCTTGCTGGGGAGTGGTTCCCATACAGAAATCCAACTTCTTTGGTCATCTCAAAATACTACAAATGGTGAACTTATTTGTAATCAAAAGTATGAATTCAGGATAGTTAATTTAAAGGACTCTGCACAGGATTTGATAGCTGGTTGGTAGTCATGCTACTAGTCAACTCAGCTGTAACATTCTCACTGTAGCTATTATCAATTTACCTACTCAGAAATGTGGAATCACTGAAATCATTAAATGTGCAGACAAAACTTTTCATGCAGATAATTTTTACTTAATGATTTAAAGTTATTAATGCTTTTGTTACCATAAAGCCCAGTACATCACAGTTGGTGAACTGCGATGAAAATCCAACAAATTCTATTTGATTTGAGGCTGTACAGACACTAAGCCTCTGAAATCATTTGAAGTATATTTTTCCTAAGTTTTTTCTTCATAAAAACTGCATGCTTTACAAATTATGATGAAGCAGGTCAAATCTTTCCATTAGTATTTCCATGACTGTATAGTAATACAAGATTAAGTCTTAATGGAAATTATATTTAGAAGCTATGGCTTATATTTTCTGAAATTGATTCTATTTTTAAATTTTCTTGTCAATGGCAAATAAACATGCCATAAGTGAAAAATAAGCTAAAATGTGTGTTTACCCTTTTGATTTCCAATAATGAAAGCTGATATTTATTGAGCATTTACCGTGCACCAGCCACTGTGTAAGATACTTTTTTGCACGTTATTTCATTTAACTCTCACAAATTCATGAGGTAGGTTATGTTATTACCATTTATCCGATAAGGAAATTGTTAGGTTAAGAATTCTGCACAAATACTGGTTGTATGACACAAGCAATCCTGCCATTCTTTCTTTTTTCCTTTTTTTTTTTTTTTTTGAGACAGGGTCTCACTCTCACCCAGGCTGGAGCACAGTGTCATGAACATGGCTCACTGCAGTCTTGATTTCCAGGGCTCAAGCAATCCTAGCACCACACTTCCTGAGTAGCTGGGACCACAGGTGCACTCACTACACCTGGTTAATTTTTTTTTTTTTTTTTTAAAGACAGGGTTTCACCATGTTGGTCAGGCTGGTCTTGAACTCCCGACCTCAGGTGATCACCCGCCTTGGCCTCCAAAGTGCTTGGATTACAGGCGTGAGCCACCATGCCCGGCCAACACCTGGTTGTAGAGACAAATTTTGTGTAGAGACAAGGTTTAGCTATGTTGCCCAGGTTGGTCTCGAACTTCTGGGCTCAAGCAATCCTCCTGCCTTAGCCTCTCAAAGTGCTAGGATTACAGGCATGAGCCACTGTGCCTGGCCAATACTGCCATTCTTTTTGCAAATTTTTTTTCAATTGTTATCAAGTAGGAAATCTAATTAACTTCAGTTTCATTAAATTTCATCTTTACTTCCTTCCTATTCATGGCTTATAAGAGAAGTGTTAATATGAAGCAACAAGGATTATGGTAAAGAGAGAATTGATAATCTAAAATAACTAAGAGTTGGCCGTGTTGTTGTTATAATTATACTGAAGCTTATTCACATATTATTTGTTTTCTACTGAAGCCTTGAGTTCTGATGCGGAAGACCACGATTTTGATTAAACACAAAATGGGCAGTTAAACCTCTAAATAGTATATACTTTGGAGAAAACTGAAGTACATTTAATTATTTGGATAATTATTCCTGATTTATTTATTTATTTATTTTTATTTTTATTTTTTTTAAGATGGGGTTTCACCATGTTGGTCAGGCTGGTCTTGAACTCCCGACCGCAGGTGATCCACCCACCTTGGCCTACAAAGTGCTTGGATTACAGGTGTGAGCCTGTAAGTTCTGGATTATTCAACTTACATATTTATAAGCATAAATAAAATGTACAAATGCAAATACTGCTTTCTTTTCTTTTTTTTTTTTTTTTTTGGAGACAGGGTTTTAATCTGTCACCCAGAATGCAGTGCAGTGGCACACTGTAACCTCAGCCTCCCAAGTAGCTGGGACTGCAGGCACTGACCACCATGCCCCACTAATTTTTCATATTTTTTTGTACAGACAGAGTTTCATCATGTTGCCTAGGCTGGTCTTGAACTTCTGGACTCAAGTGATTGGCTTCACCTCAGCCTTCCAAAGTGCTGGGACTACAGGAGAGCCACCCACCTGACCAATACTGCATTTTTTTGACTTCCTGTTTTCTATCTTTTAGAGCACTGATTTCTTGGACCCAGTGAAAACAAATTTTTTTCAAGTTGAAAATTTTAAGTTAATGTAATCATTCATATTTGAAGGATGTCATGATTTTTTTAAATTTAATGTCTTTACTATTGAAAATATTTCTTGGGGCCCAAAGTGGCTCCGGCCGGATGTCGTGGCACTTGCGAAGGCGAGGCCAAGAGTTCAAGGCCAACCAACCTCAGCAACCTTACAAGCTCTCAATGATTGGCAAAAAAAAAAAAAAAAAAAAAAAGAAAATATTTCTTATTATAGTTTATTTATACCCTAAATTAAAAATAAGTAGGCACTTCATATTGGCTTCTGGATTTGCTGTCACTTGCCTACAACGAAACAAGTAACTCTGGGTTTATACCAGATGGGTCACAAAGCGAGAGCTTGGACTTTATCATTGGTTTCAGTCCTATTTTTAGAGGTATGGGGATACAAAAGAAGTTCTTAATTTGGAGGCATTTAAAATGGCTTGTGTGGTTTTCTTCAGGAAGGAAGCAAGCTAACTTCAGGACCATCACAGCACCTTTAAATATGTAATACTTGTTTTGTTCAAAATGTGTGTGTTCCATATCTTATCACTCAGTGTATAAAATATCACTGCCACTGACATCAATGGAATTTTATGGGAAATTGGAATGAGTTAGTAAGCTTTGTCAAGTAGGCATTTTCCTCCTCCCTCAAAAAGTTATGTGTGCAAGTATAAATCATCAAAAGGATACAGATTCTTTCCATCTATTGCTTACAGATTGTTGTCTAAAAAGGCACAAATTTCATGGACAAGTCTTTATCTCCATCTTTCTTAATATAATGCAGAACATGGGAAAAAATTTTCTTTACTGCCGTCCACATTATAGATAAGAAAAATAAAAACCAAGTGACATGGGAGATTGGCGGTGGATTTTCAAATATCAGCAATTTACAGGATTTTCATTAGCATTGTTTCCATGTTTTCTGTAAGATATGAACATTTAAATTGGTAAGAATGAAATTTGCTTATAACATTAGTTTTTCTTATTTGTATCCATTTAAATATTCACATTTTGACTTTAATATTTAACTTAAGACGTTTCATTCAAAACACATCTAAAAATTAGAAAATGCCTAAAGGGAAGCTTTGTTTACTTGGTAGAAAAATTGGAAAAAAAAAACATATTATATTCTTCACAGTTTCAGAGGTGACAAAAATCTCTTACATTTCAGTGGTTTCCGATCTTCCTTAAGGGATTTGAAAATTATATATAATGTTGCATAATCTCAAGCACATTAATGTTAAAGTGCTATTGGTCTATTTTAATCGTGTATTTCTTACAATATAAACTATTTGGTAACGCTGAATCTATTGACCACAAACTCTGTCATTATTTTGGTGGAACTATTCATAAGCATTTATAGTTACTGGTTTCTAGCAGTTTTCTTATCTTCCTGATTTTACAATTCCCCAAAGGTGCAAAAAACAAACATCTACCCTCTTTTTCGACAAATGCCACGATAGGGGGGAGACATGTGTGGTGTAAACACAAATGCAGACCTTTGCAAGTTGATGGTTTCAAGATTCAATAAAAACTTGAGAGTTTTTGCTTCAAATCCCCACGCTAGTCTGTTTTAGCTCTACGTGTTCCCTACCCATTTCAAAGGACCCAGGCAACTCGGCTCTTGCCTGCAGTTTCAGCGCGCAAGTTGGAGCTGGCAGAGTTCAATTGCTCAGGGTGCTGAGTCAGGGGCAGGGCAGAGAGAGACTCTCGCAGGTCCGGTGGTCCTGCAGGCTGTGAGCCCCCAAGGCCGACCCTAGCTGGAACCGCAGGCCTCTCCCCAAAAACATCTGTAAAAGGCGTTCCCTTTGTTCATTCATTCAACAAACATTTGTTCAATTTCATATGCCCTCTGTCTTGGGAAAACCAATTCAGACCTCTGCAGCCCCAACACAGAGGCACTGTTCCCGCCTTATTAATGACCCAGTGAAGCCAGGAAGACGAATCTCGACCACTGCTGCGCAGATACCGCGTGTCGTTTATTAAATGCCGCCTCTTTGATTCCCAACTGGCCGGGAGCATTATGCCACCTCTCTTGCCCTCATCTCTCGCTACCACGCAAGAAAGCGTTAATCGCAAATAGTGACCATGGCCACGATCCGTCCTTCCTGCTTCGAAGCAAGCCTTGTGCTACCTTCCTCATTTTGCGAGGCTCCACTCTCCTGGGATTCAGGCTGCGGCTGGGCCTCCGGGACCAAAGGCCAATCGGGCTCTGAGAGTCCCGGCCACGGACATCTACAGGCGGGTGTAGAATAGCGCCCCCGCGTGGCGGCGGCCCAGGGCGTCTCAGCCGGATTTTTCCATCTCCGGGGTAGGCTTGGTCACCCGTACACTCCAGCGGAACTACAACTCCCAGCACCGTGGCTGCCCGGACTCCCGGAAGCCGAAGCCCTGCAGGGAGGAAGCAGCTGAGACCCCGCCAACAAACTGGGGGGTTAATTTAGCCAGAAAAGGGGGCGGGAAGGGCTCTGGGGCACCTGTCAATTCGCCACCATGAACGTGGTTTTTGCTGTGAAGCAGTACATTTCCAAAATGATAGAGGACAGCGGGCCTGGTATGAAAGTACTTCTCATGGATAAAGAGACGGTGAGTTTGCTTTTGCTCAGCATTTGTGAAGGAACCCTCTCAACCTTACAAAGGCTGGTCTCATTCCACTGTAGGATTTAGCATTTAATTTAAAGATATGAAAATGGGGTCAGTTTGTGTGCAACTGAAAAGTTGTATAAAGCTTGCACGGTGGATTTTCAGTCTAAATGGCTCCAGCCACTGCCCAGAGACTACTACCCGGAACAATTTATTGGAATCAGAAATCTTTTTCTAAAAGCCTCTGACAAGAAATCACTAGTATGTCAGAGCACTTGGAAGACTTTGGGATGGGCCCACTGTTTCCACTCGACATTGTGTTTTAAAGTAAAGCTGTTGGAGCTCAAGCTGAAATGACAGGTTATTTGTGGGCCACAGACCAGAAAACAAAACTCGTTAAGGTGACAGAAAAAATTATTTTTGGAAATGTATGGATTGTTCCTGGTCAAAGAGAGGATTTTTTGTTTGTTTTTTGTTTTTAACCTCGAAGCTTCAGCTGAAAGGATAGAGTATATTTTTCATTCTTGTATGTTACCTACCTGTTTGGATGTTCAGTAAATGTTATTCCATATATTACTATTTAATTTATCCAGCTAAGTATTAATGAAAAAAGAGGCTAGATATGCTACTTGTTTTTATTATTCTAAACTAGCATACTTTTAGTTAATGCTTTGTTTTTACAGACTGGCATAGTGAGTATGGTGTACACACAGTCGGAGATTCTTCAGAAAGAAGTGTACCTCTTTGAACGCATTGATTCTCAAAATCGAGAGATCATGAAACACCTGAAGGCGATTTGTTTTCTTCGACCTACAAAGGTACTGCATAAACTGAGCTGCCACCTGCCCAGGCAGATGCAGAACACTTGATCTGAAAGCATTAAGCAGGCAAAATAAATTTGTATTATCATTATTTGTGGCATCATAACTATGCTGGATCATCGGTGTTATAACCTTCTTCTCGTTTTGTTTCCATATTTCAGTTGACCCCTGACAGCCAGTTAGTTCTTCCTTCAAGATATCTTTTAGGTTCACAGCTATTCCCATTGCCACTAAAGAGCTACAGAGACCCACATTACTTCACTCCTGGATTAACCTCTGTATCTGTCACATTGAACACCATCAACACTTCATTTTATGTACAGCTATGAATGTCTTGAATCTTTACCACTTTATTCACATTTATGCTCAGGAACCTGTAATGACTCAATGTTACTTCCATGATTAAATCTTTATTTAGCCAGCAGTTAAAGCCCTTCTTGAGTTGATCTGCACATTTGTATCCAGCCTTCCTATGTCCTAGATCTCCTCCTCTATAGCCAGCTAGGCTGCCATTGGAATGAGCAATTCTACATGCTCATCCCTGTTCCCTATTTGGTTTTTTTCTTTCACTAATTAAAAGTTCTTTGGTCATTTGTCAGTTTTTGTCCATCACCTTCAAAATCTAGCTTGAGTCTCTCCTTTAAAAATCCTTTCCTAGGCCGGGCACGGTGGCTCACACCTGTAATCCACACACTTTGGAGGCCAAGGTGGGTGGATCACCTGAGGTCAGGAGTTCAAGACCAGCCTGACCAACATGGTGAAACCCCATCTTTAAAAAAGTAATAAAATAAAATAAAAAATAAAAATGCTTTCCTATTTTAATCTTATTTTTTATACTTTCTTGTTTTGTATTCATGTTCTTCAACTCTAATGCATTTTATCATGCTCGTACATTATGTACTTTCTGAAATGCAAATTTGATCATGACACTCCTGCTTGAAATTCTTGAATGACCTCTCATTGTTTTTATTATAAGGGCAAAATTCCTTAATTGTAGGCTGCGAGGTGCAGCATGGTCTAGTTTCTGCCATTTCTCCAGCCTCATTTCGAACCATTTCCCTTTTGAACTCTGCACCTTAGCCCCCTAATCTTTCAATCTGCTATATTCCCCTTGTTCCGTCATGCCCCAGGACCTTTGCATAGGCTTCTTCCTCTGCCATGAACTTCACTTCCTCAAGTAAAGCTTTCCTGGTTTTGCTGACCAGGTCAAACCCGCCTCTTATATGCACTTACAACGCCATCTTTATCTCCCTATTGCTTGTCATGGTTTGAACTTTTATATGGTGTGTGTGATTACCAACAGTAAGCTCCATGAATACAGACACGGTACCTGTTTTTTCTCATCCCATATTCCCGATGCTTGCCACACAGTGGACACTCAGTAAATAGTTGCTGAATTCATGAATACATGCTATGTTATAATAGTTTCCAATTGTTTCATATTTGTAGCACTTAGTCATGAAAATTTGGTTCAAGAGGGATCTTAGAGATCATCTTGTTGGTTATTATAACGTTTTTTATTAGAGAAACTCTTTCACTGCTATGTACTGTCTCTCAAACTCTTTTAACAATTCTTCCTTTTTCTTTTTTTCTTTTTATATATTTTGTTATCTTTTGCCTTTTTCCACATGTTCTGAACTTTTAGGAATCTTTTAATTCACTTTGTTATTTTTGCCTAGCATATTGCGAAGAAGTAATTTTTGGTTTAAAAGATTTATTAAAATGTTTTGCTTTAAGATTATATTATAAAGTTAATTTGAGTGCATTTTTAAATCTAAACAACAGTTTATAAAACCTTTTTCCCATTAATAAGCAGTGTACATTGCTTACATTTTTAAAAATTCTGTAAATAAATGTGATTTTAAAAACAAATTACTAAATGAAATACGTTTAGGGGACAATATATATTGAAATTTAACCAGGTGTTATGTATCAAAAATCAATAAAACCTGCATTATAATCTTATGTAGTTGTAATTCTTACATTTTGACCATATAAAAATCAACTTTTTTGATTTTAACTTTCATACTTTAATTTTAAAATAATGTAATTATGGAAAAGGTCTTAGCCTACTACTTGCAAGTACTTCACAAGCATTGCAGTTGTGCAGGCTTAGATCCCAACAAATTAAAAGCCAAAGTGAATATAATTAACTGTATTTTCTCTTGAATGTTGGTTTTTTAAAGAATAGATACATTTTGATATTCTATATAAGAATTTTGATCAGGCCGGGCACAGTGGCTCACACCTGTAATCCTAGCAGTTTGGGAAGCCAAGGTGTGTGGATCACTTGAGGTCAGGAGTTCAAGACCAGCCTGGCTGACATGGTGAAACATCTCAATTAAAAATACAAAAAAATTAGTTGAGCATGGTGGCACATGTCTTTAATCCTAGCTACTTGGGAGGCTGAGACAAGAAACTTGCTTGAACCCAGAAGGCAGAGGTTGCAGTGAGCTGAGATTGTGCCATTGCACTCCAGCCTGAGCAACAGAGTGAGACTTCATCTCAAAAAAAAAAAAAAAAAGAAAAAAAGAATTTTGATCAAATGAGTACAATTTATAGACAAGCAGCTTGATGTGAGTTTGCAGCATTATAATTAATTTTATGTTGTATTTCAACATCTGTGTTCTTATATTCTTTATTTTAATTTGGCTAAAATAATGCAGCTGGTTAATATTTAATATTATACACATACTATTGCATAATACATAATATAATTCCTGATCATTGTATTAATCTATCTCTTGTCTCCAGTCCTTACCGCCCAACTTATAAACATTTAACCTAGACTTTAATATGCAGTGGACCCAGATAATAATTAAATCAATGGATGATGCTTATTACTTTTTTCCTTAAGCAATTCTCCTCATATTTTGTTTGCTTGTTCTTTATTTTCTAGGGGAATGTGGATTATATGATTCAGGAGCTTCGAAGACCCAAATACAGTATATATTTCATTTGTAAGTTTGTTAGTTCACTTTTTCAAACACATAACAACACAGTTAGTATGTTTCATTGAGCCCTTTGTATCATCAATAATTTCATTGAATCTGTCACTATAAAAGTCTAGTTTATTTAATATCCTTCCAAAGTATTAAAAATCTTTTGACCTGACAGGTGCGGTGCCTCACACCTGTAATCCCAGCTCTTTGGGAGGCTGAGGCAGGCAGGTCACCTTAGGTCAGGAGTTCAAGACCAGCCTGATCGATACAGTGAAACCCTGGTCTCTACTAAAAATACATAATTAGTTGGGCATGGTGACGCATGCCTGTAATCCCAGCTACTTGAGAGGCTTAGGCAGGAGAATCACTTGAACCCGGGAGGTGGAGGTTGCAGTGAGCTGAGATCACACCATTGCAGTCCAGCTTGGGCAACGAGAGTAAAGCTCCGCCTCAAAAAATATAATCTTTTGACCAACATTCTGTTTCACTGGGCTAACTGTGATTTCCATTATTCATCTTTGATTGCTTAAATTTAAAATTTGACGTTTTACTTTGCCTTTCAAGATGCTTTGTAAGTCAAAAGTTGTAAGTAGCCAAATTTCACATCTCATCCCTGCCAAGAAAAAGTATATACTTATCCCTGCTTTATACTTAGGAATTAAGGCATGAAGGCTGATGTATTTTTTGAAGTGGGAAGGTAATACTTACTTGAGTTTGTTGGAAAAGCAGAGATTTACTTTACATAACAGATAAAAGCATTTCATTTCTCTTTGTTACTATATTTAATGCATTGAAAGTATGAATCATCAGGTTGTGATCTCTTATGTCCACAACTTTCTTGGAGTGGGGGTTGGATAGGGAAGGTCTGGAAATAAACTAGGTTTGTGTTTTCTGTGCAATTTACATGGATTTTTTTGATCCAATACATTCGGCTGTGGAAGTTACATCTATTTTCCTCTAGATGTCATTATTGATCTTTATAAATAGTATTAATGTCGTCTATTTGGTAACATTTCCACCCCAAAGACTAGACTTAACAGTAAGTAGGGCATTTGAGAAGTTTTAAAGCTTACTTAAAGGTATTAGAGTTTTAAGGTGTAGACTACAGTGTAAGACATATATACTTTCTTCAGCATATACTACTTAAATAGAATAATGATACAAAACATTAACATTTGTAAAAAGACTTTATATATATAAGAACTCTCTCATATTTTATTTCATTCAGTTCTGTGTAGGACTGAAAAGTTATATAAAGCTTGCCCAGTGGGTTTTCAGTGCACAATGCCCCAAGAGTAAAAACAGGCAATTTTATTAATCTATGGCATCTTAATTTTTGTTTGTTTTTGTCTGTTTGTTTTGACTAATAGTTGCAGGTTTTCTTTTTTAAATTACATTTTTTATTTTGAAGTAATTGTAGATTCATGTGCAGTTGTAAAAAATAATAACACAGCGATCCCAGATACCCATTACCCAGCTTCCTGCTCTGTAGTATCTTACATGACCATAGTACAATATCACAACCAAGACGTTAACACGGAAACAGTCAGGATACACGACATTTTCATCTCTGTAAGGTTTCCTTATATTTCCCTTTTATTAGCTTATATGCACTTCTCTCCCTCCCCAGTCCCCTCATTAGCCCTGGTAACCACTAATATTTTCTCCATTTTATAATTTTTGTCATTCAAAGAATGTTCTATAAATGAAATCATACAGTATATAAGCTTTTGGGACTGGCTTTTTTCACTCAGCACAATTCTCTGGAGAGTCATCAAGGTTGTTGTGTGATTTTGTTTTTGTTTGTGTTTTTGTTGAGAAGGAGTCTCGCTTTGTCACCCAGGCTGGAGTGCAGTGTCACTGTCTCAACTCACGGCAGCCTCCACCTCCTGGGTTCAAGTGATTCTCCCACCTCAGCCTCTGGAGTAGCTGGGATTACAGGTGTGTACCACTACCCCTGGCTAATTTTTGTATTTTTTTTTAAGTAGAGATGGGATTTCATCATGTTGGTTGGCCAGACTGGTCTCAAACTCCTGACCTCAGGTGATCCCCCCGTTTCGGCCTCCCAAAGTGCTGGGATTACAGGCATGAGCCACCGCACCTGGCCTGCTGTGTGTATTAAGAGTTCATTCCTCTTTTGAGCTGGAGCTGCCGAAAAAATTTTTTCAATTTAAAAATAGGTCATTTCATTTTATTGCTCAGTAGTATTCCATGATACGAGTGTACCACAGTTTGTTTAACTATTCACCATTGAAGGACATGAGTTGTTTCCAGTTTTCACTATTACAAATGAAACTGCTGTAAACATCTGTATACAGATGTTTATGTGAATATAAGTCTTCATTCTCTGGGATAAATAACCCCAGGAGTGCAACTGCTGAGTCATATGGTAATTGCATGTTTTGTGTATTAAGAAACTGCCATATGTTTTCTGAGTGACTATACCATGTTACATTTTCACTAGCATGGGTGAACCAGTTTCTTTGCATCTTTGGGAGTATTTGATGTTGTCTCTATTATTATTATTTTTTTAATTTTTATTGCATTTTAGGTTTTGGGGTACATGTGCAGAACATGTAAGATAGTTGCATAGGTACACACATGACAGTGTGTTTTGCTGCCTTCCTCCCCTTAACCCACATTTGGCATTTCTCCCCAGGCTATCCCTCCCCAGCTCCCCCTCCGCCGCGCTGTCCCTCCCCTATTCCCTCCAATAGACCCCAGTGTGTAGTACCCCCCTCCCTGTGTCCATGTGTTCTCATTTTTCTCACCCGCCCGTGAGTGAGAATATGTGGTATTTCCTTTTCTGTTCTTGTGTCAGTTTGCTGAGAATGATGTTGTCTCTATTTTTTATTTTAGGCATTTGCATAGGTGTGTAGTTATTCTGGTATTTTTAGTATGATCACAAGCTAGATCTCTGAAATATATGTGTGTGTGTGTGTGTGTGTGTGTGTGTGTATACATACACGTATACATATGTAAATCACATATACATATATATATGTGTTTTTATATATATATCCCCTGTACTGCCAAGTAGACATATATAATAATAGGATTACTCTTTTGCTGAATCTCTTGGCTAAAAACTGAATGGGTCATGAGGTAAAAGACTCCTTTTTCCTCTAAATAGTTCCTTACAGCAGTTGACATTAATAATGGTTAATCTAGTATTTACTCTTCTGGTTCTAAAGATTGTTTGATTTGGACTATAAATTATGAAGCAGAAGAAAAAAATTTATTAAAGTAATTAGCACCAAAGCCTATGAAAATTAGACTTCAGATTTCTTGGGTGGCATAATCAATCTCAGAATTTTATTTGGTTGATGTAAACTAAAATGAATGTGTATGTAGTAATTTTATTCATTACTAACTTGCAGCACTAATTTATATCAACACTAAGCTAGCTTATTCATCTTATTTTTTATACTAAAATATATATATATTTTATACTAATATATATAATATAATATATATATTTTATACTAAAATGTATATATAATATAATATATATTTTATACTAAAATGTATACATAATATAATATATATATTTTATACTAAAAGGTATACATAATATAATATATATATTTTATACTAAAATGTATACATAATATATATTTTATACTAAAATGTATACATAATATATATATTTTATACTAAAATGTATACATAATATAATATATATATTTTATACTAAAATGTATATATATAAAATATATATTTCATACTAAAATGTATATATATAAAAAATATATATAATATATATAAAATATATATAATATATATAAAATATATATATATAACATATATATATTTTTTTTTTTGAGATAGAGTTTTGCTCTTGTTACCCAGGCTGGAGTGCAATGGCGCAACCTCGGCTCACCACAACCTCCGCCTCCTGGGTTCAGGCAATTCTCCTGCCTCAGCCTCCTGAGTAGCTGGGATTACAGGCACATGCCACCACACCCAGCTAATTTTTTGTATTTTTAGTAGAGACTGGGTTTCACCATGTTGACCAGGATGGTCTCGATCTCTTGACCTCATGATCCACCTGCCTCGGCCTCCCAAAGTGCTGGGATTACAGGCTTGAGCCACCGCGCCCGGCCTATTTTTTTTTTTTTTAAGACGAGGTTTCACCATGTTGGTCAGCCTGGTCTTGAACTCCCGACCTCAGGTGATCCGTCCATCTTGGCCTCCAAAGTGCTTGGATTACAGGCGTGAGACACCACGCCTGGCCACTTTTAAAAAATATTTTTATGTTACTAAATCTTTTGTGTAACAGGCCCCTCTATTTAAAAAAACTTTTTGTTATGGAACTTTTATTTCTTAATTTCATTTATTTATTTATTTATTTATTTGAGACAGAGTCTCACTCTGTTGCTTAGGCTGAAGTGCAATGGCACGATCTCGGCTCACTGCAACCTCCATCTCCTGGGTTCAAGAGATCCTCCTGCCTCAGCCTCCGAAGTAGCTTGGATTACAGGTGTGCACCACCACGCCTGGCTAATTTTTGTATGTTTAGTAGAGATGGGGTTTCACCATGTTGTCCAGGTTGATCTCAAACTCCTATCCTTAAGTGTGATCCACCTGCCTTGGCCTCTCAAAGTGCTGGGATTACAGGCGTGAGCCACCACACCCGTCACAGAACTTTTAAAGACATACAAAAGTAGAATAGTATCATAAGTCCCAATGTACCTGTCAGCTGGTTTCAACAATTATTGAGCCTCACCCAATCTTGTTTTAGCTATACTGTCACCTGCTCCCCAAGATTTTGAAGCAAATCTAAGACATCATATAATTTTATCCATAAGAATTTCAGTATGCATCTCTAAAAGATAAGAACTCATTTTTTAAAAACCACAATTTCAGTATTACATCTAGATAAAAATAATTCTTTATTATTTCCTTTTTCTTTTTTTTTTTTTTTTTTTTTTGGAGACAATCTCCTCTGTCACCCAGACAGAGTGCAGTGGCATGATCTCGGCTCACTGCAACCTCAGCTTCCCAGGTTCAAGTGATGTTGCCCAGGCTGGTCTTGAACTCTTGGTACTATTTTCAAATAACCATTCAGCATTCAAATTTAAAACTATCTCTTTTTTTTCAGTTTTTTTTTTTTTAATTGGGATCAAAGTAAGGTTCACACATTGCTGTTGGTTGACATGTTAAGTTTCTTAACCTTCCCTATAGGTCCTCCCACCCCTGCCCCTGCTGCCCCATGCAATTTATTTATTGAAGAAACAAACTGTTAAGTTTTTCACAGCTTGGATCTTGTGGTGAGATTGCATCTCCATGGGATAGTTTAATATGTCCCTTTAAGTTTAAAATATTCCTCTATCTTCTAGTTCTTGCAGCTGCTGATGCTCAATGCTTGAGTCCATTCGATTGATTCATTAGGGTTTAGAAAAAATGATATTCTAATTCTGACATTAGCATTTGTTTGTTGTTGTGCTAGAATATTTTCATAAAGAAAAAATTTCCCACATCTGTTTGGTTACCTGGTAGTATAGTTTATATATAAAAGACAGGATAAAAGTTTACTTCTTTCTCCTTATTTGCTATTTTCTATAAAATGACCTGGTTCCCTGGTATTCTCATTCTCCAGTGCCTCTGATGGTGGTCCTTTTAAAGTGTGTGTGTGTGTATATATATATATATATATATATATATATATACACTTTAAAAACTATATATATGTATATATAGTTTTATATAAATATATGTATATATAGTTTTATATAAATATATGTAAATATATATAGTTTTACATATATTTATATAAAACTATATATATACATATATATAGTTATGAATTTGTGGATTTAAATATATATGTGCTACTCATTCCAATTTGAAGGTCACTTATTCATTAGGCTTTAACTAGCAGGCCCATTTACATACAATTGCAGCAGAAATGATCTCCTTTGAGTCAAGCCCAACTCGTATGTCTGTTTCTGTTTCAGATTTCAGTAACGTGATCAGCAAGAGTGATGTGAAGTCATTGGCTGAAGCTGATGAACAGGAAGTTGTGGCTGAGGTTCAGGTGAACATATTGGTCCTGTGACACATCTCATATGTTGGCCCTTTTCAAATATTTCAGTCTAAAAATAAAAAATAAGGAAACGTCTGCCCCAAAAGACATTTTATTATGAACACTTGAATATGTTTATCACATAAGTGAGGAATGTTGTTTTCAGAGGCAGCAGATAAACTAGTTTTGAATTTTTCAGAAAGATGTGCTAGGTGATAAATGAATAAAAAGAATGACCTGTTTTAAATTATATTGTCTCTCATGAAAATATATTGGACAGCAAAGTCCTTTCTTATCTGAGTAGAACATTATATCTCATATTAGCAGTGTTTCATTTTTACTAATAGATAAGTGTGCATAGAGGTCTCCAGAAATACAATGTGTATACTTTTAAACATTTATTTTTTGGATTTATTATTGCTACTGTTTTGTAATTCTTTTAATTCTCCCACATTGACTGTTGTTAATTATTAATTGAATAGTTTTGTATCTCTTTAAACCTGTATTTCACCAAGTTTGGCTATATCGTATTATATCACATATGAAAGTATTACTGCTTGATACAATTGAAGTTTATGGAATGACTATTCTTGGTGCTTTATTTGCAGGAATTTTATGGTGATTACATTGCTGTGAACCCACATTTATTTTCCCTCAATATTTTGGGTTGCTGCCAGGTATGGAAGGAAAGGTTTAATTTTTCAGTTGAGAGTTAGTTCAGCAAATAGACTCATAAGAAAAAATTAAAATATTTTCTCTGACTATATGTTTTTAACAAAAAGGGTCGAAATTGGGATCCAGCCCAGCTGTCTAGAACAACTCAAGGGCTTACAGCTCTCCTTTTATCTCTGAAGAAGTGTCCCATGATTCGTTATCAGCTCTCATCAGAGGCAGCAAAGAGACTTGCGGAGTGCGTTAAGGTATGGCATTACCTGTTCCTGGTTCCAGAACATAAAGGCCATTCATTTCTCTATCATATTTCAGAAATTAAAGGAATACTTTATTTACAACCAAGGAGATGATTATATGTTAGGTTTCCAGGCAAAGAGGTAGTCTTAGGTGGTTTTTTTTGTGTTGTTTTGTTTTTTGAGATGGCGTTTCACTCTTGTTGCCCAGGCTGGAGTGCAATGGCAAGATCTTGGCTCACCACAACCCCCACCTCCCAGATTTATTCCATTCTCCTGCCTCAGCCTCCTGAGTAGCTGGGATTACAGGTGTGCGCCACCATGCCCGGCTGAATTTTTTTATATTTTTAGTAGAGACGGGGTGTCTCCATGTTGGTCAGGCTGGTCTCAAACTCCCGACCTCAGGTGATTCACACACCTCAGCCTCCCAAAGTGCTGCTGCTGCACCCGGCCAGATTCTTAGGTTTAACCCAAGGAACATTCACAGGCTATTTAACTTTTTTTTGATCCAGTTAAACCACTTATAGGATTTCAAATCCTAATCTCTTAAATAGTATACTCTTAAACTTTGTGAGTATTATATTTTTAATCCTTTATATGGAAGATCTATGTGTTGCAAAAAACTCTTGTTAAGTGTAGATTTTATTTATTAATTTCCTATTTATATCATCTCTATGTGTAACTAATTGGTTGTGCAAATCACCTTTCTCTTTCACTCACAGCAAGTGATAACTAAAGAATATGAACTGTTTGAATTCCGTCGGACAGAGGTTCCTCCATTGCTACTTATTTTAGATCGCTGTGATGATGCCATCACCCCATTGCTAAACCAGGTACAGAACCCTTTCTTGGCATAATAGAAGGAAGATTTTAAGTGATGCTCATCAAAATACAGATATGGCAAAAACAGCATGGTCCATTTATTTGCCTCCTTGTTTTTAGCTATTCTTGGTTTTGCCTTGTATTTCCTGGCATTTTGGTGTCATGATTCTTCCATCCGCTGTCGTCATTAACTCTTCTGCCTCATTCCTCCTGTACCTTCCTGCCAGTTCCCCCCACCCAATCAAGAAAACTTTTTAATTCTGTAGATGATGTTTTCCAGTGTTTCCTTCTGTCTGCTCATTTCCACTCCTACTGCCATTGCTTTCGTCTAGATCCTAATCTCTTACAAGAATATTGAAATAGTTATCTACTTGATTCCCTACTTTTTATTTGTTTTCACTCTAAATCTTCCATAAATACAATGTTATTAAATTACTTTTTCTAAAGCAAGGCTCTATCTTGTTACTCTTGGCTTAAAAATGTTCGTTGGTTCCCATTTGCCTACTATGTTAAAAAGAAACTCCTGAACTTGCCTTCCAAGAGCCTTTACAATGTGGACTAAACCTCATAGAAAACCTAGAGCTCACCACTTACGTAAATAATGCCACATGGTTTCCTGCCAGCATGCTTTTACTGTGACTGCTTTCCAAACTCTGGAGTGATTGGAATACCTTCTCTTCCCATCTACACCTATCAAAATACTACTCTTTTAAAACCACTCAATCTGGCTGGGTGCAGTGGCTCATGCCTGTAATCCCAGCAATTTGGGAGGTCAAGGTGGCTGGATCACCTGAGGTCAAGAGTTCAAGACCAGCCTGGCCAACATGGTGAAACCCTGTCTCTACTAAAAATACAAAAAAAAGTAGCCAGACATGATGATGGGAGCCTGTAATACCAGCTACTCAGGATGCTGAAGCTGGAGAATCACTTGAACCTAGGAGGTGTAGGTTGCAGTGAGCTGAGACTTCGCCACTGCCCTCCAGCCTGGGCAACAAGAGCAAAACTATGTCTCAAAAAAAGAGACACTCAAAAGCCATCTCCAACATCCCACCATTCTTCAACATCTCCCTGCAGCCCATATTCTTTCAGTCAGGTATGTTCTTATCGCCTGAAAATCCTGTAGACCTTTGTGTCTCCCTCATGTCTCATGCTATACTTGCCATGTTGTAGGTTTGGTTGTTTACACCCTCTCCTACGATACATATTTTTTCAAGGCAGACTGTGTCTCACCAGTGTTTTTCTCCTGCAAGTATAAGAACAGTGACTTGCACATAGCTGGTGCTTTATTAATAGTGATTTTGTATGTATGTATATGTGTATTTATTTATTTACTGAGACAGAGTCTCTCTCTCTCACCCAGGCTGGTGTGATCTCAGCTCACTTCAACATCCACCTCCCAGATTCAAGCAATTCTTGTGCCCCAGCCTCCTGAGTAGTTGGTATTACAGGCACACACTGCCACACCTGCTAATTTATGTATTAAATATTTTTAGGATAGATGGGGTTTCGCCATATTGGCCATGCTGACCTTAAGTGATCCGCCCACCTTGGCCTCCCAAAGTGCTGGGATGACGGTAGTGAGCCACTGCACCCTGCTGTGACTTTGTATTTACAGAGAAAGGCACAGTCTATGTTTCAGTTTCTTCCTCACTTATGCTAATGTGAATCCTAAGGGAAATCTGTGGAATGAAACTTTTCTGTAGTATAAAATAGCCCCGTATTCCTAAAATTCAAAGTACTATATGTTCACTGAAGAAATTTTTGATAATATCAAAAAGTAGAAGGAAAATTACTTATTATTCTGTCTCCCAAAGAAAAGCAACTATTTATCCAGCAGATTTCACTGGGGACTTGTTTTGTGCCATATACTAAACTAAGTACTAGAGATAAAAGGTAAAAGATACAATTTCTGCCCTCAAAGCGCTCATGGTCCAGTGATGAGATAAATAAACATAATTTTAATTATAGAGTAAGTGCTAGAAGCATGCACAAGAAGTTATCCATAAAAGCATAAAACATTTTGTTGCACCTTTTTACAGAGTCTCGTTCTGTAGCCCAGGCTAGAGGTGCAGTAGTGTGATCTCGGCTCACTGCAACCTCCGCCTCCCAGGTCCTGGTTCAAGCAATTCTCCTGCCTCAGCCTCCCAAGTAGCTTGGATTACACGCACGTGCCACCATGCCCAGCTAACTTTTGTATTTTTAGTGGAGACAGGGTTTCACCATGTTGGCCAGGCTGATCTTGAACTCCTGACCTCGTGATCCACCTGCCTTGGCCTCCCAAAGTGCTGAGATTACAGGCATGAGCCACCGAGCCCAGCCTTGCTGTACTTATTTTAAGCGCCTTACTAGAACTTGCTTTTTCAAGAATTCCTTTGAAAAATCTTTTAGGAAGTAAGCACCTTCTTTCTTAATAAATCTAGTTTTCTTAAGATAAAATATGTATATAAATGTTTATAGCATTTAGATTTTGGATGCAGAAGGAAATGTGCTAGAAAATACTTCATTTTGTCTAATAGACCTATGACTGAAAGTGATCTATTCTCCATAAATGGTGAAAAGGGAAAATTTGGAGATTTCTGATTTCCAGTTTTACCAAATAAAT
This sequence comes from Saguinus oedipus, assembly GCA_031835075.1. NCBI lineage: Eukaryota > Metazoa > Chordata > Mammalia > Primates > Cebidae > Saguinus > Saguinus oedipus. The sequence continues at coordinate 3,651,350 of CM063190.1, forward strand.
TCACATTTTGTGAGACTAGAAACCAATCCTTCCTCACAACTCCCATTAGGTAAAAACATAAAATAAAATGGATTTAGAGGTAAATTTCTAAATATGCCAATGTTTTGATCAACTCACAAGGTTTTTCTGATAATATTAGTGTTCCCAGGATAAATATAGTACCACTCAGATCTGCAAGAACACACTTCTCATGCTGCAGAAAACCACAGAAGCATACAGGAAATGGTACAGCTTGTAACTGCAGTACCAATATAGCTCTATCTGTGAAGCCAAAAATATACTCTTAATTCACAGGCAAAAATTGGAGCTAATGATAGCTCTAATTTGTTTTCTTTCTATCAAGAATATTAATCTTGCTGCCCTTCTTCCAAAAGTGTGAAATCTGAAAGTATTTTGACTTTTCCTCATTGTTTAACCAATTAAAATGACAATCTTACTGCTTATGGTAGCACAAAGTGTAAATAAAATTTAACTAGAGAATCTTCATGTAAATAAGACTAGTTACTAACAATATTATCAATTTTTATTTGTTTTCCTGAATGTTTACTATTTCCATAGTTTGTCAGTTACCATTTCTTTTTCATAATTCTTTCTTTAGTGGACATATCAGGCCATGGTCCATGAACTGCTAGGCATAAACAACAATCGGATTGATCTTTCCAGAGTGCCGGGGATCAGTAAAGACTTAAGAGAAGTGGTCCTATCTGCTGAAAATGATGAATTTTATGCTAATGTAGGTGGTTTAAATTTTTTTTTAATTGTCTTTGGTTATTTTTATGTAAGAAGATCAGTATTGGCTTGTTAGTATGGGGGCAGGCATGGGATTTCGTGAGAAAGGATGATAGAGGCATCCCATGGATAAACTGTCTTTTGAGGGAAGCCAGAAGACTTGGATTCTGACCCGTTAGCAATATTTTTTTCATGGAGATCACATAGCTATTTACTTCTCTCCCCTCCCGTAGCTCTTTGTGAGAATAGTAGTGATATTCATCACCAGTGTCCTGACTAATGTCCAAATTTGGTAATTAAAATAGAATTTCCCTGCCCTTCAATCCTGTGTTCAGAATTCTTTTTCATTTCTTTTAAATTGTCTGAAAGTCAGACTAGTTGATGAACTGTGCTTCCAACTTCCTTTTTCACAGAATATGTACCTGAATTTTGCTGAGATTGGTAGCAATATAAAGAATCTCATGGAAGACTTTCAGAAGAAGAAACCAAAAGAGCAGCAAAAACTCGAATCAATAGCAGACATGAAGGTAAGTTGAACGTGTACATGAATGACTAACATGTGAGACTTTGGAACTATTCATGTAAGCAACACTTCTGGAATCTTCTGGGTCTAATTTCTACCTTGATTGATTTTATTTGGTTTGAGACTTATTTTCTGTAATGTCTTTTTATTAAACAATATAGTGGGCCGGATGTGGTGGCTCATGCCTGTAATCCAAGTGCTTTGAAGGCCAAGGCAGGTGGATCACCTGAGGTCAGGAGTTCATGACCAGCCTGACCAACATGGTGAAACCCCATCTTTAAAAAGAAAAAAAAGTAAAACAATATAGAGAAAACTTCATGAAAAGCCATGTGATTCTTTCCATTCTTCAGTAATATCTGGACTATTTAAAGACTCAGTCTGCCAACATAGACCAGTTCTTCTCTTCTTCTTTTTTTTTTTTTTGGTGGTGGGGACAGAGTTTTGCTCTTGTTGCCCAGGCTGGAGTGCAATGGTGCGATCTTGGCTCACCGCAACCTCCGCCTCCCAGGTTCAAGTGATTCTCCTGCCTCAGCCTCCCGAGTAGCTGGGATTACAGGGCATGTGCCACCATACTCAGCTAATTTTGTATTTTTTTTTTTTGAGACAGAGTTTCGCTCTTGTTACCCAGGCTGGAGTGCAATGGCACGATCTTGGCTCACCGCAACCTCCGCCTCCTGGGTTCAGGCAATTCTTCTGCCTCAGCCTCCTGAGTAGCTAGGATTACAGGCACGCGCCACTGTGCCCAGCTAATTTTTTGTATCTTTAGTAGAGACAGGGTTTCACCATGTTGACCAGGATGGTCTCGATATCTTGACCTCGTGATCCACCAGCCTCGGCCTCCCAAAGTGCTGGGATTACAGGCTTGAGTCACCGCGCCCGGCCAATTTTGTATTTTTAATAGAGACGGGATTTCTCCATGTTGGTCAGGCCGGTCTCAAACTCCCGACGTCAGGTGATCCTCCCGCCTCAGTTTCCCAAAGCTCTGGAATTACAGGTGTGAGCCACCATGCCCAGTGTTCTTCTCTTCTTAAGTGTAACAAAATGCCATGTGGCTGAGAGTTGTACATGTTTTAATCTAGGCTGAAAAACAACCCCTCTCCCCATTCAATACATGCTTATTCTCAGTCAGAAAATAACAGAACCTCCCATTGATGTTTTTCCCATGGCAGGCCTTTGTTGAGAATTATCCACAGTTCAAGAAAATGTCTGGGACTGTTTCAAAGCATGTGACAGTGGTTGGAGAACTGTCTCGATTGGTCAGTGAGCGGAATCTGCTGGAGGTTTCAGAGGTTGAGCAAGAACTGGCCTGTCAAAATGACCATTCTAGTGCTCTCCAGGTCAGTCCAATTTGATGAGCACCTACTATGTGTAAGGCACTGTGCCAGGCAGAGCAAGAGATAAAAAGGCAAGTAATCCTTCTTCGCCAACATGGAATTTAGTCTAACAAGGAGCTGAGATGAGAACACAAATTGATATTATTTAAGATAGATCTATAATAAAAGCCACAAGAGAAGTGTAATGTGTAATTCCCAAGGGTTCAGTTAATTAGGATGAGGGCAGCCTAATCTACTACAAAGAGCACCAAACCAGAATCAGAAGATCAAGAATGGAGTGTTTAGTATACCACTTACAGGCTCTGTGATGTGGAGCCGTTGACTTAATCTCTGAGTCAGTTTCATTATTTGTAAAATAGTTATATTAATACTCATCTCACAGAGTGGTTAGGAAGACTTTAAAAGATAAAATGTATATCAAAATGAATTATCTAAGTTTTTTCATTATTGAAGATCTGCTTTTCATCCCACCAACATGTTCATGCCTGCTATATGTATATACCATTGCTGTGAGGATCTAGAAGTACAAAGATGAATAAGATACCACATTGTAGTAGGGGAGAAAAAAATTTAAACCAGGAATTATAGTAACATGCACTGTGTGCTATATACAGATATTTACAAAGGAATATGGAAATACAGAGGAAGGACAACTGTTTTCCCCAAGGATGAGGCTTCTTAGAGCTTCTTAGGGAAAATAACATTAGAACCAAGTCTGGACAAATAAATACATAGGGGTGCATCAAGCAGGGAAAAGAAAGAAACATTCTCAGCAGAGAGAATACAGGCATGAAGATGTGAAGAAATAAATAAATATTGATAAATATATATTTTTCTATATATATGTACAATATTTATATTTGAAATATACATATATGGGAACAGAGAATAGTTCAGTGTACCTAGTACAGGGTACCAGATGAGTAGTCTTAGACTAGAAAGATTGGCTGAAGCCAGGTTATAGCTATCGGAAGGCAGTTGAGCTTTAATCTTAAAGTGATGGGGCTACCGGAGGATTTTAGAAGAATAGTGACATAATCAGACTCTGGCCTCAAGAAATGCATAGTCTAGTTGAAGAGACAAAACTAAAGCACAATAAAAAAATTAAATCATGTTTCAAGATGATATTTAATCAAGTCATTATTGTAATACTGACTATAACAGGTTTTGAGGTTATTGGGAACAGTTTCTTAGAGAAGACAAGATTAGGATGAACCACAAAGAATGAATAGAATTTGGGGGAGGAGTTCAGTCAGGAATAACAGCAAAAGCAAAGATGTAGAAGTATGCAGGAAGTAATAAACACTGTGATCTGTAGAGAGTGGGTATGAAAGAGAATTAGATACAATTGAATTGGTAAACAAAAACCAGCTTATGAGCTTTATAAAGAGGCTTGTAACAATTTATGCCTACTGAGATATGCCAAGAGATCCAGTATAGAATCTTATGTAGAAAGTTGAGGTAATGAAGGCAGTATTTTAGGAAATGTAAGCTGGTAAGCATGTTTTACAGGTGAAAAAACAGGTCAGAGAGACTTGTACACTTACAGTGATAGTAGTAAAAATGTACAGTAAGCAGCAGAACTGAAAAACATTCCAAAGGGAGAAGAAATTAAATGACAGGCTGGATATAAAGATAGAATACATCAGAGGTAATTCCATGTTTCCTGAGAAATGACAAAGTATGATGTCACTGACAAGTAATTTAGAAATACAAGTCCTTTAGGAAATAGTTATTTCTAAGTCTCATAACAAGCACATTTCCCTGTTGATAGGACCCTATATTCTAAAGCTTAGCTTCTTTCTTTCCCAGCTGCAATTCCACTTTATTCTGTAAGATAATGCCAACCTGGTATACCAGAAACAACTCAGGCTTTGGAGCAGACTGGCCTGGCTTACAGCCTATCTCTACTTACCAAAGTTTCTTTGGGAAAATTACTTCTAAATTTGCCCAAGCCTCAAGGATAATGATTCAAACTTTCAGACTGTTACAATGATTCAGTGAGATATATCAGATGCTTCACATATGATAGGTGCTTTGTAAATGCTGGTTCCCTTCCTCTAAGCATGATTTTTTTTTTTTTTTTTTTTTGGTACATAGTGCAACCAAAAGAAAGAAGTCTATCTGTGGGTGCTCTAGTTCTATGAAGGTCTTTACTGGGATTTATTGTTGTAGGGTTTTGCTTTTCTTAAATGTTTATCAAGATTTCTTCTGCAAATGCTACGATCTTGAAAATCGTAAAGATATGATTCGCTTCATATTTATGCAACGTGCTTCTGTCATCACTGTTTTAACTTTGTCCTTAAATCTTCACAAAGAACTCTTCAGTTTTCTCAGCTGACTTGATTTTATTATTTTCTAATTGTATTTCATTCTAATTCTTAAATAGGTAATATAAAATTTGGTAAAAGAGATAAACGGTAAACACTGAGTCTGTTAGTAGTTTCATATGCATCTTTACAGTTATTCTGTGTTTGTATGCAAGTTAGTGTGAGTGTGTTTTTTAATTCCAATGTTACCATACTATACAGAATTCTGCATTTTGTTTGTTCACTTGACCATATGTATCTGAGACTGTTACAGATCAGAACCTAAAGTGCATTCTTTTTAATCACTAAATAGTATTCTTTGTAAAGATGTATCATAATCTATTTAACTTGGCCTTTAAACAAAACTGCTAATAATAATTGATAGTTGTTTTGTGGGCCTAATAGAAATGTCTCGATGTTTATCACAAAAAAAAAATGAGTTTTCTGCCTCTTATCAAACAAAATTGTGTCCCGTAACTAAATTTAAACTTTTACTTTTTATCATTTGATTTTCCCCTTGAAAACAGTAGAACCAGACTTAATCATTAGCCAGTTTTACTGTCTTTATTTGTATCTCTCTACAGATGGAAAGCAATTAGAAAAAGTTATTGTAATAACTTGTCTGAAACTTTATTTTTTTGTTCTTTAAAAGAAAAAGATACTTTTAAAATATAAATTATATTTGTGATTCACTTGTTATTTTTAAAACTTATCTTTTGAAGGCTTTCTTGTCTGGGGTATTAGGATTTTACAGTGAGCACTGATTTGGACTCCCCTGTCATAAAGGACTTCTTTGGCAACGTAACTTAAATAGCCTATAAAGGGAACTTTTGTTTGATAGTAAGTGGATGGCAGGGGCCTGACGTCTAGTGGGGTTATAGCGTTCCTTGGCTTGACCTTAGATGATAATAGATCACGAAGCAATGAAATGAGGTTTTTCAGTAGAGATGGGGTTTGCTTTATTGAATAGAAAGTATCATGAAAAGAAAAGAGTTCACGTATTGCTAAAAATTAACTTACAAATTGCTGCCATTCTAACTGTTATTTTATAGGCTAATGAAAATTTCATGTAGAAAGAATTTCACTAGAACGAAAGTGAAATTTACTACCACTGAAACATATCCATATCCTCAGAAGAGATTTCTTTGATTAATAATGAAGATTTGCCATACCATGAAGAAAAGCATCTTTAGAAAGTGAGCAATTCCACTCCCACTTTCCGCCCCATGCCCTGTCCCCCCCATGCCCAGCCTGTGTTGTCATATTACAGCTTTTCATTTGGAGAGAGGAACCAGTCTATTTTTTTTTTTTTTTTTTTTTTTTGAGACAGAGTTTCACTGTTGTTACCCAGACTGGAGTGCAATGGCACAATCTCAGCTCACCGCAACCTCCACGTTCTGGGCTCAAGCAATTCTCCTGCCTCACCCTCCCGAGTAGCAGAGATTATAGGCGCGTGCCACCATGCCCAGCTGATTTTTGTATTTTTAGTAGAGACGGGGTTTCACCTCGTTGACCAGGATGGTCTCGATCTCTTGACCTCGTGATCCACCTGCCTCAGCCTCCCAAAGTGCTGGGATTATAGGCGTGAGCCACCGCGCCCGGCCTGAACCAGTCTATTTTTTATTTTTTTCTGACCTTGCATAAAGATCTCAAATCACCCTGTTAATGATACATAATAAATACTCAATAAATATTTATTAGAAAAATGAGGAGGAAGAGCTCTATTTGAAGCAGTGTAGAGTAGTGGCTAAGAGCTTGGGCCTTTGATGTCTTGGGTTTGAAAATCATTCCTGGCTGGGCGCGGTGGCTCACGCCTATAATCCCAGCACTTTGGGAGGCCGAGGTGGGTGGATCACGAGGTCAAGAGATCGAGACCATCCTGGTCAACAAGGTGAAACCCCGTCTCTACTAAAAATACAAAAATTAGCTGGGCATGGTGGTGCGCGCCTGTAGTCCCAGCTACTCGGGAGGCTGAGGCAGGAGAATTGCTTGAACCCAGAAGGTGGAGGTTGCGGTGAGCCGAGATCGTGCCATTGCACTCCAGTCTGGGTAACAACAGCGAAACTCCGTCTCAAAAAAAAAAGAAAATCATTCCTAACCACTCTAAGCCTCAGTCTTTTTGTCTGTAAAGGGGGAAAAAAATAACAGTACTTACCTCAAAATTGTTGTGAGGGTGCAATGAGCTAATACATGTAAAACACTTTTGGTACTTTGTACTTACCGCTTTCAAGAAATATTAACTATCAACATTACAAGTATTATTATTTGATGGTACATTTAATTTTCTTAATGGCATCTAAGACATGTTTTTTAGTTCATTGATGGTCTTGTATCTCTCTGATTTCAGAAAAGTGTTTGTGTTTTATTTTTTTAATTTTAATTTTTGCCATTCATTAAAATTATAAGAAAAGCTCATGGGACACATTGAACTGACTGACAATTTTACTTTGATCAGTTAAATGTAAAAATGATCCCTTTTACTCTAAAACAACATTTAGCTAGTATTTTAGAAACAGTGTTGATCAGCAGAAGATCTACTGCAAAGCTAAATTTTATGTTGACTAGTCATTAAGAAAAGGAATACTGACTCAGATGTATTTACCAGTCAGTAGAATTGGGTCTTGCCTGCTTTCTATCACTTTTCACAGATAAGCTTTTTATATTCCCACAACACTGTTCTCTCAAACTGTTAGGCTCATTTTTATCAGATCAGCATGTTGAAGAGTTCTGCTAATTCCATTACTGTCCTAATCTGTTGGTTTATTTTGTTATTCACTGACTTTGCTGTATGAATGTGGTAGCAGGTAACAAAGAAGGGATCCTGTTTTGTTTTGGGTTTTTTTTTTTTTTTTGAAACGGAGTTTCGTTGTTGTTACCGAGACTGGAGCGCAATGGCGCGATCTCGGCTCACTGCCTTCTGGGTTCAAGCAATTCTCCTGCCTCAGCCTCCCGAGTAGCTGGGACTACAGGCACGCACCACCATGCCCAGCTAATTTTTGTATTTTTAGTAGAGACGGGGTTTCACCTTGTTCACCAGGATGGTCTCGATCTTTTGACCTCATGATCCACCTGCCTCAGCCTCCCAAAGTGCTGGGATTACAGGCGTGAGCCACCGCGCCCGGCCGGGATCCTGTTCTTTAGGTTAAACTAAAACAAACAAATGGAGACTATCTTTGATTACCAAGACCATCTGTAATAGTTTAAAATGTGTGTATGTCCTTATTATGTATCATTAACAGGATGATTTGAGATCTTTATGCAAGGTCAGGAAAAAATAAAAACACTGTATCATAGTTTGAAATAGTCTGTATCATAGTTTAAAACGTGTGTATGTCATAATGATTTTTTCTTGCTGTGCTGCTTCATCATAGTGTTGATAGAAGAAAACAGAAAAGTAGGAAAGTATTCAGTTAGAAACAATGGAAGAATCTCTAAACATCAGAAAAGAAGAATGGTTTTCTCATTGACATCTTATGAAAATGTTAGTTCCTTTAGGAAACTTGATCTCCAAAGACACTATTTTTGTTTTTCTTTTCTTTTCCTGTTCCTTGATTAGACCCACACAAATGGTAGAGTTCAGTGCAAGGTTTTTGAATCCTATCTTCTTAAGTAGATGAGTTTTCTGTTTTGCTCTTTACTCAGTCATTGTTACAATGTGACAGTGTAGTTTTCTCTCTAATAGTCACAAGGCTGATGCAAATATAATAAGAGAAACCAAAAACTTAATTATATAATTCAGTTATATTTCCAACAGATAAATACTACCATGTAGCATATACCTGCTTTGTAATTAGAAGCCTCTCTGATTCTTTTTCCTCCTCTTCTCTGGTTAGTGCCCTGAAATCTCAATGTAATGTACGCCACTATCAACCAAGTTGATGAGTCAAGTAGCCATGAGGGAAATCCTTCAAAGTGAAGTCAAAGGATAACATGGGATCAAAGCAGACAAAAAGGTCCTGCTTTTCCAAGGACTGATATACTGAAAGAAAAGAAAGAACTCAGCTTGTACCTATAAGTTTCTTTTCATGAGAGAACAGATACATCTAGCTAGAACATGGACCTGAGCCATGAGTTGGGTCCTAAGGGCTCAAAAGTGGGTAAAATAGTTGCTCAAAGTAAGCCTGGTCAGATCTGAGCCAAGTCCTCAATGGAGAACTAAGAGTCAAGCCGGGCAATCTAAATACCAGTACCAAGTCTCAAGGAATTGAAGTGAATTTTTTATGATTGATGCATAATAACTGAACGGATTTATGGAATACAGTGTAATGTGTCAATACATGTATACATTGTGTACTGATCAAATCAGGATAATTAGCATATCCATCACCTTAAACATTTGTCATTTCATTGCGATAAGAACATTTAAAAACCCCTCTTCTAGCTGTTTTGACATAGGTAATATATTACTGTTAACTCTATTCATCCTACTGTGCAATGCAACACCAGAACATGTTTCTGCTAACTGTAGCTTTATACCCATTAACCAGTTCCTAACCTCCTGTCCTCTTGTAACTGCTATTCTACTCTCTACTTCTATGAGATTCCACATGTGAGTTAGATCATGCAGTATGTGTCCTTCTGTGTCTGGCTTATCTCACTTAATGTAAGTCCTCCAGGTTAATCTGTTTTGCCACAAATGACAGGATTTTATTCTATTTCATGGCTGAATAGTAAATATTTCATTTTATATATACTGCATTTTGTTTTATTTTCCCTTCCTTTCTTTTTTTTTTTTTTTTTGACAGGGTCTGGCTCTAATGCCCAGGCTGAAGTGCAGTGGTGCCATCTTGGCTCACTGCAACTTCTGCCTCCCAGACTCAAGCTATCCTCCCACCTCAGCCTCCCCAGTAGCTGGGACTACAGGCATACACCACCATGCCCAGCTAATTTTTGTATTTTTGTAGAGATGGAGTTTCACCATGTTGCCCTGGCTGGTCCCCAGCTCCTGAGCTCAATCTGTTCTCCTGCCTCAGCCTCCCTAAGTGCTAGGATTACAGACGTGAGCCACCATGCCTGACCTAAATACTGCATTTTCTTGATCCATTCTTCTGTTGATGGACATTTAGGGTGACTTCATATCTTTGCTATTTTGAATAGTGCTGCAGTAAACATAGGAGTGCAGATAGCTCTTCAACATACTGATTTCCTTTCCTTTGGGTATATACCAAGTAGTTGGATTGCTAAATCATATAGTAGTTTTATTTTTCATTTTTTTAGGAGCCTTCATACTGTTTTTTATAATGGCTGTACTAATTTACATTCCCACCAGTTGTGTGTAAGGGTTCCCATTTCTCCACATCATCACCAACACTTATTATCTCTAGTAAGAAACAGCCAAGAGTCAAGATCCAAGTGAAGGTAACTAGAAAAGGAGACTTATTACTGCAATAGTCTTTGACTGTCATACCAGTTTTGTGAGTTTATAGTTACTTGGATTTCTCAGATTTGCTTAACAGTACAGAGACAGATTAGCCAGAAAAGGTGATAAGAGAATGACTGCAAGGGCAGGAAATGAGACATTATGCCTATAAGAAAAGTGACAACAGAAATCCCAAATGGGGTTTCTTTTCTTTTTAAAAATTTTTTAAAATTTTTATTTGTTTCTTTTGAGACAGAGTCTCACTCTGTTGCCCAGGCTGTAGTGCAATGGCACGATCTCAGCTCACTATAACCTTCACCTCCTGAAGTTCTCCTGCCTCAGCCTTCTGAGTAGCTGAAACTACAGGCACCTGCCAACACACCCTACTAATTTTTTGTATTTTTAGTAGAAACTGACTTTCAACATGTTGGCTAGGCTGGTCTCAAACTCCTAACCTCAAGTGATCCACCCACCTCAGCCTCCCAAAGTGTTGGGATTACAGGTGTGAGCCACCGCGCCTGGCCCCAAATCGGATTTCTTAATGTTTTAAACTTATGCTGTTGATTGAGATACATAAATAATTATACCTGAAATTTCTTCATATTATAGTAGAAAATAGTGGAACATTTGAACAGATAGTCTAAATGGGCTGTATTCCATGGCTGCTCTAGGGGAAAGATACCATGAAAGGAAAAAAAAAATAAGAAAAATAGTTCGAATTTGGTATCGAAATCTACAGAAGAGAAGTTTCTCCCTTTTTGATCCCTTAAGGATGATGATAGTGAAATATTAACCCAAAAAATAGCAATAGAAATCCCTCTCAGAGAACTCTGTACTTGAAAGCTACCTGGGAGTTTTCCCATTATCATCATAGTCCCTAGTCAGTGTGAACAGAAGAGCTCTTAGACATTGGACATGGATGTTGTGAAAAGAGATAATGTATGTGAAAGCATCTTGTAAGTTGTAATCATATAGTTGATAGTTGCGTCCTCAGAATTCGGTGCCCTCCAAGGCTCTTGCCAGCCTTTCGGCCTGATTTCTTCATCTGATTTCCGTATTTATTTTGATAGTGCCACTGCTTTCAGTCTCTCACACTGGTTCCAATACTTACTAATTCTTCAGGACCTTTGGCAAATGTCAAGTCCTTTATGAAGTCTTTCCTGATTTCTCAACAACCAGGTATACTTTCTCTTCACCTTTCTCTCCTCTTCCTCTATTACACTAATTTCCAGCTTTTACCTTTTGCTTTCTTTTGTTTTTTGCATACATATGTCTGTGTTACAACACAGCATATTTGTTCCTGAAAAACCTCACATTCTATAAAAACATTCACTAAAAAAGGGTTATGAGAATATAGGGTTATAAGCAGACCACTTAAAATCTGTATAACTATAAAAAGAAATTTAAAAATTGCATAATTTTGTTATCAAAGCCCTAATAAAAATAGTAACAGTTACAGTAAAAATACTAGTATGGTAGAGACCAGCATTTGCACCTAGAAATAGAGACAGTCCATCCTCTGCAGCCTTTCTCCTGGGGCTCATGTTTTCTTCAAGTTACAAGGTCTTGAAAGTATTCACTTCTCATAAAGACTACTTTTTCAAAATTAAAAATACCATATGGAGATAGCTTTCTTCATCAGTCGGTGTTTGATTGTTATTTTGTTTTGTTTTGCTTTTTTACACATTGCAATATATTTGCATCCTTTTTATTTGCACTTGCCCTTCCCCCAGAGAGCTTAACACAGCAGTTCTTGAAGCTATAAAACCAGATACTTCTTACAGAACACACTTCTGTAGGATTTTCATCTTTTTTTCTAAAGGTATTATAAGGCTTCCGCTTTAACCATAAGAAAGCTTATCCATTCTGGAAAAATTACCTATGAACCAGTGTGCCTTCTGTGTTAAACTGATACAATTTCCATATTTAGCAATCTCACAGAACTAAAGTACATTCAAGAAACATGTTTATAGCAGAATAAATTATATTACTTTGATCATCCTTCACCCCATTGACTATGAACTCACTGGAGACAGGAATTGTCTTTAATTTATCTGTGTTCCCACAACAGTACCTGACATACTGCCTTATGGGGACTCAAAAAGTATTTGTTGGCTTGAATTAAATTATTTGTTCTGCTGCATAATAAATATAAATCTATGCTATATGGAAGGTACTGAATATGAGGATTAAAAAATGTAAACCTGGTTTCTCCTGGCTCCCTTTTCTATTGGTACCCACCTCTTAAAATCATTAAGTACTCAATTTAGAGATTACATGTTGTTACATACTCATCTCTGTCAACCATGTTGAGACATATTCTGATGCTTCTTAGAGATTAAGCCCAGTCTGTGTAAAATTCTACCAATTTGTCTCAATTTCACTGGTCAGTCATTAATACTAAGGGAAGGCAGTAGTGTTTGCAAATTAACTAGTCAGTTTTGTTGTGCTATATTGATTGAAGTGGTGGAAATAGTAAGTGTTTCTTCTTTCAGCGAGGAAATTACAACTTCAGCTATTGGAAAAGAAAAGTGGAACTATCTATTATTAAATTCATTTTTGTCCTAAAGCAATTACAATGGAAATATATTTCCTTATTTAATTCTTACCTTGGACAAAAGGTATTTAATTTTCTATAGTTGAGACTATTGCTAAATATATGACTTATAATTGTCATAGTCGTAATCTCAGTCATCGACTCAGATGTATCACTACCATTCAATGATTATTATTAGAAAATGTATATACACAGCATCAACCTTTCCCACATGAAACCCTGGATCCTCTCATCAAGGGAAAGCTTAAGGGAAACCTCTGAGGCATTGTACAACAGATCACTCAAATGAAAGGGAGATAAATATAAATTCTATCTTTCTTCAGAATGTAAAAAGGCTTCTTCAGAACCCCAAAGTGACAGAGTTTGACGCTGCCCGCCTGGTGATGCTTTACGCTTTACATTATGAGCGACACAGCAGTAATAGCCTGCCAGGACTAATGATGGACCTCAGGAATAAAGGTGTTTCTGAGAAGTTTCGAAAGGTAATCAGTTTCCATATTAGCCCACCAAACAGGAATGAACTCTATCATTATATTCTTAGCTCTAACAAATGATAAATCATACTATTTTTATTTACAGAAATGTATCATTCTGTCTTTTCATTTTTGTTTCCTTAATAAAATAAAATTATTTTCTTATGAAATGAGCTTCCTGATCCCTAAGCAATCAAAATTTGCTTCTCTTTTTTAATAGCTTGTGTCTGCAGTTGTTGAATATGGTGGTAAAAGAGTCAGAGGAAGTGACCTCTTCAGCCCCAAAGATGCTGTGGCTATCACCAAACAGTTCCTCAAAGGACTGAAGGTATAGACATCTCTGTGCTCTCCTACATGAGAACAGTTGAAGCCCCGGAGGCTGAGAGTGAATGAATGTGATTTTCAAAGTACCTTGAGGATTGCTGCTGATTTAGTAACTGTGTCACTTAAATGAAATTAAAACTGACATCCTCTTGAAAGCTTTTTCTCTTAGTGCTTTCTGTATTAGAGCTGTATCAGCATTGGACCAAATAGCTGAGCAGGAAATAACTGAAGTATTTCCGGGAAATACCCAAGAAGAAAAAGACCAACAGTTCTGTTAGTCACATTTGTTACTCCATTTGTTTATAATTAAAGATTTGTTAGGTAGTTTCTCTTTGAAGGAAATTAAAAATGAAGCGAACATTTGATCTATTAAAAATACTAACTTGTTTTCTTGAAATACTCAAAAATTAGTTATAATCTGCTAGCCTTTCTTATGTTTCCTGAAGTTTTCTGTTTTCCTAGGTGTTTCCAGTCTTTTTTTTAAATATATACATGATCCTTTTATTTACTCTATCTATCGTTTAACATTTTCACAAAAGAGTGAGAGGCAATGAAGACACAATAAAGAATTTAAGCAATTCTTTTTTAAAAAAATTCCTTTATAATAACTAGCCCTAAATTACAGAGTATTTTTTATGAGATTAGAACATTTCTGGCTGATTAAAATAATTTTTAAATTTCTCACAGTTCCTATTTAAATCTGTCCCATGAAATCTCTATTAAGTGTATGTCCTTTTCTGATAATGAATGTTATTGATTCTTATATTGCTAGTTTCATAAAAATGACATAAGAACCTTTCCCTCTGTTTTAGGGAGTGGAAAACGTATATACACAGCATCAACCTTTCCTGCATGAAACCCTGGATCAGCTCATCAAAGGAAAGCTTAAGGAAAACCTGTATCCTTATCTAGGCCCCAGCACACTCAGAGACAGGTGAGCTAACAAAGATATTAATAATGAAAGTCAGAAACACTGAACAAATGAAAATTCAGAGTCATGTTAAGGACTAAAGCTGAGATTATAGCATTCTGCTCCTCCTTCCCCTGTTGTTTACCAGTTTTAAGATTCTTTTGGTTTTACATATATCAGCGATAGATATGAATTCCCCTGCTAAGTCTGAAACATTTATTTCTTTTGTACTAAAGAAACAGGCGTTTTGGAGAGCCTCAAATCCTCATCCTCTGTATTTCGGTATCAGACCAGTTTACTTATGCCATTTAAGGTTCTGTTTGATGGCATCTGGCATTTGGTGTTTCAAACATTAAAGCCAAAAATAGGCTTGCTGCTTGATTGCCATCCAGAGCAGGTTGTTACTATTTTTGGTGGGGACTGGACTTTGCCAAATGTTGCCAGCACACAAACTGAGAGACCTAATTAATAAAGGCCATTTGTTACACAGGAGAAAAGGATTTTTAAAAGGCTTTCTTTTTTATTATTAACCAAAGGAAGCAAAAATTGTTATCTTAATCCAGTGGTTAGTTAATTTTTAATAAAAATAAAACTTGTCCAGAACAACTTATTTAGGCCAACCTGAAATTTTAAATACTGTATACATAAATTCTACCTAGTTAAAAATTTTATTTTTTTAGTTGGACACATGTTATCTAAAGGGGCTAACATATGTACTTGAATCCTAATGGATAGATTAGTGTAAAAATTTTACTGTTGATATAATTCTATTATTTCAGTTAATAAACACCTAAGAGGCTTAGAAGTATAGTGTTTTATAAATATAATGAGATTCTGAATGGGAAAATGTTTTGAGATACATAGATGACTCTTTTACATGGTAAAGTATATTTTTTCACTTTGTCCTTAAAAAAAATTTCTGTAATTTGGTACAGAACAGAAAAAATACCATCTTTTAAGAAGTCCAAAGTTGAGAGATAGAACATTTGGTATTAAACTCAGAGAGTACACTCATTCAGATAAAATGTTTAAGGAACTTGGCGTAAGACTCAGAAATGTCAGCTGAGTGCGAAGAATGAAAACCAGCCCAAAGTTATGTACTTATCTGAGAGGGTTTAAAAAAAAACTGTATTCTCGAGCCTTCTAATTAATGTGATAAATAAAAACGTTAATTTGCTTATGAATTTCATATAAGAATTACTGAACAAGAAGCCGGGTACGGGTAGCTCATGCCTGTAATCCCAGCACTTTGGGAGGCTGAGGCAGGCGGATCTCCTGAGGTCAGGAGTTCAAGACCAGCCTAACCAACAGGGATCAACCCTATCTCTACTAAAAATACAAAAATTAGCCAGGCATGGTGATACATGCCTGTAATCTCAGCTACTCGGGAGGCTGAGGCAGGAGAATCGCTTTAACCCGGGAGGCAGAGGTTGCGCGGAGCTGAGATCACACCATTGCACTCCAGCCTGAGCAAAAAGTGTGAAACTCTATCTCAAAAAGGAAAAAAAAAAAAGAATTAATGAACAAGAAATTAGCTATTTATTGCCAAAGGGAAACCATAGGCCATCAGAAGAATATACTGTGTATAATCAGTACACAGTAGAAAACCTTTCTGGTTTGCATAATTCATTCCCACACAAAGCCCAAAATTATGTTCTTAGAACAAAATGCTCATTTATCATTTGTCAACATCTGTTACCATTTGTCACTGTAACCTAAGTGTGCATATAATTAATAATTCAATTGCTTCATCCTTTTATACAACAGATATATTTTATACAACAGATAAATAGGGTAATGAGCTTCAAAGTAATTGTAGAGGCGGGGAGGACTACTTTAGGTGGAGAGAGAACCTCTCTGAGAGGTGATATTTAAGATGAGCTTTGAGTCATAAGAAAGAGCCAAACCAGGCACGGTGGCTCACACCTGTAATCCCAACACTTTGGGAGGCCGAGGTGGGCAGATCACTTGATGTCAGGAGTTTGAGACCAGCCTGGCCAACATGGCAAAACCCCATCTCTACTAAAAATACAAAAATTAGCCTGGTGTGGTTGTAATCCCAGCTACTCAGGAGGCAGAGGTAGGAGAATCGTTTGAACCTGTGAGGCGGAAGTTGCAGTGAGCCAAGATTGTGCCATTGCACACCAGCCTGGGTGACAGTGAGACTCCATCTCAAAAAAAAAAATTTAAAAAGGAGCAATCACGTGATGATTAGGAGAAAAAGCATCCAAAGCGGAGAGAAATACCAGAGCAAAGGCCTTGAAGAAAGAGAGAATTGGGCAAGTTCATGGAACAGAAGGAAGCCCTGCTTGGCTGGAGCATAGTGAATAAGGAAGAAATACGAGGTTGAAAAGATAGGCAGCGTTGGATCACATCAGGCCTCAAAGACCCTAGTAAAGAGATTTTTTTTAATGTCATAGGAAGCCATTGGAGAATTAAGCATATAAGTAACATGAACTTAATTGTGTTTTAAAAGATCATTTGTGGTGAGAATGGATTATTGAAGGCAAAAATAAAAGTAGAGAGACTACTGAGGAGATGACTGCAGTAGTCCAGGTGAGAAATGGAGTGGTTTGGGTAGGAGGCTGAGAGAGAAGCCAGAATCAATAGACTTCTTTAATGGCACAGATTTATGGAACAAGGGTAAGAGAGAAGTTGAGAATAACTCTCAGGCTTTGAGGAGAAATAGAGTTTTGTTGTTCAGTTGGAGATGCCTATTAGATAACAAGAAGAAATGCCACATATTGAGAGTTGGCAAAAATATTAGTAATATTACAACTATGGAACTAGATAGGATAACTTAAAGAGAAAGCGTAGAAAAGAGAAGAGAGCCCAGGACTAAGCACTGAGTAGAGAATAAGGAGCCAGCAGTGGAGACTGAGGAGGAAGCAGAAAGGTGGGAGAAAAACTAGCAAAGCATGGTGTCATCAAGAACAAGTGAGTAATAAACTGTGTCCAAACTCTGAGAGGTAGAGAAGGTGAAGGAAGTACAGGATCCGTCTGATTTGGCAACATGAAGGGCTTTGATGATATTCTCCCCTGGTTTCAGTGAGGTTGGAAGCCATATTAGAGGGGTTAACACGATATAAAATAAAATAAATAAAATAAAGACAAATGTATATAACACTTTTTAAGAAATTTTGCCTAAAGGAGGAAGAGAAACTGAGTGGTATCTAGAAGAGATTGTGGGCTCAAAAGAAAGAGATTCTAGAGCATATGTATAATCCAGTGAGAATGATCCAGTAAAGAAGAGGTTATAGGTAATGCAAAAGAGAAAGAGCTGCAGAAGTGAAGTCCTTAAGGAATGCAGAGAATAGAGGGATTGCCTGTGATAGGCGCAGAGGCACTTTCATTTAACAGGAGAAAAAGCAGTATGTATAGATACAATAGGTTTGTAGTTTTGATGGTGACAACATGGGGTCATCATGTCTGATTTTTCTTAGTAAAATATGATGCCAAGTTAGTTAATGTAAGGGGTATAAAGAAAAAACATTGTGAAACTGTCATCTTCTAAGCTAGGCATCAAATTTACTAGGCAAGGTTGAATGCCTAGAGAGTTTTGTGGTCATTAATGCAAAATATAGCCAGTGAGCCTAGTTGCGTGGTTTTCCTCTGGAAGCTTTGAGCTGCTCCAGATTAAATGTGGAAAAGCAGATAGTTGGGTCCAACTAGGATTTGGGGAAATGGAAACCAGAGGTGAGTATTGGATCATGAGAAAGGTATTGGTGAATGAATTGGAGATTTGATGATGCCAAAGAATGATTACAGAAGAGTATTAGTATAGTTATATTTGAAGTTGAGAGGTAGTTGGTGGAGAAAGATATTTTGAATTCAAGATTTCATAGGGGGTACAGATACTTCTAATGAAAAAGTTTAGGTTGTAATCATGGATGTGGGCGCTTGTAGTGAGTAGAAGGAAAGATGAGGATTGGTCAAGAGATCAGGATGTTAGATGAGTAACCCACAGTGATGTTAAAGTCACTGAAAATTTTGAAAAGAGAAGGAGAAAAAGGAGGACGAGGAAGCCAGAGCTAAAGTCTTCAGGGAATAAAAGTGACCAGGAAAGGAGGTCAGGAGAAAGCAGCGCGACTACATTATGAGCTTCTAAAATAATGGAAATTTTGAAGGAAGAAGGCAAAGAAACAGTTACAGAACTACAGTGAGTATCACAGAAAATACCTATACCACCTCCTGGCCATGCCTAACAGAAGGAATACTGCAAAGGACTTGAAAATACTCTTATTTGCCAATTCCACTTCTCAAAGCTTACTTTATAGATACTCCTGTGCAAGTACACAAAGATACTGAAGCGAGGATGTTCACTGAAGTAACAGCAAAAAACTAGGACCAAGCGAAATCTCTATCAATACAGGCTGGTTACCTAAACTACAGTATACTACTACAAATTCCTTTTTTAATGACATAAGTCTTCATGGGTGATATGCAAAACTTTCCAAGATCTATTGGATAGAAAAGTAGGATATTATAACATTTCTTTTGCGTAAAAAAAAAAACCACCTGGGCGCGGTGGCTCATGCCTGTAATCTCAGCACTTTGGGAGGCCAAGGCGGGTGGATCACTTGAGGTCAGGAGTTTGAGACCAGCCTGGCCAATATGGTGAAACCCTGTCTCTACTAAAAATACAAAAATTAGCCAGGCATGGTGGCACACATCTGTAGTCCCAGCTACTCAGGAGACTGAGGCAGGACAATTGCTTGAACTCAGAAGGTGGAGGTTGCAGTGAGCCGAGATTGTGCCATTACACTCCACCCTGGGCGACAGAGCAAGACTCCATCTCAAAGACAAAACAAAAAAAAAAAAAAATGTGTACATGTATATAAATATGTGCTTGAATATATATACATATGTATGTAATATATATATAATATATTTTTATGAGCACATATATGTATAAATACAGTTAACTTTTTTTTTTTGAGACAGGGTCTGGCTCTGTCACCCAGACTGGAGAGCAGTGGCATGATCTCAGCTCGCTACAGCGTCTACCTGTCAGGTTCAAGCCACCTACCTCAGCTTTCTGAGTAGCTGGGACTATACGCACACGCCACAGTACCTAGCTAATTTTTGTATTTTCATAGAAACGAGATTTTGCCGTGTTGCTGGTCTCAAACTCCTGAGCTCAAGTAATCTGCCTGCCTCAGCCTCCCAAAGTGCTAGGATTACCAGCGTGAGCCACCATGCTCTGCCTACAGTAACTATTTCTGAAAGAATAATCAAGAATTTATTAATACTTGTTAACTCTAGATACTGAGACAGCAGTTAGTTATATACTTATCTATCCTTTCCATTAGTTATTGTATTAGGTATTGTAATCTTGAAATGAGTATTATGTTCTGTTAATCCTTGGGGTTTTCGCAACATTTAACTCAGTGATTTACAAATAGTAGTTGTTCAATAGATGTTTGATAAATTCTGTAGGCATCTCTTTTAGTTGATATGCCAATATTTATAATTGGAAAATTTAAACCAGAGAATAAATTTAATTGATGCTATAGAAAATATAGATTTTTGAAATGCATAAATAACACCATAAAACATTCTGGCTCTGCATTGACTTGGCCACACTATCAGCTCCAGCCACTTTCTTGGCCCTGTATCATCATATTGACAAGCGTCCTTGATTATAGTGATATTTACTGTTATTTGTCTCATCATAATAGAAATTCTAGGTTTTATTGTTGTTGTAATAATAGAAAGTATCAAAGGAAATGTGGCAAGAACACAACTTTGCAAAACCAGAACACTGGTGGAAATTTTTTTAGCCCTTAGCTATTAAATTAGTGTTTAAGCTGTTTGGCAGTATAGCTATATCCACAAATTGGATTTGATCATTCTGCAGATGGGATTCTTGCATATCCTATTTTTCAAGCTAATTTTTTTTCTCTCTCTAGAATTTGCCTCTTGTCTCTGATAAAGGCAAGCAACTTTTTCATTTGGTGAGGAAATGGGGCTATATGATCATGCATTCCAGAATCAGTCAATTCAAAAAGGAAGTACTTTTCACGTTTACATAAATGTAATAGAATCTTGTTACTATGGCTTATTTTTTGTTTCTGCAAAGCAGCAGTCCTTTTTCATTCGCCTTTTTTCCTGTAGTAAATACTAATAACCATATCATTTGTAAGTATATTCAAAAATTACAATTTTAGCCATAAATATAATTCTCCACAAGATAGATAAAATGTTGCCTTTTTAAAGTTTGTGTTTCCACCTAACTTAACCACATATAGAAATAATGTTAAAAACTCTTAACATGTCTGGGCACTGTGGCTCATGCCTGTAATCCCAGTACTTTGGAAGGCCAAGGCAGGCAGATCACAAGGTCAAGAGTTCAAGACCAGGCTGGCCAACATAGTGAAACCCCATCTTTGCTAAAAACATACAAAAATTAGCCGGGCATTGTGGTGGGCACCTGTAGTCTCAGCTACTCGGAAGGCTGGGGCAGGAGAATCACTTGAACCCAGGAGATGGAGGTTGTAGTGAGCCAAGATCACACCACTGTACTCCAGCCTTGGTGACAGAAGACTCTGTCAAAAAAAAAAAAAAAAACCTCTCAACAAACTTGGTATTGAAGTCTATGACAAACCAACAGCCAACATCATACTGAATGGGCAAAGCTGAAAGCATTCCCCTTGAAAACCAGCACAAGACAAGGATGCCCTCTCTTACCACTTCTATTCAGCAGAGTATTGGAAGTCCTAGCCATAGCAGTCAGGCAAGATAAATAAATAAAGAGCATCCAAATAGGAAGACAGGAAGCCAAACTACCTCTTTGCAGACAACATGATTCTGTATCTAGAAAACCTCATAGTCTCAGCTCAGAAGCTCCTTCAGTTGATAAACAATGTCAGCAAAGTTGCAGGATACAAAATCAGTGTACAAAAATCACTAGCGTTCCTATACAGCAACAACAACCAAGCTGAAAGCCAAATCAGCGAGGCAATCCTATTCACAACTGCCACCAAAAAAATAAAATGCCTAGGAATACAGCTAACCAGGGAGGTGAAAGATCTCTACAATGAGAATTACAAAACACTCTTCAAAGAAATCAGAGAAGCCACAGACAAATGGAAAAGCATCCCATGCTCATGGATAGGAAGAAACAATGTCATTAAAATGACTATGCTACCAAAAGCAATTTACAGATTCAGTGCTATTCCTATCTGACTACCAATGACATTCTTCACAGAACTAGAAAAAATTATTTTATTTTTCTTTATTTTATTTTTAATAGCCTATGGCACATGGTATTCCCAGGCGGTCTCCCATCCAAGTACTAACCAGGCCCTACCCTGCTTAGCTTCCGAGATCAGACAAGATCGGGCATATTCAGGGTAGTATGGCCTTAGAGAAAAAAAATATTTTAAAATTAACGTGGAACAAAAAAGCCCCAATAGCCAAGGCAATCCTAAGCAAAAAGAACAAAGCTGGAAGAATCACATTACCCAACTTCAAACTAACTACAAGGCTACAGTGACCAAAACAGCATGGTACGGGTACAAAAACAGGCATAGAGTCTAATGGAATAGAATAGCGAGCCCAGAAATACAGCCACACATCTACAACCATCTGATCTTTGACAAAACTGACAAAAACGAGCAATGGGGAAAAGACTCATTCAATAAATGATGCTGGGATAACTGGCTAGCCATATGCAGAAGACTGAAGCTGGACCCCTTCCTTACATCATTTACAAAAATTGACTCAAGATGGATTAAAGACAAATGTAAAACCTAAAACTATAAAAGCCCGGGAAGACAACTTAGGTAATACCATTCTGGACCTAGGAACAGGCAAAGATTTTATGACAAAGATGTCAAGAGCAATTACAACAAAAGCAAAAATAGACAAATGGGATCTAATTAAACTTAAGAGCTACTACACAGCCAAAGAAACTATCAACAGAGTAAATAGACAGTCTACAGAATAGGAGAAAATATTTGCAAACTATACATCTGACAAAGATCTAATATTCAGTGTCTATAAAGAACTTAAACAAATTTGCAAGAGAAAAACAACCCCATTAAAAAGTGGGAGGCCAAGGCAGGTAAATCACCTAAGTTCAGGACTTCGAGAACATCCTGGCCATCATGGTGAAACACCATGTCTACTAAAAATACAAAAACTTAAGAGTGGTGGTCAGCACCTGTAATCCCAGCTACTCAAGAGGCTGAGGCACGAGAACCACTTGAACATGGGAGGCAGAGGGTGCAGTGAGCTAAGATCGTGCCATTATACGCTAGCCTAGGCAACAGGAACAAAACCCTGTCTTAAAAAAAAAAAAGTGGCCAACGGACATAAGCAAATACTTCTCAAAGAAGACATACATGCAGCCAACAAGCATATGAAAAAAAAAACTCAGTATCACTGATCATAAGAGAAATGCAAATCAAAACCACAGTGGAGATGCCATCTCACACCAGTCAGAATGGCTATTATTAAAAAGTCAAAAAATAGGCTGGGTGCAGTGGCTCACACCTGTTATCCCAGCACTTTGGGAGGCCGAGGCAAGTGGATCACAAGGTCAGAAGTTCGAGACCAGCCTGGCCAACATGGTGAAACCCCTTCTCTGCCAAAAATACAAAAATTAGCTGAGCATGGTGGTGCATGCCTGTAATTCCAGTTACCCAGGAGGCTGAGGCAGGAGAATTGCTTGATCCCGGGAGGTGGAGGTTGCAGTGAGATGAGATTGTGCCACTGCATTCCAGCTCTGAGCAACAGAGCAAGACTCCATCTTGAGGGGGAAAAAACATCAAAAAATAACAGATCCTAGCGAGATTGCAGAGAAAAGGGAACCCTTATACACTGTTGGGAGTGTAAATTAGTTCAACCATTGTGGAAAGCAGTGTGGCAATTCCTCAAATAGCTAAAAGCAGAACTACCATTTGACCCAGGAATCCCATTACTGGGTATATATCCAGAGGAATATAACTCATTTTACCATAAGATACATGTGGCTGGGTGTGGTGGCTCACACCTGTAATCACAGCACTTTGGGAGGCCAAGGCAGGTGGATCACCTGAGGTCAGAAGTTTGAGACCAGCCTGGCCAACATGGTGAAACCTCATTTCTACTAAAAAAATACAAAAATCAGCTGGGTGTGGTGGTGGGAGGCTGTATTCCCAGCTACTCAGGAGGCTGAGGCAGGAAAATTGCTTGAACCCAGGAGGCAGAGTGAGCCAAGACCGTGCCACTGCACTCCAGCCTGGGCAACAGAGTGAGACTCCATCTCAAAAAAAAAAAAATAGCAAAACCTCATCTCTACTAAAAATACAAAATTAGCCTGCATGTTGGTACACTTGGGAGGCTGAGGCAGGAGAACTGCTTAAACCCAGGAGGCACAGATTGTGGTGAGCCAAGATTGTGCCATTGTACTCCAGCCTGGGCAACAATCGAAACTCCATCTCAAAAAAAAAAAGAAGACGTGCACTTGAGTGTTCATTACAGCACTGTTCACAATCTAAGACATGGAATCAACCTAAATGCCCACCAATGACAGACTGGATAAAGAAAATGTACTTATACACCGTGAAATAATAGGCAGCCATAAAAAAGAATGGGATTATGCCTTTTGTGGGAAAATGGATGGATCTGGAGGCCATCACCCTTAGCAAACTAACACAAAAAGAGAAAACTAAATACTGCATGTTCTTACTTATAAGTGGGAGCTAAATGGTAAGAACTCAGGAACACAAGGAAACAGCAGACACTGGGGTCTACTTGAGCAGTGAGGTTGAAAGGAGGGAGGGGAACAGGAAAGGTAACTATTGGGTACTGAGCTGAATGACTGGGTGATGTAATAATATGTACGACAGACAAACCCCCATGCCACGTGTTTATGTAACAAACCTTCACATATACCTCCAAACCTAAGATAAAAATTGTAAAAAATAAATGATTTCCAGAAATCCTATTTGTTAATATTTTAATTTTTTAACAGAATAAGGTATTATCCTTGATTATCCTTGTATATCTCTATACAGCATGAGCTAGCTGCTGTTTTCTAATGTTTGCTGTCTGCATTAATTAATGCTTTGGTTGCCATGGTGAATTACAGAGCGCAGGAAGATGCACACAAAGAATTGAACTTGTGTATTCCGCTTAGCTTCAACCATCACATGAAAAAGATGCTATATGTTTTACCATTGGCCTTCTCAGAACATCTACTTTTAAAATTCACTGGGAAAGGAATGAAAAGGAAAAATGTCAGTGGTATCTAAACATTTTTTTCATAGATGTTCTTCCTTAAGCCAGCTTGAATAAGTAGTAGGAGGCTCAGGAAAACATTTATTAATGTTTTCATAACCAAATGTGACATAGTCATCTTTGTGAGATATACAATTGAGCCAAACTCTAAGAGCCTATCCATGTATCTAGGTTTTGTCCTTACATTTATATAACCCTACACCCACAGTTTACCATCCATGACATTTTCTTTCCTCTCCAGTAGTACAAAAATATCCTGCCACCCTGAAATGATCAGACTGAAGGACAGTGTTCTCTTGCTATGCTAAAAGCCCACTTGAGTTTATTCCTTCCCAGTTCTTGCCTTTCTTTTCTATAAGAGACATATATTCTGCAGGTAGGTGATGGTCAGAGGATAGCTATGGAGAAGCAACATCATTTTCCGTGATGCTTTCATTTGTCTGCTCAACGGCTATTTAAATTGACTTATCAGATCAGGAGCTCAAAACAAAAGTGTTAACTGTCTGATTCTTCTTATCAGTCACCAAGATGGTCACTGTACCCCTGCAAGGGAAAGTTTCTCTCTCTTCTTGTTAATAAAATACTCTATGCAATTCATTTATTTACTTAAGTAAATAAATTTATTTGTTTGAGTAATCCATTATGCAGTTTATCTTGA
Source organism: Saguinus oedipus (assembly GCA_031835075.1). Classification (NCBI taxonomy): domain Eukaryota; kingdom Metazoa; phylum Chordata; class Mammalia; order Primates; family Cebidae; genus Saguinus; species Saguinus oedipus. Next base: position 3,676,753 of record CM063190.1, read on the forward strand.
GTAAATATATATATTATTTTCCTACGTTTTTCTTTTTTGGGGGTGAATATAATGTCCTTTTATTTTATTGTTTCTGAACACTTTAACTGCCTCTTATCTTCTTGCTTTTTACATAGTCTGTAACTATCATCCAGATAGTTAGTTACAACATTGACCAGAAGCCAGAAGGCATTCTACCAATAGTTTGATCAATGCTGTAACTACCTAGGTAGTTTTTCAGTCCTCATCTCCCTTCCTCCCTCCCCTCTTTTGGAGTCCCCATAGTCTCTTCTCTCCATCCTTATGTCCATGTGTACCTGCCATGTTAAACTCCCATTTATAAGTGAGAACATGCTATATTTGATTTTTCTGCTTGAGAGTTATTTCACTTAGGATAATGGCCTCTTGCTCCATCCATGTTGCTGCAAATGACATGATTTCATTCTTTTTTATGCCTGCTTAGTATTCCATGGTGTAGATATATCGCATTTTCTTTATCCAGTCCACTGTTGGTAGATACTTAGGTTGGTTCCATGGCTTTGCTATTGTATATAGTGCTGGGATAAACATGAGTGCAGGTGTCTTTTTTATATGATTTCCTTTCCTTTGGGTAGATACCCAGTAGTGGGATTTCTGGGTTGAATGGTAAGTTGTTTTTGTTTTTTGTGTTTTGTTTTTTTGAGACAGCATCTCATTCTCTTGACCAGGCTGGATGGAGTGCAGTGGCACAGTCACAGCTCACTGCATCCTTGACTCCTCAGGCTCAAGTGATCCTCCCATCTCAGTGCCCCCTCCCTGCCCCCTGCCTTGCCAAGTAGCTGAGACTACGGGCACACACCACCATACCGGGCTAATTAAAAAAAATTTTTTTTGTAGAGTCAGGGTCTTACAATGTTGCCCAGGTTGATCCCAAGCTCCTTGGCTCAAGCAATCCATCTGCCTTGGCCTCCCAAAGTGCTGGGATTATAGGCATAAGTCACCAGGCCCAGCCTTTTTGTTATTGTTGTTTTTAAGGAAGAAGTGGGAACATGAGCAAGGATGTACCGTGTGCATTCACTGCCCTCCCTGTGGCTTGATCACTAGTTCTATTTGTCATTCTAGCTCCATTATGAGTTTGGAGCTAGTTCTATTTGAGCTAGCTCCATAATGTTTTCCACAGAGGTTGAACTAAGTTACATTCCCACCAACAGTATATGAGCATTCCCTTTTCTCTGCATCCATGCCAACATCTGTTGTTTTTTACTTTTTAATAAACCAAAATAGTAAGAGCCATATATGACAAACCCAAGCTAACATCATACTGAATGGGGAAATGTTGGAAGCGTTTCCCCTAATAACTGGAACAAGAGAAGGATGTTCACTCTCACCACTCCTATTCAGCATACTGAAAGTCCTAGCCAGAGCAATCAGGCAATAGAAAGAAATATAAGACATCCAAATAGGAAAAGAATAAGTCAAATTATCTCTGTTCACATTCAATAGGATTGTATACTTAGAAAACCCTAAAGATCCCTCTAGAAGATTCCTAGACTTGATAAGTGACTTCATTAGAGTCTCAGCATACAAAATCAACATACAAAAATCAGTAACATTTTTATACACCAATAACATTCAAGCTGAGAATCAAAGTAAGAGCTCAGTCCCATTTACAATAGCCACATATAAAAAATACTTAGGAATATATTTAACAAAGGAAGTGAAAGATCTCTACATGGAGAACTACAGAACACTGATAAAATAAATCATAGTTGACACAAACAAATGGAAAAACATCCAATGCTCATTGATTGGAAAAATCAATATTGTTAAAAATGATTATATTACCCAACACAGTCTACAGATTCAACACAATTCCTATCAAGTTACCAACATCATTCTTTACAGAATTAGAAAAAAGAATCCTAGGCCAGGTGCGGTGGCTCAAGCCAGTAATCCCAGCACTTTGGGAGGCCGAGGCGGGTGGATCATGAGGTCAAGAGATCAAGACCATCCTGGTCAACAAGGTGAAACCTCGTCTCTACTAAATATACAAAAATGAGCTGGGCACGGTGGCGCGTGCCTGTAATCCCAGCTACTCAGGAGGCTGAGGCAGGAGAATTGCCTGAACCCAGGAGGCGGAGGTTGCGGTGAGCCGAGATCGAGCCATTGCACTCCAGCCTGGGTAACAAGAGCGAAACTCTGACTCAAAAAAAAAAAAAAAGGAATTGCAGAAAAAAGAATCCTAAAGCTGATATGGAACCAAAGAAAGCCTAAATAGCCAACGTGCTCCTAACCAAAAAAAAAAAAAAATCCAGAGTCACATTGCCTGACTTCAAATTATACTATTAGGCTATAGTAACTAAAACAGCATGGTACTGGTACAAAAACAGACACATAGATCAATGGAACAGAATAAAGCACCCTGGAAAAAAACCATATACCTGCAACCAATTGATCTTCAATAAAGTTGACAAAAATGACAATGGGGAAAGGACACCCCACTGGATAAATGATGCTGGGAAAACTGGCCAGCCATATGCAGAAAAATGAAATTGGACCCCTATCTCTTACCATATACAAAAATTAACTCAAGATGAATTAAAGACCTAAATGTAGAACCTAAAACTATAAAAATCCTAGATGAAAACCTAGGAAAAACTCTTCTGGATATTGGCCTAGGCAAAGAATTTATGACAAAGATCCCAAAAGCAAATGCAACATAAACAAAAATAGACAAATAGGACTTAATTAAACTAAAAAGCTTCTGCACAGCAAAAGAAATGATCAACAAAATAACCTACAAGTAATGCCTCTAACAAAGGACTGAACCACATCCTACAAGGAACGCAGTAAGAAAAAACAACCTCATTAAAAACTGGTCAAAGCACACGAACCGACATTTCTCAAAAGAATTCTAAGTGGCCAATAAACACTTAAAAATATACTCAACTTTACTGTTCATCAGCGAAATACAAATTAAAACCACACTGAGATATCATCTTACACCAGTCAGAAAGTCAGAATGCCACTATTCTGGTTTACCTTCCTACCTGCTCTTCTGAAGTCTTTGTTATTTATGCTCTCTCTCTCTCTGTCTGTCTCTCTCTCTCTCTCTCTCTCTCTCTCTCTCTCTCTCTCTCTCTCTCTCTCTCTCTGTCTCTGACTTGCTAGCTGTCTCATTCTCTTCTCCCCATTCTCCCATTATTTTTTGCTTCTCTACTGACTTTACACAGGCTATCATCATACTCCATTTTATTTTGTTAAACAAATAATAAATGTAAAGCCTTTGGTCCTAGATTTACCTCTCAGTTATGTCCTTCCCTCCATAGCTAGCCTTCTTAGATAAAGAAGCCCACAGTCACTGTCCCGTTTCTCAACTCTTCAATCCGTGTAGCCTGGCTCCTTACACCACTACAACACACTAAAACATTTCTTGCAAAATCACAGTAGTAGATCCAGGGGATTCTCAATTCCCACCTTATTTTCCCCACTGCACCATTTCACACTATTAACCATTCTTTTCTTCTTGAGACTCAGCTGGCCCTCAGCCTCTCTCTTCTGATTCTCCTCCTACCTTCCTGAAACTGTCCTTCTCAGTTGCTAGAGCCAGCTACTCTTTTTACTTGTTTTGTAGTTGTTAGGGACTTGACAAAAAATCTACTTTGGTTCTCTTCCCATTCTAGATGTTCTCCCTAGATAAAAGTCATCTACTCCCCTGGCTCCAGCTATCACCTACTCGTGGAAATCCCTAGACATGAATACGCAGATTTCTAGTATATTTCTGTAGAATATTCCATTCCACAGTATCTAAAACATAACATGTTTTGTCTTCTTCTCATTAAATGTCCTTTTTCTCAAACCAAAACCACTATACCTAGTTAGTACAACCAGAAAACAAAGTTATGGACTCCTTTACCCCTGTCTATCCTCCACATTCAGTCACTGGCCAAATACTGAAGAATATGTGTTTTTTGTGACTGGATATCTAGTACCTCCTCTCCATCCTTTCTGGGATGTCTTTACTTCTAGCTTTCATCATATCTTCCCAAAAGTCTTACACTAGCCTTTTATTCTCCAGCTTTTCCCAGCATTGACATCCAATTTATTCTTTCACAGCTGCTAAAACTATCCTTCAAAAAAGAAGGAAATTTGGCTGGGCGTGGTGCTTCACACCTATAATCTCAGCACTTTGGGAGGCCAAGGTGAGCAGATCACCTGAGGTCAGGAGTTTGAGACCCCTAGCCTGGCCAGTATGGCAAAATCCCGTCTTTACTAAAAATACAAAAATTAGCCAAGTATGGTGACCTGCATCTGTAATTCCAGCTACTTGGGAGGCTGAGGCAGGAGAATCGCTTGAACCCAGGAGGTGGAGGTTGCAGTGAGCCAAGATTGCCACTGCGTTCCAGCCTGGGTGACAGAGTGAGACTCTGTCTCAAAAAAAAAAAAAAAGCATATTTGATCATGGTAACCTGTGAAAAACTTTCAGTGATTCCCCCATGGCCTGTGAGATTTTAGGTTTTCTATGAGCTGGCTTATGCTTACTTCTTCCTGTTTCTCTCACTATGTCCTCAACTTCACTTCTGTCCCAAAGAAAGAGTTAGAATGAGTCCAAAGTTTTTGGCCCAAGCAACTAGATAGTCAGCTAAAGTGACTGTCAAGTAAGATAGGGAAAGCTGTAGGTAGAACAGGCTTAGGGAAGATTGGGGATTTGAACATGTTGAACTGAGAAATCGATTAAACATCCAAATGGAAATGTCAAGTAGACAGATATTTAAGTGTGGAGTTTAAAAGAAAGGTCTGGGCTAGAGATGGAGATTTGGGAGCCATCAGCAGATAGATGTATTTACAAACAAAAAAGTGGATGAGATTATCTAGGGAAGGATATGTACTGTTTCTGCTCTAACTAGTAAGGTAACCACTTGCCAGTATGACTGTTCACTTGAAATGTGGCTAATGCTACTGAGGAATTAAACATTTAATTTTATTTTGATTAAATTTAAATAGCCATAAGTGGCAAGTGGTCACTATATTGAACGGAGCAGATGGAGAGAAGGAGTTTAGATTGAGAAGAAAGGAGGGCCAATGGCTGGGCTCTGGGCATTCCACCATTAAGAGGTCATGGAGATGAAGTGGGACGATCAAAGGATACTGAAAAGTAGCAAGGGAAAAAAAACAGTATGTAATTTTCTGGAGACCAAGTGAAGAAGGTATATCCAGAAGGAGCAGGTGATCAACTTAGTCAGATGTTGCTGACAAGTCAAGTAAGATGAAACTTCTGCCTCAAATCATCAGGCGTTAGTTTCATAAGGAGCAAGTAAACTAGATCCCTCTCATGCACAGTTCACAGTAGGATTTGCACTCCTACAAGAATCTAATGCCTCCACTGATTTGAGAGGAGGTGGAGCTCAGGCCCTAATACCCACTGCTCACATCCTGTTGTGCCCCCTCCAGTTCCTAACAGACCGCAGACTGGTATTGGTCCTCAGCCTGGAACTGGGGACCCTTATCATAATTGAGATTTACCATAACAACCTCTTCATCATTGGTAGGTTGTATAACTGTTTGATTTTTTTTTTTTTTTTTTTTTTGTAGATGGAGTCTTGCTCTGTCACCCAGGCTGGAGTGCAGTGGCATGATCTTGGCTCACTACAACCTTCACCTCCTGGGTCCAAGTGATTCTCCTGCCTCAGCCTCCCAAGTAGCTGGGATTACAGGCACCTGCCACTACACCTAGATAATTTTTATATTTTTAGTAGAGACAGAGTTTCACCATGTTGGCCAGGATGGTCTCGAACTCCTGACCTCAAGTGATCCACCCACCTCGGCCTCCCAAAGTGCATACAGACATGAGCCACCATATCCTCCCTTGTGTAACTTTTACCAGGGAATCTCTGCAATTTAGAGGCTGTCTGAACATTTTAAAATAGCCAAAATAGCTGATTCTGTTTCAGTGAAGTCTCACAAGAACAAATACTCTCAGTTAATTCCTTCAAGGTATTTTAGAAAGAGAGAGACAGACAAGCAGGAAGGAAATGTAGGGTTGGGTTTCTTTTTCATGATTTATACGGAAGCATGTATACTCCTTGATTAAAGATGTTTCTGGTTAGTTTTGTGCAATAACATTCAAAACGAATGCTTCTGCTTGATGTATTTTTAGTGTCCAGCGAGTGATTTAACAAAATTACTTGCCTGGTAAGATTAATTTTATCTTCTTTTGATGGCATGAGAAAAGAAAAACAGGACAAACATTGATAGTTTTGAAAATAATTTGATCTCCTTCTTGGTGATATCTACAGAAGGAGCTAATAGGAGGAACATTCACTTTTGTTATGAAACCATTTTGAAAAGGATTGAAACAGGAAACAGAGTAAAACAACACAGAGCTACCCAAATGAAGCTAGAGACTGAGCTGATGTGTTAACATGTCCAGTATCTGCTGCGTTCACGTTTGTTTGTTTGTTCATTCGTTTCCATGGTTTCTTTTTCTTGGTTTATCCAAAGACTCAGAAAAAATATTTTAAGAAAAGATGGAGTTCCTAGAAGCACCATTAATTCATGTGTCCCATTCTTTTTTTTACATTCAAAATACTAAGTGTTTCTAGTTCCCATGTTTTGGGGATATCCAAATATGCCAGTTCTTTCCAAAATGCCTTGAGGTCCTTGGACAGAGGCCATTGTAATAGCACTGTACTAAGTATTTGACAAAGGGCTTATAAATGAAAGCAGATGTGTAGTATTAATACAGACATAAAATACTGCTGTATTGATATCATGTCACAGTGAGGCACTCTGCACCCTCTTGAATATAAAATAATATTTCTACATTTGGTTCCAGCAAACACTATTTGTGCTATTCTGAAATCCACAGCACAGAAATTATAAGACATCCGCTCATAAACAGAAAGCAAATCACTATTCAGCATTTCCTGCTCTGTTTCCTGCCAATTTCAGATAATTAAAACTTTTTTTAAACCTTTTATTCTATTCTGCTTTAATTCTGCTTCCTCCACCAAAAAAAAGGAAGATTTAGAAATTAAAACTCTGTGTATATAAGTCGCAGCCCTTTTTTTCTTATCCTGTGATAATATCTCATTCTTCATTATTGCAGACCTCAGGATATCATTGTGTTTGTAATTGGAGGAGCCACCTATGAAGAGGCTCTAACAGTTTATAATCTGAACCGCACCACTCCTGGAGTGAGGATTGTCCTGGGAGGCACGACAGTGCACAACACAAAAAGGTAAAAGAAAATATTCATTCTACAACTGTGTCCTCTTTCCCAGAGGATAAAGCTCACATTCCCTATATTGGAAAATGTGGTCAGTACTAACCAAACTGCTGTAGACCGAAATGCTCTGGTGTTTTCAGCACCCAGAATAATTTAAGAGTTTGTGAGACAAAGGATCTGTAGTACTTAAGTTTGTTACATTCATAAATCTCTTTATTAGGTCAAAGACCTAGAAAGAAAGGACCATCTTACACTGTTAACAATTTGTATATCCTGTGTTCAAAAAAGGAGAAACCCTTGGACCTACTTAATAACCAGAGGCTTACACTTTGAAAATACTTAAACATAATGGTATTGAAGTCTGTGAGTTTTTCTCTTTTGTTGATTAACTTTATTCACTCAGTAAGTATTCAGTAAGAAGAATACAAATATGAATAATCCAAAGATCTTACCTCAAGTCGTTGTCTATTAGGGAAGAACATTTAAAAATAAGAACATAAGTGCCTAGAGAGGCAGATAAAAGACCCAAGAGTTCTCAGAGTGACTAAGAGAAATTAGCAAATGTTTCACATGGAAGATAGTATATTAGCTGAGCCTTGGGTGAAAATGGGCAAATGGAGAGAGAGCACATTCTAGGTGGAGTTAAACACATGAACAAGTTATAAAAGCTGCAGGCAACATACATACACAAAGAACAGCAAATTGTGTGACAAACTGAAAAGATGATTGAATGCCATCGTTGTGGAAGGCCTTGAACACCAGACTTGGAATTTCAACTTTTTTATATAGAAAATGGGGAATTTTTGAAAGCAGTGATTACAAGAAAGTCACAGTGTTTTAGGAACATTAATTTCACAGCTAAAGGATAGGTAGGGGAGGAGGAGACTGGAGAACCGTGACATGAGATATCCATGTTGAGCCAGGTATGCATAGATAATTGGGAGTCATTGAAAGTATTCGTATACTTTTTTATTTTGTCTGATTATTTGGTTTTTAATGTAACTTTTCTCCTTTACTGTGGAAGTCATTTATGCATATTCTGAATTTTTAATTCAGAAAGTACAAAGAGTAAAAAGGCTTCCACAATCTAACCACGGTTACATTTTAGTGTTTTCATGCTTTTTTTTCTAAGCCTGTATAGATGTTTATGTGAGTGTGTGGGCAGAAAGGGATCTCATCGTATGTCCTTTCTTTTAACTTACATTTTGCAGTCTGATGTAAACATTTTCTAGTGTTAAATATATAATCATTCATTAAACAAATATTTATTGGAGAGTGACATTTCTGGGGTTTGGATTTCCCTCTTACTATTTTTGTGAACTTGGGAAAATTACTAACTTCTTTGTTAGTGTCCAGGACTCACCGGCCATTTATATATTCCTTTTGGGAATTGATAGTTCATGTTCTTTGCCCATTTCACCATTGGGGTATTTCTTTTTTTTCTTAATAATTTTAAAAAAATTATGTATATAAATAAAGTTATTGGCCTTTTGTCTATTATATATTTTACAAATCTTTTTCCTTATATAAAAATGTAATTATATTTTTGTTTTATACTATTCACAATGTTTTGTTGTATAAAAGCTTTGTTGTTATTTTAATTTTATATAGTCACAGCTACCAGTGATTTCTGCCTTTGGTGTCACACCTAGAAAATTATTTCCTGCCCAAGATTATATAAATACTAATATGCATTTTAAAAATTATCTTTAGGATACATATTTAACATTATATCTTTACAGTCTATCAGAATTTTATTTTGGTGTAAACTGTTCTGTGGAGTCTCCCTTTATAACTTCCGCAGAAATATTACAGTGAGGGGCTTATTTCTTCTTGACACCAAATACATCCTGTCTTTCCCAACACCATTTCTACAGTTCTCCAGACACCAACTGGATATCTGACACTTCAATTCAATTCTGACACTATCTACCTAGAGTTAGCATCTCATCTCAAAGTTAAAAGGGTTTCATCCCACAAGACCTCCCCCACTTCAGATGCCAGTCACAAGTCCCAGACCACCCATATTCTGAGTGACTGGCTGTAAATCAGGGGTTCCCATGACCCCTTTGTCAGGTTTGATAAATTAGTAAAACAGCTCACACAACTCAGGAAAATACTTCACTACATTTGCCAGTTATTAGAAAGGATACAACTCTGGAACAGCCAAATGGAAGAGATACATAGGGCAAGGTATAGGGGTGGGATGTGGAGTCTCCACACCCCCTTCAGGAACACCACCCCGACCCCAGCACTTTGATATGTTCACCAACCCAGAAACTCTTGGAACCCTACTGGGTAGAGGTTTTGATGGAGGTTTCATTATGTGGGCATGCTTGATTAAATCATTAGCCCCTGGTGATTGATTGAGGCTGCAGCTGTTTCCCCTGCCCTGGAGTTTCAGGGATGGGGCTGAAAATTCGAAGTTTCTTATTAAGGCTTGATCTTTCAGGCCACTAGCCCTCATCCTGAAGCTACCTAGAGGCCCACCAAGAGTTACCTCATTGAAACAAAAGATACTCCCATCACTCTCAGTACTTAGAAAACTCCTAGGGACTTAGGAGCTCTGTGCCAAGAATGGGGACAGAGACCAAATATCTTTCTGTGATACCACAGACATACACTTATACACAGGTACTTCATTACATACAGAAAAGTGTATACATGATAAACAGCGCAGTAAAATATTGCAAAGTGAATTTATCTATGAAACGACCACTGTAATGATCAAGAAATAGCACGTTACCAGCACCCCCAGAAGTCTTTCTTATGCCTTGTGCTCCCTCCTTGTCACAATTCCCTGCAAATTATTCATTATTATGACTTCTGTCACTGTAGATTAGTTTTACCTGTTCTTAAAAGATATTTGTTGAACAAAAGAAGAAATAGGCCGGGTGCAGTGGTTCACACCTGTAGTATCAGCACTTTGGAAGGGCAAGTTCGGTGAATCATTTGAGGTCAGGAGCTCGACAGCAGCCTGGCCAACATGGTGAAATCTTGTCTCTACTAAAAATACAAAAATTAGCTGGGCATGGTGGTGGGCATCTGTAGTCCCAGCTACTCAGGAAGCTGAGGCAGGAAAATCGCTTGAACCTGGGAGGTAGAGGTTGCAGTGAGCTAAGATCACACCACAGCACTCCAGCCCAGGCAACAAACATCCTTTTAAATGAGTATCTCACTTCTTTAGAAAGTAAGAGGAATTGCCAAGGGTCAACACAAAAAGGGAATCAAAACTAAGCTTGATAAGTATAAGCTGATGCTATGACTATCTACTAGGCATGTGCCAGTGTTATTAAACAAGAGCACTGTGTTTTAGTAGCCACAGAGGCTCACAATAATACAAGAATCTTAAAATGTTTTAACTCTAATCACCTTCCTCCCAATTTGTACACTATCATTGTCCAATGTTTTGGTTTTACCTTTTTAAAATTCCCAAATTAATCATTATTTTCAATAGTTAACGTTTATTTATATTTACCTGCATATTTCCCCCCTTTTCCCCTCTACTTTGTTTCTTTCCTCCTGGCTCTTCCTTCGATCCAATTTTCTTACTAAAGAACATTCTTGCCTGAATCCCATGCCTGTAATCCCAGCACTTTAGGAGGCTGAGGTGGGCAGATCACTTGAGGTCAGGAATTTGAGACCAGCCTGGCCAACATGGTGAAATTGCATCTCTAATAAAAAATACAAAAATTAGCCAGACATAGTGGCACATACCTGTAATCCCAGCTTCTCAGGAGGCTGACACTAGAGAATCACTTGAACCAGGGAGGTGGGGGTTGCAGTGAACCAAGATCGAGCCACTGCGCTCCAGCCTGGGCAACAGAGCAAGACATCATCTTTAAAAATATGTATTATATATATATTATATATACATATAATATATATTATATATATGTATATATATATAGAGAGAGAGCGCAGATACTATATGATAGGCGCTGTACTGAAAGTACTTTAAATGTATTAACTCATTGAATTCTCACATGAAGTTTGTACTACTATTATCTCTATATATGGAAACTGAGGTTCAAAGAGATGAACTTACTCAAGTAAACATGACTGGTAAGAGATGGAGCCAGTTTTGGAAGCCAGAACCCATGCTTTTAATCACTATGCATTTCCTTCCTATTACCTGAATGCCTGATACTGCATTATTCTCTAAATAATATTTAATAATTTAGGGTTCAAAAGGTCTTATTTATTACTTGATGGCAGCCATATGAGATTTTTTCTTCTTGATCCAAATGAGTTCTTTCATGAATGTTTATTGTTAATGTTATTGTTAATAGACTTTCATATCAGAATTCAAAAAGATTAATTGACCCTTAAGTAATTCCTCTGAGAGTTAATATTTCTCACTGAGTAGCCCCATGGCCAGTGCCTAAGAATTGTAGCATCATCCCTTTAATTTGAAGTATCAGCAGGTTAAAATTAAATGTATATCTCCATTTAAAAAACAAGTAAGAGGGCCAGGCTCAGTGGCTCACCCCTGTAATCCCAGCACTTTGGGAGGTGAAGGCGGGCAGATCACCTGAGGTCAGAAGTTTGAGACCAGCCTGGCCAACATGGGGAAACCCTGTCTCTACTAAAAATACAAAAATTAGTTGGGTGTGGTGGTGGGCACCTGTAGTCTCAGCTACTCAGGAGGTTAAGGCAGGAGAATCATTTAAACCCAGGAAGCAGAGGTTGTAGTAAGCCGAGATCACACCACTACACTCCAGCCTGGGCAACAAGAATGAGACTCCATCTCAAAAAAAACAAGTGCATAAGTAAATAAATAAAAATAAAGTAACTAAAAATAAGTTGGGGGCTGCGCATGGTGGCTCAGGGCTATAATCCCAGCACTTTGGGAACCTGAGGTGGGCGCATTGTTTGAACTCAGGAGTTTGAGACCAGCCTGGGCAATGTGGTGAAACTCCATCTCTATCAAAAATACAAAAAAAATAGCCAGGCGGAGTGGTGCCACCTGTGGTCTCAGGTACTTGGGAGGCTGAGGTGGGAGAATTGCTTGAGTCCGGGAGGTAGAGGCTATAGTGAGCCAAGATTGCATCACTGCACTCCACCCTGGGTGACAGAGCAAGACCCTGTCTCAAAATAAATAATATAATATAGAAAGATAGATTAGTAAAAATTTTTATATATGTCTTTGTAATTTAGTCATATTACATACAAAAATGCATGTTTTAGATGTGTTTGACTAATGGCTGGGCACAGTGGCTCATGCCTGTAATCCCAACACTTTGGGAGGCCGAGGCAGGTGGATCACGAGGTCAGAAGATCAAGACCAGCCTGGCCAAGATGGTGAAACCCCATCTCTACTAAAAATATAAAAATTAGCCGGGTGTGGTGGCGTGAGCCTGTAATCCCACATACTCAGGAGGCTCAGGTAGAGAATTGCTTGAACCCAGGAGGTGAAAGTTGCAGTGAACCGAGATCACACCACTGTATACCAGCCTGGGCAACAGAGCAAGACTCTGTCTCAAAACAGAAAAAAAAAAACCTACTTAACTAATTAATAGTGCTGTTGGCTGGGCATAGTAGCTCACACCTGTAATCTCAGCACTTGGAGCACTTTGGGAGGCCGAGGTGGGCATATCACTTGAGGCCAGGAGTTCGAGACCAGCCTTGCCAACATGGTGAAATCTCATCTCTACCAAAAAATACAAAAATCAGTTAAGTATGGTGGCGCGCACCTGTACTCAGGAGGCTGAGGCATGAGAATCACTTGAACCCAGGAGGGTTCCAGTGAATCCTAGTTACTCAGGAGGCTGAGGCATGAGAATCACTTGAACCCAGGAGGCAGAAGTTGTAGTGAGCTGAGATGACACTGTTGCATTCCAGCCTGGGAGACAGGGCAATACCCTGTCTCAAAAACAAAAAAGGACTATGAATTTTTATTTTCTGTTTAAAAAAAAGGGGGGGGGTTCCTTAAAAAATAATTAGTGTCCAAGTTCCTGACAAGTCACCTTTTTTTTTTGAGATGGAGTCTTGCTCTGTCACTCAGGCTGTGCAGTGGCGTGATCTTGGCTTACTGCAACCTCTGCCTCCCAGGTTCAAGCAATTCTCCTGCCTCAGCCTCCAGAATAGCTGGGACTACAGGCACAGACTACCACACCTTGCTATTTTTTGTATTTTTGGTAGAGACGGGGTTTCACCATGTTGGCCAGGGTGGTTTCAAACCCCTGACCTCAAGTGAACCACCTGCCTTGGCCTCCCAAAATGCTGGGATTACAGGTGTGAGCCACTACGCCCAGCCTCAACAAATCATCTTTTATGTAAAATAAGAAGGTAAGGCATCCCTGCAAAGGCTTTATGCTAGATTCTTCCGTCTATTGTCAGTGTTGGTATCTCTGTGTGACCTAATAGCATGCTAAGCAGTATCTTAGCAATAAAGATTCAATAAAATTTTGGACGGAATTGTTCACTGGTTTCCTGATCAATGAAACTTCTATGAAGAGGAAGTTGCTATGGTAATCACTAAATGGGAAAAAAGTTTAGTTGATTTTTGCAATACATAAATGATTTAATATCAAGTGTTTATAGTTTACTTTTATAAATATATATAGCCTCTAGCCAATAAATAAATAGTGAATTTATCAGTAAGAAGATAATGGAAATTTCTATTTCTGAGGCCAGTTATTGTAATGGCATAAGTCATTGAAAGCAATAGTTTCCGCTTTGAGTGGAAAGGCTCAATTTCATGATGAATATAGGTTACCTTGGATATTACTAACATATTTAGTAAGCTTACAACTCTTAATACATATTGAAATCGTAGATTCTCAGTAATGAAAAGGCTAATGTTTTCTAAAAATCAGTTTATACCTGGATATAGTAGATAGTAGAGCTGCAGTGAACTAGCAATAAAGACCTTGATATGGAGAAAAAAACATTGAATAATTTGCTTCTGTGATTTATTAGGGTTTAATTTCATGGGGGTTTTATTGCATCATTTTCTCTGTAATATATGGGTTATTTCTAAGGAAACAGGCCAAAGGAATAAATGACAAAAATATAGCCTTGATCTCCAGAGCTCTGCAGCACAGAAGTAGATTTTTGAGAGACTAGGGAGATTAGAAAATGGTACACGTTTAGATTTGCCGTGATAGATGCTCTCCTTTTGTACTTAGAGTCATGTAAGTCATGGTATGGGTGGCTCTGTCTTACATGGATTTGTCTTACACGTTTTACATCAAAATCCATGGATTTGGATTAGTGCGTACCCCAATAAACAGGAAAGGATGATATATTGTCGCTGTGGGTGTGATGTGCTAGTAACACAGAAGCTACTGGCCTTCCAGAATAGGAAATGCCTGTTGGGGGATATTTCTGGAATACAGGTCACTTGGTTTCCCTGTTACAACTCTTAAATAAAATCTGAGATTACTGCAGATTTATTCTGCAGTCAGATTTCAGAACTGCCACCTACTAGTTCTTCTTTGTTTTTTTTTTGTTTATTTTTTGTTTTTCACTTAATGTAAAGGATAGAAGGGTCAAAACTGATCTCCTGCATCCCAAAAAATAATAGGTACCTTTACCCATCAGGTAGCAATTTTAACAACCTTCAACCTGGTTTCTCTATATCTGTTTCTAACATACATCAAGATAACTTTTACTGCAAATTGAAACAAAATCTTAGTTGTAAATAAAACTTAAGAGTAAAGAATAGAAAGAAATGAGCCATTGCAGTACATTGAGCTCCATAGAGACAGCGCCGGGGCAAGTGAGAGCCGGACGGGCACTGGGCGACTCTGTGCCTCGCTGAGGAAAAATAACTAAACATGGGCAAAGGAGATCCTAAGAAGCCGAGAGGCAAAATGTCATCATATGCATTTTTTGTGCAAACTTGTCGGGAGGAGCATAAGAAGAAGCACCCAGATGCTTCAGTCAACTTCTCAGAGTTTTCTAAGAAGTGCTCAGAGAGGTGGAAGACCATGTCTGCTAAAGAGAAAGGAAAATTTGAAGATATGGCAAAGGCGGATAAGGCCCGTTATGAGAGGGAAATGAAAACCTATATTCCTCCTAAAGGCGAGACAAAAAAGAAGTTCAAGGATCCCAATGCACCCAAGAGGCCTCCTTCGGCCTTTTTCCTGTTCTGCTCTGAGTATCGCCCAAAAATCAAAGGAGAACATCCTGGCCTGTCTATTGGTGATGTTGCGAAGAAACTGGGAGAGATGTGGAATAACACTGCTGCAGATGACAAGCAGCCTTATGAAAAGAAGGCTGCGAAGCTGAAGGAAAAATATGAAAAGGATATTGCTGCATATCGAGCTAAAGGAAAGCCTGATGCAGCCAAAAAGGGAGTTGTCAAGGCTGAAAAAAGCAAGAAAAAGAAGGAAGAGGAGGAAGATGAGGAAGATGAAGAGGATGAGGAGGAAGAGGAAGATGAAGAAGATGAAGATGAAGAAGATGATGATGATGAATAAGTTGGTTCTAGCGCAGTTTTGTTTTCTTGTCTATAAAGCATTTAACCCCCCTGTACACAACTCACTCCTTTTAAAGAAAAAAATTGAAATGTAAGGCTGTGTAAGATTTGTTTTTAAACTGTACAGTGTCTTTTTTTGTATAGTTAA
This sequence comes from Saguinus oedipus, assembly GCA_031835075.1. Taxonomy (NCBI): domain Eukaryota; kingdom Metazoa; phylum Chordata; class Mammalia; order Primates; family Cebidae; genus Saguinus; species Saguinus oedipus. Next base: position 3,692,515 of record CM063190.1, read on the forward strand.
CACACTACCGAATGTGTCTTTAGATAGCCCTGTCCTGGTGGTATTTTCAATAGCCACTAACCTTGCCTGGTACAGTATGGGGGTTGTAAATTGGCATGGAAATTTAAAGCAGGTTCTTGTTGGTGCACAGCACAAATTAGTTATATATGGGGATGGTAGTTTTTTCATCTTCAGTTGTCTCTGATGCAGCTTATACGAAATAATTGTTGTTCTGTTAACTGAATACCACTCTGTAATTGCAAAAAAAAAAAAAAAAAAAAGTTGCAGCTGTTTTGTTGACATTCTGAATGCTTCTAAGTAAATACAATTTTTTTTATTAAAAAAAAAAAATAGAAAGAAATTACTCCTTTCCTCCCTAGTATATTTCCAAAAATGAACATAAGTTTTAGTGTGAGAATGGGGCCCTTGTATAAATAAGCTTATCATCTTAAGCTAGAAGGTGCCTGAAGATACAGATCCCTTAGATCCTAAAAGGAAATATACATTAGTTTATTCTGAAATTCAAGTTGCCATTAAAAGTTATTACTTTAAAGTGGCTCTTTCTTACGTACTTTATTTCTTTAAAACAATTCTTTTGCGATAATATTTTTTAGTGATTCAGGCACTGGTTGTAATGAAACAGAGTTCTATATATAAAGGTCTTCTGTAGTTGTATGATTTGTTTCTATAGGGCCTGCTCTAATTAGCTGTAATTGTGATTATCTTTGTTTAGATTTAAACACCATTTAAAATAGAAGGCATGCATTTGCTGCTAAGACACCAAGGAACTTTGCAGAAGCTAATTATCTCCTTAGCAACATTCTTAATAAAATTGCCTTCTAAATAAAGAGAAGCAGTCAATATTTCTTCTCTTTCATAGCCATATGAAGTTTAATATGTATTTTGTCTTAATTCCCTTTTTCATTTCATATATAATGAAATACATAGATATAAAATGTAGTAACCAATTACAGAGACTTCTTTAAAGTATAACTATCATGCTTTTTTCAAGGCAGAGAACCTGCCCTGAAAAAGAATCTGACCTGAACACATGCTGTCCTAAGCAGTTAGTCTAGTGTGTCTCTGGGGTCTATTCAGGTTTGCAGTGTACAGACTGTACAGTATCATCTCCTGTCTCAGTATTTGCCCTTCTTATGGAGTTACCTTCCTTCCCCTTACTTTCCTTCTCTTCATTTGGCTCATTAGTCATATTAACCAAATATATATTCACTTGTCGGGGAGGGGGAATGTCAAATTTCAATTTCTAGGAATTATACATGCATGAGTCATTGCTGTAGCATCACAGATACTTTTCATCAGCATCTATGTAGAATAGTCACGAGTTCTAGTTATGAGCTCCGTAATAGGTAAATATTTAATGAACGTGTGAGAACAACATAAAGTCAATAGTTTGTTCAGTCAGCTATTTACTGAGCGTTGGGATACCTCCATGAATAAAACAAAGATCCTAACCCTGTGAAGCTTTCATTTTAATGCAAGGGGAGACAGAAATAAACAACGAACTTAACAAATAAGTATCTTTTATAGTAAATCAGTATGTAATAAATGCAGTAGGGGGACAGGGAATGTGGAACTGGGTAGAGGGAAATTGATAGTGCTTGGGGACAGTTGCCTTAGGTTATGCTACTCAGTATGGTGTCAAAAAAGGCCTCCTTTTTTTTTTTTTGAGACGGAGTTTCACTCTTGTTACCCAGTATGGAGTGCAATTGCGCAATCTCGGCTCACCGCAACCTCCGCCTCCCGGGTTCAGGCAATTCTCCTGCCTCAGCCTCCTGAGTAGCTGGGATTACAGGCACGCACCACCACGCCCAGCTAATTTTTTGTATTTTTAGTAGAGATGGGGTTTCACCTTGTTGACCAGAATGGTCTCAATCTCTTTACCTCGTGATCCACCCGCCTCGGCCTCCCAAAGTGCTGGGATTACAGGCGTGAGCCACCGTGCCCAGCTGGGAAAGGCCTCCTTAAGAAGAGATGTGTGTAGGCCAGGCGTGATGGCTCATGCCTATAATGCCAGCACTCTGGGAGGCCAAGGCAGGCAGATCACCTGAGGTCAAGAATTCAAGGCCAGCCTGATCAATGTGACAAAACTGCATCTCTACTAAAAATACAAAAATTAGCCGGGCATGGTAGTACACACCTATAATCCCAGCTACATGGGAGGCTGAGGCAGGAGAATTGCCCAAACCCAGGATGCAGAGGTTGTGGTGAGCCGAGATCGAGCCACTACACTCTAGCCTAGGCGACAGAAGGAAGAGATGTGTGCAAAGACTTGAAGGAGGTGAGGGAGTAAGCCAAACAGATAGAGGGAGAAGGTATTCCAGGCACAGCTACAGCGGTGGCCTAAGAATCATGCAGTGTATTGGAACTGCAGGGAGGCTGGTGAGTCTGAGTGGAGTGAGCAAGAGGAGTAGTAAGAACTGTAGTCTGAGAGGCATCAATATCTGGGGCTGTTCCTGGAGGGCCTTATAGACTGTCAGAACTGCTTTTCCCCATGAATTAGAGAGCACGTTTGGGTTGGGTTTTCAAAAATGTTTTTATTGAGATATAATTTACAAACTATACAAGTCACCCATTTAAGTATAAAATTCACTGGTTTTTAGTATAGTCACAGATATATTCAACCACTATCACAGTCAATTTTAGAACATTTTCATTGGCTGGGCACAGTGGCTCATGCCTGTAATCCCAGCACTTCGGGAGGCTGAGGTGGGTGGATCACCTGAGGTCAGGAGTACGAGACCAGCCTGGCCAACATGTTGAAGCCCCATCTCTACTAAAAATACAAAAATTAGCTGGGCATGGTGGCACATGCCTGTAATCCCAGCTACTCGGGAGACTGAGGCAGGGGCATTGCTTGAACCCAGAAGGTGGAGGTTGCATCAAACCATTGCACTCCCACCTGGGCAACAACAGCGAAACTCCTTCTCAAAAAAAAACATTTTTATCATATGAAAAAATACCCCCCCAGCCCTAAGAAACCACTAATCTACCTTCTGTCTCTATAAATGTCCCCATTCTGAGCATTGCATGTGAATGGAATCATATAATATGTATTCTTTGGTGACTGGCTTCTTTCACTTAGCATGATGTTTTCAAGGTTCCTCCGTGTTGTAGCATACATCAGTACTTTATTCCTTTTATGACTGAATATTTCACTGTGTGCATGTGCGTGTTTTATTTATCTACTCATCAATTGATGGACATTTGCTCCCATCTTTTGGCTGTTATAAATAATGCTGCCACACACATTTCTGTACAAGTTTTTGTGTGTGTTATAGGGTTTTAAGCAGAGCCATAACACCTGACTTATGTTTTAGGAGGATCTTTTGAAGCTAATGTGAATTAAGAGAATTATCCACCAAAATGAACGTTTGCTTATAAAAATGCAAATTTCTAGATGTGAACAAACTATACCCACTGTTTTATTCAAACACATGATCCTACCTTGCAAATAAATGAGCATCTTGGTTTGGGTTTTGAGCTGGCCTGCCTTATCATTTCACAAGTCAATCAATATTAAAGAGTTCTAGTCCCTGCCAGAAGCAACTGACACCTTTAAGTTAGCCGTGTGAGCTGAGAGGCCAAGAACCCAATCCATATAGATGGAATTATTATCCTAAGAGGCAAAAATCCCTGTCTTCATGGGATTTGAGCTAGAAGTAGAGGGGAAACAGGAGGCGAGGTGAATTTATTAGCCAACAGTGCTGCCATTGCTTGAGCACTACCTGAGCTTTATTTAGTCTCCAGTACTTCTTAAAACTTTTGACAAGTAGAAAGACATATCCTGCTAGAAGATGGCACAAGACCAACGGTTCTCTCATTGCCAGATTCCCTTTCAAGCCAATAATAATTACTGTACATAGTACATTCTCTGTCATACTACTAGTTCAACTAAGCCCTCATTAGCTATAAACCTGCGAAACAATTAAAGATCCCATTTTCAATGATTTTCCCCATAAGTAGCAAAGACAGATAGTTCTGGCACACAGATAAAGGAAAATAGGCATTCCCTCAACCAAGTAATTCATGCTCATTGTTAAAAGAAAATGAGTTCAGGCACAGTGCCTCATGCCTATAATCCCAGCACTTTGGGAGGGCAAGGCAGATGGATCATGAAGTCAGAGGTTCGAGACCAGCCTGGCCAACATGGTGAAACCTTTTCTTTACTAAAAATACAAAAATTAGCCAGGCGTGGTGGCACGCACCTGTTTTCCCAGCTACTCAGGAGGCTGACACAAGAGAATTGCTTGAACCCAGGAGGCAGAGGTTGCAGTAACCCAGGGTTGCGCTATTGCACTTCAGCCTGGGTGACAAAGCAAGACTCCATCTTGAAAAAAAAAAAAAGAATATGAAATATAAAGGTAAAAATTATTCGTAATACCACAACTCAAAGCTAATCACTTGTTAATACATTGGCTTTTTTTTTTTTGAGACAGTCTTGCTTTGTCACCAGGCTGGAGTGCAGTGGCACAATCCCACCTCACTGCAACCTCCACCTCCCGGGTTCAAGTGATTCTCATGCCTCAGCCTCCCGAGTAGCTGGGACTACAAGCCTGCACCACCACACCTGGCTAATTTTTTTCTTTTTATATTTTAAGTAGAGATGGTGTTTCACCATGTTGGCCAGGCAACAACTTTAACTCCTGGACTCAAGTAATCCACACCCCTTGGCCTCCCAAAGTATTGGGATTACAGGCATGCCACTGTGCCCTGCCCCTTATAATTTTTTTTAACCTAAAGGTTTTAGAGTTTTGTATATGTTTTTCTATACAGTTTTGTACCTTTTTTCTTTTAATCATATTGAGAACATTTTCCCATGTTACTAAAAAGTCTTTAAAACAATCTCTTTTTTTTTTTTTTTTGAGATGGAGTCTTACTCTGTCTCCAGGCTGGAGTGCAGTGGCGCAATCTCGGCTCACTGCAACCTCCGCCTGGGTTCCAGCGATTCTTTCGCCTCAGCCTCCGGAGTAGCTGGGACCACAGGCGTGTGCCATCACGCCCGGCTAATTTTTATATTTTTAGTAGAGACGGGGTTTCACCATGGCCAGGATGGTCTCAATCTCTTGACCTCGTGATCCGCCCACCTCGCCTCCCAAAGTGCTGGGATTACAGGCGTGAGCTACCGTGCCCGGCCTAAAGCAATCTCTTAATGACTATATAATTTCATTTTTAAGGATGGGTTTTTATTTAATTACTACTATTGGACATTTAGGTTGTTCACTTTTTTTTTCACCAGCACATTCAGCTGCAAGTTTCCTTTTTTTTTTTTGAGACTAAGTCTCACTCTGTCACCCAGGCTGGAATGCAGTGGCGCAATCTCTGCTCACTGCAACCTCCGCCTCCCATGTTCGAGCAGTTCTCTCCCTCAGCCTCCCAAGTAGCTGGGATTACAGGTGCCCACCATCACGCCCTGCCAATTTTTGTATTTTTAGTAGAAATAGGGTTTCATCATGTTGGTCAGGCTGGTGTTGAACTCCTGACCTCATGATCCAACCAATTCAGCCTCCTAAAGTGTTGGGATTATAGGCGTGAGCCACCGTGACCGGCCAAGTTTACATTTTTAATATAAATAATGCTGCGGTAAACATCTTACATACTGATAAACCTTTGTCCCCACCGAGATGGGGACAAACATTTAAGATAAATGTACAGTGAGGCAGTCCGAAATATTGTCAGCAGAAGGATAAATTGGTATAACTTTCTTGAAAAGCAATTTGGCATTACCATTGGAAAGCAATACCATATTCTAAGGTATGGGATTAATTTCATGCCTTTTGTTGTTGGGTTTTGTTTTTTTATTTTTAAGAAGCTCTTGCTCAAGTGATGGAAATGTTCTATATCTTGATTGAGGACTTGGTTATTCAACTGGATACATTTGGCAAACTCATCAAATCATATCCTTGAAGTGAATCTTATTGTCTGTGAGTTATAGCTCAATAAAAAAAAAATTTAAATGTAGCTGAATGGAGTGGCTCATGCTTATAATCCCAGAACTTTGGGAAGCTCAGTGGGAGCTGAGCTTGATCACCAGAGGCCAGGAGTTCAAGACCAGCCTGGGCAACATAGTGAGACTCCGTCTCTTCAAAAAGTTTTAAAATTAGTCAGGTATGGTGGTGCACACCTGTAGTCCTAGCTCCAGGTAGGACAAAGCATTGTAGTACCAAACTGACATTTTCTCCTTCAAATGGTCAGAAAGATAAAAAAGTTACTTTAAAATGGAATCCTTTTCTCACTGCATAATTCTGTGTTATTTAATGCAATGCCTCAGAACCACCTGATGTCAACTGCTTTTATGAGTCACACACTTTGAGGAACACTGGTCTATTACAATTCCTAAAGCAAGGGGTATGATGATACTAAGAACTAAAACTTATTTAGAATACATACTATGTATTCTCATATTTTACACCTGTGTTGTCCAGTAAGTTAATCTATAGCTACACATAGGTATTGAGCCTTTGAAATGTAGCTAATTTGAGGTGTGCTGCAAGTGTAAAACACCAGATTTTAAAGACGGTACAACACAATGTAAAATATCTCAGTAATTTTTTTAAGTTGATTACATGCAGAAAGATAATATTTTGGATATATGGGTTTAATAAAACATACTACTAAAATTAATTTTACCCATTTCATTTTTACTTTTTTAATGTGGCCAGGAGAACTTTCGTGACTTGCACTGCTTTATCCATTTAATTTTGTTAATTCTCATAATGATGCAATGAAGCAGATTTTTTTTTAAACAGGGTCTCACTCTGTTGCCCAGGCTGGAGTGCAGTGGCACAAACACAGCTCACTGTAACATTGATCTGGGTTCAAGCAATCCTATCACTTCAGCCTCCCAAGTAGCTGGGACTACAGGTGTTAATTTTTTTATTTTTTTGTAGAGACAAGGTCTTGCTATATTGTCCAGACTGGTCTCAAACTCTTGCGCTCAAACAATCCTCCCACCTCAACCTCCCAGATTGCTGGGATTACTGGCATGAGCCACCACACCCAGCCAAAGTAAATATTTTTATAATTGCCATCAACTTTCTTTTCTAGATGAGGAAATGAAGGTAGAGAGAGGTTATGTACCTTGCCCAAAGTCATAAAGCTACTAAGTGGTAAAGTTGGAATTAGGCACAGTCTGTTTTCAGTCTGAGCACCTAAGCACTCAGTCGAAATAATATTTTGGAAGATTTATCTAGCTATGATTTTTTAAAATCCTTTGTTTATAAATGTCACATATAAGATAGGCAAAAATGTTTTTATCAAATGGACAATATTTGAAATTTTCTGCCTACAAGAAATACTGTAAACCAAAACTGGGGAAAAAAATAATACAGAACTGAAGAATCACTTACTTTTGTTTTAAGACTTTTATCATTCAATGATGATTAAAAATGAGATTTGAGACGACAATGTTGCTCTTTGAATACAAATGATTAACTTGTCTAGGCTGGTGGCTCACACCTGTAATCCCACACCTTGGGAGGCCAGATTGGGCAGATTGCTTGAGCTCAGGAGTTGGTGGGACCCTGTCTCTACCAAAAAATACAAAAAAAGTAGCTGGGCATGGTGGTGTGTGCCTGTGGTCCCAGCTCCTCAGGAGGCTAAGGTGGGAGAATCACTTGAGCCCAGGGGACAGAGGTTGCAGTGAGCCAATATTGTTCCACTGCACTCCAGCCTGGGTGACAGAGCAAGACCCTTATCTCAAATAAAAAAAATTAACTTGATTAATTAATGGAAGCTTTTAGTTTCATAACTATCTGAAATGATGCCTAAGTGTTGATGATAATTTAACTTTGACATGGAGTAAGTGAAATTAATACTTTTTGTGGTGAATACAACTAACGGCCTAGAAAATACTTGGCTTCTTGAATTTCTATACATAAATTTGAGGCTGCTAGGGGTCCGATTCATGTTCTCAACAGGTACTTTATAGATTTCCACCTAAACAAGTAACACTAGAAACTTGGACCTTCTCCTGTAACCACCAGTAGGTTCGATCTCTGAATTATTTACAGAAAAATTAGGATACTATGACAGAATTTGCATTTCAAAGGGGAGGGAACCCTGAGGGGACTTTTCTTCACTATGGACATTTCAGGATAAGTTTTGAAACTGTCCCAAAGAGATTTTCTTTCTTTCTTTCTTTTTTCTTCCTTTCCTTTCTTTCCTTCCTTTCCTCCTTTCCTCCTTTCCTCCTTTCTTTCTTTCTTTCCTTTCTTTCCTTTCTTTCATCTCTCTCGCTCTGTCGCCCAGCTGAAGTGCAGTGGTGTGATCTCGGCTCACTGCATCCTCTGCCTCCTGGGTTCAAGCAATTCTCCTACTTCAGCCTCCCAAGCAGCTGAGACCACAGGCACATGCCACCACCCCTGGCTAATTTTTTCTATTTTTAGTAGAGTCGGGGTTTCACCGTGTTAACCAGGATGGTCTTGATCTCCTGACCTCATGATCTGCCTGCCTTGGCCTCCCAAAGTGCTGGGCTTACAGGAGTGAGTTACCGCGCCCGGCCAAGAGATTGTCTTTGGGTATTTATTTTCCTCCAATGACCAAAGGATTAGACATCATTGCAAGAGTCATGATAGAGTGTATGGTCTGTCACTGACAAGCATTTATTGAGTGCTGATTATGTGTAATGCTCTGTGCACGGTGTAGAAAGATGAAGACATGTTCTGTATCTTTAAGGATCTCAGTGTCTAATGGGAAAATAAACATATAAAGGAACAACTCTAATAAGATGCCTTTTGTAAAGTTGAATGTAACCTGGGATTCAAATTTAAGCATATCCCTTGATTCCAATTTATTTGTTCACTGTAACATATATTTTTTAATTTATAGCTTTTCATTTTCCCTCTGAATTGGGTGTAAAAAGGAAATTAAAAAAAGAAAAATAGCTTTTCATTACAAAATCAATACATAATTCTTGTAGGAAAAAAATTTTAATACATCTAAGCAAAAAGATGGAAATAGCCCTACTGCCACCATAGGAAATGTTGTCAGCCTTTTAGGTCTTTCTCTGTGAATGTGTATACACATATTTTATTATTTATTTATTTATTTCTTTTTGAGACAGTCTTGTTCTGTCGCCCAGGCTGGAATGCAGTGGCACAATCTCAGCTCGCTGCAACCTCTATCTCCCGAGTTCAAGTGATTCTCCTGCCTCAGCCTCCCAAATAGCTAGGATTACAGGTGCCCACCACCATGCAGGCTAATTTTTATATTTCTTTTTTTTTAGTAGAGATGGGATTTCACCATGTTGACCAGGCTGGTCTCAAACCCCTGACCTCAAGTGATCCACCCGCCTCAGCCTCCCAAAGTGCTGGAATTACAGGCATGAGCCATCGCTCCTGGCCTTTTTTTTTTTTTAAAGATAGATTCTCTTGCTCTGTCACTGAGGCTGGAGTACAGTGGTGCAATCATAGGTCACTGTAACCTCAAACTCTTGGGCTCAAGCAATCCTCTCACCTCAGCCTCTTAAGTAGCTAGGACTGTGGGCCACCATGCCTGGCTGATTTTTTAATTATTTATTTATTTTTTATTTTTTAGAGATGGAGTCTCACTATGTTGCCCAGGCTGGTATTGAACTCCTGGCCTTAAGAGATCCTGCAGCCTTGGCCTCCCAAAGTGCCAGAATTACAGGTGTGAGCCACTGTGCCTGGCCCACATATATATCTATACATAATACACACACATACTTTTTTTTTTTTTTGAGAGACAGGGTCTTGCTCTGTCACCAGGCTGGAGCGCAGTGACTCCATCTTGGCTCACTACAACCTCCTCCTCCCAGGCTTAAGCGATCCTCCCACCTCATCCTCCCATGTAGCTGGGGACTACACGTGTACACCATTGTGCCCAATTAATTTTTGTATTTTTTGTAGAGATAGGATTTCACTGTGTTGCCCAGGCTGGTCTCAAACTCCCGGGCTCAAGTGATCTGCCTGCCTCAGCCTCCCAAAGTGCTGAGATTACAGACATAAGCCACCACACCAGGCCTAGCCCACATATATTTTTAAATAAAAGGAAACATACTGTACATGTGCTTTCAATGGAAATGCTTATCTGTATCATTTTTAATAACTGAATTTATTGTTTAACTGTCTATTGTTTGATTGTACCACAATTTAACCAATCCTTGTTATTTTCTTCATTCAACAAATACTTATTGAGTACCTACTATATTCCAGGAGCTATCCTGAAACTGGAATATAGTGGTGAGAAAAACAAATATTGTTTGATATTGTTTGCAGTTTTTCACTCTTATAAACAGTACTGTAATAAACATCATTTTACAGACATCTTTAAACACTTGTCCAATTGTTGATTTGGGATAATTGTAATTGAATATATACTATGTGCCAGTATATATTCATTGCCTATATTATCTCATTTAATCTTCATTACCTATATTATCTCATTTAATCTTATGATGCAAGAATTGAGATCATTATTATCCAAATTTTCAAATGAAGAAACAGGAACATAGAGAAATTAAGTGATTTGTCTTCAGTAATATAGCAGGGAAATAGAGCTGGAACTCAAGCTCAGATTTGTGTGATGCTAGATTCCATGTACTGCTGGCAATATTGGTTAGGCATCAGAGAGTGTAAACGTTTTTTAAGATGCAAAATTACTAAACTGCCGGCCAGAAAATTTTTACTCTACCTTTATAGTATATACACAAAAGAACGTGTTTATACCTTCACACCATGCCCTTGCCAATCCTGAGGTTAGCTGCTGATGATTCTTAAAAATAAAATTTAGGCCCCGCACAGTGGCTCACACCTGTGATCCCAACACTTTGGGAAGCCAAGGCTGGTGGATCGCCTGAGGTCAGGAGTTCGAGACCAGCCTGGCCACCACGGTGAAACTCCGTCTCTACTAATTAGCTGGGAGTGGTAGCAGGTACTTGTAATTCCAGCTACTCGGGAGGCTGAGGCAGGAGAATCATCACTTGAACTTGGGAGGCAGAGGTTGCAGTGAGCTGAGATTGCACCACTGCACTCCAACCTGGGCAACAAGAGCAAAACTCCATCTCAAAAAAATAAAAATAAAATTTAAAAATTGTCAGCTAGGCACAGTGGCACATATCTATAATCCTGATGTTTTGAGAGGCCGAGGCAGGAGAATTGCTTGAGGCCAGGAGTTTAAGACTAGTCTGGTCAACAAAGTGAGACCCTGTCTCTACAAAAATATTTTGTTTTTTTAGCCACACCTGGTGGCATGCATCAGCTACTTGGGAGACTGAGGTAGAAAGATCACTTGAACCCAGGAGTTAAAAGTTACAGTGAGTTATGATCACACCACTGCACTCTAGCCGGTGTGACAGAGCAAGACTTTGTCTCAATAAGTAAATAAATAAAAATAAAAATTATCAATGTATAGGAGAATGTTGGTTAAAAAGCAGTTTACTTCAACCCAGGTGCAGCAAATGAAGGAAAAAACAGATTAACAGTGTGAAGCTTAAAGAAGGGACCAGCAAATAAATGAGAAAGAAATGGAGGCAAGAGTCAGCTCGTTTTAAAGCAGCCTTCTGGTTCCAGATTCCAGGGTTTTATGAAGTAATGATCTTCTTACATTGATTCAGTGACAGATACCCCTGCCCCCTCAATGTCATGTAACCATTTTTCTTTTGCTTAGCTTACTTTGAATGGGTTTCTGTTTCTTGCAGCCAGAATGTTGAGTTATGGGAAAACGTTCAAAAAGTTTGTAAGATAATGTGGAAGATCCAAATACAGATCTGCATATTTGTTTCAGGACTTGTGTAAAACAATAAAAAGTTAAAAATGTTAGGAAAAGCTGAAATATGCCTAAATCTTCGTAGTGAGACAAAAGGGACCCATTTACCTTATTATTTCCAGTATTATCTCTACTTCTGTTTTTAGGATCAAAAATATTAAAATGTTCTACTAATTTTAAAGTGTCATCAATTTTATGCCACTGGAATTAAGTAATAAAGTGTCTAGTTGATTCTATTCAACACAGCCCTGAGTCGCATTCCTCTGCCAAAACTGTACAGTGTTGCCTTCCCCGAATGAATGATGCATCCTTTAGGACGTAGGTTCTGTCAGTAGGATTATCATTAGAGCTTCTGAGTCTAAGTGGAACCTGTTACTTATAAATCACCTTTTTCTATCCTGTGGTCTTGTAAGAAGCAGTGTAACAAAGCAATTAAGAGTATGGGCTTCAGTGCCAGCCTACCCTGTTTAAATTCCAGCTTTGCCACATATTCACTTGTATGATCTGAGGCAAATCATTTCCCCTCTTCCTGCCTCAGCTTTTTCAACTGTAAAATGGAGGGACTGATAGCTCCTTCATACCATCGTTGTGAGGATTAGATGATTAATATTTGTAAAATGCTTAGAGGTGATCTGGCAGAGGGTAAGTATTCAATGGATGCTACCTGTTGCTGCTGTTATTACTGTTACATTTTGGGGAGATAAAGTAAAACAGACTTTGGGTATTCATCATCATCACCTCTGTCATCACCATTACTTCCAAATAAGTTGTCTTTAAAACCTTTACTGTAATTCAAGGGCAGAATTATATATATTATTATCCCAAGTGGGAATATACTGAGGCAGTGATAAAATGTGCTATGAAGATAGTCCAGATGTCAGATGACTTTGCTGTCTGTGAGAAGAAAACATTTTAGTATTTCCATTTTCATTTGTGTTCACTTAAAATTTCTCCTTTGAGGCCCCCCGGCGTCAGTACGTCTATAATTAAAAGACATGCAGGCCAGGTGCAGTGGCTCACCTGTAATCCCAGCACTTTGGGAGGCCAAGGTGGATGGATCACCTGAGGTCAGGAATTCAAGACCAACCTGACCAACATGGTGAAACCCCATCTCTACTAAAAAAAAAAAAGGTGGTGGTGGGTGCCTGTAATCCCAGCTATTCAGGAGGCTGAGGCAGGAGAATCGCTTGAACCCAGGAGGTGGAGGTTTCAGTGAGCCAAGATTGTGCCGCTGCACTTCAGCCTGGATGACAAAGCAAGACTCCATCTCAAAAAAAAAAAAAAAAAAAAAGCCTTGCAAAGAGTGTTCAGCATTCATGGTTGCTATAGCTGGGTTATATGGGGCTTCATTTCTTGCTTTTTTTTTTTTTTTGAAACGGAGTCTTAGCCGGGCACGGTGGCTCACGCCTGTAATCCCAGCACTTTGGGAGGCTGAGGTGAGCGGATCACCTGAGGTCAGGAGTTCGAGACCAGCCTGACCAATACGGTGAAACCCCAGCTTTATTTAAAAAAAAGAAATGGAGTCTTGAACTGTCGCCTGGGCTGGAGTGCAATGGCGCGATCTCGGCTCACTGCAACCTCTGCCTCCTGGGTTCACACTTTTCTCCTGCCTCAGCCTCCCAAGTAGCTGGGATTACAGGTGCATGCCACCACACCTGGCTAATTTTTTGTATTTTTAGTTGAGACAGGGTTTCACTATGTTGGCCAGACAGGTCTCAAACTCTCAACCTTGTGATCCGCTCGCTTCTGCCTCTCTAAATGCTGGGATTACAGGCATGAGGCACCACACCCAGCCTGTTTCTTGCATTTTTTAATAGTGTTCACCATTCTGCCCCTGTCGTTGTGGTTGCTCTGACAAACTGATGTGGGCTTGAATGTTCCCACACATCTGTAGCACTTTTTATTCTCAGATGATAACCACCTTTCAGACCTTTATGTTCTCAGACGATGACCACCTTTCAGAGCTCTGAGTTCTGTCATTGAGGAGTCCATTTTTTTACCCTGTGGACTATGAGGCTATTTTTTTTCCTTTCTCTTAGCATGATATGCCAATGAACGACACAAACCATGCTAGATCCATGCAGAAACTCACTGTTTGCTTTTTTGCTGTTTCTTCTCAATTAGAGAGAAAATAGTGCCAAGGCTCCTGTCTGTTTCTTTGTTTTGTTTTGCTTCATAAATCAGGTGTCCAGTACTAAGGTGGGAATTGGAAGGAATCGCTACCTGTTTTAATAGGCAGTTCCATCATTTGTAAGAAAGTGTCACGGGTAAAGTAACCCCAGTGGAATTGGTTAGAATCAAGGAAATGTCTTATACTTTAATTGAATGTATTCCAAGGCTGGTTTTATAGAAAATTTATTTGAGGAGATATTGATAGGTATCCCATTTTTAAAAGGGTTCTATAGCCAACTAAGTTTGGAAGACACTCTATCCTTCTCTTGAAAAGTCAAAACTCAAATTAGCATGTTAAAGGTTCTGAGAAAATCTAGGGTAAAGAAACCCACTCCACTTTTGTGTTTTCAATTGTATTTTAATATAATATTTGATAAAAACATATGTAGCATGTAAGTTAGAAAGCATAATAATACAATAAATACGCTTGAGCCTTTCACCTAGCCCAAGGACTAGAAAATTCCCAGTAACATAGATGTATCCATGTGTTCCTCTCCAATTATATCCCTTATCTCTCTACTACAGGTAAGCGCTACCCTAGATTTTGTGTTTAATTCCCTTGCTTTGGTGGAAGAAGGTTGTGTTTTTAGCACTTATCTATGTATTTCTAAATAATGCATTGTTTCGTTTTGCTCGTTTTTGAGCTTTATAAAAATGGTATCATACTTTTTTCATTAAATATTGCTTCTAAGATTTATCCGTATCATTGCATGTAACCTCAATCATTTTTCAGTGCCGCATAGCATTCCGTCCTGTGAGCATACCAGTTTACTTTTCCAGTCACCTGTTCATAGACATGAGGCTTCTGGTTTTATTTTTTATTATTACTATTGCTCCTCTCATAGAGAAACAAGAAAATGTGAGCTAAGAATTTTGACAGTATATTATGGTTATATTCTTTGGAAGCAAGAAGAACTATATTTATTGAGTGGCTGCTTTATGCAAGGTAGGAACTAAAATGTAAATATAAATAAAATGTTCCTATCTTCAAGGATCTTATGGTCCAGTGGAGGAGTCAAATTCTGTATTTTTCATATTAGGATATGATTAGTCCCTAAGAATAATGGCACACAATGAACTTGGCACATCTTTTGAGGTACCCAGTTTCTTATCATCTGAGGGGTATGTAGGGGTAGAATTCAATAATTTAACTGATAAGTACCTTCAAATATGTTTATGTCAAAATTTTAAAGGTTCTTTATGAAAAGTAATATACAATTATTACACGTTTTTATTTATTATTATTATTTTTTTTTTCAAGATGGAGTCTTGATCTGTCACTCAGGCTAGAGGCGCGATCTCGGCTCACTGCAACTTCCGCCTCCTGGGTTCTAGCAATTCTCCTGCCTCAGCTTCCTGGTAGCTGCAGTTACAGGCACCCACCACCATACCAGTCTAATTTTTGTATTTTTAGTAGAGACAGGGTTTCACCATGTTGGTCAGGCTGGTCTCAACTCCTGACCTTGTGATTTGCTCGCCTTGACCTCCCAAAGTGCTGGGATTACAGGTGTGAGCCACTGTGCCCGGCCTGTTTGTTTATTTTTTTTGTGATGGAGTCTTGCTCTTATCGACCAGGCTGGAGAGCAATGGCACAATCTTGGCTCACTGCAACCTCTACCTCCCAGGTTCAAGCGATTCTCCTGCCTTAGCCTCCTGAATAGCTGGGATTACAGGCGTCCACCACCACATCTGGCTAATTTTTGGTTTTTTGTTTTCTTTTTAGTAAAGATGAGGTTTCACCATGTTAGCAAGGCTGACCTCAGGTATTCCATCCTCCTTGGCCTCCCAAAGTGCTAGGATTACAGGTGTGAGCCACCATGCCCAGCAATTGTGCATTTTTAAAGCAAAGTACTAGAACTCAAAAAAAGATGTAAACTGGACTATGCCCTTAGGACTCATAAATTCATTTGCTTCTTTTTGTTTTTTGTTTGAAACTGAGTCTCACTCTGTTGCCCAGGCTAGAGTGCAGTGGTGTGATCTCAGCTCACTGAAACCTCCACCTCTGTGTTCAAGCAATTCTGCCTCAGCTCCCCAGGTAGCTGGGATTACAGGTGCATGTCACCACACCTGCCTAATTTTGCTTTTTTAGTAGAAACAGGGTTTCACCATGTTGGCCAGGCTGGTTTCAAACTCCTGACCTCAGGTGATCTGTCCACCTCAGCCTCCCAAAGTGCTGGGATTACAGAGTGAGCCACTGCACCTAGCCCTGCTTCTTAGGTATGAAAATTTGAGGCCAGGCATGGTGGCTCACGCCTTGTTTGGTATAAAAGCCCAGCACTTTGGGAGGCCGAGGCCAGTGGATGACCTGAGGTCAGGAGTTCAAGACCAGCCTGGCCAACATGGCGAAACCCCATCTCTACTAAAAATACAAAAATTAGCTGGGCATGGTGGTGGGCGCATGTAATCCCAGCTACTCGGGAGGCTGAGGCAAGAGGATCACTTGAACCGGGGAGGTGGAGGTTGCATTGGGCCAAGATAGTGCCACTACCCTCCAGCCTGGCCAACAGAGCAAGACTCCATCTAAAAAAAAAAAAAAAAAAGATTGAGGCCAGGCATGATGGTTCACACCTGTAATCCCACCACTTTGGGAGGGCGAGGCAGATAGATCACCTGAGGTCAGGAGTTCAAGACCACCCTGGCCAACATAGTGAAACCCCATCTCTACTAAACATTCAAAAAATTAGGCAAGCATGGTGGTGGACACCTGAAGTCCCAACTACTACAGAGGCTAAGGCAGGAGAATCACTTGAACTCAGGAGGCAGAGGTTGCAGTGAGCCAAGATCCCACCACTGCACTCCAGCCTGGACAATGAGAGTGAAATTCCATCTAAGAAAAGAAAAATCGAGAAATGTTTATGTACAGAAGTTAAATAAAATGTATCCTAAATATAAACAATTAATTCTGACAGAGTAACTAGGAAATGCCACACAGAGGAGGTAGTGTTTGAACTAGGCCTTAAAGAATAAGTAGGATTTCCGTAGGCAGAAAGAACAGTCAAGGCTGAGGAAAATCATGATTAAGGACAGGAGCAAGATTTTTTTTTAAAAAAAAAGGTAAACCACATTTGAGAAATAACGAGAAGTTGTTCATGAGTAATGTCTGTCGGCAGTGAGGGGCATGATGATCTCTGTGTATGAAATTTCTGGTATTTTCAGATGTAGATTTGTTTGTTCGTTTTGAGACAGAGTCTCAACCTGTCACCCAGACTGGAGCAGTGGTGCCATCTTGGCTCACTGCAGCCTCCACCTCCAGGTTCAAGCAATTCTCCAGCCTGAGCCTACCACATAGCTGGGACCACAGGTGCACACCACCATGCCCAGCTAATTTTTCTATTTTTTTTTTTTTTGTAGAGATGGGGATTCGCCATGTTTCCCAGACTGATCTCGAGTTCCTGAGCTCAAAGTGATCTGCCCGCCTTGGCCTCCCAAAGTGCTGGGATTACAGGCGTGAGCCACCATGCCCAGCCTCAGACATAGATGTTTAATGCCAACCTATTCCCTTGCTCCTGATAAAATTAGTGTTGGATATTTAGAAAAAGTTTAGCATACTAGGTGACATTTAAGCTGGAGTCTTAACTTCTTTTAAAAATCTGTATCTGAATCGTGTTCATTCGGCAAACAATTCAACACCTACTTTATCCTAAGCATGAAGAAGGTAATACTCCAGATGTGCACTAACTAAACCATTAGAAGACAATTCGAAGAGAGAAAACCTGCTGCCTTCTGTCCTATCACAGGAGATGAACGCTCCTAGATGGGGCTAGCTCTTCCACTTGCGCACCAGAGCCCATCCGCCTCACCTACACTGGGACATCACTGCAAACTTGCTCCCCTTTCTTTCCCAAATCATTTATTCCCACTGTGGGATCATTCATAGAAGCATAGAAATACTCTGCTCTGCCAGGTGCCGTGGCTCACGCCTGTATTCCTAGCACTTTGGGAGGCTGAGGCGGGCAGATTGCCTGAGCTCAGAAGTTTGAGACCAGCCTGGGCAACACGGTGAAACCCCGTGTCTACTAAAATACAAAAAATTAGCCAGGCATGGCGGTGTACACTGTAGTCCCAGCTACTCAGGAGGCTGAGGCAGGAGAACTGCTTGAACCCAGGAGGTGGAAGTTGCGGTGAGCTGAGGTCGCGCCACTGCACTCCAGCCTGGGCAAAAGAGCAAGACTCCATCTCCCCGCTCCAAAATAAAAACGGTTTGAAATATCCTATGTTCCCCATCTTTAAAAGCACTCTCTTAACCCCCTTACCCTTTCTAGGCTCCAGCTCAATTTCTCTGTTCTCTTTCACAGGAAAATTCTCCAAGAGTTGTTTATACTCACTGTCTCTTAATCCTTGCCTCACATATTCTCTTAAACCCACATATTCTCAACTGCTGCATTCAGGCCTTCCCTCTCATCACTCCAAAATCGCTCTTGTCATGGCCTCCAGGGACCTCCACATAGCTAAACATAGAGTCAACTTTCAGTCCTCATTTTGCTTGACCTATCAGCAGCATCTGACACAGTTCCTTCCTTTTTTTTTTAAATAGAGATGAGGTGTAGCTGTGCGCCCAGGCTGGTCATTGTTACCGCTTAGCTTTCAGGGACTATACTTTCTTGGTCCTCCTACCTCACTGGCCACTCCTCTGTTTCATTTGCTGGTTCTTCTATTTGGAATCCCTGGGACTGGGTCACCAACTCCCTTGGTCATCTCATTCAGCCTCATGGCTTTAAATTCTATGTCTCTACTGCTAACTCCCAGATTCGTGTGTCTAGTCCAGAGTTTCACTATTGGTATTAGGAGGCAGATAATCTTTGTTGTAGAGGACTGTCCTTTGCATTGTAGATGTTCAGCAACATCCCATGAGGCCCCAGCAACACTCCACCAGTTATGACAAGGAGAAACATCTCCAGACTCTGCCAAGTGTCCCCTGAGATAAAATCACACTCCTCGCCCCACTGGGAACCACTGTTTCTTGTCTGAACTTCTCCCCCTAACTCTGGACTTGTGTGTCCACTGTCTCTACTTGAATGTCTAATAAATATTCGTACTTAATGTGATCAAAACCAAACTTCTGATCTTTCTCCCTCAATATAATCCCCCCTCCACCTTCCACCTCAGTGGCACATCCATTGCTTTAGTTGCTTAGGTAAAAAAAACTTACCATTTTCTTGAATCTCCTTTCTCTCACACCTACATCCTGACTTAGCGGTAAATCCTGTGAGCCTTACCTTCAGAATACACCCGGAATCTAATGCCTTTCACCACTGCTGCTCTGGTCCATGCCGCCGTCACTTCCCACTGGGATTACTGCAGCTGCCTTACTCTTGTTCCCCAGTGGCCCCTTCTCAATAGAGTATTAGAGCAATCTGGTGAAAATGTGTGATTCAGGGCATGCCACATCTTTTTGCAGAACCCTGCAGATGTCTTTCATCTTACCCAAAGTAAAAACCAGAATTCTTACAATGACATGCCAGGCCTTACGTGGTCTCTCCTTACAGCCCTCTTACCCTTCCTTACCTCTCCAGTCTCAACTCTTACTATCCAACACCTTATTCACTCCACTCTAGCCACGCTAACCTTCTTTCTGTTCCTTAAACATACAGGGCCTTGATCCTTTTGCACTTGCTCATACCCAGATACATGCTTTGTTGCCTCATTCAGGTGTTGACTTAAATGTCAGTTTCTCAGGGAGGCCTTCCTTGAGTTCTAGTTTTTATTTTTGTTTTGGGGGGATTTTTTTTGTGGTAGCATTTTATTCCCCTTCAAGGAACGCTATTACCTAACATTGATGAACTCTCTTTTTTTATTCTTTGAGACAGAATCTCATTCTATATCACCCAGGCTCGGGTGCAATGGCATGATCATAGCTCACTGCAATCTCTAAATCCTGGGCTCAAGTTCAAGTGATCCTTCCACCTCAGCTTCCTGAGGAGCTAGGACTACACATGTGCATCACCATGCTCAGCTCATTTTTAAAAAAATTTTTGTAGAGGGTCTTGCTATGTTGCCCAGGCTGGTCTTGAACTCCTGAACTCAAGCAACAGGATTAAAAATATCATTCTGTTTCAGCCTACCAAAGTTCTGGGATTATAGGCATGAGCCACTATGGGCAGCCAGTCACTAGTTTTATTATATTTTATTGTTGTTGTTGTTGTTGTTGTTGTTTTGAGACGGAGCCTTGCTTTGTTGCCCAGGCTGGAGGGCAATAGCATGATCTCAGCTCACTGTAACCTCTGTCTCCCAGGTTCAGGTGGTTCTCATGTCTCAGCCTCCCAAGTAGCTGAGATTACAGGCATGCACCACCACGCCTGGCTGATTTTTGCATTTTTAATAGAGACAGGGTTTCACCATGTTGGTCAAGCAGGTCTCGAACTCATGACCTCAAGTGATCCTCCCGCCTTGGCCTCGCAAAGTGTTGGGATTACAGGCGTGAGCCACCGCGCCCGGCCCAGTCACTGGTTTTAAAATCTCACACCTCACCACCATCTCCAGTTCTCCTTTTTTAAAGCTGCTTTGTCTTTTTCCATAGTATTTCTTCATCTAACATATTAAAAAGAGGCAGTATAACATCATAGTTAAGAAAATAAACTGAAGCCAGAATGCGGGACGATATCCCAACTCTGTCACTTCTAAGATGTAAGATCTTGACTTCTCTGGGCTTCCATTTTTGTTTTGTCTTCAAAGTAGAATGGTTTCTATCCATTAGAACAGTACTTTGCGGCTGGGCACAGTGGCTCACGCCTGTAATCCTAGCACTTTGGGAGGCCAAGGTGGGTGGATCACCTGAGGTCAGGAGTTCAAGACCAGCCTGGCCATCATGGTGGAACTCAATCTTATATAAAAAATAAAAAATAAATAAAAAAAAAGAACAGTACTTTGCATATAGTAAGTAAGATATGTTCACCATTATTATTGTTGTATTATTATTAACTACTGATTAATTGTATTTTCCTTCTTCCCCCATTGGAATATAAATTCCATGACAGCAGAGTGGCTTTTTTTTCTTTATTGCTATATTCACAGCTTCTAGAATGGTGCCTAGCACATAGCAGACACTCAGTAAATATTTGTTGATCAAATTATGTTATTTCTGGGAAGAGTGATGAGGAGAAGAAGGGTCAAGGAAGATGAGGCTTATGTGTACTGTTTAAAACTTTTACAAAGAGAACGTACTCATGTATCCTTGTACCCCAAAAAGCCTCAGAGGCTTACATGGAAAATAGACATATAGACAAATTACAACACAGTAAATTATTACAAGATACGGAAGAATGAGCATGTAACTCTAAGGGGAAGGCAATGCAGTTGAGGAAAGCCTCCTAGAGGAGTAATAATGTGACAGTTGGGTTTTAAAAGATGCGTAGTCCACCAAGCAAAGTGTGAGAGGGATGGGACAGCCTTCGAAGTAGAAGGAAGAGTAGGTGCAAAAGCAAAGAAGTATGAAACACAGCAGAGGCTCTGAAAACTGCAAGCAGTGGAAATTGAAAGGAGAAATGAGGAGCATTTTCAGTGTTTTGAGCTATTAAAAATTTCATCTTATCCTTCTCCCTTACCCACTGCTATACTCAACATCTCCAGATAAGTGTTTGGCTGTAATTAGGAGCTTATTACTCCATTAAGGCAAATATCTTGGGGTTTTTCTCATTATTTTTCTGAAAGCCTTTTTTCTATTTTCTGCTCCCCACAAGTTCCATTTAATTTTTTATTGTGCCACTGTTCAGATTCTAGATTCCCCTTGGCGTGTTTGGTATAAGAAATTAACATGTAACTTTTACCTGTGGAGTATAGTGAAAAAGGAGGAAGACGTATCTTTAAATCATGTACACATACACACATACAGTTTTGTTATAGTAGCTTTGTTTAGGAACACAGTTGTTCAGCTGAATTATTTTAGTAATTAATATTTTTAATCCCGTAAATATTGGTCTGTCGTCCCTTACCAATGATGTAAGTGAAGAAACTTCTTTTCATTGTGTGACTCAACACTTCTCGAGGTTGACTTTTTAAAATCAGGGTTGGGGTTCTGCTTTTTCCCACCCACCTTCCTTCTATCCATGGACTCAGGAAAACACCCTTGATGACAGCACGAAATAAAAAAAGCAATAGCATTAATCCACTCTGTTTGTTTCTGGCACTGCCTGTGTTTATGCCATGTCTCATATTGGGTTGTGATTGTGTATCTGTCTCTGCAAGCCCCTTAAGGTAGGAATCATAACTAAGGCCTTCATTTGTACACCTACATCAATGCCTAGTTCATAATGGATGCTCATTAGACATTTGTTGAACCAGATTGAATTGAACTGAACTGAACTGGACTATGGCACCACAGGAGAAGGGGATTTTTGAGTTTGCTTTCAAGTGAGATTGATTTAAAACAAATTTAGAAAAATTATTCTTTTGTTTTTAAACCTAGTCTAAATTTGGGGTACAGCTACCAATATGTTCATTGCCCATAATTTTTTAAGCATTCTGAGCAATGACTCATCAAAATCCCCAAATAGATATTTTTTTTTTAAGTCACAGTGGCCCTAGGAAACAAAATTAGGCTTGGTAAATATAAATAGTAAGTGTGTTCTCATTATAGTCAGGAATGTGTGGTCTTGTTGATATACAGAGGAGGATCTTTCTTTCTTCCCTTTGTAATGGAGTTGGAAATGAACCAAAGATCCCCTGATAAATTCCTCTAGGGCTTCCCGGCACATTTATTACATTCTTTCTAGAAGTCACCAAGACTTG
Organism: Saguinus oedipus; assembly: GCA_031835075.1. NCBI lineage: Eukaryota > Metazoa > Chordata > Mammalia > Primates > Cebidae > Saguinus > Saguinus oedipus. The sequence continues at coordinate 3,715,135 of CM063190.1, forward strand.
TTGTTTTATTGTTCAAAAAAAATCAGTGCTACCTCATTTCCTAACACTTGTTTTCTGACCTCCAAATGTCTCCAGTCCAACTGGCCAAAAAGCCAGGCCAAAAATGTCTGTATTTCAGGAGAGGAACAAATGAACTTAGCTTCTGTTCCTTTCCCTCTACTTTGCAATTTTTTTCTTTTGCAAAGGAGTTTGGAATTTAAATTATCCAAGCCCAGAATCTCTCAGTCTAAAACTGCAAAACAATGGTAATAAGATAGTTGGTCATTGCTCCAGTCCTCTGTCTTTTAAAGATCTGTCTGGTCTGAGAGAGAGTCCTGAGCATCCAAATATTTTTTTTTTTTTTTTTGAGACAAGGTTTCACTCCTGTTGCCCAGGCTGGAGTGAAATGGCATGATCTTGACTCACTGCAACCTCTGCTTCCCGGGCCCAAGCATTTCTCCTGCCTTAGCCTGCCAAGTAGCTGGGACTGCAGTCACTGGTCTGAGTTTTGTATTTTTTGTAGAGACAGGTTTCACTGTGTTGCCCAGGCTGGTTTCAAACTCCTGGGCTCAAGTGATCCACCGCCTCAGCCTCCCAAAGTGCTGGGATTACAGCATGAGCCCGTCCATCCAAATAAATTTTGTATTATAAAGAAGCCTCTCTTGCCAATGAGTAGCTATTTTATTCATTTATTCAGCATAACTTTATTGGGTACCTCTGTGTTAAGCCCTGGAGATCAAAGATGAGTAAGACTTCCCCCTACCTCCCAGGAAGCTCCCAGTCTATCCTGGTAACAATTATACAGTGCCAAGATAGCAGTAGGACAAAGTAATAATAGTAATTAGTTCAGCATGGAGGGATCTGGAAGAGCTTTACAGAAAAAGTGACATTTATCTATTTATGTATGTATGTATGAATGAGACCACATCTGGCCTAAAAAGTGACTTTTAATCCTTAGTCTTAAAGAATAAGATTCCTGCCAGGTGCACTGGCTCACGTTTATAATCCCAGCACTTTGGTAGGCCGAGGCAGGCATATCACTTGAGGCCAGGAGTTCGAGACTAGCCTGGTCGACATGGTGAAACCCTGTCTCTACTAAAAATACAAAAATTAGCCAGGCATGGCCGGGCACGGTGGCTCAAGCCTGTAATCCCAGCACTTTGGGAGGCCGAGGCGGGTGGATCATGAGGTCAAGAGATCGAGACCATCCTGGTCAACATGGTGAAACCCCGTCTCTACTAAAAATACAAAAAATTAGCTGGGCATGGTGGTGCATGCCTGTAATTCCAGCTACTCTGGAGGCTGAGGCAGGAGAATTGCCTGAACCCAGGAGGCGGAGGTTGCGGTGAGCCGAGATCGCACCATTGCACTCCAGCCTGGGTAACAAGAGCGAAACTCCGTCTCAAAAAAAAAAAATTAGCCAGGCAGGGTAGCACACGGCTGTAGTCCCAGCTACTCGGGCGGCTGAGGCAGGAAAATCACTTGAACCCTGGAGGTAAAGGTTTCAGTGAGCTGAGATCTCACCACTGTACTCTAGCCTGAAGAACAGAGTAAGACTCTGTCTCAAAAAAAAAAAAGGCCAAGATAGCCCTACATTTCAAACACAGGACTTAGTAAGAATAGCTACGTGAGGTATGAAAGCTCATGACAGGCCAGGTGCCATGGCTCGTACCTATAATCCTAGCACTTCGGGAGGCTGAGGTGGGTGGATCACCTGAGGTTGGGAGTTCAAGACCAGCCACCACACCTGGCCTGTTTCTTCATTTTTTGAAATAAGGATACTAGCAGTATCTGTTTGACAGGGCTGCATGTATATATGCATACATACACACATGGCTTTAAACAGTGCTCATTAAAAACAGTAAGTATTCATTGTTATTAGGTCACGTTATGAAAGGCCTTGAACTGTACATTTTCTATCAGTAAAAGTTTTCAAACAGAAGAGGGGAGAGTATATAACAGGATATAATCTGTATTTTGTTTTATTTTTTTAATTACTTTTTTAAAATTAGAGACAGGGTCTCGCTGTGTTGCCCAGTCTGGTCTCGAATTCCTGGGCTTGAGCAATCCACCCACCTCAGGCTTCTAAAGTGCTAGGATTACAGGCCTGAGCTACCCCGCCTGACCTACCTAATCTGTATTTTAGAAAAGTCGCTCTGGTACCCTCTGGAGAGTAGACTGGATAAGGAAGAAACTAGAAACAACATGCAAGTTCTGAGACAGTTTCAAGAATAGATAACAGGTGCTGATATAACATGGTACTGAGTTAATATAGTGGCCTTGACCTTAAAAATGTTGGGTTCCTAAATCGAAACTTTAAACTTGAAATGTCAGTCTTAATAGATCTTACAAATTTAATTCTAAAAAACAAAATAGGCCAGGCGTGGTGCTTCACACCTGTAATCCCAGCACTTTGGGAGGCTGAGATGGGCAGATCACCTGAGGTCGGGAGTTCGAGACCAGCCTGGCCAACATGGAGAAACCCTGTCTCTACTAAAATATAAAAATTAGCTGAGCGTGGTGGCACATGCCTATAATCCCAGCTACTCGGGAGGCTGAGGCAGGAGAATCGCTTGAACCCGGGAGATGGAGGTTGCAGTGAGTTGTGAGTGCACCATTGCACTCCAGCCTGGGCAACAAGAGTGAAACTCCATCTCAAAACAAACACAACAAAATGAACCCCTGGAGCAGAGTGTGTAGTGCTCAACTGATGCTTCCATTCAGTACCCAAATATCACACCAGTACCTCTTGCCTGCCATTCATCATATCTTTTCATCTGGTTAGATGTCCAGAGAAAGACATTCTAGTTTTGGTGATGCTTTTGTTTTTCCCTTTAATTAACCTCAAACTACTCATCAGTTTCCTAGAGGAAGTTCTGGCTTCTGGACTGCACAGCCGAAGCAAGGAGAGCTCTCAAGCCACATCAAGGTCAGCAAGCAGAAGATGAAACGGTGATGTGGGGATTGGCACAGCTTCCGCTCTTGCCCCCACTACAGGCTCTCCCCACTAACTAGAGGTGTGGGAGAGCAGCTTTGGGTTCTGTGGTGGTTGTTAGAACTCACCTCCAGGTAGCCTGCAGATTCCTGGTTGGTACAGACACCAAGACTCTCAGAGTTGAGCCAACAGTAAGTCTGAGCCCAACTCAACCTGACTCTTTTCTCCTATAGTCTTTGTGTATCTGTTAGCACAATCACTTCAGTTACTGATGAATTTTGTCTGGATCTGACTTGGGAAAAGGGTTGTCATAGCCTAGAGGGGCTTAAAAGGTAATCATTTGATGTACATACCACATCTCCTGTCTTCCTTTCTCTTCCCTTGACCCTTTCTGCTTTTCATTAACCACATTCCTGCACAACTTATTTCTGAAAACCTCCCATGTTTCTTTACAGAGGCATCCAAAAATTGTTTGTCCCTGCGTAACAATTCTCTGTTGCACTGAGAAACCATGTACGACCACAATAAAACTCCATTTTGTGAAAAGATCAGTGATTTAGCTTTATTTTCTTTGGGGCTAATTTATGGGAATGTATGAGGTGGGGCATGAGCTGGCTTTACACCAAACATAATGAAGACATTACCTCCACCTGAAGGATATTTAAAGTATGTCAAGGCAAATAATAAATTCTGGTGTCAATTTCACCTCTGTTGAAAACAGTAGACCACGATAGTATCATTAATGCCAGGAAATTAAGACATCCTCAAATCATCATAGCAAAAATACCATAGCACAATCCCTCCCTGGGTGTGTGTGTGTGTGAGAGAGAGAGAGAAGTTATATGTTGATAAAATATTCTCCAGCATCAGACAGCAAGGGTAAAATCTATGTCATATTTATATGGTTTTGGGACTATTATTAAGTCTCTTTGTGGCTCAGCTTTCTCATCTGTAAAATTGAACCTTCATCATAGGATTGCGAGGATTAAATGAGATGAGATGGTACATGAAAAGTGCTTAGAACACTGGTATATAGTAATCGCTCAATAAAACTTGACTAATAGTAAATAAGATTAATTTCTGTGTCTCAGTTGGGGTTACAGAATCACTATGCAAAATGATTGGATTCCTGTCAACCCTCCCATTGCACTTAGAAGTTCAGAAAAGAGAGGGAAAAGCTGGAAGGTCATTCTGTCCATTTCCCTTCTCTCCGCTCCTCCCAGCCCTCAGCTGTTACTGCTTTACACACACTCAATGAAGTAAACTCTTCAGTTCTTTTTTTTTTCTTTTGTGGGTCCCTCTGGATAATTTTTTCTTAATTCTTCATTTTTTTACAAGTCTTTGAGACAGCCTGCACTTGGGGATGCAGTATTTTAAATGCAGCATTTTACAAGTTATATAGTCTTTTCAAATATGGAAAACTCCCTCCTCCAAGCAGGAATATCTGAGCTTTCCTTCCTCTCGGCAAGATAACTCTGTGGAATAAAAAAAGGCAAAACCGAGACCTTCCTTATATTATTTTCCTCATTATTCATCTGTTTCCATTGTGCCTACTCAACTGACAATATCAAGAAGTCTCAGAAACGAGCCCTACCATCAGGGCGTTTGATGTCGGAAGTTGGCATTTCTTTATTAAGAATCAAAGACTCATATTTTTGTGTGAGACTTACAGAGCTGATTCCGTTATTACTGGCCCTTTATTTTTATACCCTTTAAAAACGTCACTTTAATTAAGGTCTTGTATGCTTTCAATAATCCTCTCCCCCACAGACAGGAACAGCCTGGTCAAAACCTCTGTGTTCCATTTACTCTACAAAAGCCAAGGATATTTGTTTTTAGACAACCACGTTTGAATAACAGTTTCCGCCCAGTAAACTTGCAAGCTGCAGTTCACACGTTTTTATCTCTAATAGCTCCCTCTTTCTCCCTTAAGTGGAGTTATAAAATATTTCATTCTAGAATATAGCTACTAGCAGTCCGGTCTTATCCTCAGATGTTGTTAGGGAGGTACCCCCATCATGAGGTCCTCAGAGTGTCTTATCTCCACCGAAGACAGAAACTGGCTGAGAGTGAATTCTGTGGTTTCTGTGTGTGTAGTGTTAAGCTCACTGAGGGGCGCTGAGGAGACAGCGCTATAAAAATGTGTAAAGGAACCCATACGTTCTCAGATTTCTCACTTAAGCATTGGTCTTTGGAAAACAGTCCCACCTACATCCCAATTCAGGTGCCCCGAGGTTCACCTGGTGAGACAAATCACCTTCAAAACAGGCCAGGGAAAGTAGAAAGGGGTGAGTGACGGGACAAAGGGAGAACAGGTGAATGGAAGTCGAGGCAGGATCACAGGATGGAGCAGGGCAGAGAGAAAGAGAGAGGACGCCAGAGATTTATGTAACATCTTAAGGAGCAGACAGGCAGGGAAGGTTCTGCAGCCCACATGCATCTGCTCTGGAATCTGAAATTACTTTGGAGGGTTTTCATCAGCCCCTCTGCCTGATGTTTCACAATCCTCTGGCACCTGTCTGATGCAGCACAAAAGGAACCCTGGACCTCACATATAGGGGGCACTCAGATATTTGTTGTTTTTATCTTTATTTTTATTTTTTGAGACAAAGTTTCACTCTCTTGCCCAGGCTGGAGTTCAGTGGTGCAGTCTCAGCTCACTGCAACCTCTGCCTCCCAGGTTCCAGCAATTCTGCCTCAGCCTCCCAAAGTAGCTGGGACTACTGGCATGTGCCACCACACCCAGCTAATTTATTTTGTATTTAGTAGAGCCGGGGTTTTGTCATGTTGGTCAGGCTAGTCTCGAACTCCTGACCTCAAATGATCCACCAGCTTCGGCCTCCCAAAGTGCTGGGATTACAGGCATGAGCCACCACAGCTGCTAGAAACTACTGGGAAAGGAGGAAGATGGGGCAAATAATGAATTACTTTTTTCCCATAAATCAGAATCTATTTAAATGATTAAACCATTCCTGTGTGCTTGTCCCGCAAGTCCTCAGAAACTCGTGCAGGCTATTTCCTCACCGGTACCTCTGGACATTTTACTTCTCATTATTTTTTCACCGCTTTTTAAATAAGGGGGTAGAAAATAGAGATGGTGGGAAGGGGCAACGAGATGATTTGGGGAACGTGGTATGTGTGCACTCATGCCCATGAGAGGGGTCACAAAGTCTGAACAGGAGACTGCAGTCAGGAAGCCTGGATTCTAATCTGGCTAGCCTGTAAGTAACTTGATGTATAAATTTGTACAAGTCAGTTGATCTGGCATGCCCCGTTTCTTCATTTTCCAAATGGAAATATTAATACTTATTCCATATACAAGATGGCACTAAAAGTGTAAAGAAATGACATACAAGAGCATTTTGAAAGGATAAAGTTGTGTCAGTCTAAAATCGTGGAATTAATTGGTATGGTGAATGGAAAGAGGTTGAGAGCAATATTACTGGATTAGGAGGAAAGGTGCCCAGGAATGGAGAGGCAGCCCCTCCTTCATTTGACAGAGACCAGAAAAACCAAAACAGCTTCCACTACTCAAACCACAAATTTAGCCAACACTTTTATCTTGAGACATCTCTGGAAAAAGGATTTTTCCTTTTCCCTGTTCCTCTGTGCCAGGGATTTTTATTCATTTTGTAATTATTGCAAGCTTGCCATATGCCAGGCAATGTGTTTATTAGCTTATTATGATTTCAAAATTAGCCCTGGAAGACAACACATATCTTCCAAGAATTCTCAAAGGTCATCTCATATCTCCCCCTAACTTTCCTTGCTGATGAAAATGGCATTTCATTCCTCACCATTTAATACGTGGGTGGACGCAGGCCTAAAGAAATTCAGCGAGTTGACCAAAGGCCACAGAGTGGTGATGAAACCAGTGCCCAACAGTGGGGTTTCTCACTCCCGTCTTCCATCACATATATACTGAAAAGACATGAAGTTACTAAGATGTGTCCTGGAGGCTCTGGGCAGATCTGCTGTAGGAGATCAGCAGCCGTTCCCTAGTCAGGGCATCCTCTGGGCGGTCAGCCCTTTCCATCACTGGGCTCCAGCGCTGTAGAGAGGATGGGATTTTTACCTTTCAGTGCAGCGGGAAAACATACCCAGGTGGCAGGAAGCTTAATTCTCACCTGGAACTTATATCGAAAGCCACTTGGTACAAAGGATCATGGCTTGAAGACAGAGTTCTATTCCTGCCGGCATTGACACAGTGTGTCTGCAAATCCCCCAGCCATTCTTAGTCTCCGTTTACTCCCTGTGAGATGGAGATCATAAAATCCGCCTCATTCTCACGGTTATTCTCCTGAGGTTCCAATAAGGCCTGAGGCTTTGAACACTGGAAGAAACGTGTATTAATAGCAACTTCTGTTCCACCCCATCCCCCAACACGTCGATCCCCTCCGGAGCATAAAACTTTCCCCCAGCATCTGACCTGCCCAGGTCACCCTAGCACCTAGGAGCGTGAATTCCTGATACCGGTTCTGGGTGGCGCGCCCTCCCGGCTCCCGCTCTGGTTTTTGTTTTTGGCCGGAGAAGGCGATGCCGTGGAGGGTGGTGATCTCCGGTCTTCACGAATCCGCAGGTCTCTCCATTATCCACCGCGCCCGCCCACTGTGCCCCAGGGCGGCCGGCGGCCGGGTCTCTCGGGCTCCGCGTGTCGCCCGGGCCGCCGCCGGAGCAAGGGTCCCTGTCCCCCGGGGAGCGGTCTCCGGCCGCTTCGGGGCCGCCTTCTTCCCCCTCTGTGAGTCAGAAACAAAGGCGGGGGGGCGGGGGGAGCGCCCGAGCTGCGGCTCCGCGATTCGCCCTTTATTCTGAACTCGCAACGTCAGCGGCCCGCGGATGGAGCTGCGGGGCGCGGGCTGGGCCGCCCACAGCGCACCGGGCCGGGGGAGCGGCCGCGCCGGGCCGGGCGGGCGGGTGGCGGGGGCGCGCTCGGGGGCCCGGGCCGCGTGGGCGCCGGGATGGAGGGCGCCGAGGGGCGGGGAGCGGGCGTGCGTGTGTGTGCGAGTGCGAGGGAGGCCGGCCTTGAGTGAAACCGGAGCTACAAAGAAGGGGAGAGTCCGGGAGCGGGAGGGCGCGAGGGAGGAGCGGCGGCGCCGGGGCAGCTCCGACGCCCTCCCGCGGGGAAGGAGCCCCCGCGGAGCCGCCGAGGCCCCGACGCGGGGCCGCCCCTCCGTCCGCCGCCCCGCGCCCCCCGGGAATGATGAAGAAGAACAATTCCGCCAAACGGGTGAGTGCGCCCGCCCGCCCTGCGGCCGCTGCCGCCTCCGCGCTCCGACGAGCCGGTGCCTGTCGGCGCCGCGGCGGCCTGGGAGCCCCCCGGCCGGGCCGCGCCCCCGCCCCGGCAGCCCGATCCCCTCGGCCTCGGCCGCGGCCCTGGACGCCTGGCCCGGCTAGGCGCCGGCGGGGGCTTTTGTTTGTTTACTCGCCTCGGGGGGCTTCAACTTGTCAGAGTTTCCCCCTGACCCGCACCTCCCCCGCTCCTGGGCGCCGGTCGGGCGTTTGCCTCGCGCTCCGCGGTGACGAGGAGACAATGGGAGAGAAAACCAAAGAAACGCCGTTAGTCCCCGCGCGGCGAAGACGGGGCGGCGGGGCCTGGAGGGAGCCCGGGAGCCCCTCCGCGCCCGGGCTGCGCCCCTGCCCCTCGCAGCCCCGGTTGTTTATTCGGAGCGGGGGAGGGGAGCGGGGGGAGTTCCTCGCAGTGAAAACCTTTCCGAAGTGGGAGTGAACCCGGGGCGCCCCCCGGGCCGCAGCCTTCGGAGGAGACGGGGCCGCCGAGGCGGCCGAGGCTGGAATCTCCTAACCGCGGGCTTCTCATCTTGTCCTGGGGCAGGGGCCTCAGGATGGAAACCAGCAGCCTGCACCGCCCGAGAAGGTCGGCTGGGTCCGGAAATTCTGCGGGAAAGGGATTTTCAGGGAGATTTGGAAAAACCGCTATGTGATGCTGAAGGGGGACCAGCTCTACATCTCCGAGAAGGAGGTGGGTGCCTCTTGCCTCTAACTCTCCGCTTTCTCATGCCCCCCACTTTGTCGGTCCACCACGGCTCACCTGGCTGACTCCACCCCCGTTTTGTTCCAAAGGCAAGTTCAGTGGTCTCCTGAGTCTCTACCCGCATCTCCTCTGCAGAGAAAGGTCACCCTTAAGTGAAGAGACCCGAGTAAGAAGTAGAAGTTGAGTTTGCCTCTTACTCGGTGTTTTTTAGTTTGCAAATACCTTTCTGACAATGATAAGCCCCTCCCAAGATGTCCCAGAAGTGCTGTTCCCCTTGCTGCCTCCCACCCTAAACTGGCCTCCTGAATATAAGGTTTCTCTTCTTTTTTATTGCTGCTGAAACAGTTTAGCCTATTCGCCACCCTTTCCTGTTCCCCCACCTTAACCCAGACAGCCTCCCCTTTCCTGTCTGTGGCAGGAACGTGCACGGGTCCTGTCAGCGGCGCATCCGCCCTGAATCACAGAAAATCACGCACACCGCCGTCGGGCTCCTGTGACCTCGGGTCTGTGAGTGGCAGTTGAAGCCAGTGTCCCTAACCAGTATGCTCTCTGTTCCCCACCCCCACCCCATTTAAAAAAGGAAAGGAACCCATTTTCTACCCACTTCCTGCCCACCCCCCATTTGTATCAAAAGGGAGAAAAATGAACCCTGTATGTCTTTGGATAGCTTCGGCTCTGTAGTTAATCATGAAAACCACAGTCCACACTGTCAAAACCTGAGCTGTGATCAATGAATCCAAACCCATCTCCCTTGTTTCCCTAAGTCTTGGGATCAATAACTTACGTTGAGAAATCAGAATTGCTCCCCCCCAATGATTAGAAGTTATTCCAATCCCTGCCTCTGTCAGTATAGCCTGGGAGACTCTCCTGTGTACCCGTTAGAGTGGCCCTTCCTCCACCAGCAGGGGAGGGATTCTGTGTTCCCTCACCCAGGGCTAACTGGGAAGTCCTCCCTGAGTTTAACCTCTTCTGCTTTCTGCAGTAGACACTCTTATTCAGTAGATTCTATTTAGGTAAATAAAACCTTTTATGGTATGGAAACAGATAACACACACAGCCCAAGACAGCACTCATCTAAAAGAACATCTACTGAGGCATCTAGGGAAGAGCTAAGCTGTGCCAGAGCCAAGGAATCCCTCTCAGGGGCATTGAAACCTAGCTGTTTACACAGAACTAGGAATTGGTGATGGAAAATCTTAGGAGTGAGGTGAGGGCACTTTTCTTGCTCTGTCACCCAGGCTGGAATTCAGTGGCTCCATCCCAGCTCACTGCAGCCTCCACCTCCCAGGCTCAAGTGATCCTCCCACCTCAGCCTCCGAGTAGCTGGGACTACAGGTGTGTGCCACCATGTCTGGCTAATTTTTGTATTTTTTGTAGAGACAGTGTTTCACCATGTTGCCCAGGCTGGCCTCAAACTCCTGCCTCAAGTGATCCACCCACCTCAGCCTCCCAAAGTACTGGGATTAGAGGCGTGAGCCACCATGTCCTGCCAGGAGAATTTAGTTTTAAGAGTTACCTCTACCCAATCACAAATCCTCCAGAAAGCTTTCTCCACAATTTTCTAGTTAATTTAAAAAAAAAAAAAAGCAAGTGTCAAAGTATATCTCCTGTCTTCCCCGAACTTTTTAATTGCAGGAAACGCTAGTTAGCAATCAGAGAGAACTTCCTACACGTCAAAGAAAAAAACTTAATAGTGAAAGGGTAAGAGGAATAAGACATCCGTCGTATGTATTTGCCCAAAGAGCAGAGTCTAGGGGCAAAAGCACAATTGATCCTTGCTTGTGAGGAAGGGGTACAAAGACGGGGGACAGGATGGAATGACCTCAGCCTGGGAGGTGATGTCTGGTGTCCGGTGAGTCAGGAGCATCTGGCTGGCCGTGGAGCCAGCAGTCTGTGGGAAAGGCATAGGAAAGAGGGAGTAGGCATATTGATACTAGGCTTTTTTAGAGCCAGCTTCCATGCTGCAGTGGGCCTGCGTTAGAGGTGAAATTGATAGAGGACTCTGGGCTTTATTCTGCCCGCCTGTGAAAAGCTCCAGGGCCAATGGTGTCAAGACAGGGTTGTTGGTTGGTTTTTTGTGTTTTGTTTTCAGAGACAGGGTCTCACTCTGTTGCCCAGGCCCGAGTGCAGTGGCACAATCGTAGCTTACTGCTCTCTTGACCTCTTGGGCTCAAGCAATCCTCCCGCCTCAGCCTCCTGAGGAGCTGGGACTGCAGGCGTGTGCCACCACACCCAGCTAATTTTTTTAATTTTTGTAGACATGAGGTCTTGCTTTTCTTTTCTTTCTTTTTTTTTTTTTTTTAATAACTCAGTTATACAAAGGTAGGGGTCTTGCTATGTTGCCCAAGCTGGTCTCAAATTCCTGGCTTCAAGTGATCCTCCTGCCTCAACCTCCCGAAATTCCGGGATTATAGGCATGAGCCACAGCACCTGGCCAAGATTTTCTTTTAAGGCTGAGTATAATCTACATCATTTACTGTTAATGCAAGAAAATTCCTAACTCTATCTCCCAGAATTTTCACCAGAGTTTTTGTTACTTCCTCTCTTAAAGGCAGGGTCTTCCACAACCACCTCTGCCGTAGACTTTGCTGTGTTCAATCGTAATCATTTTCTTCCTTCTCAGTTAAAGGGCACCCTCTCTGAAAGAGAGTTGGAGCACCTTATGATCATGGGCTGAGGTGTAAGAACAGAAGCTAGACTTTAGGAAGACCTCATGGTAGAGGAAATTGGGTTTCAGGCAACCCTTTGGACAGGCATGGAAAAAATCCCTTTCTGTGGTCAAGGACAAAGAATCGGGAAAGGAAGGGTTAATTTGGAAGAAGAGTAGTTACAATTAAGACTGGGAGTTAGATAAGTGCCGGGAGGAAAGTGCGGTGGAGAACAAGGCTCCTGGCATGGTCCACCTTCCCAGGCATGGAATGTCCTTGTCCTGCTGCTTCCCTCACCCATTCTCCCACCCTCCCCATTGCCACCAAAGGCTAACCTCTGTCTGCCTGTCCTGCTCCTGGAGCTCCTTATCAGTCTGTTTGCAAGCCAGAAAAACTCCCTTTCCTTCCTTTCCCCTAAGGAAAACGGAGTAAGTTAACTCTCTTCCCCTGGCTACATTCACACACCCAACACTTTCCTCTCCATAGTGTCTGGACTCTGCTGATAGTCTCAACTCTGGAGAAGCAGGGGGAGAGGAGGGATGATGCATCGTCCTACATTCTTGCCCCGTGTTTCTGGGAATTGTTCTTGGACACCTCTTGCCAGCACCTTGTCCTGCTTCCACCCATAGTCCTTCAAGGCCTCTGGTCGCTTTCCAGCCCAAAGCCAGGGAACCCTGGAAAGTGGGGGGCCCTGGAGGAGCCAAGCCTTGCTGGAACAAGTGGAGGTAGATGTACAAGCAGTCACTCACCTGAATGGGGCCCTGTGGTTTTCTGTCCTTTGTCATCAGCCTCCAGGTCCAGCAGCAGTTCAGAAGGATGGGCAGATACGACGCTGTAGATGGCCTGGGTAATGGAAGGGGGAACCGCTTCCCCACTTCCAGGTTGCCAGGAACCCAGAAGATAGATGAGTTCACCTCCATGCACACGTGTTGTATTTCAGAGCCTGGGAAGTCGGGGACTCCTCTGGGAAATAACTGCAGTCAGGGTGGGTAGGCGTCATCCAAGGAAGACGTGAGGCTACTTTCATCTGTTTGGTTTTAATAAGACGAGTGCTGGTGCTTTTCATTTCTCACACCAGCCTCTGGGCTCCAGCCCTGGGCTCCAGTCACAGAGGGTGAACGCACGGCCCGGTCTGGGCTTGTAACTAAGTCCCTTCTCTGTAACTTCGGTCCTTGCCAGCCAAAACAAACCCATAAGCCACCACTTCAGAGTCCCAGAGTTACAGGGACACCACCTTAGAGGAAAGGAGAAAACATTGTGATCAGTGTAAAATGGACCTGCAAGGAGATGTTCATAGAGCCGCTGTGCAGCGCGCAGGAAGGCTAGCTGGGGTTGGAGGAGGTCGCTAGGAATGCGGCCTTGACCAGCCGTTCAGCAGGAGTGTTGAGAGCTCAGTGTTGCTTGAAGCTGTTAAAGGCAGAACCAGAGTGTAAGATGGATCCACAGCAGGGAGGGCTAAGTTTCCGTACAAGGAAGAGCTTCCTGGCAATAAAGGGGTCCCAGGCACTCCAACTGGAATAATAGCAAGAAGTAACAGAATACTTTTTCCAAGTCTAGAGTTTCGTCTTCCAGGGAGAGTCTAACTGCATTCTTGTCTAGAGACGGGGGCCGAATGAAATGGCTTTTCGGGTCTTGGAGGAGTTTGGATTGTCACAGTACCTTGGAGGGAGGAGGGAAGGGTAGGAACTGTAATTGTAGTTTTCAGCTTCTCAGGACAAACTCAGCAAACTGAACATGGGGGGGGGGCTACGGTCCTGTGGTGACGATACTCCTAAAATGAACAAGGAAGATGAGTCTCTATAATCGTACATGTCAGAGAAGGGGGCGAGGTGGGGCAGGAGAGCTACACTGCACACGGGCAGGTGGGGAGGCCAGAGGCAGCCCCTCGTTCTCCCCAGACACCCCAGTACTGGCCCTGCCTCGATCTTCTTTCTGTGGACCATCAAGGGCCATACATGTCTGTCTTACCTGAGGGTGATGGATCAACCACCTGCCGTCCCTTTAAAGATAGGAGCCTTCTTAGAACATGTGAGCGGTGTCCTTAAGGAAAAGAGTGAGGCAGTGAGTGAAGACAGGCTTAGTGGGCTTGGAAGTGGCAGCCTGGCTGAGGAGAGTGAAGAAAAGGGGTTCAACAGAAACATGCTTGAGTGTTTGGGACCTGGGCTGCCCCAGCTGCCCCTCCACGTGCGGCCTTGTAGGCTTGGGGCAGGATGACCCCTCCTCTCCTGCTATCCCTCCCTCGCCTCAGGCTTCCTCTGCTTCCCAAGATGATGTAAACTAACAGTCTGGGTGGAGGGGCTAAATAATTTTATCCTCCTCACCTCACCCCAACCGTCCCCTAGGTGAAAGATGAGAAAAATATTCAAGAAGTATTTGACCTGAGTGACTACGAGAAGTGTGAGGAGCTCCGGAAGTCCAAGAGCAGGAGCAAGAAGAACCACAGCAAGTTTACTCTCGCCCACTCCAAACAGCCGGGCAACACGGTACGTTCTCCTGCCGCCTTGGCTGCTGGAACAGGGACAGGGTTGGAGGGGCCGGGGAGAACCCCTTCCCCAGCTTCTCTCAGCAGTCTTGGCTCAGAGGCCCTGAATCCTCTCCCGCTGGCTTTATCATTTCACCTGAGAATATTGTGGCCATTTCCTTCCTCCCAGGCAGGCCAGCCTTTAACCTGTTTAGCCGCAAAGATCACCTCTATAGATATAATCTCTCTTTTTATTTTTCTTTTCTTTTTTTTTTTTTTGAGACAGAGTCTCGCTGTTGTTACCCAGACTGGAGTGCAATGGCGCAATCTCGGCTCACCGCAACCTCCGCCTCCTGGGTTCACGTGATTCTCCTGCCTCAGCCTCCCAAGTAGCTGGGATTACAGGCATGCGCCACCATGCCCAACTAATTTTTGTATTTTTAGTAGAGACGGGGTTTCACCTTTTTGACCAGGATGGTCTCGATCTCTTGAGCTCGTGATCCACCCTCTTCGGCCTCCCAAAGTGCTGGGATTATAGGCGTGAGCCACCGCACCTGGCCCCTATTTTTCTCTATTATACACACATGTGCATATATATATATATGTATATATATATCCCTTAGAAGAAAATCTCTGTACTTGTACCCTGATAGGTGGTTGAAGTTGAATTAATTTGTCTTGTCTGAGGGAACCCAGGGACGTTATTCCTGTCACATTGTATTTCTTCAAACATTGAAAGATTTGTATTTTAATCCCTGTCCTTCATCAGACATCCTCTGATTATCTCCAATACCATATTAATACTCAGTATCCTTCTTAGCTCTTCCTTGGTCATTTCTAAAACAACCTCCTGGCTATACATTTTGCAGGAATAGAAGCTGGGTTTCCTTAAGTTATGGATGACTCTGGAAGCAGAATCTCGCTCCTTCTAGGAGCTGGGTCTGAGAAAGTGGGATTATAATCTCTTATTTCTTTACTGTCAAGGTGAGGCACCACCTCTAAAACCCTGGCTGAAACAGGAATCTTCCCTCACAGGCACCCAACCTGATCTTCCTGGCAGTGAGTCCAGAAGAGAAGGAATCGTGGATCAATGCCCTCAACTCTGCCATCACCCGAGCCAAGAACCGTATCTTGGATGAGGTCAGGGGGCTCACTGCGGGGAGAAGGAGGGACGCTGGGCAGAGGGAGCAGCCAGACTCACTGATGGAGGGAGGATTATTGTGCAGGCCCCATTCACTCGCTCCCCCACCAGCTCTGCTTCATCTCCCTTTTAAAAACCCTGTTCTCTTTCGACCTTCTCTCAAATCTCTTCTGACACCGTCTCTTCCCTGGTTCCTGATGCGGGAGCCAGGCTTGGGTCAGCCTAAAGAGCCCCTTCGTGTCCAGTAAATCCCCTTGCCCATGGATTCATTCGGAAGCAGTGCATGGGGTGGGCGTGTGTTCAGGTGTCGGGGTGCTGGGTTGGGACAGAGAGTTGCCGAAGAGCACTCATGACTCACAGTACCTCTCTCCAGGTCACCGTTGAGGAGGACAGCTATCTTGCCCACCCCACTCGAGACAGGGCGAAAATCCAGCACTCCCGTCGCCCCCCAACAAGGGGACACCTGATGGCTGTGGTATGTGAGACTGTAATAAAGTAAGCGTTGCCAGAGGGCCAGTTCCGTGTCGGTCCGTCTCAGAACCGTATGCCACCAGAGGCATCTGTGGGAGGCCTCCTTGATGCCAAGATCAGAGGCGAGGGAAGTCCTTCTGCCCCATGCCCCTGCCTGATCTAAATCAAAAAGATTATTCAGCACCCATTATGAGTTCAGAAGTCCCTGCTGCCAATTAATGTTATCCTCTTTTGGAGAAAATGAGTTAACACCCGCAGGAAAGTGAGAAAGAAGTTACTGTGTGGGGCTGTCTCGGCGGGTAGCGTGGTGCTACAGGCATTTGGTGGAGAAAGGGCCGCAGTGAACCCCTGAAACATACAGAGTGGTAGTTTCTTTCACGCCTCTGAGCTCTGAGTCTTTAGGGAGAGAAGCAGTCAGGTATAGTACAGAGAACGCAGGCTTTGGAGTCAGAACCTGAGGAGGAGCCTCACTGCAGTCAGCGCCTGTGTGCTTCCCTGAAGTCGCGTGTCTCCACCTGTGAAACCAGGCGGTGACCGTGCCCGCCTCAAAGGGCTGCTGTTAGGAGTGACCAACATATGTATAACTACGTATATGGTATTGAATACTCATCACTTTTTTAAAATTACGGTATTCTGTAAATAAGAGAACACATTGTATCATAAGGCAAGGGGGCTGAAGTGTGGGGCTCAGAAGGTGCAGATGGAGGAGGACCCTGTGTGTGTGTCAAAACCCAGGTTAATGCTCGGAGTCCACAAGGAAGAGGACACTCCTCGGGAAGCTTGCAGTAGAGTGGAGAATATGGGAAACAAGCAACAGAAATTAAATCAAAGAAAAATAAACATTCAAGTCACTATCAAAGGAGTAAAAACAGCACATTCAGTAGGAGGGCTTGGCCAGGCACAGGGGCTCACGCCTGTAATCCCAGCACTTTGAGAGGCTGAGGCAGGTGGATCACTTGAGGTCAGGAGTTTGAGACCAGCCTGGCCAACATGGTGAAACCCTGTCCCTACTAAAAATACAAAAGTTAGCCAGGCGTAGTGGTGGTACCTGTGGTCCCAGCTCCTTGGGAGGCTGAGGCAGGAGAATCACTTGAACCAGAAGGCAGAGTTTGCACTGAGCCAAGATTGTGCCACTGCACTCCAGCCTGGGCAACAGAGCAAGACTCTGCCTCAAAAAAAAAAAAAAAAGTACTTCTCATTCAAGGAAGGCTCGTAGAGGAAAATGACCACACAGCTTGCGCCTGTGTTTTGGGTAGTCATTCCTAAAATCCTCCTGATGACAGCGTTCCCCTCTCATCCCCCTTCCTCCCAGGCTTCCACCTCTACCTCAGATGGAATGCTGACCTTGGACCTGATCCAAGAGGAAGACCCTTCCCCTGAGGAACCGACCTCCTGTGCTGAGAGCTTTCGGGTTGACCTGGACAAGTCTGTGGGCCAGCTGGCAGGGAGCCGGCGGAGGGCAGACTCTGACCGCATCCAGCCCTCCGCAGACCGGGCAAGCAGCCTCTCCCGACCTTGGGAGAAACCAGACAAGGGGGCCACCTACACCCCCCAGGCACCCAAGAAGTTGGCTCCCACAGAGAAAGGCCGCTGCGCCTCCCTGGAGGAGATCCTGTCTCAGCGGGACGCTGCCCCTCCCCGCACCCTCCAGCTGCGGGCTGAGGAACCCCCAACCCCTGTCCTTCCCAACCCGGGGCAGCTGTCCCGGATCCAGGACCTGGTAGCAAGGAAACTGGAGAAGACTCAGGAGCTGCTGGCAGAGGTTCACGGCCTGGGGGATGGGAAGCGAAAGGCCAAGGACCCCCCTGGGTCTCCACCGGATTCTGAGTCAGAGCAGCTGCTGCTGGAAACGGAGCGGCTGCTGGGAGAGGCATCATCGAATTGGAGCCAGGCGAAGAGGGTGCTGCAGGAGGTCAGGGAGCTGAGAGACCTGTACAGACAGATGGACCTGCAGACCCCCGACTCCCACCTCAGACAGACCACCCCTCACAGTCAGTACCGGAAGAGCCTGATGTGAGGGCAGGGGTGGGGCCCGGAACTCATGGGGGTGGACAGACTCTTATCTCCTTGTTGCTGGATAAATCTTTTTTATTTACCTCAATCAAAAAAAGAAAAAAACCAACTCATGGCTCTGGCTGACGCCCAACCCCACTACAACCCTTGTTTCCCCACCTGCTTTCCGTGTCCCCTGGGGTTTGAGGAAGTGAGCCCACAGAAGCAGTAGGAAGCTTTTACCCAGCCAGAGACAGAATGCGCAGTGAAGACAGTCTGGCCACTCAACACACCACCTGCCCCTGAGACGGCAGGGGGAGTCCACTGCTGCTCCCGAGGATACAGTGGGCTTCTGAGTTTAGAGCGGGAGGGGGACGAGAGCATTTATTCTTTTTTTTTGAGACTGAGTTTTGCTGTTGTTACCCAGGCTGGAGTGCAATGGCGCAATCTCGGTTCACTGCAACATCCGACTCCCGGGTTCAGGCAATTCTGCCTCAGCCTCCTGAGTAGCTGGGATTACAGGCCCGTGCCACCATGCCCAGCTAATTTTTGTATTTTTAGTAGAGACGGGGTTTCACCATGTTGACCAGGATGGTCTCAATCTCTTGACCTCATGATCCACCTGCCTCGGCCTCCCAAAGTGCTGGGATTACAGGCTTGAGCCACCACGCCCGGCCAAGAGCATTTACTCTTATGTCCCACCTGAGGCCTTCAGTTTGAGAGTGGAGTGTCAGCTGCCCAACTCTAGGGATGTGGAGGCCAGTGCCACCTGTCCGTGCACATGGAAATGAAATTTATCCCAGCCCTGAGGAGGATATGTGGCATTAAAATCTCCCCAGCCAGACACTGGCTTCTCATTCCTAGCAGTCTCTGAGATCGAGCTGCCTGGATTTTCTTACATGAGGTGTTTCTTTCCTTCATCCTCCACACCCTTCCCGACACTGACTCAAAGATCCAACCTTGCTGGGTGCGGTGGCTCACACCTGTAATCCCAACACTTTGGGAGGCCAAGGCAGACGGATCACCTGAGGTCAGGAGTTCGAGACCAGCCTGACCAACATGGTGAAACCCCATCTCTACTGAAAATACAAAAAATTAGCCAGGTGTGGTGGTGGACACCGGTAATCCTAGCTGTGCAGGAGGCTGAGGCAGGAGAATCACTTGAACCCGGGAGGCAGAGGTTCTAGTGAGCTGAGATCATGCCATTGCACTCCAGCCTGGGCAACAAGACCAAAATTTTGTCTTTAAAAAAAAAAGGTACAACCTTGGGTGGATTAGACTGGTTTCGTCATTTGATTTGGAGCCCTAACATAAGGGAACTAGAGACAGACCCCACAGAAGAACTGAACTAAGAATGAAACTGATTTGTGATGCAAGCTGGGTAGGATGAAGGGGTAAACCAGACATTTCCAGGTTCCTCTTTCGGCTGAGCTAAGGTTTCCTGTAGCCTCCGTCTCTCCTTCCTCAAACCTCTTCCAGCACTAAGCAAGCCCCCACTTGAGAAAAACATCTGGATGCCCACCACACCACCTCCCAGCCTCCTCAGGGATGGCCAGGCCTAACATTCTTGTCTACGGTAGGTCCCACACAACTCACTGTTCGCTTCTCCCTCGGAAGTGTGTGAGATCAGGTTCAGTAACAGGTGAGGCCCTAAGAATAGTTGTGAAAGGAATATTTGAATGATTCTGGGAAAGAAGGGGACAGAGCCTCATGAATTAAGTAAATGAGGGATTAGAAGCCATTTTGAAGTGTGCCCTGCCAGCCGCTTGGTTCCCTTCCCCAGCAGCGCGTCACTAGGGATGAGAGGGGAGAAGGGGGAGGAAATGAGGCCGAGCTACATGTAAACCTGGCCTTGAGGCTTCCCTGATGTTAGGAAGATGGGGTAGGAGGAAGAGCGGGGACACCCTTTCAGAGAAACACAGGCCCTTTAATCCCCATTCTGCTCTGATGTTACTCCTCCAACCCATGTGGGCAAAATGGGGGGCTCCATCCCCTTCTTTCCAGAAATCATTCATCTCTTCACAGATCTTCTCTGGACCTTATCGCTGCTATTCACCATCCCTGGGGCAGAGGAATTCTTGCTCTCTCTAGTTGCTTGCCACTCTGTGTCGTGGAGATTGTCCCGAGCTCTCAATTGTAGTTACCTAGTCTCTTGAGGAATGTGGATCCTAGTTGAGTGAGGGAAAGCGCACAAGAGTGCCACCTTCTTGTCATTCCCACGGTCTCCCGGAGTAGGAGGTGGGGACCCAGGCTTCCAGACTTCCCGTCCTACAAATAGCTATACTCTCCACGCCCTAAGCATGGTCACCAGAGCCATCCGTTGGCAAAAATATTGGAAGTCTAAGCTAAAATTATGCTTTGTTTTTTACAAGTCTCTCTATTTGTATTTTACCAGCATTTTTCCTTTTTTTCTTCCTTTTTGCTCCCACATAATGAGGGAAAAGACAAAAGCACAAATGACGTGTGTATCCCAACATGCCAGTTATCCGTGGCTCCCCTGGGAGCCAGAAGGTGGAGACACGAGACAGGAGAGACACAGGTGAGAGAAGCAGAAGAGAAAGATGAGGGACCTCGAGACAGGATGAGAAGAGC
This sequence comes from Saguinus oedipus, assembly GCA_031835075.1. NCBI lineage: Eukaryota > Metazoa > Chordata > Mammalia > Primates > Cebidae > Saguinus > Saguinus oedipus. The sequence goes on from CM063190.1 coordinate 3,735,343, forward strand.
TGGGCACTGGGCTCCTGGGGTCTTCGGGCTCCAAAACCGACCACTTCCAGTTCTCCAGTTACTGGAACATCCAGGCCATAGGGTGGTGAAATGAGCCCAGCTTTGAAACCAGATCGATCTGGATTCAAATTCTCTGTTACTGCTTGATTATGAGGCCCTGGGCAAGGCTTTCCGAGTATCAGTTTTTTCACCTGCAAACTTCAGAGCTTAGTGGATGAGTGAGGACCATGTGGAAAGTGCCTGTCCGTCAGAAAGTGACTGCTGTGGCTACTGTGACTGGTGTGGCTCTGGGCGGTGAGCAGCGAGCTCAGGTGGAAGGAGCGCAGTGGGAATGCGGCCTCCGGTGTGGGGTCAGCCGCTTAGCTAGATCCAGGCCGCCAGCTGTGCCAGACCCCTCTTCAGAGGAAGATCAGGCACCAGGTACTGCGCTGCAGGCTAGAGCCAGAAAGGGGGACCAAAGCAAGGTCCCTGGTCTTCAAGAGCTTTAGAGCTTAGCACGGAGCCAGGCTTCCCACTCGAAAACTCGCCTGAGGTGCACCGTTGTGGTAGGCTGCTGGCATGATTTCTGTTGAGGAAGTATTTGTATTTGTGCCTGGGCACTGGGACAGGAGGATGGGAAGGCTCTTACTCTTTCCCTTCCTCTCAGCGCCTCTTCCCTTACTCCATTCCAGCCCCTCTGCCTGCAGTATTTCCCTTCCGCGCCCCAGTAACTGTGATGAGTGGCAGATGGGCTGGCTGAGTAGGGACGAAGAGCTCCGTAGCTGTGTGGGGCAACTGTCTCAGCACACGGCTGCCCCCAGACGCTGTCAGGGCGCACTTATTCTCCCTCCTTCCCCCTCCCAGCCGCCCTGCACCCTTCTCTTACACAGATGAAGCAAAGGGAAGCGCCCCCCAGAGGCCCTAGGATGGGGAGACAGGAGAACCCAGAATGCAGAGTTGAGATGGAGTGAGAGTAGGGGCAGGTCAAGAACGAAATCTTAATTCACATTTCAGTGACGTTTTCCTCAACTTTTCCCATCCCTCCCCATCAGGTTGTTAGCCGGGGGCCTGGGGAGGGATGAAAGAACAGTGCCGTCCTAGCCCCTCTGTCAGGAAGAACGTCTGGGCTGTTGGTCTGGAACGCTGATGAGTTGATTTCCCTGCTGTTTCCACAGCGTCGGTTGAGCAGGGAGAAAAGAAAAGCGCAAATTTCTCTTAACTCCTGCCCTGGCCCTCACCAACCACGCGGTGCTGAGAAACAGCTCTCACCTCCTTCCCCAGCCGCTCTCCCAACCCCTCTGCCACTAGTAAATTTGCCTCATTCTCCCAGGAGATGAGTCGCTATGAATCTCTCCCCTATCTAAACCTCGCAGGCAAGCAGTCCCAGCTCCCTTCTGCAACCCTCAAGCTCGGCAACTGCCCACCCCTTTGTCACTCCCTTCCCCACACTGGGTTCCTTTCTCTCTGCATTCTTCCTACCTCCCAGTCTCCCAACAGGAGCAGCCAATCCCCAGCCTGCTCTAGAGCCACACCATATATGGAGAGGTTGGAAAGAAACACGAGTAAATGCGGGAGCGAACACACACTCATACACACACACTCATATACACAAACGCACACACTCATACACACTCATACACAAACATACACACATACACATACACACTCATACACACATACTCTGATACACACACACTCTGATACATACACATACACCACAGAGTTTGACCGACTTTCTGCACGTGACCCTGTGTCTGTGTGTGTGTGACACAAGTCCCACCGTTCCTCCGCTGGCTCACCCCACCCACAGAATGAGGAGCCTGTTTGCTATTCCCCACCTTTAGTCATGCCCCAGGAGACCATCGCTCCAACCCATTGCCTCTGACCTAGATTCCCTGCACTAATTACAAGCCTAGCGAGATCTAACAAACACCCAACTTAGCACAGCTGAGACCCTCGAGGTCAATTAGTGCAGCCCAGCTCTGCTCAGGAAATGAGAGATAGAGCCAGGAAGTCTTGTACATGCCCAGCTCAGCCTCACCCCAACTCTAGGGTTGGAAGCAAGGATGGGAAGAATGCAATTAGCAGGACCAGTTTAAAAATGGAATTTGGGAGGGTTAATACGTGTGGAGAACACACTCATTAAGTGCATTAAGGTTGGGGAGCAATTGGAGAATACAGATTCCCAGCTCCTCCTGATCTATCGGAAGAGCGGAGGCTGGTGCAGCTGCAGAAACCACGGGCACAAGGCGGTTTTCATCAGGACTTCACATGAGGAAAAGTAACTCATGGAAAAGCAAGTAGCACTAGAACCCTTGACCAGGGTCGTGGTCTCTGGCGCCCATTCCCTTCTCCTTGCTTCCTGCTTAGGCAAGTTGGGGTTATCACCCCTGTCCTTCCTGCTGGCTTGAGATGGCTCAGAAATCACCCCTTTCTTTCAGAAATACTAGGCTCATGCCCATTCTTGCTTTTCCTTCTTCCAGATACAAAACCAAGACAGCAAACAGCCCCTTCCTTTCTCCCAAGGTTCCTCACTTCAAGTGGCAACACAAATCAATGGCATAGCTTCCTGTCCTGTGTCCTTGGCATGTAAGCCGCTTGTCCTGAGGGTCGTCCTTCGTGTGTTTGGCTCTATGAAGGTGGAAGGGGGAAGGAGAACACTAGTGGAATGCTCTGTGCACAAATAGGGAAGTGGGGTCCGAGCCACCTCAGAAACGTTTCTCTTCCCCCAGCCTCCACCCAGCTCTGGCCGCAGAGGGCCGCGCTCCCCTAGCCCAGTGCCTCACGCACAGTCCAGACTTACGCAGCAGCCAGAAATGCTGAGGGCAGGACGATTCCGAGAAGAACCAAATCTCTGTGTTGATACATTGTCCCAAATTTACTTCTCCAGCGTACATCTCCCTCTCTGGGATCAAGACACTTAGAGCTAAGTGCCAACTTGACATCTTTACCTGGAGTCTAATGTGCATCTTAAACTTACTGTAAATGTAATAGATGACTAAATAATGATCCTCAGTGAACCAGCCTCCCTCCATGCTCCTTTGCAATGTGAGTTTGCTGTTCCTCCCTTTTAAGAGGTATTGCTCTCTCTTCAACTGCTGCTTGAATCTGGATTTGCCGAGACTGGTTTTGCCCAATAGAACAAAGAACATGCACCGTGTAAGTACCAGGGCCTAGGCCTTAAAGGGTCTTATAGTTTCCACTCTTTGATTCTTAAAGTTCAGCTGCTTATAAGAAGCCTGGGTGAGCATGGCTCCATGAAACGACATGGAGCTGTCCCATCCAAGGCTCCGCCAGACACAGCTGGAGGCAGCACACAGGCAAGACCAGAGACCAGCGGTTCAGCCAGCCCCCTGCACTGTGAGAAACGAACAAGCCACTGCTGTCTTAAGTCACTAGGTGTTGGGGTGGTTTGTTACTCAGCAATAGATACTTTTTTTTTTTTTTTTTGAGACGGAGTTTCGCTCTTGTTACCCAGGCTGGAGTGCAATGGCGCGATCTCGGCTCACCGCAACCTCCACCTCCTGGGTTCAGGCAATTCTCCTGCCTCAGCCTCCTGAGTAGCTGGGATTACAGGCACGCGCCACCGTGCCCAGCTAATTTTTTGTATCTTTAGTAGAGACGGGGTTTCACCATGTTGACCAGGATGGTCTCGATCACTTGACCTCGTGATCCACCCGCCTCAGCCTCCCACAAAGATTGTGTCTTGGAAGTGGAAGGTGCCCTAATTAAAACCTGAAACGTGGCATTGACCTTGGGACCCAGCAGCAGACAGCCTAGAAGGGCAGCAAGGAGACTGTTGCAGAGTCTGGATGAGCAGTGCGAAAACTGCTCTCAGAGACAGGAGGAAGCTCAGCTGCGTTACACGGTGGTAGAATAATTCACAAAACAGTCACCTGTGGCATCTTGGGAGCTAGAAAATGTACCTAATAAATCTGTTGGAGGCAGCTAAAGAGATTTCCAGGCAGAATATTAAAAGTGGCAACAGGCTTTTCTTAGCTGTGATTGATAAGGTATTGCAGGAAAGAGGAACTGAAAAAGGAACTTTAAGGAAAAATAATAGAACCCAGAACAGTCTCCAGCAAGGAAAGCTTTCCCAGGTGATAATTTAGGAGACTGAGCTGATGGCAGGGACCACCTGGCCAGTGAAACGGTTCAGGCCTTTGAAAAGCACAGAGGTAAATTGCACCCCATAAAGATGTGCACTTACAGTGTGTCCATTTTTAAAATTAAAACACACCAAAAAAGCACAGGAGAACAAAGCACACAGGGACAAAGGAATTGGCTGTCACTCAGCTGCACTGGTGTGGTAGAGAGATAAGGAAGGGCAGTTAGCAGACAACTGAGCCCAAGTGTGAGGACTGGTAGCAAAGCGATCTCCTGCAATGGAAGAGCAGGAAAAGACAGACCCAACTGAGAAATTGCTAGGAACGCGGAGCTTCACAAACTAACACCCCGCTGAGGCTGAGGCAGGTAGCTCGAGCCCTCGGCCAAGGTATATCCGTCTGGTGCTGATTAAGGCCCTGAATGAGGAAACCTGGGCTGGGATCCCAACACATGATCGGATGGTGGAGGTCCCTGAAGATTCTGGCTTCCAGATTCCTCTGAACCCACGTTCTCTGCTAAGAGGGCCCACCCCTCTTCATTAAGGGCTAGCACCACCTGCTGCCCAGGAAAGGCAATGCAGAGATCTCTCCCTGAAACAACAGACCCTCCAGATGCCCCATTTCCTCTTCTCGCTGCCAGAATAACTGGCCATAAGTCACTGTGTAATTCAGCCAGGAACGTGCTGGGCCGTACAGAGAAGAAAGGAACTAAACCCAGCATGTACCGGCAGGAGCAGGGGAGGCTCCCATGGACCTAGTGTTTTTTGTGTTTTTGTTTTTTATTTTTTTTTTAGACAGAGGCTCGCTCTGTCACCCAGGCTGGAGTGCAGTGGCATGATCTCGGCTCACTGAAACCTCTGCCTCCTGGGTTCGAACAATTCTGCCCCAGCCTCCCAAGTAGCTGGGATTACAGGTGCCTGCGACTATGCCCAGCTAATTTTTGTATTTTTAATAGAGATGGTTTCACCATATTGGCCAGGCTGGTCTCAAACTCCTGACCTCGAGTGATCCACCCGCCTCAGCCTCCTAAAGTGCTGGGATTACAGGTGTGAGCCACCCTGCCCAGCTGGACCTAGAGTTTTGAGGATATCAGAATAGGAACCTGGGTCAGAAAGTTTATTAATTTGGCGGAACTTTCTTGAGATACGGGATTTACACTCGAGCAAGGACCCCAGGAAATAGTTCAGAAGTATGAATATTATTGTGCTCCTAAAAGCCTTGAAAAAGTAATGACCCACACAGCGCAGTTGAAATGCTTGAATGTCAATGCTTCCTCCACATCAGCAGTGGAGGAAGAGATTTAAAAGTTTAGGAAAGTAGACATGTTGGAATGTATTATTTGAGGCCTGAGGACTCACCGTGGGCTTATCTTCCATGGAAGACACACTCTTTTCCATGGCGTTGGTGAAGGGAGCACCAGCTTCAATAAACCAAATGGGAGATGTACAGACAGTGGGGCCTGCCCTCCGTAGGCCAGGCATGAAGGTAGAAGAGGTCATAACAAAGCTGGGATTATTGATACCAATGGAAACAAGTGGCCCTGCTCCCCAGTGCCAAGCAATAAAGGCCAGGTGGCAACAATAGAAGCCAGGAGGTCACAATTACCTTAATGTACATTATTCAGCCTTAAAAAGGAAGGAAGTTCTGGGCTGGGTACAGTGGCTCACACCTGTAATCCCGGCATTTTGGGAGGCCGAGGCGGGTAGAACATGAGGTCAGGAGTTCAAGACCAACCTGGCCAACATGGTGAAAACCTGTCTCTCCTAATGTCAAAGAGCCGGTCAAGGCCAGGTGCCTATAATCCCGGTGCAAGGTGGGAGGATCACCTGAGGCCAGGGGTTCGAGACCAACCTGGGCAACATAGCAAGCCCTGTCTCTACAAAAATAATTTTAAAAATAGCCAGACATATTTGCATGCACCTATAGTCCCAGCTACTTGGGAGGCTGAGGTGGGAGGATTCCTTTAGCCCAGGAGTCGGAGGCTGTAGTGAGCCTCCTAGGCTGGTGCCATTGCACTCCAGCCTGGGTGACAGTGAGAACTTGTCTCAAAATAAAGGAGCCAGTCACGGGGAAATTAAGTTGATTAACAGAACATGATATCCCTAGGGGTAAAATTAACAGCCAGCCAACAAGGGCAAATCACACACGTACAAGAATAGGCTGAGCACAGTTGCCCCAGTCAAGCCTTGACGTACAGAAGTTAGAAGACTTGTACAGTGTCGGTGGGAATATAAAATGGTGCAGCTGCTGTGGAAAAATCTGAGTGTCCACCAAAAAATTAAAAATGGGAATTACCATATGATCCAGCAATGCCACTTCAAAAGTGTGGAAAGGATCTTGAGACATTTGCACACTCATATTCACAGCAGTATTTACAGCAGCCACCAGGTGGAAGCAATTCAAGCGTCCATTGACGGACGAAAAAACAAATAAAATGGGAAATGTACATTATTCAGCCTTAAAAAGGAAGGAAATCCTGGGCTGGGTACAGTAGCTCACGCCTGTAATCCCAGCATTTTGGGAGGCCAAGGCGGGTAGAACATGAGGTCAGGAGTTCAAGACCAGCCTGGCCAACATGGTGAAACCCTGTCTCTCCTAAAGGTACAGAAATTAGCCTGGCATGGTGGCGGGCGCCTGTAATCTCAGTTACTCAGGAGACTGAGGCAGGAGAATCACTTGAAACTGGGAGGCAGAGGTTACAGTGAGCCGAAATCGTGCCACTGCACTCCAGCCTGGGCGACAGGGTGAGACTGTCTCAAAAATATAAAAAAGGAAGGAAATTCTGTCACATACTGCGACGTGGATGAGACTTGAGGATATTATGCTAAGTGAAATATGCCAGTCACAAAAAGAAAAAAATACTGTACGATTTTATTTATATGAGATATCTAAAGTAGTCAGATTCATAGCACATAAAGTGTTCCTATGAATATTTGAATGGTGGCTGCCAGGAGCCGGGGGCGGAGAGGAATTTGGAGTTGTTGTTTAATGGGTATGGGGTGTGAGTGCTGCAAATCTAGGGCTCAGCTGCACAACGCTGTGAATAGACTTCAAACTATGGAAGTGTACACTTACAAACTGTTAAGAGGATAAATGTTGTTTCCTGTGTGGTTTTTTTAATTTTTGGGACAGGGTCTCGCTCTGTTGCCCACGCTGGAGTGCAGGGGTACCACCTTAACTCACTGCAGCCTTGACCTCCTGGGCTCAAGCTATCCTCCCACCTCCACCTCCAAGTAGCTGGGACTACAAGTGCACGCCACCACACCCAGCTAAAAATGTTATGTTTTTATTACAATTTAAAATAAAATACATGTTTTAAAAACACTTAAAAGTCATGATTCCTTCTCATTTCCTATACCTGAGACATTTTCAGACCTGAAATCTATTGAATGGAAACTGTGGCGGAGTCCCCAGGAGGAAGGCCCCTGCGACGTCACAGCAAGTGTGCACTGTCATAATTCCAGTCCTGGGGGACTGTCACCTGGGAGAGGGAGAATATCAGACATTTTGACGACTGCTAGGCACAGGGTCTGGAACGTCACCGATATTCAGAGACCCAAAATGTCATTACGGCCCCTGTGACGATGGTGGGCTACCGGTCAGGGAAAATGGAGATTCTGGCTGATGTTCAGCTTACCTAATACATGTACATCTCCACATTAGCCCCACCATTTTCTTCCATTGTAATACCTTTTGAGGTATTACTCTTACAGTTTCAGATAGCATATTCTTGTTTGCTATCAATAGCTATCACACACACACACACACACAAATTTAATTTTTAATCTTCGTAAGTAACTCTGTAAAGAAAATAGGACAACTAAGACCCCCAAATTAATGATTAAAAAAACTGAAGCCAGCCGGGTGCGGTGGCTCACGCCTGTAATCCCAGCACTTTGGGAGGCCGAGGCGAGTGGATCACTTGAGGTCAGGAGTTTGAGACCAGCCTGGCCAACATGGTGAAACCCCACCTCTACTCAAAATACAAAAACATTAGCCAGGCACAGTGCCACTCGCCTGTAATCTCACCTACTCGGGAGGCTGAGGCAGGAGAATCGCTTGAACCCAGGAGGCGGAGGTTGCGGTGGGCTGAGATTGTGTCACTGCACTCCAGCCTAGCAACAGAGCGACACTCCATCTCAAAAAAAAAAAAAAAGCTGAGACAAGTAACCAAGCTAGAAAGTGTTAAAATCTAAATCTAAAAGCAGGCTTTGGGAAATGCCAAGATGTCTAACCCCAACTGCCTGGAGTTAGGGCAAACTTCGCAGGGTGAGGAACCATCCTCTACCAGGCTGCCCTCACTTCAGACACGGGTAGCCAGTTCAGGGCTTGGTTCCACTATCCCCGCAGGTTTGATCATTTGCTACATTGACTCACAGAACTCAGGAAGGCGCTATACTTGTGATACAATTAAACTTGTATTGTAGCAAAGGGGTCCGAATTTGGAACCAGCCAAGAGAACAGATACAGAGGGCAAAGTCTGGGAAGAGTGACGGGGACGCTTTGGCCATCTTCTCCTGCGGAGTTCCAGACATCACTGCCCCTCCCAGCTACGAGGCGTGGCAGTGTGCTGCCACCAGGAAAGCTTGCCCAAGTCCTTGGCATCCAGAGCCCTCCTGGAGCTTGACCACATACTGCCTGCATGACTGACCTTTGCTCTCCAGTCCCTATGGGGGCTGGAACTGATATGGTGGTTTCAAAGCCCCCATTATAAATCACATCATTCGAGCATCTAGTGGCCAAACTCTCCAGGCAAACAATGACATTCCTATCAGGCAGGACATTCCAGGGGCCTAGAGATCATCTCCCAGTAGCCGGGGGCCAAAGCCAGACCTCTCTTTGGCTAAAATCAGTTCTTCGATACACAGGGGAGTTTTACTCTTTTGTTTTTTTTAGATTCCAGATCAAGTGCTCTAAACACACTGTTCTGTTTAATCTTTGCTCTCGTCTTTGACCTGTTCCTTCTCTTTTCTAGCCCGCTTCAGGTCACGTGTTGCTCTGGAGAACTGAGAAGGGTGAGCAGACAACCCATCATGACCCCAAAAGAGCAAGAGGACAGAAGTAAGCGAAGTCTTCATTATCAAGCAAGAAACATGCTGTCTAAAAGGGAAATTATTCTAAATTATCTTTTCCTACATGACGTTGAAATGAGATCCAGTAAATGTATCCGTTAGTAAGGAAGAGACCAGAGCGATGCCGGACGGTGACATCAAAGTAACATAATACTGTAATCTACTTGACATTCTCTGATAACGCACTACAACACCACAGCCTGTAATTTCCTACAGATTAACACGCCAGGAAGATGCCAGTTACTTATTGAAATGTAAAATTCAGATGATTTCACTGGCGCGTGAAGGGGCGGGTACACACATTATATACGTGTGGCTGCTTTCTCTCTGGTTTTACAAAAGTCCATTGTGTCCTTAACTTTGGAGTACAAGCTGTCATCATGCTGTCATCAAAAACATTTATTAAGTCTCCAAATTGCAAAGTATGTTTTGTTTTCATAACTGTTTATTTACGTTTCTCCCAACAAGATGGTGAGCAGTTTACACAGGTGCTCGACAAATGTGTTTTAATGAATGTCTACAAGAGGCTAATTTGAATTTTTATAAATGAATTACATAGCACAATAGAAGTATAATAAAAGTGTAACAACAATAATGGACCTATAAGAAGGCACGGGCGTTGCTGCCCAGAAAGCCAGGTTCCCGTTCCAGCTCTGCTCCTTGGTGGTTTGACATTGGGCAGGTCTTAATTTTTTTTTTGTTAGAGATGGGGTCTCGCTATGTTGCCCAGGCTGGAGTGCAGTAGCTATTCACAGGCGCGATCCCACTACTGATCAGCACGGGAGTTTTGACCTGCTCCATTTCCAACCTGGGCTGGTTCACCCCTCTTTAGGCGACCTAGTGGTCCCCTGCTCCCAGGAGGTCACCATATTGATGCCAAACTTAGTGCAGACCCCCGATCGCCACAGCGCACTACAGCCCAGAACTCCTGGGCTCAATTGATCCTCCCACCTCAGCCTCCCAAGAAGCTGGGACTAAAGGCACGTGCCACCGCATCCAGCTCAATTCTTACATCTATTTCCTCATCTGAAAAATGGAATAACCCATGTTTGTTCTACTTACCCAGGAGATTACTATAAGAATCAAATGGTTCCATCAATTTTCAGGTGTTTTACAAACGATAAAGTACTTTGCTGATGTTATTATTTCTTTTTGTTGTCATTTTTGAGACAGAGTCTCGCTCTGTTGCCCAGGTTGGAGTGCAGTGGTGCCATCTCAGCTCACTGCAACCTCTGCCTCCCAGGCTGAAACGATTCTCCGGCCTCAGCTTTCCAAGTAGCTGGGACTACAGGCGCCTGGCACCACACCCAGCTGATTTTTGTGTTTTTAGTAGAGACAGTGTTTCTCCATGTTGTCCAGGCTGTCTCAAACTCCTGGCCTCAGGTGATCCACCTGCCTCAGCCTCCCAAAGTACTGAGATTACATGTGTGCGCCACCGCACCCCACCTGCTGTTATTATTTCAACAGAAAAATTATTTTAGAAGTGGGATGCGTTTTACTAGGATGCAAAACAAGACTGGGGGAACAGATTCAAGAATTCCAAACCTAGGCGGATTGAGATGAGGGAAGCTACCTCTCACTTCATTAAAGTAGTCCAGAAGTAATCTACTCCTGGTCTATGCTGTTTATTATTTGTCTTCTTAGAGCCTTAGTTTCTTTCTTTCTTTCTTTCTTTTTGAGGCAAGAGTCTCTGTCACCCAGGCTGGAGTGCAATGGCACGATCTCTGCTCACTGCAACCTCCACCACCCAGGTTCAAGTGATTCTCCCACCTCAGCCTCCTTAGTAGCTGGGATTACAGGCATCTGCCACTGTGCCCGGCTAATTTTTGTATTTTTAGTAGAGACAGGGTTTCACCATGTTGGCCAGGCTGCTCTTGAACTCCTGAGGTCAAGTGATCCTCCTGTCTCAGCCTCCCAAAGTGCTGGGATTACAGGTGTGAACAACTTGCACCCAGCCCTCAGTTTCTTTCTTTCTTTCTTTCTTTTTGAGACAGAGTCTTGCTCTGTCACCACAATGGAGTGCAGTGGCATGATCTCGGCTCAACCTCCGTCTCCTGGGTTCAAGCGATGCCTCAGCCTCCTGAGTAGCTGGGACCACAGGTGCATGCCACCACGCTCAGCTAATTTTTTGTATTTTAGTAGAGATGGGGTTTCACCATGGCCAGGATGGTCTCGATCTCTTGACCTCATGATCCGCCTGCCTCAGCCTCCCAAAGTGCTGGGATGACAGGTGTGAGTCTCCACTCCTGGCTCTCTCTTTATATCACTCTCTCTGAGCCTCATTTATGTCATCTGTAACATGATAATAAAATGTGCCTTACCCCAGAAGGTTTGCAAGGGGATTCAAATTAGATTACTGTTGCTAAGTTCTCTGACGGCTGTAAAGTACTATACAAAGGCAAATAAATCTTGTCCAAATTTCCTAAAGGTGATGAACTTTCACATACAGTTTCAGTAAAGCGCACAGGCTGCGATTATGGGAGGCTAACACTGGCAGTCACGCCCCAAGAGCACAGAACATTCTGGTATCTGTTATCTTGGGGTGGATCACACATTGCGTTAGGAACTCCATTCTGACAAGGCCTTGCAAAACAGTAAAATGAAACATAGGCCCTTTCACATACATTGACTCAATAATCTTCCCAACACTGTGCCAAGTGGAAATTATGATGCCTAGTTGATGGGGAGCTGAAGCCCGGGGATGTTGAAGCTTACCTAAGATTATGCAACTGGCAAATGGCTGCATCAAAACAAATTCCTCCAACTCCAGCAGAAGAGGACAGAGCGTGCTTACATGAAAAGGAAGAGCTAGTCGGGGGTGGCCTTAAGCAAACAGCCCATTTCTCTTTCCTCCCTGACACAACTTTCTACTCAAGCCAGCAAACCTTTTCTTTCACAAATACTTCATATTTCTTACTATGGCTGGGGTGCCCAAAGAAACAACTATAACAACAGGTGGATTTAGGGTACCACAGGATGGGCCGGGCACGGTGGCTCACACCTGTAATCCCAGCCTTTGGGAGGCCAAGGCAGGCGGATCACCTGAGGTTGGGAGTTTGAGACCAGCCTGAGCAACACAGAGAAAACCCGTGTCTACATAAAAAAAAAAAAAAACCCACAACAACAAAATTAGCTGGACATGGTGGCCTGTAATCCCAGCTACTCGGGAGGCTGAGGCTGGAGAATCGCTTGAATCCAGGAGGTACAGTTTTCGGTACTGATCGTGCCATTGCACTCCAGCCTCGGCAACAAGAGCAAAACTCCATCTCAAAAAAAAAAGAAAGATACCACGGGGTGGTATCTTCCTGTCTGTGCACAGGCAGGAAGGCATTTTTGCCAGAGCAGAGTCTGGTCAATGTTCACGGCTGTGGTGCCTGCTCCCCTGAAAGATCTTGAATTGAAGAAGTGGCTCTGGTCAGCTTCATTCTAACCCTGTTAGAAATGCCCAGTTCTTAAGTCACATCCCAATTCTACACAGAGACTCAAGGGTCTGCAGAAACAGCCACTACTCTCCCACCTCCCTCCTCATAAATAAGTTCATCGTATGGCTTAGGCGAGTCAAGAGTAGTTCGTCAAACACACACTAGCGGTCCCTACTTCTGTATAAATATTTTTCACCACCTGGAATGATTTTTTCATTATTTTGTGTCTCTTCCCTTATTTAAAATCTAATTTTAAAAAATCTAACTCAAATATCAAACATTAGAAACGGCCCCAGTGTACATCCATTTAGAGACCAAGGTGGCTGGTCATGGTAGTTCACACCTGTAATCTCAGCACTTTGGGATGCCGAGATACCGGATCGCTTGAGCCCACGAGTCTGAGACCAGCCTGAGCAACAGTGTGAAGCTGTGACTCTACAAAAACACAGAAAAATTACCCAGGTGTGGTGGTGCACACCTGTAGTCCCAGCTAATCAGGAGGCTGAGGTGGGAGGATTCTTTGACCCCAGGAGGCAGAGGTTGCAGTGAGCCAAGATCATGCCACTGTACTCCAGCCTGAGAAACACAGTGAGAACCTGTCTCAAAAAAAAAAAAATTGGAAACCAATTTAAATAAGTAATAAGAACACATATTCACCAAATAATGGACAATTAAACAGTTATTCAAAAGAACAACATAGGCAGGGCATGGTGGCTCACACCTGTAATCCCAATGCTCTGGGAGGATCACTTGAGGCCAGGGTTTGAGACCAGCCTGGGCAACACAGGGAGATCCCGTCTCCATGAAAAAATAAAAAATTAGTTGGGCATGGTGGTGCACTCTTGCAGTCCTAGCTACTCGGAGGCAGAGGCAGGAGGATCCCCTGAGCCTAGGAGTTTGGGGTTACGGTGAGCTGTGATTGCACCACTGCATTCCAGCCTGAGTGACAGAGCAAGGGCCTGTCTCTTTAACAACAAAACCAAAAACAGATGTAACAGACTGCCAAAATATAATGTTTAGTGAATGAGTAAAGGGAAGAGCAAGGTGTATAGTATGTTCTAATTTTTATAAAAGAGAAATATTAAATATAGGCTTACAGTGGCACAAAAAAAAACCTCTAGAATACACAAGAACTGTTAAGAATGGCTGACTCTGGTTAAAGAGACATACTTTTCATTACATGCCTTTAATGCTGTTTGAATTTTCCCATGGCATGTATTACTAATTCAGTTCAAATGAAACAAAAACAAAACTTCAAACATGCTTTTCTATCAAAAGCTTTACTTGTCCACCGTACTTCCTAAATATGTCCCAAATCTGTTACCACCCCCTTCCCACTGCCTCTGCCCCAGCCCAACTACAGGAGTGAACTATGCTTTGCTCCTGAATTCCAAAATCTCAAGGTGCATGTTTTCATTTAAAACATAATTGTTTAAAAAGAGTAGCACCTGGTTATCCAGACTATTTAGTTAAATTGAAAACTATCAAAAGGCATATTACAGCCTCACCTGCCTGCAAGCTCTAGCCTGCATTACAGTTGTTTGAAGGTTAATTTTGAGTTGTTTGCCCTGAGGGCCAAAATGGCTCCTCATGGTTTTGCCTCTACAGGTTCAGGCCATCAACCCCTCTCTCTCCAATGACTGCAACAGAATTTCTAATTAGTGTCACTAACTCTACTGTTCCTCATCCTCCCTCTCCCAAAAATCCATCCCCTTACTGAAATCAGAGTGATCTAAATTTTAAATCTGGCCAGGTGTGGTGGCTCACGCCTGTAATCCCAACACTTTGGGAGGCGGAGGCGGGTGGATCACCTGAGGTCAGGAGTTGGAGACCAGCCTGGCCAACATGGTGAAACCCTGTCTCTACTAAAAATATTTTTTAAAAAAACAAACAAACAAAAAGATTAGTTGGGCATTGTGGCGGATGCCTGTAATCCCAGCTACACTTGGGAGGTTGAGGCAGGAGACTCACTTGAACCCGGGAGGCAGAGGTTCCAGTGAGCTGAGATCATGCCATCGCACTCCATCCTGGGTAACAAGAGCAAGACTCCGTTCAAAAAAAAAGTCAAATGTTAAATCTGATATTTATATTCCCCACTGCCCTTGAGTTAGAGTCCACCTTCAGCACGGTTCACAGGGCCTCTGTGAGCCACTTCCTCCTTCTCCATTCCCCTTATAGACCCCTCAGGGCCGCCCCATGCTCTCAACTCCAGCCACACTGCGTATTAGTGAACTTTGTGCCCTGAATCAGCATTGCCCTTTCTGGCCTCTAACACTCATACCCGCTATTTGCTCTTTAGGGATCCCTGGTATCCTCAGCTTGACAGCAGAGCAGTGACCAAAATATTTGCTCAGGGAGGCCAAAGAGATGAAACCGCAGCTGCCACAGGCTTGCCTCTTTTTTTTTTTTTTTTTTTTTTTTTTGAGACAGAGTCTCTATTGCCCAGTCTGGAGTGCAGTGGTGGGATCTCAATTCACTGCAACCTCCGCCTCCCAGGTTCAAGCAACTCTCGTGCCTTAACCTCCCAGGTATCTGGGACTGTATGGGTGCATCATCACGCCCGGCTAATTATTTTTTGTACTTTTTTGTAGAGATGGGGTTTCACCCTGTTGGTCAGGCTGGTCTCGAACTCCTGACCTCAGGTTCTCTCCCCACCTCAGCCTCCCAAAGTGCTGGGATCACAGGTAAGAGTCCCCATGCAAGGTCAGGCTTGCCTCTCTGAGCCATATCCTTCTCCTGTTAGAACAAGCATCGTTTCCATTAAAAGTAATGGAAAGTGGCAGATGGTTAAGATTGTTACTTTTAGCCAGACACGGTGGCTCACGCCTGCAATCCCAGCACTTTGGGAGGCCGAGGCGGGCAGATCACGAGGTCAAGAGATCAAGACCATCCTGGCCAACATGGTGAAACCCTGTCTCTACTAAAAATACAAAAAATTAGCCTGGGATGGTGGTGCGTGCCTGTAATCCCAGCTACTCGGGAAGCTGAGGCAGGAGAATTGCTTGAAACCGGAAAATGGAATTTGCAGTGAGCCGGGATCGTGCCACTGCACTCCAGCCTGGCGACAGAGTGAGACTTTGTCTCAAAAAAAAAAAAAAATTGTTACTTTTGCTTTAAGCAATCTAAAAAAAAGGAAGAGAACAAACTTTAAGGCCAAAAACTAACTTCTAGCAGCCATGCAGAAGTTCTGAGAGGTGACCTGTGTTCTTCACATAAAGACCTCCACAAAGGCCCCTTCTGTCATGGAGTCAAAGTTCCAGCAAGCTAGATTCATCCTCAAATGTGTAATGGCTTTCCAAGCCTACCTGGAAACCTGTGAATCACCTGGACTCCACTTCCCCTCCCACACTGGGTCCTTCACCCCACCAGGCTTGAGTTTTGCTTGGGGAGAGAGTGGTCTCTAGACAATATGTCTCTCCCTATCAGTCTGCAGGGCACTCAGCAGGGGCCCCTGGACACGCCTGCGGGACACGCCTGCTCCCACAGCATGTGCAAAGGCTTCACGCTTGGATTGAAGGTTCTACATTTCTATCGGTCTGCAGGACGCTCAGCAGGGGCCCCTGGACACGCCTGCGGGACACGCCTGCTCCCACAGCATGTGCAAAGGCTTCACGCTTGGATTGAAGGTTCTAC
This sequence comes from Saguinus oedipus, assembly GCA_031835075.1. NCBI lineage: Eukaryota > Metazoa > Chordata > Mammalia > Primates > Cebidae > Saguinus > Saguinus oedipus. The sequence goes on from CM063190.1 coordinate 3,751,555, forward strand.
ATTTCTATCGGTCTGCAGGACGCTCAGCAGGGGCCCCTGGACACGCCTGCGGGACACGCCTGCTCCCACAGCATGTGCAAAGGCTTCACACTTGGATTGAAGGTTCTACATTTCTATCGGTCTGCAGGACTCTCAGCAGGGGCCCCTGGACATGCCTGCTCCCACAGCATGTGCAAAGGCTTCATGCTTGGATTGAAGGTTCTACATTTCTATCGGTCTGCAGGACGCTCAGCAGGGGCCCCTGGACACGCCTGCGGGACATGCCTGCTCCCACAGCACGTGCGAAGGCTTCACGCTGGGATTGAAGGTTCTACATTTCTTCATGAACATCCCCAAACAACACAGAACAGAGACAAGGTTTTCTGGTCCTTTTGGAATGTCCACACCATTCCCATTCTTCAATATCTGTCACACTTCCAAATAACTCTAGTGAACAATGAACTCTTCCCATACGCAGTAGCAATTGATTATTCATTTTGATACTGAATTATATATTCTCTTGAACTGTTCTCTAACAACTATGAGGCATTTTCATAGTTGAATGGAAAAAAATCTGGTTTCCAGGCCAGGTACGGTGGCTCATGCCTGTAATTCCAGCACTTGGAATGACAGGGTTGATCACCTGAGGTCATGAGTTCAAGACTAGCCTGGCCAACATGGTGAAACCCTGTCTCTACTAAAAATACAAAAATTAGCCAGGTGTGGTGGTGGGCACCTGTATTCCCAGCTATTAGGATACTGAGGCACGAGAATCGCCCGAACCTGCGGTGCGGAAGTTGCAGTTAGCTGAGATCGCGTGCCATTGCACTCCAGCCTGGGTGACAGAGAGAGACTCTGTCTCGGGAAGAAAAAAAAAAGATCTGGCCTCTCAAGAGGCCACCACTAACTCTCTGTGTAACCTTGAGCAAGCCAACGTTCTGGGCCTCGGTGCTCCATGCAGAGTAAGAGGAGAACTGCCGATCTCTTAGGATCTTCTGCAGTCTATGGGTTTCTGACTCAAAACTCCTCAAAGTGCAGGAATATAAGCCGCATCCCTTCTCAAGGCCAGACACATACTAGGCGCTCTATTAATATCTGAATAGAAACCACGGCTGAAGAGCTTGCCCAGCTCTGGCCTTTCCGCACCAAGCCACGGATCATTGTGTCTTCTCTGGGAAAGACCCTCAGAGCCTATGATGTCACTGATACAGATCTGTTACTCCTTAGGTTAAACTTAATCTCTCCAGGTCAACCTACAAGAAAGCTATGAAACTATCAACAAGGATTTAAACTGTCGGCTTCAATTTCACTTATTTCTCCTACCTGACTATGCCCTTTTTCCTGGAGCACTTAGATTTTTCCGTAGCACTAACCGCGGAAGTTGTAGTTAGCTGAGATCGCGCCATTGCGATCAAACACATTCATGCTGTACACATTCATCTGTTAGGGAAACTGCCTCGACCCTACCACCCAGATCCCCCGTGTTCCTACCAAGTAAGCCAAATGGCCACGTGAAGAACTGACTGACGCCCAAAGGAAAATAATAAACAAAAGCAAAGAAAAGCAAATGCCTTTCCAGGACTTTCACTTGGAAAACCAAGTATAATGGCAAAAACCAAAACACACAAAAAACCACCGAAACAAAAAACTCTAATTTTTTCAGCGTTGGGGACGTTGGGGGTGTAGACATCTCGAGAGCTGGTTTCCGAAGGCACCGCACCCCAGACAATGTGCGACAAGAGCCTCCCAGCTGCTGGGTCAATGACGCCTTTCAGGCCCTCCACACTGCTTCACTTGTTCCCTAAAGTAATGCTTTCTGGAAGCTAAAGTCTCAGCTGGCAAGAACAGTGAACTCTGTGCCATTTGTCTATCAACTCCTTTAAAAAGAAAAACCTCCTGTACAGCTGTCTTGTTTTGCATTTTCTATTCTGCACTCCCATACACATAACAACACACAGAGGAGGCAGGGGCTCTTTTAAAATCGTGAAGAAAGAAGAAATTTGAAAGCACCCAGAAGGCTCTGCTTTCAGCTATTAGAGAAAAGTTTGCATCCCATAGAAACCAGCACTAATTAAAAAAAAAAAAAAAAAAAAAAGTCAGTCCTCAATCCTGGGAATCAACAATAAGGGACTCTTCAGGATATGGAGTACCCCAAAAAGTTTAAAAACAAAAAATAAATGTGCACAGCCCATCTAGCTTTTCCCAATCAAACAATACAGTCTTCCAAAATGTAAAAATAAAAATCTTTTCAGATGTGAACTTTATCTCAGTAAAGTAATCTTTTAAAAATCTTTTCGGCCAGGCACAGTGGCTCATGCCTATAATCCCAGCACTTTGGGAGGCTGAGGCAGGTGGATCCCAAGGTCAGGAGTTCAAGACCGGCCTGGCCAAAATGCTGAAACCCTGTCCCTACTAAAAATACAAAAAATTAGCCGGGCGTGGTGGTGGGCTCCTGTAATCCCAGCTCCTTGGGAGGCTGAGGCAGGAGATTCGCTTGAACCCGGGAGGTAGAGGTCACAATGAGCCAAGATCACACCACTGCGTTCCAGCCTGGGTGACAGAGAGACTCCGTCTCAAATTAGAAAATCTTTCCACATTCAATCAATTCAGTTGGCACTACTGTAGGAAAATAATTGGTGCAGATAATCCAAAGTAGTAAATATTTCCAAAAGCATTTTTTAAAGCATTTTTTTACTCCACTTTGACAAACCCTATGCAGATTTTACAGAAAATTTATCTTCATAATTTTATTATTGTAAATAGTTGCTTAGTAAAAGCAGTCTATACCACTTGAGCACACCCCAACTGACGGCACAGGAAAGCTGTCAAAAAGAGTGCCTAGGCTGGGCATGGTGGCTCACACCTGTAATCCCAGCACTTTGGGAGGCCTCGACAGGCAGATCACCTGAGGTCAGGAGTTTGAGACCAGCCTGGCCAACATGGCAAAACCCCCATCTCTACTAAAAATATTAGCTGGGCATGGTGACAAGGTCTGTAATTCCAGCTACTCCAGAAGCTGAAGCTTGAACCCAGGAGGCAGAGATTGCAATAAACTGAGATCTTGCCACTGCACTCCAGCCTGGGTGACAGAGTGAGACTGTCTAAAAAAAAAAAAAAAAGAAAGAAAAAAGGAAAAAGTTTGTGTGTATGCAGAAATTAAATAGCTGTCTTTTGTGTGTTTTCTTTGTTTTTTTTTTTTTTTTTTTTTTTTGAGACAGAGTCTGGCTCTGTTGCTAGCCCAGGGTGGAGTGCAGTAGTGCCATCTTGGCTCACTGCAACCTCTGCCTCCCGGATTCAAGCAGTTCTCTGCCTCAGCCTCCCAAGTAGCTGGGATTAGAGGCGCCCACCATCACACCCAGCTAATTTTAGTATTTTTAGTAGAGATGAGATTTCACCATCTTGGCCAGGCTGGTCTTGAACTCCTGACCTCGTAATCCACCTGCCTCGGCCTCCCAAAGTGCTGGGATTACAGGCACGAGCCACATGCCTGGCAAAATTAAATAACTATCTAAACACGGAGGTGGGTTAAAGAAATTCTGACACACCACACTACTGTCATATAGGCATTTTAAATGCTATCTATGAACACGTTAAAACAAATGCTTATAATTTTTTTTTTTGAGACGGAGTTTCGCTCTTGTTACCCAGGCTGGAGTGCAATGGCGTGATCTCGGCTCACTGCAGCCTCTGCCTCCTGGGTTCAGGCAATTCTCCTGCCTCGGCCTCCTGAGTAGCTGGGATTACAGGCACGCGCCACCATGCCCAGCTAATTTTTTGTATTTTTAGTAGAGACGGGGTTTCACCATGTTGACCAGGATGGTCTCGATATCTTGACCTCGTGATCCACCCGCCTCGGCCTCCCAAAGTGCTGGGATTACAGGCTTGAGCCACCGCACCCGGCCATGATATAATTTTAAAACAAAAAAGCAAAATAACTATATTCCATGATTATGAGTGTGAAAAATATTTTTTAACGACTTGAAAGTAAATGTATAGAAATCGTTGTCATTAGGATTGTGGATTAATTTTTTTAAAGGGTCCTTTTCTTAAAGGGAAAAATAGATTAAGCTTAAATTTAAAAACCTATTGCTTTTATAACGTGCAAATAATACCAGTTTGACTGCTAGGATAAATGGAAAGTTGTTTTGAAAGTGCTAGATATGGCCAGGCGTGGTGGCTCACGCCTGTAATCCCAGCACTTTGGGAGGCCAAGGCGGGTGGATCACGAAGTCAAGAGATCGAGACCATCCTGGTCAACATGGTGAAACCCCGTCTCTACTAAAAATACAAAAAATTAGCTGGGCATAATGGTGCGTGCCTGTAATCCCAGCTACTCGGGAGGCTGAGGCAAGAGAATTGCCTGAACCCAGGAGGCAGAGGCTGCAGTGAGCTGAGATCGCACCATTGCACTCCAGCCTGGGTAACAAGAGCAAAACTCTGTCTCAAAGAAAAGAAAAAAAAAAGAAAGTGATAGATATTTCATTTTAACTCAGGACCCATGATGCTCGCTCATTCTCTTTCCCTGCAACATTTGTAGAACCATGAATTTAAGCACTTTGGGAGTTGAGTCTTTTAGGACTATGGTTTAAAGATTATACTAAATCTCTATACTAGCATTACTTTTCTACTAGATTTCAAATTTATTGAGAACTAAGATTATATCTTTTTGTTGCAAACCTAGACCCCCATGCCCCCATCCTTCTGCACATATAAGAACTTAATCATGGCCAGGTGCGGTGGCTAACGCCTGTAATCCCACCACTTTGAGAGCCCAAGGTGGGCAGATCATCTCAGGTCAGGACCAGCCTGGCTAACATGGTAAAACCCCGTTTCTGGCCAGGCGCGGTGGCTCACGCCTGTAATTCCAGCACTTTGGGAGGCTGAGGTGGGTGGATCACCTGGCGGTAGGGAGTTCGAGACTAGCCTGACCAACATGGAGAAACCCGTCTCTACTAAAAACACAAAATTAGGCAGGGTGCGGTGGCTCATGCCTGTAATCTCAGCACTTTGGGAGGCCGAGGCGGGAGGATCACGAGGTCAAGAGATCGAGACCATCCTGGCCAACATGGTGAAACCCCCTCTCTACTAAAAATACAAAAAATTAGCCGGGAGTGGTGGTGCGTGCCTGTAGTTCCAGCTACTCGGGAGGCTGAGGCAGGAGAAGAATGGCTTGAAACCAGAAAATGGAAGTTTCAGTGAGCCGGGATCGCGCCACTGCACTCCAGCCTGGCAATAGAGCAAGACTCTCTGTCTCAAAAAAAAAAAAAAAAAAAAAAGCAAAAAACAAAATTAGCCAGGCGTGGTGGCATATGCCTGTAATCCCAGCTACTGAAGAGGCTGAGGCAGGAGAATCGCTTGAATCCAGGAAGGAGACTGCAGTGAGCCAAGTTCATGTCATTGCACTCCAGCCTGGGCAAAAAGAGGGAAACTCTGTCTTAAAAAAACAAAAAACAAAAACTGTTTCTACTAAATATATAAAACATTAGCCTGTAATCCCAGCTACTCAGGAGGCTGAGGCAGGAGAATCACTTGAACCCGGGAGGCAGAGGCTGCAGTGAGCCGAGATTGTGCCACTGCACTGCGGCCTGGGCAACAAGAGTGAAACTCCATCTCCAAAAAAAAAAAAAGAGAGAGAGATCATGAAAGTAAGTTCAAAAATTATACGAGTCTGTTATTTTCCTTGTCTTTTCTCCACTCCAAAGAAAGATAAACCTAATTGGTATTCCTTACCACTACAACAATCAGGACCCACCCGAGGGAGAGGGAAGAAAGCTATATCAAGGACGTATTTAAAGCTCGTTAGTTAAACCAAATGAAAACATAAGATCCAGAGAGTTCCTTTTATATTTGTTGAAAACTTTCAGAAAGGCTGAGTAGGGTGGCACATGCCTGTCCCAGCTACTGAGGAGGCTGAGGTAGGAGGATAGCTTAAGCCCAGGAATTTGTATCCACCTGGGCAACATAGTGAGGCCTCAACTCAAAAAAAAAAAGAAAAGAGAAAGAAAAAAGGGTTTTAGTAGAAAATATAATCTGATGCAGATTATAGAGTTTTGCATTTAAAAAAATAGATCTAATTGATAAGACAGCAAAAAATGAATTTGTGCAACCCAGCAAGTTCATTCCATGTACACACTAGAGTAGTAATCAGCAAGCATTTTCTGCAGAGTCAGATAGCAGATATTTCAGGCTTTGCACACCATCCAGTCTTTGTTACAACTACTCACTAGGCCTGAAAACAGCCTTAGCTAATATATAAATGCATGAGCATGACTGTTCCAATAAATTTTACTTATGGACACTGAAACTTGAATTTTCATATAATTTTCATGTATCATAAAATATGTCTTTCCATTTTTAAAAACCATTCAGAAATGCAAAACCCACCTTAGTGTCTGGGTCATACAAAAAAAAAAAAACGGTGGAGGCCAGGTGCGGTGGCTCAGGCCTGTAATCCCAGCACTTTGGGAGGCCAACGATCACAAGGTCAAGAGATCAAGACCATGCTGGCCAACATGGTGAAACTCCATCTCTACTAAAAATACAAAAAAATTAGCCAGGTTTGGTGGCACACACCTGTAGTCCCAGCTACTTGGGAGGCTGAGGCAGGAGAATCACTTGAGCCCGGGAGGTTGCAGGGAGTGGAGATGAAGCCACTGCACTCCAACCAGCCTGATGACAGAGCAAGACTCTGTCTTAAAAAAAAAAAGGTGGAGGGCCCACGGGCTAGACCATGGTTTGCCAATTCCTGCTCTAAAGAACTCTTACAAGCCAGGTGCAGTGCCTCACAGCTATAATCCCAGCACTTTGGGAGGCTAAGGTGGGTAGATCACATGAGGCTAGGAGTTCAAGACCAGCCTGACCAACATAGTGAAACGCTGTCTCTACTAAAAATACAAAAATTAGCTGAATGTGGTGTCGCAGGTCTGTGGTCCCAGCTACTTGGGAGCCTGAGGCACAAGGATTGCTTGGACTCAGGAGGTGAACGTTGCAGTGAGCTGAAGTTGTGCCACTGCATTCCAGCCTGCGTGACAGAGCAAGACTGTCTTAAACAAACAAGGAAACAAACAAAAAGAACTCTTATATACGCATAACTCAACTACATATGAGAATGTTCATAACATCATTATGTGAATTAACAAGCATTCAGATACCAAAAATGTTGGTAGACAAAAACTGGAGTTACATGTACAAACATGGATGATCTTACAAATATAGTTAAGAGAAAACACAAATTACAGAAGAACAGTTACAACGCCATCTATATAAATATTTTAGGGGCCGGGCACGGTGGCTCAAGCCTGTAATCCCAGCACTTTGGGAGGCTGAGGCGGGTGGATCACGAGGTCAAGAGATCGAGACCACCCTGGTCAACATGGTGAAACCCCATCTCTACTAAAGATACAAAAAATTAGCTGGGCATGGTGGCACGTGCCTGTAATCCCAGCTACTCAGGAGGCTGAGGCAGGAAAATGGCCTGAACCCAGGAGGCGGAGGTTGCAGTGAGCCGAGATCGTGCCATTGCACTCCAGCCTGGGTAACAAAAGCGAAACTCCGTCTCAAAAAATATATATATATTTTTTAAATAGGCAGAAATTATATATTACTGTGCATATTTAACATATAATAAAATTCTGAAGAGGCTGGGCATGGTGGCTAATGCCTATAATCCCAGCACTTTGGAAGACCAAGGCAGGTGAATCACTTGAGGTCAGGAGTTCAAGACCAGCCTGGCCAACATGGCAAAACCTCATCTCTACTAAAAATGCAAAAATTAGCTGGGTGTGGTGGCACACACCTGTAATCCCAGCTACTCAGGAGGCTGAGGCAGTAGACTCGCTTGAACCCAGGAGGCAGAGGATGCAGTGAGCCGAGATTACGCCACTGCACTCCAGCCTGGGCCACAGAGTGAGACTGTCTCAAAAAAAAAAAGTCTGAAGAAATATAAAGGAACGTTTCATATGAAACTCATTTACCTGGTAATGATGGCAGGTAGAAGGCAGGAGGAGGAGAATACAATTGGAGAAGGCTGCGACAAGGGGCTTCAACTTCACTGCTGATGTTTCATTTTTTAAGCTGAGTGACAAGTTCATCAATGTCCATTCTTGATACCATTGTGTACCTTAAATATTTAATAATAAATAGGCCGGGCGCTGTGGCTCATGCCTATAATCCCAACACTTTGGGAGGTTGAGGTGGGCAGATCACAAGGTCAGGAGTTCGAGACCAGCCTGGCCAAGATGGTGAAACCTCGTCTCTACTAAAAAATACAAAAATTAGCCGGGCGCAGTGGCAGGTGCCTGTAATCCCAGCTACACAGAACACTGAGGCAGGAGAATTGCTTGAACCCAGGAGGCGGAGGTTGCAGTGAGCCAGGATTGTGCCACTGTACTCTAGCCTGGGCAACAGAGCAAGACTCCATCTCCAAATATATATATATATATATTTTTTTTAATAATAAATAAAAAGGAATGCACAGTTTTGGGTTTGTTTTTTTTTTTTTTTTTTTTTTTTAGATGGAGTCTTGCTCTGTTACCCAGGCTGGATGGCACAATCTTGGCTCACGGCAACCTCTGCCTCCCAGATTCAAGCGATTCTCCTGCCTCAGCCTCCTGAATAGCTGGGATTACAGGTACACACCACCATGCCCAGCTAATTGTGTATTTTTAGTAGAGACAGGGTTTCATCATGTTGGCCAGACTGGTCTCAAACCCCTGACCTCAAGTGATTCACCTGACTTGGTCTCCCAACGTGCTGGAATTACAGGCATGAGCCACTGTGCCCAGCCAGGAATGTGTAGATTTAATGTGAGTTTAGCAAATGGTTTGTCCTATTTGAGGGGAGAGTGAGGTCAATTTTTATTAACATGTCCAAAAACTTGGTTTGAGCTTAGATTTCTGACACTAAAAAGAAAAAATGTTTCATTTTTTTAAATTGGACTGAACCTTAGGAGAAAACGGAAAATTGTACTGCATTCTTGCATAGTCAACTAATGTAAATAGCTTCAAGCAACAAACTAGTTATTATTGATTTATTTCAAAAGAGCTGAGTCAGGCTGGACATGGTGGCTCACGCCTATAATCCCTAAACTTTGGGAGGCTGAGGCAGACAGATCACTTGAGGTCAGGAGTTCGAGACCAGCCTGGCCAACAATGGTGACACCGTCTCTACTAAAAATACAAAAATTAGCCAGGCATGGTGGCACATGCCTGTAGTACCAGCTACTGGGGAGGCTGAGGCAAAAGAATCACTTGAACCCGCTAGGGGGAGGTCACAGTGAGCCGAGATTGCACCACTGTACTCCAGCCTGGGCAACAGAGTGAGACTTTGTCTCAAAAAAAAAAAAAAAGAGCTGAGTCAGATTCTGACTTGTTTAATGGACTCAGTCGTGATGTGTTGCCTGTCTGCTCCAAGTTCCCCTGTTCCAGACACGTCTGCTGCAACATTACAAGGATCCGCATGCCCTCAGAATAGCAACTTTCCATCACCTGCCTCATCAGAGCAAACGGAAGTGTAAGTGGCAATGACGTTAGTATTTCTGTGTGTGAAAACCTAGTGCGAATTTTCCCGTCTCCGGCAAAAGTTCACAAGCCATCATTATAGAAAAGCAGAAGAAAAAACTGCTTGTTCTGCTTTTAGTGACCTCAGAAACAGTTGTTAAAACTCTTTTAAAAAAAAAGACAGGGTCTTGCTATGCTGCCCAAGCAGGTCTCCATCTCCAGGGCTCATGCCCAGCTGGGACTACGGGCGCACCATCACACCAAGCAAAACTGTCTTTTGATTTCAAATTACTTAAATACTTCTTTAAGTGTCTCTTAACATTGCTTATATTCCAGTTACCTAAATCACGAGCTTTTTTTTTCCTTCAAAGACCCCCCAAAAGTAACATCCTTTGCAACTACAGGGCAGGTACTGCCCTCTAGTGTTTACACTTCTATAATAAAACCTTTACACACAACCCTTTGATCTGACCTCAAAGCATGGAAAATTTGTAAAAAATTAAATAATATCCTATTAACCCAAAATATTTCACCTTCACACTACTGGCATTCTGATCATCCTTGTTGTAGGGTTGGCTTGTTCGCTGTGGGACATTTGGCAGCACCCTGGCATCTGCCCACTCGATGCAGTAGCACTCCCACACACATACCCCAGTGTGACAACCAAAAATATCTCCTGACACAGCTAAATGTCCCCAGGGAACGAAATCACCCCTGGTTGAGATCCACTGTATTACCTAAAGGTTGTCCAAAACATTCTCATTAGACCTGAAAATTATAAGGAAAAAGGGCTTCTCTGTGCTAATTCCTTTGAGTGAGATAAAGAATTTCATTTATGCATGAAAAACAAGGAGGTACATACAGAAGTAAGATATTCAGCTCCCCACCTCCATGTACCCGCAAAGTCCTTGGGACATTTTTTACACCTTTAGCTTTCTGTTCCAGCTTTACCTCTTAGACCTCTTCGCTTCCTTTCAAAGTACATCGCAAACAAAGCTTGCCCTTCTAGCCAAATGCAGAGAACGTGGTAGGGAAAAGGATGAAGTGAGTCTGAGCGTTTGTACTCAATAAAAAGGTTCAGCTGGGTGCAGTGGCTCATGCCTGTAATCTCAGCTCTTTGGATGGCCAAGGTGAGTGGATCACTTGACGTCAGGAGTTCAAGACCAGCCTTGGCAACATGGCAAAACCCCGTCTCTATTAAACACACAAAAATTAGCTGGGTGCAGTGGCAGGTGCCTGTAGTCACAGCTATTCTGGAGGCTGAGGCACGAGAATCCCTTGAGCCTGGGAGACTGGGAGGTTGCAGTGAGCCAAGATCACCCCACTGCACTCCAACCTAGGCAACAGAGCAAGACTCTCTCTTAAAAAAAAACGGGGAGGAGGGGGTTCTAGCAAAGCATTAAGGCTCAGCATTAATAATGCAGCCAACCAGGAACCTGTATTGATTGTCAGCTTAATACGAAAAGTCTTATAAAATATGAAAAGAAGTTTCAAATCTGGCTTTTAGAAAGATATGTAAGAGGGTTTATTCCAATCTGCTATGAATGATTTTTCCTCATACAAACATATTATGCTTATAAACCTTGGTTCTGTAAATTACCGAGAACTTGATATTTAAAAAATTAAAAAGAGTTTGACCATTACTGATGACTTCCTCCCCTCATCAAATTTCTCACTGACTTAGTTGATTTCACTAAAGAACTAAACAAACAATAAGAATAATAGGGCTGGGTGCAGTGGCTGATGCCTGTAATCCCAGCACTTTGGGAGGCTGACACAGGTGGATTACTTGAGGCCAGAAGTTCAAGATCAGCCTGGCCAACATGGTGAGACCCCATCTCTACTAAAAATACAAAAAATTAGCCAGAGTTAGTGCATCCCTGAGCAACTGGGACTACAAGCCTGCAGCACCACGCCTGCCTAATTTTTGTAATTTAAGTAGCCACAGGGTTTCACCATGTTGCCTAGGCTGGTCTTGAACTCCAGAGCTCAAGTGATTCACCCTCCTCGGCCTCCCAAAGTGCTGTGCTGGTATTACAGGCATTAGCCAGCACACGTGACCTAAACACATTTATATAATTAAAAATATACCACTCTTTATTAACACTTTCAAACCTAATTGTTTTTATTATTTAGTGAAATTGAAAGTCTTACAGCTCTGCAATTGTCAAGCTCTTATTAGCACACCCTTGAAATGGAAATCTGTTTTAGCTACCGTGATAGTTAATACTGAGTGTCAACTTAATTGGATTGAAGGATGCAAAGTATTGATCCCGGGTATGTTTGTGAGGGTGTTGCCAAAAGAGATTAACATTTGAGTCAGTGGGCTGGGAAAGGCAGACCTACCCTTAATCTGGGTAGGCACAGTCTAGTCAGTTCCTTCCTGCAGAAGAAACGCAGCCCTGTGGACACCTTGATATTAGCACCATAGATCCATTTCCATCATCTAACCTCCAAAACTGGAAGAAAATTCATTTGTGTGAAGTGGCTACATTTTGGTAATTTGTTATAGCAACAATAGGAAACTAATACCGAAGCATCTTTTTTTTTTTTTGAGACGGAGTTTCTCTCTTGTTACCCAGGCTGGAGTGCAATGGTGTGATCTCGGCTCACCGCAACCTCCGCCTCCTGGGTTCAGGCAATTCTCCTGCCTCAGCCTCCCAAGTAGCTGTGATTACAGGCAGGTGCCACCATTCCCAGCAAATTTCTGTATTTTTAGTAGAGACAGGGTTTCACCATGTTGACCAGGATGGTCTCAATCTCTTGACCTCGTGATCCACCCGCCTCAGCCTCCCAAAGTGCTGGGATTATAGGCGTGAGCCACCGCACCTGGCCCAGGAGCATCTTATTAGTCTTTTAGTACTCTGGCTATCCTGTTCCATCAGAATTTTGGCATTTAAATAATTATATCTCATGTTAACACGTTGGCTAAAAAACTGTATGCACTCTTTCTATAGTTGCTAATAACAATGTTATTGCTCAAATATACTCGCTACTTACCTTTAAGTAAATAATGTATTCCAAAATTAAAATCCAGGGGCAAATAGGCACACAATAAGGAGCACCACTCTAGCAATGCAAGACACATTTAGTAGACATGACACATGCATTTAAATATGCGGTAAATTCTAAGCAGCTACCTATCAAATCTCAAGTAAAAAGGTCCAGTAGCCCAACCACACTGGCTGTCAAACAAGCTGAAATTTAATTTAGAAAATAGAATCTGATTCAGAAGACAAAAATGGTAACAATAACAGTGCTACTTTGATGTGACCCTCTAGCAGAAAGCTGACCTTTTCAACAGTTGTTTTAAAAAAAAAAACAAGGTATGGCTGGGCACCATGGCTCATGCCTGTAATCTCAGCACTTTGGGAGGCCGAGGCAGGTGGGTCACCTGAGGTCATGAGTTTGAGACCACCCTGACCAACATGGAGAAACCCTGTCTCTACTAAAAATACAAAACTTAGCTGGGCGTGCTGGCACATTCCTGTAATCCCAGCTGCTTGGTAGGCTGAGGCAGGGGATTCACTTGAACCCAGGAGGCAGAGGTTGCAGTGAACTGAGATCGCACTATTGCACTCCAGCCTGGGCAACAAGAGTGGAACTCCATCTAAAATTAAAAAAACACACACACGCACACACACAAAAAAAACAAGGCATGTCTGTACGAGAGAGCTGAGCTTGATAAATGAAGAAAACAGGCCTATCCCCATAATGTAAAGAGAAATGGGTGACAATTTAGTCTCATTCTGTTCCACTATCGTTTTAATAGTAGAAGCTGCCACTGTGAAATCTTGCTGCATGGCACCTGCTAGGCCTCGTTCTCATCTCGCAGTTCCCAGAATTCCTCTTGATTGCAGCGTCCATATGCTTTTCGTTTTCCTAGCGAGGTATTATTTGGACACTCTTAAGGACTCCTTTTCTTTCTTTCTCCACAAGCTGTAGTCTCATTCTTTTGCCCAGGCTGGAGTTCAGTGGCACGATGTTGGCTCACTGCAACCTCCACCTCCTGGGTTCAAGCGATTCTCCCGCCTCAGCCCCCCGAGTAGCTAGGACTACAGGCATGCGCCACCATGCCCAGCTAATTTTTGTATTTTTAGTAGAGGCAGGGTTTCACCATGTTTGCCAGGCTGGTCTCAAACTCCTGACTTCAAGTGATCCTTCTACCTCTGCCTCCCCAGGTGCTGGGATTACAGGCATGAGCCACTGCACCTGGCCCTCTTAAGGAATCCTAATTGCAACTTTTAAGCCTTGTAATTCTTCCAAATAACTAAAGCAATAACACATATTCTAAAAAGAAAACTTTTCTTCCTTCACCAATACATTGACAAATTTGGAAAACATAATGTTCATTATTCTTGTGATCATGACTCTTGAAACTTTATGCAGCTAACTCTGTACCGAGACTAGTTCCTCATCTTTCCCAAAGTGCTTAAGAAAAACAAGAACATTTAATCCAGATGCTGTTTTCTCAATTGGCCAAAATACGTTATTCCTTGATTTGAAATGCAAGAAATTATTTTAGTTCAGCACTTACATCTAAGAAAGTAAGCTTCAGAAATTCTCCTGTTTCGTCTCCTCCTGTCATATGTCAATATCATTTGGTCTTTGGCTTCAATTAGGACATGAGTTCATTTCTTCTTAGCCCTAACTAATGGTCATGCAGAAGACTGACTTTTCAAATAGTGTGTTCACAGTGAGTTCATTACAGAACATTTTCTTTATTTTCAGCTGCCATCAATGTGGGCATCAAGATGTCCTTCTACTAAGCAGTTAAATCTGAAGCTTACGTAACATGGATTATATATGTATAGTAACTTGGAGATTTTACTGTATTTCTCTTATGAGATGTGTTACATAGTTTCTTTCTCCCTCCTTGATGTGCTACTAAACTGTCTCTGGAGAATTGTATGCTTTAAGTTAAACATCAAGTACAGTGTAGGTTGAAGGGATATTATCAAGAAAAGTAAACTCCAGCCATTTTTTTTTTTTTTTTTTTTTTTTTGAGATGGAGTTTTGCTCTTGTTACCCAGGCTGGAGTGCAATGGCGCGATCTCGGCTCACCACAACCTCTGCCTCCTGGGTTCAGGCAATTCTCCTGCCTCAGCCTCCTGAGTAGCTGGGATTACAGGAACGCACTACCACGCCTAGCTAATTTTTTGTATTTTTAGTACAGACGGGGTTTCACCCTGTTGACCAGGATGGTCTCGATCTCTTGACCTGGTGATCCACCTGCCTTGGCCTCCCAAAGTGCTGGGATTACAGGCGTAAGCCACCGCGCCCGGTCAACTCCAGCCATTTTTAAGCTATACTGAAGATCTTTCCCTCTTACATTTCTGTGATGAGACAGCTAATCACAACTAAGCAGGTTATGAAGACCTAAACTGACACTGTACACAAGACAACGCTACAAAAGGTGGAAGACACAAAGACAGTTCCTACGCTCCACAGAATTTCCCCGGGAGGAGTACTGCCTTTCAGTTTTCTCTTTTGTGGGAACAGAAAGAATAATGGTAAGAGGCTGAGCAGTGACTGCATCATGAGGGAACTCTAGACAAGCAACCCATGGATATGCAAGAGAAAGACTGTCTCCAGGGTTCCATGAAAGAGACTGCCTGAAGATGGGTGGGATCTGGATGAGATGGAAAACATTCCAGGCAGAGGGAAAAGTGTGAGCAAGGACAGGGAGATTTGTGTGTTCATTTCCTGGGGCTGCTGGAACAAAGTATCACAAACTGGTGGCTTGAAACAGCAGAAATCTCTCACAGTTCTGAAGGCCGAAGTCTGAAATCGAGTTGTGGGCAGGGCCATACTTTCTCTGAAGGCTCTAAGAGAGGATTTTCCTTGCCTCGTCCTAGCTTCTGATGGTTGCAGACAATTCTTGTCATTCTTCGGTTTGTAGACACATCACTCCAATCTCTGCCTCCACCATGACATGATGTTTTCTTTGTATGTCTCTCTGTTCATGTTCCCCTCACCGCTCTGTGTCTATACCTCCTCCTCTTATAAATACACAGCTCATATTGGATTAGGGCCCATCCACCCAATTCGACTTCATCTTAACTACAACTGCAATGACTCTGTCTCCAAATAAGGTCACATTCATAGGTAGGCATTAGAACTTGAACGTATCTTTTTGGAGGACACAATTCAACCCACAACATATGGTCATGAGAAGTTCAATGTGGTTACAAAGTAGAGTGTATCTAGGGAAAGAGTGGAAGGAAACAGGAAAAGGGGGCTGGAGTGTAGAGAACCTTAATGAATAAGTGATGAGGCTGCACAGAATATTTTTAAGTAGAAGAATATTACTGGCCAGGCATGGTGGCTCACGCCAGTAATCCCAGCACTTTGGGAGGCCAAGGTGGGTAGATCCCTTGAGTTCAGGAGTTCGAGACCAGCCTGGGTTACATGGCAAAACCTCATCTCTACTAAAAATGCAAAAATTACCTGGGCATTGTGGTGCATGCCTGTGATTCCAGCTTCTTCGGGGAGTTGAGGTGGAAGGCTCACTTGAGCCTGGGAGGCAGAGATTGCAATAAGCTGAGATCGCCCCACTGCACCCCAGCCTGGGCAACAGACTGAGACACCATCTCAAAAAAAAAAAAAAAAGGAGTATTACTAATAAAGTTGTCAATTTGGAAAAATTGATTTGTCATTATTTTTAAAAATTCATTATAGTAGACAAAGAGAATAGAATAGGAAAAGTCAGAGAGCTACTTCAGGAATAGAGGGGGTTTGTGATTCATCAAATAAAATAGTCCACAGATCTGTAAAGAATGGGACATACAAGAGAGCCTGGTTATAAGAGATGAAGTCTGACTGAAGCTGGGGACTGGGAGAATAGTGTTAGAATTATTATCATTGTTACATTAACCAAACTGCATTCTAACACCAATTCTCGGGCATCAACTGGGTATTCTACAACTCAATTCTGATACTAACTACTGAGAAATAAAAATAAAATCCTAAGCACCCCCAACTAAATGAATGGACCCCTTCTTGGTCAAGGGACCCAAGAGAAGCCTTAGAAACTGAGTTCTTGGTCATGATGGGACAGGTTAGACAAGCCTCGTTATACTGCGCCCCCCGCAACTGGCTTTCTTTCCTAAAAGTTAAAGAGAAACCAGCCCTTTTATTTTTATTTATTTACTTTTGAGACAGGTGGTGCTCTGTCACCCAAGCTGGCGTACAATGGTGCAGACACTGCAGCCTTCACCTCCTGAGCCTGTGGAATCCTCTGGCCTCAGTCCCTCAGGTAGCTCTGATGCCAGGCTAATGTTTGTATTTTTGTAGAGATGGGGTTTCTCCATGTTGCCCAGGCTGTTCTTGAACTGAGCTCAGGTAATATGCCCCATCTCCTAAAGTGCTGGGATGACAAGCATGAGCCACTGTGCCCGGCCATAACCAGCCCTTCCAAAAGACTTGCTCCACTGCTGATTTATACAACTGACCAGCATCCTTCCTGATAAGAGACCGCTGACCAGGGACTGGTCCTGGCCAGTTTACAGAGGCTGTGCACAGGATGCCTCTACTCCTCCGTTTCACCTTCTGACATGTGCAGCCTAATTTTAACACATTTAAGTATTAAGTCACCACCCCAAAGTAAACATGCAACATATGTAACATGCATGTTGGCTTACTAGCATGTGCCCCCACTTCATGAATATTCACAGCTCCCCCTATAACCTGTTACTGTATACACAGCCAACCCGTTCAGCATCAGTTCCTGCCTCACCCTCTCAAAGTGCCTGCTTTCAGTTTCTACCAGAGGCTACACTTCGCAGCCTGCAGGCTACAGTCCTTTATAAAAAATAAAACTCTTGTTTCCAAATTTATGAACCTCAAGTGCAGAATCCACAGGTTAATTGCATCTTGGGTGTCAGAAACCACCCAAACTTCTGCCCAACCAACTATAAATTTGGGGCTTCCCACAACCTCCTCAGGTTCAATAATTTGCTAGACCAATGCAGAACCCACTGTTCCAGGTAAATAATACAACCGTCATTTAACATCGCATTTGTCTCATAAAGAATACAATTCACACGGTGCAGTGGTTCATGCCTGTAATCTCAACATTTTGGGAGGCCAAAGCAGGAGGATTGCTTGAGTCCAGGAGATGGATTCTAGCCTGGGAAACATAGCAAGACCCATCTCTACAAAAAAATTTTAAATATTACCTGGATGTCATGGTGCAAGCCTGTGGTCCTAGCTACTCAGACAGAGGCTGAGGTGAAAGAATCACTTGAGCCCAAGAAGCCAAAGCTGCAGTGAGCCATGTTTGTGCCACTGTACTCCAGCCTGGATAACAGACCTGAATGACAATTTTCTTTGCCTCAAAAAAATAATAATAATAATACAATTCAATAAAACAAAAAACAGCCAGTCATGGTGATGTGTACCTGTAGTCCCAACTACTTGAGGGGCCTAAGGCAGAAGGACTGCTTGAGCCTGGAGCTTGAGGCTACAGTGAGCTATGATTGCACCACTGTACTCCAGCCTCGGTGGCAGAATGAGACCATCTCAAAAAAAAAAAAGGCCGGGCACAGTGGCTCACATCTCTAATCCCAGCACTTTGGGAGGCTGAGGTGGGCAGATCACCTGAGGTTAGGAGTTCGAGACCAGCCTGGCAAACATGGTGAAACTTCATCTCTACTAAAAAAAAAAAAAAAAAAAGAAAAATACAACAAAATTAGCCAGACATGGTGGCATGTGCCTGTAATCCCAGCTACTTGGGAGGCTGAGGCAGAAGAATCGCTTGAACCGGGGAGGTGGAGGTTGCAGTTAGCCAAGATTGTGCCACTGTACTCCAGACTGGGCAATAAGAGTGAGACTCCACCTCAAAAAAAAAAAAAAAAGAAGAAGAAGAAAGAAAAAGAAAACAATTCAAGAACAACCAATGAAAAAGACACATAGGGCAAGGTCTGAGGGTATGGGAGTGGGGAGTGGGAACAGAGCTTCCCATGCCTTCTCATAGAATCTGGGTGCATCACCCTCCCAGTACATCAATGTGTTCACAGTCTAGGAGCCTCCACTGAGCCTCAGAGTCTGGATTATTTATTAAATCATTGGCCACTCGATTGAACGCAGTCTCTAGACCCTCTCTCCTCCAAGGATATCAGGGGTAGGGTAGGGCAGTGAAATTGAAAGAGTAAAAGTTTCAATCCCCTGAACCTACGCTTAGTCTTTCTCGTGTGACCAGCCAGTCTCTTGAAAATACCAAAGGACTCACAGTGAGTCACTTCATTCACATCGACTCACGTATGGTCAAAAGGGGATCACAACGAATAACAAAAGATATTTCCACTTGTGTCCCTTAGGAAATTCTAAGGGTTTTAGTTAGTTAGCTTTTAGAAATGGGGGTCTCACTCCCTTACCCAGTCTGGAGGGCAGTGGTACAATCATAGCTCATTGCAGCCTCAAACTCTTGGACTAAAGCAGTCCTCCAGCACTGGCCTCTTAAAAGTGCTGGAATTACAGGCATGAGCCACCGCGCCCATCCTCCAAGCATTTCTGAACCCGTGTGTTGGCAACCAGAGACAAAGATCAGACATACAGGCATACTTCAGGGATGTCACAGCTTGTGTTCCAGACCACAGCAATAAAGTAAATATGACAATACCACAAGCGAGTCACACAAACTTTTTGGTTTCCCAGTGCTTATAAAAGTTACATTTCTATTATACTGTAGACTATTAACTGTGCAATAGTATTATGTCTAAAAAAGTACAAACCCTTATTTGAAAATACTTCATTGCTAAAAAAAAAAAAAAAAAAGTTAATGCCGGGCGCGGTGGCTCAAGCCTGTAATCCCAGCACTTTGGGAGGCCGAGGCGGGTGGATCACGAGGTCAAGATATCGAGACCATCCTGGTCAACATGGTGAAACCCCGACTCTACTAAAGATACAAAAAATTAGCTGGGCATGGTGGCGCGTGCCTGTAATCCCAGCTACTCAGGAGGCTGAGGCAGGAGAATTGCCTGAACCCAGGAGGCGGAGGTTGCGGTGAGCCGAGATTGCGCCATTGCACTCCAGCCTGGGTAACAAGAACGAAACTCCGTCTCAACAACAACAACAACAAAAAGTTAATGGTCATCTGAGTCTGGTGGAGACTCTTGTCTTTATGCTGTTGGCTACCGACTGATCACAGTGCTGGCTGCTGAACACTGAGGTGGCTGTGGCAATTTCTTTTTTTTTTTTTTGAGACGGAGTTTTGCTGTTGTTACCCAGGCTGGAGTGCAATGGCACAATCTCGGCTCACCACAACCTCTGCCTCCTGGGTTCAGGCAATTCTCCTGCCTCAGCCTCCTGAGTAGCTGGGATTACAGGCATGCGCCACCGTGCCCAGCTAATTTTTTGTATTTTTAGTAGAGACGGGTTGTCACCTTGTTGACCAGGATGGTCTCGATCTCTCGACCTCGTGATCCACCCGCCTTGGCCTCCCAAAGTGCTGGGATTACAGGTGTGAGCCACCACACCCGGCGGCAATTTCTAAAATAAAACAATGACATCTGCAGCATCAGCTGACTTTCCCTTTCACAGGAGGTTTCTCTAGCACGCGACGCTTTCTGATAGCATTTACTCACAGTAGAATTTCTTTCAAAATTGGAATCAGTCCTCAAACACTGCCACTGCTCTAACAAGTAAGTTGATGTAGTGTTTTAAATCCTTTGTTGTCATTTCAACTATGTTCACAGCATCTACACAAGAAGTAGATTCCATCTCAAGAAACCTTTTTCTTTGCTTATCCATAAGAAGCAACTCTGCATCTATTAAAGTTCTATCATGAGATTGAGGCAACTCAGTTTCATCTTCAAGCTCCGCTTCTAATTCTAGTTCCCTTGCTATTTCTACTACATCAGCAGCTATTTCCTCCACTGAAGTCTCAAACTCCTCAAAGTCATCCATGAGGATTGGAATCAACCTCTTCCAAACTTCTGTTAATGTTGATATTTTGACCTCCCATGAATCATAAATGTTCTTTTTGTTTTTTTGTTTTCTTGAGGTGGAGTTTCGCTCTTGTCACCCAGGCTGGAGTGCAGTGGTGCAATCTCCGCTGACCGCAACCTCCACCTCTTGGGTTCAAGTGATTCTCCTGCCTCAGCCTCCTGAACAACTGGGATTACAGGTGCCTGCCACCATGCCTGGCTAATTTTTGTATTTTTAGTAGAGACAGGGTTTCAGCATGTTGTCCAGGCTGGTCTCAAAGTCCTGACCTCAGGCAATCCACCCACCTCAGCATCCCAAAGTGCTGGGATTACAGGCATGAGCCACCACACCCAGTCTTGAATCATAAATGTTCTTAACGGCATCTAGAATGCTGATTCCTTTCCAGAAGGTTTTCAATTTTCTTTGCCCAGATCAATCAAAGGAATCACTATCAATGGCAGCTATAGCCTTATGAAATATATTTCATAAATAATAAGACTTGAAAGTCCAAATTGCTCCTTTATTCCTGGGCTGCAGAACAAAAGTTGTGTTAGCAGGCATAAAAACAACAGTAATTTCCTTGTACATCACCATCAGAGCTCTTGGGTGACCAGGTGCATTGTCTGTGAGCAGTAATGCTTTGAAAGGAATCCTTTTTTCTGAGGAGTAGATCTCAACAGTGGGCTTAAAGTATTTAGTAGCTGGGTAAGGTAGCTCATACCTGCAATCCCAGCACTTTGAGAAGACAAGACAGGAGGATCACTTGAGCCCATGAGTTTAAGACCAGTCTTAAACTCTGTGCAACATGGCAAAACCCTGTCTTGACAAAAAACACAAAAAAATAGCCAGATGTGACAGCACTTACCTGTGGTCTCAGCTACTAGGGAGGCTGAGGTGAGAGGATCCCCCAAGCCTGATGAGGTCAAGGCTGCAGTGAGCCATGAGCATGCCACTGCACTCCAGCCTGGGGACAGAGTGAGAACCTGTCTCAAAAACAAACCAAAAAGAAAGTATTCAGTAAACCATGCTGTAAACAGATACGCTATAATCTAGGCTTTGTTTTCCTATTGATAGAGCACAGGCAGAGTAGATTTAGCATAATCTTTGCAGTGAACTGAGGTCGCCCCACTGCACTCCAGCCTGGGCAACAGACGGAGACTCTGTCATAAATAAATAAATAAATAGTCTCAAAACACCATTCTTTTTTTTTTTTTTTTTTGAGATAGAGTCTCACTGTCGCCCAGGCCAGAGTAATATATCGCAATCTCGGCTCACAGCAACCTCTGCCTTCTGGGTTCAAGTAATTCTCCTGCCTCAGCCTCTCAAGTAGCTGAGATTACAGATGTGTACCACCATGCCCAGCTAATGTTTTTGTATTTTTAGTTGAGATAAGGTTTCCCCATATTGGCCAAGCTGGTCTCAAACTCCTGACCTCAAGTGATCCACTCACCTCGGCCTCCCAAAGTGCTGGGATTACAGGCGTGAACCACCAGGCCTGGCCTCAAAACACCATTCTTAATGGCTGCATAATATCTTACTTATGAGTAAGACAATTTACTATTACCCTATTGCTGGACATTGAGGCTGCTTCAAGTTTTTCCCTTACAACGAACATTTTGTTGCTTTACAGATTATTTCCTTAGAATAAATTCTTAGAATTCTATTGCAATCTATTCCTGTAATGAGTTTTCTTTTTTAAGTTTTATTTATCTAATGAAAGTAATTTAGGTTGTGTTATCATACTATACCTGTTTTTTTGTTTGTTTGTTTGTTTGTTTTGTTTTGTTTTTTGAGATGGAGTTTCGCTGTTGTTGCCCAGACTGGAGTGCAATGGCACAACCTCGGCTCACCGCAACCTCCGCCTTCTGGGTTCAAGCAATTCTCCAGCCTCAGGAGATAGAGGGAGACTGTAGTCCCGCTGGGACTATAGGCGCACATCACCATGCCCAGCTAATTTTTGCATTTTTAGTAGAGATGGGGTTTCACCTTGTTGACCAGGATGGTCTCGATCTCTTGACCTCAAGATCCACCCACCTCGGCCTACCAAAGTGCTGGAATTATAGGCATGAGCCACCACGCCTGGCCTGTTTTTTAAAATCAATATTATGCTACTATGAGGACTTAGTAGGAAAAAAATGAAACACATTTTACTCTTGCTTGATTTCTTTAAGATTTTTAATCATTAATTTTTTCTTTTTTTTTTTTTTGAGATGGAGTTTCCCTCTTGTCACCCAGGCCAGAGAGCAATGGCATGATATCATCTCATTGCAACCTCTGCCTCCCAGGTTCAAGGGATTCTCCTGCCTCAGCCTCCCAAATAGCTGGGATTATAGATGCCTGCCACACACCCAGCTGTATTTTTAGTAGAGATGGTGTTTCACCATGTTGGTCAGGCTGGTCTCAAACTCCTGACCTCAGGTGATCTACCCACCTCGGTCTCCCAGAGTGCTGGGATTACAGGCGTGAGCCACTGTGCCCAGCCATTAATTTTTTCATATGTAAAAGTTGTCAGAATCAAAATGGAGTCACTAATGTTAAGAAAATCCTGCTGGGCATGGTGGCTCACGCCTATAATCCCAGCACTCTGGGAGGCCGAGGTGGGCGGATCACCTGAGGTCAAGAGTTCAAGACCAGCCTGACCAACATGGTAAAACCCTGTCTTTAAAAAAAAAAAAAAAGAAAGAAAATCCTGACAAGGCCAGAAGAGGTCATAATGAGAGGGTTTTTATACTTGTATGCCTGAAAACGAAAAGTCTCTACAAAAAACACACCTTACACAAAGGCCATCACAGTCTTCACACAAAAAAAGACTTCTACAAGGACATCTGCCCAGCAACTACTTATTTCACCTCAGAGTGGTATCACCCCTGTTATTAATCCTTGTAGCCAGAGATAATTATTTCAAAATAATTGCATAATCCTCCTGATTATTTTCCTGTAAAAACTTCAGTCTCCCTCTATCTCCCTGAATACGCACGTCATTTACTATGGCATGCGGATTCCCATTGCAATGCTTTTAGAGAGCCTCTCCTTCTGCCTGCTATTTAGGTTAACATATATCAGGTCCAGATCTTACTATCTTCATAAAATTAAATTTGATTCAAATAGTTTAGTGGAGCATCATCTGCTTTTCCCCCAGAATTTAAGCCACTTACTCATTTACTATCTTATTGTATTGTATTTGTCAGAACTTCCAAAACAACTTCAAATTATGGAGGCTGAGAGACAACAATGGCCAGATCATATGCAGAATTGAACTTTGACCCATCATATGCAGGACCTTGCCCAGGAGATCAACCCTTTATTTACCACAAACAACTCAGGAAGACAGCCTGCTGTAAGTCAGACTTAGAGGAAGCCAGTTTGCTATCTGTTTTTTTTTTTTTTTGAGACTGAGTCTTGCTCTGTCACCAGGCTGGAGTGCAGTGGCACAATCTCGGCTCACTGCAACCTCCACCTCCTGGTTTCAAGCGATTCTTCCGCCTCAGGCTCCCAAGTAGCTGGGACCACAGGCACGTGCCACCATGCCCGGCTAATTTTTTTGTATTTTTAGTAGAGACGGGGTTTCACCGGGTTGGCCAGGATGGTCTCCATCCCTTGACCTCATGATCCGCCCTTCTCGGCCTCCCAACGTGCTGGGATTACAGGTGTGAGCCACTGCGCCCGGCCTCTCCAGTTTGCTATCTCTCATGACAATCTAGGAAGCTAAAAAATAACTTCTGTAACAATTGGCCTAAAATGGCCAGGACTTGATCAATAACTGACAGCTTCCCGAATTTTAGTTCCCATTTCCAACATAGGACCAACCAAGGAAAGCCAAATATGCATCCCTGACCAATCACACAGGATGTCCCACTTCTGGTTAGCTCACCCCAGCTTCCTCACACCAACAGCCTCCCATCAGGGCACACCTGAAGGCTTTTTTCCCCTATAAAGCTTTCTCATTTCTCTGCCTGCCTTTGGGTCTCTGCCCAAATGCCAGTGCTGGTGACTGACTCGCTGGCTAAAGCGAGCTCAGAATAAAAGCCTTTGCTTCTCTCATATGGTAGGTCTTTTTTTCTTTTCTTTTCTTTTGAAGACAATCTTACTCTGTCACCCAGGAGTGCAGTGGTGTGATCTCAGCTCACTGGAATCTCTGCCTCCCGGTTCAAGTGATTCTCCTGCCTCAGCCTCCTGAGTAGCTATGACTACAGGTGCGTGCCACCAGGAGTTCAAGACCAGCCTGGCTAACATGGTGAAACCCCACCTCTACTAAAAATAGAGAGTGGTGGTGGACGCCTATAAATCTCAGCTACTCGGGAAGCAGAGGCAGGAGAGTCACTTGAACCAGGGAGGCAGAGTTTGCAGTCAGCCAAGATCACACCACTGCAGGCTGGGCAACAAGAGTAAAACTCCATCTCAATAAATAAATAAAAAAATTTTAAATGACAAAAAATAGAGGAAACATTATCATCCCATATGAAAAATAATTAGTATAATTATTATATTTAAAAACTGAGGTTAGGCACGGTGGCTCACTCCTGTAATCCCAGCACTTTGGGAGGCTGAAGTGGGTGGATCACTTAAGGCCAGAAGTTCGTCATCAGCCTGGCCAACAGGGCGAAACCAGATCTCTACTAAAAATACAAAAATTAGCCAGGGTGGTGGAATCCCAGCTACCCGGTGGCTGAGGCACAAGAATCACTTGAACCCAAAAGGCAGAAGTTGCAGTGAGCCGAGATGGCACCACTGCACTCCAGCCTGGACAACAAAGCAACGCTCTGACTCAAAAAAAAAAAAAATATATATATATATATATATATATATATATATATATATATATATATATATGTGTGTGTGTGTTAATAGAATAAAGTAATTTACATAGAATCAAAGGAAGGAAGAATTTGGCAGCATTAGTCTAGTAGTTCTGAATGTACTGCTGCCGAGGTGAGACAAGCTAAACACAACAAATACTAAAACCTCTAGAAAGAATATTCTAGGGCTGGGCGCCGTGGCTCAAGCCTGTAATCCCAGCACCTTGGGAGGCCGAGGCGGGTGGATCACAAGGTCAAGAGATCGAGACCATCCTGGTCAACATGGTGAAACCTCGTCTCTACAAAAAATACAAAAAATTAACTGGGCAGGGTGGTGCGTGCCTGTAGTCCCAGCTACTTGGGAGGCTGAGGCAGGAGAATTGCTTGAACCCAAGAGGCGGAGGTTGCGGTGAGCTGAGATCACACCATTGCACTCCAGCCTGGGTGACAAGAGCGAAACTCTTTCTCAAAAAAAAAAAAAATAATAGTATGGATAAGGGTAGGTTCCTCATATTTGTCAAGTACATAAAATATCCCAAAAGACCATCTAGGTTCCTCATATTTGTCAAGTACATAAAATATCCCAAAAGACCATCTAGCACCCTCTCCTCTGCTTCTATGCTCACCTGAGAGGATTCTGATTATGCACTTGGCCTCTCAGTTACCTTTCCCAGAAGGGATACATTAGACCACCTAGCCACATGACTACTGTACTTGAAATCCAGACTAGGCACAGTGCTCACGACAGTAATCCCAGCACTTTAGGAGGCAAAGGAGGGAGGATCACTTGAGCCCCAAAGTTTGAGACCAGCCTGGGCAACATGGTGAGACCCCATCTTTATAAAAATAAAAAGAAGAAGAAAGCAACTAAATAAAGTCTGTTTAAAAGAAAAAAGAAGTGGCTAATCTGAATTGAGATGTTCTGTAAGCATAAAATTCATCCCAGATTTGGAAGCCTTTGTATGAAAAAATACACACAAAAAAATCTAACGATTTCTTAGGTTGATTTCATGTTCAAAGTATAATATTTTTAATATATCGGGTTAATTAAAATATATTTAAATTAATTTTACCTGTTTCTAGGTTTTTAAATATGACTACTAGAAAATTCTAAATATATCTGTGACTTGAATTTTTATTTTTTATTTTTATTTTTATTTTTTTGAGACAGTCTTACTCTGTCAGCCAGGCTGGAGTGCAGTGGTGCCATCTTGGCTGACTTAGATCTCCACCTCTCGGGTTCAAGCGATTCTTGTACCTCAGCCACCCAGGTAGCTGGGATTCCATCACCCTGGCTAATTTTTGTATTTTTAGTAGAGACGGGGTTTCACCATGTTAGCCAGGCTGGTCTCAATTCCTAATCTCAGGTGATCCACCTGCCTCAGCCTCCCAAAGTGCTGGGATTATAGGTGTGAGCCACCGCACCCCACCAACTTGCATTTTTGACAGAATTATATTTCTATTAAAGAGCACCGATTTAAACTCTGAATAATTATACCACGGTCAATGTAAATATACAATCTCCCTGTAAATTAACAAATTGACACCTTGGTTTAGAAATCTGACTTTGGAGAATTTTCATGGCACAAGTCTGTCACTCACAAATTGATCGATTTTGTATTTACAAAATCAAATAAATCTCCTTCCATAGCCCTACAAAATGAAGGATCAGGCCTTCACTGAAGTGAGCAAATCAAAACTTTGGCATCTTCTGAGCTTTCTGGGCACAAGCTGTCAACTCAGACATTTCTGTGCCTGCAGTTTTGCTCTTGGTTTATAATCTTGGGTTTAGGCTACGTTTTTCAAGGGATAGAGTTGATATCATTCATCTTTGTTTTCCTATCGCTTATGTGATAGTTTTTAAAAGCTTGTTAAATAAACATTCTACATTTTATGCCTTTGATCATAGCTATAAGACTGCTTCCCTTGAAAAGGATTTGTATATAAATCCCCATGATTTTTTTCTTAATATGTTAATTGCAAACTGCTTATAAAATTGAGTACACAAAGACCTGAAAGACAGCAGTTACTTACAGTCACATAAAATAAAAATGGCAAGTGATATCTAATTAATAGCTAATAACCTAATAATATGGAGTGGAAGCTTGATAACCATTAAAGCACACCGTATTTTATTATTAAGGACAGAGCCTTAGAGACAGACCACAGAATTGATATTTCATCATTATGTGATGGCCTACATTATATGACCTCTTATTTGTCCCTCAATTCCAATAGCAACCTCAAGGCTGATACAGAACAGCAGCAGAAAGGAAAATAGATGACACAAAAAGAAAAGTAGGTTCATCGTGGGACGGGTATAATCCTTGGCCTCACAGCAAAGACCAGATGGCAGTAACTCCTGTCTCAGCAAGCAGCTCCTCAATGTCCTACGGGTGTAAACAACAAATTCACATTATCTTCATCTGCTAATAATTTTTTTTTAAATATTGTAGCAGCATCAAAACAATGCTGAAAATACAATTCCTCAATATAAGAAGAAAAAAAATTCTGCTAAATATTTAGTCTGTCAAAAGGCAAACTCTTTTCTGAGAAATGCTATTACCCACTAGAAAATCTTGGCTTCTTAAAATCCAAGGATATTCTCATCTCTTTTTTTATTTTTTGATCAGAGTCTCTCTGTTGCCCTGGCTGGAATGCAGTGGCACAATCTTGGCTTGCTGCAACCTTCACCTCCCCAGTTCAAGTAATTCTCCTGCCTCAGCCTCCTGAGTAGCTGGGACTAGAGGACAGGCATACACCACCACGCCTGGCTAATTTTTGTATTTTTTAGTAGAGATAGGGTTTCACCATATTGCCAGGCTGGTCTCGAACTCCTGACCTGATGATCCACTCACCTCAGCCTCCCAAAGTGCTGAGATTACAGGGGTGAGCCACTGTGCCTGGCCTCTTATTTTTAAATAAAGTAAATGGCCCTAATTTTACACAATTTTGTGGTTTTGTAAAAGCCAATGAAAATATCTGAGAAACTATTGGCATTAGTTTTACTGCAGTTAAATATTTGCTAATTTTGCTGGGTGCAGTGGCCCGTGCCTGTAGTCCCAGCTACTCGGGGGGCTGAAGCAGGAGGATGGCTTGAGCCCAGGAGTTCTGGGATATAGTGTGCTATTCTGATCATGTGTCTGTGCTAAGTTCGGCATCAATATGGTGACCTCTTGGGAACAGAGGACCACCAGGTTGACTAAGGGAGGAGTGAACTGGCCCAGGTTGAAAATGGAGCAGGTCAGAACTCCTGTGCTGATCAGTAGCAGAATCGAGACTGCGAAGAGCCACTGCTCTCCAGCTTGGGCAACAGACCCTGTCTGTCTATCTGTCTGCCTCTCTCTCTTTCTGTCTAAACAGATAGATACATAGGGCATATATATTAATTCTATAGAAACATGTAACTGTCCTTTGACATTTTAATAAAAATTGTGTATACAAGAATTCAAATTTAATTTAATTTTCTCCTTCGATAGCTTTAAAGACACCTTTCAGTTGCACAAGACAAACTGAGGCAAATATTCTCTGAAAGGTGGCTGATTCCAATAAAACGTATAATTTTTTATTTGTAGTAGAAACGGGGTTTCACCATGTGGTGAGAAGCACCTGTAGTCCCAGTTACTCGGGAGGCTGAGACAGGACAATTCGCTTCAACCCGGGTGGAACAGGTTGGAGTAAGCCAAGAGCCACTGCACTCCAGCCTGGCAACAGAGCAAGACTTCGTCTCAAAAAAAAAAAAGTATAATTTGATGACAATTTTTCTTCAATAATTTGAGACACTTCTAACAAACTATAATTCAGTTGTCCTAATTAAAGAAAATGTTAATAATCTCACACAGTGATCTTTACAAAATTTCCCTCAATTGAACCGTTTTTTCCTTCAAAGAGAGAGGAAAGGTAGTATACATATATACCCGAGAGCTCTTGATCACTGTACACGTGGGCTGCATGTCATTTTTCAATGGTTTCCCTCTGGGTAAGTTGGCTGCTCCAGTATTTTCCAGAATTGATTCATTCTTAGGTACCAACTTGACCGTTTAATGCAGCAATTCTGGCTTTAAAATAAAAGAAAAATAGTAGTAGGAACAACGTGGAACAGTAGGCTAGCCCCTGGTGACAAGAATTTAACTAAACAGAGGTCACCCAAGTGGGAACTTGAGCTAAACTGTGCACAAACAAGTGTCAGAAGCAAAAGTGGCCTCAGCTCCAAACGCAGCACTTGATAAACCACACTCATGCTCAGCCCTCATTTCCACCTTATGAAAGCGTACATAACTCCACCATTTATAGCTGCTGAGCAGGTGGATGATATTCGTCAATGTGGGCTTTAGAATTATGCAAGATTTGAAATAAAATTAGAAAATAAGGCCAGGGACAGTGGCTCACAACTCGAATCCCAGCACTTTGGGAGGCCAAGAAGGGAGGATAGCTTAAGCCCAAGAGTTCCAGATCAACCTGGGCAACAGAGCAAGACTCCATCTGTAGTTTAAAAAAAAAAAAAAAAAAAGCCTAGTGTGGTGGCTCAAGGCTATAATCCTAGCACTTTGGGAGGCCGAGGCGGGTAGATCACGAGGTCAGGAGATCGAGACCATCCTGCCCAACAGGGTGAAACCCTGTCTCCACTAAAACACACACACAAAAAAAATAGCCGGGTGTGGTGGCGCGCGCCTGTATTCCCAACTACTTGGGAGGCTGAGGCAGGAGAATCGCTTGAGTCCGGGAGGCGGAGGTTGCAGAGAGCCGAGATCGCGCTACTGCACTCTAGCTGGGTGACAGAGCAAGACTCCGTCTCAAAAAAAAAAATTAAGAAAACAAAAGCTTAGTTAATCGTTAACAAGGATTGCAAAATGGAAAAGACAGTAAAGAAAAGGAAGGTCCTAAGGATCCGACCCACGAGTTTCTGTTCAAGTAAGACGGACCTGCCCAAAGGAAGCGACGCGGAAGTATGATCCAGAGCGCTTTTCACGCGCCTCCAGCGCCCCGCGCATGCGCAGATCTCTGTGCGCCCTAGTTTATCTAGATCACGTGGGGTGGGATCACGTGACCGGGGTTGCGGCATTTCTGGCCCAATCCGAGACGGTTTCGGAAAGCGCCCTTGTAGAGCAATAGGGTATCCTGGGTCCTTTCCGAGCCTTGACCTCCTCTTTTGCTCCTGACTTTTCGACTCTGCTCTTGAATGTATAAATTCGTCTTGGAAGAAATTTTTGCCTGCGTTCCAGGAATCACATTAGGGACACTAAAGTGATCAGCACTTTTTATTTTTTGCCTCCATCAACTAAAATAACATTAAAGTCCTGTTGCTCTCTCCCCAAGACGCTAGAATTCTATTCTATTGCTTGAGTTTCCAGAATCGCTGGAGGACGCCCTGTTGTGAAAATAGCACTCCCCCCAAAAAGGAATAGAACTGTTTTTTCTGTGTCTCAGGGGTTGAGTATTGGAGAAATAAAGATGAAAAAATTTAAAGAGGCAAGCATCCCCTGGGACTCTGACAGATAACGTACCTCAAAACTTACCCCCAAAGGTCACTTCGTCAATTTAAGCATTTAAAATCTCCCAATCTGTCTATTCAAGCCTATCAAAAATCCGAGTAGTGATGCTGAGATAACATGTAGTTGGTCCAACCCAGTGGAGCGTGAGGGGAAACAGGGCTTAGAGATATTTAATCTTAAAAATGGAGTCCTTTCCTCGTTTCCCTGAAATAAGGGTAAAAAAGCAAAATGGATGAGGCTGAGTTCTAGATCGCTAATCCTTCACGTACTGACTGCTACAGCCCAGGAAGCTTGGCAATGGTTCCTGTCACATACCCGAATATACATGGCTTGGTAAAAATACGTCTTAGTAAAACTGTCCAATTTACTGAAAAAATTTCTCACCCGTAATCCTTTCCAGAAAGATTTAACTAATTTTCCACAGATAAATCCTCCACACTACAGAAATGGGTTTGTTCTTAACTCAGCATATTCTCACAAAAGTGGCCTGTGGTGGAGCAGAGTGCAACACAGATCAGAGCTCAGAGCTTCGCTGCAGACTTGCAGTGACAGTGACCGCTGCTTCCCTTGGTTTCCTCTGCTGCTGCTGTCATTAGTTCTTTAGTAGTTTCAACTGCAGTTCCTTCCATTACACTTACAAATTCTTCTCCGGTCCCCAGAATTCCTTAGGTACGGCTCTCTATATAAATGGCTTTGGGCCAAGCACAGTGGCTCACGCCTGTAATCCTAGCACTTTGGGAGGCCGAGGCGGGTGGATCACCCGAGGTCAGTAGTTCGAGACCAACCTGACCAACATGGAGAAACACCGGTCTCTACTAAAAATACAAAATTCGCCAGGCATGGTGGCGCATGCCTGTAATCCCAGCTACCTGGGAAGCTGAGGAAGGAGAATCGTTTGAACTCCGGAGGCGGAGGTTGCGGTGAGCCGAGATCGCGCCATTGCACTCCAGCCTGAGCAACAAGAGCGAAACTCCGTCTCAAAAAATAATAATAATAACAAAAATTAAAACAAATGGCTTTGAAAGCCACTGACTACGCTCTTGGTGTCTACACAGTGCCCAGAGAAATGGACTCTGAGAGAAAATCCCTCCAGTAGCCCCTGTGAGCTAATTCTGGGGAGTGACTCCAACCAGGAAAATTCACAACCAAAGTGGAAAAGAGATCGTAGCCTTCATCATCTGCAAGATGCTGCAGTTTATTTAATAGAAAAATAATCAATATGCTGCCATAAATTTTTTTTCATTGTTTTTAAGATAATAGGAAAGTCAGAGAAAATAGACAAGTGCTTCTGGCGTCAGAGTTACTTCTTGACGCTAGAACAGGTGGTTTTCACCTGTGTGCCTATTTGGTGGCTTGTGTCAGTATTAACCATCAACATGGATGTGTCCATATTATAAGTGACCAAGTCTAAACAAAAATCAACAAAAATTTGAAATATTTGTAAATATTCGTGAAGTAGAAAAGGTCATACCTGCTTCTGATTCTTTATTGATCCGGGTTTAGGGGTTTTTATTTATTTACTTGTTTGTTTGAGACAGTCTTGCTCTGTTGCCCAGGCTGAAGTGCAGTGGCATGGTCTTAGTTCACTGCAACCTCTGCCCCCCAGGTTCAAAAGATTCTCCTGCCTCAGCCTCCAGAGTAGCTGGGATTACAGGTGAGTGCTACCACGCCTGGCTAATTTTTATATTTTTAGTACAGATGGAGTTTCACCATTTTGGCCAGGCTGGTCTGGAACTCCTAACTTCAGGAAATCTGCCTGCCTCAGTCTCCCAAAGTGCTGGGATTACAGGCATGCGTCACTGCACCCAGCTCCAGGGTATTATGGGATAACCCTACTTCAGGGTCTTACTACCCAAAAATGTGACTAGTTTTTTTTTTTTTTTTTTTTTTTGAGACGGAGTTTCACTGTTGTTACCCAGACTGGAGTGCAATGGCAGGATCTCGGCTCACCGCAACCTCCACCTCCTGGGGTCAAACAATTCTCCTGTCTCAGCCTCCCGAGTAGCTGGGATTACAGGCGCGCACCACCATGCCCAGCTAATTTTTGTATTTTTAGTAGAGACGGGTTTCACCTTGTTGACCAGGATGGTCTCGATCTCTTGACCTCGTGATCCACCCACCTTGGCCTCCCAAAGTGCCAGGATTATAGGCGTGAGCCACCGCGCCCGGCCCTAATGTGACTAGATTTTTAAGAAATCATGTATTTTAGGTTGGGTGCAGTGGCTCACACCTGTAATCCCAGCACTTTGGGAGACCGAGGCGGGCAGGTCACTTCAGGAAAGGAGTTCAAGGCCAGCCTAGGCAACACAGTGAAACTCCACCTCTACTTAAAAAAAATATGTGTATATATATATATATATATATATATATATATATATATAATTTATATATATATATATATATATATAATTTATATATATATATGTCGAGCGGGGCATGGTGGCTCCTGCCTGTAATCCCAGCTGAGGCAAGAGAATCCCTTGAACCGAGGAGGCAGAGGTTGCAGTGAGCCAAGATCATGCCACTGCACTCCAGCCTGGGCAACGGAGCAAGACTAGTCTCAAAAAAAAAAAAAAATTCCCTGGCGATCAACTCATTTTTAATTTCCGTTTTGTGGTGTAACCATTCCCCTTCAAGTTAGGGTTTGTAACACAAATAACTGCCTCAGATGGAAGTACCCAGGCCAGATTCTCAAGTCTTAGGCTGAATTAGTACATGAAAAAGGCATGCAGTAGTAGAATTCTATAATTAAGCAACAGCTGCAGAATATCATTGCATCCAGTACTAGAAACAAGAGAGGGGAAACTCTCAGCAACTGAAAGCATGTCACAATCTGAAGCCTCTCTTTAAAATATAGAACAAACTATCCTTAAAAATGTTTTCAATCACAGTCTCTCACTGAATTGCTTCATTATCTAACAACTTCATCATAAAATTTGTGTGGTTCTGGGGGGGATAGCCTGGGTATGAATACCAAGTGTGGGTGAAGGGGAGGAAAGCAGCAAAGCACACTGCCATGTGTGTACCTATGCAACTATCTTGCTCATTCTGCACATGTACCCACAAATCTATAATGCAATAAAAATTAAAAAAAAAAAATTTGTGTGGTTCTATCACGTTCTGTAACCAAGAGGTGGAAGGCTTTGAGTTTTTTAAATATATAAAACATGCAAAAAATATATTAATTTCAGTCATCAATACTTCAGTATTTTCCATCTCTCAGGAAGCAGAGTTCAATAATTATCTTTTCAATAATTTTTTTTTTTGAGACGGGGTCTCCCCTGTCTCCCAGGATGGAGTGCAGTGGCACAATCTTGGCTCACTGCAACCTCCACCTCCAAGATTCCAGTGGATTCTCAAGCCTCAGCCTCCCGAGTAGCTGGGATTACAAGTGTGCACCACCACACCCTGCTAATTTTGTATTTTTAGTAGAGACAAGGTCTCATCACATTGGTCAGACTGGTCTTGAACTCCTGACCTCACGATCCATCCACCTCGGCCTCCCAAAATGTGGGAATTATAGGCGTGAGCCACAGAGCCAGGCCTCAATATCTTTTCTTTTCTTTTTTTTTTTCTTTTTTAATCAATGAGAGCTTCTTATGTTGCTCAGGTTGGCCTTGAACTCATAGCCTCGCCTCCTCAAGCACCAGGACAACTGGCCGGAGCCACCATGGCTCCCTCAATATCTATTCGATATTAAACTGTAAAGAATCATGAAAACATTACTAATTATACTTGTGCCTCGACTTTATAAAATTCCAGTTGTCTACATATGACCATTTTAAAAATCACTTATCATAGGGAAACCAAAAAAAAAAAGAGAGCAGAAAAAAACATGCTGTTTCAAGTTTGATTTTGTTCAAGGTAAACATTTAAGTATTAAGTATATTTGTATTTATATTATCAAGATTCAGAACATAAACATACAGTATAAATGGAGAACTTCAGATTCATTTTAGAAAAAGAAACTACTGATATACAATAGTCTTAAAATCACTTTAATAAACCACAGATAATACAAGTATAGGTAATAAACTTATTACTTCAAATCAAACTGCAGAAGTACTGGCTTCATTTGCAACCCCAAAAGGAAAATTAAGAGAATCCAGACTCTTTTTCTGCCTTTTAGAAAAGAAGGAAATAAAAGTGATGAGTTAAACTATTAAATGGTAATGCTTATATCACATCCAAGTATTTAAATCAGTTAACTTTCGAGCTGTTGGTTTTTAAAAAAGACCTTCAAAGCCGCCAATGGTATTGTTGAAAAAGTTATACACTGAAACTAATCATTATAACAAATCTTCAATTTATTTGAAGCAATTCAGTTTCAAAAACTTTAAGTTACAGCAGTCGCAGAAAAAAACAGGGAACGGTCAGAAACAATAAAAGAATAATCAGGAGTACTGCAATTTTTTTTTGTTTGTTTTTAACACTGTCATGGCTTTATTCAAAACACAGTTGCACAAAAGTATTAACTTCAAAGTTTTAAAGGAGATTCTTGAGGAACTTAACACACTATATACATACTGCCATACAAAGAGCATTAAAATAGGACCGAAAACTTCTACAAAATATAAAACCCACCCTTACTTATTTGCATGAAAATACCACCCACAAAGCTAAGTAAGTCTTAAAAGTTACCTGGAGGCTCTAAGTGTTGTTTTCAAACCAAAGTACTCTAATTTTGATTGCACAGTAAGATGATTGATAAGAAAGTCAATATATAGATTTCATTTTAAAAATAAGTATTTTTTGTAATCTGTCATAGTATGTAATGAGACTTGTTAGGAACTGTAACAGGGCATTTCAATTTTTAAAAGCAGAAGAAAAATGTTAGTTTTTTGGAGATTCCAATCCCCTCACTGCACTTATTCCAAGTGTTTTATTTCAGTCAGTTGTGCAGCTTTTTTAGTTTCTCCACAAGTAACACCATAATTTTTACGTTTAAACATCAAGTCACACAGTTTACATTGTAGAAGCAGTAGCAGCAGTACTGTACTCAGTATTTAAACGTGTCCCAGGTGCAGAAGCATAACTTCAATCTGCCAACACTAACTTTTTAAAAACTTACAAATATTCAAAACAAAGGGAAAAATTTAGATAGTCAAGGTTTAAAAAGCCATTGCCTTGAACACTGAGCCGCCATAGCAAAAGGGGAGATACACTTGTCTATTCGTTATGTCTTGTTTAGCAGCCATGTAAGAAAACACACACTCACATCCCAAATATTGTTCTACTTTTAATGGACATACGCTTGAAAACAATTCTTAATTTTAATGTCAATTTAGTTTTAAATATTTTTCAACTGCTTAGTATATTCCAATTACATGCTATTCTTTTATCTGGTAATGCTTTAAAACTGTAGGAATTAAAGGTTCTACTCAGAAAAATCAGGAATACTTTGCAGAGTGGTATCCAAAACATTTGAGAAGCCAACTTTAAAATTTGACTTTAATGTCTTATTATCAACAGGCAATTGTTCTGACTTTTGAGGAACACTAATGCTGCTTCCAAAACCAACCCCCTGCTTTTCTTTCTTCATCCTACTCATATAACCTTAGATGTTGTCGACCAAGAAACATTTATGGTAAGCAGAGCTTACTGCATAAAACTGTATTGATAATATATTCTTAGGTCAGAAAATAGTCAATTTCTTTCACTTCACTTATATAAACCCCAGACAGGACCGAAAGGTAGTTGAGGTATGAGACTAAAGGTTTTCCTGGGTATTCACATGTTTCCCAACTTTCTTTTTTGAGAGCAGGAGGGAAGCGGAACAAGAAGGGGAGGTGATTATAAAGAAATTGCTGAGAAGAAAAAGAATGCACACCGAAAACTAAACAAAATAAACCGCCATCGGCATGTCACGATTTGCAGCCTGATGAAAGGGCTCACCTGCATGTCTCTGGACTTAGCATAAGTGATTTTTCCTTCAAAAATAAAATCAGTCCTTCAAAGATGAAATTATCAGTCACCACTAAATCCATGAACTATGTTACTGAATAGAACCTCCACAAAACCTGTGAACTACGTCGCTGAATAGAACCTTTACTATTCTGCTTCTACTTTCCAAGTTACTTGCGACGAAAAAGCAACCAAACACTCTTACTCAAAACAAAGGTAACTGCCTTCAACTAAAGATAGCTGGATCACCTCTAAAAAATAACCAACTTACCACTCAAGAGACTATTGTCATTTCATATTACAGCAAACTGTAATTTCAGTTAATTTATAAATAAGGAATGAAATGCCTTAAACTACACCTGTGTAAAAGTGATCATGTTTTAATTATGAGCTAAAAATGCCTAATATAGTAAGCTTGAATTTTAAAAATGAAGAGTCTAAATAAATTGCTAGGGAATTCCACAATGGTAGTTAATGAAAATTTTTCTCTACATACAATATGATCATTAACAGACTAGTTCTTATTTGGAATGATAAGGCAAAAATAGTAAAACCACACTTTTCCTATAAAAAGTTACACATTATCTTCTGTAGGGATAGCTATCGTACATGAAGAAACAAAGACGTGATCAATCTATTGCACACCCAGAAACATTATAGAGAATCTGGTCTTAGAATGATCTAGTCGTCTTCTTCCTCTCCATCATCTTCAGTATCTCGTTTCCTCTTCTCCCCTCGAAGACTTTCTTCTTCTAAAACATTGGAAGGAAAAATGTAAAAGGCTTAATTTTAACAAATGAGCATTGGTTCCATCACAAAGTTTTGAATCTTAGTGAAAAGTTAATGGCAGGGCCTAGCAAGGTGGTTCACACCTGCAATCCCAGCACTTTGAGAGGCCAGGCAGGCAGATCACTTGAGCCCTGGCCAACAGGGTGAAACCCCATCTCTACTGAAAATACAAAAAATTAGCTGGGTGTGGTGGTGCGCGCCTGTAATCCCAGCTACTCGAGAGACACAGGCAGGAGAATTACTTGAACTCAGGAAGCCGTAGGCAGAGGTTGCAGTGAACCAAGATCGCGTCACTGCACTCCAGCCTGAGAAACAGAGCAAAACTTTGTCTCAAAAAATAATAATAATAAAGTTAATGGCAGAAGAAAAGTGGCCAGGTGCAGTGGCTCACGCCTGCAATCCCAGCACTTTGGGAGGCCAAAGAGGACAGATCACTTGAGGTCAGGAGTTGGAGACAAGGCCGGCCAACAGGGTGAAACCCCCATCTCTACAAAAATTAGCTGGGTTTGGCGGCAGGCGCCAGCACTCCCAACTACTTAAGAGGCTGGGGCAGGAGAATCGCTTGAACCCAGGAGGCGGAGGTTGCAGTGAGCCAAGATTGTGCCACTGCACTCCAGAATGGGTGACAGAAAGAGACTGTCTCAAAAGAGAGAAGGAGGATAGGAGGAATGGACCAAGGGAGGAAGGCAGGAAGGAAATTATACTTCG
This sequence comes from Saguinus oedipus, assembly GCA_031835075.1. Taxonomy (NCBI): domain Eukaryota; kingdom Metazoa; phylum Chordata; class Mammalia; order Primates; family Cebidae; genus Saguinus; species Saguinus oedipus. Next base: position 3,789,649 of record CM063190.1, read on the forward strand.
TTTCCTCTCTGAATTTTTTTAAATTTGAGTAGGTTGAAAACAGACTTAGAAATCCATAAATAATCACAGTTTGCTATGCACCCTTGTGGCCATATCATGAAGTACAGATTAAGAAACTAGGGGCTTGACATCAATGCAATTGTTAGTAAACTTTAAAAATTATTTTGAGGCTCAGCTGGGCACAGTGGCTCATGCCTGTAATCCCAACACTGGGAGGCCAAGGTGAGCAGATCACAAGGTCAGAAGATCAAGACCATCCTCGCTAACATACTGAAACCCGTCTCTACTAAAAATACAAAAAATTAAAACGACATCGTGGCATGCGCCTGTAATCCCAGCTGCTCGTGAGGCTGAGGCAGGAGAATCGCTTGAACCCAGCAGGCTGAGGCTGCAGCGGGTGGGGATCATGGCACTATACTCCAACCTGAATGACACGGCAAGACTCTGTCTCAAAAAAAAAAAAACATTATTTTGAGGCTGGGTGCAGTGGCTCACATCTATAATCTAAGCACTTTGGGAGGCCAAGGCAAGAGGATCAGTCAGGTCCAGATGTCAAGACCAGCCTGGGCAACAGCAAGACCCCGTCTATACAATAAATAAAAATATTAGCAAGGTATAGTGGTGCACATCTGTAGTCTCAGCTACTTTGGAAGAGGCTGAGGTGGGAGGATAGCTCAAGCCTTAGAGGTCGAGGCTGCAGTGAGCTATGAATGCCTCACTGCACTCACTGCTGACAGAGACCCTGTCTCAAAACAGTAAAAGAAACTAAAAATATTGGTTGGCCATAGTGGCTCACATCTATAATCCGAGCACTTTGGGAGCCCAGGGTGGGCAGATCGCTTGAACCCAGAGTTCAAGACAGCCTGGGCAGTATGGCGAACTCCATCTCCACAAAGAAAAAAAAAAAAAATTAGTGGGGTGTGATGGTGTGTCCCTATAGTCCCAGCTACTTGGGAGACTGAGAATGGGCAGGGGGAATCACCTGAGCCCAAGGAGATTGAAGCTGCAGTGAGCCGTGCACTCCAGCCTGGGCAAAAGAGTGAAACCCTGTTTCAGATTAAAAAAAAAAAAAAAAGGCTGGGCACAGTGGCTCACACTAGTAATCCCAGCACTTTGAAAGACTGAGGCAGGTGGATCACTTGAGGCCAGGAGTTCAAGACCACCCTGGCCAACATGGCAAAACCCCATCTCTACTAAAAATACAAAAAAAAAAAAAAAATCAGCCAGGAATGGTGGCAGGCACCTGTAATTCCCGCTACTTGGGAAGCTGAGGCAAGAGAATCACTTGAACCCAGGAGGTGGAGGTTGCAGTCAGTGGAGATTGCGCCACTGCATTTCAAGAAAAAAAAAGAGGCCAGGCACGGTGGCTCAAGCCTGTAATCCCAGCACTTTGGGAGGACGAGGCGGGTGGATCACGAGGTCAAAAGATCGAGAAAACCCCGTCTCTACTAAAAATACAAAAAAAAAGTTAGCTGGGCATGGTGGCGTGTGCCTGTAATCCCAGCTACTCAGGAGGCTGAGGCAGGAGAATTGCCTGAACCCAGGAGGCAGAGGTTGCGGTGAGCCAAGATGGCGCCATTGCACTCCAGCCTGGGTAACAAAAGCAAAACTCCATCTCAAAAAAAAAAAAAAGAAAAGAAAAATTTTTTTTTGAAAGGCCTAGAAAGCAAATCTAAAAAGGGCATTAATTATCTGGAGTTCAACTGCTCCTCTCTTACAAATAAGCTTCACTCTCTCCAAAATGAGGCTCTATGAAAATAATAAATTGAGCTCAAATTTATCCCTTCATTTCTGTTTTTAAAATAAATGTTATAAGCTGTTTATTTTTAATGGAATTAATGAGTGCTCTAAGACAATTACTCCTAAAACAAAAAAACTTTTATAACTTTGAAGGTACTCTATGATAAAGCAAAATCAAAGGGATCAGTAAAAATCTACATTATACACTCATTTTTTAAAGTGTATGATAAATAGATGAACTGTATAAAAAATAACTATGTCAGCCAGGCGTGGTGGCTCAAGCCTGTAATCCCAACACTTTGGGAGGCCAAGGCAGGTAGATCACGAGGTCAAGATATCCAGACCATCCTGGTCAACATGGTGAAACCCCGTCTCTACTAAAGAAATACAAAAACTCAGCTGGGCATGGTGGCGCGTATCTGTAATCCCAGCTACTCGGGAGGCTGAGGCAGGAGAATTGCCTGAACCCAGGAGGCGGAGGTTGCGGTGAACCGAGATCGTGCCATTGCACTCCAGCCTGGGTAACAAGAGCAAAACTCCGTCTCAAAAAAATAAATAAATAAATAAATAACTATGTCTTTAACTTTAGAATTTGTTTATGGTGAATGTAACTCACCTTCTTCTTCCTCTTCTTCTCCTTCTTCAACATAGTCATCATCATCTTCTTCATCCTTGAAATTCAAATATTCAGTTTGAGAATTAAAAAATCATAACAGATTTTTCACTCTTGTAATAGATTCCAGTAAGAGCAAATACACTACGGTTTTTCTGTGTTTTGACAACCTCTGCCATTCTTTTTTCTCTTTTCTTTTTAAAAAAATTTTTTTAAAAAAATATAGATGGGGTTTCACCATGATGGCCAGGTTGGTCTTGAACTCCTGACCTCAAGTGATCCACCCACCTGGGCCTCCCAAAATGCTAGGATTATAGGCTTGAGCCACCACGCCCGGCCAACCTCTGCCATTCTTATAAAGGTCTTTTTTAAAACCTAACTAAATCTCCAGGTTTTTTTCTTCTTTTAATGTCTTTCAAGTATAGCTTTTTCCCCTAGGCTTCCTTTTTTTTTTTGAGCGGAGTCTAACTCTGTCACCCAAGCTGGCATATAGTGTCGTGATCTGGGCTTACCCACTACAGCCCTACAGCCTCTGCCTCCCAGGTTCTAGCAATTCTCCTGCCTCAGCCTCCTAAGTAGCTGGGATTACAGGTGTAAGCCACCACACCTGTCTAATATTTGTATTTTTAGTAGAGACAGGGTTTCACCATGTTGGCCAGGCTGGTCTTGAACTCCTTATCTCAGGTGATCTGCCTGCTTTGGCTCCCAAAGTGCTAGGATTACAGGCATGAGCCACCATGCCAGGCCAAGTCTTTTTATTATTTTTTTTAATGTTTAATTTTTCTGGGTAGATAGTAGGTATACGTATTTATGGGGTATATGAGATATTTTGATACAGGCACAAAAGGTATAGTAATCACAGTATAAATGGGGAATCCAGCATTTTTTGTGTCTCCAGTTTCTTTTTTTTTTTGAGACGAAGTTTCACTCTTGTTACCCAGGCTGGAGTGCAATGGCACGATCTCGGCTCACTGCAACCTCCGCCTCCTGGGTTTAAGCGATTCTTTTGAAGAATGCTAGTTTAAAGCATAATTTATTTTCATAAAGAAACTGGAGGCTGGGCGCGGTGGCTCACGCCTATAATCCCAGCACTTTGGGAGGCCGAGGCGGGTGGATCACAAGGTCAAGAGATCGAGACCATCCTGGTCAACATGGTGAAACCCCGTCTCTACTAAAAACACAAAAATTAGCTGGGCATGGTGGCGCGCGCCTGTGGTCCCAGCTACTCGAGAATACAGTAGCAACGGCCACACTTAGCTACTGAGCATCTGAAATGTAACCAATGCAAATGAGAAACTGAAATTTTTATTTTATTTAATTTTAATCAATTTAAATAGCCACATAGTCTACTAGCTACCATAATGGACAGAGCAACTTTTGACTATTTTAAAAACAGGATCTTCTATTTTACAGACCAAAGTAGTAATAATCTGAATCCCAGACTCAACTTAGTTATAAATGTTGAGTATTAACTTTATCTATCTATGTGTTGAACAAGTCTCTATCTCTCTGGACCTCAGTTTTCCTATCAATAAAAGTATTCATCTAGAAAGACCTATAATAAATTCCTTACACATCTAAAAGTCTACACAACAAAATAGCAAATGTCAATTAAAAATCATGATAAACCTTGATCTGCAACTCTTGTGAAACATATTGTTCTAGATAGCTAAGATTTAAACATTGCCTTGAAGCATCAAAAGCACTTTTTTTTTTTTTTTGAGATGGAGTTTTTGCTCGTTACCCAGGCTGGAGTGCAATGGCGCGATCCCGGCTCACCGCAACCTCCGCCTCCTGGGTTCAGGAAATTCTCCTGCCTCAGCCTCCCGAGTAGCTGGGATTACAGGCATGCGCCACCATGCCCAGCTAATTTTTTGTATTTTTAGTAGAGACGGGGTTTCACCATGTTGACCAGGATGGTCTCAATCTTTTGACCTCGTAATCCACCCGCCTCGGCCTCCCAAAGCAAAAGCACTTTTTTTAAACTCTTGCCAGTTGGAATATACATCTCTAAAGTGCACTGTATACTTTTCTACCATTTTATGCTGAACCTTTTTCTTGAATCATGGTCCTCACTTTGATCATAACATTAACATATGCTGATTCCCTCAGAGCATATTCATATATGCAGGACAGTTTTATTCTTTTTAAAGACTATGGCCTCCATTTTGAGTTGTTTCTTTTCCTAGTGCTTTGCCTTCTCTTTTACCACCAGTTACTATTTCAATTATAGAATCAGAAAAAAGATCAACAGAGAATTGAATATTTTTTAAAAAAGGTTTAACTTGAACATTCTCCTACAAATAAGATACCTTTTGTTACTTATATTGGCAGCTCAGAGGCCTTTTATACTCACTGTCTTATTCTTGGCTATGTTCCAAATGGCTGAGTTCCAAACAGATGAAGTGCTACATGTTTAAAAAAAGTGAACCAGCCGAGCACAGTGGCTCATGCCTGTAATCCCATCACTTTGGGAGGCCGAGGCGGATGGCTCACGAGGTCAAGGGATCGAGACCATCCCAGCTGACATGGTGAAACCCCGTCTCTACTAAAAAATACCAATATTAGCTGGGCATGGTGGTTGGTGCATGCCTGTAATTCCAGCTACTCGAGAAGCTGAAGCAGGAGAACTGCTTGAACTTGGGAGGCGGAGGTTGCAGTGAGCCATGGTAGCGCCACTGCATTCCAGCCTGGCACCTGGTAACACAGCGAGACTCTCTCTCCAAAAAAAAAAACCAGTGAACCAGCCAGGAGCAGTGGCTCATGCCTGTAAACCCAGCACTTTGGGAGGCTGAGACAGGCAGATCACTTGAGGTCAGGAGTTCGACACCAGCCTGGCTAACATAGTGAAACCCCATCTCTACTAAAAATACAAAAATTAGCCAGACATGGTAGTGGGTAACTCCCATCTCATTTGAAAAACAAATCCTGGGCCGGGCGCAGTGGCTCACGCTTATAATCCCAGCACTTTGGGAGGTTGAGGCGGGTGGATCACGAGGTCAAGAGATCAAGACCATCCTGGTCAACATGATGAAACCCCGTCTCTACTAAAAATACAAAAATTAGCTGGGCATGGTGGTACTACGTGACTGTAGTCCCAGCTACTCGGGAGGCTGAGGCAGGAGAATTGCTTGAACCCAGGAGGCAGACGTTGCAGTGAGCCGAGATCGTGCCATTGCACTTCAGTCTGGGTAACAACAGCAAAACTCCATCTCAAAAAAAAAAAATCCTGTAATCCCAGCTACTCAGGAGGCTGAGACAGGAGAATTGCTTGAACCCAGGAGGCAGAGGTTGCAGTGAAGCTGAGATCACGCCACTGCATTGCAGCCTGAGTGACCGAGTGAGACACTATCTCAAAAAAAAAGTAAACCAATCTAGGTCTGCTTTCCAATGCCACAAAAGTTTACTGGTCTTCAAAACTACTCTAACAATTGAAAAATGCCAAGAACCACTGTAGTTAGGAAAAACTTGGACAAATATCCTTTTTCACAGTATTCACCCCCCTTTATGTCTTGAAATATTAAACAGAATCTATTTTTCCAACATTTAGCTAGAAGCCCATGAGAAACTGAACTGCATGATTATTTTTTTTAATGAGGAGTCTCACTGTCACTCCCACCTTCATTTTTAATTAAATACACTATACACACATAAAATCCTTCTTTATACATATTAAACCCTTGCATCTGAAAAACAGCTGAAATAGGAAGAAATAAAAAGACTCGGCTGGGTATGGTGGCTCATACATTTAATCCCAACACTTCGGGAAGTCGAGATGGGAGGACTGCTTGAGGCCAAAGTTGAAGACCAGACTGGTCAACATAGTGAGACTCCCATCTCATTTAAAAAAGCAAAATGTTTTAAAAGAAACAAACAAAAAAATTATTTAAAAATATATATGTGTATACACACACACACACACACACACACACACACACACACACACACACGTATGTTGGCCAGGCTGGTCTCGAACTCCTGACCTCAGGTGATCCACCTGCCTCTGCCTCCCAAAGTTCTGGGATTACAGGCCTGAGCCACCAGGCCTGGCCCCACCTCTTCTTTTTTTAATGAACAAATTCAGCAACAAAAGCCACATTCAATCTTCCCCTTTCCCCCACTTTTTTTTTTTCTTCTTCAGTTTAGTCTGCAGTTTTTCCTGATTTTCATTGTGGTCCTTTTTATGCTCTTTGCTATCTCATCTATTCCTTTTGCTCCTTATAGCTTACTGGTATTCGGGTATGGAGATGCTTTATAATGTTTCAACTGACAATTATAAGAATGACTTCTGATACAAGAATTATGCAGTTGGCCAGGAGCGGTGGCTCACGTCTGTAATTCCAGCACTTTGGGAGGCTGAGGTGGGCAGATACCTGAGGTCAGGAGTTCAAGACCAGCTTGACCAACATCAAGAAACCCCGTCTCTACTAAACATACAAAATTAGCCAGGTGTGATGGCACATGCCTATAATTTCAGCTACTTGGGAGGCTGAGGCAGGAGAATTGCTTAAACCCAGGAGGCAGAGGTTGCGGTGAGCCGAGATCGCACCACTGCACTCCAGCCCAGGCGATCACACCACTGCATTCCAGCCCAGGCGACAGTGCAAGACTCCATCTCAAAACAATAAAATAAAATAGGCCGGGTGCAGTGGCTCGCGTCTATAATCCCTGCATTTTGGGAGACCAAGGTAGGCAAATCACAAGGTCAAGAGACCGAGACCATCCTGGCCAACATGGTGAAACCCCATCTCTACTAAAAAAAATACAAAAATTAGCCGGGCGTGGTGGCAAGCGCCTGTAGTTCCAGCAACTTGTAAGTCTCAGGCAGGAGAATCGCTTGAACCCAGGAGGCGGAGATCACAGTGAGCCAAAATTGTGCCACTGTACTCCAGCCTGGTGACAGAGCGAGATTCCATCTCATAACTAAATAAATAAATATTAAAAAAATTTTTGGCCGGGCGCGGTGGCTCAAGCCTGTAATCCCAGCACTTTGGGAGGCCGAGGTGGGTGGATCACGAGGTCAAGAGATCGAGACCATCCTGGTCAAAATGGTGAAACCCCGCCTCTACTAAAGATACAAAAATTAGCTGGGCATGGTGGCGTTTGCCTGTAATCCCAGCTACTCAGGAGGCTGAGGCAGGAGAATTGCCTGAACCCAGGAGGTGGAGGATGCGGTGAGCCGAGAACGCGCCATTGCACTCCAACCTGGGTAACAAGAGTGAAACTCCGTCTCAAAAAAAAAAAAAAAAAAAAAAATTTTTAAATAAAGAGGATATTTAAATATTAATAATTTTTAAAACACTTAAAATATTAATCATATTACTTGATAATTTAGAAAAGCCCCAGTTTAAAAGGCAAATTATTCTCTAAATCTTATTTTAAACAAAATATGATTAATTGATTCATGTTTTTATTTCAAAAAAATGCACTAGATCATATCTCTCAATGTAAGCTCAGCTTTCACTAGACACTTGCTCAGTACAGACTATAGTCTTCTTTTTATTAGTTGGAAATAAAATGTCTCATTTGTGCTATAAGTGGTTCAAGGGAACCATAATTCCCAATCCTCCTAAAGCCTCCACCTCCTTTTGTTTTGTTTTGTTGAGACGGAGTCTCACTCTGTTGCCCAGGCTGGAGTGCAGTGGTGCAATCTCAGTTCACTGCAACCTCTGCCTCCGGGTGCAAGCGATTCTCCTGCCTCAGCCTCCCAAGTAGCTGGCATTATAGGCATGCACCACCATGCCTGGCTAATTTTTTGTATTTTTAGTAGAGATGGGGGTCTGGTCTCACCATGTTGGCCAACCTGATCTCCAGCCCAGGCAATCACAGAGACCAAGGTAGGCAAATCACAAGGTCAATATATATATATATATATATAGACACACACATTGTGATTTGCCAACACACACACAAAGTTCTTCTGAGCTGGGCGCAGTGGCTCATGCCTGTAATCCCAGCACTCTGGGAAGCCAAGGCAAGCGGATCACTTGAGGTCAGGAGTTTGAGACCAGACCTGGCAACTGATGAAGCCCCCATCTCTACAAAAAACAGAAAAATTAGCCAGATGTGGTGGAACATGCATGTAGTCTCAGGTACTAAGGAGGCTGAGGTGTGAGGACTGCTTGAGTGCAGGAGGCAGAGGTTAGAGTGAGCCCAGATCATGCCACTGCACTCCAGCCTGGGCAACACAGAAAAATCCTGTCTCAAAAAAAGTCCTTTTTCATAAATATTAATCCTTTATCTCTGAAGAATAGCTGAAATAGGAAGAAATAAAAAGACTCAAATAAAAAATAGCTAATCAAATATCCTTTTTATTTCCTTCTAATGTCTTTCAAAATCTCAATAGTCTCTGAAGCTTCTACTGTCACTTATCTTCTAAAACAAGACTTTTTTTATTTATTGTTTTAAGAGACAAGGTATCGCTATGTTGGTCAGGTTAGTCTTGAACTCTTGGCCTCAAGCAATCCTCCCACCTCCACCACCCAAAGAGCTAGGATTATAGGCGTGAGCCACCATGCCCAGCCGTAAACAGGGCTTCATTTTAAACATCCAAATTATCTTATCATGAATCAAAACTACAGGTCCCTACCAGTCCTACAATGACTTAATGTTTTTTATATATATATTATATAAAATATATATATAAAAAACATTTTTAATATATACAACATTTTTAATATATATGTTGTATATAATAATATATATAATATATGTTATATATATTATATATTATATATATGTTAAAATATATATATATTATATATATTTTAATATATACATTTTTAATATATATGTTGTATATAATAATATATATAATATATATGTTATATATATTATATATATGTTATATATGTTATATATATTATATATAACATATATATATACGCATGTGTATATAATATTCATCTATATGTGTGTATGTATATATAAATACATATTTATATATATTAAAATACATATTTAATAAATACTAAATGATATATATAAATATTATGTATATATATAATATATATATTAAATACATATTTTTATCTTAGAGGTTTTTGCTCTATATACTTCACCATGTCATTTTTTGGTTAATATTTTCCAATACTCAATGGAATGATAAACCTAAACATTTGCAGTTAGTTGAAGGTCATTTTTTTTTTTTTTGAGATGGAGTGTCACTCTTGTTACCCAAGCTGGAGTGCAATAGCACAATCTCAGCTCACTGCAACCTCCACCTCCCGGGTTGAAGCAATTCTCCTGCCTCAGCTTCCTGAGTAGCTAAGATTACAGACACACACCACCATGCCTGGCTAATTTTTTTTTTTTTTTTTGAGATGGAGTTTCACTCTTGTTGCCCAGGCTGGAGTGCAATGGCGGGATCTTGGCTCACTGCAACCTCCACCTCCCAAGTTCAAGCAATTCTCCTACCTCAGCCTCCCAAGTAGCTGGGATTACAGGAATGTGCCACCACATCCGGCTAATTTTTTGTATTTTTAGTAGAGATGGGGTTTCTCCACGTTGGTCAGGCTAGTCTCGAACTCCCAGCCTTAGGTGATCTGCCCAGATCAGCCTCACAAAGTGTTGGGATTACAGGTGTGGACCACTGCATGCAGCTAATTTTTTGTATTTTTAGTAGAAATGGGGTTTCACCATTTTAGCCAGGCTGGTATTGAACTCCTGACCTCAGGTGATCCACCTGCCTCGGGCTCCCAATGTGCTGGGATTACAGCCGTGAGCCACTGAGGCCATTTTTAAATTACTTAATACTAGGCTGGACGCAGTGGCTCATGCCTGTAATCCCAGCACTTTGGGAGGCTAAGGCAGGCGGATCACCTGAGGTCAGGAGTCTCAGACCAGCCTGACCAACAAGGAGAAACCTCATCTCTACTAAAAATACAAAATTAGCTGGGCGTGGTGGCCCACGTCTGTAATCCCAGCTACTTGGGAGGCTGACGCAGGAGAATCACTTGAACCTGGGAGGCAGAGGTTGCAGTGAGCCAAGATCATATCATTGTGCTCCAGCTTGGGCAACAAGAGCAAGACTCCATCTCAAAAAAAAAAAACAAATTACTTAATACTACATGGACTTAGAGATGAATTACTAGCAAAGAAAATAAAAACCAAATGCAAAAGAATACAATCCATTATTTTTACCAAATAAAAACTTAAAGGAGAAAAATGTTGAAATTGTGCACTAGTGTAAACTAAGTAGCTTAACTTTCTCTATGAATACTTGCAACACTTAACGTTCTGGTAGGGCACAGTGGCTCATCTATAATCCCAGCACTTTAGGAGGCCAAGGAGGGTAGATCACCTGAGGCCAGGAGTTTGAGACCAGCCTGGCCAACATAGTGAAACCCTGTCTCTACTAAAAATACAAAAAATTTGCTGGGCATGGTGGCATATGCCTATAGTCCCAGCTACTAGGGAGCCTGGGAGGCAGAGGTTGCAATGACTCAAGATTGTACCAATGGATTCCAGCCTGGACAGTAGAGTGAGACTGTGGCAGGAAAAAAAAAAAGAAGGAAGAGGAAGCAAAGGGTAGAAATGAAGGGACTTGAATGTCTTGGGGGCAACAGGGAAACATTCAAGGGTTTCAAGAAGGCTAGTGTATAATCACATTTGCATTCGACTGAACAGACAGCACTGTGGAGAATACTCCTAAGTAGTGATGCTGTATTCAGAGAGACTATTTAGAAAGCTGCTACAAAAGTATACACAAGAGATAATTAGGAGAAAGAAACAAGTTTCCTGAGTGCCTATAATGTGCCAGGGTCTACATTCTATACATAGATGATCTTGTTTTTGTTTTGTTCGGAGACGGAGTCTCGCTCTGTCTCCAGGCTGGAGTGCAGTGATGCAATATCCGCTCACTGCAACCTCCGCTTCCTGGGTTAAAGCAATTCTGCCTCACCCTCCCAAGTTGCTGGGATTACAGGCAACCGACACCATGCCCGGCTAATTTTTTTTTCTTTTCTTTTTAGTAGAGATGGGGTTTCACCATGTTGGCCAGGATAGTCTCAATCTTTTGACCTCGTGATCCACACACCTCAGCCTCCCAAAGTGCTGGGATTACAGGAGTGAGCCACCACGCCCAGCAATTATTTTGTTAAATCCTTAATCCTATGAGGTTGATATATCCTGGTTTTTTGTTTTTCTTTTTTGAGACAGAGTCTTGCTCTATTGCCCAGGCTGGAGTGCAGCGGCATGATCTCAGCTCACTGCAATCTCCACCTCCTGGGTTCCAGTGATTCTCAGGCCTCAGCTTCCTGAGTAGCTGGGACTACAGGTGTGTGCCATCATGTCTGGCTAATTTTTGGGGTTTTTTTTTGAGGCGGAGTTTCACTCGTTACCCAGGCGCGATCTCGGCTCACTGCAACCTCCGCCTCCTGGGTTCAGGCAATTCTGCTGCCTCAGCCTCCTGAGTAGCTGGGATTACAGGCACACGCCACCGTGCCCAGCTGATTTTTTGTATTTTTAGTAGAGACGGGGTTTCACCATATTGACCAGGATGGTCTTGATCCTTGACCTCGTGATCCACCCGTCTTGGCCTCCCAAAGTGATGGGATTACAGGCGTGAGCCACTGTGCCCGGCCCAATTTTTGTATTTTTAGTAGATACAGGGTTTCCCTCCCCATGCTGGCCAGGCTGGTCTCAAACTCCTGACCTCAAGTGATCCACCCACCTTGGCCTTCCAAAGTGCTGGGATTACAGGTGTGAGCCACCACGCCCAGCCTAATCTGTTTTATAGATGCAGAAACTGAGGTTCACAGACATCTGTAAAATGTTTCCACCATACCATGACATTGAGGCTATAACGGATTTGAAAGTTATCTGGGAGGTAACATCAATAGGTGTTTATGATTATCTGGATATAGTGGAATGGAGGACAATGAGAAAAAAGACAGGTGGATAGACATTTGCACACTCACAACTTAGAAACAATTCTCAGATTGCTACAAAACGTACTTTATATAGGACTTAGCCCTATGCCTAGAAATTAATTTTCAGTGCAAGTAAGTAGGGTGTATTCACCTGAATTTCTTCTTTCATTAAGTATGAGAGACCCACTTCCTCTTCTCCCTCTCCCAACTCTGAACCTGCTTCATCTTCATCCTCATCCTCATCCTCCTCTTCCTCTTCCTCCTCCTCTTCCTCATATCCTTCAGGTGGACCAGCTTCATTTTCCTCTTCCTCTTCATCATCTTCGTCTCCATCTTTAAAAAATATTTTAAAGATGAGTAAATGACTGGGCAAATATTTCTTCCTCATATGTTGATGCTTTCTACCTTTGCCCAATCACTTCAAACTCTTAAGCCAATAGGTGGAGAGTAATTCAGAGCAATACTTTTTTTTTTTAAGATTTCTGTTTGCAACATTCCTAGTTATTCCTACAAACCATACGTGAGAAATATGGTTTTTAAATACTGGTATCCAATACATATATAGATTTTCATTAAAACATTACATGCACTAAAGTTCGTTTTACTTTTGTTTTACACTTCAAAACTTGCTTGTGAGATGGTGGAAGGGCTGCAGAGAAAAGGGGATGCTTATATACTGTTGGTCGGAAAGTAAATTAGTTCAGCCACTGTGAAAAGCAGTTTGGAAATTTCTCAAAGAACTAAAAACACAACTAGCATTTGACCCAGCAATCCCATTACTGGGTGTACACCCAAAGGAAAGTAAATCATTCTACCAAAAAAACACGTGCCCTTGTATGTTTACCAGAGCACTATTCACAATAGCAAAGACATAGAACCAACCAACCTAGGTGCTCCTCAACGGTGGAACGGATAAAGAAAATGTGGCCGGGCACGGTGGCTCACGCCTGTAATCCCAGCACTTTGGGAGGCCGAGGCGGGTGGATCACGAGGTCAAGAGATCAAGACCATCCTGGTCAAAATGGTGAAACCCCGTCTCTACTAAGATACAAAAAATTAGCTGGGCATGGTGGCACGTGCCTGTAATCCCAGCTACTCAGGAGGCTGAGGCAGGAGAATTGCCTGAACCCAGGAGGCGGAGGTTGCAGTGAGCCGAGATCGCGCCATTGCACTCCAGCCTGGGTAACAAGAGCGAAACTCCGTCTCAAAAAAAAAAAGAAAATGTACAACATACACACTGCGGGTACTACACAGCCATAAAGAAAGAATGAAATCATGTCCTTTGCAGCAACATAGATACAGCTGGGGGCCATTATCCTAAGTGAATTAATGCAGAAACAAACAAAAAAAAACCAAAGACTGCATGTTCACACTTATAAGCATGAGTTAAACAACTGGGGACAAAGGGACATAAGATGGGATCAGACACTGGAAACTTCAAAAGAGGGGAGGGAGGATGGCTGAAGAACTCCTTATTACGCACCATGTTCACTATTTGTGTGACAGGATCAGTAGAAGACCAAACCTGAGCATCAGACAATATACCCACAGAACAAATTTGCACATGTACCCCCTTAATCTATTATTAAAAATACACCTGCTTATCAATAATTTCATCATTTTATAACACTGTTTATCCATCAAATTTCTTTCTTCATTTTTTTGAGACAGAGTCTCACTCTGTGGCCCAGCTTGGAGTGCAGTGGCACCATCTCAGCTCATTGCATCCTCCGCCTCCTGTTTCCAAGTGATTCTCCTGCCTCAGCCTCCCAAGTAGCCGGGACTACATGAGTGTGCCACCACGCCCAGCTAATTTTTTGTACTTTTAGTAGAGACGGGGTTTCACCGTGTTAACCAGGATGGTCTCGATCTCCTGACCTTGTGCTCTGCCTGCAGTGGCCTCCCAAAGTGCTAGGATTACAGGTGTGAGCCACCACTCCCAGCCAATCATATTTCTTTTTACAATGAAAAACTTTTCACTGGATAGTAACAAGCAGTATCCCATTACTGACAGCTATTCTGTCATCTGATCTGTTAATCATCCACTTATCTAAAAATGTATACTCACAGTCTAATTCTAGAATATTTTTCATCACCTCAAAAAGAAATCCCATACCCATAGCAGTCACCCTCCCATTTTCCTCTCCGTCAGCACCAAGCTACCAATAATCTACTTTCTGTCTCTATAGATTCGCCTGTTCTGAACCTTCTGCCTATTCTGAATCACATATAGATTTTTTTGTTTGTTTTGTTTTTGAGACGGAGTCTCACTCTGTCGCCCAGGCTAGAGTGCAGTGGCACGATCTCAGCTCACTGCAACCTCCGCCTCCTGGGTTCAAGCAATTCTCCTGCCTCAGCCTCCCACGAACTTTCAATATAAATGAAGTCAAACAATACATGGCCTTTTGCATCTCTCCTTTCATGTAGCAGAACATCTTGAACGTTCATTCAGGTAGCACATATCAGTACTTCAGTCATATTTATGGTGGAATAATATTGCAGTGTATAAACCACATTTTTTTAATGCATTCATCAGTTGATAGACACTTGGGTTGTTTCTACTTTTTGGCTATTATAAGTGATTCTTTTTTTAAAACATACTATTTAAGAGGTTGCCACTTTTACTGGGTGTACAACTTTCTACAGATGTAAAATTTCAGAGCTTCATGTTATGATAGTCACGAAATCCCTGAAACTATAGGAAATCTAAAAGAAAAAATACCGGCTAGAGCTATGAGTTAATTTTTTCTTGTCATACTAATATCTCGTTGTGGGTTGTTTTTTTCCACACCTAAATTTCCAGGCCCAATCTAATTTGCACAGCTAGAGCAGAGGCTGCAATTACAACACACTTATGAGTATTAAAAATTATTACCCTCATCGTCCTCCTCTTCAGAGTCTGGTGCTTCATTATCCTCCTGATCAAATCCATCTAAGTATGTGATTTGCTGCAGCAGTTCAAAAATACTTTCTCTATAGTCTTCCAGGTTTGTGATCTCACAGTTAAACAGGTCAAGACTTTTCAAATTTTTAAGATTTTGCTGGAAAAGTAAAGTTAAAACTTACATTCAAGATTTAAAATACCATATTATTCTTTTTTTTTTTTTTTTTTTTTTTTTGAGATGGAGTCTAGCTCTGCCACCAGGCTGGAGTTCAGTGGCACCATCTCAGCTCACTACAGCCTCCACCTCCCAGATTCAAGCAATTCTCCTGCCTCAGCCTCCTGAGTAGCTGGGATTACAGGCACATGCCACCACACCCAGCTAATTTTTATATTTTCAGTAGAGCCACCGTACCTAGCTATGTTATTTCTTTTCAATTCATGATCCAGAAAATATATATTTGAAATTAAGAATGATTTTTGGGCCGGGCGCAGTGGCTCAAGCCTGTAATCCCAGCACTTTGGGAGGCCAAGGCGGGTGGATCACGAGGTCAAGAGATCGAGACCATCCTGGTCAACATGGTGAAACCCCGTCTCTACTAAAGATACAAAAAATTAGCTGGGCACGGTGGTGCGTGCCTGTAATCCCAGCTGCTCAGGAGGCTGAGGCAGGAGAATTGCCTGAACCCAGGAGGTGGAGGTTGCGGTGAGCTGAGATCGTGCCATTGTACTCCAGCCTGGGTAACAAGACCGAAACTCCGTCTCAAAAAAAAAAAGAATGATTTTTGTATTTTTTTAAGAGTTTTATAATGAAGGGCTATTATTATCAAGCACAACCAGCTCATCTGGCTAATTTTTTTTTTTTTTTCTGTAGAGACAGGATCTCACTATGTTGCCCAGGATGGTCTCAAACTGCTGGACTCAAGCGATCCTCCCACCTCTCCCAAAGTGCTGGGATTACATAAACCACTGTGCCCAGCCTCCAATCTTTTTTCAAAATCAGAGCAATAAGTGTCACTTTTTCTTTTCCTTCTCTCATACCAAGAAAGAAGGGGGTAAATAATAAAATAACTCAAAAAATAATCAAGAAGGAAGGTAAAGGAATAAGAGGTAAAAAAGAAATACTGGAAATTTAAAAATCAGATAGTTAATTCCTTAAAGTTGTCAATTAAATTTTTCATTGATTTAAATATTCATCTGCATATTTTACTCTAAAGGAAAAGAAAGCAGTAACTGCCTAGATCATAACATACAAAAAATTCAGAAGTTTCAAGAGTTAAATAGAAATCAGTAAGACGCAAACAAATCTCAGAAAATTTAACCAGAAAAAGCAAGCCCAGAGACAAAATCGTTCCACTTACCAGAGCTTCTACTGTACTGAGATCTTTTATTTTGTTTCCACTCAGATTGAGGTAGGTAAGATTTGGACATTTCTCTGCCAGGACTTCCAAGCCTCCAGAAATTATATTGTCACTAAGCTCCAACTATATATTCAACACAGGAAGAAAACAAAGAATAGTAAACATAGCATATCAGAGTTTTTTGTTTTTGTTTTTGTTTTTGTTTGAGACAGAGTCTCGCTCTGTTGCCCAGGCTGGAGTGCAGTGGTGCAGTCTCCACTCACTGCAATCTCCACCTCCTGGGTTCAAGCAATTCTCCTGCCTCAGCCTCCCAAGTAGCTAGAATTACAGCTCCCGCCACCAGGCCCAGCTAACTTTTGTATTTTTAGTAGAGACAGGGTTTCACCAAGTTGGCCAGGCTAGTCTTGAACTCCTTACCTCAAGTGATCCACCTGACTCAGCCTCCCAAAGTGCTGGGATTACAAGCGTGAGCCACCGAGCCTGGCATATCAAAGATTTTTAAAGTATATCAATTTAAAGCAAAAAAAAAAAAAAAAAAAAAGTCATTCTCTCTGGCTTCAAGAAATGATAACTACAGATCGCTAATTTCCAAATTCCTATCTATATCTGCCAAATAATGTATTAGAACATCTACATAATGGGCTCCTAACCCAGCCTGGATTCTAGTTCTACTACATTTGGATTTCATGATGTGAGAAAAATATTTGATTAAATTCAAATTTGTGTTTTAAGGCAATTCCACCATTAGATTTAAATTTCTAGGCCGGGCAGAGTGGCTCACACCTGTAATCCCAGCACTGTGGCAGGCCAAGGCAAGAAAATCACTTGAACCAAGGAGTTCAAGACCAGCCTGGACAACATGGTGAAACCCTGTCACTACAAAAAAACATAAAAATTAGCCAGGTGTGGTGGCACATGCCTGTAGTCTCAGCTACTGGGGAGGCTGAGGTGGGAGTATGCTTGAGGCTGAGAGGCAGAGGTTCCAGTGAGCTGAGATCACACCACAGCACTCCAGCCTGGGGAACAGAGTAACACCCTGTCTCAAAAATAAATGAATAAATAAGGCCAGGCACAGTGGCTCACACCTGTAATCCCAGCAATTTGGGATGCCAAGGTGGGCGGATCACAAGGTCAGGAGTTCAAGACCAGCCTGGCCAACATGGTGAAACCCCACCTTTACTAAAAATATAAAAACTAGCTGGGTTTGGTGGCAGGCACCTGTAATCCCAGCTACCTGGGAGGCTGTGGCAGGAGAATTGCTTGAACTTGGGAAATGGAGGTTGCAGTGAGTCAAGATCACCCCACTGCACACCAGCCTGGGTGACAGAGTGAGACTCCATCTCAAATAAAGGAATGAATGAATGAAAGCATATTAGAGTTGATACCCAAAATCCTATATAATGTTTTCTTATCTCTAGAAACTTAAAAACTTCTAATTAGCAAGCAGAATGGTCATTGAATTTGGCTAAACACTAGACATAATAGCCATGGCTTTGAAATCATGATGTTTCATGTAAACGCCAACTTACTTTTCGAAGTTTATTTAAGCTGGGAAGCCGGGCCAGTGAACTTAGTTCCACATTAGCCATACTCAGAAATTCTAGTTCTTTGAAAGTATCATTCAGGCCTTCAATTTCCCCATTGACACACAGGCAATTATCAAGGACTAACTCTGTCACCTGTAAGAGGGAACACATTAATTAATGATTCTTTCGTTTGTAATCTTTTTAGCTGTAGACTTGGGTCTTGACACACTGGAAACCACCAATCTCCAGTTTGATCGCCCATTAGTTAAAACAAAACACAACACAACAAAACCCCATCAATCCCCTTACACAGAGCCTTTTCATTTTCCCCCAAAACTAATATTCAATCTTAAGTCATCACTATAAGTAATCTTTTTTTTTTGAGATGGAGTTTCGCTCTTGTTACCCAGGCTGGAGTGCAATGGTGCAATCTCGGCTCACCGCAACCTCCACCTCCTGGGTTCAGGCAATTCTCCTGCCTCAGCCTCCTGAGTAGCTGGGATTACAGGCACACACCACCATGCCCAGCTAACTTTTTTTTTTTGTACTTTTAGTAGAGACGGGGTTTCACCATGTTGACCAGGATGGTCTCGATCTCTTGACCTTGTGATCCACCCGCCTCGGCCCCCCAAAATGCTGGGATTACAGGCTTGAGCCACCATGCCCAGCCCAAGTAATCTTTTAAACTTCTTTTTTTGTATGTTTTTTTTTTGAGACGGAGTCTCACACTGTTGCCCAGGCTGTAGTGCAATTGCAATGGAGTGATTTTGGCTCACTGCAATCTCCGCCTCCGCACGACAGGTGCGTGCCACCACACCCAGCTAATTTTTTTTGCATTTTTAGTAGAGACGGGTTTTCACCATGTTGGCCAGGATGATCTGATCTTCTGACCTCGTTATCTACCTGCCTCGGCCTCCCAAAGTGCTGGGATTACAGGCATGAGGCACCGCACCCAGCCATCTTTTAAATTTAAACTTGGACTAAAGTTCAATATCTGCTTCAAATCACTGATGCATAAGAAACGAACTTTGAAGAAGTTCTCGCCGGGCGCAGTGGCTCACACCTATAATCCCAGCACTTTGGGAGGCTGAGGCTAGTGGATCACGAGGTCAAGAGATCGAGACCATCCTGGTCAACAAGCTGAAACCCCGTCTCTACTAAAAATACAAAAATCAGCCGGGCGTGGTGCTGCGTGCCTATAGTCCCAGCTACTTGGGAGGCTGAGGCAGAAGAATTGCTTGAACCCAGGAGGCGGTGGTTGCAGTGAGCCGAGATCTTGCCATTGTACTCCAGTCTGGGTAACAACAGTGAAACTCCGTCTCAAAAAAAAAAAAAGAAGTTCTCATGTGAAACCTGTTCTGACCCTGATGAAGAGGACCCTCAACATCAGGGAATATATTTATGCAAGGAGGGGGAACTTGAGCTACCAGGAAAAGATTTAAATGAGTTGCCCTAAAATCTACAAAGAGGGCCGGGTGCAATGGCTCACACCTGTAATCCCAGCACTTTAGGAGGCAGAGGCAGGTGGATCACTTGAGGTTAGGAGTTCAAGACAAGCCTGGCCAACATAGTGAAACCCTGTCTCTACTAAAAATACAAAAATCAGCTGGGTGTGATGGCAGGCACCTGTAATCCCAGCTATTCAGGAGGCTGAGGCAGGAGAATCGCTTGAACCTGGATGGCAGAGGTTGCAGTGAGTCGAGGTCACACCACTGCACTCCAACTTTGGTGACAGATTAAGACTCTGTCTCACCAAAAAAAAAAAAAAAAGAAGAAGAATAAAGAAGAAACTGTTTAATCACTTTTTTTTTTTTTTTTTGAGACGGAGTTTCGCTCGTTACCCAGGCTGGAGTGCAATGGCACGATCTCGGCTCACCGCAACCTCCGCCTCCTGGGTTCAGGCAATTCTCCTGCCTCAGCCTCCCGAGTAGCTGGGACTACAGGCGCGCACCACCATGCCCAGCTACTTTTTATATTTTTAGTAAAGATGGGGTTTCACTTGTTGACCAGGATGGTCTCGATCTCTTGACCTCGTGATCCACCCGTCTCGGCCTCCCAAAGTGCTGGGATTACAGGCTTGAGCCACCGCGCCTGGCCTATTTAATCACTTTTTTAGTTTAAACCCCCTTCTCTTTGGTTGATAAATGCCATCATAACTCAAAAGAAACCTCCTTACCCTTCATGAAGAAATGTTAGAAAGCTCCTCTGGGAAGAGCCCAGAGGGTGTCATTTCTTCTCACATCCAGGCCAAACAGTATCACCCAGAACAATACATTCTTAACAAAATGTTACTTCTCACTACCACTCTGGTATAATAGCATTTCTGTGCACTTCTCCCCACTCCTGAGGAAGTGGGGCTGAATTCCCTAGAGTTGTAGTAACAAACTTCCTGGTGTAGGCTTGAATGGACTTAATCTTTAACAGAAAGGCCGAAGATCGTAGTTCTCTATACCCAAGGCGAAAACTTGTTTGAGGTATGTGAAAGCTAAAATTTAGCAACAAGGAATTCCACCTTCTCTATTTGAATACGACTCTGAGAAAATTATTTCTGTGGTCAGAGAGAGCATCTTGAGCTCCGTTTTGGAGAGGAGGAAACTATGGCCCAGAGGTCAAGAATGACACGCCCAGGCCCATAGTTTGTTTGTGGCAGGGCTGTGTACTGGTTCAATCTTCTGACTCCACTCCCTGTTTAGCTGAGGGGTGGGGGCTACTACATTTGGCGTCAGAAAACCAGTTCCTCCACTTGTGTAAATCATTTCACCGTCCTGAGACTCCATCTGCTAATTTGGAATCTACAACACAATCTATCTTACAAGTAAGGAGGAAAGTAAATAACAAACGGGAAAAGTGCTTTGTAAACTGTCTATACAAATATAAGAGACCGTTATTACAACAGAGCGGAAGGAGCTGAAAAAGGCAACGTCCTGAACACCCCAAAACTGGCAAAGAAATTACTACAATCACTAAGTGAAAAAATCCTGGCGTGGGGGGGGGGGGGGGTTTGTCCAATTTTCCAACCCAAGCCACCAAAAAGTATTCTAAACGTGTGCTTCTGAGAGACAGCTTTTAAAGCTTGAGTTTGTTTTTTTCCTGAAGCCTCTAACAATAAGCTCTAGAAACAAGTTCTCTCTGGGATGACCCTGATAATAAGCAACTATATCCCCTCCCTGGCACCTGCCAAATTTCAGGAAAACAGGGACCTAAAAATAAAAAAATTTAAAAAGTGTGAGTTCCCACTCTGCACGCCGGACGCGAAAGCTCAGACCTTGCTCATCTTCTCTGCGGGTCTGCACAGACACCACCCCATTTATATCCTATCGATCGGTCGGTCCAGCTCTAGACAACTCCCTCATATTCCAATTCTGGAGCTTATTTCAGCAAGACTGCTGCTTTCCGCCGCGAGCCTCCCCGCTGGCCACCGGCCCCGCTCTCGCGACCTGCCGCTCCGGCTGACGGGAAACCCCACGCGGGGCGGAGACTCCCCAGGGGAAAAAGGGGTCGCCTCCCAACTCGCACTGCCGTCCCGCGTTCGCCCCGTGTAGGTGAGGCCCAGGAGGCGACCGCGAAAACGAGGCGGAAACGCCTCCCGCCCGACCCCAGAAAAGTTGACCGCGACCCCGCCTCGCGTGGCCCCTCCCAACCCCGTCTCTTTAACTAAGGCGACAGCAGTGAGAGCGCATCATTTAGTTTCGCCGAACCCATCTTTAAAGCACGAAACTACTACGTCCCTTTATGTTGAGTTTGGTGAAACCGTCTCCAGGGATCAGAGTTGCGGCCACACGACGTGCCAAATGTCGTTGCACGGCGGGGAAAGAAGCGGATTACACCTCCCGTCCCCTCCCCACCTCCGGTCACTGCGACGAGTCCCCAAACTCGCCCGCGGTCGGAGAACCTGCCGCTGACCCAGATTCCGCCGGGCGGCGGGCGGCGGGCGGCGCGCGCGGCTTCCCGGAGGAGTGGGCGCCGCCGGAGCAGACCGCGCGCGGACCCTGCTAGCGACCCCAGCCCGCCACAGGCGCGACGTCGAACGCCCAGGGCCTCGAGGCCGGGGGAGCCCACCCCCAGAAAAGATGAGTTGGCAGCACCGCAGAAAAGTTGGACTAACTTCTCAGGCGCCGATGGCTACGGCAGGGGCCGAGTGGGACTGGGGGTTGCGCCCACGCCGCCGGCCCCTGGGAGGAGGAACGCCGGGAGCCGAGCGGCGGAGCGCCCCCACCAGCCCGCTTCCCGCCCCCACCAGGCCCGGACGCCCGACTCGATGAAAGCCAAAGGAGCTAAGCCCCCATGCACACACAAAAACGCCCCTAGAAACTTCAACCCTTCGCCATTTTAAGTAGAATATTTTAATGATTTAAAACTTAAAATTAAACATTTCCCCAACCCTAGCCCCGGGGGGTGGGGGCTAACTTATTACTCCATCCCCGCACATCCACCGGGACCACCAGAAACCCGATCCTCAGAATACAGGACTGATGGGGAAGGGGTGGGGGCTGAGTCATCTCACCTCCTCCGGGGCTCTGTTCCTTAACTCCAGGTTAATCTTCTTCTTCATCTCCATGTCCTCCTCTTGCTCTTCAGCTACTACTCTCCTTCCTTTCCCTTGCCTGCCTTTCCCACCACCCCCAACCCACAATTTTTAGGATTCAGAAATGAATGAAAAGGAACGCAAATATAAACGCCCACTACCACCAGATAGGTGTGAGGGAGAAAGAAGAGAATAGCAAATGGAGTCCAAGAGTTGGGACTCTAACTCAGCTGCCCCCACCTCCTTGTCCACACACTAGCGCGCGCACACACACGCACGCACGCGCGCACACACATACACACACACACATACACACACACCCGCAGTTCCTTCCCCTTCAATGGCTGCTCAGAGACTGAGCCTCCATGACACGGCACCGCCAACCCCCTGGCCTACACTCCACCCACCTCCCAAACGTATTGGTTGATTCTTTAGCGTTACATTATTCCATTGGGCAATGTAAACGTCTATCAGTCTTCAGGGAGGACCTGGACCAGAAACTCCGTATCTATTGGCTACGATCAAGCGCGCAGTTAATTTCGATAGGTCCAGGAGGGTGTACGTCCCGGAGAAATGATTTTGAATCCCAGTAGCCCCCCTACTTTTCTTTATGTAGTTGGCGCGCTTTCCCAAGGCACTCGGACGGTTTTGCTGCCTGTTGGAGTTGGTTTTTCGTTTTTTATTTCTTATTCTGTTGTTAGTGTTAAAGAGGGAGAAAGCATCCTTCCGTGCCCAAGTTGCGATACTGATAATTTACCACATGGCACGCACCGGCTGTTGGCCGTTTTAAAAGCACAGACTCTGCTTTGCAGCCAAGGTGTACAGCAACGCGCGCATCACATTAAAAAGATGCCTTCGTGGCATTGTCCTGCTGGGGTCAGGCTTTTCACAGAGCCGGACCTTCCGTGATGCAGAGCCAGAGCCGAGATTTTAAAGATAGTAGTTTAACACCGTAAAAGACAACAATTTTGAAAGCAGCTGGGTGAAGTATGTACGTTAATAATATTTAAATAAAACGGTCCTGCAGGAATTGTTACTGAGCTAATTGTTGCTGTATTAAACACTAAGACCTTCGCGGAAAAAACAACGCTGGCCTAATGAAACTCAGACATTAATTAGCATAGAAATGGCACAGCAATGCCTGTCTAATTACCCTTTGGTTGGTTTCCATGGAAATCTGTAGGTAAAGTATGCTTTTAAAGGTGTTTATCCTTCTCTGCCTTTTTGCTAAGATCAAGTGTAGAATCTGTTCTTATCTGTTTACTGTCTGATACATTTTCTGAGTCCAATATATTACATGGATTTTTGGAGCAGGAAGACGGAATAGGAGCTTGCTTGTCCACTTCATGCATGGACCTGGTATTACAGTACAGTACCTGGTATTGCAGTACAGAACCCCCCAGAGGATTCAAATTTGGTGTTCAAGACACAAGAAGAAGAAAAAAAGTCTATGTGGGATGGGATATGAAAGGTTAAGAATTATCTTTTGGCCGGGCATGGTGGCTCACACCTGTAATCCCAGCACTTCGGCAGGCCAAGGCGGGTGGATCACCTGAGGTCAGGAGTTCGAGACCAGTCTGACTAACACGGTGAAAACCCGTCTCTACTAAAAATACAAAATATTAGCCGGGCGTGTTCACGTGCACCTGTAATCCCAGCTACTCCAGAGGCTGAGGCAGGAGAATGGCTTGAGCCTGGGAGGCGGAGGTTGCGGTGAGCCAAGATCCAGCCATTGCACTCCAGCCTAGTCAACAAGGGCTAAACTCCATCTCAAATAAATAAATAAAATGTAAATGCTTTAAAGGAAAAGAAAACGATGGTTGTCTCTACAATGTTTCCTTTGAATTCCCTGCAAAGGAAATTTTGTGAGGACGAAGAGAGGGGGAAAGGAGAGTTTTTAGTATAAAATGGCATCTCTGGCCGGGCGCGATGGCTCAAGCCTTAATCCCAGCACTTTGGGAAGGCTGGGCAGACAGATCGCTTGAGGCCGGGTGTTTGAGACCAGCCTGGCCAAGATGACAAAAACCTAGTCTCTACTAAAAATACAAAAAGTAGCCGGATGTGGTGGCACACACCTCTAAGCCCAGCTACTCGGGAGATTGAGGCACTAGCATGGCTTGAAACTAAGAGGAGGAGATTGCAGTGAGCCTGAGGGACAGAGGGAGACTGTCTCAAAAAAAAAAAAAGCATCTTTGAGGGGGGCATTGGAGATTTAATAAAGTTTTTGTTTGTTTTAATGCAGACTAAAAAGCCAGGATGACATGAAAATGAAACCAACATGGATTAAGGAACAAACAGTTCAAGGAAGCATTAAAAATGCAAACGAAAGGCCAGGCGCAGTGGCTCACACCTGTAATCCCAGCACTTTGGGAGGCCAAGACGGGCGGATCATGAGGTCAGGAGTTCAAGACCATCCTGGCCAACATGGTGAAACCCTATCACTACTAAAAATACAAAAACTAGCTGTGCATGGTGCTGCATGCCTGTAATGCCAGCTACTCAGGAGGCTGAGGCAGGAGAATTGCTTGAACCAGGACTGGGGAAGTCCATGGAGGTTGCAGTGAGCTGAGATCTCGCCACTGCACGCCAGCCTGGGCTACAGAGCGAGACTCCATCTCAAAAAGAAAAAAAGAAGCTCCTTATTGCTGGAGAAGAAGAAAAGTGCCCAAGATAAAGGATAGTTGGATTTTTGGGTGCGACACAAATCGAGGTGAGGGAAGAGAGGAAAATCCCCTGACTCCCTGCAGGATTACTTTAGTCAAAAACGAAATAAAACATACTCAATATGCAAAAGTCTTGTGAAGAAAATGACATGCCAAAGGCCGAGGAAGACCACCCTTTGGAAGATGTACCACAGGAGGCAGAAGGAAATCCTCAACCTTCTGAAGAAGGTGTAAGCCAGGAAGCAGAAGGAAACCCCAGAGGAGGGCGGACTCAGCCTGACCAGGGATTTAAAGAGGACATGCCCGTTAGGCATTTGGACCCTGAAGAAATTATAAGAGGAGTAGATGAGCTTGAAAGGCTTAGGGAAGAGATAAGAAGAGTGAGAAACAAGTTTGTGATGATGCATTGGAAGCAAAGACATTCACGCAGCCGTCCTTATCCTGCGTGCTTTAGGCCTTGAATTCATTTTTGCCTAATATTAAAATCTGGCCCCAGCTTTCTTTCTGTTAGCATTTTTTGATGTATCTTTGACCTCCATCTTACTTTTAATCATCTGATGAAACTTTGTTTTAGGTAGTTTCCTTAGTTCCAGCATCTCATTGGATTTTGGATTTTGACCCATTTTCCAGGTCTATTTTTCAATTAGAAACTTTCACATATTTGCATGGAAATATGTCAATTCCATATTGTAAAGTAAAGCATAACAGGTTATGGCAAAGCAGCATATTTAATATCAGCTCACATATGTAGGATAAAATTCCAAACTTTGTGTGTGTGTGTGTGTGTGTATGCATACATCCATATAACATATATTAAATACTTAACCAAGTTTATTTCTGTGTGGTGTGAAGTTTTATTGGTTTTCTTCTTTTTTTTCTTTTTGCTCATATGTATTTTTTAATGAACACGTGTCTTGCACAAAAAGAATTAAGGATTTTTTTTTTTACAAGTAAGAGTCAGTCAGATAATTTGCAACCAGCTTATGAGGGCAATGGGGGCACCTAAACTCTTGATGAAAAAAGAAATGTAAACCTCACATTACCTCTGGATCTCTTAGCCAGAGGAATAAAATGGCAATTATTACAGAAAAAGAAAAAAAGCAAAGGAAGAAAAAAAAGCTGAAAAGAAAGCACATCTTAGTACCAGCCTGGGAATAAGTCCTGAGCTTTTGTTTTGTTTAATAGGGATGGGATTTCACCATCTTGGCCAAGCTGGTCTTGAACTTGAATTCATGATCCACCCATCTCGGCCTCCCAAAGTGCTGGGATTACAGGCATGAGCCACCGCGCCTGGCCTAAGTCCTGAGTTCTGATCTCACCTGCCACTACAGGGTCTGGAACAAAATCCAAAAGAGAGTTCTGGGAAGAAGGTTCAGATTTAGGAGTCACGTGCATACAAGTGATAGTTAAAGCCAAGAGAAAAAATTAAATGTCGTTGGGAATGTATAAAAGACTCTCAGACAAAGGAGAGCAAAACATGGTTGAAGGGGAAACCCGAGAGGAGGGAGGGATTGTCTACCAAAGTCCTCAAGGACACTGAGGAGTAGGTAGAGAAGGAAAAAGTTACGGAAGCCAAGAAGTGATTGAAGAGATTATTACTGACATCAAATGGTAGGGTTTCAAGTAAGAGCAATGATTGGGGTTAAATTGTATCCTGGAAACAATCAGTGTGAAGAAAAGCTGTGAAGTCGGTTTTACCATTGAATAGTGGCTGCAGAAAATACACCGTAGTAGCATAGACAGAGATTTGCCAAAGTGGCCTTTGTCTCCACATCCATTATCTCTACCTTCACATCATCTCTCATCTGCATCATCTGAATACACTACCTTGAAGCTTATTGCTTTCCAGCATTAACCGAAAAGTCAGGATAAAGATGCTAGAGAAGGAGAGAGTCCCCATAGGTCTGGTGCACAGAAAGAAAGGTGCCTGGAAAGAGATTGAATAAAGACTATTACCAGGCTAGCAGATGGGCATATGAAGCTAAAAGGAAGGATTAAAGAGTGAAATTTACAGCTACTCAGGAGGCTGAGGCAGGAAAATCGCTTGAACCTGGAAGGTGAGGTTGCACCAACCCGAGATCACGCCACTGCACTCCATCCTGGGCAACAGAGCAAGACTCCATCTCAAAAAAAAAAAAAAAAAAAGTGAAATTTAGTTCTCTCAGGAGAAAAGCCAAAGCCAAACTCACATACCAGATCAGATCACTCTTTAAGCTGATGTAATTAGGTAGGGTTTTTCTTTCTTTTTTCTTTTTTTTTTTTTGAGATGGAGTTTCGCTGTTGTTACCCAGACTGGAGTGCAATGGCACGATCTCGGCTCACCGCAACCTCCGCCTTCTGGGTTCAGGCAATTCTCCTGCCTCAGCCTCCCGAGTAGCTGGGACTACAGGCGCGCACCACCATGCCCAGCTAATTTTTGTATTTTTAGTAGAGACGGGGTTTCATCATGTTGACCAGGATGGTCTCGATCTCTTGACCTCGTGATCCACCTGCCTCGGCCTCCCAAAGTGCTGGGATTATAGGCGTGAGCCACCGCGCCTGGCCTAGGTAGGGTTTAAATGGCAAAATGAAGACTGAGGTTAAGTAACCAAGTTAAGGAGGAACACGGTGGCTCACGCCTATAATCTCAGCACTTTGGGAGGCTGAGGTGGGTGAATCGCTTGAAGCCAGGAGTTTGAGACCAGCCTAGCCAACATGGCAAAACCCTGTCTCTACTGAAAATACAAAAATTAGCTGGGCATGGTGGCACACACCTGTAATCCCAGCTACCTGGGAGGCTGAGGCACAAGAATCACTTGAACCCAGGAGGGGGAGTTTGCAGTGAGCCAACATCACGCCACTGCACTCCAGCCTAGGCAACAAAGCAAGACTCTGTCTCAAAAAAAATAAAGTAGCCGGGCACGGTGGCTCAAGCCTGTAATCCCAGCACTTTGGGAGGCTGAGGCAGGTGGATTACGAGGTCAAGAGATCAAGACCATCCTGGTCAACATGGTGAAACCCCGTCTCTAGTAAAAATACAAAAAATTAGCTGAGCACGGTGGCGTGTGCCTGTAATCCCAGCTACTCAGGAGGCTGAGGCAGGAGAATTGCCTGAACCCAGGAGGCAGAGGTTGCGGTGAGCCGAGATCGCGCCATTGCACTCCAGCCTGGGTAACAAGAGTGAAACTCCGTCTCAAAAAAAAATAAAAATAAAAAAATAAAGTAACCAAGTTAAGTGGAGCAACTGAGAGCGTAATTGAGAAAAACTCCTTTAATCCACCGGTAAGAAAGCTGCCTCGGGATGGCATTAAATACAACACGCCTTTAACATTCAAAAACCAAGAGCTCATCTGCTGCTGAATATCTTGTTTGCACTTTCAGATCTACCCTTCACCCTTCACCCTGCTCTGCAACCCAGAACCTATATGAATTGTGTGAGGTCCTACACCTTCCTGGACTTGTCCTGATAGGAAATCAAGTCAGGAGGAAAGTGAGGTTGGACACTTACTCTCCCAGCTTCCTCTCTGTCAGGTCCTTACAAAACAGCTGAGTCCCTCTAGGGAAAGCCAGAGATGGTGACAGAACTGTGGTGGGCACTCTGAAGTACCACCCAGCTCTTTCTTTAGGATTGAAGAACTTATTCCCACAGCTGCTGGAAGATGACCCTATGCTGTCCTCCCTTGTAGGGGATTGCTTTGGCTCAAGATTACCTCACTCAAGGTTATGCCTCCTTCTGGGGAAGCCCACAGCCAATGAGTGATTAACACAGAGGTGTAAAGGACCAGCCTGCCCTTTTGCCCAGATTTAGACAAACTCAGAACGGTCATCCCAGCTCCAGAGCACCCCGTTATGGTCGGTTGAGGCCTGAGTTATGACTGCATTGCCATTCAGCGGCTCCCTCTGCTTAATCCTGCTTCTTTCTCCTCCTGTCCACAGGTAATGGTCTAAATACCCCTCAACAACAAATGTCTCAACATCTCAGTCTGCTTCCTGAGGACATGTGACAGTGGCTCTCTCCAAATACCTACCCTCTGAGAAAGCCCAAGCTAACCTAGAAAGGCGATCACCTGGAGAACCGTTGAGACCACATGAAGAGAATGAGAGCTGCTCAGCAAGCCCCCAGCTTCTTCAACCCCCACTTCCAGCTGTAGCCACTGTCTGACCACAGGAGAGATCCTGAGTCAGAACCAGCCAGCTCAGCCTTTCCCAAACTCCTGTGCCACAGAAACTGCCAGAAATGATAAAATAATCATTGCTGTTTTAAATGTCTAAATTTGGTGTTGTTAGATAGCAATAATAATTGGAACAACTCCCTAGCACACATTTTTCTGATCAAATTTTACTAGTGGGCCAGGTACAGAGGCTCACACCTGAAATCCTAGCACTTTGGGAGGCCAAGGCGGGAGGATCACTGAAGTTCAAGAGTTCAAAACCACCCTGACCAACATGACGAAACTTCGTCTCTACTAAAAATACAAAAAATTAGCCAGGCATGGTGGCGGATGCCTGGAATTCCAGCTACTTGGGAAGTTGAGACAGGAGAATCATTGAACCCAGGAGGCAGCGGTTGCAGTGAGCAGAGATCGTGACATTGCACTCCAGCCTGGGTGACATAGCAATACTCCATCTCAAAAAAAAAAAAAAAAGAAAAACTCGCACTAGTGCCCTTTTCGTTCTGTGATGACAGGTGATATGCATTCTGCTAACTTTTGCTTATGCTGTTTTCTCCCTTAACCAATTTCCCTCCTCTGAATTCTCAGTATTTATTAAATGTTCTACTCATTTACCATTTACCCATGATGCCTTGCAACATCTCATATATGTTTGTGCGGGTTTTTGTTTTGTTTTTTGTTTTTTTGAGACAGAGTTCTCACTCTTGCCCAGGCTGGAATGAAGTGGCAAGATCTCGGCTCACTGCAACCTTCGCTTCCCAGGCTCAAGCAACTCTCCTGCCTCAGCCTCCCAAGTAGCTGGGACTACAGGCGTCCGCTACCACGCTCAGTTAATTTTTGTATTTTTAGTAGAGATGGGGTTTCACCATGTTGGCCAGGCTGGTCTTGAACTCCTGACCACAGATGATCCGCCCACTTTGACCTCCCAAACTGCTGGGATTACAGGTATGAGCCACTACCCCCGCCCTCGCATATGTTATTCAATTCTGATTGCTCCCAACTAGATTGGAATTTCCTAAAGGAAAATTAAGTCAGTAACTTGCCTTTCTCTGGCATCACTCATAGGACTTGGCACAGTGCTGGGCATAAAGTGGGTATGTAAGACATGTTTAATAATTGATTATACCTCAAAGAAGTCTCAGCTCGTAGTTTAAATTCATACTTCCATTAGGAAATAACTACAGACTGCTGTTCTCTTCACTTTTTAACTTTCCCTTTTCCAAACTAGTTAATTTGCAGTTTAAAGATAAAGGTAGGCCAATGCAACTGTTGCATTTTCTCCGAATTTAGACTGACTTCAAACTACCAGAAATCATTCCCACTCATACCACTGAGAAATCCTGTCCCAGAAAACCGTCCAGCAGGGTCACTGCTGCTCTCCTTAGCACCAGGAGAGATGACCAATACCCAGAGAACACCAACAATTCTAGATGCCCACTGTGCTAATATGCTTTGAGAACCTTCCAGGTCAACACTTTTTAAGGCAATATAGGTTTTTATATTTGTATAGAGCCTTAGAGTTAGAGTATGTCTATATATTTATATTCTCTCTACAGATCTAAAGTGAGTTACTTTTACAAAAAAAAAAAAAAGAAGAAGAAGAAACACTGAATCGTATGAGGTTAATTGGTGCAGTAAATTGTCTGCAAAAATAGTTATCAACAGTTTCTCCCATTCCTGTGCACACACCACACTCCTCCCACCAGGAGGTGGAGTCTGTTTCTTTTTCCTTTGAATCTGGCCTAGTCTTATGACTTGCTTTCACCAGTAGAATGTAGTGGAAATAACTGTGCCAGTTCTGGGCCTATTCCTTAAGAGACCTGGCAGTTTCTCTTTTGCTCTTTGGGAAGCCATTTCTCATAAAAAGAAGTCTAACTACCCTATTGGAGAGAGAGGCCATGTATCTCTCATTGTAGACAGAGGCCCTGGAAAATGAGAGGTTATGTAGGGAGAGAGAGCTCAGACATTCTCCAGCTGTCCCAGCCAACCAGGGCAGGCCCCAGCCGTGCAAGTGAAGCTGACTTGGATCCTCCAGCCTTTTGTCGAGCTGCCCAGCCAACACCATGTGGAGTAAAGACAGGCTATTCCACTACACTGTGGCCAAATTAGAATCTTGAGTAAGGCCAGATGTGGTGGCTCATGCCTGTCATCCTAGCACTGTGAGAGGCAGAGGCAGGCAGATCGTTTGAGCCCAAGAGTTTGAGATCACCAGAAGCAATGTGGCAAAAATCCATCTCTACAGTAAATTAGCCAGGCGTGGTGGCATACGCCTGTAGTCTCAGCTACTTGAGAGGCTGAGGTGGGAGAACCACCTAAGCCATGAAGGTACAGGCTGCAGTGAGCCAAGATCATGCCACTGCACTCCAGCCTGGGTGACAGTGAGACCCTGTCTCAAACAAACAACAAAAAGAATCTTAAATAAATAAAGCACAGTTGTTGTTTTAAACTATTCGTTTTTAAGGTAGTTTGTTAGCTATTAATAAATAAATAAATAGTAGCAACAATAGATAACTAAAATAAGCAGTAGTGATTAATAATTTGTAAAGATAAAATTCAAGGTCGGGTACAGCGGCTCATGCCTGTAATCCCAGCACATAGAGAGGCCGAGGCAGGCAGATCACGAGGTCAAGAGATCAAGACCATCCTGGCCAACATGGTGAAACCCCATCTCTACTAAAAAAAAAAAAATACAAAAATTAGCTGGGCATGGTGGCGTGCAACTGTAGTCCCAGCTACTCGGAAGGCTGAGGCAGGAGAATTGCTTGAACCCAGGAGGCGGAGGTTGCAGTGAGCCAAGATCGCACCACTGCACTCCAGCCTGGTGTCTGGACACAGAGCAAGACTCTGTCTAAAACAACAACAACAACAACAAATTCAAATTCATTTCCTCTGTTTCCTCTTTTTTGAAGTTCAACTCTTTTTCCAAAGGTGACCAGTATAATCCTGTTTAATTCATGGGAGCACAAAAAGTTTGCTCCCTAAAATATCACTCTTATTCCCTATTGATGCTCAAAACACCACAAATAGATATTCAATCTTATGACTCCTATTGAGATACAAAACTCCAGGATGATTAATCACTTTTTTTTTTTTGAGACAGAGTCTGGCTCTATCACCCAGGTTGGAGTGCAGTGGTGGGACCGCATCTCACTGCAACCTCTGCATCCCAGGCTCAAGCTATTCTCCCACTTCAGTTTCCCAAGTAGCTGGGACTGCAGGCATGTGCCACCATGACTGGCTACTTTGGGGTGGTTTTTGTTTTTTTTTTGTTGTTGTTGTTTTGAGACAGAGTCTCACCCTGTCACCCAGGCTGGAGTGCAATAGCACAATCTGGGCTAACTGCAAACTCTGCCTCCCAGGTTCTACTGCTTCAGCCTCCCAAGTAGCTGGAACTACAGTCACCCACCACCACTCCTGGCTAATTTTTGTATTTTTAGTAGAGACGGAGTTTCACCATATTGGCCAGGCTGATCTTGAACTCCTGACCTTGTGATCCACCCACCTCGGCCTCCCAGAGTTCGGGGATTACAGGCGTGAACTACTGCACCTGGCTTTTTTAAATTTTTTGTAGAGACGGAGTTTTACCATGTTGCCCAGACTGGTCTGGAACTTGTGAGCTCAAGTAATCCTCCCTACTCGGCCTCCCAAAGTGCTAAGATTACTGCAACCAGCCTTGTAACCTTGGTTACTCTATTAAACCTTAGTAGAATATCTTAATCAAATAATTTTTAGAAAAGATTCTGATTGGCAGCATAAAAACTATAAAATGATCGAACTACCCTATATCTTCCAGGATTTTTCGAGTCCTATTCTTGCTTTAATTTGGGATCCTCTTCTCTATAGAGATCGTCAGTAAATGGTGAAGAGAGAAGTTTGCATATTGTTACAGTAAACTTGATTGCTGCCATGTGAATATGAAATTCTGTGGAATATCTGCAATGTAAAATTCTAGGTTGAGCTTTTCCAGTTTGAATCACCTCTCTACATGCTAAAGGAATGAGTGTAAACAAGCTCTAACATTAGCCAAAGTCAAACAAAATTAGAAGAGTATGTCTCCTAGAAACAAATCCATATTACAATATCAAATAGATATGATTTAAAGATTTTGGCCGGGCACAGTGGCTCACACCTGTAATCCTAGCAGTTTGGGACGCAGAGGAAGGCGGATTACCTGAGGTCAGGAGTTCGAGACCAACCTGACCAACATGGTGAAACTCCTGTCTCTACTAAAAAAACAAAAATTAGCTGGGTGTGATGGTTGGCGCCTATAATCCCAGCTACTTGGGAGGCTGAGGCAGAAGAATTCCTTGAACCTGGGAGGCGGAGGTTGCAGTAAGCCTAGATCATGCCGTTGCACTCCAGCCTGGATGACACTTTGTCTCAAAAAAAAAAAAAAAAAGGCCAGACTGTGTGGCGATTCCTCAAGGACCTAGAAATAGAAATTCCGTTTGACCCAGCAATCCCATTACTGGGTATATATCCAAAGGACTATAAATCGTTCTTCTATAAGGACACATGCACACATATGTCCATTGCGGCACTGTTTACAATAGCAAAGACCTGGAACCAACCCAAATGCCCATTGATGATAGACTGGACTGGGAAAATATGGCACTATATACCAGGAATACTATGCAGCCATAAAAAATGATGAGTTCATGTCCTTTGTAGGGACATGGATGAATCTGAAAACCATCATTCTCAGCAAACTGGCACAAGAACAGAAAATCAAACACCACATGTTCTCACTCATAGGCGGGTGTTGAACAATGAGAACACATGGAAACGGAGGGGAGCATCACATACTGGGGTCTGTTGTGGGAGGAATAGGGGAGGGACAGCAGAGGGTAGGGAGGTTGGGGAGGGATAACATGGGAAAATGCCAGATACAGGTGATGGGGGGTTGGAGGCAGCAAACCACATTGCCATATGGGTACCTATGCAACCATCCTGCATGTTCTGCACATGTACCCCAGAACCTCAAGTACAATAAAATATATATATTTAAATTAAAAAAAAAAAAAGGCCAGGCGCAGTGTCTGATGCCTGTAATCCCAGCACTTTGGGAGGCCAAGACTGGCGGGTCACCTGAGGTCAGGAGTTCAAGATCAGCCTGGGCAACATAGTGAAACCTCATCTCTACTAAAAATACAAAAATTAGCTGAGCATGTTGGCACGTTCTTATAATCCCAGCTACTTGGGAGGCTGATGCAGGAAAATCACTTGAACCTGGGAGGCAGAGATTGCAGTGAGCCAAGATTGCCCCGTTGTACTCTAGCCTGGGCGACAAGAGGGAAACTCCATCTCAAAAACAAACAAAAAAAATTAGCCGGGCATGGTGGTATACTCCTGTTGTCCCAGCTGCTCAGGAGGCTGAAACAGAACTGCTTGAACCCAGGAGGCAGAAGTTGCAGTAAATCAATATCAGACTATGGTTCTACAGCCTGGGTGACAGAATCACTGTGTTTATCCAGTAGGACAGATGACAAATACTTGCCTTAAGATAAATTTGTGGTTTATTTATTTATTTTATTTAATTATTATTATTTTTATTTTTGATGGAGTCTCGCTCTGTCGCCCAGGCTGGAGTGCAGTGGCGCCACCTTGGCTCACTACAACCTCTGTCGCCCAGGTTTAAGGAATTCACTGCCTCACCCTCCCAAGTAGCTAGGATTACAGGCGCCCGCCACCATGCCCAGCTAAGTTTTTGTATTTTTAATAAAGATGGGGTCCATCTTAGCCAGGCTGGAGTGCAAAGGGCAAAATCAGCTCACTGCAACCTCTACCTCCCAGGTTCAAGCGATTCTCCTGCCTCAGTGTCCGGAGTAGCTGGGATTATAGGCATGTGCCACCGCACCTGACTAATTTCTGGATTTTTAGTAGAGACAGGTTTTCACAATGTTGGCCAGGCTGGTCTTGAACTCCTGACCTCAAGTGATCCATTAGCCTTGACTGTGTACCTTCCACAAACACAATGAAACATATTGAATGGACCAGCAGTCTTTAAACTGATATCAACTTTTTTTATTCTGTGGTGAAAGATAAGAATGTAGATATATTGTTCTTTTGTTTAACTTTTTTTTAGTTTGTTTTTTGTCTTAGAAACAGGGTCTTTCGGCTGGGCATAGTGGCTCATGCTTGTAATCTCAGCACTTTGGGAGGTCGAGGCAGGTGGATCTCTTGAGGTCGGAAGTTCGAGACCAGCCTGGCTAATGCGGGGAAATCTACTAAAAATACAAAAATTAGACTGGTATGGTGGTGTGCCCCTGTAGTCCCAGCTACTCTGGAGGCTGAGGCAGGAGAATCACTTGAACCTGGAAGGCGGAGGCTGCAGTGAGACAAGATCTCACCATTGCACTCCAGCCTGGGCCACAAGAGCAAAACTCTTGTCTCAAAAAAAAAAGAAGAAAAAAAAAAAAAGAAACAGAGTCTTTCTTGCTCTGTCATCCAGGCTAGGGTTCAGTGGTGTGATCATGGCTCACTAAGGCCTCAAATTCCTTGAATTCAAGCTATCCTGCCACCTCAGCCTCCTGAAATGTTGAGACCACCACACCTGGCTATATCTTATTATATAAAAATTTAGCATGCCAAATCTAAATTTATTCAATGCACAATATCTGTTGACAGGACCTTCTGTCATGTTTCAATAGGTGTGTTTGTTTATTAATGCAGTTTACATTGTTTGCCAGTGCTGTATTTGTGTTTCCATTTAATTTCAGCTCGATTAAGCCAATTGCTTCCATAAATTACCAAAAACAAAATCTAAGTAATCAGGGTTGAATATAATTCTACTGAAATATACTGAAATTTAATAGAAGCTGGGTGACTATTTGGTGCAATCTGATCTATTTAATTATGGTTTTCTCCTGCTTAATTATTTAAGCTATTTTGAAAAACAGTATTTTGCATTAGTATATATTATTTTAGTATTATGCTTTCTCATAAAATAATGAGTTTACTTTTAGAGATGGAGTCTTGCTCTGTTGCTCAGGCTGGAGTGCAGTGGCGTGATCTGGGCTCACTGCAACCTCCACCTCCTGGGTTCAAGCGATTCTCCTGCCTCAGCCTCCTGAGTAGCTGGGATTATAGACATGCATCACCATGTCTGGCTAATTTTGTATTTTTAGTAGAGACTAGAGTTTCACCATATTGGCCAGGCTGGTCTCGAACTCCCAACCTCAAGTGATCACCTGCCTCAGCCTCCCAAAGTGCTGGGATTATAGGCGTGAGCCACTGTGCCCGGCCAAGTTTGCTTTCTTTCTTTCTTTTTTTTTTTTATAGAGACAGAGTCTTGCTCTGTCACCAGGTGCCAGGCTGGAGTGCAATGGCACGATCTTGGCTCACTGCAACCTCCACCTCTTGGGTTCAAGCAATTCTCCTGCCTCAGCCTCCCAGGTAGCTGGGACTACAGGCGCGTGCCACCATGCCCAGCTAATTTTTGTATTTAAGTAGAGAAGGGGTTTTACCATGTTGGCCAGGATGGACTCAATCTCTTGACCTTGTGATCTGCCTGACTTGGCCTCCCAAAGTGCTAGGATTACAGGCGTGAGCCACCATGCCCGACCCAAGTTTGCTTTCAATATGTGTCTTTGAAGAGCTTACTATACTCACTAATGTAGCCTTTACTTATCTTTAAGCAAAAATTTCCTCCCAATAAACATAGCTCTCATTTTATACCGAAATTCCATGAGAGGATGATATTCACTTTACAGAAATGTAACCATAATACAAGTGAATTTTTTTTTTTTTGAGACCGAGTTTTGTTCTTGTTGTCCAGGCTGCAGTGCAATGGCGCTATCTCAGCTCACCACAACCTCCGCCTCCCAGATTCAAGCATTTCTCCTGCCTCAGTCTCCCAAATAAGTGGGGATTACGGGCATCTGCCACCACGCTTGGCTAATCTTGTATTTTTAGTAGAGACAGGGTTTCCCCATGTTGGTCAGGCTGGTCTCCAACTATCGACCTCAGGTGATCTGCCCGCCTCAGCCTCACAAAGTGCTAGGATTACAGATGTAAGCCATTGCACCCAGGGCTTGATACAAGTGAACTTTATTTCTGTGTGATAGCTAAAAGGTCCCAGGGGAAAGAAAAATACAGAATTTTTGCCTAGTGGTAAAACGTCAATTGTAGAGTCCTTTGTTTATCTTCCTAAAGAAGAAAAGAGTAACAACTTATAAAAATACCATTGGAGGAGTATAACCTTTATGGAAGGCTATATGGCAGTAAATATAGTAAAAACCCTTAAAAAAGTTAATATCCTGAATTAAAACCAAAATGAGATACCATTATACACCTATTAGAATAGGTACACTTAAAAAAAATTTTTTTTTGAGAAGGAGTCTTGCTCTGTTGCTCAGGCTGGAGTGCAGTGGTATGATCTCGACTCACTGTCACATCTGCCTCCCAGGTTCAAATGATTCTTTTGCCTCATCCTCCCGAGTAGCTGGGATTACAGGTTCCTGCCTCCAACCCTGGCTAATTTTTGTATTTTTAGTACAGACGAGGTTTCGCCATGTTGGCCAGGCTGGTCTGGAACTCCTGACCTCGGTGATCTGCCTACTTTGGCCTCCCAAAGTTCTGGGATTACAGACATGAGCCACCATGCCTGGCCTACATTTTTTTCTTTGACAGACAAGATCAAGTGCTTGCAAAGATGAGGACAACTGGAACTCATACATTGCTGGTGGGAAAGAAAACAGTATAAGCACTGTGGAAAACCAGTCTGGGAACCAGGTACAATAGCTCCTACTGGTAATTCCAACACTTTGGGAGGTCCAGGTGGGAGAATCGCTTGAATCCAGGCGATGTGACCAGCCTGGGCAACATGACAAGACCTCATCTCTATAAAAGATAAACTAAAATGGGCTGAGTGTGGTGGCTCATGCCTGTAATCTCAGAACTTGAGGATGAGGCAGGCGGAGCATGAGGTCAGGAGTTTGAGACCAGCCTGGCCAATATGGTGAAACCCTGTCTCTACTAAAAATACAAAAATTAGCTGGGCGTGGTGATGCGCGCCTGTGGTCCCAGCTACTTGGGAGGCTGAGGCAGGAGAATTGCTTGAACCTAGGAGATGAAGGTTGCAGTGAGCCAAGATCACACCACTGCACTCTAGCCTGGGCAACAGAGCACGACTCCATCTCAAAAAATATATATAAATAATTAAATTCAATTTAAAAAAAATTACAGGTGGCACACACCTGTAATCCCAGCACTTTGGGAGGCTGAGGCGGGTGGATCACCTGAGGTCACGACTTCGAGACCAGCCTGGCAAACATGGTGAAACCCTGTCTC
Organism: Saguinus oedipus; assembly: GCA_031835075.1. NCBI lineage: Eukaryota > Metazoa > Chordata > Mammalia > Primates > Cebidae > Saguinus > Saguinus oedipus. The sequence goes on from CM063190.1 coordinate 3,828,272, forward strand.
TACAAAGAATACAAAAAATTAGCTGGGCGGGGTGGTGGGCACCTGTAATCCCAGCTACTTGGAAGGCTGAGACAGGAGAATCATTTGAACCCAGGAGGCGGAGGTTGCAGTGAGCCCAGATCATGCTACTGCACTCTGGCCTGGACAACAAAGAGTGAAACTCCATCTAAAGAAAACAAACAACAGGCTGGGCGCGGTGGCTCGCGCCTGTAATCCCAGCACTTTGGGAGGCCAAGGCAGGTGGATCACGAGGTCAAGAGATCGAGACCATCCTGGTCAACATGGTGAAACCCTGTCTCTACTAAAAATACAAAAATTAGCTGGGCATGGTGGTGCGTGCCTGTAATCCCAGCTACTCAGGAGGCTGAGGCAGGAGAATTGCTTGAACCCAGGAGGTGGAGGTTGTGGTGAGCCGAGATCGCGCCATTGCACTCCAGCCTGGGGAACAAGAGCAAAACTCCGTCTCAAAATAAATAAATAAATAAAGAGGCCAGGTGCGGTGGCTCATGCCTGTAATTCCAACACTGGGAGGCTGAGGTGGGAGGATCACTTGTGCCCAGGAGTTCAAGACCAACCCGGGCAATATGGTGAAACCTTGTCTCTACAAAAAAAATTAAAAATGAGCAGGGTATGGGGGCGTGCACCTGTAGCCTCAAGTGTTTGGGAGGCTGAGGTGGGAGGATCACTTGAGCCCAGGAAGTGAAGACTGCAGTGAGCCGAGATCACATCATGGCACTCCAACCTGGGCAACAGAGGCCACACTGTCTCAAATGAAGAAACTAAAAGAAAGTAAAAGAAAAACAGCCTGGAAGTTTTTTTTTACAAAGTTAAACATACGCCCCCCGCCACCCCATATAATCCAGCATTCAGTATCTATTTATTCCCACTCCTAGGTGGGAATTTTACTCAAGAACAATAAATCACGTGTCTGCTCAAACACCTGTACTCAAACGTTTACAGTGGTTTTATTCATGATGACTAGAAACAGGTGGCTGCGGTGGCTCACGCTTATAATCTCAGCACTTTGGGAGGCCAACCTGGACAAATCACTTAAGCACAGGAGTTTGAGACCAGCCTGGGCAACATGACAAAATCTTGTCTCTACAAAAAATTAAGAAAACTTTTAGGCCGGGCACGGTGGCTCACGCCTGTAATCCCAGCACTTTGGGAGGCCAAGGTGGGTGGATCACGAGGTCAAGATATCGAGACCATCCTGGTCAACATGGTGAAACCCCATCTCTACTAAAGATGCAAAAAATTAGCTGGGCATGGTGGCACATGCCTGTAATCCCAGCTACTCAGGAGGCTGAGGCAGGAGAATTGCCTGAACCCAGGAGGCGGAGGTTTCGGTGAGCTGAGATCGCGCCATTGCACTCCAGCCTGGGTAACAAGAGCGAAACTCTGTCTCAAAAAAAAAAGAGTTCGAGACCATCCTGATTAACAAGGTGAAACCCTGTCTCTACTAAAAATACAAAAATTAGCTGGGCATGGTGGTGCACGCCTGTAGTCCCAGCTACTTGGGAGGCTGAGGCAAGAGAATTGCTTGAACCCAGAAGGCGGAGGTTGTGGTGAGCCAAGATCGTGCCATTGCACTCCAGTCTGGGTAACAACAGCGAGACTCCATCTCAAAAAAGAAAAGAAAAGAAAAGAAAAGTTTTAAAACCTGCCAGTCATGGTGGCATGCGCATGTAGTCCTAGCTACTCAGGAGGCTGAGAAAAGGATCACTTGAGTTTGAGGCTGAAGTGAGCTATAATTTCACCACTGCACTCCAGGCTAGACGACAGAGTGAGATCCTATTTCCAAAAAAAGAAAAGGTAGAGAGAGGCTGGGTGCAGTGGTGGCTCACGCTTGTAATCCCAGCACTTTGGGAGGCTGAGGTGGGCGGATCACCTGAGGTCGGCAGTTCGAGACCAGCCTGATCAACATGGGGAAACCTGTCTCTAGTAAAAATACAAAATTAGCAGGGCACGGTGGTGCATTCCTGTAATCCCAGCTACTCGGGAATCTGAGGCAGGAGAATCACTTGAACCAGGAGGCACAGGTTGCGGTGAGCTGAGATCGTGCGATTACACTCCAGCCTGGGCAACAGAGTGAAACTGTCTCAAAAAAAAAAAAAAAAGGCCAGGCTCGGTGACTCATGCCTGTAATTCCAGCACTTTGGGAGGCCGAAGTGGCAGATCACCTGAGGTCAGGAGTTTGAGACCAGACTGACCAACACGGGAAAACCCTATCTCTACTAAAAAATACAAAATTAGCCAGGCATGGTGGCACATGCCTATAATCCTAGCTACTCAGGAGACTGAGGCAGGAGAATCGCTTGAACATGAGAAGCGGAGGTTGCAGTGAGCCAAGATTGTGCCATCACACTCCAGCCTGGGCAATAAGAGTGAAACTCTGTCTCAAAAAAAAAAAAAAAAAGAGCAAGAGAGAAAGAAATGTTAATGTAGATTTGGACATACCCAGAACTATAGAATCAGGTGCTGTGGGGGTGAGGTCCAGAAATCTGTGTTTATTTATTTATTTATTTATTCATTCATTCATTTATTTTGAGACACAGTTTTGCTCTTGTCATCCAGGTTGGAGTGCAGTAGTGCAGTCTCTGCTCACTGTAACCTCTGTCTCCCGGGTTCAAGCAATTCTCTTGCCTCAGCCTCCCAAGTAGCTAGGATTACAGACGCCCACCAGCATGCCTGGCTAATTTTTTTTGTTTTTGTATTTATAGTGGAGATGGGGTTTCGTCATGTTGGCCAGGTTGGTCTCAAACTCCTGACCGCAGGTGATCTGCCCGCCTCAGCCTCCCAAAGTGCTGGGATTACAGGCATGAGCCACTGTGCCTGGCCAGAAATCTGTATTTTAACAAATTTTTCCAAGTTTAAAAAGCTTTCCAGGTGATTCTGATGCACACTGATACTTAAGAATCAATGGTGTAGGAGAAAGCTCACTGGTACCTGTGTCCTTGTTCTGGTCCAGCCTTAGCAACTCTATGACTAACTGTGGCTGAATCCATAAATGTTTGAAAACTCAGTTGTATTAAATAAGGAGTTTAGAATGATGCCTGCAGGCCCTTCTGCTCTAAAATTATGCGAAAGAAAGTAAATAAATGTTGCAATGACTAGATTCATTCAGTCAACAAACGCTTATGTACCAGGCAGTGTGTTCTGTTCATGGAATCAATGTATGATTCAAAATTGCAACTGAAATATTGTAACTTTATAATTAAATGACTTGCAAATTTTCAGACCACAACTTTTACCTGTCATCAATTTACAAGACTTTTATACTGCATCTGTTGTGTAATGTGAACTGGAAAACTAAGAAAATGATCCAAAGGGATCCACCTTTCCAAAATTACTTAACTTTTTTTTTTTGAGCCAGAGTCTCAGCTCACTGCAACCTCCCCTTCCTGAGTTCAACCAATTCTCCTGCCTCAGCCTCCTGTGTAGCTGAGATTACAGGCAGGCGCCATCACGCCTGGCTAATTTTTGGTATTTTTAGTAGACATGGGGTTTTGGTATGTTGGTGAGGCTGGTCTGGAACTCCTGGCCTCAAGTGACTCACCTGCCTTTGCCTCCCAAAGTGCCTGACCTCAGTCAAGTTTCAGTACATCTACAAGTACAGGAGATGGCGCCAGAAGGCAGTGGGATGCTCAGTTTGGGTTTTAGCCAATGCGAGAGAGGAAAGAGCTTGAGAGAGAGGTCAGAACTTAAACAAAGGTGCCAGAGTTGAGTGGAAACTAAGACCGAGTGGGGAGAGGGAGCGGCGTCACTTTAAAACAAGCAAACAAACAAAACTTAAGTATAAGGGTCCTCTTGACACCTGCTCCAAATCCTCACAGCTAGAAAACAACGACAGAAAGATCCACAGTAGAGCCGAAGCTCAAGATACAAGCGCGTGGAGGATGGCGCTCGCCTCCCGGCTCCCTCTCTCCTAGAAAGGAGGGCCTTTGTCGTCTGGCGAAGCACAAGCACCTGGACGCGCTGCTCACCCAAGTCAGGGAAGTGTTGACTCCGGGCTATCTGTGACACAATGTACAGTTATGGTTGTATAGGCAAAATCCCAAAGCTCACCAGCAGTGAAACACTTCCCAGAAGGAATCATACACAAACATTTTAAATTAAAATTTAAAAATTCATAGACGAGCCAGGAGGTGGCGCCTGGCGAGACACGCTGCCTGCCTGGGGAATCAGAATCTCAGCTTAGCGCTCCACAGGAACCCTGTCCCAGCCGAGGTCATTCTTTCCCACTAAATCTCTTCTTTCATACCAAGGTGTCTCTGCTTCCTTTTTTTTTTTTTATTTTATTTTGTGCTAAGTACCCTGATTCCCAGGAAGTCTGATTTATACTTCAAGCCTTTTACTCTTCTTAGATGGGATGGATGGGGCTTTGAGGAACCTCAAAACAGAAAACTTTCCTGAAGGGGACACATAATTAGGAGGGTGATAGGAGAAGAAAAAGGGAAATGACATCAGCAAAATGGCTTGGCTTTGCAGATCAATCGCGGGGGACAGAAAGGCACAGTGAGCGCCTGTCTCTGCAGGAGCTGATGATCCAGCACATGCATTATTCTGTTCATTTGGCTTTTATCCTGCTCCCTTATTTAGCTTCTGCTCCCTTTGTTTGGCTATTTATTGCTACTCGGCAGGAGCAAGGAGGGCAGAGGGAGCTCGAATGGGTGCATCTTCCAGGTTGGTGCCTCTGGCAAAGGGCACGGAGGAGAAAGAGGTTTCAATGTCTGGCTTGAAAGTATCTGTGGGTTTCACATTCTCTAACAAGGGATTTAGGATGTACATTCCGATCGGGATTTCCAGTCCCGTGGGGAGCAAATATCAGCTCACATTCCTGAGACCCACAGCCTCCATGCTCCAGCTCCTTGGTGGCAGATTTCACTCAGTGCCACATGTTGTGCCTCAGCCCTTGGGCTGGAGGGAAGACCCTGGGCCCCTCTTCCATTTGGATCACATGGTCTCTCCGGTCCCTCCCATCTCTTTCTCTGGAAACCGCCTCTTTCTAATGGTGGTAGTGATTGTTCCTACAGTCTCTCCTTCTTTCCTCCTGCCCTGGCCTCTCTGCCAGAGGTCAGTGTCCTCTTCAGTGACAAAAGCCGCCCTAGATCTGGGCTCCCTGGAGAGGGAGGTGGCTGAGTCTGGCAGTTACAGCCGCTGTCTCTCCATGGTGCTGCTACACCCCTCCCCCACTGGGCACACAAATGGGCTTTATCCAGCAAACAACACCCCCCCTCCCAGGCCACACAGGCACGTGGACCCAGGCCTCACCGTGGGAAGGGGGTGGTGACAGGCACAGAAGAGATTGCTCCAGATGAGTTCTCCTGGCCTCACTTCTCTTCCTTAGAACTCAGGACACAACTCAGATTTTAGTTCTTGACTTCCTCCACCCCTCACCTGCACCCTGAATCCCCAGTTCCTTCTTGTTACATATCTTCTAATTCTGGACTCTTCCCATTCCAGAGCAGCTCAGATTCTGCAGGGAATTGGGAACAGGTACCCCCGCCATCTGCTCTATGCCACCCAGGGAGCTGCTCTGCAGAGGAGAAGCCAGGGCGGGGGGATGAAAACACAGTGTCCTCTTGAGGGTGCTGAGTTGAACCCCAAAGTCCCTTCCTTGCCCCTGCCAGCTTCCAGGAAACACCCCCGTAAAGCAGCATCTGTGTGATTAGCAGAGGAAGGAATAGCTCACCCCAGCTGGACTCCTGAGCTAGGGCCAGCGCTCCGGTGAAACTTGCCACGATGCAGCTCCGAGTGGGGCCATCCTGCATGCCTAATTGGCTATTTAAGGAGCTGCTCGCCTGCAGCCCAGGCAGCCCCCCCCCTCCCCACATACACCCGTCCAGAGCCACCTTAAAAGCAGGAGGCAGTTGTAAAGTCGCCGGCCCGCTAGTGGAGTGGAGACTGCAGAGGGAGATAAAGAGAGAGGGCAGAGAAAGAGGCAGCAAGAGATTTGTCCTGGGGACCCAGAAACCCATGGTACCTTACTGAACCCCAAATTCCCTGGAAGCCCACAGAGACACAGAAACAGCAAGACAAGCAGCGATATACTCCACGCCAAGAATTTTCCTCTCTCTCTCTCTCTCTCTCTCCCTCCCCCCACCACCCCAGCCTGTCCTAGTCCTCTAGTCCTCAAATTCCCAGTCCCCTGCACCCCTTCCTGGGACACTATGTTGTTCTTCGCCCTCCTGCTAGAGGTGATTTGGATCCTGGCTGCAGACGGGGGTAGGTACAACTAAACGTTTGTGTGTTGATTTGTGCTGATGTTCACAGGTTGCCAGGTGTGCTTAACACGGGGAGGAGAGGTGTGCAAGGAAGCCTAGAGGCTGGAATAACAGGCTCAGAGACGAGGGAAAAAGAGAGCGGAGTGTAGAGGGGACCACTTCCCTTCTTTATCTTTTGCCTTTCCAGCCTTGCTGTTGTTGGAGGTGGGGAGAACGAGCGGGGGGCTGGGTGTGTACACAGGCAAGTGCGAGAATCTCTTTGCAGGCTACAGATTTTCCCCAGAGCTCTTTCTCCCACTGACCCGGCCCCAGTCGGCACTCCTGGACTTCTTTATTTACAAACTCCTCCAAGTAGGGAGTCAAAGAGGCCTGGCATGAAAAGACAGATAGCTGGGGGGTAGGGGAAAGAATACTTCCTGCCCAACTCGGACCCTGATCTCCAATTCAACCCCTTTTGGCCAAGGTTCCTTCTTCATTCTGTGAAGCGACTTAACTCCCTAGTTATCCCCTGAAAGCCGCAGTATAAGAGTGAACATTTGTTTGATGCTTTAGAGTTTTCAAAGGATTTTCAGGAGCTCGCAGGAGATGAGGAAGGATTTTGGGGAGAACTGGCTGAAGCGCTCCAGGAGTGTCCCCTGGAACCACAGACCTCACTTCTGTGTTTCCCATGCCTAGCACAGTATCCAGCACACATTAGATGCGTAACTGAGGTTTGTGGAAAGAGCAGGGAGGGGGTGGGGGGTGTCCAGAGAGTAGACGACAAATGCAGAGATGACAGGGGCAGGCGGGCAGCCAAATGGAGAGTCACAAATCTCATCTGAGGAGAAAGAAAAACATAGGAAAAGAGGAGGAAGAGACGTAGAATAAATGCGTTGAGGCTCTGACCAGAAGAGACGGGCACCTTCACAGACCAGGGAGTTCGAGGTGTTGGGGGGTCCCACAGAGACGGTAACTGAAAGGCTGCCTCCAGCTCTCCCTTGGGCCAGCAGAATAGGTCAAGGGTAAGAGCAGGGCATCTCACAAGTTAGAGGAAGTAAAGGGACTAAGAGAGAGAGAGAGAGGAAGGAATTTAGGATTTTTCTCCAGCGTTTCTAGGAGTATGGATATGCAGCATAAACCTGCATGAAGGCCTTCCTTTTCTTCTTGAGGCAGTTTGGCCCTAGGGAGGCGCTGGACCTGCAGACCCCCCAGCCTGAGTCAGACAGGACTGCACGAGAGCCTGGCATGTGACCCAGCTGGCAGCTCTCTTCTCTACACACAATGCTTCACTTTCATCCTGTCCCTGCCAGCCTGGCTGCCTGTGCCCACCCACCACCCTCAATCTAGAGTAGACCCTGCCCTGACTCCCACCCTCCCCTAACCATCTCGGAATGCAGGGAGCAGAGCCTCCTGGTGATGAGGAGCTACTGGGACCAGAGAGGAAGAATTTACTTATGACTGTACAGCTCAGCGCCTTTATTCATGCAGTTTTTCAAAGCAAAGAAATAATCCCCCCTTCCCCGCTCCGTAGCACCCCCCCAACACACACACACACACACACACACACACACACACACACACTCTGAACTCCTTTCTCCTTCCCTCTTTCTAGTCTCTATCCTTCAAACCCTCTGCCCACACCCTCACCGCGCCCACCCCAATCTTCTAAGTGTTGGATTGACTTGGCACAGGTTAGAGAAAAGTAAGGGTTGGGCCAATCGCACATTTGGATCCAGGTTAATTTTAGTCCCTGGGCTTTACCTCTTTTCTTTCCTCCTCTCCCTTAACTCAGCAGGCACCAGCAGAGCCTGGCTGGTGAATTTAAATAGACCCCCCGACCTTTCCACAGAGGTGTCCAGTTTCAGGGCTTCCTTTGGAAAGTGCTGGAGCAGAGGGAGGAGGGGCAGCAGAGAGGGAGGTGGAGCAGTACAGAATGCTAGAGGGAGGGGAGTGTGGAGGCCAGGGCTCTGCCCCAGGCTGCGCTGGCTGTAACCCAAATCCTTCTGCCTTGCAGGTCAACACTGGACATATGAGGGTGAGAGCAGATCTCGAGGCCTCCCGACACTCCTTTCACACTGGAACCTCCTCACCTGGCAGGAAGACATGCTGTGCGGGTGGGGAGGAGTCTTCCTTTAGCTTCTCACCCCAGCTCCTCCCTTCTGGATCTCCCACTGCGTTGAGTTTCACGTATTTGGCTCCTAGATCCTGCTCTAATCATCAAATCCTACACCTCCTGATTTGGCAGAAAAGCTAGTTAAGTCTTCAGTAAACCGTGTAGGAGTGAGGGAGCTGGGGTGGAAAGGAAGCTGGGTGGGGGGGAAAGCTTAGCTGCCAGGTCTCCTTCTGGCTGTCTCTATCTTAATCCATCGTACCCCTAACCTGCATCTGAAATTGGGACAGAGCTGGAGGTCAGGGGTGACGAAGAGGATGGCGGGATAGTTTGTGACACTGGGGAGGTGCAGTTCAATTCCTATGAACTACTGATTAATGACATAACTGAACTCCAGAGTCCATGACAAAAGGTCAGTGTGACAGCAAGAATTGAATGATGAAAAGTCAGGATATCTGAATCCCAAGGCCATGTGATAGGGAGCCTCCAGCAGGACGTTTTTGTTTTTTTGTTTTTTTTTTGTTGTTGTTGTTTTGTTTTGTTTTGTTTTGTTTTTGAGACAGAGTCTCGTGCTATTGCCCAGGCTGGAGTGCAGTGGTGCAATCTGGGCTCATTGCAAACTGCATCTCCCAGGTTTAAGTGATTCTCCTGCCTCAGCCTCTCGAGTAGCTAGGATTACAGGTGCGCTCCACCACATCTGGCTAATTTTTGTATTTTTAGTAGAAACGGGGTTTGACCATGTTGGCCAGGCTGGTCTCGAACTCCTGACCTCAAGAGATCTACCTGCTTCAGGCTCCCCAAGTGCTGCTATTACAGGTGTAAACCACTGTGCCTGGCCTCTCTAGGATCATTTTATTTCTCCCATTTTTCTACTCCTACTCTCTAATCCCATCTCTTAGGGTATTCAGGTTTTCTATGCATCTCTCTCCTCATTCAGCTTTCTTGTCCTCAAAATATAGGTAAGTAAAAGAGCTACTATTCCCCATTCATCAGGATAGAGAAGGGGAACCGGAACATGACACTCAACAGGATTCCTACCTCACCCATCCCTGTACAACTGGGGTCTTAATTTGGGTGGAGGGAAGTCCATTTCTACCTCCACCCAGATGTATGCTTTGGTTAGGGGACAGGGTCAAAGGGATGGGGGTGGTGTTGAAGGGTGCCTAGAGCTGGAGGACAGGACCAATGGCTTTGGTAACCCCCCAGGCCCACATGGTCAGGACCATTGGCCAGCCTCTTACCCTGAGTGTGGAAACAATGCCCAGTCGCCCATCGATATCCAGACCGACAGGGTGACATTTGACCCAGAGTTGCCTGCCCTGCAGCCCCATGGATATGACCAGCCTGGCACCGAGCCTTTGGACCTGCACAACAATGGCCACACAGGTAAAAGCATGGGCTCCAAAAGTTGTAGGCTCCAGCTCAGCTCTTAGGAGTCAGATCCTTTTGTGGTACATGAGTGTGATGATGGGGTGTTCATGAGCATTCGTAAAATGTGCCACCCTCAATCCTTGTTACCCATCTGCTGTGAATAAATAATTTCAGGAGCATTCTCCTAACCTGTGAATTCTCAAAAAGCTTTGTCCATGAACTTGGAAATATGAGAATGGGGATCAGCTCCTGTAGCCAAGGCAGAAATCAAAATGTTTCAGTCAAGCTCGATAGGTAGGTTAGTATCATTGCGCTGATTTGATCTTCACTGAGAAAAAGGAAGATATGCTAGAAGAGCACTGGCCTATGGGAGGAAGTGGGTGCTACTTGGGGAGGAAACCAGAAGAGAGCCAAGTCTCTCAAGACATGGTGACAACTGAGGAGTGGGCATGTGTCTACATTCCTCCACCAACCCTAGCTTGCTCTTTCTTCACAGTGCAACTCTCTCTGCCCTCTACCCTGTATCTGGGTGGACTTCCTCGAAAATATGTAGCTGCCCAACTCCACCTGCACTGGGGTCAGAAAGGATCCTCAGGGGGGTCAGAACACCAGATCAATGGTGAAGCCACAGTTGCGGAGGTACCAGGGAACAAATAGCTGGGATTTGGGCAAAGTAGCAGGGATGGTTGGTCCTGGGAAAAGGATCTGGACCTTGGGAAAAGTCATACTGGAGGGATAAGGCCAACCTTTGTGGGACAGACTTAGTGCATGGCGGGGACAGCAGGGGGATGGTGGTAGCTAGGATCAAGGCCTTGAAGGGGCTGGGGACATTCCATAATTCAATTTCCTCTTCCTTCCTTCAGCTCCACATTGTACATTATGACTCTGATTCCTATGATAGCTTGAGTGAGGCTGCTCTGAGGCCTCAGGGCCTGGCTGTCTTGGGCATCCTAATCGAGGTCAGTAGCTCCCAGTCACTTCCAGGTTTCTCTCCACTTCCTCTGCAACCGTCACACCTATTTCTGTTTCCCTCCTGTGGCAGGCAGCAGCCCATCCCGACCATTTATTCTGTACCTAAATTTCTTATTCCAAACATGGACTCATTCCAAATTCTCTCTCTTTCCTCCCCTTCCAGGTGGGTGAGACTAAGAATATAGCTTATGAACACATTCTGAGTCACTTGCCTGAAATCAGGCATAAAGGTGAGCCTTAAAAATCTACAGCAGGGGCTGGGTGTGGTAGCTCACGCCTATAATCCCAGCACTTTGGGAGGCCGAGGCGGGTGGATCACGAGGTCAAGAGATCGCAACCATCCAGGTCAACAAGGTGAAACCCCGTCTCTACCAAAAATACAAAAAATTGCTGGGCATGGTGGTGCGCGCCTGTAGTCCCAGCTACTTGGGAGGCTGAGGCAGGAGAATTGTTTGAACCCAGAAGGCAGAGGTTGCGATGAGCCGAGATCGTGCCATTGCACTCCAGCCTGGGTAACAAGAGCGAAACTCCGTCTCAAAAAAAAAAAAAAAAATCTACAGCAGGAAGTGAGATTAGACTTCCAAAAAACTTAAAAAAACTATTAGTCTTGGGATGAGGCAATTACTTAGAGCCAAGGAATTTTGCTTCTGGGAGCCCTATCTAGGTAAGCTAGGGCACACTGAAAGGAAGATGAGTCCCAGTTTGTTCTCCCCAGATCAGAAGACCTCAGTACCTCCCTTCAACCTGAGAGAGCTGCTCCCCCTACAGCTGGGGCAGTATTTCCGCTACAATGGCTCGCTCACAACACCCCCTTGCTACCAGAGCGTGCTCTGGACAGTCTTCTACAAAAGGTCCCAGATTTCAACGGAACAGGTAAGTGGTGGAGAAATGAGGTGAGGGGTGAGATCACGATTGTATCTTTAGACCCCTTCCCACTCCCCAGTGACACCTCTCCCACGCTTCTGCTCCTCAGCTGGAAAAACTTCAGGGGACATTGTTCTCCACAGAAGAGGAGCCCTCTGAGCCTCTGGTACAGAACTACCGAGCCCCTCAGCCTCTCAATCAGCGAATGGTCTTTGCTTCTTTCACCCAAGGTGATTCTGCGTAACTCAGAAGAGATGGGAAACTGAGAGACAGATGGCAGGAACTAGGGAGCCTATGAGAAGAAAAGGCTAAAATGGGAAGGGGTTTCCAGAACTAGCTTGGACTGGGAACCAACCCCCACCCCAGGGTGCCAGGGTAATTCTCCCAGGCATAGAAGCAGAGTGCTGCTCCCAGCTGGGATGGGGATCTGAAGTCCCACTGACCCCTTTTCTTCTCTTACAGAGGGACCCTTGTATACCACAGGTAAGACAGCTTTATAAGGTATTGGGGGGAGGGAAGGCATCCTCAGCAAGTAGGGGAAAGGCTGAAAAATCTGTTAGTCGTAGGCTGACACCTTTTACCTTTATCTCCCCCAGGTGAAATGCTGAGTCTAGGTGTAGGAATCTTGGTTGGCTGTCTCTGCCTTCTGCTGGCTGCTTATTTCATTGCTAGAAAGATTCGGTGAGGTCCTACTTTCCATCCCTCCAGTCCTTTCTTTTTTCTTTTTTTTTGAGAGGGAGTCTTGCTCTGTTACTCAGTCTGGAGTGCAGTGGTGTGCAATCTCAGCTCACTACAACCTCTACCTCCGGGTTCAAGTGATTCTCCTGCCTCAGCCTCCCAAGTAGCTGGGACTACAAGCACGCACCACCACACCCAGCTAATTTTTGTATATTTAGTAGAAACAAAGTTTCACCATATTGGCCAGGGGTCTCAAACTCCTGATCTCAGGTGATCCTCCTGCCTCAGCCTCCCAAAGTACTGGGATTACAGGTGTGAGCCACCACACCTGGCCTTTTTTTTTTTGAGGTTGTCCAAGCTGGGGTACAGTGGCTTTATCACAGCTCACTTCAACCTCCACCTCCTGGGCTCAAGTGGTCCTCCTACCTCAGCCTCCTGAATAGCTGGGACTACAGGTATGTGCCACCATGCATGGCTACTTTTTATATTTTTAGTAGAGATGGGTTTTCACTTTGTTGCCCAGGCTGGTCTCCAACTCCTGACCTCAAGTGATCCACCTGCCTCAGCCTCCCAAAGTGCTGGGATTACAGGCAAGAACCACCTTGCCCAGCCCTTTCTTTTATATGAAAAACCATTCTTCTATTCCACCTCTAATCTGCTTCACTTAGATAGTAGTCATTCTCATGAGCCATTCCCCTTTCCAGGAAGAAGAGGCTGGAAAATCGAAAGAGTGTGGTCTTCACCTCAGCGCGAGCCACCACTGAGGCATAAATTCCCTCTCAGATACCGTGGATGTGGATGACTTCCCCTCGTGACTGTCAGGAAGCCTCTAAAATGGGGTATAGGGTCTGGACAGAAATACTGTAGAGTAGTAGGCAGACGTCCTCCTTCCCCTGGACATCCTCTACAGAGAGGAATGAACCCAGCCTGTCATTCGAGGAAAAACTGCAGAGCCTTCAGTCTCTCCAAACATTTGGAGGAAATGAGGAGACCCGGGCTGTTCATACAGAGAACAGACTTGTTTAGCTGCAGGGGACATTTGGGATGTACCCCAAAGTCCTCTACCCCTCACCTTTATGGCCCTTTCCCTAGACACACTGCAGAATCTCTCCTTAGGATAAAGAGTTGCTGGTGAAGTTGTATATTTTTGATCCATATATTTGGAAATTAAAGTTTCTGACTTGAATTCTGGTCCATTCGTTGAGGCTCTTGAGGGTGGACAAGTTTCTGAATTCCTCAGGTGGTAAAGACGGGCGAAGGATGGGGAAAAGCAGCATGGGTGATTAACTCATTTTATGCCACCCCTGGAAAGAAAGATTAGCTTCTGGGAAAACACTTAACCCAAAGTTTCAGACATGTTAAACCTCTAGCCCAGATTTCTGCCCTTGCACCAAGGCTATGCTTGGAGATCAGTGGTTGCCAGTTTAGGAAAGTGGCTGGACAAGAGACACGAGAGGGCAGAAATCTCAAGTAACATGCTAACCCCTCCCTTAACAGCCAAGTTCCCCCACAATTACAAAGTCTTTTTTATTAGTCAAAATCACAATCACCTTGATTAAAAGGATGGAACACTCCACCCTCAGCAGAAAATGATACAGTTTATAGAAAACCTCCCCACCCCTCCCACACCCCAATTAAAAACTACAAAAAAATCTGCCCTCCTTCCCTACGATGTCATGGTAGTCTGACTCCTCCAGCGGCACTGCAGCTCTGGAGGGCCAGCTCACCCCAGCACCCTCCACTTCACCTTGGGGAGAGGAGGGATGCTGGTGTTTAAGGGTTAAAACCATTAATTCCAGTATTGCCAGTTCCCAAACATGCACTTCCTTCCTTTCCCCCAAGGTCTGGGACCAGGGAGAAAGGGACAGAAATGAGCCCAGCCATGAGGAGCAATTCGAGAGAAAATATAGCCCAAGGAGGTTAGAAGAGTTCCAACATACCTCCTCCCTCCCCCATCTCAAAAAAGAAAAAAAGGCAGATTAGGGTCTTTATCACACGAAAAATAGTTCCCCTCAGGCCTGAGAAAAAGATGTCCAGTCTGGGGAGAGGGTACTGAGACACTCAGAGCTCATCTACACTTGAGCCTCCATTAATTTCATCTCCAGGGCAATGGCTAAACTAGATCCCTTTTCTTGGCAACCTGCACTGTCCAGATCTGGAGATGGAGAAATACAGGGCGAGGACATCAGGAGGGCACCCCAGGCCCAGGGGTCCCCCCTAGGTTCCCTCAGTCCTCGGGTGGGATGCGCAGGGCAGAATACACCATCACCCGACTGTCCTCCTGCCGTCGGCCTGCAGAGGGGAAGGGAGGTGAGTCTTGGGCAGGGTGAGAGCAGAGCACTGACACAGGGGGAGTCCTGGACAACAAGGGGGTCCCCAGATGGTGGGGATTAGTGCAGATTCAAACCCACCAGTCACTGACTGGCTGAACCCAGGCCGCTCCTGGTAAAGCTTAGAGACTAACGGTCACAAAAGGACAAAGCAACACCCTGGAGGTGGTGGGGCAGACCGACGACAAGGACACGGAGAATGTGGGCAATGGACCCGGGCGGGGGCTGGGCTCAGTCATGGGCAGTGGACAGGCAGGTGGGATCTGTCAGGCGATCAGTCCAGGTAGTCAGTCCTTACACAAGAGGCTGCGCTGAATACTTCGGAGGGACCCTCCAGCTGTGATGAAGGCCCAGAGCCCCATGGAAACAGTGACTGCGTAGATGGGCAACAGGCTGGCCTCATACCATGGGTTCAGGAATGTCTAAGAAGGAGGGTAAAAGTAGGACAGAGATTAGATTCTCCCCCAACCTAATCCCCACACTCTCTCTGCACCTTTGACTCCCAGACCTCTCTCTCAAATTCCCATCTTTCCCTTCAGAGCACCAACACCTTGTGGTTAAGGGGACTTTTAATTTTTCAGCTCCTTCAAAGGTTTCTGCCACTCCTGCTCAACTCAGGCCCTCTGCATTACAGTTTGACTAATCCATTCAATCTCCTCCCCAGAGCAGGTGATAGAATTGATGATGAGGTGAGAGACCTCAAAAGACTCACCTTTCCTCCTCCTCCCAAGGTAAGTTCAAAAGGTTAAGAAGTGAGGATATCCTTTCCCCCACATCCCACTCACCATTAAATGCTTTTCTCCCTAACTCAGGCCCCTGTCTCCAACTCACCAGTCCCGATGTCAGTAGGTGACTCCCAACCACCAGGCCCAAAGCCCAGTACCGTCTCCTCTCACAGGCATCAAAGAACACAACTCCCCAAAAGGTATGGAGCAGGATAATGGCTGCTGTCAGAAAGGCTGCAGGGAGGGAGATGGGGAGGAGATACATCCCTGATCTTCTCCTATCCTCCTGAGATGTTGAGCCAAAGAAGTCTCCCAGGGAAGGCCAATAAATCAGATCAGGGACAAGGATGGATGGGGCGTGAAGGCTACATAGGAAGTGGATCTTACCTGAAGTCAGGAAGTAATAGGGTGAGTCTCCATGGATCCCAACCACACCTGGCCCAAGTGCATCAGCCAAAATATTGATAACAGAGAAGACACCACTGATGATACCGAAGGAGAGACCAGAAACTGGGGGAAGGGAGGATCTCATCAATGTCAGAGATCACACTGCTGCCTGTTCACCACTGACCCCTCCCCATGCCCGGTTACAATTCTTTCACACCTACTCTCCCTCCAGACCACCTTTCTTTGGAAGTGACGGATGAAGGAAAATAAGAAGCCACTTAGAACATGTGGATATTTAGAGACTTCCCTAGAGGAGGGGGCTGTCCAACTCCCTCCTCCAGTCCCTCTCCCTTGGCTCACCATAGGCCATCTGCCGGATGGAGATGGGTGATCTTCCGTCCTCACTCAGCGATGCTAACCCCTCATCTGCCTTCCTGGGGTGGGGTGGGGTAGGGGAAACATGAGGGAATGCAGGGATGCTCCTTTCCCTCTAATGTACTCCCTTAGTGCCTCCTCTTCCAGACCACCACCCAGGGGCTGCCCCACTTCCCACAGTGCAGTCCTCTGCCCCTCTCCCCTCCAGACCACTCCATCTTCTTACTTAAGCAGCTTGTAGTAGGCAAAGCGGAACACCTCCTGTAGAAGGACCGAGACAGCAGCACCAAAAATCAGGAGGCCGTACTGGAGCCGGGCATCTGACCGGTCGGTCACATGGACCAAGATGAACCAGACCACAGAGGCCAGGAGCAGGGAGACCAGCCAGAAAAATGCCCTGAGAAAAGACAAGGGCAGTGAGATCGTGGTAGGGGCAGCCAAGAAATCAAGGAGGGAAAGCAGCCAAAGGTGCATGAAAGGTGGAAGTTAGCCTTCCGGAGGGTTAGGGAGACAGAGACCAGGTCGGGTAATTGTCTCCACCAAGGGACTCATCTGTAGAAACGCGAATGGAGAGGAAAGGGGAGAAATCTGATTAAAAAGTCTTCAGAGCGATGAGAGCCAGAGTGTGCGAGCACCGAAGGGCGAGGTATCCACTCCCGGATCCTCCCCTAGGGCACCTGACTCGGCCAGCCTAGGTCAGCACAGCCCCCTCACGAGTCTCGGCCTTGGGCCTTCTCTGACGTCGCTGGGAGGAATACAGGAGGAATCTGTGAGATCCTTGGAAGGTGGAAACCAACTGCGGGAAAGGGCAAATCTCCCAGATCCACCCCCCACCCCCGCCCAAACTTCACCGCGGACTTAGCGCCCCCAATTCAGGCTCCCGGGCTCGCCCCAGTTCCTCCAGCCCCTTCCGCACCTCTCTCTTCGACGCCCTCCCGCGTCTCCCGGACCCCCTACTCACCCTGCGACCAGGATGATAACGCGAAGCGGGTCCCCAGCCACAGTGATCAAGAAAAGCGCGAAGGCCGGGCCGAACGCGACGAAAGTGCAGCCGAAAAACACCGCAGCCCCCATGGCTGGGCAGGTGGGAGGGTGGGGGCCTGACCAGGACAGGCGAATGGGAGGGGCGCGCCAGCTGGGGAGTCCGCGTGGGGTGGCAACGCGACCCCACGAGGGGCGCGGTGCAATGTCACCCCCGGACCCCGGGGAAGGGGCAGGGGGGAGGGCACCGAAACCCCAGAGGAAGGTCCGCGCGACTTCCTCTACGGAAGCCGAAGAGGGAACAAATCCCGGCCGCAGCCCCGCGGCCACCTCCCATCTAATCCCCACCCCCGGAAGACCAATGGAGAAATCAGTGGGGGCGGAGCCGTGGGGGCGGGGCTGCTCGAGCTGCTGGGAGTTGTAGTCGCCTTCCGAGGCCTTGACTTCGTCCTGGGAGTGGCTGGAGCTGGTTAAAGTGGGTGGGCCGGGGATGGACCTGTCGAGACACCGATTCCTGGGTTCAGTTGCGCCTCCGTCGCGGTTTCCTTTCGTCACATAGTGGGGAAATGTAGCAATCCCAGCTTTTCTTTTTAAGACGGGGTTTCACCATATTGGTCAGGCTGGTCTCGAACTTCTGACCTCAGGTGATCCGCCCGCCTCAGCCTCCTAAAGTGCTGGGATTACAGGCGTGAGCCACCGCGCCCGGCAATCCTAGCTCTTCTTGAAGGGCTGCAGAGCGGGTAGGTTCTGTTTGAATCTAAGGAACAAGTACAAAGAGAGCACAGGATGGGGCGCAGGGAGATAGGGACGGGTATTGTTCTTGCTTGAATGAGAGGAAATGGGCCACAGCTGCTGCCTAAGGGATGATTATATTAAAAAGTAGGAGCTCTTTGGACCGGCTAGTATAATAAACATGGAATACAGTGTATCAATAATAAAGCCTTCATCTGTCACGGCAACAGAAGCAGGGAGAAGCAAAAGGAGCCTGGAGAGAAGTGTTAGGAAGGCATTTTGAAAGAGTTCGGGAGTTTAAAAGCAATTAGAGAGATGGGGTTGAAGGAAAACGACACCCCCACCCGCCCCAAGTTCCTTTTATGTCATACTTCCTCTATTTATTTTCTGAAAAATGAACCTCAGTGGTGCCTTTTCCTCAGGCTGGGGAGAGGGGCTGTATATTAGAGTGAATTAAAGTAGGCCGGGGGCGGTGGCTCACCCCTGTCATCCCAGCACTTTGGGAGGCCAAGGCGGGCAATCACTTAAGGTTAGGAGTTTCAGACCGGTCGGCGAAACCCCATCTCTACTAAAAATACAAAAATTAGCCGGGTGTGATGGCGCCCACCTGTAATTCCAGCTACTCAGGAGGCTGAGGGGCGAGAATAGCTTTAACCCGGGAGGCAGAGGTGGCAGTGAGCTGAGATTTCGCCACTGCACTAGAACCCGAGCAATGGACTGAGGCTGTCTCAAAAAGAAAAAGAAAATTAAAGTAGGAAAGGAGGGTATTGTAATCTCATTTGGATGGGGAGGAGTTAGTCCTTAGGATGTGAGGCAAAGGAATCTGAGGATGGAAAAGATGGAATGTTATCTTATTTTTGAAAGTGTAATCAAAGTACCAAAAAAAAACAAAACGCAGAAATTGTTTCAAGAGAACCAAACTTCCTTTCCTTCCTGGAAGTGATTTATAATTTAACCTATATGTGCACACTCACATGTTTTACATGTCTTCCAGGAAATTCTGGAAAGGAGCTGAGGAATAGATTGTATAGATTTACATAGAGGCCAGTCACAGTGGCTCACGCCTGTAATCCCAGCACTTTGGGAGGCCAAGGCAGGTGGATCATTTGAGGTCAGGAGTTCAAGACTAGCCTGGCCAACATGGTGAAACCCCGTCTCTACTAAAAAATTAGCCAGGTGTGGTGGTGTGCACCTGCAGTCCTGGCTACTCAGGAGGCCGAGGCATGAGAATAGCTTGAACCTGAGAGGTGGAGGTTACAGTGAGCTAATAAGATCACACCACTGCCCTCCAGCCTGGGTAACAGAGCAACACTCTGTCTCCAAAAAAAAAAGGAAAGCAAGAAAAGATTTACGTGGAAAGTCACCAAACAAGTAGGGTTATCATGACTCCAATATGTCCTGCTTCAGAGTCAGGTGGATAGGAATGAGACAATTCTCATGTTTTTCTTTTGAGACGAAGTCTCACTCTGTCACCCAGGGTGGAGTGCAGTGGTACAATCTCAGCTCACTACAACCTCCACCTCCCAGGTTCAAGTGATTCTCCTGACTCAGCCTCTCTAGTAGCTGGGGTTACAGGTGCCTGCCACCACACCCAGGTAATTTTTGTATTTTTCGTAGAGATGAGGTTTCACCATTTTGGCCAGGCTGGTCTCAAACTCCTAACCTCAGGTGATCCGCCTGCCTTGGCCTCCCAAAGTGCTGGGATTATAGGCATGAGCCACTGCACCCGGCCTCATCTGTTCATTGAGCTGTCACCACAGCATCTTTGGACCATTTAGAGCAGCCTCTAAACCTATCTTGTTCATGGGCGGTTCCACAGACACCTGCATAGTGCCTGACTCATAATAAATGTTGAGCAGATACTAACTTCCCTTAAAAACAAAACAAAACTGTCTTCTTATTCCCTTGCCTGTAAGCTCTGTATGCCTGTCAGACTAGGCCTCGCACACTGTGCCTGGCACATATGTTGCTGTTTCTTAATTGAATGAAAATGGGAAGCATAAAAGCAGAGAAAAGGATAAATCTCTACTCCTGGGCTTCGTTGGGAATTATGGCTAAACACCATCCTGATTTGATCTTTTGCCACAGCAGGCTGGTGTTGCCACTGGAAGACTGTGAAAAATGTGATGTCAGGCCGGGCGCGGTGGCTCACGCCTATAATCCCAGCACTTTGGGAGCCCAAGGCGGGTGGATCACGAGGTCAAGAGATCGAGACCATCCTGGTTAACATGGTGAAACCCCGTCTCTACTAAAAATACAAAAAATTAGCTGGGCATGGTGGTGCGTGCCTGTAGTCCCAGCTACTCGGGAGGCTGAGGCAGGAGAATTGCTTGAAAGCAGAAGGCGGAAGTTGAGGTGAGCCGAGATTGTACCATTGCACTCCAGTCTGGGTAACAAGAGCGAAACTCCGTCTCAAAAAAAAAAAAAAAGGAAAAGAAAAATGTGATGGCAAGTGTGTGATTTGTGACTCCTCTGTGCTTCCCTGCACTCTGGTGCGCATATGTGATGAGTGTGACTATGGATCTTACCAGGGGCACTGTGTGATCTCTGGAGGCCCTGGGATCTCTGATGCCTATTATTGTAAGGAGTATACCATCCAGAAGAAGGATAGAGATGGCTGCACAAAGATTGATAATTTGGGGAGCTCTAAGACAGATCTCTTCTATGAACGCAAAAAATATGGCTTCAAGAAAAGGTGATTGGTGGGTGGCCCCTTCCTTCCCCACACATCAAGCTGCTGCAGCTGCCAGAAAAGATGCCTACTACTACCAGCAGAAAGGGAGCAGAGCCTAGAGCATCACCAGGAGTGCCTGCCAATATACTGGCAGCTTGCCACTCTCCTCTCACCCAGACACGTGGCATGGATGGAAAAGGATTCTTCACCGGGCGCTCTGGCACACTGTATCAGAGAAAAAATGATAGATTAGTTAATGGTGTTTCTTGAATGTTAGAAGCAAAGGTCTTTTCTCCATATTGATATGTTCTCCCGCAAACAAGATCTTCTAAAAAGAAATATTTTAGTCTTCTGCTTGAGTTGACTGTGAAGCTACGCCCAGTGAAAAACATGTTCTTGCAGAAGCTCTGGTAACAGCTGTCCTTGAGGAACCTTCGGTGTGTGGTGGGAAGCCATCAGCACAAAAAATGTAGGCATTTACTCTTTTTTTTTATTTTCCATTTTTAAAAGACAGGGTTTCACCATGTTGGTCAGGCTGGTCTTGAACTCCCGACCTCAGGTGATCCGCCTGCCTTGGCCTCCAAAGTGCTTGGATTACAGGTGTGAGCCACCACGCCTGGCCTGGCATTTTACTCTTTAAACCCTTGTGCTGGTGTTATGTTATTTTCCTTCTGAGAAATTGGAAACCCTTTCTGTTGCTATTATATTAATAAAGTTGTTCATTTTCCGGTAAAAACAAAACAAACAAACTCCACTCCTGTAGGACTGAATGAAGGGAATACACCAAGCGACTGAATGTGGGAAGGAGGGTGTGGCACTCGTAGCGGGGAAGGAGACTATCTGCTTTCTCCCTTCTTCCATCCTGGAAGTTTAGAAAGAGGTGAGGAGAGGTCAGTATTACCAGAGAGGAAATAACTGACTGTGGCTGAGAGAGTTTTATCTGAAGCCACGCAGCAGGTGCTTTAAGTCAGACAATGATGGGTAAATATTGTTCCCATCCTCCATAGCTCCAGACAGACAGAAGAAACGGACTCTTTTCAGTCTAGAAAAATGCTCACCCCTTCCTCAGAACATTTCCACTGTCATGAAAAGGGACTGTGAGGAAGCCTCAGGGAGAAAGGCAACTCTAGGTGGTGATGGTAAGTCAGGGACAGTGAGAGGGAGGGTGAGCTTTTTATGAGGCCTTGGAGGAAGGAAGGAAAAGGGGGAGAGGGGAAACTCCTCGGTAGGCTTGTTTTTTTATTTTTCTTAGTAGTGGCAGTGGGAGTCGTGAGTGGATCTAATCTAGGGCAGGGGGAGCTCAATAAATATGTTTGCATCAAACCCACTTTTGCCTGTCAATCTGGGTGCTCTGGCTGGGGACCAGCAGTAACTGGAGATGCAGTCAGTCAGCCAGTAGGCGGGGAGTTCTGCCCCCTGGGAGGAGAAGAGTTGCTTCGCTTCAGCTCCTTCCCTGCCTTGGAGGAGGAGGGGAGGCGGGGTAAGTTTGGTGGGAAACTCTGTAATTTCCTTTTTTACTTTCACAGCAATAGTTCAGAATCCAGAATGGATGTCCTCTTTGTAGCTATCCTTGCTGTGCCACTTATCCTGGGTAAGTCCACTTCTCTCTCTGAGCTTTTGTGCTAGGTCTTCTACCATAAATGGAGTGGGAGGGAAAAAAAATGA
Organism: Saguinus oedipus; assembly: GCA_031835075.1. NCBI lineage: Eukaryota > Metazoa > Chordata > Mammalia > Primates > Cebidae > Saguinus > Saguinus oedipus. Next base: position 3,850,342 of record CM063190.1, read on the forward strand.
GCTGTGGGTGAGAGATGCATTTCAATGGGGAGTGATAGAGTTTTCTCATCGTGCTAGGGTCCGGTGTGGAAGGCAGAATGGAGATCTGGAAGGCAGAGCCAGGAAAGGGAAAGGAAAGCAGAGTCCTGTCACAGGAGGAGGATGGAGCTCCAGACACAAGGAGGCCCTAGCAACACTTAACTCAGTTCTCCATCACCATGGAAGTTGAACAAGATGAGACGGGCCAAAGCAAGGGTGAAGGAGAGATTCTTGGAAGGTGTCACAGTCTGAAACTAGTAGCTAGGGTACCTCCTTTCCGAGAGAACTGGAGAGAAAACCTGCTATTAGTAAAGACACAGGAGTGGGTGACCTTTAGGAGAGTGGAAAGCTGGCTGTCTTCAGGGACAGGGTCCCAAGAGTAGCTTGGCTCCTTCCCTCCTTTGTTCCCTGTCTGCCAGGTGTGTCTCATTGTTTCCTTTTCCTCCAGATTCCTGTGTCATTAGCTTGGAGTTGAAGGGAAAGCATTCAGGGAGCTCAGGGAAGTGTTCAGCAGGAGGCCTGGAGTTCTTGATCCAGTCATATCAAAGCCACATATTTTTAGTTCTGGAAGGGAAGAAAAACTAACGGAGATGGGTCATTTAGTCCAGCTGACTCATTTTAAGAAAGCGGATGTTAAGTGGATTGTTCAGGGTTATTCTGTTAGCAGTGAAGCTGGAACTAAAGCTCAAATCCAGAGCCTAAGGGTGTGTGTTAGTTATTTGCAAGAGACACTGATAAGAAATGATCTCTCACAAATACAGTAAGATCTGGAGCATTTTTTTTTTTTTTTTTTTTTGAGACGGAGTTTCGCTTTTGCTACCCAGGCTGGAGTGCAATGGCCCGATCTCGGCTCACCGCAACTTCCGCCTCCTGGGTTCAGGCAATTCTCCTGCCTCAGCCTCCTGAGTAGCTGGGATTACAGGCACGCGCCACTGTGCCAAGCTAATTTTTGTATTTTTAGTAAAGACGGGGTTTCACCATGTTGACCAGGATTGCCTCGATCTCTTGACCTCGTGATCCACCCGCCTCGGCCTCCCAAAGTGCTGGGATTACAGGCGTGAGCCACCGCGCCCTGCCCAATCTGGAGCATATTAAATAGAAGATTTGGTGTATCTGATTCCTGGTCTCTACTCTTCCTACCTTTTTTAGGTTTGGTCCTCCCTTTGGGTTTATAGTGTGTGAAAGGGACTGTTTTCTGTTTTAGGAGTTCCTGAATTGAAAGGGCATAGAGTAATAGGCCTCATTACAGATATGGAGCCCAGAGACGGAGAGGGGTGCAGAGATACACAGGCAGGGAGGCAGAAAGAAAGCAAGAAAGCTGGGAGAACTGAGGTCAACTCCAGGTGTCCTTCTGTTGGTAAGGTGTTCCAGATGTCCCTTGACCTGTAGTCCTTGTCCCCATAGGACAAGAATATGAGGATGAAGAAAGACTAGAAGAGGATGAATATTATCAGGTGGCCTATTATTTTACAGTCACCCCCACTTATGGTGAGTACATGAAAGACTCTTCCCCTTAGCTGACTAGAGAAAGACTTCAGAATATTTAGTTCTGAGACTGCTCTTCACTTTGCAGCAGAGCTACGGGGTCAGAGAGAAATCTGGCTATGAACAAAACCTATCAAAATTCTTGATGGCCTGGGCGCAGTGACACACCTGTAATCCCAGCACTTTGAAAGGCTGAGGCAGGTGGATCACCTGAGGTTTGAGACCAGCCTGGCCAACATTTAGTAGATACAATATTTGTATCTACTAAAGATACAAAAATCAGCTGGGCGTGGTGGTGCCTGCCTGTAGTCTCAGCTATTCAGGAGGCTGAGGTGGGAGAATTACTTGAACAGGGGAGGAGGAAGTTGTGGTGAGCCAAGATCACGCCAATGCACTCCACCCTGGGCGACAGTGAGACTCCATCTAAAAAAGAAAAAAAAGGACTCATTTTGTTATTTATCCAGATAGTGATTTTTAGATAGGAGGATTGCTTCAGCCCAGGAGTTCAAGACTAGCCTGGGTAACAAGTAGAGACATCATACTCTGTCTCTACAGAAAAAAAAAAAAAATTTTTTTTTTTTAATTAGCTGGGCATGGTGGCCCATGGATGTAGTCCCAGGAGGCTGAGGCAGGAGGATCACTTGAGCTCAGGAGTTGGAGGTGGCAGTGAGCTATGATTGAACCAATCATAGCTGGTAATAGAGACCCTGATTCTAAAAAAAGAACAACTTGAAAAATTTTCAAATTTGTAAATTATTTTAGATACTTAGATTGAAAATATAAATGCATACATATTCACAACTGTCTTTAACATTACAGCTAAATAAAATTGAATTATACCAATCAGTTTTACAACTTGAATAAGTTAAACTATTCTGAGCAATTTCTTCCCTTTTTTTTTTTTTTTTTTTGAGACAGTTTCGCTCTTGTTACCCAGGCTGGAGTGCAATGGCTCGATCTTGGCTCACTGCAACCTCTGCCTCCTGGGTTCAAGGAATTCTCCTGCCTCAGCCTGCCAAGTAACTGGGACTACAGGCATGTGCCACCATGCCCAGCTAATTTTTGTATTTTTAGCAGAGATGGAGTTTCACCATGTTGACCAGGATGGTCTCGATCTCTTGACCTCGTGATCCACCCGCCTTGGCCTCCCAAAGTGCTGGGATTATAGGCATGAGCCGCCATGCCCGGCCTTCTTCCCTTTTCTTTTCCAGATCTAGAATTACCTTTTTCTTTTATGACTACTGATTTTCTTTCTCCTCTGCAGATGACTTTGGTGCAGATTTCACCATTGATTACTCCATATTTGAGTCAGAGGACAGGCTGGTGAGTGACCTCTACATCTAAGAGGGTTAGGATAAATAACAATTAAAAAGAAACTGGCCGGGCGCAGTGGCTCATGCCTGTAATCCCAGCACTTTGCGAGGCCAAGGCGAGTGGATCATTTGGGATCAAGAGTTTGAGATCAGCATGGCCAACATGGTGAAACGCTGTCTCTACTAAAAATACAAAAACATTAGTTAGACATGGTAGTGCATGCCTAAAATCCTAGCTACTTGGAAGGCTAAGGCAGGAGAATCACTTGAATCCGGGAGATGGTGGTTGCAGTGAGCCAAGATTGCACCGCTACATTCCAGCCTGGGTGACAGAGCCAGACTCCATCTCAAAAAAAAAGAAAAAAGAAAGAAAGAAACAAAACTGGGCAATGTTGAAATGTTTCATGAAGAGAAACCAAGTAGTAGGCCCAAAACAGATTTGTTAACTTATCTGGGGAGGAGAAAAAAGCTAAAATTTTATAAATTGTCCTCAGTAAGTTTGCTATGACACTGAGGAGGAGCATCAAGGGACTTCTTCTTCTTCTTTTTTTTGACAGAGTTTCGCTCTTGTTACCCAGCTGGAGTGCAATGGTGCGATCTCGGCTCACCGAAACCTCCGCCTCCTGGGTTCAGGCAATTCTCCTGCCTCAGCCTCCTGAGTAGCTGGGATTACAGGCACGCGCCACCATGCCCAGCTAATTTTTGTATTTTTAGTAGCGATGGGGTTTCACCATGTTGACCAGGATGGTCTTGATCTCTTGACCTCGTGATCCACCCGCCTTGGCCTCCCAAAGTGCTGGGATTACAGGCATGAGCCACCGCGCCCGGCCAAAGGGACTTCCAAATGAGACGGGTACAAATCTATGCAAGCGTAGGGAGGGGGAATACCTGAGCTTGTCTTTGGGCTGGGTGGAGGTGGGGAAGGGGAGAACTTTAAATAAAGTCTATGAAGATGGTGGATGGAGAAAATGCTAACTCTGTGTTTCCCAAATCCCACTGAGGGTAGAACACTTTGGAAAAGGACACAACGGAAGCAGTAGGGACTACCATTCGTCTTCAAAGAGCAGGTGAAGACCATCAGAAGCCTGTAACTATGAAACCAGTAATAACGGAACCAGTGAGTTGATTGGGGATTGGAGGCTGAGGGGAGACAGGACCTCCCTAGTGACTCGGAGTAAACAGAGGGTTGGGATACTAGGCTTTTGTGGATGGGGGACCAACAATTAGTACTTCAATGCAAGTGTTCATCTCAACCTGGCCATATTTCACTGAGATTCAATACTAACCCTGTATACAGAACACTGGGAAGATATGGTAGTTAAATTTCAGTTCAGTTGTATTCAATACGTATGTAATCTATGCCTAAGGCTGTTACTGTTGCTTGTGCTAATAAAAAAGAAATCTATGATGTTATTGTCCTTGAGGAATTTATAAAATTACATTTGAAAAATACTTAGAACAAAATAAAAAGGTATGTTACAATGTTAAATGGTATATAAATTTTAAAGCAGAAGACATTGGCAGTACTTTAGCCAGTGTAAGGAGAGAGATTAGTACAGGATAGAGTTGTATGAAAAGCTTTCAGGAGGCATTTGTGCTTGAGATACACCCTGGAGAATAGGTGAGCTTGTGACTGGTGGGTGGTTATGAAAGGATAAAAGCAATTAGGAGGAAGAATCATTATTCCAAGAGTGAAAGAGGCCAGGTATGATGGCTCACACCTTTAATCCCATCACCTCGGGAGGCTGAGGTGGCCGGATCACTTGAAGTCAGCAGTTCAAGACTACTTCAGTGGCCAACATGGTGATTGTTGGCACATCACCCTTGGCCCATCTCTACTAAAAATACAAAAGTGAGTGAACTGTGGTGGTACGTGCCTGTAATCCCACCTACTCAGGAGGCTGAGGCACGAAAATCGCCTCAACCTGGGAAGCGGAGGTTGCAGTGAGTTGAGATCACTCCACTGCACTTCAGCCTGGGCAACAGAGCGAGACTCCACATCTTAAAAAAAAAAAAGAGTGAAAGACCTACACAGGAGGGGGAATAGAACAAGCATAGTACGTTTAAGGAATAGAGTATGATTGAAGGAGAGGGTATACGGAAGGGAACAATGGTAATTAAGAAAATATAAAATTTACAAGGCTCCTAATATTTGCTTGGTAATTTCACATGTGGCAACATAAGAGTCAAATTTCAGAGAGTCTCAAGTGTCATGCTGAAGTTTGGACTCATAATCAATAAGGAGCCTAGTAAGGTCTTCCTTACGGTAAAAACACGATGAAAAGTGTTATTTTAGAAAAACCAGCTGGGTGCGGTGGCTCATGCCTATAATGCCAGCACTTTAGGAGACTGAGGCAGGTGGATCACCTGAGGTCGGGAGTTCAAGACCAGCCTGACCAACATGGAGAAATCCTGGCTCTACTAAAAATACAAAATTAGTTGCACGTGGTGGCCCATGCTTGTAATCCCAGCTACTTGGGGGGGCTGAGGCAGGAGAATTGTTTGAACCCAGGATGTGGAGGTTGCAGTGAGCCGAGATTGCGCCATTGCACTCCAGTCCGGGTAATGAGCAAAACTCCATCTCAAAAAAAAAAAAAAAGGAAAAGAAGAAAAACCACTCATCAGGTTGTATGCAGGATGTAAATAATTTAGTGGAGAGCAATTCATGAGATGTGCATTGTTCCAGAAACAATCTGGACTCTAGAAGTGGCATTATGAATGGAGAGGAGAAAAATAAGAAATATTTTGAAGAAAATACCTTGCTTAAGTGATAATTTTATATGAGGTCTAAATGAGAGAGTTAAATAACTCATAGGTTTGAAACATGGATATCTGGGAAAATGGTTGACCAAAATAGGAACTATGGGACGCCAGAGTAGTTTAGGACATAAGTTATTAATTTGGTAGTGGCCAAGCTGAGTTTATGGTGACAATCCTATGAGGGTGTCCTAATGGTCACTGAACTAGATCAGGGCTAGAGTTCTAAGTGCAAAGTCACAGTTAAGAAAGTAAATGAGCTCAACAGAGCCAGTACACACAAGCTCAGAAGGCCAGTGACTATGCCTGTAGTGAGTGGGAGGAGGAGGAATGAATGAATGGAATGGAGAAGGATTTGACTGGAGAATTAGGCAGATAGCCAAGTTTGTATTACAGAGTCTAGAAAAGAAAGTTTAATATAATTCAGCAAAAGCTACCAAGAGGCCAAGAAGGAGGAGGTCACTGGTAACTCTCAAGAAGGTAGTTTTAATTGAGTGCATGGAGAAAAGCTAGATTTTTGTAGAGTTAAAAACGGAGTATGTTATAAGGAAAGGGAGGTGAGTATAGACCAACCATCTGGAAAATCTGGTAATAAAAAAGGCCGGGCGTGGTAGCTCACGCCTATAATCCCAGCACTTTCAGAGGCCGATGCGGGCGAATCATGAGGTCAGGAGATCGAGACCATCGTGGCTAACACGGTGAAACTCTCTCTCTACTAAAAATACAAAAAAATCAGCCAGGTGTGGTGGTGGGTGCCTGCAGCTACTCAGAAGGCTGAGGCAGGAGAATCGCTTGAACCCAGGAGGCAGAGGCTGCAGTAAATTGAGATCGTACCACTGCACTCAAGCCTGGGTGACAGAGCAAGACTCCGTCTCAAAAAAAAAAAAAAAAAAAAATCCGGTAATGAAAAAGAGAAGCAACAGCTGGAAAGGGGAATAGGACCAAAGAGCAGCCAGCACATAGTTGAGCACAGATGAGAGAAGCCAGTAAGAATTGAAAGTGAAAGAACAACAATAAGGGGAGGTAGATTTTTTTAAAGCATATAGTAGGCCGGGCGCGGTGGCTCACACCTGTAATCCCAGCACTTTGGGAGGCTGAGGCAGGCGGATCACCTGAGGTCAGGGCTTTGAGACCAGCCTGGCCAACATGGCAAAACCTCGTCTCTGCTAAAAACACAAAAATTAGCCAGGTGTGGTGATGGGCACCTGTAATCCCAGCTACTCAGGAGGCTAAGACCAGGAGAATTGTTTGAACCCAGGAGGTGGAGGTAAAAGCGAGCGGAGATCACACCACTGCTGGCGACAGAACAAGACTCTGTCTCAAAAACATGATAATAAACAAATAAATAGATAAATTTAAAAAGTATATAGTAGACTCCCTTTAGATTGTAAATTCCTTGAGGACAAAAATCTTATCTTATTCATGTTTATGTCCCTCCCTATAGCACCTAGCACAGTGACTAGCATAGTATCATGTACATAATAGATAAAAAATAGAAATAACTGCATTCAATTGGCCTCCCTGGTATGGTCAGGGATTGGCTGAAAGACACAGAAGAAAGGACTCCTTACAGTGATGGGGAGGGATGGATCTTTCTCTAAAGCCCAAGGGAAAGGGAGACAGAGGTTATTGTAAAGAGGTGGCAGTAGTTTCGGAGGGGGACAGAGAAGTGGTAGGGGGAATGATACCAGCCTACTGTGTGGGGATGTCTGTATTTTAGCAGAGTCCAGATCTGAATGATGCCATGTCCAGTTTGCGGAGTCCTATTCCGCTCCTCCTGTCTTGTGCCCTTGTTCAGGCGGGGATGTATTTCATGTAGAAGGTAAGAGTGCAGCCACTGGCTTTGGGGGAGTCTGTGAAATAATTTTTTTTTTTAACTTCCCACACTAAACCAAAGTAATTCTTACCAGTTCTGGCTAGTGTTTCCAGCCTGGTCAATTATCAGCCCCTGAAGGAAGAGATTCAGGTTTGGTGGCTAATCCCTGAAATCCCAGCACTTCGGGAGGCTAAGGTGGGAGGATCACTTGAGCCCAGGAGTTCCAGACCAGGCTGAGCAACACAGTCTGAGATCAAGCTGAGCAACATAGTGAGACCTTGTCTCTACAAAAAAATTAAAAATAAATAAATAACTCTTCTACAGGAGGTTAAAAAAATTAAAAATAAAAATTAGTTGGGTATGGTAGCACATGCCTACAGTCCCAGCTACTGGAAAGTATGGGGTGGAAGGATCCCTTGAGCCCAGGGAAGTGGAGGCTGCAGAGAGCCATGATCTGGCCACTCTACTACTGTCACTGGGCAACAGAGTGAGACTCTGTCTCTAAAAAATAACAAGATGAAAGAAGGATCACATTTAGAAAAATCTTCTTATTCAGTCTTTAAAAAGTCTAAGAGATGCTGAGGTAGACTTTTGTGATGAGTTAATTTTTCTGAACTAAGAGAACTTCAGGATCTCCTAGAGCAGAGGCAAGTAGATGAAGGGGTGAGGGAAATACCTCTCCAGGCTTCCAAAATGTCTGGAACAATCAAAGCTAGTTCCAGCCTGGCCATGTTTCAAGTCATGGCGAGTATCAGAGGGCAAAATGGGTGGGTCTGACAACCTGGTAGAGTCAAGAGGCAAAGTTCAGAGGCAGAAGGGGTGGCAGTCCTCTGATATGTATGGCAGGGTGGGGGGAGAGAAGGGAAGAGAAACCTTTATTATAGGAAAAGAAGTTTTAAACTCAGAATTCTAAATAAGCATCGAGCATAAAGAGATTCAGCAGGAGGTAAAAGGACTATGGAGGAGAGGGGTACAAACGCATCTTTCCCAGGAGTTATCACAGAGCAATCCCAGCTCAGAATATCTAGGGAGTCTTCATAGAGGTGGGAGGTAGGAGGGGTTTCCCGGGTCTCCTGACTTTTTTTTTTTTTTTTTTAGGTGGGAGAAGGCTGCTATGACTCTCTGGATGGGAGTTTGGCAAGAGGAAATTGGAAGATAAAATAAATGATAAATGAAATAATCTGGTTACTGTCTGCTCCTTCATGAATATTCTAAAGTCACAACTCAAGAGAGCACCAGGATTTAGAGACAGCAAGTGTAGACTGGAAGGGGAGTTGGGTGACAATAGAATTAGAGGGCATTATGGACTGTGAATAAACCTGCAGTTTGGGGAAGACTGGAAAAGGGCACCCACAGACAGCAGGTTTATTCGAAGTCCATATTGCTAATTCTGTTGTTTTATTTCATTAAATATGGTGTTGAAACAGTGTGCTTGGGGAAATAGGATTGCGGTTTATTTAGCATCTTTTTTTCTTTTTATAATAAGCACATTGTTAAAACATAATGTAAAATATCAAAAACTACTTCGAATATATTTAAAATATTCACACCTACCCACCCCCACCCACACCTCTGTCCAACAATGCGCCTTTTGCAGCAGTTGGTAATTAAGGCAGGGACAAACTCACTTAAAAATTTTGTTTTAATTCTCTATCCTCTGGACCCTAATCAGAATTGGGCTGCCCTCTTGCGGTCTCTCCGACATCCTATCTTCAACCAGCTCACCATCCTTGTGACCTGCTCTCCTCTCCACTGTACTCTCAAAATGCAAGGCGCAACGACAATAGTAACGTCCCATTTACTTCTGAGACTCTCCAAACTCTGGACTTGCCTCCCTCCCCTCCTTCAAAGTCTTTGGAATCTCCTCCAGGGAACAAATGAAGGCACTGAAACTGAACAAAGCCTTAACCTAGGAGATCAAGGACCTACCCCGCTGTTTCCCGTGCTTGGAATCAGATAATTCAGGACGCCCGGCCGGAGAAGCCTGGACAAAAAAGTCAGAAAAAAACTGAGTTTCGTTTTGACCTCTACCGTCGTGGTGGGCTGGCATCTGAGCTGGTAACGTGCGTGGTAGGTTATGTAAGAAAAGGGCTGGAGGAGCCGCCCCAGCTGGAGCCAGAGAGGACGCGGTGTTCTCGGCCGCAATCCCCACCCGCCTAACCCAGCAGGGCAGGAGGCACCCAACTTGGAGGAGAAGGGGTTGGGGAGGTGAAACAGAGAAGGGAGAGTCACGAGGGCCGGGCCGCCGAGAGAGGGAGAATATACCGCGTCACACACCTCCATTCTCTCACACACGTTGCAGACACAAATCACTGATGGTTTCCACGTGCTGCGCTCGTGAGCGGAGGTGCTCAAAGAGAGGGCAGATGAGTTAGTTCCTGAGACGGAACCGGGGGCGGGGGGGGGGTCCCACGTCCGGAGACGCACGCCTTCAGTTGCGCAACCAATCTCGGAACACTCAAGCCGCGCGTCTCCAGCGCATCACCATCCTATTTAAGGCCACCGGCTCCGCCCTTTTCCTCCCCTCCCTTCTTTTCCACTCTTTTCCATCCTCCTCCTTTTCTCACCACCGGCTCCTCTCCGGGAGCCGCATGTAGGGGCGGAGCACGGAATCCTTCCCTTCCAGCCAATCATCACCTGGCTGCCTCTCTATTGGCTGAGTCCTTTGGTACTGTAGCAAATGGGCCGTGGACTTCAGTAACGAGAGTCACGTGTCACCGGCGATGCAACCAATGAGGGAGCGAGATCTGTGTACGCAGGGGGAGGCACGTGCCGGGCTGCACGTGTCTGGGAGGGGGGAAGGGGCGGGGCCCACTGAGGGAGGCGGAGGTGGGTTGCCAGACACGGAGAGCCGGAGAAGGAGCTGGAGACCGAACCTGGGCTGAGCAGGCTGACACAGGTAAGGAGATTCGGAGGAAAAAGCAAGCTGTTGGGGAGAATTGGACACAGAGGGAGTGGGTTTGGGGGCAGAATGCAGATCTTGGTATTGCAAGGGTTTGCATCACGTGGCAGGCGCGAGCACAGAGAGACCGGCGCAGGGATCCTGATCTTGAAAGATTGGGAGAGGGCAGGAAGCCAGTCTCTGTGGGGGCGGTTCCTGTAGGGTCACTAGGTGGGTTCGCGTGCCCAGATTGACCGCTGGTGGGTGGCATGGCCTCAGGTGGAGAGGCTTGCTGCGGACTCAGGCTGGCGAACAGCCCTGGCGAACAACGGGCGGAGGGGAGGGTGTCTTTCAAGTCAGGTATTTACTCTGAACTAAGGGAGAAAAGAACGGAGGCCGCGTCAGGCCGAGGCCAGAGAGGGAATCCCAGGTTCTTAATGGGCGGGGGTGGGGGTGGAAATGCCTCTTTCTTTTGTCTCTGAGACAGGTAATACTGGGGAGGGGGAGGAAAAAGTATTATCCCACGCAGTACACCCCAATCTCCCAGTCCATTTCCTAACCTAAACTCCGGTTTCAAACTCCCTCGCTTTGCTCTTCAGTTGCAGGTTCCGATCTTTGGGTACTCCAGGAGCTGCTCTCCAGCCCCTGCTTCTGGACCTATGGATTCTCCATCTAGTGTTTCTTCCTATTCCTCCTACTCTCTCTCTTCGTCTTTTCCCACCTCCCCAGTGAACAGTGACTTTGGCTTCCCCTCTGATAGTGAGAGGGAGGACAAGGGGGCCCATGGAACCAGGCCAGACACTGTTGGGCAGAGGGGAGGTTCACGGCCCAGCCCAGGTCCTATCCGCTGCAGGCATCGATCCAAGGTTTCCAGTAACCAACATACACCATCTCATCCGGAACAGCGAGGCTCGGCTTCTCCTATGGCAGGATCTGGGGCGAAAAGATCAAGAGATGGTGAATTGGAGACCAGTCTAAACATCCAAGGTTGTACCACAGAGGGAGACCTGCTGTTTGCCCAGAAGGTAAGAAAAAGCAGGTGAAAGGAGACTCTCTGGAGTGGCTTAGCACCCAGCCAGTTGGTAAGGACTCTGAGGACAGTATTGACTCCCAGATTTGGAGGTGAAGGTAGAGCCACTGGTGGTGTGTGCAGCTCTGAGTCTTCTCATAGCATCTGTCCTGTTTTCCTACAGTGTAAAGAACTCCAAGGATTTATACCTCCTCTCACAGACCTTCTCAATGGGCTGAAGATGGGTCGTTTTGAGAGAGGTAATCTCATTAGTTGCATTCATTTGGGCTAGGCTCATTTCTCTTTCTCTTTTCTTCTTTTGACATGTATTTCTCTTAAGTTCTTGTTTGGGGCCTGTATTACTCCTTTTTTGCTACTATGACTTAATTTTTTTTTTTTTTTTTTTTTTTGTGTGTGTGTGTGTGTGTGACAGAGTTTCGCTCTTGTTACCCAGGCTGGAGTGCAATGGCGCGATCTCGGCCCGCCGCAACCTCCGCCTCCTGGGTTCAGGCAATTCTTCTGCCTCAGCCTCCCGAGTAGTTGGGATTACAGGCACGCGCCACCATGCCCAGCTCATTTTTTGTATTTTTAGTAGAGACAGGGTTTCACCATGTTGACCAGGATGGTCTCGATATCTCGACCTAGTGATCCACCCACCTCGGCCTCCAAAAGTGCTGGGATTACAGGCTTGAGCCACCGCGCCTGGCCCTTAATTTTTTTTTTTTTCTTGATACGGCGTTTTGCTCTTGTTGCCCAGGCTAGATGAGTGCAGTGGTGTGATCTTGGCTCACTGCAACTTTCGCCTCCTGGGTTCAAGTGATTCTTCCGCCCCATCCTCCCAAGTCGCTGAGATTACAGGCGCCCACCACCACACCCAGCTAATTTTTATCGTTAGTAGAGACTGGGTTTTACCATGTTGGCCAGGCTGGTCTTTTGAACTCCTGACCTCAGCATATCCACCTGCCTTGGCCTCCCAAAGTGCTGGGATTACAGGTGTGAGCCACCATGCCTGGCCCGACTTCATTTTTTTAGATCAATCTATTTAACCCCCCTTCTGTCCTTCCTTTACCTGACTACATGCTTCAATCTCAGTCCTTAATCTCTCTCTGTCCCTGTCCCCAGGATTAAGCAGTTTTCAGCAGAGCGTGGCAATGGACAGGATCCAGCGTATTGTAGGTGTTCTGCAGAAGCCACAGATGGGGTAAGTCCCCTGGTTCTTTCTTTGGGTCTTCTTAAAAGAGGAGATTTCTCCAATCCTGTTTTTTTTTTTGTTTTTTTTTTTTAAAAAAACAATGTCATTTTCACAGGGAACGTTATCTAGGAACCTTGCTGCAGGTAGAAGGGATGTTAAAGACTTGGTTTCCTCATATAGCTGCCCAGAAGTCATCACTGGGTGGTGGCAAGCATCAGCTGACCAAGGTAAGAACTTAAGAACATGAGGAAGAGGTGGGAAGGTAGCCAAGGAAATGAAATGTGCGTGCAGACATGGCCTCCTTTCGCCATTTTCTTCTGAATGTTTTCCAAGTTTTTCAGGGAAGGGAATTCCTAAACTTTCTGCATTGTTTTGATTCCTACATGTTTTTGGTTGTTGTTGTTCCGTTTTGTTTGGATCACTGGGAAGAACTCCATGAAGTTTAATCCTATCCCTCATGCCACAGCTTATCTGCTTTCTGCATAGATACAAAGTGCTTTTTACCTGGCCAAACGATTCATGCGGGAAGATGCCTCAGCTTCTGTTTGCAAACTCTTCTCTCCCTACTGCCCCAAACCCTTCCCCTCTCCTTCTTTTCATTTCTGCCCAAGTATCCTTGTGCCAAAACCTTAGAAAGGTTTTGAGTCTACACTGAGTTTCAAGGACTGGTCATGAGAGGTGCATCACTGGAAGTGGGGGACGGAGACACCCATAGCAGCAGTGTTGATAGTTCTAGACCTGGTATAGAAGTGACCTATTTTCTGTCCTCAGAGAATAGGGTATGTAAAGGGCATTCAAATGATGGAGGAGAGTCTCCTGAAGATAATCACCAGTCCTAATTTTCAATCAGCCGTGGTTATTATTGCTGGGAATAATCTATTAAAAAATAAGTAGGCCAGGCACAGTGGCTTACGCCTATAATCCTAGCACTTTGGGAGACCAAGGCAGGAGGATTGGTTGAGCCCAGGAGTTTGAGACTAGCCTGGGCAACATGGTCTCTACAAAACCCGGTCTCTACAAAAAATACAAAAAGTAACCGGGCATGGTGGTGTGTGCCTGTAGTCTCAGCTACTCAGGAGGCTGAGGTGGGAGAATCTCTTGAGCTTGGGAGGTCAAGGCTACAGTAAACCATGATGGTGCCACTGCACTCCAGCCTGGTTGACAGAGTGAGACTCTTGTCTCAAACAGAAAATTAAAAAAAAAAAAGCAGGATCTTGCCTGAATATTAATTTACACTTCTTAAAGAACTCACCATAGACTATTAATAGACTATTATAATTTAAATGCAGAATTTGGGAAATGATTCCAATTAAAAATGGACTTCTTTTTAAGTAAATTCTAAAAGGAATTATTTTATAAATAGTGAGAACTTATGGGACTGTTCATTTTTAGTTCATCTCTGGATATACTATGTGGTCCATAGTGGGCCATTCATTTTTTGAATAAATGAAAGTATAACTTGGTTACTAAAACTTTTACTTAATCATGGCCTGGCAAGATCATATCTGTTGCATAAAATGAAATATGTTTGCATTGCCACCTGAGTTCCCAAGGAATGCAAAGATTTAAGTAACCAAGTGGAGCTAATCTGAAAGCTTTCTCCATTTTTTTCTCATTTCTCCCCTCCGTAGCATTTTCCAGCCCACCACAATGATTCAGCTGCTTCCTCTCCTGCATATCCTGTGGAAAAGATGGACCAGACACAGCTAGGACATCTAGCTTTCAAACCAAAGCAGCCTTGGCACCTTACAGAATGGCCAGCTATGAACCTCACCTGGATCCACACCACTCCAATTTGCAACCCCCCTCTCAGCTCCCCAGGTACTGTCTCCTTTAGCCATGGTCCATTAGGCACTGGAACCGGCATTGGTGTCATTCTTTTCCTCCAGCATGGAGTGCAACCCTTCACCCACTCTGCCCCAACCACTCCAGTCCCACCTGCTACAGCATCTCCTGTCATCCCTGGTGATCCTATGAAACTGTCTGGAGAGGGGCCTCGTTGCTATAGTTTGCCAGTAACTCTGCCATCAGACTGGAGCTATACCCTGTCCCCTCCCAGTCTACCTACCTTGGCCAAAAAGACGACCACAGGACAACGGGAACAGCAGAGAAGCCATCCTCCAGTTGCTCCTGATGTTTATCTTCTCAATCCCTAGCCCAGGGCATGTAGCTGTCCACTGTGATCTCTCATTTGTGTAAATATTCATGTATATATGTATTTTTAATTTTAATGTGTGCATTTGTGTTGAGGGAAGATAAATCCTTTCTGATTAAAGACTTTTTTTATACCCAAACAGTTTGCTGATTGGGGGAAATTGAAAACCTATCTGCCTCTGCCGGGCGCGGTGGCACGTGCCTGTAGTCCCAGCTACTTGGGAGGCTGAGGTGGGAGGATTGCTTGAGTCCAGGAGTTCTGGGCTGTAGTGCACTATGCCTGTCAGGTGTCTGCACTAAGTTTGGTATCAATATGGTGACCTCCCGGGAGCGGGGACCACCAGGTTGTCTAAGGAGGGGTGAACTGGCCCAGGTCGGAAATGGAGCAGGTCAAAACTCCTGTGCTGATCAGTAGTGGGATCTTGCCTGTGAATAGCCACTGCACTCCAGCCTGGGCAACATAGCGAGACCCTGTCTCTTTAAAAAAAAAAAAAATCATCTGCCTCCAAAACCAATCCTTATCCTGTGAGCTGCAGAAAAGGAGAAAAGGAATGGGGATGTTTGTGAACATGAGCTCTACCAAATTAGGGTCTGGATGACAATATGAACCTTGTGGGACAAGGGGACCCTGCTGCTGTTTTTCTAGGGAAGATCCTTGAAACAGTTACAGGGTTCAGAGTTGGGTTTATGGCGGGGCAGGAGGGCTTATTTTGAGACAGAGTTTCGCTCTTGTTACCCAGGCTGGAGTGCAATGGCGCAATCTCGGCTCACCGCAACCTCCGCCTCCCGGGTTCAGGCAATTCTCCTGCCTCAGCCTCCTGAGTAGCTGGGATTACAGGCACACACCACCATGCCCAGCTAATTTTTTGTATTTTTAGTAGAGACGGGGTTTCACCATGTTGACCAGGAAGGTCTCGATCTCTTGACCTCGTGATCCACCAGCCTCGGCCTCCCAAAGTGCTGGAATTACAGGCGTGAGCCACCGCGCCCAGCCGAGGGCTTGTTTTTTGAGATGCAGTCTCACTGTGTTGCCCAAGCTGGAGCACAATGACGCAATCTCAGCTCACTGCAACTGCAACCTCTTCCTCCGGGGTTTAAGTGATTCTCGGGCCACAGCCTCCTGAGTAGCTGGGGTTACGGGCACATGCCACCATGCCGGGCTAATTTTAGTATTTTTGGAGAGATGGGGTTTCACTACATGTTGGCCAGACTGGTCTTGAACTCCTAACCTCAAGTGGTCTGCCTACGTCCGCTTCCCAAAGTGCTGGGATTATGGGCTTGAGCCACCACACCCGGCCAGGTTTATGTTTTCATTCAGGCTCAGAAACTAGTACCTTTCCCTTTGTTTTTACACCTTTGTAATCTTTCAGCTGGCCCAGACTTGCAGGTTCTTCTGCTCTGGGCTAGTTCTTTGCTTTGATGGAAACTATTGATGCCTGTGGTAAATGCATATATAGGTTTCTGCTGCCAGAGGAGGAACACAAGAGCCAAAACAGCCACTGTGGTTGCCAGTTTTTTGGTTTTTTTTTTTTTTTTTTGAGACAGAGTCTTGCCTCTGTCATCAGGCACCAGGCTGAAGTGTAGCAGCACAATCTTGGCTCACTGCAAACTCTGCCTCTTGGGTTCAAGCAATTCTGCCTCAGCCTCCCAAGTAGCTAGGACTACAGGCACGCGCCACCAAGCCCAGCTAATTTTTGTATTTTTAGTAGAGATGGGGTTTCACTATGTTGGCCAGGATGGTCTCGATCTCTTGACCTCATGATCTGCCCGCCTCGGTCTCCCAAAGTGCTAGAATTACAGGCGTGAGCCACCATGCCCGGCAGTTGCCAGTTTTAAAGAGGAAAGGGCACCCTAGAATTGTCAGACTTGGGAGCACCTCAAGACACTAGGCTTCATACTTACTCAAAAGCTGCAGCTAGGGCGCATGCAGTGGCTTATGCCTGTGATCCCAGCACTTTGGGGGGTTGAGGTGGGCAGATCACTTGTGGTTAGGAGTTTGAGACCAGCCTGGCCAACATGGTGAAACCCTGTCTTTACTAAAAATACAAAAAATGAACTGGGTGTGGTGGTGGGTGCCTGTAATCCAACCTACTCGGTAGGCTGAGGCAGGAGAATCACTTGAACTCGGGAGGTGGAGGTTGCCAGTGAGCCATGATCATGCCACTGCACTCTAGCCTGGGTGACAGAGTGACTCCATCTCAAAAAAAAAAAAACCGCAGGTGCTAGATATATGCTAGACTAAGGAAGAACTCAGTGTTAGAAGGAGGCCAAAAAAAGGAGGCAGAAATGAAGTCCATGAATGGATCTCTTAACTACCCTTCTTTATATATTACTCTTTCCAATTTGTCTCACTTTCCACCAAACCATTTCCTCTCCTCTCCCATCCTAATCCTTTGTAGGCCATCAGGCTTCTCTGTCAACTTAGTTAGTGCTTATGGACTCTTTAGCATGTTTCTCGTAGCTAGTTACATGTCTTTCCCTCATTTCTCAAGTTTTCTGTTCTCAGTGAATAACTGCCTCCCTTTATTTTTTAGAGAATATGACCTCCTTTTAAAGGCAAACTTATCCATTTGTGCTTTTGATTACCTTCACCTCTGGAACTTTTGCTGTGTCACATATCCCCACTTTATCTTGTAACTTCAGTGTGTCCCAACAATAATTATTTGTCCAAGTATCACAAGTAGGATCAGACCAGAGTGGTGGCAATGGAATAGTTTGATCACAAATATGATCAGATCCTTCCTCCTTGAGAACATCTCTTAAGGCTGATTGTCCTCTTCTTTTCTCCATAATTCTTGACAATGTAGTCTATTCTACCTTTCTGGTTCCTTTCTGCCACTCAGTCCTTAACCCCTTGCAGCCTAGCTTCTGATGCTTTCACTTTGTTGAACCTTCCAAAGTCCCTAATGAGCACACAGAACCGGTATTATAATCTAACTTCTATGTAATCAACAGCGAAGCCCTTTACAAAGGCTATGTGCATTATGGTCTCTGTATCATTCGACACTTGATGCTACCTACCGAAACTCTCCGCCCTCGGATCGCATGACAGCACACTATCCTAATCCTCCTCCTATCTATCTGGCAGCAATGTCTAGGCCTCGTAAGGGCCCCACTTCAACCTACTCCAGTGTGGGTGTTCCCCCAGGCTCAGGCCTTGGCCCTTCTCTCTGATTACATTCTTTCGTGGCTTTAATTATCGCTTCAACCTAGAAGCAATAATTAGAGACTGCTACAGCTTTATCTCTAATCCCAACCTTTCCCCTGAGATGGCATACGGAGTGTTTAAATTTCTGTTGGACAGTTTTATTTACATATCGCTGATACTTAAACATTATTGAAACTTTCAGTGTTTTAGAGCCAAGATATGCCTCTTGGCTGGTGCAGTGGCTCACGCCTGTAATCCCACACCCGAGGCAGGTGGATCACTTGAGGTCAGGAGTTCAAGACCAGCCTGGCCAACATGGTGAAACCCCATCTCTACTAAAAATACAAAAATTAGCTAGGTGTGGTGGTGCAGTCTGTAATCCCAGCTACTCAGGAGGCTGATGCACAAGAATTGCTTAAACCAGAAGGCAGAGGTGTCAGTGAGCCAAGATGCACCACTACCTGGGTGACAGAGTGAGACTCCCTCTCAAAAAAAAAAATGTCTCTTGTATATCCAGTTCAACTCAACCTCCTCATTTGATACACAAAGAAACTCAGCAGACTTGTCCAGGCCAACACAATTCGAGGAACAGAACTTGGTTTCCAGTCTGGTATGTTTTCCAGTAATCACCAATTAAATTATTATTTCCTGTAAACATGTCCCTCTGCTACCACTTTTTTCTTTCTTTTTTTCTTTTTTTTTGAGACAGAGTCTCACCATGTCTGGGCTGGAATGCCATGACACAATCCTGGCTCACTGCAACTTCTGCCTCCCAGGTTCAAACGATTCTCCTGCCTCAGCCTCCTGAGTAGCTGGATTACACCCACCTGCCACCATACCCAGCTATTTTTTTGTATTTTTAGTAGAGGCAGGTTTCACCATGTTGGCCAGGATGGTCTCGAACTCCTGACATCAAGTTATCCAACTGTCTTGGCTTCCAAAGTGCTAGGATTACAGGCGTGAACCACCATGCCCAGCCAGGTACCACTTTTTACAGTCTCCTCTTCTGTTAGTGCTACCTGTGATATCACTAGGTACCATAGGTTTTTTTTTTCTGGATAACTAGGCTTAAAACTTGGTGCCATCTGGTCACCAAATCTTTTTTATTCTTTATTTGGAATATCTCTTAAAATTCATTTCTTCCTATCCGTTCCATTGCCACCACTCTGATCTAGACTTCACTGTACCAATAGTCTCTCTTACCTCTAATCCCTTCTCACTGATAACCAAGTTAATTTTCCTAGAACAGTGATTTGCGTATCATTCCCTATTCAGCTTTGTCAATAGCTCCCCAATGCTTTGAGAAGAAAGTCCAAAATCTTTAGTCACAGTCTCTATTTTCCCTTGTGCTCCCCCACGATTCCTCTGTTGCAATTTTTTTTTTACTCCCGAACACTACAACTTTTTGCCCTTAAGGTCTTCATGCTGTTCACCTTGCCCAACCTTTCCAGTTTCTGTTATCTAAACCCTGCCCCCTTTCAATGACTAACTCAAGTCAATCTCTATCATTCTCTGTTAAACATGATATATACACTCAGTTTTTGGCCCTTTACTCCATTAAATGGAATCATATACATAAAACACCTAGTGCAGGATTTAGGGCCTGGTGGGGTAATCTCAGCACTTTGGGAGACCAGCCTGGGCAACATGGTGATACTAGTAAAAATACAAAAAAATCATCTCTACTAAAAATACAAAAAATTAGCTGGGTGTGGTGGCATGTGCCTGTAATCCCAGTCATTTGGGAGGCTGAGCTAGAAGGATCACCCAAGCCCAGGAGGTCCAGGCTGCAGTGAGCTGTGATGGTACCACTGCATTCTAGCCCGGAAAAACAAACAAAAAACACTCCTAGTACAGGGGTTAGTATACAGTAGGCTCTCAAAAATGTTACCGATGCAATGGTAGTGGTTAACAGAACTTACTAACATCAGTGTCACTAAAGTTAGTACACAACCCTCCACTGCTAAATTTGACTGGCTTTTAAGAAATGTTCCGCCGGGGCTGGGCGCGGTGGCTCAAGCCTGTAATCCCAGCACTTTGGGAGGCCGAGGCGGGTGGATCACGAGGTCAAGAGATCAAGACCATCCTGGTCAACATGGTGAGACCCCGTCTCTACTAAAAATACAAAAAATTAGCTGGGCACGGTGGCACGTGCCTGTAATCCCAGCTACTCAGGAGGCTGAGGCAGGAGAACTGCCTGAACCCAGGAGGCGGAGGTTGCGGTGAGCTGAGATCGCGCCATTGCACTCCAGCCTGGGTAACAGGAGCAAAACTCCATCTCAAAAAAAAGAAAAAAAGAAATGTTCCTCTCTCCCTTCCTTTCTCTCAAATTATCCTTTTTTTTTTTTTTTTTCTAAGACAGAGTCTCGCTCTGTTGCCAGGCTAGAGTGCAGTGGTGCAACCTTGACTCACTGCAACCTCTGCCCCCCAGCTTCAAGTGATTCTCCTGCCTCAGCCTCTGGAGTGAGTAGCTGGGATTACAGGAGCCAGCCACCATGCCCAGCTAATTTTTGTATTTTTAGTAGAGACAGGATTTTACCATGTTTGCCAGGATGGTCTTGATCTCTTGACCTAGTGATTCACCTGCCTTGGTCTCCCAAACTGCTGGGATTACAGGTGTAAGCCACCACACCCGGCTCTGTATCTTCATGTTTTATTCTATTCGATTCCCGTGACATATTTTGTGAGAAGTGACAGGGCAAAATTAGTCCCACTTTAAAGATGAAGAAATAGAGTGAGTTGGCAAGGGCCAGACAGTAAATATTTTGGGGTTTGTAGCCTTTATGCCTCTATTGCAACTACCCAAGTTGGCCATTGTAGCCCAAAGCAGCCAAACATAACACACAGTCAAATAAGCATGATTGTAGTTCAATAGCCTTATTTACCAAATGGTGGAGCAGGATGTGACCTGCAGGCAGTAGTCTCCAGACCCCTGGTGTTAACTGACTTCTCCAAGGTCATATGCCTGATGAGTATTACAATTGGGATAGAAGCCAGATCTCCCAACTTTGAAGCCAGTGCCTTTCACCACATTATGTGGTGGCATATTTTATTTATTTATTATTTTCTGAGACAGAGTTTTGCTCTTGTTGCCCAGGCTGGAGAGCAATGGTGTGATCCTGGCTCAACGCAACCTCTGCTCCTAGGTTCAAGTGATTCTCCTGCCTCAGCCTCCCAAGTAGGTGGGATTACAGGCATGTGCCACCCTGCATGGCTAATTTTTGGATTTTTAGTAGAGACAGGGGTTTCTCCATGTTGGCCATGCTGGTCTCGAACTCCTGACCTCAGGTGATCCACCCGCCTTGGCCTTCCAAAGTGCTAGGATTACAGGCATGAGTCACTGTGCCCAGCCCTCTATTTTATTTTATTTTTGAGACGGAGTTTTGTTGTTGTTACCCAGGCTGGAGTGCAATGGCGCGATCCCGGCTCACCACAACCTCCACTTCCTGGGTTCAAGCAATTCTCCTGCCTCAGCCTCCCGAGTAGCTGGGACTACAGGCGCACGCCACCATGCCCAGCTAATTTTTGTATTTTTAGTAGAGACGGGGTTTCACCATGTTGACCAGGATGATCTCGATCTCTTGACCTCGTGATCCCCTGCCTCGGCCTCCCAAAGTGCTGGGATTAAAGGTGTTAGCCACCGCGCCCGGCCCTATTTATTTATTTTTATTTAATTTTTTGAGACAGGGTCTCACTCTATTGCTCAGGCCAGAGTGCAGTGGTGTAATCACAGCTTGCCGCAGCCTTGCCCTCCCAGGCTCAGGTAATTTTCCCCCTCAGCTTCCCAAGTAGCTGGGACTATGGGCCATGCCACCACGTCTGACTAATTTCTTTATTTTTTGTAGAGATAGAGTTTTGCTATATTGCCTGTTCTCAAACTCCTGGGATCAAGTGATCTACCTGCTTTGGCCTCCCAAAGTGCTGGGATTACAGGTGTGAGCCACTGCACCTGACTCACATAATTTATTTTGTATTTTTTATATACTATTTTGTTTTGGTATTTATCTTTATGTCTATATAATAATGTCTCCTAGTGGTCCAGAAGGCACTAGAATGGTATCAGCAATTATCTGACACATAGTAGGCATTCAGTGAAAGTTTGTTGACAAGCATAATAATGTCCAATCTAGTTCTATTTTGTTACTTTGGACCTGGTTTACTCTGAGGTGGGCTTAAGTTTTTGTGTGAGTTATTAGCATAACTGATGAGGATGCACGTGTGTGTTTGTTCTCTCAAAAGGAGTTTCATTTTCCCACAGCCATTACAGCTGAACTTATGTGAATAGCCATAAATGGATATGTACAGGTAGCATACAAATAAGAGAACGAGTGTCTCCACAGAGAAGAAATTTAAAAGGAGATATTTCCAGTAAGTCTCGCTAGCACGCAAAAGGCATAGAAGCTGACAAAATTTTTTATTCTAAACCCTGCAGGTGTTTCCTGTATCTTTATTTAGTGATTTAACTTTATGTAGTTAAATGAGTGGGAAGATGATACAGGAAACTCACAGTATGTTCATTTCGTTTCTTTTCCTTAGCACTTGGGCAGATGACGGGTATGAATCTGTTTTTCGTCCGGAGAGCAGATCTAGAGTCTGTCCTTTCCGAAGAGAAAACAAGAAGCATCCTCAGGAAGCGCCTACCTCTTTCATTTTCCATCTAGAGAGAGAAGTAGCTCAAATATTTATCAAGGGTTTCAGAGGATTAGGGAGTATGAAATTGGGCTGACCTTCTCAGAGGCCCGAGGCCTTTGACTCCATGAGAGGGCGAGAAATCTATTTAGGGGGAATTTTAAGTCAATGGGTATTTTGCTTTGTGAGGTTTAGAGTCCAGCACCGGGACAAGAGGCAGTCAAGCGAGGCCACAAAGGACGTTGCCATCGTTTTCACGCACGTTTTCTTCGTCAGCCTGTTTCTTTGAGCGGCGCTAGATGCCGTAGTTTCCGCTTCCGGTAGCGAGAAGCTTTCGGGTCCGCTAGGTACTGAGCGCGCCAGGTGAGGAGTTGTGCGGCGTTTAGGGAAAGGAAGCCGGGCTTTTGCTCCTTTTTTCAAAGACCAACAAAGAATCCTTTCCCAGCTCCTAACCCAAGCCCTTTTGGAGCTGTGTGCGGTTGTTGGGACCCAGTGGCGTCTCCTTGTCCCTCCTGTCCTTCCCTTGCCTGGCGATGCGTCTTTGTGGTAACGACCCCCTACCATCTCTTTTCTTCCCTAGGCAAGGGTTTAGATTGGCAATCAGAATGAGAGAGAACTATTCGCGTCTACTTTCTAGGTTGACTTCCGTGTGCTCCATCTCGCACGTCCCCGAGCACGTTGCATTTACAGATCCTAAGTAAGCCGCGCGGTATTATGTTGCGTTTCTCTTTCTACTTTTCTCGCCCTTTCTCTATCATTCTTTAGGCTTTGGAGTGAAGACTTAAATCCAAGGTCATGGCAAGACATCTGAAGTTCATCGCAAGGACTGTGATGGTACAGGAAGGGAACGTGGAAAGCGCATACAGGACTCTAAACAGGTAACTGTTAAGGGCTCAGAATCATGCCTAGACCCTCTGGGAAGTGAAGTGCTTTTTCTCTCCCTTCCCCCTTCGTTGATTGTTCTCAAAGCAGTGCCAGCTCAGGTGTTCACCGTCTCTTAAAACGACTCAGCCCCTTGGTTTATTATCTTAAAAATGAAGTTCTGGCCGGGCGCGGTGGCTTACGCCTGTAATCCCAGCACTGTGGGAGGCCGAGGCGACTGGATCACCTGAGGTTGGGCGTTCGAGACCAGCCTGGCCAATGTTGAGAAACCCTGTCTCTACTAAAAATACAAAAATTTTTACAGGCTTGGTGGCGCGCGCCTGTAACTCCAGCTACTCGGGAGGCTGAGGCAGGAGAATCGCTTGAACCCAGGAGACAGAAGTTGCAGTGAGCCGAGATCGCGCCACTGCACTCCAGCCTGAGGACAGACTGAGACTGTCTTTAAAAAAAAAAAAAAAAAATTCTTTCTCAAACCTAACTGAATAAAATCACCTCCCACCAGCCGGGCCCCCCAACACTGCTTTTTAAAAACCTCAGTTTTCTGAGTACAGTCTACCAGCGCTTGCCACCACTGCAGTTAATTTTTGTATTTTCTGTACAGAGGGAGTCTTGCCATGTATGTTGCCCAAGTGTGATTACTCCCTTTTTTTTTTTTTTTTTTTTTGAGACGGAGTTTCGCTCTTGTTATCCAGGCTGGAGTGCAATGGTGCGATCTCGGCTCACCGCAACCTCCGCCTCCTGGGTTCAAGCAATTCTCCTGCCTCAGCCTCCCGAGTAGCTGGGATTACAGGCATGCACCACCATGCCCAGCTAATTTTTTGTATTTTTAGTAGAGATGGGTCACCACGTTGACCAGGATGGTCTCGATCTCTTGACCTCGTGATCCACCTGCCTCGGCCTCCCAAAGTGCTGGGATTACAGGCTTGAGCCACCGTACCCAGCTGATTACCCCTTTTATGAGGAACCTGAACTCTTTCAAAAACTTGAAGAGCCCAAAGGGAAAATCAGGATATGCAGTTGCTAGGAAGCGGGAACATAGTATGATAAATAGAAAGCTGCGGGAGTGATTGGTGTGGGACAAAGCTAAAGGAAAAGGTGAATTCAGATTGCGATCCTGGAGAAGCAGGCAAAAGATGGGAAAGCTGGCTGGGTGCCATGACTGATGCCTATAATCCTAGCACTTTGGGAGGCCTAGAGGGGAGGATTGCTTGTTGCCAAGAGTTCAAGACCAACCTGGTAAACATAGCAAGACCCCATTTCTTAAAAACTTGAAAAGGAAAAACAGAGAGATGGGAAAGCTTACAATTTTTGAGGAAAAATACAGCATAAGGAAAAAAACATGAAACAAACTAGCTGGGATGGAGGAACTTTATTGAAAAGTTTTGAATGCCAGGCTAAGAGATGTAGAACAGCCCTCGTAATATTTTGCCACTGATTTCTCAAGCAAAAAGTTCTTAGCCTTCCCTTCTCACCAGTTGTGTGGATTTTGACTTTCTGGTTTGACTTACTTGTCATTTTCTTTCCCCAGTGTGAAGGAACGTTTGGAGAAACAAACATTTGTTGAATTATCAAAGAATTGTAAGGCAGGGGCTCCTGTAGTCCCACGTCTGTAATCCCAGCACTTTGGGAGGCCGAGGCGGGTGGATCACGAGGTCAAGAGATCGAGACCATCCTGGTCAACATGGTGAAACCCCGTCTCTAATAAAAATACAAAAAATTAGCCGGGCACGGTGGCGTGTGCCTGTAATCCCAGCTACTCAGGAGGCTGAGGTAGGAGAATTGTCTGAACCCAGGAGGTGGAGGTTGCGGTGAGCTGAGATCGCGCCATTGCACTCCAGCCTGGGCAACAAGAGTGAAACTCCGACTCAAAAAAAAAAATAAATAAATAAAATAAAAACTTAAACTGTAGTGAGAGTGCACTCCTGTTGTGCCTGTGAGTAAGCACTGCACTCTAATCTAGGTAGCATAAGGAGACCATGTCTTTAAAAAAAAAATAAAAATGTAGGAAAGATATTGCATGGGCTGCATTAAGGCCTTTAATGTGGTAGGTTTATTTCACAAGTAAGAATAGATCGGAATTATCTTTGTTGGATTATGCAATTACTGAATGGTGGAGAGGAGCAGAGGAGCCTAAAGCACATCTTTTTAGTTCAGTGTTCTTTAATAATAGGTTATTTACTAGTCTTACTAGACATGGAGGGACTTATGGTAGTTCATTTTTCAGTTTAAAATCCTTATCTTTCCATTTCAACAAGTGTAGCTTTAAAAAAAAAAAAAAATCCTCATCTGATTGGGTTTAAGTATTGGTAAGGTTCTTGAGGACTGAGAGGGCAAAGGAAAGGGAACCTGGTCCTTAGCAAGGCAGAGCGTTCTAGGTATACAGGGCCAGATGGCAGAAGACCACAGTTAGTGAGGACAAAAATGATGTCAGAAGCTGTGTAAATGAAAAGCAGTTGCAGGCTCAGAATGGTTTGTCTTTTAAAAGGATCTGATCTTAGGGCCGGCATGGTGGCTCACGCCTGTTAATCCCAGCACTTGGGGAGGCCGAGGCGGCTGGATCACCTGAGGTCAGGAGTTCAAGACCAGCCTGGCCAATAGGGTGAAACCCTGTCTCTACTAAAAATACAAAATTAGCAGGGAATGGTGCAGCTTGTAATCCCAGCTGCTTGAGAGTCTGAGGCAGGAGAATACTTGAACCTGGGAAGCAGAGGCTACAGTGAGCCAGAATCATGCCACTGCATTCCAGTCTGGACCACAGAATAAAACTCTCAAAAAAAAAAAAAAAATCTGGTCTGGGGTCAGCCCCATCCCCTCACTCTATGTGCATAACGGTCATATCCTAGGGCTGGAGCTACTTCCTCTACATTGTCACTTAGGCTGAGAGTAAAGATAATCAAGTACCAGGTTGTAAGGTATCCTATTTCATTTTTCTCTATTTTCTCCTCATTCACAACTCCTATTCCAGACCTTCTGGTGGCATGTCTGTGAGAAGTATGTGATGTCTGATGACCCTTCTCTGCCCCTATCTTGGAAATACAAAATGAACGTCCTTTTTTTTTTTTTTTTTTTGAGATCGCATTTCATTCTTGTTGCCCAGGCTGGAGTATAGTGGCAAGATCTTGGCTCACCCAAACCTTCACCTCCCGGGTTCAAGCATTTCTCCTGCCAAAGTAGCTGGGATTAGAGGCATGCACCACCACGCCCGGCTAATTTTGTATTTTTACTAGAGATAGGGTTTCTCCATGTGGGTCAGGCTGGTCTCAAACTCCTGACCTCAGGTGATCCGCCTACCTTCAGGTGATCCACCTGCCTCAGCCTTCTAAGGTGCTGGGATTACAGGGATGAGCCACTGTGCTCGGCCTAAAATGAACATCTTATAGGTGACATCCAGACCCTGTAGTGAGTGAGATGGAATATTGAATTTGGGAAAATGAATGTCTAACATATACCCTTCACTCTTGTCTTACATATACCTTCATTCTTTTTTTTCTGACTTCTCCCTGTAAATCTTTTTCTGTATGATTTATTTTGGTACTTTTTTTTTTTTTTTTTTTGAGACAGAGTTTCCCTCTTACCCAGGCTGGAGTGCAATGGCGCGATCTCGGCTCACCGCAACCTCCGCCTCCTGGGTTCAGGCAATTCTCCTGCCTCAGCCTCCTGAGTAGCTGGGATTATAGGCATGCACCACCATGCCCAGCTAATTTTTTGTATTTTATTAGAGACGGGGTTTCACCATGTTGACCAGGATGGTCTCGATCTCTTGACCTTGTGATCCACCCGCCTCGGCCTCCCAAAGTGCTGAGATTACAGGCGTAAGCCACCGTGCCCGGCCTATTTTGATACATTTAGATGGGTCTTCTGGCCATGGTTGTTGAGATGTTT
This sequence comes from Saguinus oedipus, assembly GCA_031835075.1. Taxonomy (NCBI): domain Eukaryota; kingdom Metazoa; phylum Chordata; class Mammalia; order Primates; family Cebidae; genus Saguinus; species Saguinus oedipus. Next base: position 3,877,508 of record CM063190.1, read on the forward strand.
ACATTATTGAAAGATAGCAAAAGATAGCTGTTACTTAATGGTAAAACAAATTTCCAAAAGGCTGTTTTAGTTCCCCTATTCCTAAAGTGTAGATAACACAAAAGCAAGAATGTTGTTTTTAGAAAAGTAGCTATTTTGTGGCTGGATGCGGCAGCTCACCCCTGTAATCCCAGCACTTTGGGAGGCCGAGACAGGTGGTGCACTTGAGGTCAGGAGTTCAAGACCAGCCTGGCCAACGTGGCAAAGCCCTGTCTCTGCTAAAAATATAAGCTGGTGCCTGTAATCTGAGCTACTTGGGAGGCTGAGGCAGGAGAACAGCTTGAACTTGAACCCGGGAGGTGGAGGTTGCAGTGAGCCGAAATCGAGCCATTGCACTCCAGCCTGGGTAACAAGAGCATGACTCCGTCTCAAAAATAAAAATAAAATAAGGAGCTATTTTGACAAAGAACAAAAAATTTGTGGTACAGCATTATTTATAGAACCACTTTTTTTTTTTCCCTGAGGTGGAGTCTCGCTCTGTTGCCAGGCTGGAGTGCAGTGGTGCAATCTCAGCTCACTGCCAACCTCTGCCTCCCAGCTTCAAGCAATTCTCCTGCCTCAGCCTCCTGAGTAGCTGGGACTACAGGTGCGTGCCACCACGTCTGGCTAACTTTTTGTATTTTTCGTAGAAACCGGGTTTCAACCGTGTTATTCAGGATGGTCTCAATGTCTTGACTTCACGATCCACCTGCCTCGGCCTCCCAAAGTGCTGGGATTATAGGCATGAGCCACTGTGCCGGGCTAAATCACTTCTTACAGTTTTATCAAGAGAGTAGAATGTGGCCAGGCGAGGTGGCTCACGCCTGTAATTCCAGCACTTTGGGAGGCCGAGGTGGGCAGATCACAAGGCCAGAAGTTCCAGACCAGTCTGGCCAAAGAGTGAAACCCTGTCCCATTAAAAATACAAAAAGTAGCCTGGTGTGGTGGCACACGCCTATAGTCCCAGCTCCTCAGGAGGCTGAGGCAGGAGAATCACTTGAACCCAGGAGGCGGAGGTTGCAGATTGCGCCGTTGCACTCCAGCCTGGGTGACAGTGAGACCCAGTCTCAAAAAAAAAAAAAAGAGGCCGGGCGCGGTGGCTCAAGCCTGTAATCCCAGCACTTTGGGAGGCCGAGGCGGGTGGATCACGAGGTCAAGAGATCGAGACCATCCTGGTCAACATCATGAAAGCCCGTCTCTACTAAAAATACAAAAAATTAGCTGAGCACGGTGGCGCGTGCCTGTAATCCCAGCTACTCAGGAGGCTGAGGCAGGAGAATTGCCTGAACCCAGGAGGCGGAGGTTGCGGTGAGCCGAGATCGCGCCATTGCACTGCAGCCTGGGTAACAAGAGCGAAACTCCGTCTCAAAAAAAAAAAAGAGAGTAGCAGCTGGGCATGGTGCCTCACATCTGTAATCTCAGCACTTTGGGAGGTGGAGGTAGATAAATCACTTGAGGCCAGGAGTTCAAGATCAGCCTGCCAACATGGCGAAACCCCATCTTTACTAAAAATACAAAAATTAGCCGTGCATGGTGGTGCACGTCTATAATTCCAGCTACTTGGGAGTCGCTTAAACCTGGGAGGTAGAGGTTGCAGTGAGCCGAGATTGCGCCATTGCACTGCAGCCTGGGCGACAGAGTGAGACCGTGTCTCAAAAAAAAAAAATGGCCTGTAGCCTTCTTAAAAACAAATATATGCTTTTTCATTTGTATATCTCTTGGATTTACCAAAATGTCTGGCACATCCAAAGTTCTCATTAAATGTCTACTTAATTAATGTTCCATTATTTTGTTTTATTTTTTTTCTTGAGATGGAGTTTCCCTCTTGTTTCCCAGGCTGGAGAGCAATGGTGTGATCTCTGTTCACCGCAACCTCTGCCTCTGGGGTTCAGGCAATTCTCTTGCCTCAGCCTCCCAAGTAGCTGGGATTACAGGCATGAGTCATCATGCCTGGCTAATTTTTGTTTTTAGTAGAGATGAGGTTTCTCCCTGTTGGTTAGGCTGGTCTCAAACTCCCGACCTCAGGTGGTTCATCCCTCGTGGCCTCCCAAAGTGCTGGGATTACAGGTGTGAGCCCCTACGTCTGGCTGTTATGTTCCGTTATCCTTTTTTTTTACTTCTTTGTTTAATGTTTGTCAGACTTTTTCATTAACACCAGAGGAGAGTGAATGAACTATGTTGGCTTATAAGCAAACATGGAATTTCTTTGAACTCTCCCTAAATTAAAATTTAACATGAACTTATTCATTGCCGTTGCATCTGTTTTATGACTAGCACCCCTAATCCCTCGAGTTAAAATTGGTGCTCCAGGCAGATGCATCAAATTTGTTCAGAAACTCTTGTATCCCTTGGCATTCTGTTAAGTACCCTAGTTAAGAAGCACTGTATTGGCTGGGCATGGTGGCTCACACCTGTAATCCAGCACTTTGGGAGGCCAAGGCGGGCGGATCACAAGGTCAGGAGATTGAGACCATCTTGGCCAACATGATGAAACCCTCTCTGTACTAAAAATACAAAAACTAGCTGAGCATGGTAGTGGCATCTATAGTCCCAGCTACTAAGGAGGCTGAGGCAGGAGAATCACTTGAACCTGGGAGGTGGAGGTTGCAATGAGCAGAGATCGGCATTCCAGCCTGGTGACAGAACCAGACTCCATCTAAAAGCAAGAAAAAACACAGTATGACCTGTCTTCAGGGCTTAAAACATAAAAGGCATTCTGTTAAGTACCCTAGGTTTTGGAGGGGAAAAAAGCAAGTTACATTGCTTAAAAGAAAAGAATTAGAAGAGGAGTGGTTAGAAAAATGAAGACGTTCAAGTCCCACAGACTTTTAGAGCCTGACATGCGATGATCTCTTTTAGGCTTCCTTGTGAATTTGGAAGATTAGAACTTCATGTCTGGGATTGTCTAGGAAACCAGTGCAAGAAGTGCATTGGTTGAAAGGAGCTAGCTTAGGTAATGTATTATGGTAGTGATTTTTATAATCTTTGGGAAGATACTTATTTTGTCATTTTAGATTCAATCTTTAGAATGCTGCATATTTTTTTTTTTTTTTTTTTTGTCTTGGAGTGTTGGATATGTGTCCCATAAATTGTAGTATAGCTTCAGGGGGAAAAAAATGAACAAATATTTTGCTCTTAGAATAATTTTCTAGGCAAGGACTTTTAAGCTTGCACATGTGAGCAGACTGATTTTGGAGTGATCCAATCTTCTGTTTTCCTGCTGTCTGTTAAGCACATTTTCTGACTGATGCACCTGTTTCTTTTTTTCTGCTTTTCCCAAGTGTCCTTTTTCTGGCCACCTTTTCTGTATATCCCTCTCACACTCCAGGCCTCTCCTAATGTCTTTCTGCTTTCTCATAGTTGGTAGTTTAAAAATAAGTTACTTGTTCTGTGGTCTAATTACAACAATAGGTAGGAGAGCAAATGAGTCTAGAGGGAGGTGGTTAAAGCTTTACCATGTTTGGAGTACAGAGGGAGTCTTACAAAGGAAACTGCCTATGTGTCTGCCCAGTGAGGCCACACAAAATGCCTGTTATGTAACCGGGGGCCCTCATTGGTGCCCAGGGATGAGGAGGTAGAGAGTGGGGGAAGCCCGGCATGATTGGCTGGCCTCCAAGCAAAGAAAGGCAAGCACACTGGACGCATGCCCGGTTGACTCCTTTTACTCCTGGTGGGCGACCTTCTAGGTCCATTGAGTCCTACATACACATCTGTCCTGACGTAGGCTGGCTACACTGACATGTGAGTCTGCCACCCGCAACTCCCCCCTCCAGGCAGCTTGGCTCCTTTTACATAATCATTTGAATTTCACTAAAACTGGCAGCTGGTTTCTCCTTCAGTATTAGGTTGCCAGGCGCCTGAACTCCAGGCTGATCTGTTTACTCTAAAGCTCTTGATGTGCTAGTCCTTGAACTACTTTTGGAAGCAGAAGCATCATTAGTAACACCCCGTCTATTCTTGTGTTTTACAAAGCTCTTCTTGCACCTTTTCTATTAGAGATGAAGTTGGGTAGATACCTCTACTATAGGGACTCTGGAGCATTTGAAGATAATCTCTGCTGTTTTTAGGATGACTAGAATGTGCCAGGTAAGGGAGGGAATCCTCAGCTGGCATCTTGGAATTTATTTGGTCTGTGTTTTGGAAGTAAGTAGAATATCCAGGGAATGCCATTTACCAACCCCCATCATTCTTTCTTTTCCCTTCACCATTCTTATGGTCTTTGGTTATTCTTTTTCCTAATGTTGCCCCTTTGCCTGTCATTACAAGCATTTCCTTGATAAAATGATCACCTTTGTTTTGGAAGCCTGGAGCTCCAGTAGGGTGCCTAAATATTTATTTCACCCCTTTTCTCCTCTTGTAGTGTTGTTCCTACTTTTAAACTGTCTTTGTCATTCTGATAGGTTCCTCTTCTGGATCATATTTATTCAGGGTCTCTGTCCTTTTTATATTCTCTCAAATCCAGTCTCCTTATACTTTTTACATTATATATCCAATCTTTTTCTTTCAGGGGCTTTTTTTTTTTTTTGTATTTTCTGCAATACACTACTTTCTAGTCCAAAAAACTATAGTATTAAACACAGGTCTCGGCAGAAATAAATGTTTACATGATTAGATGATTCTTTTCCTCCAGTGTTCCGTATCGGCTTCCATTTCCTCTTTATTCTGATTGAAGAGTCTACCCCAGCTCTTCTCTCCCTCTTTTGTCCATGGATACTACAAGTTTGTCTTCTGAACCTGGTGCTTTTTGTTTGAGAAGCAGAATACTATTAAGGAGCACATTACTCCATTCCATGTGGTTCAGGCATAAAAAAAATTTTGTTTTAAGAAAAAAACTATAGGGGCCGGACGTGGTGGCTCACGCCTGTAATCCCAGCACTTTGGGAGGCCAAGGCAAGTGGATCACGAGGTCAAGAGATCGAGACCATCCTGGTCAACATGGTGAAACCCTGTCTCTACTAAAAATACAAAAAATTAGCTGGGCATGGTAGCGCGTGCCTGTAATCCCAGCTACTCAGGAGGCTGAGGCAGGAGAATTGCCTGAACCCAGGAGGCAGAGGTTGCAGTGAGCTGAGATCGTGCCATTGCACTCCAGCCTGGGTAACGAGAGCGAAACTCTGTCTCAAAAAAAAAAAGAAAGAAAAGAAAAAATATATATATAAAGAGCACGTTACTAAAGACCTGAATTCTGCTTATAGTTCCATTTTGTGATCTTGGGCAGGTCAGCCTCTCTGAACTTCAGTTTCCTAATCTATAAAAAGAGGACATGGGCCAGGCGTGGTGGCTCACGCCTGTAATCCCAGCACTTTGGGAGGCCGAGAGGCAGGCAGATCACGAGGTCAGGAAATTAAGACCATCCTGGCCAACGTGATGAAACCTCGTCTCTACTAAAATACAAAAAAATTAGCCTGACATGGTGGCGCGTGCCTGTGGGAGGCTGAGGCAGGGGAATCACTTGAACACAAGAGGCAGAGGTTGCAGTGAGCCAAGATTGCACCAGTGTACTCCATCCTGGTGACAATGCAAGACTCCATCTCAAAAAGAAAGAAAAAGGACATGATTAGCTTAAACAAATCATAGGAGTGTAGTTAGGATCATGGATGTAAAAATGCTATCTAAACTCTAACTCTGTGTCATTGTAGGAAAGGTCACACTATTGAGGCTTTCTGAGCTATTATCTCCAGGAACTGTATATATTGTAAGGTCACTTAATCCCTTGTGCTAGGGACATTTATTAGTCATCTAGTGGACTCATTTCTGGCATTCATTTCCTAGTATGTTCTTCCTGGCCAGCATGATGAAATCACATCTCTACTAAAAATACAAAAATTAGGCCAGGCACAGTGGCTCGTGCCTGTAATCCCAGCACTTTGGGAGGCTGAGATGGGCAGATAACCTGAGGTCAGGAGTTCGAGACCAGCCTGGCCAACATGGAGAAACCCCATCTCTAAAAATAAATGGCCGGGTGGGGTGGATCACGAGGTCAAGGGATCGAGACCATCCTGGTCAACAAGGTGAAACCCCATCTCTAAAAATACAAAAAATTAGCTGGGCATGGTGGCACGTGCCTGTAGTCCCAGCTACTCAGGAGGCTGAGGCAGGAGAATTGCCTGAACCCAGAAGGCGGAGGTTGTGGTGAGCTGAGATTGCGCCATTGCACTCCAGCCTGGGTAACAAGAGTGAAACTCTGTCTCAAAAATAAATAAATAAATAAAATAAAAATACAAAAATTAGCCGGGCATTGTGGTGCATGTTTGTAGTCCCAGCTACTTGGGAGGCTGAGGCAGGAGAAACCCTTGAACCTAGGAGGTGGAGGTTGCAGTGAGCCGAGATTGTGCCAGTGCACTCCAGCCTGGGCAACAGAGTGAGACTCCGGCTCAAAAACAAAACAAAAAAAAGGAAAAGAAAACCAAATAGGGTCTCACTTGCCCAGGCAGGAGTGCAGTGCCAGTCATGGCTCACTGCAGTCTCAAACTCCTGGGCTAAAGCAATTCTCCCACCTCAGCCTCCCAAGTAGCTGGGATTGCAGGTGTGTGTGTGCCACCATGCCTGACTCATTTTTTATTTTTTGTAGAGATGGGGGTCTCACTATGTTGCTCAGGCTAGTCTTGAATTCCTGGGCCCAAGCGATCCTCCCAGCTCGGCCTCCCAAAGATCTGGGATTACAAGCGTGAGCCACGACGGCCAGCCAGCAGTCCATTGTTTTAACAAGCTTTCCAGATGACTGCTGCCTGTTAAAGTTTGATTTCATCTGAACTAGTTTACGGATGTGATAAAAATTGATTTGGGTCTTTGAGGAACAAGTAGGATTTTATCAGGAAGAAAAGGAATGATATTCCAAGTAAAGGGACCATCATGAACAAAGAAAAAATAAGTATATAGAATGCTTGGAGAACTGCACATACTTAGTGTGACCAGAGCATGGGCATTATAGGGCAGGTGTTTTGTTTTGTTTTGTTTTTTGAGATGGTCTCCATCTTTCACCCAGGCTAGAGTGCAGTGGCTTGATCTCAGCTCACTGCAACCTTCCAACTCCCAGGTTCAAGCGACTCTCCTGCCTCAGCCTCCTGAGTAGCTGGGATTACGGGTGGGCACAGCTAATTTTTATATTTTAGTAGAGACAGTTTGACCATGTTGGCCAGGCTGGTCTTGAACTCCTGACCTCAAGTTATCAGTAGGGCAGGTTATTAAAGATAAAGATGTATGGGGTGCAATTGTATGGGTTTGAGCTTAGACTAGTAGTTCCAAAATCTGTCTGTACATTGGAGTCACCTGGGAAACGTAAAAACCTGCTCATGTCCTTTCCCCTCTCCTTTGTGATTTAATTGAACTGGGGTGTGGCCCAGGGTTTAGAATGTTTGAAAGATCCTTGGGCGATCCCAATGTGCAGATGATTCTGGAACTCTAGTGGCTTAGGCCATTCTGTACATCAGGAAAGGTTTTTAGTACCAGAATGACATGATCTGATTTATGTTTTAGGACAATAATTGGTGTAGGAGAAGAGAATGGAAATAGGGCAACCTACTTATTCACATTTCAGATAAGTTGTTCTTTAGAAACCCTTCACAACCACTTTCTTGTTCTCAGTCCAGGTTTAATGCCTCCTGTGAGTTTCTTTGTTTTTGTTTTGTTTTGTGTTTTTTGAGAGAGTCTCTGTTGCCCAGGCTGGAGTGCAGTGGCACAGTCTCAGCTCACTTCAGCCTCCACCCCCTGGGTTCAAGGGATTCTCCTGCTTTGGCCTCATGCGTAGCTGAGACTATAGGCACCCACCACCATGCATGGCTAATTTTTGTATTGTTAGTAGAGATGGGGTTTCACCATGTTGGCCAGGCTTGTCTTGAATTCCTGACCTCAAGTGATCCACCTGCCTCAGTCTCCCAAAGTGCTGGGATAACAGGTGTGAGCCACAATGCCCGGCCCTCTCCTGTGAGTTTCTATAGCAGTGTTTCCCTTATCTTTGCACCTGTCACACTCTATTGTAATTCTTGTATCATAATGTAGAATATTGTAGAATAAACTTAGGGTTGAAACAACAAATTTGATTTTATGTAGGTTTGAAGCAGTTGGAAATACCTCTAAGATAAGATATGAGCTAGAGAGGAGGATTTAGGAGTCAGTAGTATTTGGGTCAGTTGTTCTCAATCGTGGCTTTACATTAGAATTACCTGGGAAACTTAAAAACATTCCCAGTGCATGGCTCAGCTCTTGACCAATTAAATCATAATCTCCGACGAGGGAGGTGGCGAGGCATCAGTACCTTTTAAAAATTCTTCAGGACGTGATTCCATTGTACATCAGGGTTGAGGTCTGTTGGCAGAGGTTAAGGAAATCATGTGGAACCAAAAAGGAGGAAGTTTACAGTCAGAACTGGGAGAGATCCCAACATTTAAAGTAAATTCAGGAAGAAAGCCAGTGAAGGAAACCCTTTGTAGACTAGGATACTGAGTCTTTTGGTCTTTAGTGCTCTGCTTCTCTATTGTAAGACTCTAGTTTGTTTTGGTTTTTTTTGAGACAGAGTCTCACTCTGTCACCCAGGCTGGAGTGCAGTGGTGTGATCTCAGCTCACTGCAACCTCCACCTCCCGGGTTCAAGTGATTTTCATGACTCAGCCTCCTGAGTAGCTAGGATTATAGGTGCACACCACCACACCAGGCTAATTTTTGTATTTTTAGTAGAGACGGGGTTTCGTCGTCTTGGCCAGGTTGGTCTCAAACTCAAGGGATTAACTTGCCTCAGCCTCCCAAAGTGCTGGGATTACAGGCGTGAGCCACCACATCTGGCTTGTAAGACTCTAGCTTTTTGGGTTTTTATTATTATTATTTTTTTAGATGGTGGTTCCACTGGGGCTCGAACCCAGGACCTTCTGCGTGCAAAGCAGATGTGATAACCAAGATTCTAGTTTTATATCTACTTCTGGATACGTGACTTATGGGCATGACTATATTTCCAACAGAACTTAAGATTAATCTGCATCTGCTTCTGGGAGAGTGCACCAATTCCTTTTCCGCTCATCTGCCATCCACTAAAACCTAAACAAACTGATCTTTACAAATATTCTCTGGTAGCCTATAAATCATTCTCTGTTCCCCTTCTAGTTACAATAGTCATGTCTCAGCTTTCTTATCTCCAGTTGCAGTTATGACTGACTTTTTGCATGTCATGAAAGGACAGGATAGGCAAGAATGGGGCCGTGTACACAATGTCAGGAATAGGGAGCAGCAGCAGAGGTGCCGCCAGACTCCTCAAGACCAGCTGATAAAGGGTTGAGAGAGAAAGACAAATTGCACATTGGATCAAGAGCTCTCAGGTGTGTAGGGATTAGGTCAGTTATAGAACAAGCTCCAGTGTCTTTGCTCAGTGAGAACAAAGAGGTGAATTTGAGTTAGGGGAGTTACCAATCCAACATGAAAAGCTGCATTGCAAGGAATTGGATGGGCAGGAAAGAAATTGAGCTTAATTTAATGGACACTTGCTAAATTGATATTAATAAAACATAATTTCTGCCTTCAGGCATTTTCAGTCTAATGAGGGAGATATTTGTACAATGGAATGACAGAATGAAATAATCACTAAAAAGGCATACAATAAAATAAATTATCTGATTAAGAAGATGGGAGGCTGGATGTGGTGGCTCATGCCTGTAATTGCAGCACTTTGGGAGGCTGAGATAGGAGGATTGTTTGAGGCCAGGAATTCAAGATCAGCCTGGAGAACATAGCAAGATACTATCTCTACAAAAAATAAAAAAAAACTAGCTGGGTGGTACATGCCTGTAGTTCTAGCCATTTGGTGGCTATGGCAGGAGGATCTCTTGAGCCTGGGAGGTTGAGGCTGCAGTGAGCTATGATCATGCCACTGCACTCCTGCCTGGGCAACAAATGAGAACCTGTCTAAAAAAAACAAAGGCCGGGTACAGTGGCTCATGCCTGGAATCCTATCACTTTGGGAGGCTAAGGTAGGTAGATCACTTGAGCTCAGGACTTCAAGACCAGCCTGGGCAACATGGCAAAACCCTGTCTCTACTAAAAAAGTACAAAAAATTAGCTGGGTGAGGTGGCACACACCTGTAGTCCCAGCTACTCAGGAGGTTGAGGTGGGAAGATTGCTTGAGCCCTTGAGGTCAAGGCTGCAATTAGCTATGACAGCACCACTGCACTCCAGCCTGGGTGACATAGCAATACCCCGTCTCAACAACAACAAAAAATTAGGCTGGGCACAGTGGCTCATGCCTATAATCCCAGAACTTTGGGAGGCTGAGGTGGGCGGATCATGAGGTAAGGAGTTGGAGACCAGCCTGGCCAATGTGGTGAAACCCTGTCTCTACTAAAAATATAAAAATTAGCCAAGCATGGTGGTGTGCACCTGTAATTCCATCTACTTGGGGAGGCCAAGGCAGAAGAGTCGCTTGAACCCGGGAGGCTCAGGGTTGCAGTGAGCCAAGATCGCGCCACTGCATTCCAGCCTGGGTGACAGTAAGACTGTCTCAAAAAACAAACAACAAAAAATTTTAAAAAGAAGATGGGAAAACTTTGTGGAGAGATAGCACGTGGGCTTGGCATCAAAATTAGAAAAATTTCAGAATCTTGGCAGCTGGGAAGTAGGGGTTGCATTTGAGGCTGAAGAATCAGCGTGAGTATTAAAATGTTTAGAGAGTAGGCTGGGCGCAGTGACTCATGCCTGTAATCCCAGCACTTTGGGAGGTGGAGGAGGGTGTATCACCTGAAGTCAGGAGTACAAGACCAGCCTGGCCACCATGGTGAAACTCTTTCTACTAAAAGTACACAGATTAGCTGGACTTGGTGGCGCATGCCTGTAATCCCAGCTACTCAGGAGACTGAGGCAGGAGAATCACTTGAACCCGGGAGGCAGAGGTTACAGTGAGCTCAGACCATGCCACTGAACTCCAGCCTGGGCAACACAGCAAGACTCCATCTCCAAAAAAAAAGAGTAGTCAACAAAAGAAAAGCACTATGGTTAGAGCATGTGGTAAACTGGAAAAATGGGACACTGTCCCAGCTGCCACCTAGACTCGGAGCTCCATCCAGCTCTCCAGCGAAGACATCCCAGCCATGGCCATGCAGAAAATCTTTGCTCGGGAAATCCTGGACTCCAGGGGCAACCCCACAGTGGAGGTGGACCTGCACACAGCCAAGGGCCGATTCCGAGCAGCTGTGCCCAGTGGGGCTTCCACAGGTATCTATGAAGCTCTGGAACTAAGAGATGGAGACAAAGCCCGCTATCTGGGGAAAGGAGTCCTGAAGGCTGTGGAACACATCAACAAGACTCTAGGCCCTGCTTTGCTGGAAAAGAAACTAAGTGTTGTGGATCAAGAAAAAGTTGACAAATTTATGATTGAGCTGGATGGGACCGAGAATAAGTCCAAGTTTGGGGCCAATGCCATCCTGGGTGTGTCCTTAGCCGTGTGTAAGGCGGGAGCAGCTGAAAAGGGGGTCCCCCTGTACCGCCACATCGCAGATCTTGCTGGGAACCCTGACCTCATACTCCCAGTGCCAGCTTTCAACGTGATCAACGGGGGCTCCCATGCTGGAAACAAGCTGGCCATGCAAGAGTTCATGATTCTGCCTGTGGGAGCCAGCTCCTTCAAGGAAGCCATGAGTATTGGTGCTGAGGTCTACCACCACCTCAAGGGGGTCATCAAGGCCAAGTATGGGAAGGATGCCACCAATGTGGGTGATGAAGGTGGCTTCGCACCCAACATCCTGGAGAACAATGAGGCCCTAGAGCTGCTGAAGACGGCCATCCAGGCAGCTGGTTATCCAGACAAGGTGGTGATCGGCATGGATGTGGCAGCATCTGAGTTCTATCGCAATGGGAAGTACGATCTTGACTTCAAGTCACCTGATGATCCCGCACGGCACATCACTGGGGAGAAGCTTGGAGAGCTGTATAAGAGCTTCATCAAGAACTACCCTGTGGTCTCCATTGAGGACCCCTTTGACCAGGATGACTGGGCCACTTGGACCTCGTTCCTCTCGGGAGTGGACATCCAGATTGTGGGGGATGACTTGACAGTCACCAACCCCAAGAGGATTGCCCAGGCCGTTGAGAAGAAGGCCTGCAACTGTCTGCTGCTGAAGGTCAACCAGATTGGCTCGGTGACTGAATCGATCCAGGCGTGCAAACTCGCTCAGTCTAACGGCTGGGGAGTGATGGTGAGCCACCGCTCTGGGGAGACAGGACACATTCATTGCTGACCTTGTGGTGGGACTCTGCACAGGACAGATCAAGACTGGCGCCCCCTGTCGCTCGGAGCGTCTGGCCAAATACAACCAACTCATGAGGATTGAGGAGGCTCTTGGGGACAAGGCTATATTTGCTGGACGAAAGTTCCGCAACCCGAAGGCCAAGTGAGAACCAGGACTCCACTGGACAGACCCAGGTCTTCCAGACCTGCTTCCTGAAATAAACACTGGTGCCAACCAAAAAAAAAAAAAAAAACAAAACAAAAAAAAAACTGGAAAAATGATGGGCGAGGCTTTTATTTTAATGCTGCCATTGGTATTCTCTTACTGGTGTGATAAGGGCCACCTCTTTCCCTGTATTTAGGGAGGCCCAGAGATTTCTCAGACCTACAAACTTCAACTATATCAGTTCTTTTTTTGTTGTTCTTTTTTTTGAGATGGAGTCTTGCTCTGTCACCAGGCTGGAGTGAAGGGGCTTGATCTCGGCTCACTACATTAGGAGTAATCTCACTACATTAGCTGTAATCTCAGCCTCCTGAGTAGCTGGGATTACAGACATGCACCACCACGCCTGGCTAATTTTTGTATTTTTAGTAGAAGTGGGTTTCACCACGTTTGTCAGGCTGGTCTTGAGCTCCTGACCTTAAGTGATCTGCTTACCTCAGCCTCCCAGAGTGCTGGGTTTATAGGCATGAGCCACTGCCCCCAGCCTCTATTATTTTATTTTTATTTTTTGTAGAAACAGGGAAAATATTGCTTAGGTTGGTCTCAAACTCCTGGGCTCAAACAGTCTGCTCGCCTTGGACTCCCAAAGTGGTGGGATTATAGGCATGAGCCTCTGTGCCTGGACCACAGATTCTTATTGAGGCCTCTGTAAGTAGGCGGTTAATGCTCTATTGTCACCATTTCCCACTGTATGTTTTATAAATATCAATTGTTTGGCCAGTTGACTTCTGACTATTTGTGAAACTGGAAATGAATAATAATGATACCAAATTTCTAACCTCATTGCTTGCCATTATACAGAATCCTCACTATGGATGGGCTCATTGAGGACATTAAGCGTCGGCGGTATTATGAGAAGCCATGCCGCCGGCGACAGAGGGAGAGCTATGAAAGGTGCCGGCGGATCTACAACATGGAAATGGCTCGCAAGATCAACTTCCTGATGCGAAAGAATCGGGCAGATCCGTGGCAGGGCTGCTGAGGCCTGTGGATGGGACACCCGGTGTGAAACCCTCATCCAGTTTTGTCTCCATCTCTTTTCTTTGTACAATCCCATTTCCTGTTACCATTCTCTACAATAAACTCAGTGACATGTTTGCAAGGCCTCCACATATAGAAACCATCCCGTTAGTCGGCAGTGGACCCTTTCTTTTATTACGTGAAAGAAGAAACAGCCTGAAAGTAGTCCAGGAGTAGAATGGTGTTTGCCAGGGACTGGAGGAGTGGGCACGAAGGAGTTATTGTTTAACAGGTACAGAGTTTGGGAAGATGAAAAGGTTTAGGAGATGAAGGCCAGGCACAGTGGCTCACGCCTGTTATCCCAGCACTTTGGGAGGCTGAGGCGGGCAGATCACTTGAGCCTAGGAGTTAGAAACCAGCCTGGCCAACATGGTGAAACTCTGTCTCTACTAAAAATAAAATTTAAAAAAAACATTAGCCAGGTATGGTACATGCCTGTAGTCCCAGCTACTTGGGAGGCTGAGGCAGGAGAATCACTTGAACAGCGGAGGTGGAGGTTGCAGTGAGCCACTGCACTCCAGCCTGGGTGACAGAGTGAGACAAAAAAAAAAAACCAGGAGATGGATGGTGATGGTGCCACTGAACTGTACGTTTAAATGGTTAAGATGGTAAATTTTAGGTTTTTCTACAATAAAAATCTTTTTGAAAGTCTAGGAGAAGTAGTAAGGAAGTATTTTTTATTATTTATTTATTTTGAGACGGAGTTTTGCTCTTGTTACCCAGGCTGGAGTGCAATGGTGCGATCTCGGCTCACCGCAATCTCCGCCTCCTGGGTTCAGGCAATTCTCCTGCCTCAGCCTCCCGAGTAGCTGGGATTACAGGCACGCGCCACCATGCCTAGCTAATTTTTTGTATTTTTAGTAGAGACGGGGTTTCACCATGTTGACCAGGATGGTCTCGATCTCTTGACCTCGTGATCCACCTGCCTCGGCCTCCCAAAGTGCTGGGATTACAGGCTTGAGCCACCGCGCCCAGCCAGGAAGTATTTTTTAATGTAGTGAAATATATTTCCTCAAGTTTTATGAATCCCCGAGCAAAATTAGAAAGCGTCTATTAATTTTAATTAAACTGTTCTCCATTAGGTAAAAAGGAGAGGATACATGCATGTATTTGGAATAAATTCTGCTTCAGAAAACACCTCTATCAACAAGACTATAGTGCTAGAACCCTTGCCCAAAGAAAGTTTTAAAACAAATCTAGCCCAATGTTCGTTCCTGTTTTCTGTCCTTTTAGTTTTCCTAACAGAGACTAAGAAGGATGGTGGATAAGAAATAGAGCAATAGATGGATGGGACTCAGTAGGAAAGAGGGAATGGAGTATTGACAGAGCTAAAGGCACAGAGCCAGAAATACCCTACAGCGGTGCTTCTCAGTGTCCAGATGAGCATCAATTTCTCTCACCAGAGAAAGTGCTTGAAATGCAAATTATGGGACCCTCTGTCTTCGATATTGGAAATTGGGGTTGGAGCCCAGCAATCTATTTTCAGAAGCCTTGCAGGTGATTCTGATGCCTGTTTGAGTTAGAACCACTGACCTTTGCAGAACTCAAGAGACTTCATGTGGAGGTTCCCACCATCACTGCCTCTATCCAGCAGGCACTCCTGGGTATGCTACTTTGACAGCTTGGGAAACTAACCACTGTGGGAAAACCAGCGGCTCTGCTTTTTCTCCTGCTGTTTTCTCCATTCTTGGTTGGCTGACAGCCATGCTACTGGTATAAGAGATGGTGCCAGCTGAGCAGAGTGGCTCACGTCTGTAATCCCAGCACTTTGGGAGACCAAGGTGGGAAGATCACAAGGTCAGGAGTTCAAGACCAGCCTGGCCAAGATGGTGAAGCCCTGTCTCTACTAAAATTTAAAAACAAGCTGGGTATGGTGGCAGGCACCTGTAGTCCCAGCTACTTGGGAGGCTGAAGCAAGAGAATCACTTGAACCCGGGAGGCAGAGGTTGCAGTGAGCTGAGATTGCATCACTGCACTCTAGCCTGGGTGACAAAGTGAGACTCTGTCTCCAAAAAAAAAAAAAAAAAGGCCAGGCTCAGTGACTCATGCCTGTAATCCCAGCACTTTAGGAGGCTCAGGTGGGTGATCACCTGGGGTCAGGAGTTTGAGTCCAGCCTGACCAATATGATGAAACCCCGTCTCTACTAAAAATACAAAAATTAGCTGGGTGTGGTGGCATGAGCCTGTAATCCCAGCTACTCAGGAGGCTGAGACAGGAGAATTTCTTGAACCCGGGAGCCAGAGGTTGCAGTGAGCTGAGATTGCAGTATTGCACTTCAGCCTGGGCAATATGAGCAAAACACCATCTCAAAAAAAAAAAGAAAAAGAAAAAGAAAAAAAGAATTGGTGCCCAATTCCTGCAGGAGAATCAGAGAGGAGGCGGAGGCCACTAGCCCACCTCTCCTTACTCAGGCTGCAGGCCTCTCAGCATGGTGTTAAAAAAGAAAATAAACAGTGCAGAGCTGTCTGCCAAGCAGCTTGCCCCTGAATTTACTAGTGTTCAAATATTGCCCCCTTGTGGTGTAGTAGAGTGGCTTCAGATTTCTGGCCTTAATTCTGTCTTTTAAATATATTTTCTTCCTTTCACAATTACCATACTTACTAGTGAAGTGGGGCCTGCAAAAAAAAAAAAAAAAAATACGTGGGAACCACTGTGGTCCCTGCCTCTTAGGGATTGATCGTTTTTACTCCATTAGCAGTAAGGCCCAGGGAATAAAGCATATTATTGGACCCTCCATAAAAATTGCTCAGAAATAGATCTGCTCCTTGCCCTCATTTTGGAGAAAATCTGTATACAGGCTGTCTTCAACTTTGTTCCCTTTATTCAACCTAGTTTTAACAAACAAGTTATGATGATTCTGAATCACCTTTAAATCTGAATCTGGTCTTTAGTACATTTTAATGATATTGAGCTATGACATAGTGTCATCTACCATAGTGCTAAGGCATGTTTGTGATAACAGAACCAGTCCTGTTACTTGGGTTATTCCCCTGGGGCTAAAGTTACTTCTGTGCTCCCTCCAAAATACTAAGAGGTGGCTGAGATTTCAATTTTCTGAGTCTCTGAAAATTTTCCCCCACTTATTTTAATCTTCAGTCCTATTGCCCATGCTCCCCCAGAGCAGTGAACAATGATGGGTTTTACCAGCTAACCAGTTGAGAGGCCTCATAAATGGGAAAGGTGGCTGGATAAAGTTCCAATCTGCTTATGCTGTGATGCTAGGGAGAAAAACTTTCCACTCCTTGCTGTGGGAAGCTAGAAGATAACTTGCAAGCTTTAATGAGTAGGGGTTGCACTAATCTTTTAACTCCTGCATCGGTTTCAGAGGAAGGTTGGTTTGGTGTTTACCTAGTTACAGGATGATAGGTAAGTACCTCCTACCCTGATCTTTGGCACCTGTGAAATCTCTTAGCTGTTTAGTGAAGTGCCTCTAGCAGGCCTGCTGCAATCATAATTTAAGGATGTCTCCTTTTTTTGTTTTTTGTTTTTGTTTTCTTTTAGAGACAGGGGTTTCACTATGTTGGCCAGGCTAGTCTTGAGCTTCTGACCTTGTGATCCTCCCGCCTCGGCCTCCCAAAGTACTGGGATTATAGACGGGAGCCACCGCGCCTGACCAAGGATCTCTTAATATAGTGCTCTGGATATAAAAAATTGGACCTGTGTTGAGTAATTTTGACATTGTACTTTCAACTTTTCATTAGTGCACCAAGTACAAAATAAGAGTTTATATTTTAAGTGAGAATGCTCAGGAATAATCACTCATTGCATACTAACAAGGTTAGGGAATAGTGTTTACATAAGTAATTGAAGGGAAAAGAAAATGTTGGAACTTCCACTATGTGCCAGCTACCTTATGTAATATTTACTTAGTCAAAAAAATCTGGGCCGGGCACGGTGGCTCACACCTATAATCCCAGCACTTTGGGAGGCCGAGGCGGGTGGATCACGAGGTCAAGAGATCGAGACCATCCTGGTCAACGAGGTGAAACCCCATCTCTACTAAAAATACAAAAAGTAGCTGGGTATGGTGGTGCACACCTGTAGTCCCAGCTACTTGGGAGGCTGAGGCAGGAGAATTGCTTGAACCCAGAAGGCGGAGGTTGCAGTGAGCCGAGATCGTGCCATTGCACTCCAGTCTGGGTAACAACAGTGAAACTCCGTCTCAAAAAAAAAAAAAAAATCGGAATTCTGTCATGATCTTGGTACGTTATTTAACATAAACCCTTGTTTCCCCTGTAAAATCAGGATAATGGTATCTATAGGTTCTTTGTTTATTTTTGAGATGGAGTTTCACTCTTGTTGCCCAGGCTGGAGTGCAATGTACCAAGTGCTTGATCTTGGTTCACTGCAACCTGTGCCCCGCAGGTTCAAGCAATTCTCCTGCCTCAGCCTCCTGAGTAGCTGGGATTACAGGCATCTGCCACCATGCCTGGCTAATTTTGTATTTATCATAGAAACAGGGTTTCTCCATGTTGGTCAGCCTGGTCTCAAGCTCCCAACCTCAGGTGATCCGCCCGCCTCAGCCTCCCAAAGTGCTGGGATTGCAGGCATGAGCCACCACGCCCGGCCAGTATCTATAGGTTTATTTATTTATTTAATTAATTAATTTATTTATTTATTTATTAAAGATGGGGTTTCACCATGATGGCCAGGCTGGTCTTGAACTCATGACCTCAGGTGATCCACCCACCTCGGCCTCCCAAAGTGCTAGGATTACAGGCGTGAGCCACCACGCCCAGCTATCTATAGGTTTTTAATGAGGATGAAATAATGGAATGCATGTCAAGTACTTAGCACAGTGTCTGGCACATAAAACACAATGGATCTGAGCAATTAATAGTCCCCTAGTGTTGTGCCAGCCAGACACCTGATTTTTTTTTTTGAGACAGGATTTCACTCCTGTCATTCAGGCTGGAGTGCAATGGCTTGATCCTGGCTCACTGCAACCTCTGCCTCCAAGGCTCAAGGGATTCTCCTGCCTCAGTCTCCCAAGTAGCTGGGACTACAGGCACACACCACTGCATCTGGCTAATTTTTGTATTTTTTCTAGAGACAGGGTTTCACTATGTTGCCCAGGCTGGTCTGGAACTCCTGGGCTCAAGTGATCTGCCTTCCTTGGCCTCCCAAAGTGCTGTGATTACAGGTATGAGCCATCACACCCGACCCAGACACCTGATCCTTTATTCCTCCTCCCCATTCAACCATGACTAGCATGTGTTTAATCCCTTCTGGCTGTCTCTATGATGAAATGCTACAACCCTACTCCCAGCTACCATCATAACTCTTCTGGATTACTACAACAGCTATTTGACTATCACCTTGTTTGGCTTCAATCCATTCTCGATTTGGCCAGAGTGATTGTTCTAAAATGCAACCCTGATCTTTTCACTTAAACTGATAATTAGTTCCATTGCTTTCAACAAATCTAAACCACTTAGCATGACATTTAAGGCTCTTCATGATTGAACACTGCTTTTCTCAATACCCATTTATCCCCTCAAATGCACTTCTGGATCACAGCACATGCTGTTTTCTCCTCTCCCTGGTACACCAGCTCTTAGTTGGAATTTTTTTTTTTTTTTGAGACAGGCTATCACTCTGTTGCTTAGGTTGGAGTACAGTACTATGATCATGGCTCACCGCAGCCTTGACCTCCTGGGCTCATGTGATCCTCCCACCTCAGTCTCCCAAGCAGCTGGGAGCATAGGTGCATGCCAACACACACAGCTAATTTTCATATTTTTTGCAGAGATGAGTTTGGCCATTTTATGTTGGCTTGTCTTGAACTCCCGGGCTCAAGTGATCTACCACCTCTGTCTCCCAAAGTGTTGCGATTACAGATGTGAGCCACCACGCTTGATCCTGGAATATTTCCTAACATGCCTTCCTTGATCCTTTTACCAGCTTTGTATTCTCTTTTTTATGTGTTGAGTTTAATTTAGTAAGTTTATTTCTATAATAGCACAGTTCGTTTCTTTCTTTCTCTCTCTTCCTTTCTTTCCTTCCTTCCTCCCTTCCTTCCCTTCTTTCTCTTTTCTCCCTCCCTCCCTCCCTCCCTTCCTTCCTTCCTTTTTCTTTCTTGGATGGAGTCTTGCACTGTCACCCAGGCTGGAGTGCAGTGGTGCGATCTCGACTTACTGTAGCCTCTGCCTCCCAGGTTCCAGTGAGTCTCCTGCCTCAGCCTCCCAGGTAGCTGGGATTACAGGCACGCCACCATGCCCAGCTAATTTTTGTGTTTTTAGTAGAAATGGGGTTTCACCATGTTGGCCAACTGGTCTCAGACCCCTGACCTCAGGTGACCCACCCACCTCAGCTTCCCAAAGTGCTGGGATTACAGGCATGAGCCACCATTGCCCTGCCTGTCTTTTTTACCACTGTATTCCCAGTGCCTTGTATAATACCCAACACTTAAATGCTCAGTAAATATTTATTGAAGGAATATATGACAATAAATATGATCTACTGTGTCTTAAAATGTGCCAGGCCCTGTCCTAAATATGTCTTGTTTTATTGTGATAAAATATACATACATGAAACTTCCATTTTAATAATTTTAAGTATGCAATTCAGTACCATTAAGTAAATGCATAATGTTGTATAAGTATCACCACTGTTTCCAAAACTTTTCACCCAAAACAGGAACTCTGTACCCATTAGGCGTTAACTCCCTACTCCCCTCTCTCCAGCCCCTGAGGGCCTCTATTCTACTTTCTGTCTCTATTTGGCTATTCTAGTTACTTCATGAAAGTGGAATCATACAGTATTTTCCCCTTTTTGCCTAGCTTATTTTAATTAGCATATGACGTTCAAGGTTCATCTTTGTTGTAGCATGTATCAGTAATTCATTTGTTTTTATGTCCGAATAATATTCCATTGTATGTGTACATCGTATTCTGTTTATCTACTCATCTGTTGATGAACACTTGGGTTGCTTTCATCATTTGGCTATTGTGAATAATGCTACTATGAACACAGGAGTACAGATATCTCTTTGAGACCTTGTTTGCATTTCTTTGGGATATATACACAGAAGTAGAATTGCTGGATCATCTGAAAATTCTACTTTTAATTTTTTTTTTTTTGAGACGGAGTCTCACTAATTTTTGTATTTTTAGTAGAGACAGGGTTTCACCATGTTGGCCAGGCTGGTCTTGATCTCTTGACCTTGTGATCTGCCCACCTCGGCCTTCCAAAATTCTGGAATTACGGGAGTGAGCCACTATACCCAGACTATTTTTAATTTTTTGAGGAACTACGGTCTTACATAGCAGCTACACCCTTTTATATTCCCACCAACAGGGCACAAATGTTAAAACTTGTTTCCTTCCTTCCTTCCTCCCTCTGGACCCTTTCTCCTTTTCCTGTCACCCAGGCTGGAGTGCAGTGGCATGATCACAGTTCACTACCACCTTGATCTCAGGCTCAAGCTCTCTACCCGCCTTGGCCTCCCAAAGTGCTGGGATGATAGGGATGAAGCACTGCACCTGACCTCTTTTTTTATTGTTAATTTTTATAGTAGCCGTCCTACTGGATGTGAAGTAGTATTTCCTTGTGGTTTTGCTTTGCATTTCCCTAGTAACTAATGCTGTGGAGCATCTTTCCATGTGCTTATTTGACATTGTCTTCTTTGAACATATGTATATTCAAGTGTTTTGCCTATTTTTGAATTAGGTTGTTTTGGCCAGGTGCAATGGCTCATGCCTGTAATCCCAGCACTTTGGGAGGCCAAGGCCAGCAGATCACTTGAGGCCAGGAGTTTGAGACCAGCCTGTCCAACCTGGCAAAACCCTGTCTCTACTAAAAATACAGAAATTGGCCGGGCATGGTGCTGCATGCTTGTAATCCCAGCTACTTGGGAGGCTGAGGCAAGAGAATCGCTTGAACCTGGGAGGCAGAGGTTGCAGTGAGCCGAGATCGTGCTACTGCACTCTGGCCTGGGTGACTGAGCAGACTGTGTCTCAAAAGAAAAAAAGGGGTTTGGGGGGCAGGTGCAGTGGCTCACTTCTGTAATCCCAACACTTTGGGAGGCCAAGGTGGGCAGATCACCTGAGGTCAGGAGTTTGAGACCAACCTGACCAGCATGAAGAAACTCCATCTCTACTGAAAATACAAAATTAGCAAGGCGTGGTGGCATATGCCTGTAATCCCAGCTACTCGGGAGACTGAGGCAAGAGAATCACTTGAGGCGGAGGCTGCAGTGAATTGAAATCATGCTACTGCACTCCAGCCTGGGCAACAAGAGCAAAACTCCGTCTCAAAAAAAAAAAAAAAAAAAAAAAGAGAATTAGGTTGTTAGGTTGTTTTGTTGTTGCGTTGTGTTATTAATATACTCTGGATATTAATATCTTATCAGACATACGACTTGCAAATATTTTCTCCCATTCTGTGGATTGCCTTTTCATTCTGTTGATAGTGTCATTTGATGCACAAAACTACATTTTGATGAAGTTCAATTCATCTGTTTTTCCTCTGTTTGCCTGTATGTTTGGCATCACATCTAAGAAATTATTGCCAAATCCAATGTCACAAAGATACTCTCTTATTCTGCTGTGTTTTCCTCTCAAGAGTTTTACAGTTATTGCTCTTTAGTTTTAGGTGTTTTTAAGACAAGAGTCTCACTCTAGGCTGGGCGCAGTGGCTCACATCCGTAATCTCAGCAGTTTGCGAGGCTAAGGTGGGTGGATCTCTTGAGGCCAGGAGTTCTAGACCAGCCTGACCAACATGGTGAAACCCCATCTCTACTAAAAATACAGTTTAGCTGATCATGATGGCAGTCGCCTGTAATTCCAGCTACTTAGGAAGCTGAGGCATGAGAATTGCATGAAACTGGGAGATAGAGGTTGCAGTAAACTGAGATCCTGTCAGTGTACTCCAGCCTAGGTGACAGAGCAAGACTCTGTCTTCAAAACAGAAAAGACGAAGGAAGGAAGGAAGGAAGGAGGGAGGGAGGGAGGGAGGGAGGGAGGGAGGGAAGGAAGGAATCTCACTCTGTTGGCCAGGCTGGAGTGCAGTGGCATGATCTCGACTCACTGCAACCTCTGCCTCCCAGGTTCAAGAGATTCTCAGCCTCCCAAGTAGCTGGGATTACAGACGTGCACAACACCCAGCTAATTTTTACATTTTCAGTAGAGAAGGGGTTTCACCATGTTGGGCAGGCTGGTCTAGAGCTCCTGGCCTCAAGTGGTCCACCCACCTTGGCCTCCCAAAGTGCTGGGATTACAGATGTGAGCCACTGCACCCAGCCCTCATTTTTTTTTTTTTTTTTTTTTTTGAGATGGAGTTTTGCTCTTGTTGCCCACGCTGGAGTGCAGTGGCACGATCTTGGATCACTGCAACCTCCGCCTCTCAGGTTCAAGCGATTCTCCTGCTTCAGCCTCCTGAGTAGCTGGGATTACAGGTGCTTCACGCCACACCCAGCTAATTTTTGCATTTTTTTAGTAGAGATGAGGTTTCACCATGTTGGCCACACTGGTCCTGAACTCCTGACCTCAAGTGATCCACCCATCTTGACCTCCCAAAGTCTTGGGATTACAGACATAAGCCACCACGCCTGGGCCTAAAATCAGTTTTTAGAAACACATTTTTCCATAGGGAATTGAACCAGACTGTTAGAAGCACTAAAACAAAATAAATTTACAACAACCCTGAATCGTTGAAACTCATTAACCCATTCAACAGACTTTTTTGAGTTAATATTTTGTGAGACATCGGTGTTAGAAGCTGTGTATGGGTGGGGAAGGAACTGATTTGTGAATAAATTGAGCAGCATGTTTAAGCTCCTCCAACTTGTTCCTTCAGAGCCAGGCTTTATCCTGTTAAGTCATGCTGCCCCATCAGGGAAGGTGGGCTTGGTATGTACATTGTATCTTTAGATACAAAAATCTCCCTGAAGAACAACTGCATCTTCTAGTGAGCCTACCGCCAAGATGACATTTTGGAATTTTAGTTTGGATAGTTTATAATCTAAAAATAATGAATTTTTTTCCATTTCTCATATAAGAAATTGTGTCATAATACTGCACATTCTTTTTCCAAACTACCTTTGCCCATACACGTGTTGTTAGGAATCACTGATTTAAAGGGTCAGTAGGCGTCGGGCGCGGTGTCTCACGCCTGTAATCCCAGCGCTTTGGGAGGCCGAAGCGGGAGGATCACGAGCTGAAGACATCGAGACCATCCTGACCAACATGGTGAAACTCCCGTCTCTACCAAAAATACAAGAATTAGCCGGGCGTGGAGGTGCGCGCCTGTAGTCCCAGCTACTCGGGAGTCTGAGGCAGGAGAATAGTTAGAACGCGGGAGGCGGAGGTTGCAGTGAGCGGAGATCGCGCCACTGCACTCCAGCCTGGCGACAGAGCGAGTCTCCGTCTCTAAATAAATAAATAAACCAACAAATAAAAGTAAAAGAGTCCGTAGGTTAGAGCCTCATTTTGAAGAAAAGGAAATATATAGGCCTATTGATAGAATGAAGAAAGGAATACTCGTAGGTCTCACTTGCCATTTATTGAGCACAAAGTGCTGGGATTACAGGCGAGTCACCGCGCCGGGCCTGACACCACTGTAACCTTAGGGAGAAAAGGTTAAGGAGGGATGGCCAACTCTAGTGATCAAGACTGCAAGGGTTTACTTTCTATCGGAAAGGCTGTTTGAACACAAACGCGGAAGCCTTGCTCTTCGTTCTAACCGAAGTTTACTTCTGCGCACTTATTTTCCTTATGAGGAAAACGCAAGCAGCCTAATTCCCACTTCAGGATGTTAAATACACTAACTTGGCAGAAATCTAGTTAACAGGTTTAGCCCGGGAAACAGCAAGCAAGGAACTCGATCAGGGAAACTTTTCGGTTCTGCGACGCATGCGCTCCGCCTCCAGGAAAATACGGCTGCGCGAATTGGCGGCCCGACCCCCTTGGTCACGTGTTGGGAGACAGCGGCGTGGCGGCGGCAGTGGCGGTAACGACGGCAGGCCGTAGGGCGGTCAGAAGGTTTCCGGTTCCGGTGTAACGTTCGGGCTCCGTCTCAGGGGCTGAAGTTTGTGAGGTGAGTAGTGGCCCCGGGCCCAGAGAGGTTAACTCCGGTCCGCGCTGCTGTGACGGGTGGCTCAGTCCAAGGGGATGACCGAAGCTGGGAGGGTTCAGCAGGAAAGAGTGAGGAGTCCCCGGCTTGGTGGGAGAAGGGATTGGAATGAGATTGTTGAGAGCAAAAGGGCGGGGGCGGGAAGGAGACCGGGTGGGGAGACCAGCTCTGAGGTGAAGAGTTTGGGTAGAACAAGGTGGCGTGAGAGACTGGTTGGAGTGACTGAGAGAGTAAAAATAGAAGATTGGGGGCTGCAGAGGGAAACTCGGGTTGTAGCAAACGAGCACGGAGTAAGGAATCCCTTCAGAAGACTGGATTTGGATTCTGCTGCCTGCTCATTCACAGGAGATCATTGTACCTCACTCTCCTTCTGCACCCCCACTTCCCCCGCACCTTGCAGTTATTATTGAGCATTTTGTTAGAGACAAAGCTAGTTGGCGTTTGAAACTTTTTTGTCCATTGGCTGTTTAGTTTGCATATCATCTTATGGAGGTAACAATTGCACCTCATTTATTGTTTTGGGTTTTCAAATTGCTTATAATTTCTAGCCTCTGATTCAATTCTAGTGAAATAAGACCCGTTAAGGCGAGGACTCTTGTTAGTGTTGCTCACTGTTTTATGTATCCTCAGCGCCCAGTATATTGCTTGACACGTAGCAGTTATTCAATCAATATTTATTAAATGAATTAAAATGTAAATATGGCAGTCCTTATTTTGTAAGATGAGCAAACTGTGGCCCCAAAGAGTTAATTAACTTGCTCAAGGGCTTGTAAACGGTGGAGCTGTGTCCCAACTGTTCTCTGTGAGCTCTTGTTTTCACTTTGTATGGCGTCTGGATATGCTGCCTTTGGACAATACATGAGTAATGTATAGAAATTGGTAGGCTGTACGTCTGTCTCATGATGGGGTAATAGAGCCACCTAGAACTATTCACATAACTTGTCACTGAGGCAGAAAATCTTTCACTCTTAATTTTATCACTTTACTAGCTTCCTTTGGCTATACCAAAAGCCAGTCCAGTATTTAGCAGCAAGTCTTATAGACTCTCATAGAGAGGGTAAACCTACCAAGAATGTAGAAGTTAATCAGATTGGATGTTTTGGGGAAAAGATATCTTAAAACATCTTGAAAGATTGATTTCCAGATCTCTGATGAGTGGCACTGCTGGGAATAGCTGAGTTTGGAAATTGAGGTCAGTGCAATTTATTGACTCCCATTTAGGCACTTTATTTTTTTTCCTCCGAGGAGTCTTGCTCTGTAGCCCAGGCAGCAGTACAGTGGCGTGATCTTGGCTCATTGCAACCTCCGCCTCCCAGGTTCAAGTGATTCTTCTGTCTCAGCCTCCGGAGCAGTTGGGATTACAGGCGTGCGTCACCACACACAGCTAATTATTGTTTTGTTTTTTTTTTTTTTGAGACAGAGTCTCACTCTGTCACCCAGGCTGGAGTGCAGTGGTGTGATTTCAGCTCGCTGCAACCCCTGCCTCCTGGGTTCAAGTGATTCTCCTGCCGCAGCCTCCTGAGTAGCTGTGACTACAGGCGCATGCCACCATGCCTGGCTAATTTTTTGTATTTTTAGTAGAGATGGGGTTTCACCGTGTTAGCCAGGATGGTCTCGATCTCCTGACCTCATGATCCGCCTGCCTCGGCCTCCCAAAGTGCTGAGATAACAGGCATGGGTCACTGTGCCTGGGAATTTTTGTATTTTTAATAGAGATGGGGTTTCACCATGTTGGCCAGGCTGGTCTCAAACTCCTGTCCTTAGGTGATTCACCCACCTCAGCCTCCCAGAGCATTGGGATTATGGATATAAGCCACTGCACTTGTCCTTTTTTTTTTTGAGACACAGTTTTACTCTGTCTCCCAGGCTGGAGTGTAGTGGCGTGATTTTGGCTCACTGCAGTTTCCACCTCCTGGGTTCAAGTGATTCTCCTACCTCAGCCTCACCAGTAGCTGGGATTATAGGTGCCCACCACCTTGCCAGGCTAATTTTTGTATTTTTAGTAGAGATGGCACAGTGGGTCAATGCCTGTAATCCCAGCACTTTGGGAGGCTGAGGCAGGCAGATCACTCGGTGAAGAGATGGAGACCATCCTGGCCAACATGGTGAAACCATGTCTCTATTAAAAATGCAAAAATTAACTGGGCGTGGTGGCACATGCCTGTAGTCCCAGTGACTTGGGAGGCTGAGGCAAGAGAATCGCTTGAACGTGGGAAGTGGAGATTGCGGTTAGCCGAGATCTCGACACTGCACTCCGGCCTATCGACAGAGCGAGACTCTAAGAAAGAAAAAAGCGTATTCTTTTTTGAGCTGAAGGATCATCAAGTCAGCTGATGGAGACCCTGTAGATTGAACATGATAATTATCTGTATGCAGAATTCCCACTAGGATGACTATGACCACAGAGAAAAGTGGCAGAACATTCTTAAGGATCATGAGATTTAATTTAATATCCAGGATGACTGACTTGGATAATCCCTCTTTTACTTGCATATCTTAAAAGAACGGAAGCTTGACCTGGTGCGGTGGCTCACACCTGTAATCCCAGCACTCTGGGAGGTCGAGGTGGGCGGATCACAAGGTCAAGAGATCGAGACCATCCTGGCCAACATAGTGAAACCCTGTCTTTACTAAAATACAAAAATTAGCTGGGTATTGTGGCGTGCGATACCATCCTGGCCAACATAGTGAAACCCTGTCTTTACTAAAATACAAAAATTAGCTGGGTATTGTGGCCTGTAGTCCCAGCTACTTGAGAGGCTGAGGCAGGAGAATTGCTTGAAGCTGGGAGGTGGAGGTTGCAGTGAGCCGAGATTGCGCCACTGCACTCCAGCCTGGCAAAAGAGCGAGACTCTGTCTCAAAAACAAAAAACAAGAAAAAGCAAAAAAGAAGGGAAGCCTATGTAAGTCAACTAATGCCTGCCTGGAAGTACGGAGAATGGAAAAGCTAGCCCCTGGATGGGCTTTTTTAGTTTTGTTTTAGTGTTGCTATATTTGCAAGTCCTTGTTGATATGACAGGATCAAGCTAAGTCTCATTTCTCAGACTTAGCTTATTCACAGAGTTTATTTATTCCACAGCTTTCATTGGTCAACTTAAGAGTTAGAGTTAAAAATCAAATGGGGCAGGGCATGGTGGCTCACACCTGTAATTCCAGCACTTTGGAAGGCCAAGGTGGGTGGATTACAAGATCAAGAGATTGAGACCATCCTGGCCAACATGGTGAAACCCCATCTCTACTAAAAACACAAAAATTAGCATGGTGTGGTGGCATGCACCTGTAGTCCCAGCTACTTGGGAGGCTGAGGCAGAAGAATCACTTGAACCCGGGAGGCAGAGGTTGTAGTGAGCCAGGATTGCCCCACTGCACTCTAGCCTGGTGACAGAGTGAAACTCTGTCTCAAAAAAAAAAATAGAATCTCTTTCTGTTTTGAGATATGGTTCTTGGGGAAAATATTTGCCTTCAAATGAGTTGGCAGAACTTGTCTAGGATTGAGAATAGAGGTGGAGAATGCATTCCTGATGTATTAACATTTCCCTGGATCCACTTTATTTATTTATTTATTTATTTTTGAGATGGAGTTTCGCTCTTGTTGCCCAAGCTGGAGTGTAAGGGCATGATCTCGGTTCACTGAAACCTCCACCTCGCTGGTTCAAGCAATTCCCCTGCCTTAGCCACCTGAGTAGCTGAGATTACAGGTGTTCATCACCACGCACAACTCATTTTTACTTTTTTTTTTTTTTGAGAGGGATTCTCACTCTGTCTCCCAGGCTGGAATGCAGTGTCATAATCTCGGCTCACTACAACTTCTGCCTCCTGGATTTAAACATTTCCCCTGCCTCAGCCTCCTGAGTAGCTGGGATTACAGGCACACGCCACCATGCCCAGCTAATTTTTGTATTTTTAGTAGAGACAGTTTCACAGTATTGGTCAGGCTGGTCTCGAACTCCTAACCTTGTGATCCACCTGCCTTGACCTCCCAGCGTGCTGCGATTACAGGCATGAGCCACCACGCTTGGCCTCATTTTTACTATTTTTAGTGGCTATGAACTTTCACCATGTTGGTCAGGCTGTTCTTGAACTCCTGACCTTAAATGACCCACCTCGGCCTCCCAAAGTGCTGGATTGCCACCACACCTGGCCCACTGTAGTCTTTTCTTATTATCTAACTTGTCTCTTTTTTTTTTTTTTTTCAGGTGTAGTATTGAGTCCTGTTTGAGCTATTGTTCTCTTTTTCCTCAAAAATGGCATTGTCTAAGAGGGAGCTGGATGAGCTGAAACCATGGATAGAGAAGACAGTGAAGAGGGTGCTGGGTTTCTCCGAGCCTACAGTGGTCACAGCAGCATTGAACTGTGTGGGGAAGGGCATGGACAAGAAAAAGGCGGCTGGTATGTACCTTTCTGCATCTTCTGTCTTAACTTACAGGGTGATCCCAAACACTGCTTTGAACTTCCCCAAAATTCTCTCTGTTGGGAACATCTAAACAAACGGCAGGCCATATTTTATTTTCATTTGTATTTTACTGCAAGTCGCCTAAATAATAATTTTGCTTTTTCTCTTATTGCTTATTTTTTATGTTATTTGTGATATATTTTAAATCTTCCTTTGGCTGCCATACTGAGTCACCCAAGTTAGATTTACTTGGGAAGTATGCATATTCAGTTATTCAGATTGACATCTCAACATATAAAAGTCTTTATGAAATACGTGAAAAAGCTTGAAGGAGGCAGATTTTGTTAATGGTAGTCTCCTACAGCTTGCTATTTGGGAAAGGTTAGGGTGGTTATTCATCTCTTTTTTTAAAATATATATATTTTATATGTTTTTTAAGATGGGGTCTCACCATGATGGAGAGGCTGGTCATGAACTCCTGACCTCAGGTGATCCACCCAACTCAGCCTCCCAAGGTGCTAGGATTACAGGTGTGAGCCACCACCCCTGGCGATTATTCATCTTAAACTTGATGTTCAACCTAAATAGGTTATTCTGACTGACTTCCCACTCTAAAAAAGTATAACTGTATTTTCACCTCAAAGGGCAAGGTCATTCACTGTAAGAGAGATGGGAATCCTGCAAAGAACTTAAAATTTGTTTCACTCCTAGGAATGAAATTCCAGTGTTGGTACCTGTTCTAGGCCTAGTATTAGAGTATATACTCTTATCTTTCCAATCCTACCACCGCCTTTTTTCCTGTCAGATCATCTGAAACCTTTTCTTGATGATTCTACTCTCCGATTTGTGGACAAACTGTTTGAGGCTGTGGAGGAAGGCCGAAGCTCTAGGCATTCCAAGTCTAGCAGTGACAGGAGCAGAAAACGAGAGTTAAAGGTAGGTTACAATTTACTGTCTAATGAGCTCAGGACTGTTTTGAATGGTAACAGAGTTGCTGAGCTTACCAGTTCACACATTGATATCCACGACTTAGAGCACCAAATGTTCAAGAGAGGAACTTAGATGTTAAAGTAGAAGAGGTGAATTTGTGTCATCACCATATTATAATGAACTACCCAAGTTCATGGGTCAAAATATCCAAAGAAATAATTGGTAGCTTTGTCTTTTTTTAGATAACAGGAGTTTTGGTTTTCATCTTTCTCCATATTTCCTTTTTTTTTCCTTCTTACTACTACCTATAAACTAATTGTTCTAAGATTTTATGTTTGATTTGAGGCCTATAAGTTGTTTTAGAATGTGACTCCTCTGGTACCTGAGCTGTAGACCTCACTGATGTCTCTTTGTAGAGGTTTCTCTGCAATGCACTTGTAGATAGGATACCAAAAAGTAACTATTATTTATTATATTCTTGAGAGCTTACCATTTGCTACACGGCATATTGCTGGTCACCTGGTGCCATGAGTGAAACACTTGGAAGAGTTGTCAGTGCCTCCTTAACTACTACACTTCTTATTCTATATTTGCTGACTAATCCTGGCCTCTTTCAGTATTAGCAGTGTCAAGTAGCCTATCTTTCTACTCATTTCCCAGTATCTCTCTTTATTAAAAAAATTCTGCGACTCCTATGAAATCTTCCAAAGTTCTTTTGATGCCTTGGCTATCCCATTGCTTTTTGAATAAGCAGTGTCTGATTGGTCCCTGGGCAGGCTATGGAACAAGAAAAACCAGAGAGATGTGTGCCCTTTGTGTTTAGAGTGTTGTAGGGTGATCAGGGAAGGAGAGATAGTCCTGCATTAAAATAATTTGTAATTTGCCAGGCACCATGACATGTGCCTGTAATCCCAGCTACTCGGGAACCTGAGGCAAGAGGCTCTCTTGAGCCCAGGAGCTGTAATTTAATAGAGCAGAGATACCACAAAATATAGTATATAGACCCGTATTATAAAATCTGAGTAGCAGTTTTATGTAAATTTTAGGGTTGGCTATAGAATTTCAGACTTAAGTTGAATTTTGTTATATTTAAGGGGGAATGATTGATCCATAGTATACACAGATGTATACAGTGATGATTATGACATAATAGGGCATACTTCGTTTTTTTTTTTTCTTTTTGAGATGGAGTCTTGCTCTGTCGCCCAGGCTGGAGTGCAGCGGTGTAATCTCGGCTCACTGCAACCTCCACTGCCCAGCTTTAAGCAATTCTCCTGCTTCAGCCTCCTAAATAGCTGGGATTACAGATGGCCACCATGCCTGGCTAACTTTTATATCTTTAGTAGAGATGGGGTTTACCATGTTGGTCAGGCTGGTCTCAAATTTTTTTTTTTTTTTTTTGGAGATGGAGTTTTACTCTTGTTGTCCAGGCTGGAGTGCAATGGCGTGATCTTGGCTCACTGCAGCCTCCACCTTCAAGGTTCAAGCAATTCTCCTGCCTCAGCCTCCGGAGTAGCTGGGATTACAGGGATGAGCCACCATGCCTGGCTAATTTTTGTAATTTTAGTAGAGACGGGGTTTCTCCACGTTGGTCAGGCTGGTCTTGAACTCCCAACCTCAGGTGATCCACCTGCCTTGGCCTCCCAAAGGGCTGGGATACATCGAACTCCTGACCTTGTGATCTGCCTGCCTTGGCCTCCCAAAGTCCTGGGATTTACAGGTGTGAGCCACTGCGCCAAGCCAGTAAGGCATACTTCTGTATGAGTGCTGAGGGCATTCTGTGAATGAAGTGACTACATTGGGTGGGATTAATAAAAATGGTTTCTTGAAGGAGGTATCTAGATAGCCTTGGGATATGGGTCCCATTTTTGGTCCATTCAAGTCCCCATCCCACACAATATATTATGGGAGAGTCCTTTTTCTTGAACTGTAGGAGTTCCAGGAAGCGCTCGCCCCTGGCTGAGGATATGTCCTTGCAAAACACGAGCCCTCCTAGTGAAGAGGGGATGTCACCCAAAGCCTACCACCGGTGTGTACATTTGCTTTTTCCCATTGTCCCTTCCAGTTGGCCACTCTTGGTCCTGTTAAATTCACCTTGCAAATTAGTCATCATATTTGAGTTCCCATTGTTTGATGAAAACAAGGTGTTAATGGGGATTACTGAAGAAGAAAGAGAAAGCCCCTTTCCTGGAAGAGCTTAGACTTAGTTGGGAAATACTAACATTGAAATGCTTAACACTTGGCAAACAAAATATCAACAATGTAATTTAACCTAATATGAACCAAGCTCTTAGGTGCTAAGACAATGTGAAACAAAAGTTTGATCAGAGTGGGGTGAGCTTATAATGAGGAAAACTTCTTGTAGGAGGTGAGTTTTAGGCAGGATTTGGAACAGGGGTTGTGGAAAAGTTGAGAGACATTATAAATGTGGGCAGTAGCATTTGCAAAGACCTCGAGATGGGAACATTTGTAAGAACATGGGAATGAAATTTGTTTGACTGGATTAGGAGAATGTTGAAGTTGGGTGAGATGGTCCACTTGGTGGAGAGTCTAGTAGACCCTGCTTCTGGCAGGTAGCTATTTGCAAGGTTGTGTCATATTCCCCTGGGAAAAGCCAGAAAATGCTGGTAGGGGCTAGGATAATTCTTTCCTTCTCCCTGTGAGGAGGGATACAGCTTTTTTTTCATCTTGGGTTCCCTTAGGAGGTGTTTGGTGATGACTCTGAGATCTCTAAGGAATCATCAGGAGTAAAGAAGCGACGAATACCCCGTTTTGAGGAGGTGGAAGAAGAGCCAGAGGTGATTCCTGGACCTCCATCAGAGAGCCCTGGCATGCTGACTAAGCTCCAGGTTAGTAATTAAGGACTGGAAGCAAAGTGATTTTGTGAGTTAAAAAAGCAAAGGGTGCATGGGTCTGTATTTATTGTGATTTCTTTTTTTTTGAGTTGGAGTTTTGCTCTTGTCGCCCAGGATGGAGTGCAGTGTCACGATCTAGGCTCACTGCAACCTCAGCCTCCCAGGTTCAAACGATTCTCCTGTCTCAGCCTTCCTAGTAGCTGGGATTACAGGCACTCACCACCATGCCTGGCTAATTTTTGTATTTTTTAATAGAGACAAGGTTTCACCATGTTGGCCAGGCTGGTCTTAAACTCCTGACCTCAGGTGATCCGCCTGCCTCAGCCTCCCCAAAGTGCTAGGATTACAGGTGTGAGCCACCATGCCTGGCTAATTTTTTGTATTATTATTATTATTATTATTATCGTTTTTAGTGAGACAGAGTTTCACTATGTTGGGCAGACTGGTCTCGAACTTCTGACCTCAGGTGATCCACTCGCCTTGGCCGCCCAAAGTGCTGGGATTGCAGGTGTGTGCCACCTCTCCTGGACCTCTTGTGATCTTGATTTGAATTAATGTTTAGTGTTCGAGGAAGCCTTTTTTTTTTTGAGATGGAATTTCACTCACCGCAATCTCTGCCTCCCGCATCCTAGCAATTCTCTTGCCTTGGCCTTCTGAGTAGCTGGGATTACAAGCATGCACCACTATGCCTGGCTAATTTTGTGTTTTAAGTAGAGATGGGGTTTCTCCATGTTGGACATGCTGGTCCTGACCTCAGGTGATCTGCCCGCCTTGGCCTCCCAAGGTATTGAGATTATAGGTGTGAGCCACCAACCCTGGCCAACTTCGTACTTTTTTTTTTTTGAGATGGTGTTTTGCTCTTGTTACCCAGGCTGGAGTGCAATGGTGCGATCTTGGCTCACCGCAACTTCTGCCTCCTGGGTTCAGGCAATTCTCCTGCCTCAGCCTCCTGAGTAGCTGGGATTACAGGCATACGCCACCGTGCCCAGCTAATTTTTTGTATCTTTAGTAGAGACGGGCTTTCACCACGTTGACCAGGATGGTCTCGATCTCTTGACTTCGTGATCCATCCGCCTCGGCCTCCCAAAGTGCTGGAATTACAGGCTTGAGCCACCGTGCCCGGCTCCTTGTACTTTTTTTTTAACAAGAAGTATTTGTGTTTTTTCAATTGGCATTGTTAAATAATTTTGATACTACATAAACAATAAGTGTTTCTTTTACCATTTAATATGCGAAGGGTGTAATAGAACATATACATACATATGTCGATGGTGGATTTGCATATATATGCTATTTATGAAAGGAAAGAAACGGTTTTTTTTTTCTGAGGAGTATCTCTGTCGCTCAGCCTGGAGCACAGTGGTGCAATCTTGGTTTACTGCAGCCTCCGCCTCCCAGGTTCAAGTGATTTTCCTGCCTCAGCCTCCCGTAGCTGGGGCTACAGGCATGCGCCACCACGCACGGTTAATTTTCATATTTAGTAGAGACGGGTTTCACCATGTTGACCAGGCTGGTCTGGAATTCCTGACTTCAAGTGATCCACCTACCTCAGCCTCCCAAACTGCTGGGATTATAGGTGTGAGCTACTGTGCTCAGCCTGTTTTTGTTTTTGAGACAGGGTCTGTCTCTGTTGTCCAGGCTGGAGTTCAGTGGCAAGATCTTGGCTCACTGTAACCTCTGCCTCCTGGGCTTGAGCGATCCTTCCACTTTGGCCTCCTAAGTAGCTGGGACTTCAGGCCACCATGCCTGGCTAATTTTTGTATTTTTTTGTAAAGATGAGGTTTTGCCATGTTTCCTAGGCTGGTCTTGAACTCCTGGGCTCAAATGATCTTCCTGCCTCAGCCTCCCAAAGCATTAGAATTGCAGGTGTGAGCCACCATGCCCAGCCGATGATGTTTTTCATGGAGAATAGGGATGGAAGTACTCACATGTCCTTTTGTAATTTTTATTTTCTTATTTATTTTGAGATGGAGTCTCCCTCTGTTGCTCAGGCTGGAGTGTAGTGGCGTGATTTTGGCTTGCTGCAACCTCCGCCTTCTGAGTTTAGGTGATTATCCTGCCTCAGCCTCTTGAGTAGCTGGCATTACAGGTGCCCACTACCATACCTGGCTAATTTTTGTATTTTTACTAGAGACAGTGTTTCACCATGTTAGCCAAGCTGGTCTTGAGCTCCTGACCTCAAGTGATTCACCCACCTCAGCCTTCCAAAGTGCTGGGATTACAGGTGTGAGCCAGCATGCTGGCCCTTTTGTAATTTTTGAATTTTGAATATATCACCTACTCAAGAAAAAATGTGTTAAAGACAAATTTTTAAAAATATCTTGAAGCACTTTAAGAACATGTCTGTTTTGCAAAATGCAAGAGGAGTTGTTTGGTCACACTCTCAAAGCTTATTCTGAACTTTTTAGGATAGAAGGTATTTATAGAGACTAGGGAGCAGGTCTTTGCACCATCGTCTCTTGTTTCCCAAACTAGTAATTCTAGTACTTATATCATGATTTAAAAAGAAATTTTAAGTATAATAATTTGTGTAGGTTCTGTTAGGTTTGCATACATTATTTAAGTGGTTACAACAGACCTATAAGGTAGGTACTGTTTTTCTCCCTTTTAGACACTTAGGAGGTTTAGAGACTAAGTTCCTTATCCAAGGTTACAAAGGCATTCACTGGCACAGTTAAGATTCAAGCTCACATTTCTCTGACTCCAGAGTCTCAGTCATCACACTCTGTTACTACCTAATATGCTAATCTTGCCTTTGGAACATGGGTTGAAAAATTCCAGTGCTTACTTATCTTGACTAAATTTTCTGCCCTATAATGCAGGCAGAATATGGTATACTCATTCAGAAAATTTTAAGTCTCTAGATTTGAGAGCCTTGTGGGTTTAGAAACCTGAATGGGAAAGGTAAAAAGGAGAAATTAACAAGTTTTTCAATTTTTTTTTCCTGGAGAGCAGATCAAACAGATGATGGAGGCAGCAACACGACAAATTGAGGAGAGGAAAAAGCAGCTGAGCTTCATTAGCCCCCCTACACCTCAGGTATTGTGTCTAGATTACTCTGTAAATAATGATCTTTTGCACAGAATTTCTTGCCATCCACTCAAAATGAGAGACCAGAAGAGGTGACTGCATGTTTTGCTTCAAAATCATCTTCTACAGTCTACCATGATGTGTGTATGTATGTGTATCTGTCTGCCTGTCTCAATTCCTCTGATTTCTTTTTCTCTGTCTCACAGCCAAAGACTCCTTCTTCCTCCCAACCAGAGCGACTTCCAATTGGCAACACTATTCAACCCTCCCAGGCTGCCACTTTCATGAATGATGCCATTGAGAAGGCAAGGAAAGCAGCTGAACTACAAGCTCGAATCCAAGCCCAGCTGGCACTGAAGCCAGGACTCATAGGCAATGCCAACATGGTGGGCCTGGCTAATCTCCATGCTATGGGCATTGCTCCCCCGTGAGTGTCTATTTCATGGAGTACCTTTTCATTTCTGAAGTTTGAGAAGCAAGGAATACCTTTGAATGTTACTGATCTGGTGAGGCCCAGTGTCTCAGGCCTGTAATCCTAGCATTTTGGGAGGCCAAGGTGAGTGGATTACCTGAGGTCAGGAGTTCGAGACCAGCCTGGCCAACATGGTGAAACCCCTTCTCTACTAAAAATACAAAAATTAGCTGGGCGTGATGGCGCATGCCTGTAATCCTAGCTGCTTGGAAGGCTGAAGCAGGAGAATCGCTTGAACCCAGGAGACAGAGGTTGCAGTGACCTGAAGATCATGTACCACTGTACTCCAGCCTGGGTGACAGAGCGAGATTCTCTCAAAAAAAAAAAAAAAGTTACTGATCCTCTTTTTCCAGAGAACTTAGATCATTTCTCACAGTTTCATATTTCTTATGTTTGATTGATTAACCAATCAATTCAATGGTTAATTAACCATTGAATTTTTCTTCTCTTGGCTTCCCTGTTGCAGGGTGTATTATCTTCTTATGATTGATGTAACTGAGATTAAGGTTATTCATCTAATACTGGAACTAGGAATAGAGCCAGGTTTTCTTCCTGGTTTCAAACTCAGATTTATCCATTAAACCACATTGTGTGAGATCAGATCTGAAGTTCCTCTGCAACTGCTCAAAGATGTTACACGTTTTTTTTTTAGCATCTGCAGTTGATCTGGCATCGAATTCCTGACTCAAAAATTTAAGGATAAAGAAAGGATTATAAATTCATATAATCGATAAACTCATTTCATTTAATTGCCCTATATACTGAAATAACCACTTTGATATTTTTAATCAAGATGTTATTGGCTGCACAAGGTGGCTCACACCTGTAGTCCCAGCGCTTTGGGAGGCTGAGGCAGGCAGATTTCTTGAGCTCAGGAGTTCAAGGCCGACCTAGGCAACATGGCAAAACTCCATCTCTCTAAAAAATACAAAAATTAGCCTGGTGTGGTAGTGTATGTCTGTAGTTCCAGCTGCTCAGGAAGCTTAGGAGAATTTCTTGAGTCTGGGAAGTTGAGGTTGCAATGAGCTGTGATTGTGCCACGTATTCCAGCCTGGGCAACAGAGTGAGACCATGTCTTAAAAAAAAAAAAAGGTATTACTCACTGATAAGATTGTTCCCTAGAATTTTTTTGTTGTCTATTTTTTTATTTTTTGAGAGAGAGTCTCACTGTTTCACCCATGCTAGAGTGCAGTGGCGCGATCTTGGCTCACTGCAATCTCCGCCTCCCAGGTTCAAGCGATTCTCCTGCCTTAGCCTCCCAAGAAGCTGGAACTACAGGCGGCCATCTAAATTTTGTATTTTTTGTAGAGATGGGGTTTCATTATGTTGCCCAGGCTGGTCTTGAACTCCTGGGCTCAAGCAATCCACCCGCCTCAGCCTCCCAAAGTGCTGGGTATTATAGTGTGAGCCACCACACCCATCCATCCAAATAACTCTTTTTTTTTTTTTGAGACAGAGTCTCACTTTGTTACCAGGCGCCAGGCTGGAGTGCAGTGGCACAATCTTGGTTCACTGCAACCTCTGCCTCCTGGGTTCAAGCAATTCTCCTGCCTCAGCCTCCCGAGTAGCTGGGACTACAGGCGCACGCCACCACGCCTAGCTAATTTTTGTATTTTAGTAGAGACGGGGTTTCACCATGTTGGCCAGGATGGTCTTGATCTCTTGACCTCGTGATCCGCCTGCCTCGGCCTCCCAAAGTGCTGGGATTACAGGCTTGAGCCACCTTGCCCAGCCCCAAATAACTCTTAAAGTGAAGGCACTGCAGCCTCAACTGCCTGGGCTCAAGTGATCCTCCTCAACCTCCTAAGTAGCTGGGACCACAGGTACATACCATCACACCCAGCTAATTTTAAATTTTTTGTTGAGACGGGATCTCCTTGTGTTGCCCAGACTGGCCTCTTAACTCCTGGGCTCAAGTGATCCTGCTGCCTTGGCCTCCCAAAATGCTGTGGTTCCAGGCTTGAGCCACTATGCCTGGCTTTATTTTGTTTGTTTTTTGTTTGCCTTAATGTTCTATAAAGGATTTATTTCTTTGCGGGCTATTTTTCAGGAAGGTGGAGTTAAAAGACCAAACTAAACCCACACCACTGATCCTAGATGAGCAAGGGCGCACTGTAGATGCAACAGGCAAGGAGATTGAGCTGACACACCGCATGCCTACTCTGAAGGCCAATATTCGTGCTGTGAAGAGGGAACAATTCAAGCAACAGCTAAAGGAAAAGCCATCAGAAGACATGGAGTCCAATACCTTTTTTGACCCCCGAGTCTCCATTGCCCCTTCCCAGCGCCAGAGACGCACTTTTAAATTCCATGACAAGGGCAAATTTGAGAAGATTGCTCAGCGATTACGGACAAAGGTATCTGGCTTAGAGTGTAACCCAGAATTTAGAAAAAGTTAAGAAGCTGACAGGAAAACACTGTTAAATCTCTGTGTTCTGAGAAATTAGATAAATAGGTCATTTAAAGCAGTAGTCCTCAACCTTTTTAGCTCCAGGGACTTGTTTCATGGAAGACAATTATTCCCCTGAAGTAGGGATGGTTTCGTGATGTTTTAAGCGCATACATTTATTGTGTACTTTATTTCTGTTATTATTATTATCGTTATTTTGAAATTGAGTTTCACTCTGGTTGCCCAGGATGGAGTGCAATGGCACAATCTCAGCTCACTGCAACCTCTGTCTCCCGGTTTCGAGCAATTCTCCTGCCTCAGCCTCCCAGGTAGCTGGGATTGCAGGCCTGCACAACTACGTCTGGCTAATTTTGTATTTTTATTAGAGATGGAGTTTATCCATGTTTATCAGGCTGGTCTTGAACTCCCAACCTCAGGTGATCTACCCACCTTGGCCTCCAGAAGTGCTGGGATTACAGGTGTGAGCCTGTGTGCCCGGTTTTTTTTTTTTTGAGATGGAGTCTCACACTATCATCTGGTTTGAAGTGCAGTGGTGCAATCGTGACCCACTGCAACCTCCGCCTTTTGGGTTCAAGCAATTCTCCTGCCTTAGCCTCCCAAGTAGCTGGGACTACAGGTGCATGCCACCATGCCTGGCTAATTTTTTATATTTTTAATAGAGCCAGGGTTTCACTATGTTGGCCAGGCTGGTCCCAAACTCCTGACCTTGTAATTCACCTGTCTCGGCCTCTCAAAGTGCTAGGATTACAGGCGTGAGCCACCACGCTGGCCTATTTCTACTATTATTTTGTTGTAATATATGATGAAATAATTATACAACTCACCATAATGTAAAATCAGTGGGATTCTTGAGCTTGTTTTCCTGCTGAGACGGTCCCATCTAGGTGTGATGGGAGATAGTGACATATCAGGCATTAGATTCTCATAAGGAATGTACAACATAGGTCCATTGCATGCACAGTTCCCAGTAGGGTTTGTGCTCCTATGAGAATCTAATGTTGATCTGTTAGGAGGTAGAGCTCAGACCGTAATTCAGGTAATAGGGAGTGATTGTAAGTACAGATGAAACTTCATTGGCTTGTCTGCTGCTCACCTGCTGTGCAACCCATTTCCTAAAAGGCCACAGACTGGTGAGTTGGGGACTCCTGATTTAAAGCAATGAACGATTTGAAAACAGCACTTTGGGAAGCTGAGGCGAGTGGATCATGACGTTAGGAGTTGGAGACCAGCCCGGCTATCATGGTAAAACCCTGTCTCTACTAAAAATACAAAAATTAGCTGGGCATGGTGGTGGGTGCCTATAATCCCAGCTGCTCCAGAGGCAGAGGCAGAGGCAGAGGCAGGAGAATCACTTGAAATCAAAAGGCAGAGGTTGCAGTGAGCTGAGATCATACCACTGCCCTCCAGCCTGGGGAAAAGATCGAAACTCCATCTCAAAAAGAAAAATACTATATTTGTTTCTGTAATACATGTTTTTTTAAGCAGATTGCTCTTTCTGATTAGTTTCTACATAAGTGGAAATAGTAAATTGAGTTTGAAAATTCTCCACATACAACTGAGTGGAGGGAAACAATTTGAAACATTCTGAGTGACTGAGGAAAGCTTGCCTGGTGTTAAAATTTACCGCAGACAATATACCTAGGGAGTTGAATTCATTGTATATTGAATCACCTTTGCCTTCTTTTTGTCCTCTCAAAGTGAGGTTTTCATAAAATTCTATTTCTGTGTATTTACCACAGGCATATACTGTGGAGTGAAGGGAGAGGGTAAAGGTGAGATCTATGTACATGAACTAAATAAAAGATAAAGCAGGACAGCTCCTTTCTAAGCTTTCAGAAATTATGAACTTTTTGTATTAGGTGTAGAGTTCAACAAGGAAGTGCTTTAAAATTTGGGATTCTACAAATTCTATTTTCTATGACTCCAGTTTATCTTTATGTCTTGGTTTATTTTGTTTTTAGGCTCAACTGGAGAAGCTACAGGCAGAGATTTCACAAGCAGCTCGAAAAACAGGCATCCATACTTCGACTAGGCTTGCCCTCATTGCTCCTAAGAAGGAGCTAAAGGAAGGAGATATCCCTGAAATTGAGTGGTGGGACTCTTACATAATCCCCAATGGCTTTGATCTGTGAGTTTGTTTTAGTACCTTTTTTAAGAAATAGTTTTTGGCCGGGCGTGGTGGCTCACACCTATAATCCCAGCACTTTGGGAGACCGAGGCAGGTGGATCACGAGGTCAAAAGACCGAGACCATCCTGGTCAACAAGGTGAAACCCCGTCTCTACTAAAAATACAAAAATTAGCTGGGCATGGTGGTGCGCTCCTGTAATCCCAGCTACTCGGGAGGCTGAGGCAGGAGAATTGCTTGAACCCAGGAGGCAGAGGTTGCGGTGAGCCGAGATCGCGCCATTGCACTCCAGTCTGGGTAACGAGCGAAACTCCATCTCAAAAAAAAAAGAGAAATAGTTTTTTAGGCCGGGCACGGTGGCTCATGCCTGTAATCTTACCACTTTGGGAGGCCCAGGTGGGTGGATCGTGTGGTCAGGAGTTTGAGACCAGCCTGGCCAACATAGTGAAACCCCTTCTCTACTAAAAATACAAAAATTAACTGGACACAGCTGTGGTCCTGCCTACCCCAGAGGCTGAGGTGGGAGAATCGCTTGAACCTGGGAGTCGGAGATTGCAGTGAGCCATGCCATTGCACTCCAACCTGGGTGACAGAGTAAGACTTCATCTCAAAAAAAAAAACACCAGTTTTTAATCAGCTGAGTTTAAGATTCAAGTTAATACCTTTTAGTAAAGCTATGGTTTTAGTGGGAAGGATGGTATTCATGCATTAATTAAAATTTTTAAATCCAAGAGAAGTAAGTAACTGTACATAAGCTCCTGTATTTGTTTTGTTTGCTTGTTTTTGAGAGGGAGTCTCTTTCTGTCACCCAGGCTGGAATGCAGTGGCATGATCTTGGCTCACTGCAACCTCTGCCTCCTGGGTTCAAGCGATTCTTCCACCTTAGCCTCCTTGGTATAAGCTGAGACTACAACACATACCACCATACCAAGCCAATTTTTATCTTTTTAGTAGACAACAGCATTTCACTATTTGGCCAGGCTGGTTTTGAATTCCTGACCTCAGGTGATCCGCCTGCCTCAGTCTCTCAAAGTGCTGGGATTATAGGCATAAGCCACTGTGCCCAGCCCTGCTCCATCATTCTGATACATGACTTTAGTAGACTTTATCTTAGCCTTTTCTTGCCCATTCTTTGTCAGCCACTTTCTCAGGGACTTACTGTCACTAATGAGAGAACATAGCATCTACCAGCTGTGGTGTGGTAGAAAAAAGGTTGGGAATGACTGCTGTGGAGAGTGTGTTCAACCATAGAGGGACTCAGTTCTCTTGAAGATTATGTAAAATTATATATTTTAGGTATGTAAATGCTGTTTTAGATATATCAAACACTAGAACCCATTATGGAGAATAGGTTTTTTCAGAGTTTCTGAGACTCCTCTCTTATAATCATCTCTACCAACATATTGTGTTTTCTTTTCTTCCTGCAATTTTAGTACAGAGGAAAATCCCAAGAGAGAAGATTATTTTGGAATCACAAATCTTGTTGAACATCCAGCCCAGCTCAATCCTCCAGGTAATGTGTAGATTGCTAAATCAAGTCTCTAGAGCAGCATTATCCACTGGAAGTTTATATAGTGATGAACACGTTCTGTATCTGCTGTTCAATACAGTAGCCAGTATTCATATGTAATTTTTTTTTTAATTCAGTTTTTTTCCTGACAGTTAATAGTTTGTGGTTTAACCAGTGAACATAAATTTTAAGTGCATATTCTTGTGATTCCTGTGCTTAGAATTTCATGAGACAGCTGAGCATGGTGGCTCATGCCTCTAATCCGAACACTTTGGAAGGCTGAGACAGGAGGATCACTTGAGACCAAGAGTTCAAGACCAGCCTGGGCAACATAGTAAGACCCATCTCAAGGAAAAAAAATTTGGCTGGGTATGGTGGCTCACGCCTGTAATCACTGCACTTTGGGAGGCTGAGGTGGGCAGATTGCTTGAGCTTAGGAGTTTGAGACCTGGGCAACATGGCAAAACTGAGTCTTGACAAAAAGTACAAAAATCAGCTGGGCATGGTGGTATGTATCTGTAGTCCCAGCTACCCGGCTGAGGTGTGGAGGATGGCTTGAGCCTGGGAGGTGGAGGCTGCAATAAGCTGAGATGGCTCCACTGCACTCCAGCCTGGGTGATAGTGCTAGACCTTGTCTCAAAAAGAAAAAAACCCCAATAATTTCATGAAGCCTTACAATTACAGTTCCCTG
Organism: Saguinus oedipus; assembly: GCA_031835075.1. NCBI lineage: Eukaryota > Metazoa > Chordata > Mammalia > Primates > Cebidae > Saguinus > Saguinus oedipus. The sequence continues at coordinate 3,920,463 of CM063190.1, forward strand.
GTTGTTCCTAGGAGGCACCCCTCAGCTTGCTCCTTTTATTTATTTATTTTTTATTTATTTATTTATTTATTTTTTGCCAATCATTGAGAGCTTGTAAGGTTGCTGAGATTGGTTGGCCTTGAACTCTTGGCCTCGCCTTCGCAAGCGCCACGACATCCGGCCAGAGCCACTTTGGGCCCCAGCTTGCTCCTTTTATAGAACCATGCTGTGCTAGCGTCCACAGCTAAATATGCAAATGTAAGAGCTGAACTTTTGGGGTGGTGTGTTATATTAGATGCAATATGCTCCCCTACCCACTGTGAGGGATGTTAACTCCAAAGGGCTTTTTGTTAGTTTCCCAAAGTTGAAACTGGGAAACAAAGTTGCTTCTCTCTCTCTCTCTCTTTTTTTTTTTTTAAGGTGGAGTTTTGCTCTTGTCCAGGCTGGAGTGCAATGATGCGATCTCGGCTCACTGCAACCTTCACCTCCCAGGTTCAAGCAGTTCTGGCTCAGCCTCCCAAGTAGCTGGGATTACAGGCATGCACCACCACACCTGGCTAATTTTGTATTTTTAGTAGAGACAGGGTTTCTCTATGTTGGTCAGGCTGGTCTCAAACTCCCAACCTCAGGTGATCTGCCTGCCTCAGCCTCCCAAAGTGCTGAGATTACAGGCGTGAGTGACTGCACCTGGCCCAAACTTGTTTCTCTTAAGAATAAAATAAAAATAAATAAATAAAATAAAAATAGTGGTTAAAAAAAAAAACAAAAAACCCTCAGAAGGCTGGGCACAGCGGCTCATGCCTATAATCCTAGCACTTTGGGAGGCTGAGTTGGGCAGAGCCCATGAGGCCAGGAGTTTGCAACTTGCCTGGGCAACATGGCGAAACCCCATCTCTACTAAAAAAATACAAAAATGAGCAAGGTGTGGTGGCACATGCCTGTAGTCCCAGCTACTAGGAAGGCTGCGGCACGAGAATCACTTTAACCTGGGAGGTGGATATTGTAGTGAGCTGAGATCGTGCCACTGCACTCCAGCTTGGATGACAGTGAGACTTAGTCTCAAAAAAAAAAAAAAAAAAAGCCAAAGGAAGACAAAATTGAGTGTTTTTTGACAGAAATGGGTGTTTTTTGAAAAAGCATTGAAAAAGGTTTAACAAACTGGTGAAGAAATACAGGGAAAAACAGTTTGTGTCTACTATAGGGGCCAAGGGAAAAACTTTCCCTTTTCCCTATGAAGTTTCAGTGAAAAATTAATTCAAAAAAGGCACATAAGGCACATTAGTTGGAGAAAAGGCATACAAATTTATTAATGTTTACATAGAGGAAAGTCACAGAGTGATCACCCCCATATGTGAGTGTTGAGTTACACAATACAACTGAGGAATTGAATTTTTAATTTTTTTTTTTTTTTTTATGAGATAGAATGTTGTTCTGTCACCCAGGCTGGAGTGCAGTGGTGTGATCGTGGCTCACTGCAACCTCTGCCTCCTGAGTAGCTGATATTATAGGCATGCACCACCATACCAAGCTAATTTTGTATTTTTAGTAGAGATGGGCTTCCCGCATACTGGCCAGGCTGGTGTTGAACTCCTGGCCTCAAGTTATCCAACTGCCTTAGCCTCCCAAAGTGCTGGAATTAAAGGCGTGAGCCACTGTGTCTAGCCTGAATTTTTAATTTTATTCTTTTTTTTGGGTGGGGGGGACCGGGTCTCACTCTTGTAGCCCAGGCTGAAATGCAGTGACTCACTGCAGCCCTAACCTCCCAGGCCCAGGTGATCCTCCCAACTCAACCTCCTGGATCGCTGGGACTATAAGCACATGCCACCATGCCCAGCTAATTTTTTCCTGTTTTTTGTAGAGAGACAGGTTTTGCCATTTTGCCTAGACCGGTCTTGAATTCCTGGGCTTAAGCAATCCTTCCACCTCAGCTTCCCAAAGTGCTGGGATTACAAGCATGAGCCACTGCACCAGCCCTTATTCAGTTTTAATCTATTTAAATTTAAATAGCTGATATGGCTAATGACTACTATATTGAAGAGTGCAGCTCTAGAGCATTGAGATCTCATCTATAGATGACCTCACTGATGTATAGTACAAATTGGGCTTTTGCCATAGTGCTAATACCAGCTCTAGTCTTGTACACCATTCTGTACTCCTGCCTGTCTTGTACACCATTCTGTACTCCTGCCTATTTTCTTTGTCTTTAGCATTTCTTTTTTCCTTCTTTTGTTTTTTTAGTTTATTTTTTCTTTTTAATTTTTTTTTTCTGTAGACCTCCTCTGTGGACAGTTTTCCTTTTTTCTTTTTGTAGCAAAGTTTTTTGGCTTAGTCAAAAAACCTTTTTTAGGTTTTAGTTGTGGCTGTGTTTTTTTTTTTTTTTTTGAGACCGAGTTTCACTCTTTTTACCCAGGCTGGAGTGCAATGGCGTGATCTCGGCTCACTGCAACCTCCGCCTCCTGGGTTCAGGCAATTCTCCTGCCTCAGCCTCCTGAGTAGCTGGGATTACAGGCACGCACCACCGTGCCCAGCTAATTTTTTTTTATATTTTGAGTAGAGACGGTGTTTCACCATGTTGACCAGGATGGTCTCGATCTCTTGACCTCGTGATCCACCTGCCTCGGCCTCCCAAAGTGCTGGGATTACAGGCTTGAGCCACCGCGCCTGGCCCGTGGCTGTGTTTTTAACTAGCAGAATGCCTGGCCATGGATATGTCACTTTGAATACTGGGAATTTCCTCATTTGTAGAGATAATAACTGAAATGCATTCTTCAAGGCTTAGGCAGATCATAGGCAATTTTAACACTTGGGATAAACTAGGAGAAAATATCCTAATTGATAAATTTGCTTGACAGTATCTTTCAATAAATTTAAAAAGTAGTTTGAGATTTTTTTTTTTTTTTTTGAGACGGAGTTTTGCTCTTGTTACCCAGGCTGGAGTGCAATGGCGCGATCTCGGCTCACCGAAACCTCCGCCTCCTGGGTTCAGGCAATTCTCCTGCCTCAGCCTCCTGAGTAGCTGGGATTACAGGCACACACCACCATGCCCAGCTAATTTTTTGTATTTTTAGTAGAGACGGGTTTCACCATGTTGACCAGGATGGTCTCAATCTCTTGACCTCGTGATCCACCCGCCTCGGCCTCCCAAAGTGCTGGGATTACAGGCTTGAGCCACCGCACCCGGCCTGAGATCTTAATATAAATTATGACCAGGCCTGGTGGTAAATCCTTGTCTCTACAAAAAATGAGATGGCATGGTGGCATGCATGTGTAGTCCTAGCTACTTGGGAGGCTGATCGGGGGTGGATTGCATGAGCCCAGGAGGTAGAGATTGTATTAAGGCGTGAACATGCCTCTACACTCCAGTTTGGGTGACAGAGAGAGACTCTGTCTCAAAAACAAAACAGACAATACAATTTGTAATAGTCACTGAAATTTACTTAACTACATTCTACTTAGCTGATGTCAGTGTGAATTATTAGAAGAAGAATGTGGGGTTTTTGGTTTTTTTTTTTTAACTTATTTTTAAGTTTTTAATTTTTAACTTTTTTTTTTTTTTTATGATGCAGTCTTGCTCTGTCGCCCAGGCTAGAGTGCAGTGGTGCAATCTTGGCTCACTGCAACCTCCATCTCCCAGGTTCCAGCAATTCTTCTGCCTCAGCCTCCTGAGTAGCTGGGACTACAGGCTTGAGTCATCATACCTAGCTAATTTTTATATTTTTAGTAGAAATGGGGTTTCATCATATTGGCTATGCTGGTCTCAAATTCCTGACCTCGTGATTTACCTGCCTAGGCCTCCTGAAGTGCTGGGATTACAGGCTTGAGCCACTGAAGCCAGCCTAATTTTTTTTTTTTTTTTTGAAACGGAGTTTCTCTCTTGTCACCCAGGCTGGAGGGTAATGGTGCAATTTGGGCTCACTGCAACCTCCACCCCCTGGGTTTCAGTGATTCTCCTTCCTCAGCCTACCAAGTAGCTGGGATTATAGGTGCCTGCTATCACACCCAGTTAATTTTTGTATTTTTAGTAGAGGCAGGGTTTTGCTGTGTTGTGTTGGGCATGCTCGTCTTAAACTCCTGACCTCAAGTGATCCACCCACCTTGGCCTCCCAAAGTGTTGGGATTACAGGCATGAGCCACGGCACCTGGCCCTAATTTTGTTTTCTATATTTGCCAGGTATCATTTGATGAAGGGATTTAACAGCCTAAAGGAAAACAACTAAGAACACTACTTAAGAAAGATAAGAATTTTTTTAAGAACGTTGCCATAGTGCCTTGGCTTGAACTGATTTTAATCTTACTGATCTCTTATTAATTAATGAGTTTTCTTCATTCTCTATTTAAAGTTTCAATTTTTTTTTCTTTTTACATAAAATGTTTATAGTAGAGTTGGGTCTCACTTTGTTGTCCAGGCTGGTCTTGAACTCTTGGGCTCAAGTGATCCTCCCACCTTGGCCTACCAAAGTGCTAGAATTACAGGCATAAGCCACTGTGCCCAGCCTAAAGTTTCTTTTAATGATACTGATATTTACCTTGGTCTCTTTAATATTATTATTGCTGGCTGGATTCAGTGGCTCATGCCTGGCCAACATGGTGAAACCCCGTCTCTACTAAAATACAAACATTAGCAAGACATGGTGGCGTGTACTTGTAATCCTACAGGAGGCTGAGGCAGGAGAATCGCTTGAATCAGGGAGGCAGAGGCTGCAGTGAGCTGAGATCATGCCATTGCACTCCATCCTGGGCGACAGAGCGAGACTCCTTCTCAAAAAAAAAAAAAAAAAAAAAAGTATATATATTCTTACTGCTTTGGTATACTAATTTTTCTGCCTGACAGTTGACAATGATACACCAGTTACGCTGGGAGTATATCTTACCAAGAAGGAACAGAAAAAACTTCGGAGACAAACAAGGAGGGAAGCACAGAAAGAACTACAAGAAAAAGTCAGGCTGGGCCTAATGCCTCCTCCAGAACCCAAAGGTACATTTCTTAGTGGCCTCTGCTGCTAAAAAGCGTGGCAAGTTTATGTCTTTAATTCTGGAGAAACTTTAATATTTCTATATTTGGGTGATTTCTGTTTCTAAGAATGATTCTTGGAGTCTTTTTTTCTCCAAGTTTTCTACCATCTTTTCATATTAACATAGGTCACCACATTCATTATAGAGGCCATTTAAGGCTTATTTTTAAGCATACTGATTATATAGCACTCTGGTTTTCCTGGAAGAATACAGGTCTTGAAATTCATTAAGATAGTAGTTGCAATATTTGTGTAGACTTTTTAATGTACATAATTCTTAATGTTTTAGTTTTTGCAATGAAAGTATAGGATAAAAAACTTGCCCCTGTAGTTACATTCTCATTCAGCAATATTCTGAGTGAGCAACTGTTATGTATAAACTCTTTTACTGGATGCTGTGATCAGTGTGAAAAATATGAAAGAAATTAAGTTCCACATTTATGAAGTTTCTTCATAAATTTTCAGGTAATATAAATGCATGCCAATTCTTCAACTTTATTGTGTGAACTTTTACAAATGCTGAAGTGATTGGAATTTTCAAGGTAGGAGTTATTGGAGGAAGTGAGTTTAGAGCAGATATTTGAAATAGATAAATTATATGAATTGGTATGGAAGAGATAACAAGTTACCCAGCTGCAGAAGTGACTTCAAAGATTGATTGCTGTCCTCTCTTCACTGCAGTGAGAATTTCTAATTTGATGCGAGTATTAGGAACAGAAGCTGTTCAAGACCCCACGAAGGTAGAAGCCCATGTCAGAGCTCAGATGGCAAAAAGGCAGAAGTAAGTGCCATGGGATTGGGTGGAAACCCCGGGCAAGTACCTTTCCCAAACTCTTCTGGGGGATCCACATTTGGAGGGAGGGGAGAGTCCTCCGTTGCTCTCTCTTTCCCTCAGCCCTGCCTCTGATCTTCAATGCCTTTCTCACTTGTGGATGTCCTTCCTGTCACGACAGAGCGCATGAAGAGGCCAACGCTGCCCGAAAACTCACAGCAGAACAGAGAAAGGTCAAGAAAATTAAAAAGCTTAAAGAAGACATTTCACAGGGGGTACACATATCTGTATATAGGTAGGTGTCCATACTGGGCCAACCTTCCCCTTAGAATTACTAAAACATTTTCCAAGGGCTTGAGGCAGAATCACTGTGGCCTAAAAGCATACCTAATACCAGTTCCTACTCTCTTTTAATGACCCTAGTCTGGATCAAGAGCTAGTAAATCTTTTATAAAAGTGAGGGTTAGTGACTTACATTTATGGTCATCCAATTCTTCCGTCTCAAGTCTTTTTTTTTACCAGGATGTTAGCTCTGAAAAATGAACAAATCAATATACTTGTTTAGGTCAAGATGTGAACTAAAGATTGTATGTCCTTTGAGAACTATAATCATCCTATTTCTTTTTTTTTCCCATCTTTTTTTTTTTTAACTATGAGTTTGCTTCCAGCATCCATGGAAACATTACAAATTTCTTTCCTCAATAGTCACATCCTTACCCTGATGTATTTATTGCTGTAATGGTTTCATCCTCACTCCAAAATTCATTTTATATGCTGTAAATATTTTTGTACCTTTATGTTGATTTAATGTTGTTATTCTCTTATATTGAGTACACATGTATCTTCTTTTTTTGTGTGTGTTTGTTTTTTGAGACAGAGTCTTACTCTGTTGCCAGGCTGGAGTGCAATGGTGCAGTCTTGGCTCACTGCAACCTCTACCTCTCCTGCCTTAGCCTCCCGAGTAGCTGGGGCTAGAGACGGGTGCCACTATGCCTGGCTAATTTTTGTGTTTTTGGTAGAGTTGGGGTTTCACTTTGTTGGCCAGAATGGTCTTGATTTCTTGACCTTGAGATCTGCCCGCCTCGGCCTTCCAATGTGCTGGGATTACAGGCATGAGCCACTGAGTCTGGCTGTGTATCTTCTATTTTTAAAATATACTTAGTTTTATTAACTAGTTCTTTTTTTTTTTTTTTTTTTTTTTTTACAAAAAAAAACAAACAAACAGGGTTTCACCATATTGGTCAGTCTGGTCTTGAACTCCCAATCCCAGGTGATCTGCCCGCCTTGGCCTCCAAAGTGCTTGGATTACAGGCATGAGCCACCACGCCTGGCCTTAACTAGTTCTTTATCATAAAAGTGGTATGTTATTACAAAAGTAGTGAATGCTCATTAAGATTTTTAAAAAATTGCCGGGCACTGTGGCTCATGCCTGTAATCCCAGCACTTTTGGGAGGCCAAGCTGGGTGGATCACGAGGTCAAGAGAACTAGACCATCCTGGCCAACATGGTGAAACCCCATCTCTATTAAAATCCAAAAAATTAGCTGGGCATGGTGGCATGCACCTGTAATCCCAGGTACTTGGAAGGCTGGGGCAGGAGAATTGCTTGAACCCGGGAGGCAGAGATTGCAGTGAACTGAGATCCAGCCACTGCAATACTGCCTGGAGACAGGGCGAAACACCGTTTCAAAAAGAAAAAAAAGAAAAAAAAACCAGTCAGGTGTGGTAGCATGTGCCTGTAGTCCCAGCTACTCAGGAGGCTGAGGCAGGAGAATCGCTTGAACCAAGAAGGCAGAGGTTGCAGTGAGCTGAGATTGTGCCACTGTACTCCAGCCTGGGCGAGAGTGAGACTTTGTCTCAAAAAAAAAAAAAAAAAAAAAAAAAATCAGAAAAAATTATCTGACAATACACTTACTCAGAATGTCCCCTTTCTATTCTCTGATCCCTTAGAACCACTGTCTTTAGGTAATTGCTATTAAGTTTTTCACATATCCTTCTAGAAAATTTTCATGCCTATATAGTGATTATATATATATATATATATATATATATATATATATATATATATTTATTTTTATTTTTTGAGACAGAATCTTGCTTTGTTGCCCAGAATGGAGTGCAGTAGCACAGTCTCAGCTCACTGTAACCTCTGCCTCCTGGGTTCAAGCGATTCTCCTGCCTCAGCCTCCTGAATAGCTAGACTTATAGGTGTGTGCCCCCATGCTTAGCTACATTTTTGTATCTTTAGTAGAGATGGGGTTTCACCATATTGGCCAGGCTGGTCTCTAACTCCTGACCTTGAGATCTGCCCACCTCAGCCTCCCAAAGTGCTGGGATTACAGGCATGAGCCTCTGCGCCCAACTGAGTGATCCTATATTATAAGGATCTAGAGGACAAAAAAATTGTAGATCTTTATATTGTCAAGAATAATGAGATTGTGAATATTTTTGGATGATAGTAAATACCTCTCCCTGATCCTTAGAGTAAATTTTGGTTACCTGCTATTGTATAAAGTCCTGGACTTTGAAGAAATACAAGATTGTGGAAATGTTTATAGACTCATCAACTCTACCTTTTAAGCATTCATCTATTTGTTTACTCCAGAGGCCTTTGTTTATAGAGAGGAAGCCATTTTGGATTCATCTCTTTACTTGCCACTCCATTCAGGCAGCTGCCGATACTAAAATGGAAGACATAACTAAACTTTCCCTTCTCCAGAGTGCGAAATTTGAGCAACCCAGCCAAGAAGTTCAAGATTGAGGCCAATGCTGGGCAACTGTACCTGACAGGGGTGGTGGTACTGCACAAGGATGTCAACGTGGTAGTAGTGGAAGGGGGTGAGTCTGAAAAACTTGAGGGATACTATCCCCCAGACAACCCTAGGCTTAGAGTGACTAGCATTGTGGGGAGAAAGGAGAAAAAGTATTTTAGTGTCGTGTCTGATGTAATATTCTAGGTCTCTGCTTCTGTGTTCATTGGAGTAGAAGGCCCTAAAATGTGTTGCTTGGGATTAGTTCAACTACCAATGTCTGAGCATTAGATGAGCTCAGAGGTTCTTTCTGCCCCATCATCTTCCACAGTTCTGGCAAAATTCTTCTTCTCTGTTTCCAGGCCCCAAGGCCCAGAAGAAATTTAAGCGTCTTATGCTGCATCGGATAAAGTGGGATGAACAGACATCTAACACGAAGGGAGATGGTGAATGGGGGTTAGAGGGGGATTAAGTGGGAGAGCTGTGGGAGGTGGGGATGGTGCATCTGTCCGTTCATCTTATTCCCTCCCTGTGACACTCTTGCTAACACTAGAATGGTGTTCAGGAAATTTAGAAAGACCCATTTAAACTTTGAGCCTCCTAGACATTCATATAGTGTTTACTACATGATTATATGCATGAGTGATAAAAGTTATTTTTTTGCCTATCATTTAAGGCTTTTCTACCAGCTGGTTTCTGTGTCTGTCCTGAATCTGAGTACTGGTTACATGAATTTATTCAGTATTTGAAAATTCAGCAAGCAGGTAGGCATGGTGGCTCATGCCTGTAATCCTAGCACTTTGGGAGGCTGAGGTAGGGAGATTGCTTGAGACCAGGAGTTTGAGACCAGCCTGGGCATGGTGAAACCTCATCTCTACAAAAAGTGCAAAAATTTGCAGAGTGTGGAGGCATACAGCTGTATTCCCAGCTACTCAGGAAGCTGAGGTGAGAGGATCACTTGAATTTGGGGAGGTTGAGGCTGCAGTAAGCTGGGATCGTGCCACTGCAATCCAGCCTGGGTGACAGAATGAGACTGTCTCAAAGAAAAAGCAAATTAAGTAAGCAATACATTCATGTGTACAGTGTCTGTATTATATTATTCTTTGATCTTTTTTTTTTTTTCGAGACAGTTTCACTGTGTTGCCCAGGCTGGAGTACAATGGTGCAATCTTGGCTCACCGCAGCCTCTGCCTCCCCGGTTTGAGCGATTCTCCTGCCTCAGCCTCTTGAGTAGCTGGGGTTACATGCATGCTACACCGAGCACCAAGACCACACCGAGCTAATTTTGTATTTTTAGTAGAGATGGGGTTTCTCCATGTTGGCCAGACTGGCCTCAAACTCCTGACCTCAGGTGATCCGCCCACCTCGACCTCCCAAAGTGCTGGGATTACAAGTGTAAGTCACTGTGCCCAGCCTGATGTTTTTTTTTCCTAAGGACAGAAGGCAAAAAAAAAAAAAAAAAAAGACTTTTGGATCAAAAAAGCTCTGCTTTGATCAAAAAACTACTTTTTCTTTTGCCTATTATCTTACACACACACACACACACACACACACACACACACCCCTAAATGCTCCTTATGATGGGGTTAGTTCTAATAAACCTGTGATAAGTTGAATATATTGTTAAGTCAAAAATGCATTTAAGGCCAGGCACAATGGCTCATGCTTGTAATCCTAGCACTTTGGGAGGCTGAGGTGAGCAGATCAGTTAAGGTCAGGAGTTTGTGACCAGCCTGGCCAACATGGTGAAACCCTGTCTCTGGTAGAAACACAAAAATTCACCAGGCATGATGGTGGGCCGCTGTAGTCCCAGCTACTCAGGAGGCTGAGGCAGGAGGATTGCTGAGGTTGCAGTGAGGCGAGACCACGTCATTGCACTCCAGCCTAGGTGACAGAGTGAGGCTCCATCTCTAAAGCAAAAAAATAAATAAATAAATAAATAAATAAATAAAATCTGCAGAGTTCATCCTAAGAGACCTGAGAATAAAAAATAAAAAAACTGCAGAGAGCTTTTCTTAACTTTTGTTAACTACCTAACTTTAGCCTTCCTGTACTTTTTGTCCTTGAAGTATTTAAAGTACATTTTTGTAATATAACTGACTTATATTTTATTTTGTTTTACACATGTGCATAAGATAATTTTTTTTTGAGGCATAGTTTTTGCTCTGTTGCCCAGGCTGGAGTGCAATCATGCAATCTTGGCTGACTCCAACCTCTACCTCCCAGGTTCAAGTGATTCTCCTCTACCTTGGCCTCCCAAGATGCTGGGATTACAGGCACCTGCCACCATGCGTGGCTAATTTTTTTATTTTTTATTTTTATTTTTTTGAGATGGAGTCTCATTCTGTCACCCAGGCTGGAATGCAGTGGCATGATCTCAGCTCACTACAAACTCCATCCCCTGTCTCCTACCTCAGTCTCCTGAGTAGCTGGGATTATAGGCGCCTGCCACCATGCCTGGCTAATGCGCCTGCCACCATGCCTGGCTAATGCGCCTGCCACCATGCCTGGCTAATTTTTGTATGTTTTTTTTTTTTTAGACGGAGTCTTGCTCTGTCACCAGGCTGGAGCACAGTGGCGCAGTCTCAGCTCACTGCACCCTCTGCCTCCTGGGTTCAAGTGATCCTTCCACCTCAGCCTTCCGAGTAGCTGGGACTACAGGTGCGTGCCACCATGCCCAGCTAGTTTTTGTATTTTTAGTAGAGACAGGGTTTTACCACGTTGGCCAGGATGGTCTTGATCTCTTGACCTCGTGATCTGCCCTCCTTAGCCTCCCAAAGTGCTGAGATTACAGGCATGAGCCACCGCGCCCGGCCTAATTTTTGTATTTTTAGTAGAGATGAGATTTTTACCATCTTGACCAGGCTGGCCTTGAACACCTGACCTTGTGATTCACCCACCTTGGCCTCCCAAAGTGCTGGGATTACAAGGGTGAGCTGCCGTGCCCAGCCTAATTTTTCTATTTTTAGTAGAGATGAAGTTTCACCATGTTGGCCATGCTGATCTCGAACTCTTGACCTCAGGTGATCTACCCACCGTGGCTTCCCAAAGTGGTAGACTTACAGGTGTAAGCCACCATGCCCAGCTGATGATTTTGATTTGGTGTATCTGCCCTCCTCCTCCATTCGGTGAAAGTTTTTTGAGAGTACTATATGATGTTGACATCTGAGCCTGCCTCCCAAAGTTCTTAGGACAGATTTTTATGTTAACTGCTTATTTTTTATTTTCTTTCTTTTTTTTTTTTTTGAGACGGAGTTTCGCTCGTTACCTAGGCTGGAGTGCAATGGTGCGATCTCGGCTCACCGCAACCTCCGCCTCCTGGGTTCAAGCAGTTCTCCTGCCTCAGCCTTCCAAGTAGCTGGGATTACAGGCACGCGCCACCATGCCCAGCTAATTTTTGTATTTTTAGTAGAGACGGGGTTTCACCATGTTGACCAAGATGGTCTCGATCTCTTGACCTTGTGATCCACCCGCCTCAGCCTCCCAAAGTGCTGGGGTTACAGGCTTGAGCCACCGTGCCCGGCCTATTTTTTATTTTCTTATTCCCAGTACCTGTTGCAGCTTTTGATTCATAACAGGTGCTCAGTAAATGCTAATTTTATCAATTAATATTCCTGCCCACTTGGAGCTTCAAGTGTAATTTGGAAAAAATAAAGGGCAACAGAGAATAAAACATTTGGTTCAACACATAAAAAGGGTGACAATATTTTAGAGTTTGGGTAGATTTGAATATTGTTTGTTTAGAACCTGAATCTCAAGGCTGAGTCTATAACAAGATTTTTCTTCCAGATGATGAGGAATCTGATGAGGAAGCTGTGAAGAAAACCAACAAATGTGTACTAGTCTGGGAGGTTAGTGATCCTTTGTAAAACATTGTAAAATGTTAGCCAACTCTGATTGTTTATACTGTTTAACTAGAGCAATGGAATATAAAAACTAATCAGTGAGTAATTCCTTAAATAATTTATGTTTCTCATTGGAATTTATTTACTTATTTTTTTAAAACAGAGTTTTGCTTTTGTTGCCCAGGCTGGAGTGCAGTTGTGCCATTTCAGTTCACTGCAACCTCTGCCTTCTGGTTTCAAGCTATTCTGCCTTGGCCGCCCTAGTAGCTGGGATTGCAGGTGCCTGCCACCATGCCTGGCTAATTTTTGTATTTTTAGTGGACATAGGGTTTCACCATGTTGGCCAGGCTGGTTTCAAACTCCTGACCTTCTGTTCCACCCCTCTTGGCCTCCCAAAGTGCTGGGATTACAGGCATGAGCCACTGCACCTGGCCTAGAATCCATTTTTAAATGGTTGGCAGCAAATTCTTCCTGATCATCTTTTTAGTTAAATTGAAGAGTATTTATTATGTGTTATCTGGGGAAGTGTGTGGACAGTGCTGCTGGTAGCAGGAATACAAATTCTCTACTGAAAATTATTTATGGCTGGGCGTGGTGGCTCACGCCTATAATCCCAGCACTTTGGGAGGCCAAGGCGGGTGGATCACGAGGTCAAGAGATCGAGACCATCCTGGTCAACAAGGTGAAACCCCGTCTCTACTAAAAATACGAAAATTAGCTGGGCATGGTGGTGCGCGCTTGTAGTCCCAGCTACTTGGGAGGCTGAGACAGGAGAATTGCTTGAACCTAGGAGGCGGAGGTTGTGGTGAGCCGAGATTGTGCCATTGCACTCCAGTCTGGGTAACAACAGTGAAACTCCATCTCAAAAAAAAGAAAATTATTTATTTCACGATCGTGAATATGAGACTTGGAAAGAAGGAAGTAGTAGACTCAATATAAAATTAGGAGGCTGGGCATTGCTGCTTATTAACTGTGCAATCTGGGAAGGACACTCAATGTCAAATTCTGTTGCCTTATCTATAAAATGTAGACATTATTATTTACTCTTTATATTGTCAATTTTTTTTGAGAACCAAATTAGGTAATTATGTAATAGTGCTTCATGAAATGTGACTAAATCACTCTTCAGGTGGAATTTTTTTTTATGGTTATATAGTTCTTTAACCCCTAAGCCTTCTTAGAGAATCAGTATTAATGTTTTCATGTGTGCTTTTAGGTATAGTACATGTATATCTTCTTTTTTTTTTTTTTGGAAAGAGATTTGCTCTTGCTGCCCAGGTTGGAGTGCAATGGCGCAATCTCAGCTCACTGCAACCTCCACCTCTCAGATTCAAGTGATTCTCCTGCCTTAGCCTCCCAAGTAGCTGGGACTACAGGCACACACCTCCCTGCCCTGGTAATTTTTGTATTTTTGGTAGAGATGGGGTTTCACCATGTTAGCGAAGATGGTCTCGATCTCCTGACCTCCTGATCCTCCTGCCTAGGACTCCCAAAGTGCTGATATTACAGGCATGAGCCACTGTGCCTGGCTGTATATCTTCTATTTTTAAAAACATTATTACAAAAGTAGTAAATATTACGATAAAAAAAATTCTAATTATACAGCAGAGTACTTACTGAAACCCAGCACAGTGGCTCATGCCTGTAATCCTAGCACTTTGGGAGGACGAGGTGGATGGATTGCTTGAGGTCAGGAGTTCAAGACCAGCCTGGGCAACATGGCGAAGCCCTGTCATTACAAATAATACAATAATTAGCCAGGCCTGGTGGCATGTGCCTGTAGTCCCAGCTACTTGAGAGGCTGAGGTGAAAGGATTGCTTCAGCTTGGAAATTTGAGGCTGCAGTGAGCTCTGATTGTGCCACTGCACTCCAGCCTGGGCACCAGAGTGAGACCCTGTCTTTGTTTTTTTTTTTTTGTTTGTTTGTTTTGAGATGGAGTCTTGCTTTGTCACTAGGCTGGAATGCAGTTGCACAATCTCAACTCACTTCTACCTCTGCCTCCAGGTTTCAAGCGATTCTCCTGCCTCAGCCTCCTGAGTAGCTGGGACTACAGGTGTGCACCACCATGCTCAGCTGAATTTTGTAAAATTAGTATAGAGACTAGGTTTCACCATGTTGGCTAGGCTGGTCTCAAACTCCTGACCTCAGGTGATCTGCCTGCCTCAGCCTCCCAAAGTGCTGGGATTACAGGTGTGAGCCACCTTGCCCAGCTAGAGACCCTGTCTTAACAAAACAAAAAGAAAATGTCTTGGGCTGGGCCCCATAGCTCACGCTTGTATTCCCATCACTTTAGGAGGCCAAGGTGGGCAGATCATTAGGTCAGGAGTTCAAGACCGGCCTGGCCAACATGGTGAAACCCCATCTCTACTAAAAATATAAAATGTAGCTGGGCGTGGTGGTGGGTGCCTGTAATCCCAGCTACTCGGGAGGCTGAGACAGGAGAATCATTTGAACTAGGGAGGCGGAGGTTGCAGTGAGCCAAGATTGTGCCATTCCAATCCAGGCTGGGCGACAATGTAAGAACTACGTCTCAAAAAAAAAAAAAGAAAAGAAAATGTGTCTTCCTATCCTCTGATCTCTTCAGAGAAATCTTTATAGGTAATTGCTATTAATAGTTTTTCTTCTGAAGGAGCAATCAAAAAATAAAAACTAAAAAAAAAAAAGATTTTCATGTATCCTTCTGCCTTATCTCAGATTCTTTAATTTATGCATACAAATTAGAGGAAAATAACCATAATATTTGTTTCTCTGTTTTATAAGTTCCCACCTGCATATTTGTTTTTTTAATTTTTATTTATATTTATTTATTTATTTTTTAAGAGACACGGTTTTGCCCTGTTGCCCAGGCTGGGTGTGCAGTGGCACAGTCATAGCTCACTACAGCCTTGAACTCCTAGGGCGGTCCTCTGGCCTTAGCTTTTCAGGTATCTGAGACCTCAGGTTCACACCACTGTGCCTAATTTATTTTATTTTTTGTAGAAATGGTGTCTCACTATGTTGTCCAGGCTGGTCTTGAACTCTTAGCCTTGAGTGATCCTCCCACCTCAGCCTCCCAAATGGCTGCAATTATAGGCATGAGCTACTTTACCCAGCCCTACTTGCACATATATTAGCCCCTTCATCTCTTAAATTTTCTTCTATTTGTCTCTGAAGAGTATTTATTGAAAAAGTCCTGGCTTCTTAGAGAATCAGTATTAATGTTTTAGAACTTTAGTCTTCAGGAATTCTCTCTCAGGTTCAGAAATAAGCCAAGTTCGGCTCCAGCCTCCCTATTGGTGTCTACTCCCTGAAAACCTCTTGAGGGTAGTGCTTTATAACTGCCATTGCTGCTGGTACCTTTGGCAAGAATGCCCATTCTGCCCAGTACTGTCTTTTTCTATTGTAATTCTCTGCTCTTACCTGCTCTTCTTCTGTTCCCCGCCCCCAGTTGTTCTTTGTTGCTGGGCCCCAAAGCCTCCTGCTTGTATAAATAGACTTTTGGGTCTTTTTGAAGGCCTAAATTTAGTCCTTAAGGCCTGGTAGGAGATAAGTTTATCTCATCCCACCCCCTATAATTATTCCTGTCTTGGTGTTCCATCCTGGCACCAGAGGAAAGAATTCCTCCTCATCCTCACTTCATTCAAAAAACTAAAACCGTTATGCATATGAATTCATTAAAACTCATGCAAATATCCAAGGAAATGGAGGTCACAAATTTTTTTTTTACCATGAAATCATGTTCAGCTTGCACATTGCTCACAAATGTTATAGTTCTCATAAAAAAAATTATATCTGATTTAAATAAGAAATTGCAGTATTTTATGTCTTTCCTAGGGTACAGCCAAAGACCGGAGCTTTGGAGAGATGAAGTTTAAACAGTGTCCTACAGAGAACATGGCTCGTGAGCATTTCAAAAAGCATGGGGCTGAACACTACTGGGACCTTGCGCTGAGTGAATCTGTGTTAGAGTCCACTGACTGAGACTACTGCAAGCCCTTGCCTCCCCCTCTTGCCTTTGTCTCTTCAGTCCTCTCACTTATTCTGTTGCCCAACCTACTCCCACTTGTTTGTGTGATCTCAGAACTGTGCCAAGCAGATATTGGGACAAAGGGAGAATATCTTGCTCCCTTCCCCAGTCAGCCTGGTGTTGCCCTTTATTCCCCATATGTGCATATGATTAAAGAGTTATTTTTAAACTTGGTGTGATATTTTTCACACATTCCTAAGTATTAGAGTTTGGGTCTTCAGGTGATCCTTCTTCCAGACTTCTAGCAAAAAACATTTTTTGTCATTGATATTTATTTATATATATAAATGGATGAATGGATGGATAAATGGATATGTATTTTTGAAGTCTCGTGGAAATGTCTGATTTCATCCTGGAACTAGAATGATACATACTGTTTTTCCTGGAGCAGAATGAAGCAGGAAGATGTGTAAAGGGGTAAGGGAGGGAGGGACAAATGAGTGTCCATCCCTTAACCAAGAGAATCAACAGGTTAGACAGATTACCTGAAGACTTGGCTAAGTAGTCTTTCCAGGAAATCGGTTCCTCTAACGGATGCACATGTGGGAATGTGTGTTGTGAATGAAATGGACACAGGGAGAGTCCAAGAAGGATGACATGAGTCAGTTTGTGAAGTGGAATAGGATTTAAGTATTTAGCCCATTTTGTCTCTTTTACTAGTTTAAAAATCTGCTTCTAAAAGACATTGTGTAGTTCTTATTTTTTTTCTATCTATGCATCTGACTACATGTGGTTGGTTTTATTTCAGCATTTAATGTTTCTGGTTTTATTTTAGGAATATTTGAGTCAGTGAATATCTATTGAAGTCCAAAATTTTTACCATACCTATCTGTTTCATGTTGCATGTGTTGGGAATAGATCAAACAAAGAAGTCAATAGAGCTCCCATATCTTCTTGCTATGTGGAGCTTACTGTGAATTGGTGTTGGAGAATGGATATATGACAAGAAGTTAAAACATTCTGTGTTATAAAATTAACCTCCTTTTTTTTTTCTTTTTTTTTGAGACGGAGTTTCACTCTTGTTACCCAGGCTGGAGTGCAATGACATGATCTCGGCTCACCGCAACCTCCGCCTCCTGGGTTCAGGCAATTCTCCTGCCTCAGCCTCCTGAGTAGCTGGGATTACAGGCACGCGCCACCGTGCTCAGCTAATTTTTTGTATTTTTAGTAGAGACGGGCTTTCATGATGTTGACCAGGATGGTCTAGATCTCTTGACCTCGTGATCCACCCACCTCAGCCTCCCAAAGTGCTGGGATTACAGGCTTGAGCCACCGCTCCCGGCCCCAAAATTAACCTCTTTTAAAATCCATGTTTCAGGTCCTGGTCAGAGTTCCAACTTTAGTATTAGGGAGCACTATGGTCAAGGAGATGGGAAGAGATAGGGGACTTGCAAAGGGCTTTGAGGAAAACTAGTGCAACTTCTCTTCTTCTTAATTTTAATTTTTTATGCTCCAGTTCAAAATATTCTCCTTTTTTAGAGATAAGCAAACTAACCCAGATGAGTGAGGTTGCTGATCCTGGTGCAGGATGAAATCTTTGAAATAACTCTAGCTTGATAGGACACAGCAATGAAGATTTTCAGTGCTTGCTCTAGTAATTGTATCTGTGAAACTTGGGAGATAGAGAATTGAACTATTTTAGAATTTCTTGATTTAAGCAAATCCAGGGGAAAAAAAAAATCATTGTCATTGAAATGAGTGTTTCTGTTTTGTAAAGATTTTTTGTGTGTGTGTGAAATGGAGTTCGCTCTTGTTGCCCAGGCTGGAGGGCAATGGTGCCATCTCAGCTCACCACAATCTCTGCCTCCTGGGTTCAAGCAATTCTCCTGCCTCAACCTTCTGAGTAGCTGGGATTACAGACTTGCACCACCACATCCAGCTGATTTTTTTGTATTTTTAATAGAGACAGGGTTTCCCAATGTTGGTCAGTCTGATCTTGAACTCCCGACCTCAGGTGATCCACCTGTCTCAGCCTCCCAAAGTGCTGGAATTAGAGGTGTGAGCCACTGTGCCCGCCCCTTGTTAAAGGATTTGTTACAAGTACATGTGTAAATAACTTATATGCTACTTCAAAAATGAATACATTCCATAGGATCTAAAAGGAATATTCATATTATAATACACTATAGTTTATTGTAGGTACCCATAATGAGACTCACCCTTGGTTGTCTTGAGCATATCACTCATTTCTCTGTGCTTCAGGGTGTTGTTAAATTTTCCCAATAAGCATTACCTCCTTATTTCTCCTAACAAATTTAGATATGCATTTTAGAGGTGAGGAATTTGAGGCTTAGAGTATATAATTTGCCCAAGGTTATGACTTAGTAAGTTGTAGAGCTTAATTTGAACTCAGGTTTATTTGACTACAGCCCAAACTCAGCCACTAAGTATATATTGCCTCATTTGTACAGTAACGGGGTAGGGACAGATAAGTTCTTTCAAATGAATGTTATTCTCAGGATAGTTCTTACCTGGGGATGTTATCACTTAAAATATTTTGTGAACTTCAAAATCTATTTCCAATCCTTCTTTAATATCTTTAGTTAATGACAGTTATTAGTTTTGTCAAGAGTTCTTTCTTTATTTTTTTATTGGAAAGAGTTTTAGAAACCCTTTGGCTATACCAGTAATGAACAAGTGGAATTTGAAATTAAAAGAAATTCCATTTACATTGGCACCAAAAGGAAGTGGAATACTTAGGATAAATCCAAATATGTGTAAGATCTATATGAAGACAACTACAAAACTCTAATGGGAAAACAAAACTAAATGCAGTGGTGTTTCACATTCATGGTAGGAAGACAGTATTTTTAAAATGTCAATTCTAGCTGGGTGTGGTGGCTTATGCCTATAATCTCAGCACCTTGGGAGACCAAGGTGGAAGATCATTGAGTCCAGCCTGGACAACACAGGGAGATCCCATCTTTAAAAAAATTGTTTTTTTCTGAGACAAGGTCTCACTTTGTTGCCCAGGCTGGAGTGCAGCGGCATGATCTCAGCTCACTGCAGCCTTGACTTCCCAGGCTCAAGCAATCCTCCCACCTCTCAGCTTCCTGAATAGCTGAGTCTACAGGCATATGTCATCATGCCTGGCTAGTTTTTAAACTTTTTTGTAGAGACGAGGTATCGCTTTGTTGCCCAGGCTGGTCTCCAAGTCTGGAGCTCAAGTCATCTTCTTGCCTTGGCCTCCCAAAGTGCTGGTATTATAGGCATGAATCACTGTACCTGGCCTACAAAAAATTTAAAAATAAAATTAGCTGGGCATGGTGGCATGTACCTGTGGTTCCAGCTGCCTGGGATGCTGGGAGGATCACTTGGGCCTGGGAAGTACCACTGTACTCCACCCTGGGGGACAGAGTGAGACAGTCTCAAGAGAAAAAATCCAGTAGAGACGTGAAGGACTGACACTACTCAACTTTTGAGACTTACTGTAAAGCTACAGTATAGAATTTTTTTTTTTTTTTTTTTTTTTTTTTTGAGACGGAGTTTTGCTCTTGTTGCCCAGGCTTGGGTGCAGTGGTGCACTCAGCTTACTGCCACCTCCACCTCCTGGGTTCAAGTGACTCTCCTGCCTCAGCCTCCCGAGTAGCTGAGATTACAGGTATACGCCACCACACCTGGCTAATTTTGTATTTTTAGTAGAGACAGGGTTTCACCATGTTGGTCAGGCTGGTCTTGAACTCCAGACCTCAGGTTATCCACCAGCCTCGGGCTTCCGAAGTGATGGGATTACAGGCATAAGCCACCATGCCCCACTAATGGTATAATATTGGTGAAAAAATAGGTCAACAGAACAGGATAGAGAGCCCAGAGATAGATTCACATAAATATAGTCAACTGCTCTGTGACAAAGGAACAAAGCAATATAATAGAAGAGCGATGATGTTTTTAAGAAAATGGTGCTGGAACAACTGGACATTCACATGCAAAAACATGAATCTAGACAGAGAGATTAACTCAAAATAGGTCACAGACCTAAATATAAAATGCAAAGCTATAAAGCACCTAGCAGATAAGAGAAAATGTACATGACCTTGGGATCGGCCTTGACTTTTTAGAAACAACACCAAAGGCATGATCTATGAATGAGATAATTTGTAAACTGGACTTAATTAAAGTGACAAATTCTTCAAAAGACACTGTCAAGGAAATGAAAAGAAGGGCTGGGCATGGTGGCTCACACCTGTAATCCCAGCACTTTGGGAGGCTGAGACAGATCACTTAAGGTCCTGAGTTTGAGACCAGCCAGGCCAATGTGGTGAAACTCTGTCTCTACCAAAAATACAAAAAATTCACTGGGTATCATGGTGGGCGCATGTAATCCCAGCTACTCAGGAGGCGGAGGCAGAATTGAACCCGGGAGGCAGAGGTTGCAGTGAGTGGAGATTGCCCCACTGCACTTCAGCCTGGGCAACAGAGACTCCCATCACAAAAAAAAAAAAAAAATGAAAAGCCATATACTAGAAGAAAATATTTGCAAAAGATATATCTGATGATGGGCTTACCCAAAATATACAAAGAACTGCTAAAACTCAATACTAAGAAAATGAACAATTCATTTAAAAAGTGGGGCTGGGGCCCAAAGTGGCTCCGGACGGATGTCGTGGTGCTTGCGAAGGCGAGGCCAAGAGTTCAAGGCCAACCAACCTCAGCAACCTCACAAGCTCTCATTGATTGGCCAAAAAAAAAAAAAAGTGGGGCCATTGCAGTGGCTCATGCCTGTAATCCCAGCACTTTTTGAGGCTGAGGTAGGCAAATCACGTGAGGTTGGGAGTTTGAGACCAGCCTGGCCAACCTGGCGAAAACCTGTCTCTACTAAAGATACACAATTTAGCAGGGCATGGTGGCAAATGTCTGTAATCCCAGCTGATTGAGAGGTTGAGGCAGGAGAATTGCTTGAACCCAGGAGGTGGAGGTTGCAGTGAGTTGAGGTCATGCCACTGCACTCCAGCCTGGGTGACAGACTCCGTTTCAAATAAAAAAAAAAATGGGTCAAAGACCTTAACAGACACATCTTCAAAAAAAGATGGCAAATAAACATATGAAAAGATGCTCCACATCATATATCATTAGGGAAATGCAAATTAAAACAAAGATACTGCTACACACCTATTAGAGTGGCCAAAATCCAAAAGACTCACAACGCTAAATGCTGGTGAGAATGTAGAACTGATGGAAATGCAAAATGGTAAATCCGTTTTGGAGGACAGGTTGATTTTTTTTTGAGATGGAGTTTCACTCTTGTTGCCCAGGCTGGACACAATCTTGGCTCACTGCAACCTTTTTCTCCCAGGTTCAAGTGATTCTCCTGCCTCAGCCTCCCAAGTAGCTTGTATTACAGGAGCCCACCACTGTGCCCGGCTAATTTTGTATATTTTTAAATTTTTTTAATTTTTTTTAAATTTAAATTTAAATTTTTTTTTATAGTGAGGTTTCACCATGTTGGTCAGTCTGGTCTTGAACTCCTGACCTCAGGTGATCTGCCCACCCTGGCCTCCAAAGTGGTTGGATCACAGGCGTGAGCCACCACACCCAGCCAATTTTATATTTTTTAGTAGAGACTGGGTTTCCCCATGTTGATCAGGCTAGCTGGTTTCTGACTCCTTACCTTGGGTAATCCACCCTCCTTGGTCTCCCAAAGTGCTGAGATTATAGGCATGAGCCACCGCGCCCGGCCTCAGGTTGATGATTTATTGCAAAACTAAACATACTCTTACCATAGGAGCTAACAATTGTACTCCTTCGTATTTATTCAAGGAGTTGAAAACATATTCACCCAAAAGCTGTACATAGATATTTATAACAGCTTTATTCATACTTGCCAAAATGTGGAAGCAACCAAGATGTCCTTCAAGTGAATCGATAAATAAAACTGGCACATCTGGACAGTGAACTATTTCAGCACTAAAAAGAAATTAGCTATCAAGCCATGAAAAGACGTGGGGGAAACTGAAATGCATATTACTAAGTGAAAAAAGCCAGTTTGAAAAGGTTACATACTGAATGATTTCAACTACATGATGTTCTGAAAAAGGCAAAACTATGAAGACGGTAAAATGATTAGTAGTTGCTAGGGGAGTGGGGGAGGGAGGGATGAACAGGTGGAGCACAGAGGTTTTTAGAGCAGTGAAACTGCTCTGTATGATACTATAATGGTGGATACATACCATTATACGTTTTTCAAACTCAGAAGGCGTAACACCAAGAGTGAGCCCTAATGTAAACTATGGTCTTTGGGTGATAATGTGTTAGTGTAGGTTTGTCAGTTTTAACAGACACCCACAATGTCTGGTGGGTGACATTAATAATGGGGAAGGGTATTCATGTGTGAGGGCAGGAGGTATATGGAAGTCTCTGTGCTTTCCACACAATTGCTGTGAATCTAAAACAAAAATAGTCTATTTTAAAAAGTGGGTGTTCGGCTAGAGTTACAGAAAATGAAAATGTAGGGTCAGGACCAGGCATGGTGGCTCATGCTTATAACCCCAGCACTTTGGGAGGCTGAAAGCAGGATGGCTACTTGAGGCCAGGAATTTGAGACCAGCCTGGGCAACATAGGGAGACCCCCTCTCAAAAAGAAAAAAGTTTGTATTTTAATTAGCCAGGTGTGATGATGCAGGCCTGTAGTCCCAGCTGCTGAGGCAGGAGGATCACTTGAGTCTGGGGGATTAAGGCTGCTATGAGCTACGATGGTGCCACTGCACTCTAGCCTGGCCAGGGACAGAGCGACACCCTGTTTTAGGGGCTTTGCACTTACTGTTCCTTCTGCCAGCATGTTCCACTCCCCCTCTCCCATATCTATCTGCTTGGTTGCTTTTTTGTCAATGTTCAGATGGAGTTATTTCCTTCTAGAAGACTTCCCTGTTCACCATACCACTATTCTCATTGAACCGTTCTTTTTACAGAACTCAGTACTGTCTGAAATGTCCTTGTTTGTGGTCTCCTGCCACTAAACCCCGGAGGGAAGGGATTTTTGTGTTTTGCTTTGTATTATTCCCCATCATCTAAAACAGTACTCGGCACAAGACGTTCAACAACCTGACTTAATGAACAGTGGACATGAATTTGACAAAATAAGCGTCCTGCAAGTGTGACTGTAGTGGGGAGACGTCAAAAAAATTAAAATTGTATATGCTTAGTGGGAACACAGGATCCTCTAAATTAGCCCGGAGGATTTACATAGGTACATGCGATGGAACGGTTCATATAAGGCTCATAATAGTTATGTAAGGCTCTTGCCAACTATAATGTATTATGCAATTTTAAGATTGTAACATAGCTGGCGGAAATGAGGTCACATCTTGCCATTTTCTTCCCCTCGAAAAATTTTAAGGGAAAATTTTCTTTCCTCGTTTATTTCCTTTTCCTCTAACCTAAATGGTCAAGCAGCTGTGAATGTTATCTTCCAAGGGACGCGAGAAATACGGTTTGGTCTCGGAGCCTGCGTAGTGAATGGCTCACTGGAGCTGGCGCATGCGCATCTTCTGTGGTGCTGCAAGATGTCTGCCAGCCATTTTGTCGCGCGTCGCTGCCCCGAGGAGTTGGCGGCGATGGCTGCAGCCGCCAAAGACTAACAGTGGTCTCAGTGGTGGGAATTTTCTCTCTGTTGTGTGAGCACAACTCTCCCAAGGCAGCGACCCAAGGCAACAAAAGGCGGAGCGGAGCGGTGGAGCGCCTCCCTCTAACCTTAGTTATGCCAGCTCCCTCACCCTTCCCTCCTCAGTTTTTGCAGCCCGCTACACGCTGACCTTCTGCGCAGGCGCACAAATAATCGAAGCGCTTCCTGGGCCCTGGGGGCTTCAGAGCTCCTGCGCGGGCTTCTCGTTTTCCATTCCTGATTGGTCAGGTTGCCCCGCCATCACGCCTCTTTCTGCTTTCAAGGTTGAGAAGGAAGCGGGGGGGGGCGGGGCCAAGCGGCGCGTGCGCGATAGTGTTGCTGCCCCCTTTTGCTGCTATTGCGTTGCAAAAAAAAAATCCTGACTAGGTAGCGTTGGACCTTTTCTGTGCTAGAGTCTAAAGGAGAGAGAGGTTTCTGCAACTGAAGGGGCAGTCGGGTAGTATTACATTTAAGATATTAACGCCCGACCTGGCTCACAGGAGTGTGGGGACAGGGGCGGGGAAGGGCCTTAGCATCGAGAGCCGAAAAGTGTAAAACCCTTATTTCGGCGTCAGGCGTTTTGAAAGGCTTTGAAGGTCCTGTTTTTCTGCGTAGTTTTTCCGTGATTACTGACTGGTTTAAACACGACCCCTTGAACAATATTGGTAAAACCTCCGGGACCCGCAGCCCCTCCTTGCAGCGTGTAGGAGCTGCCAGCGTGCCCAGCAGCTTGTGTTCCCGTCCGTACCTCCGGAGGAGCCCAGCGCGTGCACCATCCCCACCCCCTGGCCTCCCTCCCCACCTACGGCTTTCACGCACTCGCAGTGATTGTTTTGCCCGCTCCCGCCGCCGCTGCCGCCAGAGGAGCAGCAGCGCTTGTGCAAACCGGGAAGATGGCGGCCGGCGGCGGCGGAGGCAGCAGTAAGGCCTCCTCCTCGTCGGCCTCTTCAGCAGGGGCTCTGGAGTCCTCGTTGGATCGAAAATTCCAGTCTGTAACTAACACCATGGAATCCATTCAAGGCTTGTCGTCTTGGTGTATAGAGAACAAGAAACACCACAGTACTATCGTCTACCATTGGATGAAGTGGCTCCGGAGATGTGAGTGTTGGGGGTGACTAAGGAAGGGAAGACTGGGGAAATGGAAGGAAATATATCCCGAAACGCTTGAGGTTTACCCACGGAGCCACTGCATTTGGTTGGGGTTGTTCACATTAAAGGTTTGACCCGAGTGTTCCCAAACCCAGACTCCATTCCTAGCCGGGATTGTCCTGAACTACAGGAACTCATTTCTTGGGTTTTTTAGCCATTGACTTGTTGTGACCTTGGGCCGTTGGGCCCAGATCCATAGAGATTTACCTAGTTTTTAGAATATATATTTCAGAGCCTCGTAGGGTGTGTTGTTGATTTTTCCGAACCTTCGCGGAAATTGTCGAGTCCGTTTATTTCTTACAGGCCTTGACGTGTTAATGATTTCTGGCTTTCCTGATGGTAGGCAAGCTGTGGTTTTTGAGCTGTAGTAAATCCAGTGGTGTTTAATAAGGAGTGCCTTTTCTGTATGAATGTATCTAAAACTTGTGTAGTAAGGAGAGCCTTACCTGGGTGAATGTTAAGAAGCAGCATGAGCTCTATAGATCGGAGGCACCACCGGGTTTCCCCTGTACCTGTGTTTGCTGCAATAAAATACAGGTTTCTTGCTGACCAGAAACAACTGCGATACTGTAGTCAGTATCATCATTAATACCTTAAAATATAAAGCGTGTCCAGTTACTTTTTTTTTTTTTTTTTTTTGAGACGGAGTTTTGCTCTTTTCGCCCAGGCTGGAGTCCAGTGGCGCGATCTCGGCCCACTGCAACCTCCGCCTCCCGGGTTCAAAGGATTCTCCTGCCTCAGCCTCCCAAGTAGTTGGGATTACAGGCGCCCCCACCACGTCCGGCTAATTTTTTGTATTTTTAGTAGAGACGGGGTTTCATCGTGTTGGCCAGGCTGGTCTCGAACTCCTGACCTCAGATGATCCACCCACTTCGGCCTCCCAAAGTGCAGGGATTTCAGGCATGAGCCCCGCGCCCGGCCCAGTTACTTTTGAATTACCTGAAATACTTTTTTACACAATTGAGTTGATTTCATAGGTAATGACAACAAGAAATGTGCTTTTTGAATATGTAATACCTTTTTCTCTAGTTACGTCTTTTTTTTTTTTTTTTTTTTTTTTTTTTTTTTTTGTCTTTATCCTGGAGGTTTTTCAATTTTGCTGCTTTACTGCAGAAACGAGCTCTGTTAAAGCATGGATTGTTTGCAGAAGGTTTAAATCTTATAGGAGGAAGTGTGGAGAAGTCACTCTTGGCTCCTGCTGAGAAGAGAGGGTTAACTCTTACTCCATATATATCTATTAGAATTTTTCTTTGCTTCCTGCCTGCGGCATTTCACCAGTTAGACCCATCATCGAGTTATTCTGCCTTACTCTACTTCTGCCAGTGCTCCTGCAGTGTTTTGTTTTGTTTACCTTTTAGAGAACAGATAGATAAAGCTTTCGAAATTATCGGCCCCATGCTTCAAACTATTCGTGTTTAAAGTTTTGGGAGGGATGTTTTATGGTTCTTTGAATAATAATGCAGAGACAAAGACAGATTATTAGAGACAAGACAGAATTACCTGTGTTTACCAATAGTAGATCAAATATTTTCTTGCCCAGAGGTAAAATTATAACGTGCAAAAATCAAATATGCTAAGAGTCATCATCAAAGTCTCCCATGTTAAGTATCTGCAGTGTGTCCAGTCATCTCATTGTACCTTAAAATCACCTGAGAAGTAGATTTTTTAATCACTGATTTATAAACGAGAAAACTAAGGCTCAGAAATGTTACTTGCTTAAGGTTACTTAGTAAAATGTGGGGTTAGGATTTGACTTCAGCATTAACTTTGTAAAATAATGATTAATGTACTTGGTATGCCAGTGATATATTCCAAGCATTTCTAATGTGAGAGAACCTATTCTCCACCCTGTTTTAAAACATTTTTACTAAACTATACAAGCATTTTACACTTCCTCACCTTTGGGCTCTGGGGCTTTAACTGTATGGTTCCATCATTTGCAAGAGTAAGTTGGTCCCTGTCCCATCCCTGCTGTGAGGGATCAGAAGTCACAATTAGTTTTTTTCTAGTCAGCAATAATGAGATACAGTGAAGCCAGAATTTTTGACCTCTGCTGTTGTTGCTATTCTGCCTGAACTTATTTCCTTTGTTGATACCTTTTTGAGATGGAGTCTTGCTCTGTTTCCCAGGCTGGAGTGCAGGTTGCAGAGCTATTTTGGCTGCCTGCAACCTCCGCCTGCTGTGTTGAAGTGATTCTCCTGCCTCAGCCACCTGAGTAGCTGGGACTACAGGTGCACGCTACCCCACCCGGCTAATTTTTTGTATTTTTAGTAGAGACAGGATTTCACCGTGTTAGCCAGGATAGTCTCGATCTCCTAACCTCGTGATATGCCCTCCTTGGCCTCCCAAAGTGCTGGGATTACAGGCGTGAGCCACCGCGCCCGGTGATATCCTAAGAGTGAAAAAATGATTGCTTCAGGAGGGCAGTGGTTCAGTTGAAGTGCATTGTGTATAGCTTATATAGTTAAGTGCTTTTGGCTAAAACAACTTCATGCTTTGATGTTTTCTAGTGGAATGGAATTTAACTTTCTAAAATGGTTAAGATTAATTTTAGATGTTTTGTATTTACATTTAAAGAACTTCATTGATCTCATTGTAAACAAAGCGATTTGAGAGAAATATTCGGCAGAGTGGTGCGGGACACAGTGTAAACAGTTTATGCATTGGGCCTTGTTTTCATTTAAGTTCTTATTTCTTTACGGTTAGACTTAGTTTAAGTTTGGTTTATAGGTCAGCTTTAGGAAGAATTGTGAAGTAGGTATCTTTGGCTTTCTCAGCCTTGCTGTCCATTTTCCTGATGTCACTTTGCTTATCTCTTTTCTTCTGACATCCATTATGTAGTGATTTATATTTAGACCTCAGGATAAATTTAAGTAACTGTTAGCTATTCCAGAGATATTTTTATTTTATCCTTTATTTCATGATGTGTAATGAGACTTTTGTTCATATTAAAGGAAATAATTTAGAAAAATGGCTACCTGAGGATATGTTCCATAGATGACTTCTTTAAATTTGCTTGACTGTAGCATTCATTACCATTATTTTCTAAAGTGATCTTTCTGTAGCATAAGCAAATGTCATTCCTCTGCTTTAAAACCCTGCAGTGATATCCCATTGCAATAAGGTAAAGATCTAAATTTCTTTTACATTGGTATATAGGTCCCGTACCATCTGCCCTGCCTGGGGCTTCTTCACATCCTGCTTCCTTCTCATTGTTTAAGATCTAAGCTCAAATATTACCTCTTCAGAAAGACCTTCTTTGATCACCTTATTTCTGTTTTTTTTGTTTTGAGATGGAGTCTTAATAGATTTTTTAAATTACATGTATCTGTTTATTTTATTTTATTGAGACACAGTCTCGCTCTGTTGCCCAGGCTGGAGTACAGTGGTGTGATCTCAGCTTACTGCAACCTCTGCCTTTCAGGTTCAAGTGATTATTGTGCCTCAGCCTCCCAGGTAGCCTGAATTACAGACATGCACCACCATGCCTGGCTAATTTTTGTATTTTTAGTAGAGATGGGGTTTCACCATGTTGGCCAGGCTGGTGTTGAATTCCAGATCTCAGGCGATCCCCCTGCCTTGGCCTCCCAAAGTGCTGGGATTACAGGTGTGACCCGCTGAGCATGCTGCCTGACTAATTTTTGTATTTTTAGTAGAGACAGGGTTTCACCTTTTTGGCCACACTAGTCTGGAACCCCTGATCTCAGGTGATTCACCCGCCTTGGCCTCCCAAAGTGCTGGAATTACAGGTGTTAGCCACTGCATCCAGCCTCACCTTATTTTAAGTAATGCCTTCAGTTGCTGTTGTATCATCTTATTTTCAATATATGATATTACCCTGTTTGTTACACGTTTATGGCTTCCCTCCACCAGATGACAGGGCTGTCTTGTTTGCTACCCTGTCCCCAAACAACTAGAATAGTGCTGGCATACAGTTAGCAATCAGTAAATATTTGTCAACATAATGTTGAGAAATAGCTAATCAAGAACTTAAGGAACAACAGAATTGTTTTAATTTCTGTTTATCTGAAGGAAGCATTGATAATTTAGTGAAAGAAATTACAGATATAATAGTTGGAAGTATATGGATTTGATGTGCAACTTTCCCAGATTATCATTTCTTTTTTTTTTTTTTTTTTTTGAGACGGAGTTTCGCTCTTGTTACCCAGGCTGGAGTGCAATGGCGCGATCTCGGCTCACCGCAACCTCCGCCTCCTGGGTTCAGGCAATTCTCCTGCCTCAGCCTCCTGAGTAGCTGGGATTACAGGCACGCGCCACCATGCCCAGCTAATTTTTTTTTGTATTTTTAGTAGAGACGGGGTTTCACCATGTTGACCTGGATGGTCTCGATCTCTTGACCTTGTGATTCACCTGCCTTGGCCTCCCAAAGTGCTGGGATTACAGGTATGAGCCACTTCACCTGGCCAAATTTTTGTCTCTTTATAAAGACAGGGTCTTTCCATGTTGCCCAGGCTGAGCTCCTGGGCTCAAGCTATCTGTCTGCCTTGGCCTCCCAAAGTGGTAGGATTACAGGCATGAACCACTGGGCCCAGCCTTTCTTTCCCATTTTTAATGTAAAATGGGAATCAATATGGAAAAGTATAAAAACACAGGCTATTAGAATTAGGCCTATGTTTACATGTTAACTCCAGTCACTTTTTGCTTAAACTGCAAGCCTCAGTTTTTCATCTATAAGTAGTTCTCCGCTTCACATAGAAAACATTTAAATTATTTATTATTTATTTATGATGATAAAAATTATTAGGATGGTTATGCAGATAAAGATAGTTTCAAGATCTGGAGTATTCAAATTAATTACATCAGAATTTTGTTTTGGGCACGGTGCTGGAAATTATATTCCCAGATTATGAGAGACAAATTGGACCAGCCTCTCTAGTAAATTAGCTTATGCTCTGAAGAACTAGTAGGACAAAATGGAAAATATTTTTTCATGACATCCATTTTGTCTTTCTTTTGAGACAGATTCTTGCTCTGTTGCCCAGGCTGGAGTGCAGTGGCATGATCTTGGCTTACTGCAACCTCCGCCTTCCGGGTTCAGGTGATTCTCCTGCTTCAGCCTCCCTAGTAGCTGGGATTACAGGTGTGTGCCACCACACCTGGCTAATTTTTGTATTTTTAGTAGAGATGGAGTTTCACCAGGTTAGCCAGGCTGGTCTGGAACTTCTGACCTCAAGTGATCCATCCACCTCAACTTCCCAAAGTCCTGGGATTATAGGCATGAGCCACTTCGCCCAGCCATCCATTCTGTCTTGTTTCTAACTGTTGAATGGTTTGGTTTGTTCAGGTCTGAGAGTTTAAGTGAGTTTCTGCAGGAAAAGTAAAAGAGTGATTGTTAATTAATTCTAGAGCAGAAAATCTGTTAAGGTTTTCTTTCAGCTATTCTATTCTATTCTTTTTTTGAGACAGGATCTCACTCTGTCACCCAGGCTGGAGTGGAGTGGTGTGATCACAGCTCACTGCAGCCTCTGCCTCCTCGGCTCAAGTGATCTTCCCACCTCAGCCTCCTGAGTAGCTGGGACTGTAGGTGCACATCACCACACACAGCTAATTTTTTTGTGTTTTTTGTAGAGGTGGGTTTTGCCATGTTTCCCAGGCTGGTCTTGACCTCCTAATCTCAAGCAACCCTCCCTCTTTGGCTTTCCAAAGTGCTGGGATTACAGACTCATCTTAGCTATTTTTGATAGAAACTTTAAATATGTGTAAAAATAGAAGGGTAATGACCCCCCTTTCTACTGATCTCCCCACTTCAGTAGTTATCACTTAGTCTTTTTTCATCTATTTCCTTTCCCTCCATACTTTGAAGTAAATCTCAATGCACTGGTATGTTGTTCACAAATGAAACATATAAACATAGACTAGAAAAAAAAAATCTTTTCAGATATGATTTTTTTTTTTTGGCAGAGAATTTACAAAGTACCGTTACCATTTTTATCTGTTGGTTTCTCAGTTTGGATCTCAAGATCCTTAGGTGGACCATGAAGCTGGTAATAATTTTATACCTAACTTTTGTTAAGTGCTTAGTATGTGCCAGGCACTGTTCTCTAAGGATTTTACACATACTAATTCATTCAGTTGTCACAACTCTTTTACGTAGGTATTATTATGATCTCCATTTTACAGATCAGAAAACAGGCATCAAGATGTTAAGTAACTTGCTCATGGTTACAGAGCTAATAGATGGTGGAGATGGAGACAGAATTCAAACCCAGCCATTCTTGATCTACAAGTATATACTCACCCACTGTCCTACATGAGCTTTCCTATTCATATTTTCTACAGTGCAAGAAAAGTTTGATAGCTTGCTTATTTATTCAGGATTTAGACTATATAGATTAATTAGAATGTCAAGATTTTAAATTCTTGTGTTTTTTTTTCTCTTCTCTGTGACAGAACTATAGTGATTTGAAGTTCTGATATGTATTTATTTATGGTTTTGATTAATTTAAAAAGGGAAAACAAGTGGAACATAAGTGTGTGGTGGCACACACCTGTGGACCCAGCTACTCAGGAGGCTGAGGCAGGAGAATCACTTGAACCCAGGAGATGGAGGTTGCAGTGAGCCAGGATTGTGCCAGCCTGGGCAACACAGCAGACTCTGTCTCAAAAAAAAAGGAACATAATTATTGAAGCTATTATCTGGGTAAAAACCTTTCTAAGTATGAGGTTCATTTAGGTTGATGACATGTAGAATGTAACATCATTGCCATAGGCATACAGCTTTTTAATCACATATCATTTGTAAACAAATTAGTAATACAGGTGGGCTAGATACAGACCCTAACTTTGAGTTCTAAGATGAAATTTGCTTATAAATCCCTGGTTTACATTCAGTTTTTTCAGTATTTATTGCATACCTACTGTGCCAGGAACTGTTTAGGCACAGGGGATACAGCAGGTGAACAGAATGAACAAAAATTTTTGTCTTGACAGAGCTTAAAATTTGGCCACAAGTGGCGGTGCACACCTGTGGTTTCAGCTACTTGGGAGGCTGAGGCAGGAGGTTGCAATGAGTTAGGATCGTGCCAGCCTGGGCAACAGAGCGAGTCTCCATCTCAAAAGAGAAAACACACACACACACACACACACACACACACACACACACACACACACACACACAGACAGCATATACTCTAGTAAGGGGAGACAGACAACAAACAAAATAAATAAATAAAACATTAAATATAATAGAAGGTGATAAATTCTCTAGAAAAACAAAGTAGGGCCAGGCATGGTGGCTCACACCTGTAATCCCACCACTTTGGGAGGCCGAGGTGGGTGGATTACCTGATGTCAGAAGTTTGAGACCAGCTTGCCAAACATGGCAAAACTCCATCTCTATTAAAAATACAAAAAAAAAATTAGCTGGGTGTGTGGCATGTGCCTGTAATCCCAGCTACTTGGGAGGCTGAGGCAGGAGAATCACTTGAACCCAGGCGGCGGAGCTTGCAGTGAGCCAAGATCCTGCCACTGCACTTTAGCCTGGGCGACAAGACCCAGACTTTGTGTCAAAAAAAGAAAAATAGGCCAGGCGCGGTGGCTCAAGCCTGTAATCCCAGCACTTTGGGAGGCCGAGGCGGTTGGATCATGAGGTCAAGATACCGAGACCATCCTGGTCAACATGGTGAAACCCCATCTCTACTAAAGATACAAAAAATTAGCTGAGCATGGTGGCGCGTGCCTGTAATCCCAGCTACTCAGGAGGCTGAGGCAGGAGAATTGCCTGAACCCCGGAGGCGGAGGTTGCAGTGAGCCGAGATCGCGCCATTGCACTCCAGTCTGGGTAACAAGAGCGAAACTCCGTCTCAAAAAAAAAAAGAAAAATAGAAAGCAGGGAAGGGGAAAACAGAGGGGTGTGCAGTTTTACATTAAAATAGTAAGGGAAAGGCCGGGCGTGGTGGCTCACACCTGTAATCCCAGCACTTTGGGAGTCCAAGGCGGGTGGATCACGAGGTCAAGAGATCGAGACCATCCTGGTCAACATGGTGAAACCCTGTCTCTACTAAAAATACAAAAAATTAGCTGGGCATAGTGGTGCGCGCCTGTAATCCCAGCTACTCAGGAGGCTGAGGCAGGAGAATTGCCTGAACCCAGGAGGCGGAGGTTGCAGTGAGCCGAGATCGCACCATTGCACTCCAGCCTGGGTAACAAGAGCGAAACTCCGTCTAAAAAAAAAAATAAATAAAATAGTAAGGGAAGACCTCACTGAAAAGGTGACATTTGAGTAGGGAGGTACGATACTAAGTAATATAGACATGAGGGTATAAGGTGGGAATGTTCGATACTAAGTGAACAGAAAAAACAAAAGTCCTGAGGTTAGAGTGTGCCTGGTGAGTTTAGGAAGTAGTAAGAAAGCTTCTGTGGCTGCAGAAAAGTAGTTAAAATGGAGATTAGCGGATGAGTTCAAAGAGATTATGGTGGGTGATGTTGGGGAGGGGAAAAATGGAATTCACCAGGGGTTTTATAGGCATTGTAAGGACTTTGGGTTTTTTTTTTTGAGACGGAGTTTCGCTCTTGTTACCCAGGCTGGAGTGCAATGGCGCGATCTCGGCTCACTGCAACCTCCGCCTCCTGGGTTCAGGCAATTCTCCTGCCTCAGCCTCCTGAGTAGCTGGGATTACAGGCACGCGCCACCATGTCCAGCTAATTTTTTGTATCTTTAGTAGAGACGGGGTTTCACCATTTTGACCAGGATGTTCTCGATCTCTTGACCTCGTGATCCACCCGCCTCGGCCTCCCAAAGTGCTGGGATTACAGGCTTGAGCCACCGCGCCCGGCCTAGGACTTTGGTTTTTATTCAAAGTGAGATGGGGATCCATTTGAGCAGAAGGGGAGTTTGGCTTTTGTTGCCCAGGCTAGAGTGCAGTGGCGTGATCTTGGCTCACTGCAGCCTCCACCTCCCGGGTTCAAGTGATTCTCCTGTCTCAGCCTTTGGAGTAGCTGGGATTACAGGCACTTGCCACTACGTCCAGCTAATTTTTGTATTTTTGGTAGAGACAGGGTTTCATCATATTGGTCAGGCTTGTCTCGAACTCCTGATATCAGGTGATCCGCCCGCCTCAGTCTCCCAAAGTTCTGGGATTACTGGTGTGAGCCACTGCACCTGGCACTCATTTGTTTTGTTTGTTTGTTTGTTTTGAGACGGAGTTTCGCTCTTGTTACCCAGGCTGGAGTGCAGTGGCACGTTCTCAGCTCACCACAACCTCCACCTTCTGGGTTCAAGCAATTCTTCTGCCTCAGCCTCCTGAGTAGCTGGGATTACAGGCACGCACCACCATGCCCAGCTAATTTTTGTATTTTTAGTAGAGATGGGGTTTCACCTTATCGACCAGGATGGTCTCGATCTCTTGACCTCGTGATCCACCTGCCTTGGCCTCCCAAAGTGCTGGGATTATAGGCGTGAGCCACCGCGCCCAGCCTCATTTGTTTTTAAAAGGGTATTCTGGTTGCTGCTGAAACACGGATACCAATTAGATGACTGTTGTAATCCAGTGTAAAATATTGATGGCTTAGACCAGGTTATGGCCAGTGGAAGTGATATGTAATTTAATTCTAGATCTATTTTGAAAGTAGGTCCAGCCAGATTTCTGTATGGATTAAATGTGGGGTGAGAGAGGAGGAGAATAATCAAGAATGACTTCTTTTTTTTTTTTTTGCCTGAGCAACTAGAAGGATTAGAGTTGACATTTATTGATAGGGGGAAGGCTGTGAGTAGAGCAGATTTTGGGAAGAAGATGAGAAATTTAGTTTTGGATGTTAGGTTTGGGTTGTCTATTTTGAGAAATCTTTTTAAAGATATAAGTCACAAAAAATACTCAAAGTATACAATTCAATTGTTTTAATATATTCATAGAGTTGTGCAGCAATCACCACAGGGTGTCTAGTATATGGATTGTTTTTAGAGCAGGAAGCTGAAAGAGGTGAACTAGAGAGAGTGTAGGCAGGGGAGTAAGTCTAGTAAGATAGAGTGGCAAGTACAGATAGAGAAGAGGTCCAGAGAGAAGGCTGTGGTATTATGAAATCTATATTTGGTCTCTATCCCTTTCCTGGCATACTGCTTCAGAAATCCTCCGATCTTCAGAGTGATGTGTCATTTTATATGCTACTGAGTCGACTGAGGGCGTCCCCTGGGTAGCCTAAGGATGGAGAAAGAAAAAAACTGGTCACTGGAAAGAACAAGGCAGGATTAGAGGTTGTGACTTTCCGCCCTACCCTCTAACATTTGGGGAGGGGTAAAGGGCTAAAGGGGTAAATTGAACACCAGTGGCCAATAGTTTAATAAATTATGCCTTCATAAAACTTCCATAAAATTCCAAAAGGATTGGTTTCGGGAAGCTTCTAGCCAGCCAAACATATGGAGGTGCTTGGAGGTTGGCATGCCCAGAGAGGACGTGGAAGCTCTGCATCCCCAGCCCTACCTTGCCCCGTCCATCTCTTCATCTGGTGTTCATTGGTGTCCTTTGTTAGGTCCTTTATAATCAACCAGTAAACATGTTTCTCTGAGTTCTGTGAGCTCTTCAAGCAAATTAATGGAACCCAAGAAGGGGGTTGTGTAAACTCCCGATTTATGGTGGCTGTGTCAGAGCAAATGTTAAAACAACCTGAGGTCTGTGATTGGCATGGGAAGTAGGGGGCAGTCTTTCGAGACTGAGCACTCAGTTTATGGGATCTGATGCTATCCTTCAGTGTCAGAATTGAATTGGAGGGTATCTAGCTGGTGTTCGTTGCAGAATTGCATGCTTGGTGTATGTGGGAAAACCCTCACACATTTGGTCAAATAAGTCTTTGTTTGTTGAGTGAGAATATAGGAAAAGCACTTTGTTTATTCCTCAGAAGGCTGTTAGGGCGTTCTGCTACTTTAGAAGACTCTACTTAGTTGGTCTAGTGTATTCTTGGCTTAGGTTCTTTTTGAGGTTCAGGGTAAACTTTGTCTCAGACCCCCAAAGAGGTAAAATCTATTTTAATCTCTTGGATATTTTTACTCTTGGTTTAGGCTTAATGGCATTTCTGGATTCATTGAGCAGGAGCTCTGTTATAATTGCATTATTATCCATCCTCTCTCCCCCTCTTTAGATGCCTAAGTCACCTTTTTTTCATTCCATTGCTCTACATTCATGGAGTTATAGGTGGTATTTTTCCAGGTTTCCTGGCAATGTTTCAAAACATGGAACTCTCTTAATTATCAGCTATAATTATTGTAATGGTATATATTAAGCCTTTTTGTCTGTATTATGAGACTTACCAAGCAGTTGTTATGTTCTTCCTTTGAGTTGCTTTGTCTCTCACAGCAGAAGGGTGATTTCATCTATGGCCTTAGGTGAGTTTGAAGCAATATGTAAAACATAGTTTTGCTGTAACAAATTCCATAGTAAGCTAAATGGTAAATTTTGTCGCAAATAAACATTCTGATAATTCAAAGTGTGAAACACTACTGACAAACTCCACATGGTTCTGTGGCATGGAGATACCTTGAAAGGAACATTACGATGGCAATGGAAAAACACTAATATTAAAATTTGCCCACAATGGCAATGGAAAACCAGTAATATTAAAATTTGCTCACACAGGCCACCCCAGAATTACTTTAATGTTAGTTTTGTCTGTAGAGAAGGGAAGAGTGTATGTATGTGTATAATTCTATGGGGGGTAGAGGCTTACTGATTTTATTCTTTTGTTGTTGTTGTTCACTTACTCGGGTTGAATGACTTTACTCTTAATGATTTGGCTTCCTGCCTTTCACAAACTGAAAAATAATACTTGTATTAAAATTCTTTCTTCTGTCTAGGCTTTTGTTAGTTATGTTCTTCTTTTTCCTCCCACTTTTTCCAAGTGTTTATTGTTTTATAACAGTACTCTTAAAAGTCAAAAGGGGAGATTTTGGTCAGTTGTTTTAAAATTTCAACTGAGAATTAAGGATATATGAAGTTTAATTTATTGAAGGAACTCAGAGAACCTAATAAAAATTACCCAAGGACAGAACAATGTACAAACCAGCTTGACTGATTTTTCTCATCTCTTTGTCAAGGAAACAAAAAGTAGTTGTGTTTGTAGTGATTTCAGATTCCACTGCCCCCACAGATATTAATTGTAGGACACTGGAGGAATGTACATCTTAGGGAGAATGTACTAGAACCTAGTTACTCCTTTTGAGAAAAGGCAACAATTCCATCTGTGCTTTGAAACATTAAAGCTTTTCTGGCTAAGATAAAGATAGTTTTAAAAAATGCTTCCTTCTTTTTCTTTTGTTTAGAGAAATACTGAAATAGAGGCTCCTTGATGAAAGAAATAAAATGTTTAGTTTGCTGGGCTTACATTTTACTAGTAGTTTGATTGAGGCCTTGATCTCTCCCTCATCTGTCTTTCTTCACTTTACTCTCTTATAATTAATTTCACTTACTTGCACTTTCTAGTTCTTTGGAATCCATTAGCAGAGAGAGTGGTTTTTTTTTTTTTTGAGACGGAGTTTCGCTCTTGTTACCCAGGCTGGAGTGCAATGGCACGATCTCAGCTCACCGCAACCTCCGCCTCCTGGGTTCAGGCAATTCTCCTGCCTCAGCCTCCTGAGTAGCTGGGATTACAGGCACGCGCCACCATGCTCAGCTTATTTTTTGTATCTTTAGTAGAGATGGGGTTTCACCATGTTGACCAGGATGGTCTCGATCTCTTGACCTCGTGATCCACCCGCCTCGGCCTCCCAAAGTGCTGGGATTACAGGCTTGAGCCACTGTGCCCGGCCCCGAGAGTGTTTCTTTATTACCCTTTAGTAAAAGTTGCACTGTGAAAGGAAAAAAGGATCTTTTAATGTTTGGAATTATAACTTAACATTTTTTGTTTTAAAAAACCTAGGCTGCATCCTGAGCTGTTTTTTTGTTCCTTTACCATCATGATAGTTTTAGAGTATAGCATGATACAGTCTTTTAAAATGATGATCTTTGTGTCCAGGAGGCAGTGTTACTTGAATAATTAAAATTCTCTTATAATATGTTATGTCCAAAGATACAGAATCAGAAAATGAACTTAGAATTATTGAGTGCTGGATGGGCATGGTGGCTCGAGCCTGTAATCCCAGCACTTTGGGAGGCGAAGGTGAGCGTATCACCTGAGGGTCAGGAGTTTGAGACCAGCCTGGCCAACATGGTGAAACCCCATCTCTACCAAAAATTAGCCAGGCGTGGTTGCACATGCTTTTAATGCCAGCTACCTGGGAGGCTGAGGCAGGAGAATTGCTTGAACCCAGGAGGCAGAGGTTGCAGTGAGCTAAGATTGTGCCATTGCAGTCCAACCTGGTCAACAAGAGCGAAAGTCCATCTCAAAAAAAAAGGAAATATTGAGGGCTTCCTCTATGTAAACCTCTGTACTAGGTGCTGAAAGAGATGGAATTATAAGGAACTTAACATTTAGTAACTAAGATAGGAATTGAACCAATATAACTGGTTCTGGGAAGTATGATAATAAGTTTTATATGCTAAAACAGTTTAGAATAGTTACTGAGGATACTTACTAGCTATTATACACTTATTACCTATAATCTGGATATCAGCTCTGCAAGATATGAATTTATGAATTTATAAAAGATAAATTTATAACAGATGAATTTATAAGTTTATGAAAAAATTATTTGAGTCTCAGAGAAGTAAATTGATTATTTTGGGGAAATTGTCAGAACATTTATAGTGTAGAAACAGAAAGCCATACCTGGTTTTAGGGTGGCCAAGCATAAACTTAATTTTGTTTCTGTTTTATATAAGCAGTAGGTGAAGGTAAGTGGGAGAAAGAAAAGAAATATGGTGGATTCAAAGCCCAAGTTGCTTGCAAGTCTGCTGTTGTTACTTAATAATGTTCTGAAATTTCCAGTCATTAATGCAGTTAATTTTACAAACATATCGCTAACAGTTTAGTAAGAAAATAACATTTACTGAGTTCATATTATGTGGTTTCATGTAATATAACAATTCATTAGTTAATATATTATTTTTATTACTGAGTAAATCTATAAGTGATACTTATGTAAATTACACTGGTAACACATAAAATAATAAACTCTTTAAATGCTCGGTGAGGTTAAAATAACTTGTTCAAGGTACATAGCTAATGAACAACAGAGCCAGGTTTCAAACTTAAGCAGTCTTGACTCCAAGGCCTGCACTTTACCACTATGGTAGACGGCTTCCTGCTTCTTTCAAAGTATATTGATATTTTATGGTGTTCCATGGATAGTGTGGTATATGCAGGATGAAAGTTCCCAAACAGCCTTGTGCCTGCCCATTCTCATAAAGAAGCAAGTAGGAGAACCCACATGCCTTCTTTCAAGCCAGACATTAAACAGATTTGCAAAAATGTAAAACAGTTTACTCCCACTAAATTTTTGTTTTACAAAATATAGTTATTTTTAATTAAGAAATAATGTATTGGCTAGACGCGGTGGATCCTTTGAGATCAGGAGTTTGAGATCAGCCTGGCCAACATAGAGAAACCCCATCTCTACTAAAAGTACAAAAATTAACTGGGCATAGTGGCACATGCCTGTAATCCCAGCTACTTGGGTGGCTGAGGCAGGA
Organism: Saguinus oedipus; assembly: GCA_031835075.1. Lineage (NCBI taxonomy): Eukaryota > Metazoa > Chordata > Mammalia > Primates > Cebidae > Saguinus > Saguinus oedipus. Next base: position 3,960,149 of record CM063190.1, read on the forward strand.
GAATCACTTAAACCCTGGGAGGTGGAGGTTGCGGTGAGCTGAGATTGCACCATTGCACTCCAGCCTGAGTAACAAAGAGTGAAGATCCATCTCAAAAAAAAAAAAATACATACATATATACTGCCTTGTTGGCCTGGTGGGGTGGCTCACACCTGTAATCTTAGCACTTTGGGAGGCCGAGGTGGGCAGATTACGAGGTCAGGAGTTTGAGACCAGCCTGACTAACATGGTGAAACCCTGACTCTACTATAAATACAATAATTTGCCAGTTATGGTGGCACGTGCCTGTAATATCAGGCACTCAGGAGCCTGAGGCAGTAGAATCGCTTGAATCAGGGAGACGGAGGTTGCAGTGAGCCAAGATCATGCCCAGCCTGGGTGACAGAGCAAGACTCCATCTTAAAAAAAAAAAAAAAAGATACTGCCTTATTTATTTATTGAGACCCATGTTCCCCCTGACCCCCAGATAGAATGTAAATCACTAACAGCAGATCATTTTTGTTCACCGCTGCATCCTCAGCACCTAGAAAAAGGCATAAAACATAGAAGGCAGTTCTGATTGGCATTGACAAAGAACATAGTTCTGATTGGCAGGGTGTGCTGACTCATGCCTGTAATTCCAGTGCTACGGGAATCCAAGGTAGGAGGATTGTTTGAGCCCAGGAGTTGGAGACCAGCCTGGGCAACATACTGAGACCTCACATCTCTGCAAAAAAAAAAAAATTAGGTTACCTGCGGTTCTGGCTACTCAGGAGGCTGGAGCTACACTGAACTGTGATTGTGCCACTGCACTTCAGCCTGGACAACAGCAAGACCCTGGCTCAAAAAACACAAAAGTGCTTAATCAATTAATCTTTCTTAAGTGTGACCCCAGACTACACGTCAAGAACTGCTGCAGCAGGGCACAATTGTTTGTTAGATTTATGTATGTAGGGAGACTTACTGTATTGTGCTGTTGTATGGTGATTAGATGGTAAAGCACATGGGCTTTGATCTCAAATAGACGTTATGTTTGCTACTAACCTCTTAAAGCTTTTAAATAGGCATAATGATAGTATTACTCACCTTATATGATTGTTGGTGGGATTAAATAAGGTACTTAATATGAAATGCTTTGCAAACTACCTGACATTCACAAAATTCATCAAATGGTAACTTGTCATTTAAAATACAATTATAATATACAGTTATTATGACATGTTTTATCCAAGCCTGTCTGCATAAGCTTTAAAATTTTCCAATTAATCCTACATACTCTATGTGAAATGTTAAGGTTAATAATCCAAAGGAGTAGACGTGGAATTTCTTTTTTTTTTTGAGATGGAGTTTTGCTCTGTCACCCAGGCTGAAGTGCAGTGGCATAATCTCAGCACTTTGCAACCTCTGCCTCCTGGGTTCAAGCGATTCTCCTGCCTCACTCTCTCGAGTAGCTGGGACTACAGGTGCCCACCACAACATCCGGCTAATTTTTGTGTTTTTTTTTAGTAGACATGGGATTTCACTATACTGGCCAAGCAGGTCTCGAACTCCTGAGCTTGTGATCCACCTTGGCCTCCCAAAGTGCTGGGATTACAGGCATGAGCCACTGTGCCTGGCTGACATGGATTTTTTTTTTAGCCTTACTAATACTAGTGGATAGCAGAAGAACATATAATTTGGAAACTGTTTGCCTATTTTGATTATTTCAAGGACCTATTCATATAGCAACATCTTGCAGTTCCAGAAATTCATGGGGAACATAAGAATTTTTCATGTTTTTGTAACTTTTTTTTTAGATGGAGTCTGTCTGGCTCCGTCGCTCAGGCTGCATGCAGTTTCGATCTTGGCTCTGCCTCCTGGGTTCAAGTGATTCTCCTGCCTCAGCCTCTTGAGTAGTTGGGATTACAGGTGCCCACCACCTCACCTGGCTAATTTTTGTATTTTTTAGTAGAGATGGGGTTTCACCAGGTTGCTCTCGAACTCCTGACCTCAGACTATCTGCCTGCTTCAGCCTCACAAAGTGCTGTGATTACAGGCATGAGCCACCGCGCCTGGCTTATAGCTATTGTGTTAATATAAAAATGCATCTGTTGGGTGTACTGATACTTGCCTGTACTCCCAGCTACTGGAGAGTCTGAAGTGGGAGGATCACTTGAGGCCAGGAGTTGGAGGCCACAGTTCACACTGATCGTGCCTGTTAAAAGCCACTGAACTCCAGACTGGTCAATATAGCAAGACACCGTTTCTAATTTTTAGAAGTAAATGAATAAGAGATGAGACAAGGTTTCACCATGTTGCCTAGGCTGGTCTTGAACTGCTGGGCTCAAGCAGTCTGCCCACCTCAACCCTCCCTCTCCCAGAATCCCAGGATTACAAGAGTGAGCCACTGTGCCTGGCTGGGATTTTTAACTTTAATTTTTTCATTGACCACTAGTGATCAATTATTATTTTTTTTGAAACAGTCTCATTCTGTCACCAGACTGTAATGTAATGGGTAGTGGTGCAATCATGGCTCACTGCAGCCTTGACCTCCTGGGCTCAAGTGAGCTTCCCATCTCAGCCTCCTAACTAGGACTATGGGTGCAGGCCGCCACATTCAGCTAGCTAATTTTTTTTTTTTTTTTTGAGACGGAGTTTCGCTCTTGTTACCCAGGCTGGAGTGCAATGGCACGATCTCAGCTCACTGCAACCTCCACCTCCTAGATTCAAGCGATTCTCCTGCCTCAGCTTCCTGAGTAGCTGGGACTACAGGCACGTGCCATTATGCCCAGCTAATTTTTTTTGTATTTTTAGTAGAGATGGTGTTTCACCATGTTGACCAGAATGGTCTCGATCTCTTGACCTCGTGATCCACCCGCCTCGGCCTCCCAAAGTACTGGGGTTATAGGCGTGAGCTACCACGCCCGGCCTTCAGCTAGCTAACTTTTAAAATTTTTTGTAGAGATGGTGTCTTGCTATGTTGCCCAGGCTGGTCTCAAACTCCTGGACTCAAGCCATCGTTCTTGCCTTGGCCTCCCAAAGTGCTAGGATTACAGGTGTGAGCCATGGCACCTGGCCTCAAGGAAAATATTATTATTATTATTATTATTACTATTATTATTATTTTGAGACAGAGTCTTGCTCTGTCTTCCAGGCTGCAGTGTGGTGGTGTGATCTCAGCTCGCTACAAACTCCACCTCCCAGGTTTAAGTGATTCTCCTGGCTCAGTTTACCAAGTAGCTGGGATTATAGACACATGCCACCACGCCTGACTAATTTTTGTATTTTTAGTAGACATAGGGTTTCACCATATTGGCCAGGCTGGCCTCGAACTCCTGACCTCAGGTGATCCACCCACCTCAGCCTTACAGAGTGCTGGGATTACAGGCGTCAGCCACTGTGCTCAGCCAAAGAAGAGATTTTAAGGAGACATCAATATTCTTGATGTCACTGGATTTTTAAAAACAAATAATAGAAATAAGGAGTATAAAAAATCTTCACTAGATCAGCATAGACCAAATATTTATCATATTTTCGTGTAATTTTAAGAGATAGGACCTTGCCGTGTTGCTCAGGTGGGCCTCAAACTCCTGGGCTCAAGCTGTCCTTTCACCTTAGCCTTCTGATAAATATTTTCAATTTAAATTTAAGACATTTTCAAAAGAAAATTTTATATTATGGCACACATTTTGGATGATGTTTCATTTTAAGAAGACTTTAAAAACCTGATAATAGAAAAGTGAAGAGCTTTTGAAATACATTTATAGGATATCCCCACACATACATACTATTTTTAGTATCTACTAGGATAAGAATTCATTTCTATCCTCTTAGGCTTCTCAGATTGCCATATGTAGCACATATGCATAAACTGACAGATGTGATAAGATATGGAGAAAATACACCATACTATAGTAGTGAACAAAAATAACAGTACAGATTTGTACTTTGTACAACAGAATTTCTCAAAAAGTGATGATAGTTTAAGCGTTCACTGTCAAAGTTTAAGAACTACCAAATTAAAGTTAAACCTGCTTTTATGCTGCTGGACTTTAGTGCCCTTAATAAAAGGATCCATGAGTTTCTAGAGGGGGTAGGTAGGATATTCAGCATTTTCCAGACTTATTTGACCATGGAATCCCTTTCTTTTTTAACCATCTCATGTGACTAATGTTTCCTGGAACATGCTTGGGGAAAACTTTGGTAATGTCAGTGTTTCTGGGAAAATCCCAGTTGCAGAGCAGAGAGTACCAATTTATATTTGTATACAGGAAGAAAGGCTTCATGGAGGAAATGGTTTTTCAAAAACTATGTGAAACAGGTGAAAGAAGACATCCTATATATAAGCAGAAGCGTGAAAGAATCAGAGAAGAGTGATAACCAGAAGGTACACATGCATAGCGAAGTTAGAATAGGAAAGACAAAGAGAAGGATAAAAGGCATGATTTTTTTTTTTGGAGACAGAGTTTCAATTTTCTTAGCCAGGCTGGAGTACAGTGGCACAGTCTCTGCTCACTGCGACATCTGCCTCCTACTGCCTCAGCCTCCCAGTAACTGAGATTACAGGCACCTGTCACCATGCCTGGCTAATTTTTGTGTGTGTATTTTTAGTAGAGATGAGGTTATTTAGCCTGTTGGCCAGGCTAGTCTTGAACTCCTGACCTCAGATAATCCACCTGCCTCGGCCTCCCAAAGTGCTAGGATTACAGATAACGAGCCACCACACCCAGCCAAAAGGTGTGACATTTTAGACATAAGGGTGGTGGTAAGGGCGTATATTTAAAAGAAGATAACTAGCTGAGTGTGATGATGGCATGTGAAGTCCCAACTAGTTGGGAGACTAAGGCAGAAAGATCACTCAGCCCAGGAGTTAATGACTATAAAGCATGATGATTCTGGCTGTGAATAGCTACTGCATTCCAGCCTGGGCAACATAGCAAGACCCATCTCTTAAAAAAAGAGTAATTACATGTACATACAAAAGCTGCAGTAAATGGTGATTTTAACATTGAACCAAGATTACTTTTTGTAATACTAGTATTACTATAACATTTGGGTTTTATTCAAAGCCTTTGAAATTCATAAAATTGAAATGAAGTCAAGGAAGTGGCTGGGCATGTGGTGGCTCATGCCGTAATCTCAGCACTTTGGGAGTCTGAGGTGGGAGGACTACATGAGCCTAGGAGTTTGAGATCAGCTGGGGCAACATAGTAAGACACCATATCTACCTCCCCCACCAAAAAAAATTCAGTCAGGCATGGTGGCATGCACCTGTAGTCCCGAGTACTTGGGAGGCTGAAACAATTGCTTGAACCCAGGAGGTCAAGGCTGCAGTGAGCCATGATTGTGCCACTACACTCTAGCTTGGGCAGCAAAGCAAGATCCTGCCTCTGAATAAATAGATAACATATTTAATCTTTTAAGAATTATCATTCTAGAATATCAAATAAAAATATATGTTTACAAAACTAAATATTAAGTATAGATTATCATAATATAAATCATTAGCTGCTACTGGCTTTGCCACATCCGTTGACTTTGGTCTTTTTGTCAGAGGTACCCTTAATGTTGTCGATGTAGCTGTTTAGGTTGGACTCCAGTATCTTCTTGCCATGTTTAACCCCCCTGAGTAGTGCTTTCAGAAGTGTCTCTGTTGAGCTGTTCAGAATTGTGTTTCTCTTGGCAAACCTAGCAAAGATGCCCTAATAGAAGTCTAAATTCTTTCTTTCTCCAAGGAGAAATCCTTTGTTACAGAGAGGTTTTTTTCCCCTTAGGTGCATATTCTCGGTCTTTTTTTTCTTTTCTTTTTTTTTGTCAGAGTCTTGCTCTGTTGCCAGGCTGTAGTACAGTGGCGAGATCTCAGCTCACTACAACCTCCACCTCCCCGGTTCAGGCGATTCCCCTGCCTCAGCCTCCTGAGTAGCTGGGACTACAGCTGGGACTACACCACACCTGGCTAATTTTTTTTTTTAAGTTTTAGTAGAGACAGGGTTTCACCATTTTGGCCAGGATGACCTCTATCTCTTGACCTTGTGATCTGCCTGGCTTGGCCTCTCAAAGTGCTGGGATTACAGGTGTGAGCCCGGCCATTCTCAGTCTTTTAAGTAGGTGGTGACAAGGATAGACGGGAATGAGTTAGGAGAGTTTCCTGAGTTGAGTAATAAATCATAGTAAATAGGGTAAGGGTGAAGTTTGTATTGAAAGTGAGAGGGATGTGGTACATTATTAGGTAGAGAAGACATTAAGATGAGAAAGATAGGCCGGTTTCAGTGGCTCACGCCTGTAATCCCAGCACTTGGGAGGCCGAGGTGGGCAGACCACCTGAGGTCGGGAGTTTGAGACCAGCCTGACCAACATGGAGAAACTCCATCTCTAGTAAAAATACAAAAGATTAGCCGGGCATGGTGCCACATGCCTGTAATCCCAGCTACTCGGGAGGCTGAGGCAGAAGAATCACTTGAACCCAGGAAGTGGAGGTTGCACTGAGCCAAGATCAGGCCACTGCACTCCAGCCTGGGCAACAAGAGCGAAGCTTCGTCTCAAAAACAAAGATAAGAAAGATAAATAAAGCTGATTTTGTATTGTGCCAACAAAAATACTGTATTTTTTGAGACAGAGTTTTACCCTTCTTGCCCAGGCTGGATTGCAATGGTGCAATCTTGGCTCACCACAGCCTCCGCCTCCTGGGTTCAAGCAATTCTCCTGCTTCAGCCTCCCGAGTAGCTGGGATTACAGGCATGCGCCACCTTGCCCAGCTAATTTTGTATTTTTAGTAGAGACGGGGTTTATTCATGTTGGTCAGGCTGGTCTCAAACTCCCAACCTCAGATGATACACCACCTTGGCCTCCCAAAGTGCAGGGGTTACAGGCTTGAGCCACCGTGGCTGGCTGGTACTTAATATTTTTATTTTTCTTTTGCTTTTTTTGTGATGGAGTCTCACGATGTTACCCAGGCTTGTCTTGAACTCTTGGGTTCTAGTGATCCTCCTACCTGACCTCCCAAAGTGTTGAAATTACAGGCATGAGCCACCGCACCCAGCCTGTATTTTAGTATTTGAAATAGCACAGTTGGCCAGGTGTGGTAGCTTACGCCTGTAATGCCAGCATTTTGGGAGGCCAAGGCAGGTGGATTCCTTGAGCCTAGGAGTTCGAAACTAGTCTGGGCAACATGACAAAACCCTGTCTCTATTAAAAAAAAAGAAAATTAGCTGGGCTTGGTGGTGCTACATTTATCAATACCATAAGTTTGTGGCACTTTTTACAAAATGAACCGTCTGAAATGGTGGGCACCTGCAGCTGGACACCTCAATCTGTGGTACATATCAACTTAATTTGTTAATGTCATGACTTTCCTTGGCTTCCTTGGAGCACTTCTAACACCACAAGTGGCATTTTGTGTGGGTCCCATGGTGTTTACTTAAGGTTTAGAATATTGCGCTAAACCTGAAAAATACGTGAACCACAAGAGATCAGTTTTTACTAGCATATGCAATTTTCTGGAGAGATGAACTGCTTACATGGAGATAACTGTAGTATCACAGGGTATTTTAAGTGGATACTCACAAGGCTTCAGCTCACTGCAGTAGCAACAGGAGATGGCTACAAAATTATTATCCATACAGTAGTAAATTTTATGCAGTTATGATTTAATGCTGGATTTTTTTTTTTTAATTGCATTTTAGGTTTTGGGGTACATGTGAAGAACATGCAAGATTGTTGCATAGGTACACACATGGCAGTGTGATTTGCTCCCTTCCTCCGCTTCACTTATATCTGGCATTTCTCCCCATGCTGTCTCTCCCCAACTCCCCACCCCCACTGTCCCTCCCCTATTTCCCCCGACAGACCCCAGCGTGTGATGCTCCCCTCCCTGTGTCCATGTGTTCTCATTGTTCAACACCTGCCTATGAGTGAGAGCATGCAGTGTTTGATTTTCTGTTCTTATGTCAGTTTGCTGAGAATGATGGTTTCCAGGTTCATTCATGTCCCTACAAAGGACACGAACTCATCTTTTTGATGGCTGCATAATATTCCATGGTGTGTATGTGCCACATTTTTCCTGTCCAGTCTATCATCAATGGGCATTTGGGTTGGCTCCAGGTCTTTGCTGTTGTAAACTGTGCTGCAATGAACATTCCTGTGCATGTGTCCTTATAGTAGAATGATTTATAATCCTCTGGATATATACCCAGTAATGGGATTGCTGGGTCAAATGGAATTTCTATTTCTAGGTCCTTGAGGAATCACCACACTGTCTTCCACAATGGTTGAACTAATTTACACTTCCATCAACAGTGTAAAAGTGTTCCTGTTTCTCTACATCCTCTCCAGCATCTATTGTCTCCAGATTTTTTTTAATGATCGCCATTCTAACTGGTGTGAGATGGTATCTCAATGTAGTTTTGATTTGCATTTCTCTAATGACCAGTGATGATGAGCATTTTTTCATGTTTGTTGGCCTCATGTGTGTCTTCTTTTGTAAAGTGTCTGTTCATATCCTTCGCCCACTTTTGAATGGGCTTGTTTGTTATTTTCTCGTAAATCTGTTTTAGTTTTTTGTAAATTCTGGATATCAGCCCTTTGTCAGATGGGTAGATTGCAAAAATTTTTTCCCATTCTGTTGGTTGCCGATTCACTCTAATGACTGTTTCTTTTGCTGTGCAGAAGCTGTGGAGTTTGATTAGGTCCCTAACTATTGGGACCTAACTATTTTGGCTTTTGTTGCCAGTGCTTTTGGTGTTTTGGTCATGAAGTGCTTGCCTACACCTATGTCCTGAATGGTTTTGCCTAGATTTTCTTCTAGGGTTTTTATGGTGTTAGGTCTTATGTTTAAGTCTTTAATCCATCTGGAGTTAATTTTAGTGTAAGGTGTCAGGAAGGGGTACAATTTCTGCTTTCTGCACATAGCTAACCAGTTTTCCCAACACCATTTATTAAACAGGGAATTCTTTCCCCATTGCTTGTTTTTGTCAGGTTTGTCAAAGATCAGATGGTTGTAAATATGTTGTGTTGCCTCTGAGGCCTCTGTTCTGTTCCATTGGTCTATATGTCTGTTTTGGTACCAGTACCACGCTGTTTTGATTACTATAGCCTTGTAGTATAGTTTGAAGTCCGGTAGTGTGATGCCTCCCACTTTGTTCTTTTTGCTTAGAACTGACTTGGCTATACGGGTTCTCTTTTGGTTTCATATGAAGTTTAAGATGTTTTTTTTTTCCAGTTCTGTGAAGAAGGTCATTGGTAGCTTGATGGGGATAGCGTTGAATCTGTAAATTACTTAGGGCAGTATGGCCATTTTTACGATATTCTTCCTAACCATGAACATGGAATGTTTCTACATTTGTTTGTGTCCTTTCTTATTTCGTTGAGCAGTGGTTTGTAGTTCTCCTTGAAGAGGTCCTTTACGCCCCTTGTTAGTTGTATTCCTAGGTATTTTATTCTCTTTGTAGCAATTGTGAATGGCAGTTCGTTCTTGATTTTACTCTCTATTATTGGTGTGTAGGAATGCTTGTGATTTTTGCACATTGATTTTGTATCCTGAGACTTTGCTGAAGTTGCTTATCAGTTTCAGGAGATTTTGGGTCTTCTAAATATACAATCATGTCGTCTGCAAATAGAGACAATTTGACTTCCTCCTTTCCTGTTTGAATACACTTTATTTCTTTTTCTTGCCTGATGGCTCTGGCTAATGCTGGATTTTTATGAGTGTTTACATTACTCTCAACTGTGGATGGCTGCACATGTGTCTTTAAGTGTGTGCATGTTATGATAAATTTTAACTTTTTAAAATAGATTTGTGTATATTTAATGGTAGTAAATGAGAAAATAGACTAGTATTTACATAGCTTTTATGCATTCATGACATACCTAATTTTCTCAACTTTTTAAATACTTTTAGACTACATGGTTCATCTGTGAGTTTTTTCAAATTGTTGTAAATCTCCTAAAATTTTGAAAATGTATTTGTTAAAAAATCCACACATAAGTGGGACCCGTGCAGTTCAAACCTGTGTTGTTCAAGGGTCATCTGTCTAAGCATATGTATACTAGTTAATGGATAAGCACTTCAGAGTACAGTGTGTTAAATGAGAAGGGAATAGGGCCAATGAAAGAACCTTGGGAACACCAGAGTTTCAAGAGTTAGTGCAAAAATAGGTGTCTTAGGGAGAGGATAGGATCAGAACAAAATGGTTTCTCAGAAACTAAGGGAAGAGAAAGTTTGCAAGTGGGCAGGAGCATGATTTTACTGGGTTGCAGGTGAAACTGTACTGTTTCTGGTCATGTGACAGGCTAGCTATTTTTGCAGGATCCTTTGACCAGAAATATAACTAAATCTTGAAGAAGTTGCAACAGACAGTTCCTTTTCTTTTTCTTTTCTTTTTTTTTTTTTGTTTATTTGTTTTGTTTTGAGATGGAGTTTTACTCTGTCACCAAGGCTGGAGTGCAGTGGCGCTATCTCGGCTCACTGCAACCTCCAACTCCTGGATTCAAGTGGTTCTTGTGCCTCAGCCTCCCCAGTAGCTGGGATTACAGGCAGGCGCCATGACACCCAGTTAATTTTTGTATTTTTAGTAGAGACAGGATTTCATCACATTGGCCAGGATGGACTTGAACTCCTGACCTCAGGCGATTTGCCTGCCTCAGCCTCTCAAAGTGCTGGGATTACAGATGTGAGCCACTGCACCTGAACCAACCTACCTTCCTTCCTTCCTTCTTTCTTTCTTTCTTTCTTTCTTTCCTTCTTTCCTTCTTCCTTCCTTCCTTCCTTCTTCCTTTCTTTTCTTTCTTTTCTCTCTTTCTTTCTTTCCTCTCACTCTGTCACCCAGGCTGGAGTGCACTGGTGTGATCTCAGCTAACTGTAACCTCTGCCTCCCAGGCTCAAGCTATCCTCCCATCTCAACCTCCAGAGTAGCTGGGACTGCAGGGTTGCACCAACACGCCTGACTAATTTTTGTATTGTTTTGTAGAGATGGGGTCTCAGTATGTTGCCTAGGCTGGTCTTAAACTCCTGAGCTCAAGCAAACCACCTGCCTTCGCCTCACATAGTGCTGAGATTATAGGCATGAGCCAGCGCACCTGGCCCACACATAAATTTTAAATAAAATTTTAGCTTTGCAGTAGTTTTAGATTTACAGAAAAGTTGTGAAGATAGTAAGAGTTCGTTTGTGTGTATCTCTGCCTTGGCCTGGAAAAGTGCAGGTATTACAGGCATGAACTACGGTGCCCACAGTTCTGTTGTTTTGTTGTTTGTTTTGAGACGGAGTCTTGCTCTGTCACCAGTCTGACTTTGTTATGTATATGTAGTAAATCTTCAAGAGTAGCTGTAAATTGGGTAAAAATAGAATATATAACTTTCAGCCACTAGAAGCAGGAGAACAATTTAAAAAATAAATTTCTCAGCCGTGGCTCATGCCTGTAGTCTCAGCACTTTGCGGGGCTGAGGCAGGAGTATCGCCTGAAGCCAGGAGTTCAAGACTAGCCTGGACAACATACATAGCAAGACTTTGCCTTTACTAAAAATACAATAAAATAAAAATAGCTGAGCCTGGTGGTGAGTACCTGTAATCCCGGTTACTAGAAAGGCTGAGGTGGAGGGATTGCTTGATCCCAGGAGTTCCAGATTGCGGAGAGTTATGATTTCGCCATGCCCTCCAGCCTTGGCAACAGAGCAAGATCCTGTATCAAAAAAGAAAAGAAAAAACTTCCCCAAAGGGCAAAGAGGTAGGAAGGGAATAAAGAAGTATGAAGCATAGAAAAGGCAGGGCAAATAAAAGCACAACATAAAATGATAGAAATTCAAGTATATCAGTCACAGTTAAACATAAAAGAATCTTAGCAGTTAAAAGATAGGGATGATCTGTTTAGATTTTTTTGATGTAGCTGTATAGAAAGCCATATCTAAAACAGAAAAGTTAAAAGGCAGTTACTTTTAAACAACAGACATACCACTACGGTAACTGCATAAGTAAAAATTTTAAGACCCAAAAAAACATTATTAAAAATAGAGGGCTGGGTGCAATGGCTCAGGCGGGCAGATCACTTGAGCCCAGAAATTCAAGACCAGTCTGGGCAACATAACGAAATTTCATCTACAAAAAATATTAGCTGGGCATGACATGCCTGCAGTCCCAGCTATTTAGGAGGCTGAGGTAGATGGATTGATTGAGCCCGTAGGTCCAGGATGTAGTGAGGTGTGATTGTGCCGCTGCACTCCAGCCTGGGCAACACAGAGAGACCCTGTCTCAAAAAAAAAAAAAAACCCCAATGAAAAACTGTTGGGTGAAAGACTTTTGAGGAGAAGTATTACAGTATTCCTGCAGTGTGAAAGTATCACCCCATAGATTATAAATTATAAATTGATAATTATAGATTATTAATTATAGAGGGAAAATATGCCTTTATAATGCAGAGGGAATTTGGCATCAATAGTAGTGGGATGGCATGAAAATTATATGTCTCTTGATGGAAGGTAGTGGGCAGTATACAATGCCAGCAATGTTGTGTTCTTATCAAAAAATGTTTACCCTTAATCTACTCTTGAGAAAATGAATCCTGAAATGTGGGGTGTTCCTCAAGACACCTGGCTTGGATGTTCAAAGTTGTGAAGAACAGGGAGAGGTGAAGGGACTCTCCTACATAGAGAGATATTAAAGAGATGAAAATCAAACATAAGAACTTAAGTTCTTGGAGTGAGAAAAAGCAAAGGTAAAATAACAGTATATATTTTTTAAAAACCCAACTATAAACAATCTGGCAATTGTTGGGAAATTTTGATGATGAGCTTTAGCCAATGTTCCTGAACTAATTTTTTTTTAATTATAATGGTGCTATGATTGTATAAGAGAATGTTCCTTCTGAAATATTTATTGAGAAATTGTATTGCTGTCTACAATCTACTTTAAGATGGTTTGGCGAAAGAGAAGTCAGTGTAGAATATAGAGAGAGATAGGGCCAATGTGGCAAGATATTAACAATTGCTAAATATAGATAAAATTAGGAATGTTTACTGAACTTCCAACTGTTTTGTGGAATTTTAAAATAAATGAATGAGGCCAGGCGTGGTGGCCCATGCCTGTAATTTTACACTTTGTGGGGCCAAGGTGGGCAGATCACTTGAGTTCAGGAGTTTGAAACTAACCTGAGCAACATTGTGAAACCTCATTTCTACAAAAAATACAAAAATTAGCCAGGTGTGGTGGTGTGCACCTGTAGTCCCAGCTACTTGTGAGGCTTAATTAAGTGGGAGGATCGCTTGAGCCTGGGAGGCAGAGATTGCAGTCAGCCAAGATTGTACCGCTGCACTCCAGCCTGGCTAACAGAGTGAGACCCTGCCTTTGAATGAATGATTGGTTGAATGAATGAATGGATTAAAAAAAGAAGATAAATTAAGGTGTGGAAACACCAAGCACAGAGTTTTATTGAACTTTCAAGAAACAAATTCTAATTTTATAGCAAACTTTCAGAGAACACTAGTTTGTTCCACGAGGCAAGAATAACCTGGATACTGCGTGGTGACTCTCGCCTGTAATCCCAGCACTTTGGGAGGCTGAGGTGGGCAGATCGCAAGGTCTGGAGTTCGAGACCAGCCTGGCTGATATGGTGAAAACCCATCTCTACTAAAAATACAAAAAATTAGCTGGACGTGGTGGCACGCAAGTGTAGTCTCAGCTACTCGGGAGGCAGAGGCAGGAGAATCACTTGAAGTCAGGAAGCAGAGGTTGCTTTGAGCTGAGATGGAATCACTGACTCCAGCCTGGGCGACAGAGGGAGACTCTGTCTCAAAAAATAATAATAATAATAATAACCTGGATACCCAAACTGGAGAAGAAGGGTAAGGGCAAAGATTATAGGCCAATAATATTTATAAATCTAGATACAAAAATCCTGAATACAATATTAGAAAACTGAATCCAGTAATATATAGAAATATTTATTCCAAGAAAGCAAAGGTAGCTTTACTTGAGACAATTTATAAATTTCGTTTGCTGTATTTACAGAAAAATACATTCATAAAATTAATTGTTCATGTAAATGGATATTGTTGGCAAATAGAAATAAAGGGAACTTCATAGCCTGATAAAAAAGTCTTAAATACAAAGAGATACTATAATGGGAAGACTATCACATTATAAAGCTGTTCTTCCAAATTGATCACTAGATTAAATGCGCTTCCAATCAGAATCCTAATAGAATACATTAGGGAATTTGACAAGCCGTTCTACGTTTATGTGAAAGTGTAAAGGCTTGAGAATAGCAAAGACACAAAATGGAGGGATTTGGCCTAGTCAGATACCAAGACACAATTAAACAGGGAGTTTAAGGGTGGGCCCGGTGGCTCAAGCCTGTAATCCCAGCACTTTGGGATGCCAAGGCTGGTGGATCACCTGAGGTCAGGAGTTCAAGACCAGCCTGGTCAAGTTGGCGAAACCTCGTCTGTACTAAAAAAATTCAAAAAATTGGGCTGGGCGCAGTGGCTCACGCCTGTAATCCTAGCACTTTGGGAGGCTGAGGTGTGTGGATCATCACGGGGTCAAGAGATCGAGACCATCTTGGCCAACATGGTGAAACCCCATCTTTACCAAAAATACAAAAATTAACCAGGCGTGATCGTACGCACCTGTAGTCCCAGCTACTCGGGAGGCTAAGGCAGGAGAATCACTTGAACCTGGGTGGTGGAGGTTGCAGTGAGCTGAAATGGCACCACTGTATTCCAGCCTGGGCAACAGAGACATCAGAGACTCCATCTCAAACAAACAAACAAAAACAGGAAGTATGAAATTTGTACATGGATAGCCATATTGACCAATAGAACAGAATGTGGAGCCCACAAACAGATCTATGTATTAACTGGCATTTCTGACGGGGTAGCAATGCAGATCACTGGGGAAAAGGAGAAAACTATTCATTAGACTGGGACAGTTGTGTTGCAATATAGGAAAAAAAGGAACTCTATCACGCTATATACGAAACTTAACGTTTTTTTTTGAGACAAAGTCTCACACTGTCCCCTGGGCTGGAGTACAATGGCTCGATCTCAGCTCACTGCAATCTTTGCCTGCTGGGTTCACACAATTCTCCTGCCTCAGCCTCCCAAGTAGCTGGAATTACAGGTGCACACCACCACACCTGGCTAATTTTTTTTGTATTTGTAGTAGAGATGAGGTTTCACTATGTTGGCCAGACTGTTCGAGAACTCCTGACCTTGTGATCCACTACCTTGGCTTCCCAAAGTGCTGGAATTATAGGCGTGAGCCACACCTGGCCAAAACTTCTTTTTAAAAATTTTTTGTTTTAAAAATGTGTGTGTGTTGTTGTTGTTGTTGTTTGGTTTTGTTTTTTGAAACAGGATCTGCCCTGTCACCCAGGCTGGAATGCAGTAGTGCAGTCTTGGCTGACTGCAACCTTTACTTCCTGGGCACAAGCCATCTTTCCACCTCAGTTCCCAAGTAGCTGAAACTACAGGCACACACCACCATGCTTGGCTGATTTTTGTATTTTTTATAGAAATGGGATTTTGCCATGTTGCCCAGGCTGGTCTGAAACTCCTGAGCTCAAGCCGTCTGCCTGCCTCAGCCTCCCAAAGTGTTGGGATTACAGGGGTGAGCCACTGCTCTTGGCCACAAAAGTTACTTCTGCATAGGATAAAGACAAATACAAAAGGCTAACTAAATAAAGATTTTATCAGAAAATAAAGAACATCTTTATAAATGTAGTATAGAGAGAGAATTCTTTTTTTAATTAAATTTTCTTATTTCCATAGATTATTGGGGAACAGGTGGTATTTGGTTACATGAGTAAGTTCTTTAGTGGTGATTTGTGAGATTTTGGTGCACCCATCCTCTGAGGAGTATACAATGAACCCAATTTGTGGTCTTTTATCCCTCACCCCCTTCCAACCTGTTCCCCCTGAGTCCCCAAAGTCCATTGTGTCTTCCTTCCTTATGCCTTTGCATCCTCATAGCTAAACTCCTGCGTATAAGTGAGAACATACGATGTTTGGTTTTCCATTCCTGAATTACTTCACTTAAAATAGTAGCCTCCCGTCTCATCCAGGTCTCTGCTAATAAAACTAATTCATTCCTTCTATGGCTAAGTAGTATTCCATCATATATGTTTTTCTACCACAGTTTCTCTTTACTCTTTGATTGATGGGCATTTGGGTTGGTTCCATGTTTTTGCAGTTGCAAATTGTGCTGCTATAAACATGGGTGTACAAGTATCTTTTTCATATAATGACTTCTTTTCCTCTGAATAGATACCGGTAGTGGGATTGCTGGATCAAATGGTAGTTCTACTTTTAGTTCCTTAAGGAATTTCCACGCTTTTTTCCATAGTGGTTGTGCTGTTTACCTTCCCATCAGCAGTGTAGAAGTGTTCCCTTTTCACTGCATTCACACCAACCTCTATTAATTTTTGATTTTTTGATTATGGCCATTCTTGCAGGAGTAAGGTGGTATTTCATTGTGGTTTTGACTTGCATTTCTCTGATTATTAGTGATGTTGAGCATTTTTTCATATGTTTGTTAGACATTTGTATACCTTCTTTTGAGAATTTTGTATTCATGTCCTTAGCT
Source organism: Saguinus oedipus (assembly GCA_031835075.1). Taxonomy (NCBI): domain Eukaryota; kingdom Metazoa; phylum Chordata; class Mammalia; order Primates; family Cebidae; genus Saguinus; species Saguinus oedipus. The sequence goes on from CM063190.1 coordinate 3,976,678, forward strand.
CACTTTTTGATGGGATTGTTTCTGTTGTTTTTTTTTTTTCTAATTTGTTTGAGTTCATTATAGATTCTGGATATTAGTCCTTTGTTAGATGTCTAGATTGTGAAGATAAGTCCCAAAATTGTATCTTTGTTTTTATTACATTTGCCTTTGGGTTCTTATGAAATCCTTGCCTAAGCCAGTGTCTAGAAGGGTTTTTTCCAGTGTTATCTTCTAGAATTGTTAGAGTTTCAGGTCTTAGATTTATGTCCTTGATCCATGTTGAGTTAATTTTAGTATAAGGTGAGAGATGAGGAATCAGTTTCATTCTCCTACATGTGGCTTGCCAGTTATCCCAGCACCATTTGTTGAATAGGGTGTCCTTTTCCCACTTTATCTTTTTGTTTGCTTTGTCGAAGATTAATTGGTACCACCATCATCCTTCATGGAATTAGAAAAGACAACCCTAAAATTCATATGGAACCAAAAAAGACCCTGCATAGCCAAAGCAAGACTAAGCAAAAAGAACATCTGGAGGCATCACATTACCTGATTTCAAACTGGCGTAACAATAGGCACATAGACCAGTGGAACAGAAGGGTATAGGGAAATAATTCTTTTTTTTTTTTGAGACAGAGTTTCCCTCTTGTTACCCAGGCTGGAGTGCGATGGCGCAATCTCGGCTCACCGCAACCTCCGCCTCCTGGGTTCAGGCAATACTCCTGCCTCAGCCTCCTGAGTAGCTGGGATTATAGGCACATGCTACCATGCCCAGCTAATTTTTTGTATTTTTAGTAGAGACAGGGTTTCACCATGTTGACCAGGATGGTCTCAATCTCTTGACCTTGTGATCCACCCGCCTCGGCCTCCCAAAGTGCTGGGATTACAGGCGTGAGCCACTGCGCCCGGCCTAAGAATTCTTAAATGAGACCCAGTACGCTAGCCATAACAAAGAGTGTTTACCGCAATAAATATATATATATATAAATTCAGCATTATTAAAATTAAAATTTTCTTTTTCTTTTTTTTTTTTTTTGAGACGGAATCTCACTCTGTCACCCAAGTTGGAGTGCAGTGGCACGATCTCAGCTCACTGCAACCTCCACCTCCCAGGTTCAAGCAATTCTCCTGTCTCAGTCTCATGAGTAGCTGGGATCACAGGCGCCTGCCACCACCTACAGCTAACTTTTGTATTTTTAATAACGACAGGATTTTGCCATGTTGGCCAGGCTGGTCTCGAACTCCTGATCTCATGGGATCCACCTGCCTCAGCCTCCCAAAGTGCTGTGGTTACAGTCATGAGACACCACGCCCTGCCTTAACAACATTTTAAAAAGACAATAATTTCTTAATTTTGATGAAGTTCAGTTTATTAAAAAAAAATTAACAGATTATGTTTTTGTTCTATATAAGAAATAATTTCCTAGCCTGAGGTCATAAAGATCTCCTATATTTTCTTCCAGAAGTTTTATTTTAATTAATTGGTTTATATTTTGAGAAGGGATCCTGCTTGTTTACCCAGGCTGGAGAGCAGTGGTGCCATCATAGCTCAGTGCTGCCTCAACCTCCTAGGCTCTAAGGATCCTCCTATCCCACCCTCCAGAGCAGCTGGGATCACAGACTCAAGCCTCCTCACCCTGGCTAATCTTTTATTTTTTATTTTTTATTTTTTTGCCAATAAATGAGAGCTTGTAAGGTTGCTGAGGTTGGTTGGCCTTGAACTCTTGGCCTCGCCTTCGCAAGCGCCACGACATCCGGCTGGAGCCACTTTGGGCCCCATCTTTTAATTTTTTTATAGAGAAAGGTCTTTCTATGTTCCCCAAGCTGGTCTCAAACTCCTGGGCTCAAGTAATCTTCCCTCGTCTGGCATGGAAGTTTTATACTTAGGTTTTACATTTAGGTCTATAATGCATTTTGAATTAATTTTTGCAAGTAGCCTGAGGTATGGATCAGTTCTTTTTTTTTTTTTTTTTTTTTTTTGAGATGGAGTCTTACTCTTTTGCCAGGCTGGAGTGCAGTGGCACAGTCTCAGCTCACTGCAACCTCTTGTCTCCCGGATTCAGGAGATTCCCCTGCCTCAGCCTCCTGAGTAGCTGGGACTATAGGCGGGCACCACCACACCTGGCTAATTTTTTGTATTTTAGTAGAGATAGGGTTTCACCATGGCCAGGATGGTCTCGAAATCCTGACCTCATGATCCACCTGCCTCAGCCTCCCAAAGTGCTGGAATTACAGACATGAGCCACCACGCCCAGACTTAGATTCGTTTTTTAAATGGGTATCCAATTGTTCAAGCACCATTTATTGAGAAGCCAGTCTTTTCATCATTAAATTGTCTATGCGCCTTTCACCTTTATAAAAAATCAGTTGGCCCACATACTTAATATACTGTCTTGATTACTGTAGCTTGTATGGAAATCAGGTAGTGTCTTCTAACAAAATTTTCAAAACTATGTTGGTTGTTCTAGGTCTTTTGTTTTCCTTATAAATTTTAGAATCAGCTTGTTGATTTCTGCAAATAATCCTTCCGGGATTTTGATTAGAACTAAATTAATGTAATTTGGGGCAGAATTGTTAACTGTATTTAGTCTTTCATAAATATGGTATTTCTCTCCATTTAGGTTGTCTTTGATTTCTTTCATCAGTGTTTTATACATTTTTCAGTATAGAGATCTTGTGCATATTTTGCTAGATGGTATCTAGGTCTTTCATACTCTTATAAATGGTACTGCTTTTTTTTTTAAAGAAAAATATAATTTCCCCTTTTTGTTGCTGTGTGAGAATATAATTGACTCTGGTATCCTGCCACCTTACTAAACTTACTTATTATTTCAAGTACCTATTTTGTAGATTCTCTAATTTTTCTATATGGATAAATCATGTCTATACATAGAGATGGTTTAGTTTTTTCCTTTCTAATCTATATACCTTTTCTTTCTTTCCCTTGCCTTATTGTATTGGCTAAAACTTCTAGTATGATGGTGTTAGCAGTCTCCAGCTAGAAGAGACCGGAATGGGGTTGTTTTTGGGATGAAACTGTTTCACCTCAGATTATCAGGCATTAGATTATTGTCATAAGGAGTACGCAGCCTACCTCCCTCACATGCGTAGTTCACAATACGGTTTGTGCTCCTATGAGAATCTAATGACGCCACTGATCTGACAGGAGGTGGGGCGCAGGAGGTAATGCTTGCTTGCCTACTGCTCACCTCCTACTGTGTGGCGCAATTCCTAACAGGCCACTGGGGTTGGGAAATGCTGTGGAGAGGAAGGGTGAGAGTGAACGTTCTTACTTTTCTCTTCTTCTTGGGGGGATAGCTTGGTTTTCCACCATTATACATGACGTTAGCTGTAAGTTTTTAATAAATGTCCTTTGTTTGAGGAAGTTGCCTTATATTTCTAATTTTTTGATACTTTTTTATCATAAATGAAAGTTGAATTTTATTGATTCTTTCACAATACTTTTTTTCTTTTTCTTTTCTTTCTTTTTTTTTTTTAAAGAGACAGCATCTTGGCCAGGCATGGTGGCTCGTGTCTGTAATCCCAGTACTTTGGGAGGCTGAGGTGGGTAGATCACTTGAAGTCAGGAGTCTGAGACCAGCCTGGCCAACATGGTGAAAACCCGTCTCTACTAAATATACAAAAATTAGCCGGGCATGGTGGCGTGCGCCAATAGTCCAAGCTACTCGGGAGGCCGAGGCAGGAGAATTGTTTGAATGTGGGAGGTGGAGGTTGCAGTGAGCTGAAATTGTGCCACTGCACTCCAGCCTGGGTGACACAGTGAGACTCCGTCTCAAAAAGTTAAAAAGAGACAGTTGTCTTGCTTTGTTGGAGTATAGTGGCATGATCATAGCTCACTGCAGCCTTGACCTCCTGGACTCAAGCAGTCCACCTGCCTGGGCTTCCCAACATGCTAGGATTACATGTGTGAGTCACTGCACCTAGCCCCTTTCATAGTACTTTTGATGAAGTTTTAATGGGAAACATTGGCAATTGTAAAGTAAAACATTTGCATACCTGTCTTCAATTCAGCAGTTCTACTCTTGTACATGTGCCCAGAATACAGGTATAAAAATATTCATATCGACATTATTTACCATCTAAAAATGTAGAACAGGCCAGGTGTGGTGGCTAATGCCTGTAATCCCAGCCCCAGCACTTTGGGATGTCAAGGCAGGATGTCAAGGATCGCTTGAGCCTAGGAGTTTGAGATCAGTCTGGGCAGATGAGGCCTGTCTCTACAAAAAAATAAAAACAGCCATATGGGGTGGCACATGCCTGTGGTCCCAGCTACTCAGGTGACTGAGATGGAAGGAATGCTTGAGCGCAAGAGGTTGAGTCTGCAGTGAACTGTAATTGCACCACTGCACTCCAGCCTAGGTGACAGTGCAACAAATCAAGATCCCTGTTCAGAAAAGAAAAGAAAATGTAGAAACAACCCAAATGTCCATCAGTAGCTCAATGGATAAAACTGTGGCATATTCACAGTGAAATCTTTTACTGCAGTGAAATAAACGTACCAACCTAGGTATATGTTATAAAATGAAAAGTAAGCTACCCTTCGTCTTTTTTCACTACATACCCCGTTCCATTTTGAATAATGTCTTATATTCTTATAGAGCGATTTAATACTTGCATACCTATACATTATCAGTTTTTCTTTAAACTGTGGTAAAGTACATATAACATTGACCTTTTTAACCAATTTTAAGTGAGGTGCAGTGGCATGAAGAACATTAACATTGTTATGCATCCATCACCACCATCCATCCTCAGAACCTCTTCTCACTTTCCAGACTAAAAGGGTATACCCATTAAACAATAACTCTCCATTCCCCAGCCCCTGGCAACCGCATTTCTACTTTTTGTCTCTCTGAATTTGACTACTCCTAGGTACCTCATGGTAGTGGAATCATACAGTATCTGTTCATTTGTGACTGGGTTATTTTCATAATATGATTTTGTAAGGTTCATTTATATTATGGCATATGTCAGAATTTTCTCCTTATGGGTAGATAATATTCCATTGTAGGTGTATACCACCTTCTTTGACCCAATTTTTTTTTTTTAGATAGAGTCTTGCTCTGACCCAGGCTAGAGTGCGGTGGCATGATCCCAGCCCACTGCAACCTCTGCCTCTCAGGTTCAAGCAATTCTCATACCTCAGCCTTTCGAGTAGCTGGCACTACTGGTGTGCTACTTTTTGTATTTTTAGTAGAGACAGAATTTCGCCATGTTGTCCAGGCTGATCTCAAACTCCTGAGCTCAGGCATTCCACCCACCTCAGCCTCAAGTGAGCCACCACACCCAGCCATAATTCTGTTTCTTATAGCTGAAGTGAATGTCTGCTAGGCTGTATCAGATCTCATACAAATAAAAAAATTCTTTTTGAAGTGGGGTCTCCCTGTGTTGCCCAGGCTAGTCTCAAACTTCAAACTTTGAACTCTGAACACCTAGGCCCAACCAATACTTTGAGTAGCTGGGGTTACGGGTGTCCGCCATTGTGCTCGGCCTCATCACATATTTTTTTAAAAATCTGTGTTACTTACATTCAAGAGATCCTATGTATTCAGAATTCAGTCTCTGTTTTAAACCTCATTTTAATATGTATGGAAGCTTTAGTGCATGTCTCTCCATTATTACATATTATCATTTCAGTGCTTATTAGTTTCTTGAATTCAGACTGTCATGTCTTACTTATTCTTACCTACTATAGCATGTGCTTTGCATGACGTGAGTAGTTTATGAAAATTTTTAAAATCTGTTCCAACATTTCATGGACTCTGCCAAGTATTGCTGAGGTTGTCTGAAGGATAGGGAAAAGAAATTGATGCTTGGAGTTTTTCCTTCGGAGGATTTGGTATGGTTTGTCACAGATTTTTGTGATTCCCAGCTTCTAGGTGAAAATGAGAACAACTGACAAGAGAAGAATGTGTATTGTAAAAAACAAAACCAATGCCTGGAATAAATGCAGAACTAATTATTAGGAGAGATATCTCAAAGTAAAAGACCATCTGAAAACAGGAAAATAGTGATTAACTCCTAGCTTAGGTCTTTGGCCCTTAGTTCACAACTTAACATTAACATCATCTTATCCTCTTATTTGCTTATTGGCCTGCTTTCTTACCTGTGATTAGAGCTGGGAGGATCATTTGAGCCCTGGAATTGGAGACCAGGCTGGGCAACATAGGAGACCCTGTCTCTATAAAAATTTAAAAAGTAGCTGAGCTGGCTGGGTGCAGTGACTCAGGCCTGTAATCCCAGCACTTTGGGAGGCTGAGGTGGGCGGACCACCTGAGGTTAGGAGTTTGCCACCAGCCTGGCCAGCATGGTGAAACTCTGTCTCTACTAAAAATACAAAAATTAGCTGGGTGTGGTGGCAGGCACCTGTAATTCCAGCTACTCAGGAAGCTGGGGCAGGAGAATCGCTTGAACCCAGGAGGTAGAGGTTGCAGTGAGCTGAGATTGTGTCACTGCACTCCAGCCTGGCAACAGACTGAGAATCCCTCTCAAAAACAAAAACAAAGAAACTTAACATTTTACCAAAAGCTATACTTGTTCTTTGGACTTCGGTGGAGTTTTTTTGTTTGTTTCTTTAAGAAGGAGTCTTCGGGGGCCCAAAGTGGCTCCGGCCGGATGTCGTGGCGCTTGTGAAGGCGAGGCCAAGAGTTCAAGGCCAACCAACCTTAGCAACCTTACAAGCTCTCAATGATTGGCAAAAAAAAAAAGAAGGAGTCTTCGCTCTGTTACCCAGGCTGGAGTGCAATGGCTTGATCTCGGCTCACTGCAACTTCCACCTCGTGGGCTCAGTTGAATCTCTTGCCTCAGCTTTCTGAGTAGCTGGGATTACAGGTGCCTGCCACCACACCCAGCTAATGTCTAATGGGCTCAGCTGTTTTTGTTTTTGTTTTATTTTTTTTAATTGAGATGGAGTCTTGCTCTGTTGCCCAGGCTGGAGGGCAGTGGCATAATCTTGGCTCACTACAACCTCCACCACCTGGTTCAAGTGATTCTGATGCCTCAGCCTCCCGAGTACCTGGGACTACAGGCACACACCATCATGCCCGGATATTTTTTTTTTTTGTATTTTTAGTAGAGCTGGGGTTTCGCCATGTTGGCCAGGCTGGTCTCGAACTCCTAACCTCAGGTGATCTCCCCACATTGGCCCCCCAAAGTGCTGGGATTACAGGCCTGAGCCACTGCACCCAGCTGGCTCAGCTACTTTTTAAATTTTTGTAGAGACAGGGTCTCCTGTGCTGCCCAGCCTGGTCTGCAACTCCAAGGCTCAAGTGATCCTCCTAGCTCAGCCTCCCAAAGTGCTGAGATTACAGGTGTGAGCCACTGCACCCAACTTCTCGCAAGTTTTTTTTTTTTTTTTTTGCAAATGTGTAATTTTACAACTCCTGGTCTCATATATGCTCTGTTATTGGTGATAGTAATGTTGGTATTAAATTGTTAAACAATATCCTGGTTAATACATTGTTTTCTCAATATGCTGTTTGATTTAGTAGGTTTCTAGATAATCATATATAACAGTGTTTAACAAATTTTCTGAGTAGTATATTAAGTAACTGGTGGATTGATACCTTATGAACATTAACAGATTGCTTTTAGATTTTATATTTAGATGTGGCTCTTTCAGTGTATACTCAGGACTTGGGTTCTACAGTCAATACAGAAAATGAAATTAGGCTTGAAAATATTTGAAATTTTTAGTAATTACATTTTTTTGTAAACAGCCTTGTGCAGAAATATATACATATATACATATGTATATATAAAATGTATATATATTATATATGTATATGCATGATTTGTGCTGTATTTGGTAGCATATAATTCCGTAGGGTGAATCATATTAAGAGATTAAAGCAGCTGAATGTCTTGATGTTTGGAACACGAAGCATATGTAGAGAGACTCAAACTTCCTGGTTTTTCTGTCTCTCATCATCTTCATGAAGATAATATTTCTTCTGGGTCTTCATTAGTCAGTATTTCTCTGTGGCCTCAAATGTCTTTCTGACACACAGTTTCACTTTCCTAGGTCAACCATGCCAAAAATATTAAGTGGAAAATTGCAGAAATAAACAATTCATAAGTTTCAAATTGTGCCCCATTCTGAGTAGTATAATGAAATATCATGCCATCTTGCCAAGGACAGGAATCCTGTCTTTGTCCGTTGTACCCATGCTGTTGATGCTACCTGCCCATTAGTGGCCCTGTTATACTGACTACCGGGTATTGCAGTGTTTGTGTTCAGGTAACCCTTAGTTTACTCAATAATGGTCCCAAAGCACAAGAATAGTGATGCTGTTAATTTGGATATGCCAAAGAAAAGCTGTTAAGTACTTCCTTTAAGTGAAATGTCAAAAGTTCTCAATACAAAAATAAATCATATGCTAAAGTTGCTAAGATCTGCAGTAAGAATTAATCTCCTATCTGTGAAATGATGAAGAAGGAAAAAGAAATTTGTGCCAGTTTTGCTGTTGCACCTTATGCTGCAAAATTTGTGGCCACGTTGCTTGATTAATTGCTTAGTTAAGATGAAAAAGGCATTAAATGTTTGGTGGAAGATATGGACAGAAATGTGTTTCAGCGGACAGCAGATTTTGTACTGTCTGGTTTTAGGCATCCTCTGGGGGTCTTAGAACATATGCCCCGAGGTTAAGGAAGGACTACTGTAATTGCCTTTACCCCTGAACATTTATTTAAAGTTCTTGTTAATTGTTTTCTCACACTCTGGCTTAGTAGTACTTGCAGGTAAATTCCCTTTTTTTTTTTTTTGAGACAGTCTCGCTCTGATGCCCAAGCGGGAGTGCAGTGGCATGATCTCGGCTCACCACAACCTCTGCCTCTCAGGTTCAAGCAATTCTCCTGCCTCAGCCTCTTGAGTAGCTGAGGTTACAGGCGTTTGCCACCATGCCTGGCTAATTCTTACTGTTTTTTAGTAGAGATGGGGTTTCACCATGTTGGTCCAGCTAGTCTTGAACTACTGACCTCAAATGATCCTCCCTCCTAGGCCTTCCAAAGTGCTGGGATTACAGGCCTTCGCCACCATGCCCAGCCAAGTACTTACAGGTAAATTCTTTTTCTTTTACTTTTTCTTTTTGAGACGGAGTTTTGCTCTTGTTGCCCAGCCTGGAGTCCAGTGGCCCAATCTCGGCTCACGGGAACCTCTGCCTCCCAGGTTCAAGCAATTCTCCTGCCTCAGCCTCCCAAGTAACTGGGATACAGGCATGTGCCACCACTTCCACCTAGTTTTGTATTTTTAGTTGAGAAGGGAGTTTCTCCATGTTGATCAGGCTGGTCTTCAACGCAACCTCAGGTGATCTGCCTGCCTTGGCCTCCCAAAGTGCTGTGATTACAGGTGTGAGTCACTGCGCCCAGCCAGTAAATTCTTACAAGTGGGAATATGATATGGCTTCCAGTAACGTACATCTCTTGATATCTCTAATTTTTGTATTAGTATATTCTTTATACTTCATTCTGTAGAGCATATGGTATTCACATAATACTTTTGGTTATTGGGTATGGCACATACAGTGTTAGGGTTCTCATTGTTTCTCAGTCCCAACAAGAACATCTCATCAGAGGTGTTTAAGGTACATTTAAAGTTCATTTATTAATGTGTCCCCAGATAAACTTAATGGTAAATCTGAACACCTAAGCAAGAAGTTAAGGTACTCTTTTTTTTTTTTTTTTTTTTTTTTTTTTTTTTTTTTTTTTGAGATGAAGTCTTGCTCTATCGCCCAGGCTGGAGTGCAATAACGTAATCTCAGCTCACTGCAACCTCTGCCTCCCAGGTTCAATCAATTCTACTGCCTCATCCTCCCAAGTAGCCAGGATTACAGGCACCCACCACCACGCCCAGCTAGTTTTTGTATTTTTGTATTTTTCGTTTGACCATGTTGGTCAGGCTGAGCTCGAACTCCCTACCTCAGGTTATCCACCCACCTTGGCCTCCCAAAGTGCTGGGATTACAGGCGTGACCCACCGTGCCCAGCCCACATATACATTATTTAATATAGTGTATTTACATAACGTATATGTGCATTTTTCTTACCTGTGTTTTCACTAACTGTCAGGCAAGCAGCTTCACGTTATTTATCAACCACGTAATACGGATGTACCTTTACTTAACTGTTTCCCTGTTACTATTCTTTAGGTTGCTTCTAGTTTTTCTACAGTTATAAATAACATTTTTGTCCATGTGGCTTTTCTTTTTGTTTTTGCTTTCTACAGCCTATTTTATAAATGAAGAGACAGACCTAAGCTTATGAAAATGAATCTTTTTCAAGAGTTACAACTCAGATCTTTGGACTCTCCTGCTGATGCCCTTTTACCATAATGCTTGTTTTCTATAATTGAAAGACTACATGGGTGGAAAACATTTTACGTATCAGCTATCTTAGCCCATTGTTGGAGCAAGGCAAGGTAGACATAAAATATTAATAATTCAAGTTAAAAATCATCTAAATCTCTCCTACCAAGTTAACAGTTTTATTTTGTAGGTACTTAGACTTAAATCAGTAACCTTCCACTTTCCTATTGTTAATCCCTTTCCCCTTCTCCATAATAATTAAAAGAAATTTGAATACTTAGCCTGTAGGTGGTTCAGGAATTGAACACTGACTATATCTAGATTAACTTCTGCAACAGTCCCTAGAATTCCTCATTGAACCTAGTTCCTACCTATGCTTTGCATACACAGAAGCCTCATGGGATTGTTAGCCAAACGGAAGAGATTACTACTTTTTTTTCCCCCAGTTCTTCTTTTCCTTCTCTCTTTTTTTTCTGATTTATTTATTCAAGAAATAGTTACTGAAAGCCTACTAAGTGTTAGGCAGTATTTTAGGTGCTGAGAATTCAACAGTAAATAAAACTGACAAAAATGCTTGCCCTTATGAGGCTTATATTCTCATGGGGGAGATAGGCAGAAAATAAATTTTATAGTATATTGGAAAATTATGTGTTATTTGGGAAAATAAAGCAAAGAAGGGTGGGTTGTTGGCTTGATGTTACAATTTTTTTTTTTTGAGATGGAGGCTTGCTCTGTTCAAACTGAAGTGCGTGGCACAGTCTTAGCTCACTGCAACCTCTGCCTCCCAGGTCAAGCGATTCTTCTGCCTCAGCCTCCTAAGTAGATGGGAGTACCATGCCCAGCTTATTTTTGTATTTTATTTTATTTATTTGTTTTATTTATTTTGAGATGGAGTCTCACTCTTGTTGCCCAGGCTGAGTGCAGCGGTACAATCTTGGCTCACCGAAACCTCCACCTCCTGGGTTTAAGCAATTCTCCTGCCTCAGCTTTCCGAATAGCTGGGATTACAGGCATGTGCCACCATGCCTGGCCAATTTTTGTATTTTTAGTAGAAATGAGGTCTCTCCATGTTGGTCAGGTGGTCTTCATGTTGGTCTTGACCTCAGATGATCTGCCCACCTCAGCCTCCCAAAGTGCTGGAATTACAGGCATCACCCACCGTGCCCAGCTGATTTTTGTATTTTTAATAGAGATGGGGGTTTACCATGTTGGACAGACTGATCTCAAACTCCTGACCTCAAGTGATCTGTCCGTGTCAGCCTCCCAAAGTGCTGCAATTAAGATGTGAGCTACTGCGCCAGGCCTGATGTTGCAGTTTTAAGTAAGGTAGTCAAGGACATATTAATTGAGAAGGTAACATTTGAGCAAGATTTAAATGCAGTGATTGAATGAGCCATGAGAAATACAGGGGAACAAAGTTCCAGAACAGTGAGCTTAACAGACTTTGAGGCAAGAAGTCAGCCAGGTGTGTTGTAGGCCTTGTAAAGACAGCACAGTGGCCATTGTGGCTACAATAGAATCAGTGGTGATGAGGAAATTGGGTCAAGGAGATAACACAGTGTCAGATTGTTTAGGATTTATAGGCCATTGTAAGGACTTTTAACTTTATTAAGGAGGGAACCATTATTGGAGGGATTTAAGAAGTGGAGTAATATGGTCATTTTTTATTTTTAAGTCTCGTTCTGTCGCCAGGCTGCAGTGCAATGGCACAATCTCAGCTCACTACAACCTCTGCCTCCTGGGTTCAGCTGATTCTCCTGCCTCAGCCTGCTAAGTAACTGGGACTACAGGCATGCGCCACCATGCCCAGCTAATTTTTGTATTTTTTAGTAGAGATGGGGTTTCACCATGTTGGCCAGGATGGTCTCGATATCTTCACCTCATGATCCTCCCACCTCAGCCTCCCAAATTGCTAGGATTACAGGCATGAGCCACTGCACCCAGCCCATCAATTTATATTTTTAAAGGATCACTCTCTTTTCTGAGTTGAGATTAGACTGAAGCCAGGCAAAGGTAGAAGCAGGGAGACTTGGTAGGAGGCTGCTGCGATAATTCAGGCAAAAGATGATAGTGACTTAGACCACAGGCAGTGTTGGAGGAAGTAAAAGTAGTGGTTGGAGTCTGTGTATTTTTTAACTTGTTGATTTTGAATAATTTCAAATGTTAAAAAAATTGCAAGAGTATTACAAAAACATTCTGTGTACTTTTCACTCAGATCCCCCAGTTATTAACATTTTAACACATTTGCTTTATCTCTCTTACTTCTCTCTGCGGGCACGCACCCTTTTTTTTCTGAGCTATTTAAGCTTATGTTGCAGGCATGCTTCCCTATTTAGTACTTTGGTGTTCATTTCCTAAAAGGAAGGATATTTTCCTTATACAGTTGTATTAGTCGGCTTGGCTGCCATAGCAAAATACCACAGACTGGGTGGCTTAAAGACATTGATTTTTTCACAGTTGTAGAGGTTGCAGAGTTCAAGATTAAGGTCCAGTTTAGTCTCTGGTAAGGGCTCAGGGCTCCTCCTGGCTTTGCTCTGTCACCCAGGCTAGAGTGCAGTGGAGCGATCATGGCTCACTGCACCTTCAGCCTCCCAGCCTCCAGTGATCCTCCCACCTCAGCCTCCAAGTAATTACAGTTCTGTGCAGTTACACCTGGCTCACTTAAAAAATTTTTTTGTAGAGATGGCATCTTACTATGTTGCCCAGGTTGGTACTGACCTCATAGAGTTGTGCTGAGGATGTCATTTAATGTCTGTATCCTCTTTAAAACAGTCCCTGGCATATAGAAAGTATTAAGTATTTGTTAAATAAATTAAAAATTATAGGCTGGGCATGGTGGCTCAAACCTGTAATGCCAGCACTTTGGGAGACTGAGTTGGGCAGATCACGAGGTCAGGAGATCAAGACCATCCTGGCTAACATGGTGAAAACCCATCTCTACTAAAAAGACAAAAATTAGCTAGGTGTGGTGGTGTGTGCCTGTAATCCCAGCTACTTAGGAAGCTGAGGCAGGAGAATCCCTTGAACCCAGGAGACAGAGGTTGCAGTGAGCCAAGATCTTGCCACTGTACTTTAGCTTGGTGACAGAGCTAGACTCCATCTCAAATATATACATATATATATATATATATATATATATATATATATATATATATATATACACACACACATATATATGTATGTATGTATAGGAGATACATACATATATATGTATATATATATCTCCTAAATCTTTCCCTTTTCCAAAGCCAAAGACACTCATTGCATAGTCCTCCTCAGCACTTTTTCTCATGAGCTGCTCTGTCTGGAATACTTTCCCTTCCTTCCTGCCTATGAAAATTTAACTTCTTTATCAAATATGTAATTAGTATTAATTGGATACCTGGGCCAGGGGCGCTGTCTCACATCTGTAATCCCAGCACTTTGGGAGGCCAAGGCAGGCGGATCACCTGAGGTTAGGAATTTGAGACCAGCCTGGTCAACATGGTGAAACCCCGTTTCTACTAAAAATACAAAAATTAGCTGGGCATAGTGGCAGGTGTCTGTAATCTCAGCTACTAGGGAAGCTGAGTCAGGAGAATTGCTTGAACCTGGGAGACAGAGGTTGCATTGAGCTGAGATCATGCCACTGCACTCCATCCTGGGTGACAGAGTGAGACCCCATCTCAAAAATAAAAAATAAAAATTGGACACCTACCAGACATTGAATTAGTCATTAATAATGAGGTAGTATTGTAATCTCAGTATTTTGGGAGTCCAAGGTAAGAGGATCATGAGCAAAACCCTGTCTCAGCAAACAAAAGAATAAGGCAATAAACAATAGAAATTCCAGTTTACTGGGTGCTTATAATCCAGTGGGATACAGACAAGTATACTGCAGTGTGATAAATGCTATAACAAGGAGAAGTATAAGGTGCTTAAAGATCACTGCCTTAAAGCATCTTCCTAGACTACCTCAACCGCCTTTTTTCATTCCTCCATAATTTCCAAAGTCCTCTGACTAGAGTGGAGAGTTTGCACTGGGGAGAAGTAGTAATAAAATAGTTTGAGGTGGTTTGTGGGAAGAAGTAGAGATTTAACATGAGGGTGGTCAGAAACTGTTGTGAATTAAATTTAAAATTTTGGACATTTTCCTATGGATGAGTAGAAAACCACTGAAAACTATGTAGGATGAGTTATCACAGAAAAGGAAAATTCTGAGTAAAAGAGAACACAAGGTAGCAGGGTTTTTGGAAATTGTGAGTAATTCATTAAAGATAGAACTTTGAATTTGAGGGGGAAGAAATGACACTGGAAGAGAAAGCAGGATGGAGATCATAAAGGAAGCTAAAATGTTTCAGCTTTTTCCATTGAGCAGTGGGAAATCATGGACAGATTTGATATGAGAAATAATTGAATACTTTTTGCATATTTGAAAATGAATTTGTCTCCTATTTCCTTGCCTTGCTCCCCTGTTAAAATAAAAACAGGAGCTGATTTATATCCCGCTCTTGAATGCATGTAAAATTTATACAAAAATATCTTCTATGAAAATGATTTGTAGGCTGGGCGTGGTGGCTCATACCTGTAATCCTAGCACTTTGGGAAGCCAAGGTGGGTGGATTGCCTGAGCTTAGTAGTTTAAGACCGGCTTGGGCCACATGGTGAAACCCCATCTCTGCTAAAATGCAAAAAATTAGCCAGATGTAGCAGCATGCACCTGTAGTCCCAGCTACTCGGGAGATTGAGGCAGGGAATTGCTACAACCCGGGACACAGCAGTTGCGGTGAGCCAAGATTGCACTACTGCACTCTAGCCTGTGCAACAGAGACTTTGACTCTTAAAAAAAGAAAAGAAAAGAAAAACAATGATTTGTAATTTGTAGACTTAATACCTGGGAGATGTCTTGAGATATAAAATCCAATCCTTTAGGCTATGGGTTTTTTGTTTTCTCCAAATAAATCTTATCTTTTCTGAGAGAGAGAGAGAGAGAGAGAGAAAGAGAGAGAGAGGAAGGGGAGGGAGGGAGGAGGGAGAAAGGAAGAGAAAAGAAATAAATTTGGCAACAATATAGCGAGGAAATTTAAGGGGACCAAGTCTAGTGACAGATGACTAGTTAGGAGGCTGTTGCAGGAGTGGTCCAGGTCAATGGTGATGGATCCTAGAAAATAGCAATAGTAGGAAAGGAAATACAAGAGGGGATAAAGTTGAGAAATATTATTGGAGACAAAATGGGTAGAGTTGGGAGGTTTATAAGATGTCAGGGGGTAAGGAGGAGAAGGAGTTAGAATTACTAAAATTCTGACTAAAGAGTACTAATAGAAGAGGAAGATGATTAATGTTTTATTAATCATAAAATATTAATATCAGTGGGGTGCAGTGGCTCATGTCTGTAATCCCAGCACTTTGGGAGGGATACACTGAGCCATTGCACTCCAGCCTGGGAAACGAGCAAAATAAGCCATAGTGGCACGTGCCTGTAGTCCCAGCTACTTGGGAGGCTGTGGTGGGAAGATAACTTAAACCCAAGAGGCAGAGGTTGCAGTAGGCCAAGATTGTGACTGCATTCCAGCCTGGGTGACAGAAAAAAATAAATGAGTAAAATCAACTTCAGGGTGCCTTGGAGACTTTGAGGTGGATGTGTACATTAACTGGTAAAGGGAAATCCAAGCCTGACATCTACAGATATGGGAGTCATTGATACCTAGGTTGAAGTAAGTAAAGCAACCAGGAGGTGGACGGAGGCGATTATGCTAATAGCAATTCATTTTCTCTGTGTTAAGCCCTGTCTTAATTATTTTACATACACTGTTTTATTTAGTTCTAACAATCCTGTGAGGCTGTCACAGGAAAGCAACATAGAAAAGAGACTCCAAAGCTAACAAATGACAGAGCCAGAAATGGAAAAGATTAATTAAAAGCCTGAAATGTTAAAACACTATACTAAGAGTAGAGAACAGTGCTCAGGAGAGAATCCTGGAGAACATCCACATTTAAAAGAGGATGATCATGGGCAGACTGGCTACCTATACATGATTGTAGAGGAGGAGCCGGAGAGGCAGGATGAAAACGAGAAGAGTGGTTAAGACAGAAGCCAAAGGAGAAAGTATTGTGACATTTTGCTGTGTGCCAAAAGCCACAAATAAATAACGTTTTTAAAAATCTCCGTTGGGTTTACTAAATTGGAATTTATTAGCAACCTTGAAATTTGGTGTTTGGGTGAACTCTTGGCAACATAAATGAGACAATAATCTGTATAAAGCTGTTAGCGGGCCAGGCGCGGTGGCTCGCACCTGTAATCCCAGCACTTTGGGAGGCTGAGGCAGGTGGATCACAAGGTCAAGAGATCGAGACCATCCTGATCAACATGGTGAAACCCGTCTCTACTAAAAATACAAAAAATTAGCTGGGCATGGTGGCGCATGCCTGTAATCCCAGCTACTCAGGAGGCTAAGGCAGGAGAATTGCCTGAACCCAGGAGGTGGAGGTTGCGGTGAGCCGAGATTGTGCCATTGCACTCCAGCCTGGGTAACAAGAGCGAAACTCCGTCTCAAAAAAAAAAAGAAAAGAAAAAAGCTGTTAGCATGGTAGATTGCATATTTTTTAAGTACAATAAAAAGATGGCTCCTATAATTATGGAGTTAAAGGGAGTTAAAAGTGTAGACAGTGAACATACAAAACTCTCTCAGACTCTTCACCGTAAAAGATCTTAACTAACGTTAGGCAAGGAAGGAAAGGCTGGGGATAACCTCCGGTGGCCGCTAGAAAGTGTTACTTCAGGAGAAACATGTATATGCATATGTTGAAAGACAGCCTGAAGGAATGCAATGTAAATATAAATAAGAAGCTAAAACCCAACACTTTGGGAGGCTGAGGTAGGTGGATCACCTGAGGTCAGGAGTTCAAGACCAGCCTGCCAACATGGTGAAACTAAAAATGCAAAAAAAATTAGTTGGGCGTGGTAGTAGGCGCCTGTAATCCCAGCTAAATCGCTTGAACCCAGGAGGCGAGGTTGAGTCGAGATTGTGCCATTGCATTCCAGCCTGGGCGACAAGAGGGAAACTCTGTCTCAAAAATAAATAAAAAATAATAAATAAATAAATAAAAATAGGAATCAAACTAAAATAGAAGCAAGGACCGGCCAGGCGCAGTAGTTCATTCCTGTAATCTCAGCACTTTGGGAGGCCAAGGCAGGCAGATTGCTTGAGCCCAAGAGTATAGGACCAGCCTGGGCAACATGACAAAACCTTATCTCTACTAAAAATACAAAGAAAAATTAGCCAGACATGGTGGCATACCTGAAGTCCCAACTACTTGAGAGGCCTGAGGTGGGAGGATCAGCTGAGCCCTAGACTAAGGGTGCTGTGAACCGTGATCACATCACCGCACCACAACCTAGGTGAAAGGAATGAGATCCTGCCTACAAACAAACAAACACAAACCAAAAAGAAGCAAACATAGTAATGGAGCATAAGGTTCTCAAGGTGTGAATAGAGTCTAGGAAGCAGTAAGTAGTGGAAGGATTACTCTTTAATAGGAGGAATGATGCTTTTTATTAGGTAAATTCATCTAGGTGAGTTTAAATGTGGATACATTTTTTTTTGACAGAAGATCCATCTAATGAATTCTGCTTTCTCTGTGAAACACCATATAAGCTTATCTCCTGAGAGTGAGAACATATGTGGTAAAGACTCAGACCTGAAAAGTGGTTAAAATTTGAATTACTTCTTTGAGAGAGAATGCTGACTTCGTACATCTGAGGGGGACAGTATGTATCATTGAGGGCCCAGGTGAAAAAGGAGACTTAATTTATAGGATTTAAATTTTCTTTTTGGTAGGATTTTTCTTCAGCAGAACCCAGCAACAGAAATAAAGATGCAGTAAAGGCATTTAGTTAGAATGATCCTAATTTGGGATTTCATTGAGTGCAGGAGATAGAAGGCTGAATTAGGGGAGAGAAGGAAAAGAGTATGAGGGTTTTAATAGTGGTTTAAATAATGGACAAAGATTCTGGAATCAGTGAAGAATTGAGTACGGAGAAGAGAATGTAGAATTAGAGAAAAAAAAACAGATCTTGATGAAACTGAAGAGAAGTATAATGGGAGTGGGAGGTTGTGGTCAGAGAAGGAGATTTTAAAATGTACAAAGGAGTGGTTCTTAGAGGTCACTGAATGTGAGTTCAAGGAACTGAGAGGCAAGAAAACATGGTAGATTATCCATATAGACATTGAAATTGTCCAGCATAATAATGAAACTTAAGGTGACTTTGCTCAGGGTTCCAGATAGTACATTGATTGGGCCTTGTCATGAGCTATTGAAAAGCTTAACTGACCGGGTGCAGTGGCTCACGCCTGTAATCCCAGCACTTTGGAAAGCCAAAGTGGGCAGCTCACCTGAAGTCAGGAGTTTAAGATCAGCCTGGCCAACGTGGTATAAAACCCCATCTCTGCCAAAAGTACAAAAAAATTAGCTGTGCGTGTTGGTGTGTACCTGTAGTCCCAGCTACTTGGGAGGCTGAGACAGGGGAATCACTTGAGCCCAGGAGGTGGGGGTTATGCCATTTCACTCCAGCCTGGGCAACAGAGCAAGACTCCATCTCAAAAAAAAAAAAAAAAAAGGCCAGGCATGGTGGCTCATGCTTGTAATCCCAGCACTTTGGGAGGCCGATGTGGGTGGATTACAAGGTCAAGAGTTCAAGATCAGCCTGGCTAATATGGTGAAACCCCATCTCTACAAAAAATATTGGTCAGGCGTGTAATCCCAGCTACTCAGGAGGCTGAGGCAGAAGAATTGCTTGAACCTGGGAAGTGAAGGTTACAGTGAGCCGAGATAGTGCCACTGTATTCCAGCCTGGGCGGCAGAGCGTGATTCTGTTTCAAAAAAAAGAAAAGAGAAAAAAAGGCTTAACATAGATGCATACGTAGGATCACATTATTTTGCAGGACACTTGTCTCATGATGAAAGCAGCAGCAGCAGCAGCAGCAGCAGAGCCTCCCTCCAGTAGATGGGAAGACTAAGATGGATCTGAGTAGTGTCTGGATTGGTTGATGGGGAGAGGGTCTGTCTATAATAAATGTGAAGCAGTTTGCTTAAGGTCACATTCTGATTTGATTACAAAGCCTATGCTCTTTCTACTAACTTTGGTATTTCTGCAACAAGTTGAGCATGTTCAGCTTTTTTTTTTTGGTCTTCCCGGATAATTTTGTTTTATTTTTGACTATAATTTTGTTTTATTTTAGCTTCTCCAGAGTTAATGGGCTTTTTTGTGTGTGTGTGTGCCATACATCTACAAAGTGAGGGAGAAATCTCCTTGACAAGGAGTGCCTTGAGCAGAAACTTAACCTGAAGTAGTCAAGGTTTTTAGGGTGTTGAGTAAACTGA
Source organism: Saguinus oedipus (assembly GCA_031835075.1). Taxonomy (NCBI): domain Eukaryota; kingdom Metazoa; phylum Chordata; class Mammalia; order Primates; family Cebidae; genus Saguinus; species Saguinus oedipus. Next base: position 3,996,335 of record CM063190.1, read on the forward strand.
TCCGTTAGTTCATTTGGCATTTTATCCATCCATCCTTACTCCCTTCCATCCATGTAATTACATTCATCTTTTTATATCCATGTTAAAAAAAAAAAAAAACAAAAGCCAGTTAGTTTGAGAACACTGTATTTGGAATATGTTGAACTAAGTATAAATTGACTCACTTGGATTTATTTATTGTCTTTGTCATCTCTAGCTGCATATCCCCACCGTCTGAATCTCTTTTACCTTGCCAATGATGTCATACAGAACTGTAAAAGGAAAAATGCAATCATATTCCGTGAATCATTTGCTGATGTACTTCCTGAAGCAGCTGCTCTAGTGAAGTAAGTAAATCTTTATTGCTCTATGGGATCTAAGCTTAGACAATTTAGAATTTTAGTTTCTCTACCCATTAAGAACTGTAATAGATGAACATTCTTGAAGATTCAAGGATAATTTGCCCAAGTGGTTCATTATCACTTTCTTGTTAACACACACTTTTTTTTGTTTTTTTTGGGGGGTGTGTGTGTGTATGTGTGACAGAGTCTCGCTCTGTCTCTCAGGCTGGAGTGCAGTGGCGCAATCTTGGCTCACTGCAACCTCTGCCTCCTGGGCTCAAGCAATTCTCCTGCTTCAGCCTCCTGAGTAGCTGGAACTACAGGTGCATGCCACCATGCACAGCTAACTTTTTGTATTTTTAGTAGAGATGGGGTTTCACCATGTTAGCCAGGATGGTCTTGATCTGCTGACCTCGTGATCCAGCCTTCCAAAGTGCTGGGATTACAGGCATGAGCCACCACACCCGGCCGTGTTTTTTCTTTTCAAAACTCTGTCTTCTGTTTTCAAAAGCTGGTCTCTTGTTTATCCTAACCTGATGGTGTATGTCTCCTGGTGATAATCTCGGAATGTGTTTCTTTCTAACTGCGCTGGTTTTGTTTGTTTGTTTTAACACATTTCATTTCTTCTTTCTGAGTCTTCCTGAAATTTTTTTCCCTCCATGAACTCTGTAAAGAGAAATGAAAATTATTTCCCAATGTCATATTCCCAACTCCATACTGATTTATTTAACTTCATTTTTAGCAGTAGTTGGATACAGCACTTCCCACAGTGTATTCCTATTAAATGATCAAAGGAAGAAGGGTTCTGTGCTCAAATAAGTTTAGAGAATGATCCACACTAATTTTCCTTCCCTGAAGATTCAAACTACACATTACCATACCAATAATTTGGTTTCTTTGGGGGTCTTTACAATGCTGATTTCAAAACAGCATTTCCTAAACTCTGACCATGGGCCCTTCTTTTTGAATACCTACTGAACATGCCTACATTCAGGGAGAATTCTGATGTATATATATAGTACAGACTTACATCTGATCTTATTTTGGCCCTGTATTAATAGTGTGTTCTTCGTGTTGCATTCGTATTTGTAAATTGTTTTCTACAAGAGACACAGTTACAGGATAAACAGTATGTGAAACAATATATAAACAGTTATATGGAACAACCATAATAGCTGAATACTTTCTCAGATTATATATTTATTACCATTATTTACCCTAATTTGTTAGGATTAATGCAGTCAGAACTGAATGATCCTGTGAAACTATGGAATATGTTGAAAATTGAAAATAAGAAATAAACAAAAGAACTGATCTTTTTTCCTTCCTTAGGATTGATAACTTGAAATGTCTACTTTGCTATTACAAAAGATGAAAATATGGTTCTACTTGAATGTCCTAAGTAAACAAGTGCATAAAATAATAACATCTACCATTTGTTGGATATTTATAATTGACTAAATATACAAAATGCTTTATCATTTTAATTTTGAGAACAACTTTATACCATTGTTACCCCCCCCCCTTTTTTTTTTTTTGAGACGGAGTTTCTCTCTTGTTGCCCAGGCTGGAGTGCAGTGGCCCGATCTCAGCTCATCAAGCGATTCTCCTGCCTCAGCTTCCTGAGTAGCTGGGATTACAGGCATGCGCTACCATGCCCAGCTAATTTTGTATTTTTACTAGAGACAGGATTTCTCCATGTTGGTCAGGCTGGTCTTGAACTCCCGACCTCAGGTGATCCACCAGTCTCAGCCTCCCAAAGTTCTGGGATTACAGGCATGAGCCATGGGGACTGGCCCTGAAAACATTTTTTAATCCAAAATACATTTTGTTCCAGGCATTTCGGGAAAGGGATACCTAACTTGTACTGTGAATTCAACCCACCACAAGAAGGGTTTCTCATGAAGGGAACTTTTATAACCCTTTCTCATAAAAAAGGTTTATGAAAAAAGTCTTAACACTATTTGCAAATTTGGATTTTGGCAGTTAAGAAACTTCTAGAACCCTTATTCTTCTTTCTTTATACTCTTTCTGAGACTGACTCATGGATTTTTACTGTTACTCCTATGCTAATAAATGCTTTACCTGTATTGGACCATGTCCAAACTACTTTCTGAGAATTACTGTTTTTTTTTGTTTTTGTTTTTTTTTTAAATACAGGGTCTGGCTCTGTTACCCAGGCTAGAATGCAGTGGTGCTATCTCAGCTCACTGCAACCTCTGTCTCCTGGGCTTAAGCCATTCTCCCACCTCAGCCTCCCGCGTAGCTGGGACTTAAGGCGTACACCACTACACCTGGCTAATTTTTGCATTTTTTGTAGAGGTAAGGTTTTGCTATGTTGCCCAGCCTGATCTCTAACTCCAGCGCTCAAGTGATCTACCTGGGTTCCTAAAGTGTTGGGGTTACAGGCATGAGCCATAGCACCTGGCCAGTTGAGAATTACTACATAATGTTACATGTTGATAACTTAGCTCGGAATGCCTGAAACAATAACACACCTTACTTTGTATAAAGTTCTACTCCTACAATTTATGTGAAAATACATTACAATATAAATTGAAAATTGCTATATAAATGGTAATTAACTTTGCAGATGAGCAGATTGTATTTTATTATTTCTTTTCACAAAATGAGAAAAAGTGAAGTCCAGAGCAATTAAGATACTGCCCAAAGGAAAATGACAATTTAGTAAAAGACCTGGGACTAGAACCCAGATTTTTCTGACACTTAGTCCTCTATTATCAAATAGCCCTTCTAAATGTAACTTACAGTTTTTCATTTTATAACAACCCCTAAGTCATCTTTTATTTTTCTTTCTTGTTTTTTAGTCACTTACCGGGGACTGATTCTTCTGTTAAAGTGTCTTTATCCTTTTCTCTCTGCCTTTTAATTTTGTTATTGTTGCTCTGTTTGATATATTATATTAATGTAGCAGCCTGCTAACTGATTTCTCAGTTTCCGTTACCTTTTCGTTTACTTCAGACTGCATACACATGGATGTCCAGAGATATCATGGTTTAAGACCATAGTCTCTGGAACCAGTGTGCACAGATTTGAATCTGCCTCTGCTACCTCCTAACTCCATAATTATAGGTAAATAAAATCAGTTTCTCATCTGCATAATTAATCCAATAATAGTACCTTTTCCATAAATTGTGGAAACTAAATGAGTTAATAATATATATAAAGGGCTTAGAACAGTGACTGGCATCTAATAAACACTTAATAAATATTAGCTGCTGCTATGATGAGGAGGAAGATGATTATGTCTACTACTGCTATTATTATTATTAACAAATAAATGTTAGCAAGGCACTGAAAATCCTTTAAAATATTTTAATATATATTTATATTTATATATATTTATCTGTTATAAATATATATGTATATATTTAAATATGTTTTTATATTGCTTTATGATGTAAGAAATTTCTTTCCATCTTTATTATTGTCTTTGATTCTCAAATCAACTGTATGATATAATTAGGGGCAAAGATTGTTATCCTCATTTTACAGATGAGAATATTGATGATAAAATAAGTTATATAAAACTATTTGAAGATAAGAAACTGAACATTAAAATGTAAGAGAGGGCTGGGTGCGGTGGCGGCTCATGCCTATAATCCCAGCACTTTGGGAGGCCAAGGCAGCAGTGTCATCTGAGCCCGGGAGTTCAAGAACACCTTGGCCACAGGGAGACCTCACCTCTACTAAATTAACTGGATGTGGTTGCATGTGCCTGTGGTTGAAGCTACTTAGAAGGCTGAAGCAGGAGGATTGCTTGAGCCCAAGAGGTCGAGGCCACAGTGAGATGTGATGGTGCCACTGTACTCTGGCCTGAGCAACAGAGTGAGACTCTGTCTCAGAAAAAAAGTGGGAGTGGGGAGTGGATACTATTTCAAGCCTTCTATAGTCAAATCTCAATCTTCCCCTCTTTACCACCAGCTCTCCTGTGTCCCAATAATGAGCCATTGCTCTAGCCAAACACTCTTAGTGTATATCTTAATATAAGTGCTTATGAATTTTTCTTCATGAAGTAGCTCTTCTTCCTTGGGAAGCAGCAGAGCTTAGAGGTTAAAAATGCAAGTTTTGGAGTCAAACTCACAAGGTTGCCTGGGTTTAAATCCTGGATATCCTACTTGGTAGAGTAGTTTATTTAACTTTCTGGTGCTTCAGTGTTTCCATCTGTAAAATGAGAATAACAGTACAGTTTTTCTCTTAGGGATGCTGTGAGGATTAAATAGGTTAATATATGTAAAACATCATAAAGGAACATGAAAGTGCTCTAAAGGCCAGACATGGTGGCTTACACCTGTAATCCCAGCACTTTGGGAGGTCAAGGCTGGTTGATCATGAGGTCAGGAGTTCAAGACCAGCCTGACCAGAACAGTGAAATACGGTCTCTACTAAAAATACCAAAAAATTAGCAGAGCATGGTGGCGGATGTCTGAAATCCCAGCTACTTGGGAGGCTGAGGCAGAGAATTGCTTGAACCCGGGTGGCAGAGGTTGCAGTGAGCTGAGATTGCACTACTGCACTCCAGCCTGGGTGACTCCATCTCAAAAAAAAAAAGTGCTCTAAAAATCAGTAAATTAAGTATCTCAAGAAGTTTGAAAAGAAGAGCAAAATAAACCCAAGACAGGAAGGATAAAATAAGAGAAGAAACTAATGAAATAAAAAACAAATACACAGTGAGGTACTTTTGAGTGTTAAATTCACAGAGAGATAGAATAGAATAGTGTTTGCCAGGGACTGGAGTGGGAGGCAGGGAATGCGGAGTTACTGTTCAATGGGCATAGACTTTCAGTTTTGTGAGATGAAAAGATGTAGATGGTGGTAATGAATGTACCCAATGCCATTGAATTGTATGCTTGAAAATGGTTAAGATAGGCCGGGTATGGTGGCTCACGCCTATAATCCTAGCACTTTGGGAGGCCGAGGCGAGCGGATCACAAGGTCAGGAGTTCGAGACCAGCCTCACCAACATAGTGAAACCCTGTCTCTACTAAAAATACAAAAATTAGCTGGGCGTGGTGGCACACACCTGTAGTCCCAGCTACTTGGGAGGCTGAGGCAGGAGAATCACCTGAACCCAGGAAGTGGAGGTTGCAGTGACCCAAGATTGCACCACTTCACTCCAGCCTGGGTGACAGAGTGAGACTCTGTCTCAAAAAAAAAAAAAGTAATAGTTGGGGCTGGGCACGGTGGCTCATACCTGTAATCCTGACACATTGGGAGGCCAAGGTGGGAGGATTGCCTAGCCACAGAGTCTACAAGCAACTTGGGCAATGTGGCAAGATTCCATCTCTTAACACACACACACACACATATACACACAAAATTTAGCTGGTTGTGATGGCATGCACTTGTAGTCCCAGCTACAGAGTCTACAAGCAACTTGGGCAATGTGGCAAGATTCCATCTCTTAAAACACACACACACACACACACACACACACACACACACACACACACACACACACACACACACACACACACACACACACACAAAATTTAGCTGGTTGTGATGGCATGCACTTGTAGTCCCAGCTACACAGCAGGCTGAGGTGGGAAGATCACCTAAGCCTGGGAGATTGATACTGCAGTTAGCCAAGATTACACCACTGTACTCTAGCCTGGGGGACCAGAATGAGACCATGTCTCAGGGTGACATGATTAGGGGAGAAGTATAATTGGAATGATTGTGATACAAAGAAATGAGAAATATTTGAGGTGATGGATAACCTATTATATACTCTGATGTGATTATTACAGGCTATAACTATATCAGCATATCTCATATACCCCAAAAAGATATACATCTACTCTGTACCCATAAAAAATTTTTTAAATTTTTTAAAAAAGGACTACAGTTAAACTGATGACAGACTTCTCAACAGCAGCAATGGAAGCCAGAGGCAGTTATGAAAAATGTTTTTACAGCATTGATAGAAAGTAGTTGTCAATGTAGATTTGCATACAAAGCAAAACTACTTTCAAGAACCAGGAAAACATAAAGACAGATAAACAAAACCTGAGATAATTTACCATCAATAAACAGATATCTCTCTCTTTCTCTCTGTATATATATAATATATATAATGTATAATAATATGTATTATATACACACATTTTTTAACCAAGAAGAAGCACTGAACCATCAGCAAACTTCTAAATAAGTTTTATACTGGGAAGTTAGCAATATATGTAATACTATATGTAATATAATATATGTAATATGTTACACATAATATATATACACACACACACGCACACACACATACACACATACACAGAGGCATATAATTTTTAACCAATCAAGAAGCAGCACTGAACCATCAACAGACTTATTAATAAGTTTTTTCTCTGGGAAGCTAGCAATAAGTATGGTGACTCATGCTAGCAATAAAATATGTGAAGTATCTGGCTAGGCACAGTGGCTCACGCCTGTAATCCCAGCACTTTGGAAGGCCGAAGCGAGTGGATCACTTAAGGCCAGGAGTTTGAGACCAGCCTGGCCAACATGACAAAACCTGTCTCTACCACAAATAAAAAAATTAGCTGGGCATGGTAGTGCACACCTGTAATCTCAGCTACTTGGGAGGCTGAGGCATGAGAATCGCTTGAGCCCCAGAGGTGGAGGTTGCAGTGAGCCGAGATTGTACCACTGCCCTCCAGCCTGGGCAACAGAGTGAGACCTTATCTCACAAAAGAAAAAAAAAAGGAATGTTTATAAAGAGTTGATTGGAACATAGGGAAATGTTAAGTCAAAATACTAGAATAGAAGTTTGTGTGTGAAGAGAGTTGTGGCCTTACCTAAGTTAGGGCATACTTTGTTTTATTGTGCATTGTAGGTAGTGTGGTTGTTTTTAGAAATTGAAGGTTTGTAGCAACCCTGTGTCTGTTGGTGCGATTTTTCCAACAACATATGCTTATTCATGTTTCTGTGTCACATTTTGGTAATATTTGCAACATTTCAAATTTTTATTATATCTGATGGTTTCCTGTGACCAGCGATGTTACTCTCTTAATTGTTTTTGGGTATTCCGAACTTGACCCATGTAAGACAGTGAACTTAATTCATAAATGTTATGTGTGTTCTGATTGCGTTAACCTGCCATTCCCCATCTCTTTCTATCTCCTGGGACCTCATTATTCCCTGAGACACAACAATACTGTAATTAGAACAGTTAATACCCCTACAGTGGACTCTTAAGTGTTCAAGTGAAAGGAAGACTCACATGTCTTTCACTTTAAAAAGCCAGAAATGATTAAGCTTAGTGAGTAAGGCATGTTGAAAGCCAACACAGGCTGAAAGCTAGGCCTCTTGCACCAGACAGCCAGGTTATGAATGCAGACTTCTTGGAGGAAATTGAAAATGCTACTGTAGTGAATACACAATTCATAAGAAAGCAAAACAGCTTTATTGCTGATATGAAGAAAGTTAGTGACTTGGATAGAAGATCAAGCTAGGGGCTGGGCACGCTGGCTCACACCTGTAATCCCAGCACTTTGGGAGCCTGAGGCTGGTGGATCACGAGGATAGGAGATCAAGACCATTCTGGCTAATACAGTGAAACCCCATCTCTACTAAGAGTACAAAAAATTAGCTGGGCATGGTGGTGCATGCCTGTAGTCCCAGCTACTCAGGAGTCTGAGGCAGAAGAATCGCTTGAACCAGGGAGGTGGAGGTTGCAGTGAGCCAAGATCACGCCACTGCACTCCAGCCTTGGCGACAGAGCAAGAACCATCTCAAAAAAAGAAAAAAGATCAAGCCAGATACAACATAAAGCCAAAGCCTAATTCAGACCAAGGCCCTAACTCTCTTCTCTTCTATGAAGGTTGAAAGAGGTGAGGAAGCTGTGGAAGTAGGTTCATGAGATTGATGGAAGGAAGTCATCTCTGTAACACAGAAGTGTAAGATGAAGCAGCAAGTGCTGATGTAGAAGCAGCAGCAGGTTATCCAGAGCTTCAGCTAGGATCACTGATGAAGGTGGCTCCAGTAAACGGCAGATTTTCAATGTAGATGTAACAGCCTTCTGTTGGAAGATGCCATGTAGGACTTTCATAGCTGGAGAGAAGTCAGTCCTTGCTTCAAAGCACAGGCTGACTCTCTTGTTAGGAGCTCATGCAGCTGGTGACTTTAAGTTGAAGCCAGTGTTCATATGATTCTGAAAATCCTAGGGCTATTAAAAATTACATTAAATCTACTCTGTCTGTGTTCTGTAGATGGAACAATAAAGCCTGGGTGATAGCACATTTGTTTACAACATGGTTTGCTGAATATTTTAAATTCAGTGTTGAGAATTGCTGTTGTTCAGGAAAAGAAACAGCAACACATTCTTTTCAAAATATTACCATTCATTGACAGTGTACCTCCTTACCCAAGAACTCTGATAGAGATGTATAAGGAGATCACTGTTATTTTCTTACTTGCTAACACAACGTTTATTCTGCATCCCATGGAGAAAGGAGTAATTTGACCTTTCAGTTCTTGTTATTTAAGAAATACAGGACTGGGTGCGGTGGCTCATGCCTGTAATCTGAGCACTTTGGGAACCCAAAGCAAGTGGATCACTTGAGGTCAGAAGTGCAAGAGCAGCCTGGTCAACGTAGTGAAACCCCATTTCTACTAAACATACAAAATTAGCCAGGTATGGTGGCGCATGCCTGTAATCTCAGATACTCAGGAGGCTGAGACAGGACAATCGCTTGAACCCAGGAGGCAGAGGTTGCAGTGAGCTAAGATCATGCCATGGCACTCCAGCCTGGGCAACAGGAGCAAAACTCCATCTCCAAAAAGAAAGAAAGAAAGAAATACTGGCTGGGCTTGGTGACACACACCTGTAATCCCAGCACTTTTGAAGTCCAAGATGGGAGAATGTCTTGAGCTTAGTAGTTCTAGATCAGCCTGGGCAACATTTTGAGACCTAGTCTCTATTATTTTTAAAAAAGTATAAATAAAGAAATATATTTTGTAAGGCTATAGCTGCCGCTAGTAGTGATTCCTCTGATGGATCTGGGCAAAGGAAATTGAAAACCTTCTGGAAAGGATTCACCATTCTAGATGCCATGAAGAACATTTGTGATTCATGGGGAGAGGTCAAAATATCAACATTAACAGGCGTTTGGAAGAAGTTAATTCCAGCCCTCATGGATGTCTTTGAGGGGCTCAAGATGTCAGTGGAAGAAGTAACTAAAGATGTGGTGAAAATAGCACGAGAACTAGAGTTGGAAATAGAACCCAAAGATAGGACTGAATTGCCACAGTCTCATGATAAAACTTGAACAAATGAAGAGTTGCTTCTTATGGATGAGCAAAGAAAGTAGTTTTGCTGGGCCAGTGGCTCATACCTGTAATCCTAGGACTTTGGGAGGCTGAGGCAGGTGGATTGCTTGAGCTCAGGAGTTTGAGACCAGGCTGAACAACATGGTGAAACCTTGTCTCTACTAAAAATACAAAAAATTAGCTGAGTGTGGTGGCAGGTGCCTGTAGTCCTCCTAGCTACTCAAAAGGCTGAGACAGGAGTATTACTTGAACCTGGGAGGCAGAGGTTACAGTGAGCTGAGATTGCGCTACTACACTCCAGCCTGTGCAACAGAGTGAGACTGTCTCAAAAGAAAAAAAGTTTCTTAAGATGGAATCCACTCTAGTGAACATGGTATGGACATTGTTGAAATGACAACAGAGGATTTTAGAATATTAATGAATAGAGCAGCAGCAGAGTTGGAGAGGATTGACTCCCAATTTTGAAAGAAACTATTATGGGCAAAATGCTATGAAGCTACTTTGCATGCTACAAAAAAATCTTTGTGAAAGGAAGAGTCAGTTTATGTAGCAAACCTCATTGTCTTATTTTAAGAAATTGCCAAATGAAACTTCCTTTTGTTGAAAAAAGAAAAAAAGTAAAAAAAAAAAAGAAAAATTGCCAGAGCCACCCCAACTTTCAGCAATCACTACCATGGTCGGTTAGCAGCCATCAACATCAAGGCAAGACCCTCCACTAGCAAAATGAGTATGATTTGATTTGCTGAAGTCTCAGGTGACTGTTAGGATTCTTTTAGCTATAAAGTATTTTTTAACTAACATACATATATTGTTTTTAATACATAATGCTACTGTGCACTTAATAGACTATAGTATAGTGTAAATATAACTTTTTAAAAATTTATTTGTTTTTAGAGACAATCTTACTCTGTCACCCAAGCTGGAGTGCAGTGGCATGATCAGGGCCCACTGCAGACTCAAACTCCTGGTCTCAAGTGATCCTCCCACTTCAGCCCTCCAAGTAGCTGAGACTGCAGGCATGCCCCACCACGTTTGGCTAATGTTTGTATTTTTTGCAGAGATACATGTTGCCCAGCCTCGTCTTAAACTCCTGGGCTCAAGTGATCCACTGCCTTCAGCCTTCAAAGTGCTGGAACTGCAGGCATGAGCCAACATACCCAGCTTAAACCTTACAGTTTTCTAGAGGTTTATTAACCATAAAGAACAGACTCAACTCTCATTTCTTAGATTAAAAAAAAAAAAGTCATGTGTTGCTTAACATCAAAAATATGTTCTGAGGCCAGTCGCGGTGGCTCACGCCTGTAATGCCAGCACTTTGGAAGGCCAAGGCAGGCCAATCACTTGAGGTTGGGAGTTCAAGAACAGCCTGGCCGATGTGGCAAAACCCTGTCTCTACTAAGAAAAATACAAGATTAGCCAGATGTGGTGGCGGGCGCCTGTAATCCCATCTACTCGGGAGGTTGAGGCAGGAGAATTGCTTGAACTTGGGAAGCAGAGGTTACAGTGAGCCAAGACTGCACCATTGTATTCTAGCCTGGGTGACAGAGCAAGACTCTGTCTTAAAAAAAAAAAAAGAAAGAAAAAAAATGTGTTCTGAGAAATGCATCATTAGGGGATTTTATCATCCTGTGAACATCATAGAGTGTACTAACATAAACCTAGAAAGCATAGCCTACTATACACCAAAGCTGTATTGTGTAGCCTGTTGCTCCTCGGCTACAAACCTGCACTGCATGTCACTGTATTGAATACTGCAGGCAACTGTAACACAATGGTAAGTACTTGTGTATCTAAACATTATAGGACACAAAAAATTGTGAAAAAGCATAAAGAAAAAGCCACTCACTTTCACCAAATGGAGATTTACAAGATAATAAATTCAGCAGTACTGTCTTACAGTCTTTTTCTTCTGTAAATGTTGCTTTTGCATTTGAAACCAGTCACATATATAGTCAGGCACACCTTGGAGACACTGAGGTTTCAGTTCCAAACCACCACAGCAAAGTAAATATTGCGATAAAGAAATGTCAAGATAAGGGAAGGGGGTGGTATTTTGTCATTTAACCTAGGAAGAGTTTGTTAATGGATTTTTAGAGAACAAGCTTTCAGTATTTTGTAACTCAGAGAGTAGACGAAGCATGCAGGTGGATTGTTTGAGCCCAGGAGGTCAAGGCTGCATTGAGCCAACATCACTGTGGTCCAGCCTGGACAACTGAGTGAGACCCTGTCTCAAAAAAAAGAAAGAAAATTGTAAGGTTTAATACAATTTTCTCTGTTTCTTATATAGGCCACTCTTAGGCGAAAAAAGAAAAAATGATGTTAGAGAGTCATAGACTCATGCTTGAAAGAGGCCTTACGGTTGACATAGCTTTTTATTATTATTATTATTATTTTTAAATCTTATATTTCAATCTCCATATGGTTTGGTGGATTCACTTAAGGAGAAGTTAAGTTCATGTTTTGTCTTTTGACAGATCTATTAAATTGTTAGAATGGTTTCTGTTTTTTGGCAGATCTGTTAGAATAAAATTTCTTTTCCCTACAGCTTTATTCTTTTGTCCGTGCCTTGCTTCCTGAGATCACATCAGTTTGACTCCTCTTCCTTACAATGGTTATGTCCTTCCTGCATTGTTGTTTTCTATTTCTTCTACATTTCCACATAAGATATAATTTAAATCTTAAATTATTAACTTTATTGGTATTCCCTTCTACTTTAACGCTTTTGTTTTTTTGAGACAGGGTCTTTCTTTGTGACCCAGGCTGGGTTGTAGTGGTGTGATCACGGGTCACTACAGCCTGGATCTCCTGGGCTCAAGCGATCCTCTTGTCTCAGGCTCCCATGTAGGCGGTACTATAAGTGTGTGCCACCACACGTGGCTGATTTTTTCAGTTTTAGTAGAAATGAGGTCTCTCTGTTTCCCAGGCTGGTCTCAAACTTCCAAGGCCAAGTGATTTTCCCACCTCGCCCTCCCAAAGTGCTGGGATTAGAGGTGTGAGCCACAGTGCCCCACCACTTTAAGTTTTGTGGGTTTTTTTGAGATGGAGTCTCACTCTTGTTGCCCAGGCTGGAGTGCAGTGGCATGATCTCTGCTCACTGCAACCTCCGCTTCCTGGGTTCAAGTAATTCTCCTGCTTCAGCCTCCTGAGTAGCTGGGATTACAGGTGCCCATCTAGTTTTTGTATTTTTAGTAGAGACAAGGGTTCACCATGTTGGCCAGGCAGGTCTCAAACTCCTGACCTCAGGCAATCCACCCACCTCGGCCTCCCAAAGTGCTGGGATTATAGGCATGAGCCACCATTCCCAGCCAACATTTTTTAAAATGAGGTAGCCAACTTGAACCAGAAGCTCATCTGTGAATGAAACAGAATAAACCGATACCTTTCACTTACCTCATTCTAATTATGTATTCTCTTAGTATGTGGTAGTTTTTTAGAAAACATTTTACAGTATATGATCGACTTACTAATTTTTTTTCTAAACCTTTAAAAAGAAAATATATAGCATTGTTAAACCTTGTCTTCGTATTCATTACTACTGTAATTGTTTTTTGGACCAGGTTTTTTACTATTTGATTTCATCTTGTTGGGTTCAACCTATCTTTTAGATTGCCAGTCGTGTCCACACATTCCCAGCCCTCAAGTTCAAATCTATCAAAGCTGTCAGTATATCATCTGTAGCTTCATTTATGTCATTTATTAAAGTTCTGAACTGGTAATTAATTTAATTGGTAATAATTTTAATTTAATTCTTAAAATCTTAAAAGTTTATGATTTCTTTAGTCTTAGATATTGTAGAAAGAAATGTTTTGAAATAAACATCAGAAGAAATTTGGAAAATAATCTTATTGACAACTTTATTTACAGACTTCTAGTTTGGAATATAAGTCAAGGTTTTTATAGTCTGTATTACTTTTTCTTTGTTTGCAGAGATCCATCTGTCTCCAAGTCTGTAGAACGAATCTTTAAAATCTGGGAAGATAGAAATGTATACCCAGAAGAAATGATTGTGGCATTGAGAGAAGCTTTGAGTAAGTGTCTTTTTCTCTCCTAAAAAAATTTTGAGTCAGTCTTTTCAATTATATGTATTTTATAGATCTAGTCATGTTGTATAATGGCAAAAAATTAAGTTTTTAATCTAGAGCCCTGTTTGTTTAAAATTAAATACTTAAGGAAGATCTAGATCTGTTGGAATTAAAATTTAAGCAGAATTGGTTTTAGGGTTAGGGGTTGGATTTTGTTTTTTAGTGACTGATAGCCATCTGGTTATTTTAGAGGTGATAACCATCTGGTTATTTTCCTGAATTTGCGTTGAGTGTTTCAAATGGTTCATTGTTTGTGTTAATACATACTGCCCTGTGCCCTTACTGTTGGAGAATTTTTGCACAGGATTTCAGTTCTTACTAAGCTGTTTGGTAGTAAGCATATATTGGCAGTCTTTAGACTATCTTTTGATTTAGATTTACAGTAAGTTGTGTACTTGTTTTGTTAAAAGGCATGTAATTCTTATATATTATATGCATGTAATTAAGTTATCAAATAGAAGTTGGTGACAATCTGCTGCCATAACCGTCATTTGACTAGAAATTTGCTTTAAAAATAGCATCTTCTAAGAAGCTGTTAAATTATTCATTTTAATTTGTTAATTGGTATTTTTAAGCCTCCTGCCCTATTCTTTTCGGAATTGGTAATTTCGCTGATAATAGGAATTATGTTTATTTGACAGCTTCTTAGATCTGGTAGGAATTTCTATTTTTTTCATAAAAATGAAAGAAAAGGAAAGAAAGAAACAACACACAGTCTCGGATTGCCTTTTTTCATGCTGCAACTTTGGCACTGAAGTGGACAGACAAAACAGCTTCCCATAATGCCAGATTGCAAAAACTGAAATGTTTTCCAGGTACCACTTTCAAAACTCAGAAGCAGCTGAAAGAAAATCTGAACAAACAACCGAATAAGCAGTGGAAGAAATCACAAAGTAAGGAACAAAATCTCAACTAATATAAAATTACCTCCTCTTTTTGGAGCAGAAGAAAATGTAGACCATTTGACATCGTACCTGGCATAAACCATGGGCAAGCCTGTGTTTTCCAGGCCTGGGAGGCTCCCAGTGACCTATGCTAAACAAGCCATCAAGGAGCTACTTCTAAAAAAAAAAATCAAAAACTACACTATTAACAAAGGAAATGCAGAAAAAGGGTTTAATTCAGTGAAGATTCAAGAGTAGTTGGGGGATTGAAAGAAGAAAAAAATACTTGAGAGTGTCCAGGCTAATTTTCAGGTTCAAAGATATATGATGTTAGAGGCAGCTGGCATTAAACAACAGATCTGAAGAGGAGACTAGGCATTCAGAAGCAATTCTGTGGGAACCGTGAAATCTCCAGATTTGGGGGATATACTCTACCAAATTAGACATGGGCCTCAGATCCTGGCCAGAAGCTCATTCTCTAATGGGAGCTCCTGTTATATGTATCATATTTACCCAGCATGAGATCAAGGGAGTGGAATACTGCATGTGATAGGCTGCTGTGGGCAAACTCAGGAATATTGAGAGAGACTTAAAGGTGTGGAGGGAACAAAGTAAAAGACAGTGAGAATTGGGAGGTGAAACAAGACACGGGATGGTTTTGCTCCAGCAAGCATATGATATCCATCATGATTAAGGGAGTTCTCAGACATCCTTTTGGTCATAAATTGCATGCTTAAGAACAACAAGAGTCATCATTTCAGCCAAAGTTCAACCACAGTGGTAATATACTTAGAAGTTTCCTTGCATATTTTTACTATGAATTGAGTCAGCCGAAAAAGAAATTCAAAAGATAAATATGTAGGAATAGAACTGATATTTGTCACTAATTTTCTTCAGTCAGTGCTCAGGATTAATTGGATGTTGCATTCCTGAACACTGTTAATTTGAGGTATTAAGATCCTCTTATACTCAGACTAGAGGGAAAAAAGTACTTGATGTATCTCGGTGTCTCCAAATCAATAATTCTAGGACTTTATGACTTTGAGGGTCTGTTGGAGGTAAGTAGGTTAGGTCTGTCTACATAGCTTATTTTTACATTGACCACCAAATTTTGTAGTCCATTATGACTTAAATATGCATGTTTGCTGTATGTTCAGAGTATATCCTTAACTGTAGAGCTAAAATTTTTCCTGTTAGTCACCTTTTTGTGTCTGATTCTTAATGACCTTTTGTTTAATTCCAACAGCATCTACAAATCCAAAAGCTGCTCTCAAGTCTAAGATAGTTGCTGAATTTCGAGTAAGTTCAGAATTTGTTTAATATAGCAAAGTATTATTCACTCCTTTTGTATTATAGTTTCCTATATAGTCCAATTGAAGATTTATTTTTATTCAGTTTTACTTGTCATGTTTTAAACATGCATGAACTGTTGTAAAGGAACCCAGATTGGAATTAGATTGCTTAGAGTTTTATCTGCTCCCCTAATGGTAGAAATAACCTTCTTCTAGTAGATCTATTACCAGCTGAGTTCTGTATTCAATTTATGCCAGCAAGAGAGTTCATTTTCCTGTGAAACTCTTTCTAAATTAGAATTTGTTTAGCATAACAGAAGGCTGTTTATGTAATTAAAATTTAAAGAGGCTATAGATAAGTGGACCTTTGTTTTAGTCTAACTTTGTATCCATAAATTAGCTTTGTGTAATTAAGGAAAAAGATCTTTTAAAGTCTGTCATGAAAATTGATCATTAATATCTGTGGCTGTGAGAAAAAGTGAAAAGTTTTTTTCCTCTCAGGGTTTTGTTAAGCTTTAGTTTTTAGTGTTTTTTTTTTTTTTTTTTTTTACAAAATGAGGAGAGACAGAATGAGGATAATTGAATGGTCTTGTAAATGAAATATGACTCTGGTCTGTGTTTAGTCTCAGGCCCTAATTGAAGAGCTGTTGCTATACAAGCGCTCAGAAGATCAGATAGAACTGAAGGAAAAGCAGTTGTCAACTATGAGGGTGGATGTGTGCAGCACAGAAACTCTCAAATGCTTAAAAGGTAATGCTTACATCCTTTTAAATAGAGGAAGTCAGATTTTCTTTCCATATCTGTCATTTTTCCAGTAATCATGCTGGCTTACCTCATAAGGAGATCGTTGGGTAGAAAGTAGTTGTGGCACCTCTGGTTTCCCAAGTAGTTATTTCATGCATATAAATTTTGTAAGTAAATTCTGTCCTCATTTCTAGTACTTTCTTGGTGTATTGGATTATATATATATATTGTTGTATTTCATATGTGTGGTTAATTGATACGGGTATGCTCTTTAATGAAGTCACTCTAATGCCTCATAAAATCTAGTTAAATGATCTCTCTTCCTTGCATTGTAAATTATAAATTATACTAATAATTTATTATAATGTAAGCCTCATGAAGGCAGAAATTATATTGATTTGTTCATCGCTACCCCAGCACCTAGTGCAATGCTTGGCATATAATAGATATTTGATGAATATTTTTAAAATAGTAAGTAAGTGACTACTAGCTATTAACTTTGTCACCAATTTTGTTCCTATACCATACTTTAAATTTAACAGACCAAACACAGTGCCTAAAATCTCAGCACTTTGGGCAGGAGAATTGCTTGAGACCAGGAGTTTGAGACTAGCCTGGGCAACGTAGTGAGACCCTGGCTCTACAAAAAATTAAAATTAATGAGCTTGATGGCACACACCTCTAGTCCTAGCTGCTCAGGAGTCTGAGGCAAGCAGATTGTTTCACCCCAGGAGGTCAAGGATATAGTGAACTCTGATCATGCCACTGCACACCATCCTGGGTGACAGAGGACACCATCTCTAAAGAAAAAGTTTTTTAAAATAAATAATTAATTTAACATGTATTATCGAATTGAGTCCTCATAACAGAAAACATAACAAAAAATCTCTATTTTATAATATGAGAAATCTGAGGTCTTGAAGGAGATTAGTAGCTTGCCCAAGTTACACATCTGATAAGAGCCAAAGCCAAAATTTATGCTCATATCCAAAGCCATATTCTGCCAGTCACTGGGAAAGAAGTATATATATTGAATTATCACAAATCTTTTTCAGATAGGAAAGAATTTTTATTGTGATACATACAGAGGTCATTTTATCTTTACTTTTCTGAAGCTTGCTTTTCTCATTTAAGAGATAACATCTTACTACCTCCTGTAATGCAGAAGTTATGGTATAAGGGAATAGAATTGAGCTTCATGCTGTTATTTCTAAGTAGTAGTGTAGCATCCAATTTGTGAAGGAAATAAGTAATCAACAAACTCTTTTAGTTGAACTTTCTTTTCTTTAACTTAATTACAAGGGTCTTTACTCTGGTGGGTTTCACATGAATCTATTTTGTGAAGAATTTTAATAATCTGTTTTGGGATATTTTTATTTGGAGAAGCTTCTTTAAAATAAAACTATGAGGGCCGGGCGTGGTGGCTCACGCCTATAATCCCAGCACTTTGGGAGGCCAAGGCGGGTGGATCATGAGGTCAAGAGATCGAGACCATCCTGGTCAACAAGGTGAAACCCCGTCTCTACTAAAAATACAAAAATTAGCTGGGCATGGTGGCCCGTGCCTGTAATCCCAGCTACTCAGGAGGCTGAGGCAGGAGAATTGCCTGAACCCAGGAGGCGGAGGTTGCTGTGAGCCGAGATCGCACCATTGCACTCCAGTCTGGGTAACAAGAGCGAAACTCCGTCTCAAAAATAATAATAAAATAAAAATAAAAATAAAACTTTGAAGCTAAGCATATTACACAGTAATGCAGCAAGAATATGTTCACGAAGAGAGGTTTTCTTCAAAAGACTAAATTTTTTATTTTATCCTGAAATGAATACTTCCTATGTCATTTTAGATAAAACAGGTGGGAAGAAGTTCTCCAAAGAATTTGAAGAGGCAAGCTCCAAGCTGGAAGAATTTGTGAATGGATTAGATAAGCAGGTGAAAAATGGACCCTCATTAACAGAAGCACTGGAAAATGCTGGAATTTTCTATGAAGCACAATACAAAGAAGTAAAAGTGGTGGCCAATGTAAGTAATAATTAAAACTGTCTCATACTGAATGCTTGTTACTGTATTTCAGAGACTGTTAACATGCATTTTCTCTAACTCTGGTAGGATAAGCATTTTTATCTCCCTATCACAGATGAACAAATTACTTTTGGGCTTAGGTGCTATGGCGCATACCTATAATCCCAGCACTTTGGGAGGCTGAGGCAGAAGAATTGCTTGAGCCCAGGACTTTCAGAACAGCCTGGGCAACATGGTGAACCCTGTCTACAAAAAAAGTACAAAAATTAGCTGAGTGTGGTCTCAGGCTACGGTGAGCTGTGATCATGCCACTGCACCTCAACCTGGCCAACAGACTGAGACCCTGTCTCAAAAAAAAAAAAGAAATTACTTTTGAAGAAGGTTAGTAACCTTTTACAAGGCAATATAGCTAGTAGGTGGTGGTAGTAGAATAAGACCTGGGTCTTTTTTTTTTTTCTTGAGACAGAGTTTCGCTCTTGTTGCCCAGGCTGGAGTGCAATGGTATGATCTTGGCTCACCAAAACCTCCGCCTTCCAAGTTCAAGCGATTCTCCTGCCTCAGCCTTCCAAGTAGCAGGGATTACAGGCATGTGCCACCACACCTGGCTAATTTTGTATTTTTAGTATAGACGTGGTAACACCATGTTGGTCAGGCTGATCTCGAACTCTTGACCTTGTGATCCACCTGCTTTAGCCTACCAAACTGCTGAGATTATAGGCATGTGCCACCGTGCCCAGCCTTTAAGTTAGTTAGTCGGTTAGTTAGTTGAGATGGAGTCTCACTCTGTCATCCAGGCTGGAGTGCAATGGCGTGATCTCAGGTCACTGAAACTCCACCTCCCAGATTCAAGCAATTTTCCCTCCTCAGCCTCCTGAGTAGCTGGGACTACAGGTGTCTGCCACCATGCCCAGCTAATTTTTGTATTTTTCGTAGAGACAGGGTTTTCACCAGGTTGGCCAGGCTGGTTTCGAATTCCTGACCTCAGGTGATCCACCAGCCTCGGCCTCCCAAAGTGTTGGGATGACAGGCGTGAGCCACCTCGCTGGCCTTTTTCTCTTAACCAGAAAACTAGATGGAAACATCCTATCACCGAATTTTATGTAAATTGACTGAATTAAGAAATTTCTTTTTTTTTTTTGAGATGGAGTTTTGCTCTTATTGCCCAGACTGGAGTGCAGTGGTGCAATCTTGGTTCACTGAAGCCACAACTTCTACCTCCCGGGTTCAAGTGATTCTCCTGCCTCAGCCTCCCGAGTAGCTGGGATTACAGGCATACGCTACCATGCCCAGCTGATTTTGTATTTTTAGTGAGATGGGGTTCTCCGTGTTGGTCAGGCTGTTCTTGAACTCCTGCCCTCAGGTGATCTGCCCACCTTGGACCCCCAAAATGCTGGGATTACAGGTGTGAGCCACTGTGCTTTGCCAAGGAACTTCTTTTTATGCCCCCAAGAAAGGGAGAGAGGTGATAAATGGGCATTTATCTAGTGACCTCTGAAAGAAACTGTTTTATAATGAATTTTTCTTTAAGTTTTTGTCTTTTTTGGGGATGAGGGGGATGGAGTCTCACTCTGTCACCAGGCTGGAGTGCAGTGGCATGATTCCAGTTCACTGCAACTTCTGTTTTCCAGTTTCAAGCACTTCTGCCTCAGCCTCCTGAGTAGCTGGGAATACAGGCACACACCACCAGGCCAAACTAATTTTTTTTTTTTAAAAAAAACGGGTCTCGCTATGTTGCCCAGGCTGGAGTGCAGTGGCTACTCACAGCCGTGATCCCACTACTGATCAGCACGGTAGTTTTGACCTGCTCCGTTTCCGACCTGGACTGGTTCACCCCTCCTTAGGCAACCTGGTTGTCCCCCACTCCGAGGTCACCATATTGATGCTGAACTTAGTGTGGACACTCAATTGGCATAGGGCACTATGGCCCAGAACTCCTGTGCTCAAGCAGTCCTCCAGCCTCAGCCTCCCGAGTATCTGGGACTACAGGCACACGCCACCATGCCCAGCTGCTGCTGCTTTTTTTTTTTTAGTAGAGATGACGTTTCACCATGTTGGTCAGGATAGTCTCGATCTCTTGACCTTGTGATCTGCCCGCCTCAGTCTCCCAAAGTGCTGGGATTACAGGTGTGAGCCACTCTACCCAGCCTTAAGTTTTAATCACTGTGTATGGTTATAAAAGCATATGGTACTGTAGGATCTGCCAGTTCTACTTCCTGGAAGCAATCCCTTTTAGCGAATTTTGCTATTTCTTTCTGGCATTTGCTTGCATATTTATAAATTATTTGCTCATATTGTTCTTTCTTGATTTATCCTATTTTAGAAATACCTATTAACTTCTTGGTATCACAAATGTAGATTTATACTCACCTGCCTTTCTCCTTCTCCCAGTTTTGTTGTATAACTCTTTTAAATCTGTTGATAAAGTACTATATTGACTATTTTTTGACCATTAATTCTAGACTACCTACTTTGTAAAATTTTGATTAGTAGCAATCCTATTTGCTCCCATTAGTTTTCATCTGTCCCTTCAATTTTCCAACTTCAATCAACTGTATTTACTTCTTTTTTTTTTTTTTGAGACCAAGTCTCTCTCTGTCACCCAAGCTGGAGTACAGTGGCACAATCTTGGCCTCACTGCAACTTCCACCTCCTGAGTTCAAGTGATTCTCCTGCCTCAGCCTCCCAAATTGTTGGGATTTCAGGCGCATGCCACCACTCCTGTCTAATTTTTGTTTTTTCAGTAGAGACAGGGTTTCACCATGTTGGACAGGCTGGTATTGAACTCCTGGCATCAAATGATCCACCCTCCTCGGCCTCCCAAAATGATGGGACTATAGATGTGAACCACCACCCCCAGACAACTATATTTACTTCTGTATTATCAAAGTTTAAAATACTTACATTCTATTCTGTAATCATACTTAATTTTTCTTTGCTGCTCTAAAGGTTGAAAAACAATTTTATAAAAGCTTACATTAGACCAGGTGCGGTGGCTCATGCCTGTAATCCCAACACTTTCGGAGGCCAAGGCGGGCAGATCACCTGAGGTCAGGAGTTCGAGACCAAGCTGGCCAACATGGTGAAACCCTGTCTCTACTTAAAAAAAAAAAAAAATTAGCCAGGTGCCTGTAGTCCCAGCTACTCAGGAGGCTGAGGCAGGAGAATCACTTAAACCCAGGAGGTGGAGGTTGTAGTGGCCTGGGTGACCAATGAGACTCTGTCTCAAAAAAAAGAAAAAAGCTTACATTATAACAATGTTCATTGTAAGGTTTTGTGGTAACAAAAACTGTACTAGAGGTTTTTTGTTTTTTCCTAGAGTTTTGTTTATTGTTTGCCTTTGCATAGCCTTTTTTTCTTTTTCTTTTTTTAATTCTCCATCACACCAGCTATTTTGAATTCCCTTTTCTCCTGGGACCTCCCTATCTGAATTTCCATCCCCCGCTCCCAGTTTAGGTTGTTCTCTACATCTCAGGCTAAAACACTTCTTTACTCTTGTCCTGAGTAGAGTCTTCTATTTTCCAGATTCCATGTCTTCTTTTCTTGTTTCTCACATTGTAGTGGAGCATTCTCAAGTAATTTCCCAAAAAAAAGTGAGAGAGAGACATTTTGTCTGTCCTTAGGTCTAGAAACATCTCAGGTTGGGCACAGTGCCTCATGCCTGTAATCCCAACACTTTGGGAGGCTGAGGTGGGAGGATCACTTGAGGCTAGGAGTTTGAGATTAGCTGGGCAACATAGTGAGACCCTTCTCTACATTAAAAGAAGAAAGAGGGGCCGGGCGCAGTGACTCAAGCCTGTAATCCCAGCACTTTGGGAGGTCGAGGCGGGTGGATCACAAGGTCAAGAGATAGAGACCAACCTGGTCAACATGGTGAAACCCCGTCTCTACTAAAAATACAAAAAATTAACTGGGCATGGTGGCTCTTGCCTGTAATCCCAGCTACTCAGGAGGCTGAGGCAGGAGAATTGCCTGAACCCAGGAGGCGGAAGTTGTGGTGAGCCGAGATCGTGCCATTGCACTCCAGTCTGGGTAACAAGAGCGAAACTCCATCTCAAAAAAAAAAAGAAGAACGAAAAGGAAAAATAAATTAAAATGTCTTAAATCATTTATTTTCTCCCCCCACCAGCAACCCCAAATTGCCTAATTGATAAGCAGGTTGGTTTTCAGCTTTCAGGAAATATATACATTTAGTACAGTAAATCTCCTTCTAAGTTGCATTCCATGAGTTTTTTATATTTAAGTATATCTTTTGCAAACAGCATATAGTTGGATCTTGTTTTAGTTGTTTTTTTTTTTAATCTAGTCTGAAAATCTTTGACTGTGCAGTGTTTGGTCTACTTATTGATATGCTTGGGTTTAAGTCTACCATCTTTCAACTTGTCCTGTGTGTTCTTTCCATTGTTACTCCTTTTCTGCTTTTTTAAAATTAATCAAATAATTTTATATTCCATTTTATCTCCTATTTTTACTTGGATGTACTCTCCCTCTCTTCCTTTCTCCTTCCTTTTTCCTCCCTCCTTCCCTCTCCCTCCTCCCTTCTTTCTACCTCC
The DNA here is from genome assembly GCA_031835075.1 of Saguinus oedipus. Classification (NCBI taxonomy): domain Eukaryota; kingdom Metazoa; phylum Chordata; class Mammalia; order Primates; family Cebidae; genus Saguinus; species Saguinus oedipus. Next base: position 4,019,514 of record CM063190.1, read on the forward strand.
TTCCATCTCCCAGATTTCACCTTTTTATAAGGATACCAGTCATTAGATTAGGGCCCATCGTGACGACCTCATTTAACTTGATTACCTCTGTAGAAATCCTGTCTTCAAATAATTCTGGGATACTAGGGGTTAGGACTTCAACATAAGTCGGAGGGTGCAGAGAGATAATTCAACCATAACGAATGGCTTCATGTTGTTTACAAATTTTCAAAAATTTCCAGCTGTTGATCGTAATTATTGTTTCATCTCCCTCCTCTCCTCTTGGAACTCATATTAGTATGTATATTAGGTCTCATTGTTGTGTTCCAAATGACTTTTTTTATAGTCCTTTCTGAATTTTCCATCTTTTATCTCTTCCTTCTAGTTATTTTCTGTTAACTAGTCTTCTGATTCATTAATATTTTGTTCTGTTGAATCTTATCTGTGGTTAAACCCATCCTATTAATTTTTAGTTGGTTTACTTTTTAGTTCTAGAATTGCTACTTGATTTTCTTAAAGAATTCAATTTTCTGGTAAAATTTAGTCTTTTCATATTTTTAAATCTCACCATTATGAAAGATCTTAAGTACAGTATGAAGACCTTTTTTTTTCTGAGTTATTTGAAAATAAGTTGCATGTATCCCATTATCCAAAATATGTTAGTGTATATTTCCTACTGGACATACTCTCCTACATAACCATATAACCATAAGGTGTATGTATTTATGTAGAGACAGAGTCTCACTGTGTCACCCAAACTGGAGTGCAGTGGCACGATCTCGGCTCACTACAGCCTCTGCCTCCTGGGTTCAAGTGATTCTTCTGCTTCAAGTAGCCTCCCAAGTAGCTGGGATTACAGGCATACCTGGCTAATTTTGTATTTTTAGTAGTGACGGGGTTTCACCATGCTGGCCAGGCTGTTCTCAAACTCCTGACTTCAGGTGATCCACCTGCCACTGCCCCCAATTTTTTACCTTCTAATTGCTTTTCTGATAATGTAAAACCTTGCTCCCTCTTCTTCGGTATGTTTACTTAGTTGTGGCCAGTCCTCACAGCACTTCCATCTCTCTCTGACCACCTTTATGGGTTTTCTTTTTATCCTGCTTAGACTCCAACATCCCTTTCAGTGCCTCCCTCCCATGCAGACATTTTTCTCTCTCATTTTTGGGTCCATTCTCTCTAAGCTATTGAATTTTTCCCCTCAGCTCCAGCTAACTGGTTTTGGACTGAATTGTTCACAAAGGAAAGGAAAGGAATTGTTTGCTATTTCCATGAACATATTAATCATAGCTGTTTGGTTTTTGTCCTGTAGTTCCAATATTGGCTTCACCTGTTATGGGTGTGTTTTTTTTGTTTTGTTTTGCTTTTTTGCCCAGAGGTAGCAGCTAATATAGTGTCTACATTTTCTTTTTAGTCATTTGGACCTACCTCTTAGCATGCCTGCTAATTTGTTATTGAATGCTGAACATTAAAAGATTATGGAGTCTCTGGATGATTTTTCTTCCCCCAGAAACAGTTCACCCTTTATTTTGCTGGTCAGATATTATGGCGGCTGATCATATTGATTAAATCTGAAACCTAACTGACTTGAGACTGAACTACAGTTTGAGCAATGCTTATTCTACCTCTGGTTCACTCTGGCTTCTGGAATGTAGATTTTTCCCACAGAATACTTGGAATGATCACTAAGGCCCCTTCTCCATGGCATGATTTCAACTTTCTAGTCCTTGTTTCCGCACCACCATGGGACCACTGCTTTTCAAAGGTTTTCTGCTTGGCTTCTTCCCTCTCAAGCAGCTTCAGAATTCAGCAAATATTTTGAAGGAAAAATTGTTGAGCCAGCTCTCTCTTTCGTTGTTCATCAAAATCTTGGCCTTTCAGGTCTCTAATTTTTGCCTATTAAAACCAGCAAGACTGTTAAAAGCTCTGCTTTTTTCTCTTTAATAGTGGCCCTCTCTTGTCCTTTTGGCCTTAATTCTCACTCTCTTGCCTAGCTCCCCAGAATCAGCAGAACCCTAAGAGAAAGTAGTATCAGCTTAGCTCTCCATGCTTTCCCTGTGATAGTATTTGCCACTTAGTTTTTGGTGGCCTTAGCACATTCCAGTACATTCAAACAAGTGTGTGTGAAGTATGTGTGTGTATCTGGCTTTTCTACTCGTTCTTGATGAGAGAAGCATTGGTCTACTGTAAGCTACTCAGTTATATCAAAAGCAAAACCTAGATTCTAATTTATTCATATTTTTTAAAAAATAATGCTTCTTGTCTTGGCACAGTTGCTCACACCTGTAATCCCAGCACTTTGGGAGGCTGGGGCAGACGGATCACCTCAGGTCAGGAGTTTGAGACCAACCTAGCCAACATGGTGAAATCCGGTCTCTACAAAAAATAGAAAAATTAGCTGGGAGTGGTGGTATGTGCCTGTAGCCCCAGCTACTTGGTGGAGGGCTAAGGTGGGAGGATCACTTGAACCTGGGAGGCGGAGGTTGCAGTGAGCCTTGATTGTGTCACTACACGCCAGCCTGGGTGATAGAGCAACACCCTGTCTCAAATAAAATAAAATAATGTTCCTGAATTTACAAAACAAAATGATAATACAATGTAATGGTCATGGACTCTCGAAAATCAAAAATTGAAAAGATAACTTTAAGACATTAGCAACTAAGACCATCAATAGGATTTAAGCCAAGTGGTCAATATTAACATCAACAATGGTAAGTCATATTGATTGTATGTGCCCTTGATACGGTGTGATGACAGTGGCACTTTACGTCTGTGGTCTTCTGCCCAGAAACTCATTACCCCAGTCTAGCCATGAGAAAAATGGTCTTCTGCCCAGAAACTCATTACCCCAGTCTAGCCATGAGAAAAATATCAGTGAAATCTCAATTGACAATCTACAAAATACTTGACCAGTACTCTTCAAAACTGTCAAGATCACCAAAAACAATGAAAGTCCAACAAAGTGTCACAAACGAGAGGAGTCTAAAGAGAAAGGAGACATGACTGCTAAATGTTCTGTGGTGTCTTGAATGGGATCCTAGGTTAGGAAAGGACATTGGGTCAAAAAAAAACTGAGGAAATCTAAAGTACAGAGTTGTGTTAATAATTATCAATATTGGTTCATTAATGTGACAAATGTATAATACTAATGTAAAATGTTAATAATAGGGAAAATTGAACATAGAGTATATGGGAACTATCTTTGCAATGATTTTCTACACCTAAAACTTTTGTTTTTCAACAAACTATATTTTTGTTTTGAGACAGGGTCTCACTTTGTCACTCAAATTGGAGGGCAGTTTTGTGATCACTGCTCGCTGCAGCCCTGACCTCCTGGGCTCAAGCAGTCCTCTGACCTCAGCCCCCTAAGTAGCTGGCACTACAGATAGCTGGGACTACAGGCATGCACCACCATGACCGGCTAATTTTTGTGTTTTTAGTAGAGACGGGGGTTCACCATTTTGGCCAGACTGGTCTTGAACTCCTGACCTTGTGATCCGCCCACCTCGGCCTCCCACAGTTCTGGGATTACAGGCATGAGCCACCACACCTGGCCCAACAGATGGTATATTACCTTGTTTTATGCCAGCAGTGTACGTGGTTAATAATAATCAGAAAATCTGATCAGAGTCAAAATGGATGGCCAGGGATGGTGGTGTATGCTTGCAATCCTAGCACTTTGGGAGGCTGAGGTGGGAGAATAACTTGAGACAGGAGTTCAAGATTAGCCTATATAACATAGCATCTATATATATGCTATATAACCTCATCTCTTATTTAAGAAAATAGGGGCCCAAAGTGGCTCCGACCAGATGTCGTGGCACTTGCGAAGGCGAGGCCAAGAGTTCAAGGCTAACCAACCTCAGCAACCTTACAAGCTCTCATTGATTGGCAAAAAAAAAAAAAAGAAAAGAAAACTTGGCAAGGCATGATGGCTCATGCCTATAATCCAGCATTTTGGGAGGCCAAGGCGGGTGGATTACCTGAGGTCAGGAGTTCAAGACCGGCCTGACCAACATGGAGAAACCCTCTCTCTACTAAAAATGCAGAGTTAGCCAGGCGTGGTGGCACATGCCTGTAATCCCAGCAACTAGGGAGGAAGAGGCAGGAGAATCGCTTGGAGCCAAGAGGCAGAGATTGCAGTGAGTGGAGATTGCACCATTGCACTTCAGCCTGGGCAACAAGAGCAAAACTTCGTCTCAAGAAAGATAAAAGAGCTGGGTGCGGTGGTGCGTAGTCCCAGCTACTCAGGAGGCTGAGGTGGGAGGATCGCTTGAGCCCAGGAGTTCTGGGCTGTAGTGTGCTATGCCGATCGGGTGTCAGAACTAAGTTCAGCATCAATATGGTGACCTCCCAGGAGCGGGGGACCACCAGGTTGCCTAAAGAGGGGTGAAGCATCCCAGGTCAGAAACAGAGCTGGTCAAAACTCCCGTGTTGATCAGTAGTGGGATCTCGCCTGTGAGTAGCCACTGCACTCCAGCCTGGGCAACATAGCGAAGACCCTCATCTCTTAAAAAAGAAAAGAAAAGAAAAAAGAAAAGCTTCCCTGCAGGCCAGTGAATTAAAAAGAAAAGAAAGCTTTATTAAAAAAAAAAAAAAGGCAGCAGCCGGGCACAGTGGCTCACACCTATAATCCCAGCACTTTGGAAGGCCAAGGCAGGTAGATCACAAGGTCATGAATTCGAGACCAGCCTGGCCAATGTGGTGAAACCCTGTCTCTACAAAAAATACAAAAATTAGCCAGGCTTGGTGGCATGCACCTGTAGCCCCAGCTACTTGGAGGGCTAAGGTGGGAGGATCACTTGAACCCAGAGGAGGCAGAGGCTGCAGTGAGCTGAGATTGTGCCACTGCACTCCAGCCTGGGTAACAGAGTGAGACACCATCTCAAAAATTAAAAATTAAAAAAAGAAAAAAGTTGTGGGGTGCGGTGGCTCACGCCTGTAATCCCAGCACTTTGGGAGGCCAAGGCAGGTGGATCACGGAGTCAAGAGATTGAGAACATCCTGGCCAACATGGTGAAACACCGTCTCTACTAAAAAAATACAAAAATTAGGGGGCGCAGCGGCTGGAATTTAAAAAAAGAAAGAAAGAAAAATACAAAAATTAGCTGGGCATGGTGGTATGCGCCTAGCCCCAGCTACTCGGGAGGCTGAGGCAGGAGAATTGCTTGAACCCGGGAGGCGGAGGTTGCAGTGAACTGAGATTGTGGCACTGCACTCCAGCCTGGCGACAAACCAAGACTCTGTCTCAAAAAAAAAGTCAGCTAGGCGAGGTGGCTCAAGCCTGTAATCCCAGCACTTTGGGAAGCCGAGACAGGTGGATTAGCTGAGGTCAGGAGTTCAAGACCAGCCTGGCCAACATGGTGAAAACCCTGTCTCTACTAAAAATAAAAAATTAGCTAGTTATGGTGGCGGGCGCCTGTAATCCCAGCTACTCGGGAGGCTGAGGCAGGAGGATCGCTTGAACCCAGTAGGTGGAGGTTGCGGTGAGCCAAGATGATGCCATTGCATGTACTCCATCCTGGGGAACAAGAACAAAATTCTGTCTCCAAAAAAAAAAAAAAGGCTGGGTGTGGTGGCTCATACCTATAATCCCAAGCACTTTGGGAGGCTGAGGTGGGAGGGCACTTGAGCCCAGGAGTTCAACACTAGCCTGGATAACATAGCAGGACCTCATCTCTCGTTTAAGAAGATAAAACTTTATTTTTAAAAAGAGGCAGCTGGGCGCAGTGGCTCAAGCCTGTAATCCCAGCACTTTGGGAGTCTGAGGCGGGTAGATTATTTGAGGCCAGGAATTTGAGACCCGCCTGGCCAACGTGGTGAAACCCCATTTCTACTAATACAAAAATTAGCCAGGCATAGTGGCATGTTCCTTTGGACCCAGCTATTTGGATGGCTCAGTTAGGAGGATCACTTCATCCTGGGAGGTAGAGGTTGCAGTGAACCGAGATCGCGCTACCACACTCTAGCTTGGGTGACAAAGAGACTGCCTCAAAAAGGAAAATATGTTAACTTTTTGTTCTTTTTCCAAGGAGTAAACTCCTTTTTTTTCTCTTTTAGGCATATAAAACCTTTGCTAACCGAGTAAACAATTTAAAGAAGAAGTTGGATCAATTGAAGTCAACTCTTCCAGATCCTGAAGAATCACCAGTTCCTTCCCCAAGCATGGATGCTCCTTCTCCTACTGGTTCTGAGTCTCCTTTTCAGGGAATGGGAGGTGAGGAATCACAATCACCAACCATGGAGAGTGAGAAGTCTGCCACACCTGAACCTGTGACAGATAATCGTGATGTGGAAGACATGGAACTCTCAGATGTGGAAGATGATGGGTCAAAAATCATTGGTATGTCCTTATATGATTAATAGACAACTTACTCCTTATCTATTTTGCCTTCCCAGCAATGAATATATCACAGGCAGGTATTAAAAGATAGCTCAGGCTGGGAGTGGTGACTCATGCCTATAATCCCAGCACTTTGGGAGGCTGAGGCAAGTGGATCACAAGGTCAGGAGATCAAGACCATCCTGGCTTACACAGTGAAACCCCATCTCTACTAAAAATACAAAAAATTAGCCGGGCATGGTAGCAAGCACCTTTAGTCCCAGCTACTTGGGAGGCTGAGGCAGGAGAATCACTTGTACCCAGGAGGCGGAGTTTGTAGTGAGTTCAGATCGCACCACTGCACTCCAGCCTGGGTGACAGAGCGAGACTCCATCTCAAAAAAAAAAAAAAAAATAGTTCATTTCTTAAAAGATAGAGCATCAAGTTAGCATTATAATCTCTAGAACAGTTGTTCAGGATATGATATGCCAAATGTGTTAAGAATCATTGCTTAGTATCTACACTATTAAAATGGTAGCTACTAGGCTGAGGGTGGTGGCTCACTTTGGGACGCCAAGGTGGGCCGATCACTTGAGGTCAGGAGTTCAAGTCCACCCTAGCCAACATAGTGTAACCCTGTCTCCACTGAAAATACAAAAATTATCTGGGTGTGGTGGCAGGCACCTGGAATTACAGCTACACAGGAGGCTGAGGCAAGAGAATGGCTTGAACCTGGCAAAGGTTGCAGTGAGCTGAGATCATGCCACTGCACTCCAGCCTGGGTGACTCATTCTTGGGGGGCAGTGGATAGAAGGTAGCTACTAGCTACCTGTGACTAAGCATTTGAAATGAGGCCTGTCCACCTTGAGATGTGCTATAAATATAAAATACACATTTAGGCTGGGCACAGTGGCTCATGCCTATAATCTCAGCACTTTGGGAGGCTGAGGCCGGCAGATTCCTTGAGTCCAGGAGTTTGAGACCAGCCTGGGAATCATAGCGAAACCCCATCCTTACAAAAAACATAAAAATTAGCCCAGCGTGGTGGCATGCATCTGTAGTCCCAGCTACTGGAAAGGCTGAGGCAGGAGAATCGCTTGAGCCTGGGAGGCAGAGGTTACAGCACTGTACTCCAGCCTAGGTGACAGAGGGAGACCCTGTCTGAGAAAAAAACAAAAAGCCAAAAAAACACCACACACATTGGAGTCCAGAAACTAGGCCAAGAACGGTGGCAAAAACTAGTACTTTCTCAAAGAGTTAAAATATCTCATTAATAATTTTTATATTTATAACCCTGAAATGAAAATATGTGGGATGTGTTCAGATGAATAAAATTTATTTTTTAAATTACATGTATCTGTTTCTTTTATTTGTGTTTTTGTTTGTTTCTTTCTTTGTTTTTGAGAGCAAGAGAGCCTCTGTAGTCACCCAGGCTGGAACGCAGTGGTGCAATCTCAGCTCCCTTCAACCTCCACCACCTCCCGGGTTCAAACAATTCTCTTGCCTTAGCCTCCCAAGTAGCTAGGATTACAGGTGTGTACCACCATATCTGGTTATTTTTTGTATTTTTAGTAGAGACAGAGTTTCACCATTTTGGCCACGCTGGTCTTGAACTCCTGACCTCAAGTGATCCACCCGCCTTGGCTTCTCAAAGTGTTGCTGTTACAGGCTTGAGCCACCATGCCTGGCCCTGTTTCTTTCTTTTTTTTTTAAATTTGGCTGCTAGAAAATTTAAACTTACATATGTGGCTTAAATTGTATTCATGTTGAATAGCATTGCTCTGGGATGAGGGGTAACTTATACTGGAATTCCTTATTCTCTGTCACCTTTAACCATTAAGAATTCCAGAGTCAGTCTGTTAATCACACTTTCAGAAATAACCTGAACTGGTGAATTGTTTCTCTTGTATTCCTAGCCTTTATAAATCTTTTTTTTTTTTTTTTTTTTTTTTTTTGAGATGGAGTTTCGCTCTTGTTACCCAGACTGGAGTGCAATGGCACGATCTTGGCTCACCGCAACCTCTGCCTCCTGGGTTCAAGCAATTCTCCTGCTCAACCTCCCGAGTAGCTGGGACTACAGGTGCGCACCACCAGGCCCAGCTAATTTTTGTATTTTTAGTAGAGACGGGGTTTCGCCTTGTTCACCAGGATGGTCTCGATCTCTTGACCTCGTGATCCACCTGCCTCGGCCTCCCAAAGTGCTAGGATTATAGGCATGAGCCACCGTGCCCGGCCCCTATAAATCTTATTAGTTTGACTCCTATTAAAATTAATGCCTTTAAAACATTAAAAAGAATTATTCAAAGTGATCAAGCGTTAAAACATTGCAGTTTCAGGCCGGGCGTGATGGCTCATGCCTGTAATCCCAGCACTTTGGGAGGCCGAGGCGGATGGATCACAAGGTCAAAAGATCGAGATCATCCTGGTTAACAAGGTGAAACCCCGTCTCTACTAAAAGTACAAAAATTAGCTGGGCATGGTGGTGTGCGCCTGTAGTCCCAGCTACTTGGGAGGCTGAGGCAGGAGAATTGCTTGAACCCAGAAGGCGGAGGTTGCGGTGAGCCAAGATTGCGCCATTGCACTCCAGTCTGTGTAACAACAGCGAAACTTGTTCTCAAAAAAAAAAAAAATTGCAGTTTCAAATTAGTGCCTATTGCACCCCACAGTAGGGCAATTTCAGGAAGCCAGAGGAAAATACAATGAACACTATAGAGATTCTCTCTCTAAGAAAGTTCTCTGGAAAGAAAAAAACAGGACAGGCTGGGCGCAGTGGCTCACACCTGTAATCCCAGCACTTTGGGAGGCTGAGGCAGGCGGATCACCTGAGGTCGGGATTTCGAAACCAGCCTGGCAAACATGGAGAAACTGCATCTCTACTAAAATTACAAAATTAGCCAGGCGTGGTGGCACATGCCTGTAATCCCAGCTATTCAGCAGACTGAGGCAGGAGAATCACTTTGAACCTGGGAGGCAGAGGTTGCAGTGAGCCGAGATAGCACCATTGCACTCCAGCCTGGGCAACGAGAGCAAAACTCCGTCTTTTTTGAATTTTTTAAGAAAATGCAGAGGAATCACTGAAAAGTAAGATGCAAGATAAATCCTGGAAATTGCTTTTTGTTTTTTTTTTTTTTTGAGATGAGAGTCTCGCTTTGTTGCCCAGGCTGGAATGCAGTAGTACAGTCTCGGCTCACTGCAACCTCTGCCTCCTAGGTTCAAGCAGTTCTTGTGTCTCAGCCTCCCTAGTATCTGGGATTACAGGTGCCTGCCACCAGACCCAGCTAATTTTTTGTGTATTTTATGGAGATAAATTTTTGTATATTTTGTATATTTCTGTATATATTTGTTTCACCATGTTGACCAGGATGGTCTCAAAATCCTGACCTCTTGTGAGCTATTGTGTCCAGCTGGAAATTGCTTTTAAGCAGGTGTTAAAGGTGAGAATTACCAAATTATGAAGAGTATGACTTTTTCAAAAAAGCATGAAGTGAGTTGTTTTCTCTAAAGCAGTACTCTATCTCCCAAATCCAGAAATACTAGGACATGTTATTTCATATAGAAAGCAAAGTCCGGAAAGTAATAGGATGTAATGTCTCTTTTCTTTGTTGAAACAGTGGAGGACAGGAAGGAAAAACCTGCAGAGAAGTCAGCTGTATCCACTTCTGTACCTACAAAGCCAACAGAAAATATCTCCAAGGCCTCTTCATGTACCCCAGTGCCTGTGACCATGACAGCAACTCCACCTCTTCCAAAACCTGTGAATACTTCTCTTTCCCCTTCCCCAGCATTGGCTTTGCCAAACCTGGCTAATGTGGATCTGGCAAAGATCAGTTCCATCCTTAGCAGTTTGACATCAGTCATGAAAAATACTGGTAAGTAAGCCCAGTAAAGAGGATAAAAAGTTAATTTCCATCTTTTTAAATTGAATCATTAATCTGTTTTGTTGTGGGTTTTTTTTTTTGTTTGGTTTTTTTGTTTTGTTTTGTTTTTGTCTGACAAGAGTCTTGCTCAGTATCCCAGGCTGGAGTGCAATGGCGCAATCTCAGTTCAGTGCAGCCTCAGCCTCCCAAGTAGCTGGGATTACAGACTCCCGCCACCACACCTGTGTAATTTTTTCTATTTTTAGTAGAAACAGTTTCACCATGTTGGCCAGGATGGTCTAAAACTCCTGACCTCAGGTGATCCACTCACCTTGGCCTCCCAAGGTGCTGGGATTACAGACGTGAGGCACCACGCCTAGCCTTTTGTTGATGTTTTAAAATTAGTTTTGTGGCTGGGCACGGTGTCTCACGCCTGTAATCCCAGCACTTTGGGAGGCCAAGGCGAGTGGATCACCAGGTCAGGAGATTGAGACCAGCCTATCCAACATGGTAAAACCCCGTCTCTACTAAAATACAAAAAATTAGCCAAGCGTGGTGGCAGTCCCCTGTAGTCCCAGCTACTCAGGAGGCTGAGGCAGGGGAATCGCTTGAACCCAGGCAGCACAGGTTGCAGTGAGCTGAGATTAAGGTACTGCACTCCAGCTTGGTGAAAGAGCAAGACTGTCTCAAAAAAAAAAAATTTTTTTTTGTTTTGTGGGGTTTTGTTTGTTTTTTGTTTTGTTTTTAAGATGCAGTTTCACTCTTGTTGCCCAGGCTGGACTGCAAGAATGCTAACTCAGCTTACTCCAACCTCCACCTCCCGGGTTCAAGCTATTCTCCTGCCTGAGCCTCCCAAATAGCTGGGACTACAGGCATGTGCCACCATGCCCAGCTAATTTTGTATTTTTTTTTCTTTTTATTATTTTCTTAGGACGGAGTATCACTCTGTCGCCCAGGCTGGAGTGCAATGGCGCAATCTCAGCTCACTGCAACATCCACCTCCCAGGTTCAAGCGATTTTCCTGCTTCAGCTTCCCGAGTAGCTGGGATTACAGGCATGTGCCACCACACCAAGCTAATTTTTGTATTTTTCCTAGAGACTGGGTTTCACCATGTTGATCAGGCTGGTCTTGAACTCCTGACCTCAAGACCTGCCTACCTTGGCCTCCCAAAGTGCTGGGTTTACAGGCGTAAGTCACCGTGCCTGGCTAATTTTGTAGTTTCAGTAGAGATGGGTTTCACCATATTGGCCACTCACCGCATTGTGCCGAAGTGCTGGGATCACAGGCATGCACTACCGCACCCGGCTAAATTAATTTTTAAATTATAAAATAAAATCCAGGCCAGGCGCAGTAGGTCACGCCTATAATCCCAGCACGTTGGGAGGTCGAGGTGGGCAGATTACCTGAGGTCAGGAATTCGAGACCAGCCTGGCCAACATGGTGAAACCCCTTCTCCACCAAAAATATAAAAATCAGCCAGGCATGGTGGTAGGCGCCTGTAATTCCAGCTACTCAGGAGGCTGAAATGGGAATCACTTGAACCCGGAAGGCGGAGGTTGCAGTGAGCCGAGACTGCGC